>CM040127.1:137808562-139259672 GCA_022559845.1 Amorphophallus konjac | reverse complement strand
AACGAGGGTTCTAAAAGCTTCTTCTTCGCGTTCGGCGGCGTTTCGGCGGAGCTCGTGCTCCATTGAGGTAGGGAGACGGATTCCCATGCTCATCCCATCATCCCCCGTGATTTTTAGGTAGAGGAGAGGTCGAGAGGGGCATTTTTGAGCCGGGTAGGGCAAAATCTATGTTTTGAGGGTTGTGTGCCGATCTACCGTTTCGTCGCGTTTCGGACCGATTCGAGGGCGTAGATGCATGCTAGGAGCTATAGGGGAGCTTCCCCCTTGTTTTCCTCCTCATCCATGGATGATCGGGGCGTGGAACGAGTTTTTGGGTTTAGTCTCGCTGGCCCGTTCTCGGGACGATTTGGCAGTCCTTCCGGAGACCGCCAGAGCCTTTGGCGGCCCAGGGTAGGTGAGCCAGAGCCTGTGGAGGCCCAAGGTGAGTGCGCCACAGGGCACTATTTTGTCAGCAGGTCCCCATGCCTTCTGGCAACTGCACGATAGATCGCCGGAAGATGTGGCGGCCGAGGGTCAAACCGCCAGAGGGTGAGTTGATCGTTGATTTCTGACCGTTGGGAGTTTTTTGGTGTATGGCGGCCAAAGGTATGCCCAGCACATCCCTGTGGCTACCCTATATAGGACCGCCATTTCCTTCGCAACCCAGGGTGTGGCGGCCCATTGTTCGACTGCTACAGTCCCTGTGGTGGCCCAATTTTGAACAGCCAGACTCTGTGGCGGCCCAAAGGTGGACCGCCAGAGATCTATCTCCGACCGGAGTTATGTTTTGTCGATTCGAGTCTCGGGTGAGTGTGTCTCGATCCACGTGTTGACCCGTGGTCTGACTGATACTGGACATCATGTGGGGGCCACACGTGAGGGTGCCGTAGGATCTCGAGAGTTGGTGTTCTCGGCTCATGACACCGTGAGTCGGTGTCAGTACGAGGAGTGGCCCTTGTACTTTGTCTGGTTTAGACGTCATTTTTCGTTGACTAGAGAGTCTACTCCTTCATTGACCCTCCACTAGTCGTAACCTTCCGACACGCGAGTGGTCCCACCAGGGAGTGGTGGCGAGGCTACCCTGAGAGACGGTTTTAAACTGGTTCCCGTCGGGGCCCACGTCTACTAGCCATAGTCTGGCTGAGGGGAAAACCAGGCAGAGGGCCAGACTAGAGACGCACGGTCTGTGTGTGCACACGTGGTTGGGGGAGGTTGGACCCGCGCTGACGAGCGGGACCCCAGCTAGTCAGTTGTTCTATGGTTACTAGTACGGTGTCCCCGTTCCACCTGGGGTCGAGGGGGACACCCGAGGCACGGTTGAAGTCGTTAGTGGACGCATCCGGCCTTGCTTCTAGTGGGTTGGTACTCTTGTCTTTGTCTGGTAGTGACTCTTGAGTTTTCTTTGGCTTTTGACGAGTTATCTCGGTTTTCATGTTGTGTGTTCGGTACTAGCCGTCGTAGTAGCTTGTAGTTACTTTCTGCGCAGTTTATCGGTTTGCGAGGTGGGGACCGGATGATCCTTATTGAGCCTTGTGTTTTAGGCTCATTCTGTAATGACCTAGAATATTTATATTATTTCAGAATTTTTTTTAATGATTTTCTAGAATTTATTAGAAATTTTTTTAGGCCCAATTATGGTAAACAACCTATTTAATTGAAGCCCAAACGGTTTAAGGACCAAGCCCATGAAGTTTGGCCCATATTCTAGAAGGTTTTTTAGCATATTCACGAACTATAAGGATAAATACTCATTAATTAAATAAATAAGTGGATAAGATGAAATTAGAATTGGAATTCATTTCAAATTCGCCACCTACGATAGGTAACGGTCTATCGTGCGACCGCCACAGGGACCTGACGCTCCAGGGTTCGACCGTGACACTCTATCAGTTCCGTGAATTGAAGAAAGACTAAAAAGATTAGATTTTTGATAGTCTGTCTCTTAGGGATCGAAATGGGAGGACTAGTAAACGTGTTAAGGACTCTCAGAAGTCGATCTAAGGTCTAATAAGGACTCTAGAATCGATCTAATCCTCAAACCCTAGTAAAACCCTATAAATAGGACCTAGTTTTGACCTGCACGACCCCTACATTGGCTCGCGTGGAATCAAGGTAAGGCGACATTATTTCAGGTATGTTCTTTAGAGGTTTTTGTTTCTTATACATAAGACTAATCTTCCTCAAAATTTCATGCAAGGAGATCGACTACACAAGGAGCTAGAACCTTGCAAAGTTGCTGATTTCATCACGTCAACCCAGGAAATTGTACAACGGGGTGCTAAAGATCAGGAGATTAGAACACCTAAACAAGGTATTTAGAGTTCGATTCTTTAGAACTTTTTGTTCCCCTTAGTTTCATCTTTTTACCCTCCAATTTTCAAGTCTATAGGTCAAGGGATTAAGGAGTTAGAGCAACGTGAAGTTGCTGAAAATTCACATGAAGGAAAGAACTAGGGCGTGTCTTGCAGTCCCAAATTGGAAGTTGAAAGCCCTCTGATTTTGTTTGATTACATGCACTATAGACAATGAATTTCATGTTTTAGTTCGGTCTATGCATACATGTATATCTTTAGCCTAAATTAAAGATAAAAAGGTATTCTCTTTTAAATTCACTGAAACCTATGCATCTAGATGGCCTTTACTTCGTTTTGTCACCACTAGAGTAGTTAATTATTTTGATTCTTCGTGCATGAGATGTTTGAAACCATAGTTCTTTTACTTTATTGTCAACAGTGCTATGACAGATGATAGTTAGAGCGCCAGAATACTCTAAAGGCCTTATGATAAACCATCACATGCCCTGTAATACTTAAGCTTCTCTGTACTCTCTAACGGACCAGAATCAGAGCGTTACAACGTTTTCACGGCCCCACGATAAACTGTCACAGAACTGTGACGCACTCATCTTCGACCGTCAGAATACTATGATCTGTCAACCCGAGACAGAATTAAAAACAATCAACTTAGCTTTTAAATAAAGCCTAGATATCTAAGTTTTGACCTGTTTTCATGACTTTGAGTTTTATTAATTGATTGATGATAGAAATTGCATGTCTTAAGCATCTTGAGTTATTTTAAGCGTATGTTAATTTCATTTACTAAAATCTATAGTTTTGTATTAAAACCATGATTTTAAATGTTGTATTGACGGAGTTTATCATGGCTTCACATCGTTACACATTCTTTCTCATCTATAGAGTCATTTTCTTTAAGTACGTGGTATATACTCCGGTATGTGTCCACTAATTACACTTTTGCACTATAGGAACACATTCTTGAACTTGAGGATCTCTCTATTGGATATTCCTTCCAGTGGACTAGGAAATCTTATTTCAAGGCCTCCGTAATTCTCCGCGAGCCTGAGATTCCCACTAGGGCGCTGAGTTGGTTGTACCATTAAAGCCCAATTGTCTAGAAAAGTACTACCGAAGTTTTAAATTCTGTCCATGTAACGGCCTATTACTCGACCGTCAGGCACATCTAACAGTCCAGTATGCAACCGTCACATTACTGAGTCCAATTTATTCTTTCTTGATTCAGCCCATTCTAACGGTCTAATACTAAACCGTCACGTTCATGTAGCGGCCCATTACTTGACCGCCACAATTCCTGAGTACTTTAACCCAAGGTTTGACCCAAGAGTTTATATTCCAAAGTTTCTAGATGGATTATTGATGTCTAGGACTTGTCATATTGTTCAAGATACTTAATTTTAAATTATGGAAGATAAGGAATATATTGTTATGCTGTCAAATTGTTCCATGAGCATAACATTATTTTAAGTCATTCTTGATCCCTCGCATTCTTAATCGAAGCGTTCATTCATTGAATTATTGTTATCATGAACTTATTGAACTTGTTATATTGATTGGCCATATTTTATTGCTTGAAACGTGGAAGTAGCTTGATTTATACTTGAAGATGCGATCGAGCACTGATTGTGTTCAAGGGCTCGATGCTAGTCCCCTCGGCTGATTGTCGGAAACATACTGTAAACTATGGGGTATGATGCTACTGGCGTCGCATTGCGCTGGGAGTACTTTCCTTATGAATAAGTGAAATTCCACAGGCACGACATATACACGTACATTACTTTCTTGCTTGTTACATGATATTCCATAGAAATTCACCGAATACTTGCTCATAAGCAAAAGATGTTTATGTGATGATTACGTGGTTCGCTAGTACATTCTCGATACATTCTTGTTCATGAAAGGCCATACCATGTTCTTGATACATTCTTGCTCATTCATACTTGCTCATTCTATCTTACATGGTTGTCTTGTTACCTTGGTTATTTACATGTGATTTATCGCATTCGCATGATTTCACTTTATTTTCTTTGGAGCTATAATGCTAATCACTTTAATAGTGCCTTCATGTTGATGCGAAGATACCTACTGGGCAAGTATGCTCATTAGCTATTTTCCAATCTTTTTCGGAGATGGAAGTGATTCGAATTCAGATTCGAGTTATACAGGTGGCGGGTCCGAGAGTGAATGAAAGTCGTATCAAAATGAGAGTGAAGACTTAGGAAGTCAATCTTGTTTAGATCGAGTCTTTGCAATTTTTCTTTTCTTGAGTCTAATGGATTGGAGAAGGTGAAATGAAGTGATGTAGTAATATTTTATCGTTTGATATCATTTGTGAAAGAGATATATTTGAATTATTGTGCAATTGTATTTTTATGTGTGATTGCCTTGCGCTCTAGTCGTTATTGCTCGCAAGAGGCTTACCATGCCGGCTGGTCATGTCTCTCGAGCTTGTCTTCCGCTGTAATAAAGGATCGAGGCGTGACAGTTAAGTTGGTATCAGAGCCTAAGTCTGAGGACGTAGGGGGAAGAGTCACGTCATAGGATAAGTCCAAGGCTTAAGAACCCCTACCTATGAACTAAGGAAGAAATTTCCTCACCCACGCGAGAATTGGGTAGAGCCCGGGATAAGATAGTTAATTAGTTTTAAGATTAATATCTTTCTAATTCCATGAGAATTAACAGTTTGTTATTTCTCTGAGGTACCTCATTATTACAATGGCTCATCGCGTAGATTGGGGTGGCATGCAACAAACAGTTGCCGGCCTTACTCAGGCATTACAAACTATGGCCTAGGCAGGCGTAGGGGCGAGGGATGGTGACTTGCAATGAAATTTTCGGAGCATAAACCCTCCGCGTTTCTACGGATCTTCTAATCCAGATGAGGCAGAAGACTGGATAGATGAAATGAATCGTATCTTCAATGTTATCGAGTGTACAGATCAAGAAAAAGTGTGTCTTGCAACCTTTCAACTTAATAAAGATGCACGCACATGGTGGAAGTCGGTTCCGGTACCTCCGGCCCATGCACCTTATACATGGGACGGTCTTCTGACTCTATTTCGTGCTAAGTACTTTTCTGAGCATGTTAAAGAAAGAAAGGCTATGGAGTTCACCTCTCTTCGTCAGGGAATGATGACAATCGCGGAGTATGAACTTCAATTCTCCATGCTAGCACCCTATGCACCACATTTAATCAGTACCGATTTATTGAAGGCTAATCAGTTTATGGACGGGTAACGACCCGGTTTCATTCAGCAGCTCGGGACCCAAAACATCCGTACCTATGCGGAGATGGTTCAACGGGCGTATTTATGTGAGAGTACCTTAGAAAAGGTCGAGAAATTGAAAGGAAAAGGAGAAGAGTCTAGCCGACGATCTGATCGACGTTATAAGAAAGAAAAATTTAGCATCACGGAACCTCACAAAAGCCGTGATAGTAAGAAAAGATCCAGGAGCGGGAATGGTGGAAGTTCACAGAAGAACAAGAATGTCAAAGAGGAGAAGGAGCAAGTCATGGCGGCTTGCACATTTTGTGAGAAGTTCGGCCACTCGGCTGAGGAATGTTGGAAACACCTTGGTGCTTGTCTACGTTGTGGAAGCAGGGAGCATCGTATGCCAGATTGCCCTCGTATGAAGGATCAATCATCTCGTGGTGGACGTAGGAGGCAGGCTCGCCTCAACGCTGTTCTAGAGGAAGAAGAAGCGCCCAGGGATGGTGGGCTTACGTGTTGTGTATGTGATTTTGATGATTACAAAATGACTTTGTTGTCTGGACTTGCTTGGCCTTGTACTTGAATGGTTATTCATGTTTTCATGGCTCTATATTGATGAGAAAGTTTTTGTGGAAAATAATGCTTCATGAATGTTAGTTTTTGTCAACAAGAATACCATTTGAATGAATGTGTTCCCATGCTTTCCTACATGATTTGCATTTGGCATGATTGTTAACATTTGGGTATTGAAGCATTTTGATGTTAAAATTATGAAAGATACATGTAAGCTATTTGAATGTTTGAGCTCCCATGTCAATATATTTGATTGAATGATAGATTCATGCTTATCATTTCAAACCCTTGTCATTTGGTCAAATATATTTTTGTTGATTGATATGAGAAGAAAAATACATATTTGAACAGGTTCATTGATGTATTTTATTGTGAACATGTTCATAGAATTGATGCTTGATGCAAGGATTTTGATTCTCATCTAACCTCGTGATTTATCATACTTTTCAGGAGGAAAATTCATGGTTGATACTCATGGGATCATGGTAATATCTAACCACCTTGTGTGCTTGAATTGGAGGAGGTTAAGGTTGAGCTTTCATGTCTTTATATTTGGATGAGTGATAGATTCAAGTTCATCATAACAAAATCTTGTATGGGTGAAATATCATAATGCTCATTTGAATGCTAGTGTGCTCATGTGATAGAAACAATCTTGTGTATTCATGAGTTTTCATACATAGTGTGTATGGGTTGCAATACCCTTGTTTGTGGTTCATGGTTTATTCATGATCCTTGAGGCTCATAATATGTTTGACTCTTTTATAGCACTCATGGTTGAATGCATGTCTTAAGAGTGGAACTCCTTGATCTTGATTTCCATGTAGATCTAATGATTTATCTTATTTTTGCCGGATGGACATTGATGGAAATCAATTTGATATCACTTGGATGCATGGTAATATCTCTCTATTTTTTACCTGTGAAAAATGGCATTTTAGTAGGCTAGAAAAGCCCTTAGCATGGTTCATGATTATACCTTATGGTTCTTGAGGGTTATTATGTGCTTAATACATTAACATTCATCAAAGTGAAATTGGTTTCATGGTGCCCATATAATGAGTTTAAGTGGTTTGAATGACTTTGTTTCCACTTGAGGTTTTGGTGGTTTGAAATCTCTTACATGCATTCACTCCATGTGGTGTTGTAGCTTTCAAAGTGTTTCATGCATTGTCTAAATGACTTTTCATTTTAGGTTGCAAAATGCTTAACCTATTGAAATGAGCATTTGTTGAATGAGGTCTAAAAATATGCCAACATCTTGTCTCAATGCATGGTTATTTGATTTATATGTTGAATGAGGAAGAATAGTTTTTCATTGAGCTTGATTGATGAAATCCGAGTTTAGGATGTGCCTTCATACGAAAACCTTCATAATGTTGAATTACATGCACTCCATTTGAAACAATTTCCTTTTCATCATTAAAATTCATGAATGGATGTTAGAATTCATTGGGTTGCATGTTTAGATCATTGGGAATGGTTTAGAAATCTTTTTTTAATGTTTCTATGTGAATGGGTCGACCCCCCCACTCAATGGGTCGACCCCTGGGCCAAAAAATGGCCAAATAGTGTTCTGTGTGCAAGTGGGTCAACCCACTTGCAGAGATAGGTCGACCCATTCCCTGCTCTGGGCAAAAACCAGAACTCTGCTTGTAGATGGGATGACCCACTTGCTAGATGGGACGTCCCATCTGGTTTCGCAGCTCCGCGCGACTTTTCCGTGGGCCACCGTAGCCCATCCAAATGACCTCCGATTGGGGTGAAATTTTACACCAATGCCCCTAGGTTACTAATGAACATATTAGGGTTGTTTTGCAAGGGTTTTGCATGGGTATATGTGATGTGGGACAGAAGTGGGGGGTCTTCTTCTTTCTGCCCTTAGTCGCGCCATATCCTCCTAGCGTCTTCTTGAAGAACGTGCTATATCGTCCTAACGCGTTCACAGATGTCGACAGAACGATGAACCTCGACGTGGGGGCTCCCGTGGATGACTCCAGGGGTTCAAAACACACGGGGAAGGCACACAGGATGATGGATAACACACGAGGAACACTAAAATTGAAATCAAACCAACCTAATACTATCTAGGATAACTTTTGGGAAGGTGGATGTGGGGTGAGCGGCAAGGTTAGGAGGATGGACGTAGATGATGTTAGGGCCATGAGGAAGTTTGGCTGGGGCCTCTCAACCGAACCCTTCGCAGGTACGGTGCAGTCGAGCTCCATCCTGACCTTAACAGCATCTTTGGCGGTGGTGGGGGAAGTGGAATCGTTGGTTGGAAGATAAACGAAGCTCCGAATGGAGCCTCACACTCGACCCGATCTCAGAGCCGGTGCATCCGGGGCTTCGATCATCCTCCATTGAAGGGGAAAGGGAGAGGATCAGGGAGACAAAATTGGGCCTCGCACCCAGAGAGGGACGGATGAAGGGGGTTTCTAAAGATTGGGGAAGATAGCCATGGCTATACTCAATCAAACTTTCATAGATTCATTGCTTCGTTTATTCATTATATTTGATCAAATGAAATGGGATACATATATAGGGGGAAGGGGAAGACAAAACGACGCTAGCACATCAATTACAACCATGGAAGATAGCACACATCGAAGACTTTGGGGAGTTTCGACGATGAGAAGTTGGACCGTCTACAGCCCCATTTCTGTCCCTAGCGCTAGGATGATATATCGCATTCTTCAAGAAGGCGCTAGGAGGCTATAGCACGACTATGGGAAGAAAGAAGAAGACCCCCCACTTTCGTTCCGCATCAAATGGTATCAGAGCTTAGGGAACCAGGCTGTTCTCACAGACTGGGATCTTGAGCTATGAGGTTCGAGGATGAACCTTTCCAAGTGGAGGGGTTTTGATGGGAATCAAGCCAGCTGCCAGGCCGAAGCGAATCGAGGAAACTACCTGGCCCAGGGATGAACGCGCTAGGTGTCCCTAGCGCGACCTGAAGAAGGCTCTAGGTGTCCCTAGCGCGATCTCAGACAGAAACGGGGCTGCAGACGGTCCAACTTCCCGGCGCCGAAACTCCCCAAAGTCTTCAATGTGTGATGTCTTCCATGGTTGTAATCGATGTGCTAGCGTCATTTTGTCTTCCCCTTCCCCCTATATATGTATCCCATCTCGTTTGATTAGATAATGAAGCATGAATCTATGAGAGTTTGATTGAGTGTAGCCCCATGGCTATCTTCCCCAATCTTTGGAAACCACCTTCATCCTCCCCTCTCCGGGTGTGAGGCCCAATTCTGTCTCCCTGATCCTCTCCCTTTCCCCTTCAATGGAGGATGATCGAAGCCCCGGATGCATCGGCTCTGCGACGGGGTCGAGTGTGAGGCTCCATTCAGAGCTTCGTTCTTCTTCCAACCAACAATTCCACTTCCCCCACCACCGCCAAAGATGCTGTTAAGGTCAGGATGGACCTCGGCTGCACCGTACCTGCGAAGGGTTCTGGTGAGAGGCCCCAGCCAAGCTTCCTCACGGCCCTAACATCATCTACGTCCACCCTCCTTCCCTTGTCGCTCACCCCACATCCACCTTCCCAAAAGTTATCCTAGCTAGTTTTAGGTTAGTTTAATCCCAGTTTAGGGTCCCCCATGTGTTTGTTTAGGACCCCTCGTGTATTACCCACCCTCCTATGTGTTCTCCCCTTGTGATTCATTCCCCCGAAGACATCCACGGGCGCCCCAACGTCATGGTTCATCGTTCTGCCTGTTGTCTGAGAACGCGCTAGGACAATATAGCACGTTCTTCAAGAAGGTGCTAGGCGGCTATAGTGCGACTATGGGCAGAAAGAAGAAGACCCCGCACTTTCGTTCCGCATCAATATGGGTCTTTTGGTGCCTTCTATATATACTTACATGTGACCTCCGAATTTGATATAGATGAACACTAATGCTTATTTTGTGTTGTCTTGTAGGAGAAGAAAAGGGGAAAACAAAGAGGAGCTGTTGAAGGGGTGATTTCATCTACTTCTTTGAAGATTTGAAGCTTGTGAAAGAAGAGAAAAGGGAGCGGCTCGAGAAGAGGAACAAGAGGAAGCCGGAATCGCCGTCATCCGACTCCGAACCAAGAAGAGCCGGATCGTTTTGAGAAGGGGAAGCTTTACATTTCATATATGTTCTTTGGTTCAGTGTTTAGAAGTTATTTTGGGTTTATTGTATCCATCTCTGAACACTTCATGCAACTCTGAATGATTATTCTATGTGTTGGTTCGGAGAATGGTTTCTCCGAGTGGTTTGTGTTGACGCTTGTGCGTCATTTCGTGCGGAGCATATCCGCGTGTGTGTTGGGGTTTTTGCCCCGTGTGTGTGGGGAGAAATCCCCGTGTGTTGCTGCATTCGCAGCGTGTGGTTTGGGGTTTTTACCCCGTGTGTGTGGGGAGAAATCCCCATATTTGCTGCATTCGCAGCGTGTGGAAAAAGCCTCACCGGTTTGGTGAGGAGTGGACATAGGGAGCCCGCTGTGGTCCGAAACCACCTTAAAAATTCCCGTGTCTCATGGTTTGAATTGTGTGATTGTGTATGCTTCTCTATCTATTCTATTTCCACAATCATGTGAGCTCGGTGAGATTGAGAGAATCACATTTATTCTATTTAGTTTAATTCCTCAATCATGTTAAATTTGCTGATTCCGCTGTGCAAGTACTCTTAAGTTTTTAATTGGACATAGTATTTAGTAGCGGGTTCTATTCACCCCCCCTCTAGAACCGTGTTCCTACACTACGGGACCCAACAATTGGTATCAGAGCTAGGCTCTGTTGTCCCTAGATCTCATGATCTACAGAGCGATCCCAGTGCATTCTACAATCATGAATTTTTCTATTGATCAAATCTCTATGAATTGCATTGTTACTTTTGATGGTCATAATTATATTTCTTGGAGAAATGCTATGTGTGTTTATCTTGGTTTGCATGAGCTTAATGTTTGGAAGGTCATATGTGAAGGTTCACACAAGCTTCCTACTGAACATAACAAATGGGATGATATGCATGTCAAGGAAAATGCAATGAATGTTAGAGCATTACATTTCCTCATGAGTGCCATTGATTCTAATATACTTTCACAAATTCCCTTGTGCAGGTCGGCAAGAGACCTTTGGGATGCGTTGGCATGAAAGTATGAAGAAGAAGTGATGGATCCATGCTTAATGGCTCATGTAGACGAAAATTCAAATGAGGTAAATTCTAACTCTGACTCTGATGAAGACGAAATGTCATTTGAAGAACTTCTTGATGCTTATGAGGAGTTGTCGAGTAGATATATGAAAATCAAATCTGAAAATAAAAATCTGAGAAAAAAACTAGTGAGGATCTGCATGCTAGTGTTTCTTGTGAAAAGTGCATATTGTTAGAATCAAAAATTAAATGTTTAGAAAGCCAAAACGAAATCTTGGAATCCAAAACAAAATTATTTGAAGAAGATATTTCTGACATGCGTGAAGAATATGCTTTGCTTGAAAACTCTAATAGATGATTGGATTCTGAAAATGTGTGTCATGAATTTCATGAACAAAATAAAATTTTGTTTTCTAAGATTTCATTGCTTGAAGAAATTGAAAAATATCTTAAGAACAAGCTTGCTTCTTTATCTGATGATGAAAAATTGTTTGAAAAATTTCTTGATAGCAAAATTGATAGTAAGAGCATCATAGATGAAAATGAATAACTTAAAAAGAAAAATGGTGCCATGCTAATTAAAATTTCTCTTCTTGAGGGTAGCTTGAAATGTCTTGAAGAATTTGAAAAAGAAAATACGTTGTAAAAATCTGAAAATGAAAAGTTGAAACATTTAAACAACGTAATGTCAGAAAAATTGCTAACTTTTGAAAAAGGGAAAGCTTTAGATGTCAATGTTGAATATGAAAAACTACTTGTGCTAGAACAAGAACTTGAAAGCTATAAAACTACAAATAAAGTGTTAAATGTATGTAATATTTATAGTGAACAAGAAATTGCTAGCTATGAGTTGCACATTGCATCCCTTGAAAGTGAAATCATTGATTTGAATGCATCATTGTCTAAATTTGTCAAAGGGAAGGAGAACTTAGACAAAATGCTAGGTGTTAAGATCAACTTTCAAAAAGAGGGTCTTGGATATTCTCCAATCAACAAAAAATCTTTTGAATCAAAAATAAAAACCTCTTTTGTTCATGCTTCTGACATCCCTAGCACTTCAAAATCAACTCCTCCTATTACACAAACAAAAAATTTTAAAAATCATTTTGAGAAAAAGAAAAATGTTCACACCAAACCCACCATACAAAAAGGATTCCAAAAAGATCAAGGTGGGCGGAAAATGAAATTGAATGTTAAATGCTTTTATTGTAGCATGCATGGCCATGAAATGGATGATTGTAATGTCATGAGAATGAATGATGAAAATGAATGTAAAGATAAAAATGCTTTCAAATCACAAAGAAATGTCTCTTGGTTTCATTGTGATAAGTTAGGCCACAAAATGAAAAAAAAAATTTCAAAGCAGAAGAAAGGTGAACAAAATACTTTTAATAGAAAAATGAATGTTTCTTGCTCTCATTGTCATAAACTTGGCCATGTGATGGACAATTGTTATGTGAACAAAAAGATGAACTTCATGCCATGAATGCTAAGTCCAATGTTCAAAGAAAATTCAATGATAAACATGCCTTTCGTTCTCAAAGGTTTTCAACTAACAAGGAAAAGTTCTATGAAAAAAATCATGCTCACAATGAAAAATCATTTGGAAGAACTACCACTCATTGTTGCTTTCATTGTGGTAAATATGGGCATGTAATGAAAAACTGTTGGTTATTGAAAAGTGATAATTTTCATGCTTCTTGAATGAATGCTAGGTTTAATTTTGTTAGACCTAGATCTTTTACAAATAGGAGATGGAACACTTTTGAAAATGTTTTTGCTCCCCAAAGAAAGTTCTTTGCTAAAACTGCTCCTCCTCATTGCTACTATTGTGAAAATTATGGGCATGTTCTTGAGGATTGCAGGATCACGGAAGATGATGATATGAAGGCAATGAAATGGAAGAAGAATTTGATTGGTGGTAATGCCACTAAATATAAGGGACCCAAGAAGGCTTGGGTTCCCAAATTTGTCAAATGAGTTGGATTTGATGCAGGTGTGCCTTGAGGAAATAAATTGAATGGGGTTCCAATAGAGGGAACAAGGCACACTCATTTGGTAAAACCCCGACTTTACTTTTTCTTATTGTCAAACTTGTTGATTTTGATGTTTTCACTTCTATTGCTTTGTTATATTGTTGGAATCATGTTTTGCATTTCTTCACAAGCCATACATGTTTTCATTGAATGAATATTTGGTATATCAAATGGTGATATGTGAAATGAAAGATCAAGTCTGTCAGGAAGCTATCACTATGTGAGAGGTGATCTTAGGATCAATGTACTCCACCTTGTACCAATATTCAAAATTTTAATTTGGTTGGCTTATGAGGATTCATATATTTTGAATAGAATTGATTTGCCTTTAATTTGCATATCTTTCAAATTGAATCTGGAAAACTCTCTTGTTTCAGAAAGGCAAAGATTTCTGAACTGTGGAATTGCTTATTCTCTAATGCAACAATTGGCATTGGATGATGACCATGGCTTAGTTTAAAGCCTGTTGACTGTGTGTGTGGTTGCTCTGCATGATCGATAAATTGCTTGATTTGTTCAATCTGAAAATTTATCTCATGCAATACCAATTTGAATGATCATAGTCGAATGTTTGGGTTGTAAGGAAAGTAGTTGTTCATGATAAAGCCTGAAATGAAATGCTTATGATTCTGTGTTAAATTCATTGAAAACTCAACTCATGCATTTACTGAATTCATGCTCACTTGAGTATTCAAGAATGTACAAAAATTGAAATCTCCATTAAAATATCGCATTGGCATTTTTACATATCATTTACATATCATGCATGATCTGTGAATTTGAGTCTCTTGTATACTTTGACTTATTTATGCTTGAACGTAATGATTTATGTGCACACAAAATAAAATAAAATAAAATAAAAAAATGCATATAGTGCATACTTTGAGATGCATCATTCGGAACACCGCTAACCTTCATGAACTAAAACTTCATAACATTGGGCCTTTAATTTACATCTTGCATTGCATTCACATGTTGTTATAGGTTGCATGCATAAGAGTTTGTGCATTAGGTGCATTTGGAACATTCATATAAAATCTAAAATTCTGCATTCATGATGCACTCTACATTGCATATTTGCATGTTTCCGTTGTATGCTTGCATGTTAATATATGCTAAAACCCCTTCTTTGAAACTTCTAAGACCTCATATCTCTTGATAAATAATGTTGCATCTGAGTCTTAACTATTGTGCTTGATGTTAAACACTCAGTGGGAGCATTTCCTGTTTAGTGCATTCATATAGGGGGAGCTGCACTATCTTGTGTTGAGTTAAATTTTCTCCATACATGTTAAATCAAATTCTTACACTTCATGCACTTTAATGTGAAAAGGAGTGTTATTCATAAGGATATAGGAATTTCATTTCAACACTCTAAAGAAAATAAACTTGCTTCATTTATAATAAAGAGGCAGTTGAGGAAAAAGATACCTGCCTCAGCTGAAAAAATTTGGATGAAATGAAAGGCAGAGCAATGCTTAGTCTCATTGAGTAAACTGGATAAACGTCACCTAAGACGTGATGTGGTTCATTTCTAAAAAGTGTTGACTAAAGTACATCTGTTCAAAATGAAGTGAAATAGTTCAGTATTCTGAGTAACCGGAGATTCTGGCATGAGCTCTATGTGTCTCCTCGCGTAAAAAGGAATTATTTGAACCTGATCACTCTAAGAAAAATTCAGATTGTCAATGTGAAATTTTTGAGAAAAATTCTGATGAAAATTTAATGGGGCAGAGCGTAGCCTCAAATACGATGTTCTCTAGATTTAAATGCAGTTTGTGTAATTACTCTTGCATTCAATTGAAAATCTGGATATCCATATGGCTAAAGCCTATTTTCATATTATTCACTTATAGACATGGTAATTTGATTTAATATGTGTTTTGAAAATTTGATTGACTGCATGATTGGTGTATATCTTTTGCTATCTATCTACACACTCTCATAGGTGTACACATGAGCACCATGGTTTTATTGACTCACCTGTACTTTTCGTACACCTATCATCTCATTATAAATAAAATGGGGGAGCTATATTACATGTATATAGATTTACTTGCGTAGAAGTCAATCATACTTGATCATTGTACTTGCATTCTGCATTTTCATATTGCCCAAAACTTGCATTTCAAACATGTGCAAATTAGTTCATGCATAGTTGACATTTAGTGCAGTCACACATGCATATTTTGAATTGCATCTTCTTAAACATAATTTGCATATGGTTCTCTTAATAACCCCGTTGTCCGTCGATTCTCTATCAATGACAAAGGGGGAGAGGCAGTTACTTTGTGCTTCTTTCATGAATATCATATTTTGCTTGTCCGTTCTCATTTTGCCATAAGGGGAGAAAGTATGTTGGGTTGGTTTTGATGCTTCATGAATTCCCCATGTTGATCCCTATTTATGATTATGTCAAAGGGGGAGAGAGCATTAATGCATAACATTTTGTAATCATCAAAATGGGGGAGATTGTTGTGTATGTGATTTTGATGATTACAAAATGACTTTGTTGCCTGGACTTGCTTGGCCTTGTGCTTGAATGGTTATACATATTTTCATGGCTCTGTATTGATGAGAAAGTTTTTGTGGAAAATAATGCTTCATGAATGTTAGTTTTTGTCAACAAGAATGCCATTTGAATGAATGTGTTCCCATGCTTTCCTACATGCTTTGCATTTGGCATGATTGTTAACATTTGGGTATTGAAGCATTTTGATGTTGAAATTATGAAAGATACATGTAAGCTATTTAAATGTTTGAGCTCCCATGTCAATATATTTGATTGAATGATAGATTCATGCTTATCATTTTAAAACCTTATCATTTGGTCAAATATATTTTTGTTGGTTGATATGAGAAGCAAAATACATGTTTGAACAGGTTCATTGATGTATTTTATTATGAACATGTTCATAGAATTGATGCTTGATGCAAGGATTTTGATTCTCATCTAACATCGTGATTTATCATGCTTTTCAAAAGGAAAATTCATGGTTGATACTCATGGGAACATGGTAATATCTAACCACCTTGTGTACTTGAATTGGAGGAGGTTAAGGTTGAGCTTTCATGTCTTTATATTTGGATGAGTGATAGATTCAAGTTCATCATAACAAAATCTTGTATTGGTGAAATGGCATAATGCTAATTTGAATTCTAGTGTGCTCATGTGATAGAAACAATCTTGTGTATTCATGAGTTTTCGTACATAGTGTGTATGGGTTGCAATACCCTTGTTTCTGGTTCATGGTTTATTCATGATCCTTGAGGCTCATAATATGTTTGACTCTTTTATAGCACTCATGGTTGAATGCATGTCTTAAGAGTGGAACTCCTTGATCTTGATTTCCATGTAGATCTAATGATTTATCTTGTTTTTGTAGGATGGACATTGATGGAAATCAATTTGATATCACTTGGATGCATGGTAATATCCCTCTATTTTTGACCTGTGAAAAATGGCATTTTAGTAGGCTAGAAAAGCCCTTAGCATGGTTCATGATTATACCTTATGGTTCTTGAGGGTTATTATGTGCTTAATACATTCACATTCATCAAAGTGAAATTGGTTTCATGGTACCCATATAATGAGTTTAAGTGGTTTGAATGACTTTGCTTCCACTTGAGGTTTTGGTGGTTTGAAAACTCTTTCATGCATTCACTCCATGTGGTGTTGTAGCTTTGAAAGTGTTTCATGGATTGTCTAAATGACTTTTCCTTTTAGGTTGCAAAATGCTTAACCTATTGAAATGAGCATTTGTTGAATGAGGTCTAAAAATATGCCAACATCTTGTCTCAATGCATGGTTATTTGATTCATATGTTGAATGAGGAAGAATAATTTTTCATTGAGCTTGAATTGATGAAATCCGGGTTTAGGATGTGCCTTCATATGAAAACCTTCATGATGTTGAATTACATGCACTCCATTTGAAACAATTTATTTTTCATCATTAAAATTCATAAATGGATGTTAGAATTCATTGGGTTGCATGTTTAGATCATTAGGAATGGTTTAGAAATCTTTTTTTAATGTTTCTAAGTGAATGGGTCGACCCCCCCACTCAATGGGTCGACCCCTGGGCTAAAAAATGGCCAAATAGTGTTCTATCTACAAGTGGGTCGACCCACTTGCAGAGATGGGTCGACCCATTCCCTGTTCTGGGCAAAAATCAGAACTCTGCTTGTAGATGGGATGACCCACTTGCTAGATGGGACGTCCCATCTGGTTTCGTAGCTCCGCGCGGCTTTTCCGTGTGCCACCGTAGCCCATCCAAATGACTACCGATTGGGGTGAAATTTTACACCAATGCCCCTAGGTTACTAATTAACATATTAGGGTGGTTTTGCAAGAGTTTTACATGGGTATATGGGTCTTTTGGTGCCTTCTATATATACTTACATGTGACCTTCGAATTTGATATAGATGAACACTAATGCTTATTTTGTGTTGTCATGTAGGAGAATAAAAGGGAAAAACAAAGAGGAGCTGTTGAAGGGGCGATTTCATCTACTTCCTTAAAAATTTGAAGCTTGTGAAAGAAGAGAAAAGGGAGCGGCTCGAGAAGAGGAACAAGAGGAAGCCGGAATCGCCGTCATCCTACTCCGAACCAAGAAGAGCCAGATCATTTTGAGAAGGGGAAGCTTTACATTTCATATATGTTCTTTGGTTTAGTGTTTAGAAGTTGTTTTTGGTTTATTGTATCCATCTCTGAACACTTCATCCAACTCTGAACGATTATTCTGTGTATGGGTTCGGAGAATGGTTTCTCCGAGTGGTTTATGTTGACGCTTGTGCGTCGTTTGGTGCGGAGCATATCCGCGTGTGTGTTGGGGTTTTTGCCCCGTATGTGTGGGGATAAATCCCCGTGTGTTGTTGCATTCGCAGCGTGTGGTTTGGGGTTTTTTCCCCGTGTGTGTGGGGAGAAATCCTTGTGTTTGCTGCATTCGCAGCGTGTGGAAAAAGCCTCACCAGTTTGGTGAGGGGTGGACGTAGGGAGCTCGCTATGGTCCCGAACCACCTTAAAAATTCTCGTGTCTCATGGTTTGAATTGTGTGATTGTGTGTGCTTCTCTATCTATTCTATTTCCGCAATCGTGTGAGCTCGGTAAGATTGAGAGAATCACATTTATTCTATTTAGTTTAATTCCTCAATCATGTTAAATTTGTTGATTTCGCTGTACGAGTAGTCTTAAGTTTGTAATTGGACATAGTTTTTAGCAGAGGGTTATATTCACCCCCCCCTCTAGAACCATGTTCCTGCACTACGGGACCCAACATTATGCAAGGTTACTATTCAATGATCGAATTTGTATACCGGATCATGTTGATACTAAGAAACTGATCTTGGAAGAAGCTCATAATTCCAAGTACACCATTAATCCAGGTAGTATAAAAATGTATCAAGATCTTAAATGGAACTTCTGGTGGCCTAACATGAAAAGAGAAGTGGCAGATTTCATGTCCTGCTGTCACACTTGTCAACAAGTAAAGGCAGAGCATTTTAGACCCGCAGGTAAATTACACCCCTTGAATATTCCCAATGGGAATGGGAGAGTATATGGATAGATTTCATCATGGGATTACCTAAGACCAGAGGAGGATACGATGGTATCCGGGTAATCATAGACCGATTGACTAAATCTGCACATTTCATAGCAATCAAAAGTCGATGGTCTGTGGATATTCTAGCAGCATTATACATAAAAGAAATTGTTAAATTACATGGTGTCCCTGTCACTATTATATCTGATAGGGATCCTATATTCACATCGCAGTTTTGGAAGGGTCTACAACATTCACTAGAGACTAGATTGAATTTTAGCACAGCATTTCATCCATAAACTGATGGTCAGATTGAAAGAACAAATCAGGTAGTAGAAGATATGCTCAGGGCTTGTGCTATTGATTTTGAAGGAAGTTGACATGATCACTTACCTCTGGTAGAATTTGCATATAACAATAGTTATCAGGCCAGCATACAGATGGCACCCTTCGAAGCTTTATTTGGAAGAAGCAGTAGATCACCAATATGTTGGAATAAAATAAGAAAAATGTAATTTTTAGGCCCCGACATTATCAGGGATTCTTTAGAGAAAATTAAGCTCATTCGAGAAAGATTGTAGATGGCACAAGATAGGCAAAAATCTTATACTGATAATCGAAGGAGCGACTTGGAGTTTCAAGTAGGAGATCATGTATTTCTTAAAGTTTCTCCAGGTCGAGGTATTCGAAGATTTGGTATTAAGGGAAAACTTACTCCAAGATTTATTGGTCCTTTTGAAATTCTGGAAAGAGTTGGTGAAGTAGCTTATCGGATTACTTTACCTCCACAATTATCTGAAGTTCATAATGTATTTCACCTCTCGATGCTCAAGAAGTATGTACCCGATCCTTTCCATGTCATCACTTACGACAATCTAGAGATTAAGAAGGATTTGACATTTGAACAAAAACCAATCAGAATACTTGAACGGGAAGTACATCAACTTCGGAACAAGACTATTCCCGTGGTTAAAATCCAGTCGACAAAGTCAGGAGAGACATGTGAAACCGAAGAAGCTGTGCGCAAAAGATTTTTAAAATTATTTAAATGTAAGTACACTCTCCACAATCCATGTATTGAATTTGGGGACCAAATTCTTTTAAGTGGGGGAGGGTGTAATGACCCATAATATTTATATTATTTTAAGATTTTTTAATGATTTTCTAGAATTTATTAGAAATTTATTTAGGCCCAATTATGATAAACGATTAATCTAGCCTATTTAATTGAAGCCCAAAAGGTTTAAGGACCAAGCCCATGAAGTTTGGCTCATATTCTAGAATGTTATTTAGCCTAGTCACGAATTATAAGGATAAATACTCATTAATTAAATAAATAAGTGGATAAGACGAAATTAGAATTTGAATTCATTTCAAATTCGGCACCTACGATAGGTAACGGACTATCGTGCGACCGCCACAGGGACCTGACGCTCCAGGGTTCGACCGTTACACTCTGTCAGTTCTGTGAATTGAAGAAAGATCAAAAAGATTAGCTTTTTGATAGTCTATCTCTTAGGGATCGAGATGGGAGGACTAGTAAACGTGTTAAGGACTCTCAGAAGTCGATCTAAGGTCTAATAAGGACTCTAGAATCGATCTAATCCTCAAACCCTAGCAAAACCCTATAAATAGGACCTAGTTTTGACCTACGTGACCCCTACATTGGCTCGCGTGGAATCAAGGTAAGACGACATTATTTCAAGTAGGTTCTTTAGAGGTTTTTGTTCCTTATACATAGGACTAATCTTCCTCAAAATTTTGTGCTAGGAGATCGACTACACAAGGAGTTAGAACCTTACAAAGTTGCTGATTTCATCACGTCAACCCAAGAAACTGTACAACGGGGTGCTGAAGATCAGAAGATTAGAATACCTACACAAGGTATTTAGAGTTCGGTTCTTTGGAACTTTTTGTTCCCCTTAGTTTCGTCTTTTCACCCTCCAAATTTCACGTCTATAGGTCAAGGGATTACGGAGTTAGAGCAACGTGAAGTTGCTGAAAATTCACAGGAAGGGAAGAACTAGGGCGTGTCTTGCCGTCCTGAATTGGAAGTTGAAAGCCCAGGAAAGGGGTAGGTTATCTCATGAATGGCAAGAACATCATGATACGATTAAAAGCCCTCTGGTTTTGTTTGATTACATGCACTATTGACCATGAATTTCATGTTTTAGTTTGGTCTATGCATACATGCATATCATTAGCCTAAATTAAAGATAAAAAGGTATTCTCTAATAAATTCACTGAAACCTATGCATCTAGATGGCCTTTACTTCGTTTTGTCATCACTAGAGTAGTTAATTGTTTTGATTCTTCGTGCATGAGATGTTTCAAACCATAGTTCTTTTACTAGACTGTCAGCAGTGCTCTGATGGATTATAGTTAGACCGCCAGAATACTCTAACGGCCTTACGATAAACTGTCACATGCTCTGTAATACTTAAGTTTCTCTGTACTCTCTGACGGACCAGAATCAGAGCTGATGGAGGCATCACCCACGACTCCCTTTGGCTCGGGTCCACTTCTTCACATTCGGGAGCTAGTTGAGTTTGGGCCTCACTCTATTAAGGCCCCTTATCCATTTTGTAGTTTTCCTTTGAGTCATTTTGATGTATTTCCATTTTATTTAAGTCATTTCCCTAAGTCTAGCACTTATTTTCCTATGTTTGGTATCATCATGATGTCTAATGTAAGCTATTGGGCCCCATTCGTTGGACTAGGCCCATTAGCACTCCCAACCCCCTTGGTTATTTGTAGTTGTTTATTTTGTCAGGGACTTATTGTAAAGAGTGGGTTGCCTATATATAGGACCCCACTCCCCTCATTTTAAGTTAATGAATGATTACATCCTTTTGAGTTAAACTTGCCATTTGAGTTCAAATTGGAGTGATTCCTCTAGTTTTTGGGTGAGAGACCCTAGGGGAGAGATTCCCCACCCATTCCCCTCTTAATCTCTCTATTTCACCCCTCTTTCTCTCTCCTCCAACCCCAAATCCAAATTTCCTTCTCTCTCCTCCCTCCTCCCATCCACTTCCAACCTCCAACCACCTCCTTTAATGCCCTCCACTTCCCCATGGCCTCCATTACTCCACTCCCTAGTTCCTAGGTAGAAGTCTCCCCATTCCAACACCTTCCTCCACCTTCCAACCAAATCTACCCCATTCCAATGCAAGCACTCCACTTCCCAACATAATCACCCACCTTCCAAGACCTTTTGAATTTGAAATCCACCCTTCCCTCCACTCACTTGTGCCCCCCTCACCTTCTCCTCTCGCCCACCTTCCCCAAATTCGTAGCTCTTCCTCCTCCACCTGCTATCACTTGCTTCCAGCCATTCTTCACCTCATTCCCCATCACCATTAGCTCCCTTCTCCACCCCACAAGAGCCCCCACTCTCCCTTAGGTCATTCCTACCATTTCCCTCCACCAAAGAAGCCATATCTCCCTCTCATTTCTTCTAGTAGGTTGGAGCTGTGCAGATCTGCAGAACAGCCCTTGTTGCAGCGTCAACCACGGATTCATCCTAGCTCTTCAGAAGGCGTGGCCTACCTTTCTGGAAAGGCCTTCCAGTCTACTTCACAGGCGAGGTGGAATCAACACGATCGGAGCTCAGAGCTGCCAGATAGAGCCATTCTCCCAACAGTGCGCAGAGAGGTCTTCATCCTGGACCAGAGCGTGGAAGATCCTTCTGCCACAACAAACCCCAGCCGATTCAGGCTGAAGCCCCTTCATCAAAGTTCTTCCTCTACCGGTTATCTTTCAAGATCAAGAAACAGAACCCCGTTCGGCCACCGGAGGGAGAAGTTACGAATTTTCTCCCCCGATCTATCTAGTTCTATTTTCTGCTGTCCACTCCAACCAGTACCCACTCTTCTGGGTGCCAGGGCCATCCTCGACCTCTGAATGCATCTCCGTCACCTCCTTCTGAAAGCTACCTCGACCATGAAGATGATGCCGCTGGTTTCGTGCTGATCGGAGCTCGGGAGGGCACTCAGTCACTTCTGTAACTTGCTGTTACAGTCCAGACAGTACCTGCGGCCAGACAGAGGAGGCTACTTCCTGTTGCTGGTGCAGCCACCTCCGACCGTCTGAGCTTCCCCAAAAATTCTGGAGTCCACCTCTTCCAGTCAGGAAGCTTCAGGAGCTGGTTTCGATCAATTTGGAGTCCGGACAAGCCCGGCATAGCCATAACAGCGACCCCCTATCCAGAATTCCAGATTGAAGCTGCAACTTCCCTAGTTCTCATTTCTCTTCGTTTCGGTCCACCAACCCCTCCCCGCTTGGCCGGCTGAAGGCCCCACCCTGCGTGGTGGTAGTGTTTGAATGTATCATATTAACCCCTACCCCAAGATCCCCCCTCCTGCGAGAGGAGTAGTTTTGTAAGTGGTTTGGCAGGTCAAGCGACACCGCCGCGGCGTGTGGGGAACCACCGCCTCCCCGCTCGCCCTCGTCTTCGATCGGGACCGGTTTCTTCAAACCGGTCGAGTAAGTGTCTCTTCCTTGCTCACCTAGTGTAGCTCTCTCAATATTTGATTCATGCACCGCTGAATTCGTGAGGAGCGCCCGATCCTCAAGTCCATGACTTAGAGTGATCGCCGTGGGTTAGTGTGACCCGGTGCCCGAGTGCACTTTGTCGGCCCCAATCGAACTGGGCAACCAACCTTGGGGAATCAATTCATGGCCTTGCTGGCCCTCTACCAGCAAGGATCCATTCCCATAAGTCACCCTTGGTATCACATAGTCACCCCAGGAATAGAGTGCAACGAAGAGAGCGGTGGCCCATTAAGGCCCATTTGGATGCTTAGATGTGCTTGTTTGACTAAGTCCGAGGTTGTATCACATCAAGTGGTATCAGAGCAAGTTCACAACTTGTCTCTCCACAAGTTGGTCCTAGGGCATGTTTATGCATTTAGAGTCCTCGGTTGCATCTCCCATGTCCACTAGAATGGCCACTTCATACCCGTCACATCCATCCCCATCAACTTTCCCAAGAAGCCTAAATCCTCATGGAAGCTCCATTGCCAACAAAGTGGGTAGCAACACCTCTATCATAGAAGCCCTACCTAATGTCCTTAATCGGCTTGAAGATATCATGTCTCGACTCGACCGACTTGAAGGAAATAGCCGTGCACCAAGAGTGAATGAGAGTGACCTTTGGGGAGATCTAGAAACCATATTTTTAGAACACTTGAAAATCAAAACCCCCGCCTTTGATGGATCCAACAGCCCAAGCCTTTACCTAGATTGGGAGATTTCCCTAGACCAATTCTTTAAAGGTTGCCCCTTGAACGAAGGAAGGAGAATGAGGCTAGCCAAGGCACACCTCTCCAAACAAGCTAAAACTCATTGGTTAGTTGTGGAAGGTTTGAGAAAGATCCGTAGGGAGGCTCCAATTAGCACTTGGGATGAGATGAAGACCGAGCTTAGAAAAACATACACTCTCCAACCCTCTCCCTCCTACTCAAATCACCAAAGTCCACGGAGCACTTCAACTCCATCATCCCCACCCAGTCAATCCAAGACCCCAATCACCCATTCCCCACCACTTCTCATCTCTCCTACCCCAACCACTACATTTACACCCCACCTCCAAGTCCACACCACAACCATAGGTCCCCATACCCAATTGGGCCCCATGACCAACTCTCCACCTAGGCCCATGGTAACCCCCACCACTACCTCTCAATCACTCCCAAAAAGGGACACTCCTCCCAAAACCAATCAACCCAAACCCCTTCAACCCACCCATCTTCCTCTCCCTACCCCAATCCAACTCCCACCAAAACCTCCACTACTACCCTCACCTATCATAACCCAAGTTTCCCACTACTTACCACCCCGGATACACCATGCCCCAATCATCACCACACCCTCAAAAGCCCCTCTCACCTCCTTGGAAGAAGAACCCATACCCCACCCCATAGTGGTGAACACTCCAAACCCACTCTCCACCTTGGAGAAAACCCAAGTCCAAATTGAAGAAGAAACAACACACGAGGGTCTTCACCTTACATCACCATCTCTAGTTGGAGTCAATCTCATCTTAGGGGAAACCATTGTTAGTTGGCTAAAGGAGAGCCCAATTCGAGAGATCCGGGCCCATGTTTTCCCTCCCATAGAACAAGACCTTCCCTTAGTGCCCTTCTTCTCCTATCACACCACAATCCAAGCATCCTATCAAGTGGAGACCTTAGAGGACCTTCTCGAGGGCATAGCATGGCAATTAGAGATGACTAGCATGTTGACCCCTATGGTAGAACAACCTAGGAGCCTTAGCCTCCTACACCTATGCATAGGGTCTATCACCTCGGTTTGCACCATTGGTTGCTACACTAGCGACCTCCTTCTATTCCTCCCTACACCCGATGAGCCCAACCTTCTCCTCGATTTAGAGCTTCTTATCTCGGGTAGAAAGCCAAGCCCTCCACTCATGGCCGACCCACTTGTCAAGAACATTGGCCCAACTATCATGGAGAAGGATGACTTAGCACCTTTTAAGGATCTTGAGGACATGGAGTTCCTCCCCCTAGATGACCCATTTTATGATCCATATGATCCATTCCAATGGGAGTCAAGGGACTCATATGACCCAACCATCTTACCAACCACCCACCCTTTCCTACCCTCACCCACCATATTGGGCCAAACCCACCTCATCCATGACCCGGGTTACACCTTGGGAGCCAAGACCTTGGGCCACATATCCCTAGGTAATAAGGTTGTGCCCCACCCCATGATGACCACCTTCTTAGATCCCTTCGATCCGTTCCAATGGGAATTCAAAGGTTGTCCCACCCCTATACACATGGAAGTCACTTTTGGGAAAAGTATGCATGTGTCTAGGCTTTCCACACCCCTTGGCATGAACACTATGTTGGGTCCATTCATTCATATCACCCACATGTCAAGTAGAAAGCATGAGTGGTCCAAATTTGGATGTAGTGGTCCACCTTCATTCATCATGGGTCTTAAGCATATCAAAGGCATTTACGGACGTCCGGGTCCCCCGACATGCATCACAACATTGCATGATAAGTCCACATATGGTTGCCCCGGCCCACCAAGGCTCATCAAGGTCCATATGGCATCATGGCATAATTGGTCTATATATGGTTGTCCAGGTCCACCCATAACCACTAGAAGGTCAGCACTCACAAAATTGCATGAGAAAATCCGCAAGCACATTAGCATAAAAAATGAGGCTTATAAAAGGTTGGCTGACTCTCACCGGCGTCACTTAGAGTTCCAAGTGGGTGACTTTGTGATGGTGAGGACGGAGAGGCTCTCCCCAGGAGCCAACTCCAAGTTGAGACCACGTGGGACTGGGCCCTTCCAGGTCTTGAGGCGTATTGGTGCGAATGCTTATGAATTAGATCTCCCCGAGGATTATGGGGTAAGTCCTACATTCAATGTCGCCGACTTAGTGTCTTACAAGGGCCCCACGGTGAGACCTAGTGAGGAGATCGAGCCCACTCCCTCCTTTGAGAGAGCACCCACCCGAGAGGAGAGTCCACTAGCCAAAAGAGCTCAGCGTGATCGCATTGAACAAATATTGGATGAGCAGATCACTACCACCCGGAGCAAGGTCTATGAGCGCTATCTCGTCAGGTGGAAGGATCGGCCTCCGTTGGAAGACTCATGGGTAAGTCGGGAGGACCTACAGCGATTGGATCCAGATCTCCTCGAGCGGTACCTTAGCCGGATGGACCCTTACTCGACGGAGTCGAGCACTTTGCGACCCAGGGGATTTGATGGAGGCATCACCCACGACTCCCTTTGGCTCGGGTCCACTTCTTCACATTCGGGAGCTAGTTGAGTTTGGGCCTCACTCTATTAAGGCCCCTTATCCATTTTGTAGTTTTTCTTTGAGTCATTTTGATGTATTTCCATTTTATTTAAGTCATTTCCCTAAGTCTAGCACTTATTTTCCTATGTTTGGTATCATCATGATGTCTAATGTAAGCTATTGGGCCCCATTCGTTGGACTAGGCCCATTAGCACTCCCAACCCCCTTGGTTATTTGTAGTTGTTTATTTTGTCAGGGACTTATTGTAAAGAGTGGGTTGCCTATATATAGGACCCCACTCCCCTCATTTGAAGTTAATGAATGATTACATCCTTTTGAGTTAAACTTGCCATTTGAGTTCAAATTGGAGAGATTCCTCTAGTTTTTGGGTGAGAGACCCTAGGGGAGAGATTCCCCACCCATTCCCCTCTTAATCTCTCTATTTCACCCCTCTTTCTCTCTCCTCCAACCCCAAATCCGAATTTCCTTCTCTCTCCTCCCTCCTCCCATCCACTTCCAACCTCCAACCACCTCCTTTAATGCCCTCCACTTCCCCATGGCCTCCATTACTCCACTCCCTAGTTCCTAGGTAGAAGTCTCCCCATTCCAACACCTTCCTCCACCTTCCAACCAAATCTACCCCATTCCAATGCAAGCACTCCACTTCCCAACATAATCACCCACCTTCCAAGACCTTTTGAATTTGAAATCCACCCTTCCCTCCACTCACTTGTGCCCCCCTCACCTTCTCCTCTCACCCACCTTCCCCAAATTCGTAGCTCTTCCTCCTCCACCTGCTAGCACTTGCTTCCAGCCATTCTTCACCTCATTCCCCATCACCATTAGCTCCCTTCTCCACCCCACAAGAGCCCCCACTCTCCCTTAGGTCATTCCTACCATTTCCCTCCACCAAAGAAGCCATATCTCCCTCTCATTTCTTCTAGTAGGTTGGAGCTGTGCAGATCTGCAGAACAGCCCTTTTTGCAGCGTCAACCACGGATTCATCCTAGTTCTTCAGAAGGCGTGGCCTATCTTTCTGGAAAGGCCTTCCAGTCTACTTCGCAGGCGAGGTGGAATCAACACGATCGGAGCTCGGAGATGCCAGATAGATCCATTCTCCCAACAGTGCGCAGAGAGGTCTTCATCCTGGACCAGAGCGTGGAAGATCCTTCTGCCACGACAAACCCCAGCGGATTCAGGCTGAAGCCCCTTCATCAAAGTTCTTCCTCTACCGGTCATATTTCAAGATCAAGAAACAGAACCCCGTTCGGCCACCGGAGGAAGAAGTTACGAATTTTCTCCCCCGATCTATCTAGTTCTGTTTTCTGCTGTCTACTCCGACCAGTACCCACTCTTCTGGGTGCCCCGGCCATCCTTGACCTCTGAATGCATCTCCGTCACCTCCTTCTGAAAGCTACCTCGACCCCGAAGATGATACCACTGGTTTCGTGCTGATCGGAGCTCGGGAGGGCGCTCAGTCACTTCTGCAACTTGCTGTTACAGTCCAGACAGTACCTGCGGCCAGACAGAGGAGGCTACTTCCTGTTGCTGGTGCAGCCACCTCCGACCGTCTGAGCTTCCCCAAAAATTCTGGAGTCCACCTCTTCCAGTCAGGAAGCTTCAGGAGCTGGTTTCGATCAATTTGGAGTCCGGAAAAGCCCGGCATAGCCATCACAGCGACCCCCTATCCAGAATTCCAGATTGAAGCTGCAACTTCCCTAGTTCTCATTTCTCTTCGTTTCGGTCCACCAACCCCTCCCCGCTTGGCCGGCTGAAGGCCCCACCCTGCGTGGTGGTAGTGTTTGAATGTATCATATTAACCCCTACCCCAAGATCCCCCCTCCTGCGAGAGGAGTAGTTTTGTAAGTGGTTTGGCAGGTCAAGCGACACCGCCGCGGCGTGTGGGGAACCACCGCCTCCCCGCTCGCCCTCGTCTTCGACCGGGACCAGTTTCTGCAAACCGGTCGAGTAAGTGTCTCTTCCTTGCTCACCTAGTGTAGCTCTCTCAATATTTGATTCATGCATCGCTGAATTCGTGAGGAGCGCCTGATCCTCAAGTCCATGACTTAGAGTGATCGCCGTGGGTTAGTGTGACCCGGTGCCCGAGTGCACTTTGTCGGCCCCAATCGAATTGGGCAACCAACCTTGGGGAATCAATTCTTGGCCTTGCTGGCCCTCTACCAGCAAGGGTCCATTCCCATAAGTCACCCTTGGTATCACATAGTCACCCCGGGAATAGAGTGCAACGAAGAGAGCGGTGGCCCATTAAGGCCCATTTGGATGCTTAGATGTGCTTGTTTGACTAAGTCCGAGGTTGTATCACATCAAGAGCGTTACAACGTTCTAACGGCCCCACGATAAACCATCACAGAACTGTGACGCGCTCATCTTCGACCGTCAGAATATTGCGATCTGTCAACCCGAGACAGAATTGAAAACAGTCAACTTAGCTTATAAATAAAGCCTAGATATCTATGTTTTGACCTGTTTTCATGACTTTGAGTTTTATTAATTGATTCATGATAGAAATTGCATGTCTAAAGCATCTTGAGTTATTTTAAGCGTATGTTAATTTCATTTACTAAACTCTATAATTTTGTATTAAAACCATGATTTTAAATGTTGTATTGACGGAGTTTATGATGGTTTCACATTGTTACACATTCTTTCTCATCTATAGAGTCATTTTCTTTAAGTACATGGCGTATACTCCGGTATGCGTCCACTAGTTACACTTTTGCACTATAGGAACACATTCTTGAACTTGAGGACCTCTCTATTGGATATTCCTTCCAATGGACTAGAAAATCTTGTTTCAGGGCCTCCGTAATTCTCTGTGAGTCTGGGATTCTCACTAGGACGCCGAGTTGGCTGTACCATTAAAGCCCAATTGTCTAGAAAAGCACTACCAAAGTTTTGAATTCTGTCCATGTAACGGCCTATTACTCGACCGTCAGGCACATCTAACGGTCTAGTATACAACTGTCACATTACTGAGTCCAATTTATTCTTTCTGGATTCAGCCCATTCTAACGGTCCAATACTAAACCGTCACGTTCATGTAGCGGCCCATTACTTGATCGCCACAATTCCTGAGTACTTTAACCCGAGGTTTGACCCAAGGGTTGATATTCCAAAGTTTCTAAATGGATTATTGATGGTTTCGAACTTGTCATATTGTTCAAGATACTTAATTTTAAATTCTGGAAGATAAGGAATATACTGTTATGCTATCGAATTGTTCCATGAGCATAACATTATTTTAAGTCATTCTTGATCCCTCGCATTCTTAATCAAAGCGTTCATTCATCGAATTATTGTTATCATGAACATATTGAACTTGTTATATTGATTGGCCATATTTTATTGCTTGAAACGTGGAAGTAGCTTGATTTATACTTGAAGATGCGATCGAGCACTGATTGTGTTCAAGGGCTCTATGCTAGTCCCCTCGGCTGATTATCAGAAATATACTGTAAACCATGGGGTATGCTGCTACTGGCGTCACATTACGTTGGGAGTACTTTCTCTATAAATAAGTAATATTCCACAGGCACAACATATACACGTACATGACTTTCTTGCTTGTTACATAATATTCCATAGAAATTCACCAAATACTTGCTCATAAGCAAAAGATGTTTGTGTGATGATTACGTGGTTCGCTAGTACAGTTTCGATACATTCTTGTTCATTAAAGGCCATACCATGTTCTTGATACATTCTTGCTAATTCATACTTGCTCATTTATCTTACATGGTCGTCTTGTTACCTTGGTTATTTACATGTGATTTATGGCATTCGCATGATTTCACTTTATTTTCTTTGGAGCTAAAATGCTAATCACTTTAATAGTGCCATCATGTTGATGCGAAGATACCTACTAGGCAAGTGTGCTGAATACCTATTTTCCATTCTTTTCAGGAGATGGAAGTGATTCGAATTCGGATTCGAGTTATACAAGTGGCGGGTCCGAGAGTGAATGAAAGTCGTATCAAAATGAGAGTGAAGACTTAGGAAGTCAATCTTGTTTAGATTGAGTCTTTGTAATTTTCCTTTTCTTGAGTCTAATGGATTGGAGAAGGTGAAATAAAGTGATGTAGTAAGATTTTGTCATTTGATATCATTTGTGAAAGAGAGATATTTGAATTATTGTGCAATTGTATTTTTATGTGTGATTGCCTTGCGCTCTAGTCGTTCTTGCTTGCAAGAGGCTTACCATGCCGGCTGGTCACGTCCCTCGAGCTTGTCTTCTGCTGTAATAAAGGATCGGGGCGTGACAGTTAAGTTGGTATCAGAGCCTAAGTCTCAGGACGTAGGGGGAAGAGTCACGTCATAGGATAAGTCCAAGGCTTAAGAACCCCTACCTATGAAGTAAGGAAGAAATTTCCTCACCCATGCGAGAATTGGGTAGAGCCCAGGATAAGATAGTGGTTCAGGTGCCCAGGGTTAGTTGTTAGTTTCGAAGTATGTCCCGTGTAGTTGTACTTTTCTTTGGACTATACTAGTTGTGGACTACTGTCTTTTTTAGACTAATGTTATTTTGTGGACCATGTAATTTAATTAGTTAATTTTTGCTTTCTGCTTAATTCATTTAATCTGCGTAGCTCTACAATTATTTTAGATTCTTGTGTATCTCCACCCCATCCTTTCAACCCTTCCGAGTCTTTGGGCTCGTGGGTGGCGGTTCAAGATTCGGGTTATCGGGCCTTCCCAGTGTTCAGATCTCGGGTCGTTACACTACGTCTCGCAGACGGGAAATGAAACTCAAAAATAGGAGAGTCACGTCTCACGTGACAGAAGTACCTGTCCACTAGAAGCAATGCCGGATCCATCCACTGATGACTTAGACGGTGCCTCATGTGCCCCCCTCGACCCCTGGTGGAACAAGGACACCGTACTAGTAACCACAGAACAAGGACTTGTCGGGGTTGCGCTCGTCAGCGCGGTTCCGCTGCCCCCGACCACGTGTGCACACACAGACCCTATGTCCTAGGTCAGGCCCTCTGACTGTTTTTCTCCTCAGCTGGACTCTGGCGTCAAACGTAGGGCCCTACGATAACCAGTCTAAAAATCATCTCTCGGGGTAACCTTACCACCGCTCCCTGGTGGGACCACACGCGTGTCGGAAGGCTACGACTAGTGGGGAGTCACTGATGTGACCACTCTCCGAGGAGAAAACTCCGAGAACCATGCACGCACCCTGCACAAAAGTTGAGAAGAACTAAGTGGCGTTGAGCCACGAGAATCTGGACAATCCTCTATACTTACTAAATCCAATGGTCCTTGAGTTACAAGACTCAGGGTCAAGACCATCGTACGCAACGGCACAATGCCGTTAATCTAGCCTAATCCCTAGGTCTAAAACCACGGTAGCATGAATACCGAGGCAGCTCACAAGCCGCCGAGACCGTTCCCTCAAAAGGGAACTAGGAAACCCTTCTGCCCCAGGCTGGGTAATTGGACTCATAGTCCACAAGCCACGCACACGGCCAACGCAAAAAACACAGAAGCATGATTCCCGGGGCAGCTCACAACCCACCACGTCGATTCCCCATCCTAGGGAAAAGTGAGAGATCTCTAGCCCTAGGCTGGGTAACTAGACTGGCAGTCCAAGGCCATAAACTTGGCCCACTCGGGAACCATCTTCTGGATAAACCCACGACATGCGGGGAAACCCCACCACACGCACACCGATACACGGTGACTCTGTCAAGCGTAACACAAAAGCCCGGGACACATGGGGTCACCAAACCCCTGAACATTTGGGCACACTAATCAAGGTAACACGGTACCTCCCGACACCCCAGAAACACGGGCACGGAACCCACGGGGTGTCCGGGACACTTACGAGGCCGAAGGTCGACCACTAGGTCACAACCGGGTCGACCGAAGACCAACACAATGCTAAACGACACCAAAACCAATAGGCGGCTTCTTTTGGACCGTCTAAGGTATAGGCGGTCAAGCCTGGATCGCCAGGAGAAGAAAACGGTCTCACACGGGCCGTAACTCCGAGAACTTAACGGTTTCATGCCAGACCGTTCAATGAATCAGACGGTCTGCCATTCGACCGCCCAAAGCAGAAGCAGCCTCATCCAGACCGCAAAGCAATGGGGTGTCAAACAAGTTTGAACAGTCACTCCCAAACCGTTCAAATAGGAGAAATGGTCACCCTAGGACCGCAGCCAAAAAAGAGGCGGTCATCCCATGATTGCAAAGTAAAACGGCCTCGTTCAACGGTTAAACGCATCCTCGGGGGTCACACTGACCCTCAAAAGAAAATGGTCAGGCCCTGGCCGCTTCACAGTGCCAGGCGGTCCACGCCAGACAGCTGAACTAGTCAGGCGGTCTATCGCGTGACCGTTTAGCCAACCGACATATGGGGCAAGCGGCGACCAGACCATGACCGCCCAACCAACGAAATGGTCTACCTTAGATCACTAAGGTAGGCATAGCGGTCTATCACAGGACCGCTGCCAAAAAACACGGTGAGACGGTCAAGTAACGGTCTAACTGGGGACCGCTTTGCCTCTAAGAGGTTTCAGTTAAGACCATTTTTAAGCCAGAAAATTGAGAACGGCGTGAATCGTGGAAAACTCCGTTCCACGCCCCGTTCGCGCCCGAGCGAAGGGGAAAACAAGGGGAACCTAGTCCCCAGCCTCTCTAGCACCGAGAGGACCCATTCAAATCATAAAAATGTGGTTAAAACCTTAAATCCGGCTCACTCCCCAACAACATGGTTTTTCCCCAAAAAGCTCAAATAAGCCCGCTCAGGTCACCACGTCTACCAAAATTTAGGGAAATGAAGTACATGATCTGGGGTCCATCTCCCTACCTCCACCGAAGATTTGGCGTGCCGTGGATGCCGATCCGCGAAGAAAATGCCGCAAACCCTCGCCGGTTCATGAACTCGCACCCGAGCTTCCACGCGCCACCGACCCTCGGTCCTGGACCCATCCTCGCCGTCCTCCTCGCCCGCGTCACCCCGCCTCGCCCCCGCACCGGTCTGTTGTGCCCCTGTGGTTTTGATGATGGTCTTAATAGTGGTTTTGATGATTGGCTTTTGATGTGAGTTAATCACTGTGAGTCATCTTGCTGTGTCTTTTATATGCTCGATTAATTCATGTATATCATGTAAGTGAATGGAGCTCATATGGCTGTCAGATAACATGCTTTATTTGATTCTGTTGAAACTCTGTCTGCATAGTCTCCACAGCATTGCGTCAACTCCTTGAGCTGATGCGTTGACTCTTCGCTTCCATCTTCAAGCCCATACAACGGGACTAAAGTGTTCAATTGAAAGTCTCTACACTCGCTCCATTGGAAGTCTATACAATCGTCTTCATATCATCAAGTCTGTACACTGGCTTCATGTTTCCAAAGTCTGCACAATGGTCTTCACACCTGAAGTCTGTATATCCACAGTTAAACTTGAAGTCTGCACACTGGTCTTGAAATCCAATGTCTGCACATCGGCACTATAGCGTGCATTGCTCAAGTCTGTACATTGGCCAAGTATGTACATCGAATGTTCACAAAGTCTATTCACTGGACTTCACGTCAAAGTCCATTCATTGGTCTTCAGTTCAAGTCTGTACACTGGCTTTCATCTTCAAAGTCTGTACGGCATGAAGTCTACGCATTGGTCTCCACTTGAAGTCTATACTTTGGCTAAGGGTCTTCAAGTCCATACACAGTCGTCTGATGCATTTTGATTGAAGTCTGTACAACATGCCTTGTTGTTCACAGCCTTCTTGTTTGTGACTTCCCTAGTGTTTTGATGATGAGCATCACTATGTTAAATATTGTCATTTTAATCAGATATCTTGCGTAATGTTATGCACTTGAAATTTCCATGATTAACAGGAAAACTGCTATGAGGTAGTACCTTGTATGTCCGTACTGTTCCTTTCATACTTCGTGTTGTTTGTGTTTACTACACTTCGTGTTGTCCTTTTGTACGTCGTGTTGTTCCAAGTATGTTTGTTGATTGTCTTCGTGCTGTGTACTGAAGCAGCTCAATTTGTTCTAATGAACTTCGAGTCATTTTCCTGTGAACCTCGTGTCGTTTCTTCAGTATTTAGTTGCTCATCTCGAGTCATCCTTTTTATTTTTGCTCTTGTGTTTTTGTGTCATTTACTGTAGTTACTCGAGTCGTTTTTCGGCTTTCACTGTTTTATCACGTGTCGTTGTAGCCGTTCCTATCTTATGTCTTCGTGTTATTTTTCCTAGACCACGTGTCCTTTTGCTTTGTGACCACACTTCGTGTCGGTTTCTATTCTCGTCTTCGAGTTGTTTTCAGCCCGTGTTGTCCTTGTATTCGAGTCATTTTTGTGTCTTCATGTTGTTTTTTGTATTTGTGTCTTCGTGTTATTTTTAGGTCTTTGTGTTGCTTCTTTCTATCTTCGTCCAGGTTTCCTCTGATCGCGTGTTTTACTACCGTTTTACTCCGTGTTATTTCCTTCTCACCTCGTGCTGTTCTCATCTGACTTCGTGTCATTCTCTCTTTATTTCGTGCGGTAGTCATCTCGTGTATCTCGTGTCATTCTTAGTATAGTGCATCTCGTATTGCTATCACATACCTCATGCAGTTTTAAGTTTTTGTGGCCCTGAGTTTTAATGGTTTTAATTTATTTGCAGGAGAAGAAGAAAAATAAAAAGGAGAACGTGATCCGAGGGTGGAAGGGCAGACAGGATTGTGACACGTGTGCTGAAGCTAGCTGAGAGACTGACACGTGGCCACAAGTTCTGGGCGAGAAATGTGGAAGCCACACGCGCCCAGTGCTGCCCTCTTGCTGGCTGCTGCTTATAAAAGGAAGCCTTCATTTAACAGATGAAGTGCGATCGAAGAAGAAGCCTGGAGAGCAGAAAGCCCTTCGATCCAGAAAAAGAAAAGAGGAAGAAAAAGTGAAGAAGAAGAAGAAATAGAAGAAGGGTGAGCCGAAGAAGATAGAGGAGCAGAGATCGAGAGAGTGAAAGAGCAGAAGAAGAAAAGAGCTGCAGTAGAAAGCAGAAGAAGAAGAGAAGAGAAGAGACAGTGAGAGCCTGCAAAAGAAGAAGAAAAGAAAGAGAAGAAGAGCAGAAGGAGAAGAAGAGAAAGAGAGAGAGTTAGAGAGCTCGTGAGGGTAAAGAGAAAAAGAAAGTGAGAGAGAAGAGAAGAGAAAGAGAAGCTTACCTGAAGATCTGTCTATTGGACCGTGGATCAAATCCAGGCCAGTCAGCTCCATGCGAGCCACATCTGTGTTATCTTTCTTTACAGCTTTCTGATCGCTGTGTATTTTTCCTTTCTTATTTTTCCTTTTTCATTTGGTTAGCTTTGTACTTCCGATCCTCTGGATTGAGGTCGGGTCCCTCCTGGTCCACTACCAAAAAAAGCGGGATTTCAGACGGATATTTCAGACTGATATTTTCCGTCTTAATATCCGTCTGTATTTGTGACGGATTAGTTTCTGTCACAAATTCCATCTCTATTAACGACAGACTACATTCGCTCTGAAGATCCGTCTATAATTATAGACGGAATATATTCCGTCTTTATATCCGTCATAAATTTAGGACGAATATTCAGAAGGAAGTAATCCGTCTGAAATTTCAGACGGAAATAAGTTCCGTCCAAATTTCCGTCTCAAAATTCCCCCTTTCCCGCCACCGTCGGCCCCTCCCTCCCACCCCTTCCACCCGACCCCATTTCCACCCCCCCCACTCTCCCTCTCACTCTCTCCTTCTCCTCTGCCCTCTGCTTCCGGTCGTCGCCGCCGGAGCCGCCGGAGCCGCAAAGTCGTCAGAAGCCACCGTCGCCATCCTCGCCATCCTCAACGTCGACGTCCTTGCTATCGTGCCCACCGCCATTCGTGTTAGCTCGCAGCCGTGCCCACCTTCCTCGCCGAAGCTCAGACGATCGCCGCCGGTATGTCCCCCCTCACCCTCTGTCTTTTTTTTAACCTGCATTTGTTCTCGCTGGGGGTGTGGGAGGGGTGTCGATGGGGAAGGGGAGAGGAGGGGCGTCGTTCCCGTGGCGGCGGCTGGCGGCGAGGGGAGGGGGGTCGGTTGGGGAGGCCAGTTGGGAAGGGGATGGGGGTTCCCATGGCGGCCGGGGGTGAGGGGATGGGGGTTTGGGAAGGGGAGGGGGGCCGGCGATGAGGGGACGGGTGTTTTGGAAGGGGAGGGGGTTCCTGCGGTGGCCGGCAGCGAGGGGACGGGGGGGTCGGTTGGGGAGAATACTCAGATGGGGAGGGGGGTTTCATATAGTGTGGGGGGTGGGGGTGGCTTACTCTGGTGAGAAGGGGGTAGGGTGGGGCAGGGTTACTCTGGTGGGTGAGGGGGGCTCACAGTGTGGGGGTGGGGGGGGCTAACTTCAGCGGGGAGGGGGGTAGGGTGTGGGGGCTACTCCAGTGGGGAGGGGGTCAAACAGGGTTGGTGGGGGGCTTACTCCCACCGGGAGGAGGCAGCATAGATGTGGGGTGTGTGGGGGGCTTACTCATGCAGGGAGGGGGGCTGCAACTACAAGGTGGGGTGATGGAGGGGGATTTACCTTGGTGGGGAGTGGGGAGGGGGGGTTGTAGTGGCAGGGTGGGGTGGTGGAGGGGGCTTAACTCTGACGGGGATGGGGAGCATACGGTGGGGTGTGAGTGTGGGGGCATATTTCGGTGGGAGGTTGGGGAGGGTGTTACAAATTATTTTTATTTTATTTTATTTTATTTTATTTTAGTTAGGTATATGTTAATTTTTTCTCAATGTCTGGTTAAAATTAATCATGGTTAGATTCTCGGGCAATAACGAATAATTACGACAATGACATTTTTGCACAATTAGGGTTTATAGAGTAGGGCTGTCAATGGGGCAGGCCGATCCGACAGGCCCTCGGGTTTGGCTTGATTTCGGGCCGGGCCACAAGATTTTTTTCGGCCCGCGGGTTTTTAGTCGGACCTAAAAGCCCGGCCCGACTAGACCTGCGGGTCGGGCTCGAGCTTTGAGTTTGACCCGCGGGCCGGCCTGGCCCGTTCTCTTTTTTTATTCCCACTTTAAAATTTAAAAATTATTTAATTAAAATTATGTTATTTTACTTACTTAGAAAATTTAAAACTCTCTTTTCACATAAATTATGTAATTAATATCAATTTGTTAATTAATTTAGTGAGATTATAAACTTTATATTATTAAATATATTAATTTTTATTTTTTTTATTTTTCTATTTACGTTGTCGGGCCGAGCCAAGCCTTAGTCGGGCTTTATATTTTTTAAATAATATCGGGCCCAGCCCGAGCTCGAGCTTAATATTAACAAGTCGGGCTCGGGCCGGGTCAACTTAAGCTCAGCCCAGGCCCGGCCCATTGACAGCCCTTAATACAGAGTGATATAACTATTAATGTATTTTCACGAGTATTTTTTTTTTTTACAAATTCACGTCTAACAATAATTTTCATGCAAAAAACCCGCGGTAAGTGGCCTCGCTCTCCCTCTCTCTCTCCCGATCATGTTCCCCTCCCTCAATCCCTCTCCCTCTCCCCTGTCCGGCTCCCTCACTCCCTCTCCCTCTCCCCTCTCGCGCTCCCTCACTCCCTCTGGCCGCCCTCCCCCACCCCCTCCACTGCCGTCTCTCCCCTGTCCGGCTCCCTCACTCCCTCTCCCTCTCACTCCCTCTGGCCGCCCTCCCCCACCCCCTCCACTGCCCTCTCTTCCCCTGTCCGTGGCCCCTCTCCCCCTCTCATTATGATGCTGTTCTTGTAAAATCTAGTTTGAACATTAGGTGGATGTATTTTAATTTGTAGAATCTATCTAAAAACTCGTTGGAGTGAGATATCGCAAATTCCGAAAATAGACTCAGTTTGAACATGTCTTATTCTCCTCCAAAAATCTATCAGGGCGCATAAGTCAAGATCTTAATACTACATTTGATTAAAATGATAGAGATGTCAGATATTTTAATGAGTAGAATTTTAAAACTCATCCCCACAAATCCAGCCAAACTCCACGTAACGGAGTCATAGATAATTTGTGTTGTGCCCCTGTGGTTTTGATGATGGTTTTGATGATTGATTGTTGATGTAAGTTAATCAAATGTTCAGTCATCCTGCTGCTCAGTTTAGATTAACATATTTGATGTGAGGTCATGCTACATGTTAAACTGATGCATAAAGCATTCATTGTTGTGGTTTTAATGATTGATTTGGTTTTGATGATTGGTGTTTGATGTGAGTCACTGTGAGTCATCCTGTTGAAATGTTCATTCAGGCTTTCATATGCTCAGTCAGTTTATTTGTTTACACTGTGAATCATTGTAATTGAAGTTTCAGACTATTATCTGCTGCATAAAGCTTTCATATGCATTTACAGAGTCTATACATTGATTGGCAGTAAGTCTGCACATTGAGCGTCTCATGGAAGTCCATACAGTGCATTGCCTTGGCTAAGTGTATACACTGTCAGTCTCATTTTGAGTCAAAGTCCATACATTGGATTGTTACTCACATCGCCTTCAGGCCTCCAAGTCTGTACACTGGCCTTCTTTCATGATATACTACACGTCTACTCATTCAACACTGGTCTTCCAAGTTCTGTACAGCGTGAAGTCTCACCTCGTGTTGTTTCCCCTCACTAACACGAAAAGATTTCGTGTCGTCTGAGGTTATAACACTTCGTGTTGATTTCCATGCGTGACAGGATAACTTGTATGAGGTTAGACTTCGTGTCGTTTTCCTTGTCATGTCTTCGTGTTGGTTTTGTCTTCGTGTCCTCGTGTTGTTTTAGTGTCTTCATCTTCGTGTTGTTTTAGTGTCTACGTCTCCGTGTTGTTTTTATGTTTCTGTCTGAGTGTTGGTCTTTCGTTTTTGACTTAGTGTCTTTCTCGCCTTGACCACACTTCGTGTCGATTCTTGGTTTTCTACACCCCGTGTCATTTCACCTCGTGCTGTTCTCACTGTCGTCGTGTTGTTTTCACCGCGTGTCGATTATTGTTTTTCACTTAGTGTTGTTTTCACTTCGTGTCAACTTCACTTCGTGTCATCTCTTTGTACTTCGTCTTCGTGTAGTTTTCACCGCGTGTCGATTATTGTTTTTCACTTAGTGTTGTTTTCACTTCGTGTCAACTTCACTTCGTGTCGTCTCTTTGTACTTCGTCTTCATGTTGTTTTCAACCCGTGTCGATTACTGTTTCGACTTCGTGTTGTTTTCAACCCGTGTCGATCACTATTTTTACTTTGTGTCGTTTTTCCTTCTCAGGTCTTCGTGTCGTGTTTTCCACACCATGTGTCATTGTCACTTTAGTAACCTCACCTCGTGTCGGTTACTGTTGTCTCCATGTCTACGTGTCGTTTTCGTGTCATGTTTCCACACTTCGTGTCGTTCATGTTTCGTAACCACACTTCGTGTTGGTTACTGTCGTTCTTGTGACTTTGTGTCGTGTCTCCCAGACTTCGTGTCGTTTTCACTCCGTGTCAACTTCGTCTTAAGTGTTGTTTTCGTCTTCGTGTCGTTTTTTACTCCGTGTCGTCTTTGTTCCACTGCGTGCAGAACATTGCAGCACTTCGTGTTGCTTTCTGTGCCACCACCTTGTGTCTTTCGTTTGTTGAAACCATACTTCATGATTGGTTTCTATCTTGTCGTCGTATGTACCTCGTGTTGTTTCCTTATTCTGTCTTCGTGTTGTCTCCGTGTTGTTGCCGTTTGTTAGCTCGTGTTGTTTCGTTCTAACCTCGTCCAGGTTTCTTCTAAAACGCTGTTCTTCTGATAAGTCTATACAGAGTTGTTCTTTAAAATGATGACTTATCCGATACCCTGTTTTACAGGTGCTTTGATCGTGAAGCTTAAGGAGGGCACGTGATCCGAGGCTGGAATGAAGCCTGCTGAGAGACTGCCACGTGGACCGAATTCTTAGGGCTGGAAATGTGGAGGTCACACGTCGTGGCTGATGCTGCTGCTGCTGCTATATATATGAGACCTTCATCCACAGATGAAGTCGATCGAGTTGGCGAGAAGAAAAGCGTATACAGAGAGCCACGATCCAGATAGAAGAAGAAAAGAGAAAGAAGAAGAGCAGAAGGAGAAGAAGAGAGGTAGAGAGCTCGAGAAGAGTGTGAAGAGAAGAAGAAGCAGAGAGTGAGAGGAGAGCAGAAGAAAGAGAAAGAAAGACAGAGAGTGAGCGAGAGAGCTCGTGGAGAAGAAGGAAGATCTTACCTGAAGATCCGTCTACTGGACCGTGGATCAAATCCAGGCCAGTCAGCTCCGTTGAGAGCCACATTGTGCACTTCATCTTTCAGCTTTCTGTTTTGCTGAAGTCATTTTCGTTTATTGTTTTTCCTTTGTTTTCTGGTTTGCTGTGTTTCCGATACTCTGTAGAGAGGTCGGGGTTCCTCCTGTTAGTTCAGGAGAAGGGAGATTGATACCTCCGGTTGCAAGCAGCAGGTGGGCTACTTGTGGGTTCCCTCCGGGTTGGAGGAAGGGAGATTTATCTCCGGTTGCACTTCCCTCTGGGGTTCAGAGGAAGAGAGACTTGGGTCTCTAGGTTTCCCTCCGGGTTGGAGGAAGGGAGACTTGTCTCCGGTTCTGGGCTTGTGGATTCAAGTCCAGGGGTTCCCTCCAGGTCTGGAGGAAGAGAGACCGTGTGTCTCTGGTTTGCTAGTGACTGGTGTCACTAGTGGTTCCCTCCGGTTGGGAGGAAGAGGGGAGGCTGTTCCCCTGGTCAAGCTGTTTGGCAGCATTTGTTGCAGACTGAGTCTGCTGTTTCTAGCGTGAGCTAGTGGAAGCCACACTCGGTTTGAGTGTGGGGTGGATGTAGGTCTGGAGGACCGAACCACCTAAAAATCCTCTGTGCAGTGGTCTGATTTCTCTATATGTTTTGCTTCCGCTAGATGTTTGCATAGGGGCGCTCCAAGTGGTTGATCAGATCTTGTTCTGAGTGTTTAATCCGTTGAGTGAGTGAAAGTTTATTTGAGTGGAAGAATGGTGCTACTGCTAATTAGTCTTTCAGATTTGATACATCTGTCTAGTTAGCACTCTAGATAGTTAGTGAGCATCATAACCTTTTAATTGGGTAAAGGTTTTTAAAGGGTTATATTCATTCACCCCCCCTCTGAATACTGCACCGAACCTAACAATTGGTATCAGAGCAGGTGTCTGCTTACAAGGTCCAGCGACCTGCAGATCGATCTTGCGGTCTTAGGTGCTAATTTGCTTTTAGTGCATCAATATTCCTGTTGCATTAATCTGTTGTGCTGTCATGGCTCATCCTCCACTATTCAGTAGTTTAAATATTAAATTCTGGCTATATCGTATGCACAAGCATGTTAACTCTATTAATCCACAATTGTGGAAGATTATCTCTCACAGTCCACATGAACTTCCTAAGGATAAGTCCAAGTGGACTCATGTCCACAAGTTGAAAAATGATGATAATGTGAGAGCTCTAAATTTAATGAAGGCTGCAATCGGTTCTGATGATTTTCCTTCCTTCTCAGATTGTAGCACTGCAAAGGAAATGTTTGATAGAGTGACTACAACACACGTGGAACAGGGAGAAGAATGTCTCATGGCAAGAAGGAGTGATCAGTCAGATGAGTCCTCATCCCAGGTAATCTCTGAGACCGAGGATATTAGCCATGATGAGTTAGTTGCCATGCATGAGCATCTTCTAGATAAATATGAAAGAGTCAAATCAGGAAAGAGAAAATTAAGAAAAGAGAAAAATACTGAAATCACATGTCTAAAGGCTGAAAATGAAAATCTAAAATCTAAATTGAAGGAATTGATTGAAGAATTACATTCTGATGATAATGTATAGGAAAACTTAATCACTTCCTTGAAAGAAGAAAATGATTCCCTGCTGACTCAGAAGAAGGAAATTGAGAAATTAAAAGATAAGCTGATTGAAGAAAATGTCTACTTGAAAGATCAAAATAAAAAGCTAATGGTTCTTAATACTATTTTTTCTGAAAAATGGCTGACAGTTGAAAAAGGGAAATCTATTCTGAAAGAAAATGAAGTGAGTATTGAATTCACATTGACACAAGAAAATGAGATTCTGAAGAGTCTGAATGATGAATTGCAAAATCAACTTATTTTGTGTGAGGACCACATTGTGTCTTTGGAAAGAGAAATTGAAGATCTAAAGAACTCCCTGTCAAAATTTGTTAAGGGAAGAGACAATTTGAATAAGCTCCTTGGTGCGAATGTAAATTTTCAGAAGGAGGGACTGGGTTACAGTCCAGACATGAAGAAGGCTGAGAAGGCTTTTGGAGAAAAACTGAAGACTGTTTTCGTTAAAAGTTCAGAACAAGAAAAGCCCTCTACCTCATTCTCACCTCAGTACAAAAATCAGAAAGAGAATGAAAAACAGAAAACATATAGAAAGAACTCTTCTATGCATATTGATCACAGTCCTCACCCACACTCGCATGCATCTAGAAAGAAAATGATTTGTCACTACTGTCACAAACATGGACATTTGATGCATGATTGTAACTTGATGGAAAAGGATGACCTAGCAGCTGCTCAAAACAATCAGGCTAGAAAGCATGTCCCGTGGGATAAGAAAATTGATTGTTATAACTGTGGAAAAATAGGACATGTTGCTACACAATGCTGGTCAGGGTCGTTTAAAAGAAACCCCTTCAATGTTCTCATTGTAGAAAGCATGGCCACACAGTCAAAGATTGTTGGCATATCCAGGGTAGGAATATGAATTTCAAATATGCTAAATTTCCTACAAAGAAAAATGACTTTGGAAGAAATAAAGTTGCATATAAAAGAAAGATTTCTACATGTTCTGAATGTGGTAAGCTAGGCCACAAAGCTGCCAACTGTTGGCTAGTTGATTATGGAAAGAAAATTTTTCATGATAATCAAAGAAATACTCATGCTCATCTACATAGGCATCATACTTCAGCTAATTCGGTGGTGTCATGTAGATATTGTGGAAGGGTTAGTCATTCCATGAATAATTGCTATCTGATGGAATTTGATGATTATTCTGGTAAGAAACCTTTTAGAACACCTGTTGGGGGTAATACAGGACCCAAGACTGCTTGGGTTCCTGCAGGATCAAAATGATTAATCTTTGCAGGTGTGTCTTGGAAATGAATAAAGGGGGTTAATCAACCAAGGCACTCAAGAATGAAAACCCCATGACTACATTTCAGGTTAGCTCTGAAAAACTCTGCTTAAATTCTGTCTTCTGAATTTGGGTGCTCTAAATGCCTGCATATCATGATTAATTCTTTTGTGCATCATCTAACTGAATCTAATTGAAAATCTGAAATGCACATGGAAATAATTGCCGTTTACCTCTGAATGCATTACATATCAATGCCATGATGAATGATATGCCAGACTTCTTGTATGTTGAATTGCATATCATGTACTCTGAAATTTCTGAAAACCTGAACTGAATGTGAATGCTGTTTGAAAACTGTCTATTGCATAATTCATTGAAAACCTGAATTGCATATAGGACTGTTGAGTTTACCTTGTTATTTATGACCTCAATGGTATATAAATGGTAAGGTACCAAAAGGCAGGGAAGTCTGTCTAGAGGTTCTTACTATGTGTGAGGTGGTCTTTTAGACCAAGTGCTCCGCCTAGTACCATGGGTCACTTTGCTGGTTAGGACAGTCTGAATATGCATGAATCAAAATCATATGTTCAGTTTTCAGTGCAAACACTACATGCTTTCAGGGGGAGTTAATTGCATGTCCTTGCATAGCATTCAGTGTTGAGTCTTTGCATGCATATAGTTAATTGCATTGCATTTTACTGCATTGAAAATACCAAAAAGGATAATTGAATGCATAGTGTCAGGAGGAGTCAATACAATGCATGAAAGCAGTCATGTGCATACATTTATGTCAGAGTTCATTGCATGTAAACTTTGAACATCCTGGAACTTGTTTGACCTCCTGATATCTTGCCTTGTGTGTATATCCCTTTCATTGATTCTATTTGACCAAACCGTGATCATAATTTGAAAACGCTGTGTTTCAAAATCTCTCCTATCAATTGGTAACAATTGGTATCATTTGATATCAGAATTATTTCAGTCCTTCATGAAGATTTCAATGGGCTATCTCGATCATAAATCTGAAAAAAAAAATCTTGAACTAGAAATCTTCTATTATACGCTTTTATGAATGTCTGAAATAACTCATGTGGTTTAAGCTTAATGTATTCATGGAGTTTAACTTCAAAATCTCTTAACATATCTGAATCATGTTTAATAAATCTTAACCAACTGTTTCATGCTATGTCTTGCAAAAACTTCTGAAATCTGCACTTTTGAATACATGACTTTATTTGGTTAAGTACATGAGATTAATATTGTTTTGAAGCAAATGAATGTTTCTGAATTGTCTAAAGGGTAAAGTAATTGTCAGAGCAATGACCTTGGTCACTGAGAAACACATGTCCAAAGGATTGTGTCATGAGGTGCCTTAGTTAACTCTGTAAGAATTCATTGAAAATCAGGCAGAGCAATGGCATGCACACTGAGAAATACAATTCACTCATTAAAAATTGAGTTGTAGTGTGTCATGATGTGTAAATGCTAACTCTGTTCACATAAGGCATGACAGTTAGTCACACTAAGGGCTTAGGGATATTGGCCTCTGATCAAGGTATATCCTCTAGTTACAAGGTGTGTACTGAACTAGAAAGCACGTAAAATTTGTAGCAAGGAAAATTGCTGAATAAATTAAAATATCTGAATATTGATGCCAAAATCAAATTGCTACAACCCTAGACAAAATTATATGACTTCATAATTGCTTGATTTCAATACTAGTACATGTAATTCTGAAAGAAGTCAATAGATTTGATTGTGTAAGACAAAGGGAGGATAATCAAGATAAATATGAGGGCTTGGTTCACTTTTATTAAACCATGGTTTTAGATATCAATACAGAATTTTATTGATAAACTCTGCATACATCATGTTTAAACCATGCTGTTCAATAAATGTCATTCATAAGCCCTTATGATAGAAGACTTTGAAAACTTATGTTTCAGATTTATGAGATTGATATCTCTTTGAAAATCTGGCTGAATTTCTTATGTTTGGAGCATCCTTGAAAAATATGTTAACTGAATTTCTTCTGCTCATGTCATTGGCTCAATGACCTGAACTTCTCCTTGTTTGCCCCTGTGGTCTCCTTCTCATTTATCTCATAAGAGTCTATTTATTGAGGGGGAGCTTCCATGTCATGCATCACTTGCATATCAATTGGCATCTGTTCAGGGGGAGCATTCCTAGTCGTGCTGAATCATGTTCATATCATTTGTGACCTTGCATTCATATACTCAGGGGGGAGTATTGCATTTCTCTAACTCATGCTTTTGCTGAAACTATTAAAGGGGGAGAATCATGTTCTTGCAAGGGGGAGAATTTGATTGAACTTTTATACATGCTTTAATTTCTCAAATTATTTTCTTTTTGATGAAGTCAAAGGGGGAGAATAATTTGAGTCTTCAGAATGCCTCACATCATCAGAATGACTCAATATATTGAAAGTGTTGCCATCATCAAAAAGGGGGAGATTGTTGTGCCCCTGTGGTTTTGATGATAGTTTTGATGATTGATTGTTGATGTAAGTTAATCAAATGTTCAGTCATCCTGCTGCTCAGTTTAGATTAACATATTTGATGTGAGGTCATGCTACATGTTAAACTGATGCATAAAGCATTCATTGCTGTGGTTTTAATGATTGATTTGGTTTTGATGATTGGTGTTTGATGTGAGTCACTGTGAGTCATCCTGTTGAAATGTTCATTCAGGCTTTCATATGCTCAGTCAGTTTATTTGTTTACACTGTGAATCATTGTAATTGAAGTTTCAGACTATTATCTGCTGCATAAAGCTTTCATATGCATTTACAGAGTCTATACATTGATTGGCAGTAAGTCTGCACATTGAGCGTCTCATGGAAGTCCATACAGTGCATTGCCTTGGCTAAGTGTATACACTGTCAGTCTCATTTTGAGTCAAAGTCCATACATTGGATTGTTACTCACATCGCCTTCAGGCCTCCAAGTCTGTACACTGGCCTTCTTTCATGATATACTACACGTCTACTCATTCAACACTGGTCTTCCAAGTTCTGTACAGCGTGAAGTCTCACCTCGTGTTGTTTCCCCTCACTAACACGAAAAGATTTCGTGTCGTCTGAGGTTATAACACTTCGTGTTGATTTCCATGCGTGACAGGATAACTTGTATGAGGTTAGACTTCGTGTCGTTTTCCTTGTCGTGTCTTCGTGTTGGTTTTGTCTTCGTGTCCTCGTGTTGTTTTAGTGTCTTCATCTTCGTGTTGTTTTAGTGTCTACGTCTCCGTGTTGTTTTTATGTTTCTGTCTGAGTGTTGGTCTTTCGTTTTTGACTTAGTGTCTTTCTCGCCTTGACCACACTTCATGTCGATTCTTGGTTTTCTACACCTCGTGCTGTTCTCACTGTCGTCGTGTTGTTTTCACCGCGTGTCGATTATTGTTTTTCACTTAGTGTTGTTTTCACTTCGTGTCAACTTCACTTCGTGTCGTCTCTTTGTACTTCGTCTTCGTGTAGTTTTCACCGCGTGTCGATTATTGTTTTTCACTTAGTGTTGTTTTCACTTCGTGTCAACTTCACTTCGTGTCGTCTCTTTGTACTTCGTCTTCATGTTGTTTTCAACCCGTGTCGATTACTGTTTCGACTTCGTGTTGTTTTCAACCCGTGTCGATCACTATTTTTACTTTGTGTCGTTTTTCCTTCTCAGGTCTTCGTGTCGTGTTTTCCACACCACGTGTCATTGTCGCTTTAGTAACCTCACCTCGTGTCGGTTACTGTTGTCTCCATGTCTACGTGTCGTTTTCGTGTCATGTTTCCACACTTCGTGTCGTTCATGTTTCGTAACCACACTTCGTGTTGGTTACTGTCGTTCTTGTGACTTTGTGTCGTGTCTCCCAGACTTCGTGTCGTTTTCACTCCGTGTCAACTTCGTCTTAAGTGTTGTTTTCATCTTCGTGTCGTTTTTTACTCCGTGTCGTCTTTGTTCCACTGCGTGCAGAACATTGCAGCACTTCGTGTTGCTTTCTGTGCCACCACCTTGTGTCTTTCGTTTGTTGAAACCATACTTCATGATTGGTTTCTGTCTTGTCGTCGTATGTACCTCGTGTCGTTTCCTTATTCTGTCTTCGTGTTGTCTCCGTGTTGTTGCCGTTTGTTAGCTCGTGTTGTTTCGTTCTAACCTCGTCCAGGTTTCTTCTAAAACGCTGTTCTTCTGATAAGTCTATACAGAGTTGTTCTTTAAACTGATGACTTATCCGATACCCTGTTTTACAGGTGCTTTGATCGTGAAGCTTAAGGAGGGCACGTGATCCGAGGCTGGAATGAAGCCTGCTGAGAGACTGCCACGTGGACCGAATTCTTAGGGCTGGAAATGTGGAGGTCACACGTCGTGGCTGATGATGATGCTGCTGCTATATATATGAGACCTTCATCCACAGATGAAGTCGATCGAGTTGGCGAGAAGAAAAGCGTATACAGAGAGCCACGATCCAGATAGAAGAAGAAAAGAGAAAGAAGAAGAGCAGAAGGAGAAGAAGAGAGGTAGAGAGCTCGAGAAGAGTGTGAAGAGAAGAAGAAGCAGAGAGTGAGAGGAGAGCAGAAGAAAGAGAAAGAAAGATAGAGAGTGAGCGAGAGAGCTCGTGGAGAAGAAGGAAGATCTTACCTGAAGATCCGTCTACTGGACCGTGGATCAAATCCAGGCCAGTCAGCTCCGTTGAGAGCCACATTGTGCACTTCATCTTTCAGCTTTCTGTTTTGCTGAAGTCATTTTCGTTTATTGTTTTTCCTTTGTTTTCTGGTTTGCTGTGTTTCCGATACTCTGTAGAGAGGTCGGGGTTCCTCCTGTTAGTTCAGGAGAAGGGAGATTGATACCTCCGGTTGCAAGCAGCAGGTGGGCTGCTTGTGGGTTCCCTCCGGGTTGGAGGAAGGGAGATTTATCTCCGGTTGCGCTTCCCTCTGGGGTTCAGAGGAAGAGAGACTTGGGTCTCTAGGTTTCCCTCCGGGTTGGAGGAAGGGAGACTTGTCTCCGGTTCTGGGCTTGTGGATTCAAGTCCAGGGGTTCCCTCCAGGTCTGGAGGAAGAGAGACCGTGTGTCTCTGGTTTGCTAGTGACTGGTGTCACTAGTGGTTCCCTCTGGTTGGGAGGAAGAGGGGAGGCTGTTCCCCTGGTCAAGCTGTTTGGCAGCATTTGTTGCAGACTGAGTCTGCTGTTTCTAGCGTGAGCTAGTGGAAGCCACACTCGGTTTGAGTGTGGGGTGGATGTAGGTCTGGAGGACCGAACCACCTAAAAATCCTCTGTGCAGTGGTCTGATTTCTCTATATGTTTTGCTTCCGCTAGATGTTTGCATAGGGGCGCTCCAAGTGGTTGATCAGATCTTGTTCTGAGTGTTTAATCCGTTGAGTGAGCGAAAGTTTATTTGAGTGGAAGAATGGTGCTACTGCTAATTAGTCTTTCAGATTTGATACATCTGTCTAGTTAGCACTCTAGATAGTTAGTGAGCATCATAACCTTTTAATTGGGTAAAGGTTTTTAAAGGGTTATATTCATTCACCCCCCCTCTGAATACTGCACCGAACCTAACAATTTGGACCCGTGGCCTAAGTGACCGTCTCACTCCCTGCCCAAATTGGCCACTGTGAACAATTTCACATCACTTGGGATCTCCCTGGGTAGCTTCTTCCTGATTAATTTGGACTGAATTAGACTGGGGAGACTCGTCGGACCCACGGAGACTGATTTGGACTGAACAACCATGGGTTTAGTTTAACGATACACATGTTATTTTTTTTTAAAAAAATAAATCGCTTGTGTGAAATGCTACACATGTTCCTAGTCTCGCCCCGGACAGAACTTGATGATAGCTGTATTTTTCCTTTCCTGGGCATGTGACATTCTAAACGCAATAAATAGCCAGAGTTTACAAGAACACCATCAAAGAACCTTCATTCAATCAACAATCATTAATTTTTAGTTCAGATGGTATGCAGGAAAGTGAAGTTCCAACTTCTGATCCGAGAAACAATGTCCTTTTTGGAGTTGACATTGATAACCCTCTTGGGATACCAATGCCTAGTGATCCTTTACTAGCAAAAAATATAAGCTCTGGCAAAGACTATCAGACTGATCTCACTTCAAACAACATTATTTCCAATTCCAGTGGCTCCAAGGAAACTCAAGCAGAATTCTCAACATCAATTGTTTCTCAATCTTTTGGGGTTCCAGATGTGGCATTTAATTCTAGTGACTCCACTAATGATAGCAGCTTTTTCATTGGTAGATCAATAGATATCACTCGGTCTTCGGGCAATGATGAGTTGAAGTAGGATCTTGCTCGACTGTTCAGCATACAGAGGAGAGGGGGGAGCTCTGTGGGAGGGGGGTGGAGCTTGGTGGGACGGGGAGCTCCGTGGGAGGGGGGAGGGGCATCCGAGAGGGTTCCAGTGGGGGGGAGCTCAGTGGGAGGGGGGAGGGGCATCCGAGAGGGTTCCAGTGGGGGGGGGAGCTCTGTGGGAGGGGGGTGGGAGGGGGGGGAGCTCTGTGGGACGGGGCGCTCGGTGGGAGGGGGGAGGGGCATCCGAGAGGGTTCCAGTGGGGGGGAGCTCAGTGGGAGCAGGAGGGCGGGTGAGAGGAGGGGGAGCTTTGTGGGAGGGGCATCCGTACATGCTCCACTGAGGTTGAAAGTGATCCCATTTGAACCTTGTCTTATGATGATAAGAAGATATAGAGAAATGGAATGACCACATATCTTAAGTAGTACATATATACAAAGATGTGGATAAATGTAAAGAAATCAGAATTCTCTATAGCAATAGGTAAATACCCAAAAAATTCGTTTTGTGATTTAAAACTTTGTGGATTTTAATTGCATGTAAATATAATTTTAAATCTGATTTTAATAGAAATTTGATGTTAATTTAGCTCAAAAATGTAGATTGTTTTGCTTCGATGTTATTCATTTGAAAATTTTTGTAATTTGGGTGTTATTTAATTTGATATGTGCATAATGATAATTGCGTTGTTATTTAATTTTATGTTATATAAATGCATGGGGTATTCCCTGTGAGTTGAGGTGCGTGGGTGCGACCTAACATTACACGCACCTCAGGAGAGCGCGTTAAAACCGTGTCAATGTGCCTTCCCGTTCAAGACTTTGGGATTGATATGTATGTTCTCATTTATTTATGAGAATGTATATATCTACCTCAAAGTCTTGAATTGTCCCGTTTGGACAGTCTGTGAATGTTTGATCGCACTTAGGCAGTCATTTACTATATATGTTTGTATGGTTTGTTGAGAATTTCGGTTGCGTCTCCTCACTCTTCTCTGATATACCATTATTGATTTTGAGTGTTTTCTTAACCACTTACTTGTAAGTGTTTAAGAAAATTTCAAAATCAATAAATATATTTGGTATATCGGAGAAGTGTGGGGAGATGATGCCGAAATTTTTAGCAAATCGTGCAGCACATATAGTAAGTGATTGTGCGATCAAACCTTCATGGATGGGTTAAAAAGTGATAATCTAATCAATATTCCTCTTCCAACTGCAAATGGTCTATGATGAACGATGTGAGGAAATGGTCGGGTGTAATATTATGAGTAATGATTTGAAAGTTAGGATGTGTATTGTCATTTATTGGGTGCAGGCAAAATGTCGACAGATCGTTCATGGATGTATCGTAGAATAGTTGACCGGGTGGTGTCAGATGACTTTAAGCTTGGGGTTGAGAGTTTCATTCAATTTGCATTGGGGAATCCAAATGCAGCAATAGATCACGACGGTCACATTCGTTGCCCTTGTTCAAGTTGTAGAAACTTAAGGTGGTGTTCAACATGGGATGTGCAACATCATTTGTACACGAAAGGGTTCGTGGATGGTTATACGAATTGGACGTGTCATGGTGAGCAATTCGGGAGGTATGAGCCCGACAATATTGCAGGCACAAGTGGGTACGTGGATATGGTTGTAGATGCTGCTGGTCCTAGTTTTAATATTCACGATGAAGTGCCGAATAAGATAGCCGGAAGATTTTATGAACTACTTAGGGATGCTGATGAGCCGCTGTGGGATGGTTGTGAAAATCACACTCGATTGTCTGCAGTGTCACAGTTGTTGAACTTGAAATCTGAATTTCACATCAGTGAGACTTGTTTTGACCGTCTCCTCCTCTTGATCAAGAGTATGTTACCTCGAGACGAGAAGTTGCCAGAAACTTTTTACCGTGCAAAAAAGATGGTCAATGACTTAGGACTTGGATATGTGAAAATAGATGCATGTCCGAATCATTGTATGTTATATTACAAAGATGATGCAGATAAGATATCATGTTCAGTTTGTGGCCATGACAGATTCAAACCTAAGGGGGGGTCAATTCAAAGGCAAAAGATGTACCTTACAAGGCGTTGCGATACTTCCCTCTTATGTCTAGGCTGCAGCGACTGTATATGTCCTCAAAGACGGCTCGGCATATGACATGGCACACCGAAAGAGTACGTCGTGCCGATGATATAATCAGTCATCCTGCCGATGGTGAAGCTTGGACTCACTTTAGTCGTACTCATCTTGCCTTTTCAAGGGAGTCACGTAATGTTCGATTGGGTTTATGCACAGATGGCTTTAATCCATTCGGTGGTTCAGTGGCAGCTTATTCTTGTTGGCCAGTGTTCATGACACCGTACAACCTTTCGCCGCACATGTGCATGAAGCGAGAAAATCTATTTTTGTCCCTAGTAATTCCTGGTCCAAAAAGTCCCGGAAAAAATTTGGACATATATCTCAGGCCGTTGATTGATGAGCTCAAAGTTTTATGGACTGATGGAGTTGTTACTTATGATGCATATAGGAAGAAAAATTTTATTATGAAGGCTGCACCGATGTGGACAATAAGTGACTTCCCTGCATATGGAATGCTATCTGGTTGGAGCACACATGGGAGGCTAGCATGTCCTTACTGTATGGAAGATACCAAATCATTTGTATTGAAACATGGGGGGAAAAGCTGCTGGTTTGATTGCCATCGGCGATTGCTACCAAGTGACCATCCTTTTCGAAGGCAAAAAGACTCGTTTAAAAAAAATACTGTTGAAATGGATGAAGCTGACTTGCAACGGGTGTCGGGTCTACATATGGCGTCACGGGTGCACAATTTACCAGATGTAGTTCAATTGTCTGGTAGCACACGGCAACTCCCTAATTTTGGAAAGGATCACAACTGGGTCAAGAAAAGTATTTTTTGGGAATTACCTTATTGGTCAACTCTTCTTGTACGACACAATCTGGATGTCATGCATACCGAGAAGAATTTTTTTGATAATGTGTTCAATACGATCATGAATGTTAAAGGGAAAACAAAGGACAACGCCAAAGCACGTATGGATTTAAAGATGCTTTGTAGACGTCCAGAATTGGAACTACAAAGTGTCAATGGCAAAACTGTGCAGCCTAAAGCAACTTATGTGCTTCATGATACACAGATCAAGGAAGTATGCCAGTGGTTGAAACAACTGAGATTCCCAGATGGATATGCATCCAACATAGCCCGTTGTGTGAATGTTAATGAGGGGAAAATATATGGTATGAAAAGTCACGACTGTCATGTGTTCATGGAGAGGCTACTGCCCATTGCATTTCGTGATTTGTTGCCAAAGCAGATATGGGGAGCACTAGCTGAGATGAGTCAATTTTTCAAGATTTTATGTGCATCTGAACTCAGACTTCGGGATGTACAAACTATCGAACAAGATGTTGTCACAACCATTTGCAAGCTAGAGAAGATATTTCCTCCGGCATTCTTTTATTCGATGGAGCACCTGGTAGTTCATTTGCCATATGAGGCTATCGTCGGAGGTCCAGTACAATTTCGATGGATGTATCAATTTGAGAGGTATGTGACAATTTTTGTTAACTTATAAGTCGTCCATAGCCGCTACATTTTGTTGCCATCTGACTTGTTGTTGTAGGTGCATGCATGAATTAAAAATGAAAGTTTGCAACAAGGCACAGGTGGAGGGTTCGATTGCTGAGGCATACATTCTTGAAGAAATTTCGAACTTCTGTTCTATGTACTTTGAGCCAGAGATTCAAACTCGTCGTACTCGACCTCCACGTAATGATGATGGGGGAGTGGATGAATCGTCCGATCGGCTCTCCATATTTAAACATCCTGGACGTGCATTCGGACGTTGCTTGACTCGCACGCTCGAAGATAGAGAGTTGCACGCCGCTGAGATATATATTCTTTTGAATTGCCTCGAGATTGAACCTTATGTTGAGTAAGATATTAATTCACATTTCCAGCAACTCCATAAGTCTATACATCCTCAAAGTCTATACAACATTGACTTCACAAAGTCTATACATTGGCTTCCTCAAAGTCTATACATTGGCTTCCTCAAAGTCTATACAACATTGACTTCACAAAGTCTATACATTGGCTTTATCAATTTTTTTAATCATTTTTTTTACGGGGTGCTACATTTATATTGCAGATAATTTGATTCAGAATTAGCTGAAAAATGTCCAAATATCCAGGATGTGGAGATTGAAAAAGAACGCGACAAGTTTTTTTCCAAATGGCTAAGAAACCGAGTTAGTGTGAACTCTGAATATATATGTTTGTATTTACGTATGTTGAGGTAATTGTTATTATTTTAACTACTCTAATTTGAATATAGGTTGAACAAGGTCTCATTACTGATCAAAGAGTACAACAGATAAGTTATGGCCCCTCGAACCAGACACGTGCCTATCCGGGATATATTGTGAATGGATACAAATTTCATACAAGGGATTATGGGCGAAATAAGTCTACGATGAACAGCGGCGTATGTGTGAAGGGAAATTTATACAATGAAATGGAATTGGACTACTATGGTATTATTGAAGAAGTCTTAGAACTTCAGTATTTGGGACAAGACAATCATGTATATATATTTAAGTGTCAATGGTTTGATCCTAATTCTGTTCTACATGACACAAATTATGGGATTGTCAATGTCAAGCATAGGTTTAAACTTAAGACCTATGAACCGTTCATTTTAGCCACACAAGCCCAGCAAGTGTACTATTCAAGCTATCCATCATCCAAGAATAGAGATTGGTGGGCAGTTTGCAGGGTTAACTCAAAACTCTTTCCCACTTATGAGTTAACTATGAGTGGAGATGTCTCAGAGGTTGCTCGTGCTGAATATTATCAATCAGACGAAGTTGGCGTTGTCGGTTCCTCTAGGTTTAATATGGACGAATCTGATGAGCCACTGTCATTACGTACGCGAGATGGCGTGGAAGAAGTCGATCCGACGGAGCTAAATGTTGATGTTAGAGGGGAGGAAGAATCAGATGAAGATGAAGATTTTGAATCTCATGAGACTGCTATGGATGACGAAGATGATGAAGTTGAGCTAGATATATCAACATGAGGGAGGCATGTTTTGATAATTTAGTAAGAAGATTCTTACTTTTAAGCATAATTTTAAATAACATTTGTCTAGCCTTATATAATTGTGGATTAATATGTATTAATTGTTTTGTTATTAATAAGGAAATGGTGCGAGGAGGTCGTAGTAGGGGTGGGAGGAGATCTAGCAGTGAGAGGGGCACTACTATCTCCTCGCTACCATCTTCTTCAGACACAGGTATATTTGATCAATAAGTTAGCTATATAAATATTTTATTTATTTACAAACTTAAAAGAATTTATTTATAGGTGCAAGTGTCGGCTCACCACCACTTGTACATACGCCACCACCTCCCGCTACAGGTATGTATATTTTAATTTAAATTCTTGAACATTTGTTCTACTTATGAAAATAAGTTCTTGCAGGTCTCAGTGGCCTCCCACCTGTTGTGCATACGCCACTCCCACCATCTTCCGCTGCAGGTATGTATATTTTAATTATATGTTCGCAATATTTGTATCACTCCACATGACAATAAATTCTTGCAGGTCTCAGTGGCAAAAAGACTCGAGGATCATGTATGTATATTTTAATTTAAATTCTTCAATATTTGTTCTACTTATGACAATAAATTCTTGCAGGTCTCAGTGGCCTCCCACCTGTTGTGCATACGCCACCCCCACCACCTCCCGCTGCAGGTATGTATATTTTAATTATATGTTCGCATTATATGTATCACTCCACATGACAATAAATTCTTGCAGGTCTCTGTGGCCTCCCACCTGTTGTGCATACGCCACCCCCACCACCTCCCGCTGCAGGTATGTATATTTTAATTATATGTTCGCATTATATGTATCACTCCACATGACAATAAATTCTTGCAGGTCTCAGTGGCCTCCCACATATTGTGCATACGCCAACCCCACCACCTCCCGCTGCAGGAATGTATATTTTAATTATATGTTCGCAGTATATGTATCACTCCACATGACAATAAATTCTTGCAGGTCTCAGTGGCCTCCCACATGTTGTGCATACGCCAACCCCACCACCTCCCGCTGCAGGTATGTATATTTTAATTATATGTTCGCAGTATATGTATCACTCCACATGACAATAAATTCTTGCAGGTCTCAGTGGCCTCCCACATGTTGTGCATACGCCAACCCCACCACCTCCCGCTGCAGGTATGTATATTTTAATTAGATGTTCGCAGTATATGTATCACTCCACATGACAATAAATTCTTGCAGGTCTCAGTGCCCTCCCACCACCTCCCACTTGTACAGGGCCCACCCCCACCAGTCAGCCCCTTGACGATGTCGGTAGTTGTCACGAGGGAGGCACGACCCATGATAGACGTCGCCCGTGTTGGGTATCCGGGTAAATCTATAAGGTTATATTACATTAATTAGCCCTCAACTGTGTAATATGAATATTTTGACATTTGCAATTGCAGTATGAAATTTGAACCCCACGGCGCTGTCCATCATTCCACCGAACTCATGTTGGCACATGTGCCCGGGGCAGCTTTCACTTTCAGAGATTTTCCGATGTCCGTCCGCGATTCATTGTACAACATGTTCTTAGTAAGTAATTACGTCATTTAATTCAAGTATTTCCCAAAGTCTATTTACAACTTTATACTAAGTGTGAAAAGCAATTGATTTACAGCGGTCTTTTCAATTCACATGTGGACATGACGCGGCGAGATGTCGTCGTGCCTGGGAGTCTACTATGCTCTCAAGTTACAAGAGGAAAATACATGAGGCCCGAGCACACGCTAAAAAATTGAGTGGGGGGAGTGAAGACCGACAATTGTGGAAGGCGCATCGCCCTCTATGGATGAGGCAGGAGGATTGGGAGATATCTTGTGACCATTTTGCCGACCCCAAGTGGATAGAAAAGTCCGAAAAAGCCAAAGCAAACAGGGCGTCAAAACCAGGTTCAAATTTGCATACGAGTGGGTCCATCTCTTATGCGGCTCATAAACAAAAATTGGTAAGTAATATACTAATTTATCTTCTTACAATTTATCCCAATATTTGACTTTTTTTATTATGAATTGTATAACAGGCTATGGAGCTTAATCGACCTCCGTCGTTCCTCGAGGTGTTCGACAGAACACACAAAAAGAAGGGGACTAATGATTTTGTGAGTGACACAGCTAAGTCAGCAGCGGTAAGTTTATCTACATATGTAACTTGTACCGTTCATTTAAATCGGCATGTAATTCATATGAAATTGACTAGTTATTTTATTCAATTTGTAGGAAACATAAAGCAAAGCAGTGACAGAGAAGTACGGGGAGGGAGACACGCAGCAGCCGGAGTTCGATCCGGTGGACTGGGTGGCAACAGCTGGTGTACCGAAGAAAGGCCGAATATATGGTTTTGGGGAGAGCCTAGACGCAAGCGCGGTGACATCAGCGTGTGCGAGTTCTAGCTATACTTCTTCCAGTGGCAGTGCCTTCACTATACCTTCCGTTGCCCCCAGCGCTTCTGCCAGCGACATGATGGACATGGTCCGATCGCAGATTTCTGATATGCAGCGGCAGCAGCAGCATTTCCAGCAAGAGATCTCTAGCCAAGTGTCAGTATTCTTGCAGGCAATTAGTGGCCTCCTCTCCCAGAGCGGAATGGTCCCTCAGAAATCAACCACCACCACAGCACAGCCCGCACAGGTGAGTCTCTAGCCAAGTTTTTATTTTGATGGAATTACTCAATTATGTTCATTATTAATTTTAAAACTCATTTACTTCAGAATAATTGAGAAAATCCGGGGGTCTAAAATTTGAAATACCAGTCGGACGGCCGTGCCAATCATTCCAATGCGACCGGGGAGATGAAAGTGACTTGACAGAACTGACGGAATCCAAATCGGATGCCCAGTTTGATCTCGGCGCTAAAAGTTCAGTTTTAAAATACACTTAGTTTAAATGAACTACCAGGTCGGGTCCGGGGGTCTAAAATTGGAAATACCGGTCGGATGGCCGTGCCGATCATTCCAACGCGACCGGGGAGATGAAAGTGACTTGTCAGAACTGACGGAATCCAAATCGGATGTCCGGTTTGAGCTCGGCGCTAAAAGTTCAGTTTTAAAATACACTTAGTTTAAATGAACTACCAGGTCGGGTCCGGGGGTCTAAAATTGGAAATACCGTCGGACGGCCGTGCCGATCATTCCAACGCGACCGGGGAGATGAAAGTGACTTGTCAGAACTGACGGAATCCAAATCGGATGCCCGGTTTGAGCTCGGCGCTCAAAGTTCAGTTTTAAAATACACTTAGTTTAAATGAACTACCAGGTCGGGTCCGGGGGTCTAAAATTGGAAATACCGGTCGGACGGCCGTGCCGATCATTCCAACGCGATCGGGGAGATGAAAGTGACTTGTCAGAACTGACGGAATCTAAATCGGATGTCCGGTTTGAGCTCGGCACTCAAAGTTCAGTTTTAAAATAAACTTAGCTTAAATGAACTCCCAGGTCAGGTCCGGGGGTCAAAAACTTGAAATACAAGTCGGACGACCGTGCCGATCATTCCAACACAACCGGGGAGATGAAAGTGACTTGTCAGAACTGGCGGAATCTAAATCGGATGTCCGGTTTGAGCTCGGCGCTAAAAGTTCAGTTTTAAAATACACTTAGTTTAAATGAACTACCAGGTCAGGTCCGAGGGTCTAAAATTGGAAATACAAGTCGGACGGCCGTGCCGATCATTCCAACACAGCCGGGGAGATGAAAGTGACTTGTCAGAACTGGCGGAATCCAAATCGGATGTCCGGTTTGAGCTCGGCGCTCAAAGTTCAGTTTTAAAATACACTTAGTTTAAATGAACTACCAGGTCGGGTCCGGGGGTCTAAAATTGGAAATACCAGTCGGACGGCCGTGACGATCATTCCAACGCGACCGGGGAGATGAAAGTGACTTGTCAGAACTGACGGAATCCAAATCGGATGTCCGGTTTGAGCTCGGCGCTAAAAGTTCAGTTTTAAAATACACTTAGTTTAAATGAACTACCAGGTCGGGTCCGAGGGTCTAAAATTGGAAATACCGATCAGACGGCCGTGCCGATCATTCCAACGCGACCGGGGAGATGAAAGTGACTTGTCAGAACTGACGGAATCCAAATCGGATGCCCGGTTTGAGCTCGGCGCTCAAAGTTTAGTTTTAAAATACACTTAGTTTAAATGAACTACCAGGTCGGGTCCGGGGGTCTAAAATTGGAAATACCGGTCGGACGGCCGTGCCGATCATTCCAACGCGACCGGGGAGATGAAAGTGACTTGTCAGAACTGACGGAATCCAAATCGGATGCCCGGTTTGAGCTCGGCGCTCAAAGTTCAGTTTTAAAATATACTTAGTTTAAATGAACTACCAGGTCGGGTCCGGGGGTCTAAAATTGGAAATACCGGTCGGACGGCCGTGCCGATCATTCCAACGCGACCGGGGAGATGAAAGTGACTTGTCAGAACTGACGGAATCTAAATCGGATGTCCGGTTTGAGCTCGGCACTCAAAGTTCAGTTTTAAAATAAACTTAGCTTAAATGAACTCCCAGGTCAGGTCCGGCGGTCAAAAACTTGAAATACAAGTCGGATGGCCGTGCCGATCATTCCAACACAACCGGGGAGATGAAAGTGACTTGTCAGAACTGGCGGAATCTAAATCGGATGTCCGGTTTGAGCTCGGCGCTAAAAGTTCAGTTTTAAAATACACTTAGTTTAAATGAACTACCAGGTCGGGTCCGAGGGTCTAAAATTGGAAATACAAGTCGGACGGCCGTGCCGATCATTCCAACGCGACCGAGGAGATGAAAGTGACTTGTCAGAACTGACGGAATCCAAATCGGATGTCCGGTTTGAGCTCGGCGCTAAAAGTTCAGTTTTAAAATACACTTAGTTTAAATGAACTACCAGGTCGGGTCCGGGGGTCTAAAATTGGAAATACCGATCGGACGGCCGTGCCGATCATTCCAACGCGACCGGGGAGATGAAAGAGACTTGTCAGAACTGACGGAATCCAAATCGGATGCCCGGTTTGAGCTCGGCGCTCAAAGTTCAGTTTTAAAATACACTTAGTTTAAATGAACTACCAGGTCGGGTCCGGGGGTCTAAAATTAGAAATACAAGTCGGACGGCCATGCCGATCATTCCAACGCGACCGGGGAGATGAAAGTGACTTGTCAGAACTGACGAAATCCAAATCGGATGTCCGGTTTGAGCTCGGCGCTAAAAGTTCAGTTTTAAAATACACTTAGTTTAAATGAACTACCAGGTCGGGTCCGGGGGTCTAAAATTGGAAATACCGGTCGGACGGCCGTGCCGATCATTCCAACGCGACCGGGGAGATGAAAGTGACTTGTCAGAACTGACGGAATCCAAATCGGATGCCCGGTTTGAGCTCGGCGCTCAAAGTTCAGTTTTAAAATACACTTAGTTTAAATGAACTACCAGGTCGGGTCCGGGGGTCTAAAATTGGAAATACAAGTCGGACGGCCGTGCCGATCATTCCAACGCGACCGGGGAGATGAAAGTGACTTGTCAGAACTGACGGAATCTAAATCGGATGTCCGGTTTGAGCTCGGCGCTAAAAGTTCAGTTTTAAAATACACTTAGTTTAAATGAACTACCAGGTCGGGTCCGGGGGTCTAAAATTGGAAATACCGGTCGGACGGCCATGCCGATCATTCCAACACGACCGGGGAGATGAAAGTGACTTGTCAGAACTGACGGAATCCAAATCGGATGCCCGGTTTGAGCTCGGCGCTCAAAGTTCAGTTTTAAAATACACTTAGTTTAAATGAACTACCAGGTCGGGTCCGGGGGTCTAAAATTGGAAATACAAGTCGGACGGCCGTGCCGATCATTCCAACGCGACCGGGGAGATGAAAGTGACTTGTCAGAACTGACGGAATCCAAATCGGATGTCCGGTTTGAGCTCGGCACTCAAAGTTCAGTTTTAAAATAAACTTAGCTTAAATGAACTCCCAGGTCAGGTCCGGGGGTCAAAAACTTGAAATACAAGTCGGACGGCCATGCCGATCATTCCAACACAACCGGGGAGATGAAAGTGACTTGTCAGAACTGGCGGAATCTAAATCGGATGTCCGGTTTGAGCTCGGCGCTAAAAGTTCAGTTTTAAAATACACTTAGTTTAAATGAACTACCAGGTCGGGTCCGAGGGTCTAAAATTGGAAATACAAGTCGGACGGCCGTGCCGATCATTCCAACACAGCCGAGGAGATGAAAGTGACTTGTCAGAACTGGCGGAATCCAAATCGGATGTCCGGTTTGAGCTCGGCGCTAAAAGTTCAGTTTTAAAATAAACTTAGCTTAAATGAACTCCCAGGTCAGGTCCGGGGGTCTAAAATTGGAAATACAAGTCGGACGGCCGTGCCGATCATTCCAACGCGACCGGGGAGATGAAAGTGACTTGTCAGAACTGACGGAATCCAAATCGGATGCCCGGTTTGAGCTCGGCGCTAAAAGTTCAGTTTTAAAATACACTTAGTTTAAATGAACTACCAGGTCGGGTCCGGGGGTCTAAAACTGGAAATACCGGTCGGACGGCCGTGCCGATCATTCCAACGCGACCGGGGAGATGAAAGTGACTTGTCAGAACTGACGGAATCTAAATCGGATGTCCGGTTTGAGCTCGGCGCTCAAAGTTCAGTTTTAAAATACACTTAGTTTAAATGAACTACCAGGTCGGGTCTGAGGGTATAAAATTGGAAATACAAGTCGGACGGCCGTGCCGATCATTCCAACACAGCCGGGGAGATGAAAGTGACTTGTCAGAACTGGCGGAATCCAAATCGGATGTCCGGTTTGAGCTCGGCGCTAAAAGTTCAGTTTTAAAATAAACTTAGCTTAAATGAACTCCCAGGTCAGGTCCGGGGGTCTAAAATTGGAAATACCGGTCGGACGGCCGTGCCGATCATTCCAACGTGACCGGGGAGATGAAAGTGACTTGTCAGAACTGACGGAATCTAAATCGGATGTCCGGTTTGAGCTCGGCACTCAAAGTTCAGTTTTAAAATAAACTTAGCTTAAATGAACTCCCAGGTCAGGTCCGGGGGTCAAAAACTTGAAATACAAGTCGGACGGCCGTGCCGATCATTCCAACACAACCGGGGAGATGAAAGTGACTTGTCAGAACTGACGGAATCCAAATCGGATGCCCGGTTTGAGCTCGGCGCTAAAAGTTCAGTTTTAAAATACACTTAGTTTAAATGAACTACCAGGTCGGGTCCGGGGGTCTAAAATTGGAAATACCGGTCGGACGGCCGTGCCGATCATTCCAACGCGACCGGGGAGATGAAAGTGACTTGTCAGAACTGACGGAATCCAAATCGGATGTCCGGTTTGAGCTCGGCGCTAAAAGTTCAGTTTTAAAATACACTTAGTTTAAATGAACTACCAGGTCGGGTCCGGGGGTCTAAAATTGGAAATACCGGTCGGACGGCCGTGCCGATCATTCCAACGCGACCGGGGAGATGAAAGTGACTTGTCAGAACTGACGGAATCCAAATCGGATGCCCGGTTTGAGCTCGGCGCTCAAAGTTCAGTTTTAAAATACACTTAGTTTAAATGAACTACCAGGTCGGGTCCGGGGGTCTAAAATTGGAAATACCAGTCGGACGGCCGTGCCGATCATTCCAACGCGACCGGGGAGATGAAAGTGACTTGTCAGAACTGACGGAATCTAAATCGGATGTCCGGTTTGAGCTCGGCACTCAAAGTTCAGTTTTAAAATAAACTTAGCTTAAATGAACTCCCAGGTCAGGTCCGGGGGTCAAAAACTTGAAATACAAGTCGGACGGCCGTGCCGATCATTCCAACACAACCGGGGAGATGAAAGTGACTTGTCAGAACTGGCGGAATCTAAATCGGATGTCCGGTTTGAGCTCGGCGCTAAAAGTTCAGTTTTAAAATACACTTAGTTTAAATGAACTACCAGGTCAGGTCCGAGGGTCTAAAATTGGAAATACAAGTCGGACGGCCGTGCCGATCATTCCAACACAGCCGGGGAGATGAAAGTGACTTGTCAGAACTGGCGGAATCCAAATCGGATGTCCGGTTTGAGCTCGGCGCTCAAAGTTCAGTTTTAAAATACACTTAGTTTAAATGAACTACCAGGTCGGGTCCGGGGGTCTAAAATTGGAAATACCAGTCGGACGGCCGTGCCGATCATTCCAACGCGACCGGGGAGATGAAAGTGACTTGTCAGAACTGACGGAATCCAAATCGGATGTCCGGTTTGAGCTCGGCGCTAAAAGTTCAGTTTTAAAATACACTTAGTTTAAATGAACTACCAGGTCGGGTCCGGGGGTCTAAAATTGGAAATACCGATCGGACGGCCGTGCCGATCATTCCAACGCGACCGGGGAGATGAAAGTGACTTGTCAGAACTGACGGAATCCAAATCGGATGCCCGGTTTGAGCTCGGCGCTCAAAGTTCAGTTTTAAAATACACTTAGTTTAAATGAACTACCAGGTCGGGTCCGGGGGTCTAAAATTGGAAATACAAGTCGGACGGCCATGCCGATCATTCCAACGCGACGGGGAGATGAAAGTGACTTGTCAGAACTGACGAATCCAAATCGGATGTCCGGTTTGAGCTCGGCGCTAAAAGTTCAGTTTTAAAATACACTTAGTTTAAATGAACTACCAGGTCGGGTCCGGGGGTCTAAAATTGGAAATACCGGTCGGACGGCCGTGCCGATCATTCCAACGCGACCGAGGAGATGAAAGTGACTTGTCAGAACTGACGGAATCCAAATCGGATGTCCGGTTTGAGCTCGGCGCTAAAAGTTCAGTTTTAAAATACACTTAGTTTAAATGAACTACCAGGTCGGGTCCGGGGGTCTAAAATTGGAAATACCGGTCGGACGGCCGTGCCGATCATTCCAACGCGACCGGGGAGATGAAAGTGACTTGTCAGAACTGACGGAATCCAAATCGGATGCCCGGTTTGAGCTCGGCGCTCAAAGTTCAGTTTTAAAATATACTTAGTTTAAATGAACTACCAGGTCGGGTCCGGGGGTCTAAAATTGGAAATACCGGTCGGACGGCCGTGCCGATCATTCCAACGCGACCGGGGAGATGAAAGTGACTTGTCAGAACTGACGGAATCTAAATCGGATGTCCGGTTTGAGCTCGGCACTCAAAGTTCAGTTTTAAAATAAACTTAGCTTAAATGAACTCCCAGGTCAGGTCCGGGGGTCAAAAACTTGAAATACAAGTCGGACGGCCGTGCCGATCATTCCAACACAACCGGGGAGATGAAAGTGACTTGTCAGAACTGGCGGAATCTAAATCGGATGTCCGGTTTGAGCTCGGCGCTAAAAGTTCAGTTTTAAAATACACTTAGTTTAAATGAACTACCAGGTCGGGTCCGAGGGTCTAAAATTGGAAATACAAGTCGGACGGCCGTGCCGATCATTCCAACGCGACCGGGGAGATGAAAGTGACTTGTCAGAACTGACGGAATCCAAATCGGATGTCCGGTTTGAGCTCGGCGCTAAAAGTTCAGTTTTAAAATACACTTAGTTTAAATGAACTACCAGGTCGGGTCCGGGGGTCTAAAATTGGAAATACCGATCGGACGGCCGTGCCGATCATTCCAACGCGACCGGGGAGATGAAAGTGACTTGTCAGAACTGACGGAATCCAAATCGGATGCCCGGTTTGAGCTCGGCGCTCAAAGTTTAGTTTTAAAATACACTTAGTTTAAATGAACTACCAGGTCGGGTCCGGGGGTCTAAAATTGGAAATACAAGTCGGACGGCCATGCCGATCATTCCAACGCGACCGGGGAGATGAAAGTGACTTGTCAGAACTGACGAAATCCAAATCGGATGTCCGGTTTGAGCTCGGCGCTAAAAGTTCAGTTTTAAAATACACTTAGTTTAAATGAACTACCAGGTCGGGTCCGGGGGTCTAAAATTGGAAATACCGGTCGGACGGCCGTGCCGATCATTCCAACGCGACCGGGGAGATGAAAGTGACTTGTCAGAACTGACGGAATCCAAATCGGATGCCCGGTTTGAGCTCGGCGCTCAAAGTTCAGTTTTAAAATACACTTAGTTTAAATGAACTACCAGGTCGGGTCCGGGGGTCTAAAATTGGAAATACAAGTCGGACGGCCGTGCCGATCATTCCAACGCGACCGGGGAGATGAAAGTGACTTGTCAGAACTGACGGAATCTAAATCGGATGTCCGGTTTGAGCTCGGCGCTAAAAGTTCAGTTTTAAAATACACTTATTTAAATGAACTACCAGGTCGGGTCCGGGGGTCTAAAATTGGAAATACCGGTCGGACGGCCATGCCGATCATTCCAACACGACCGGGGAGATGAAAGTGACTTGTCAGAACTGACGGAATCCAAATCGGATGCCCGGTTTGAGCTCGGCGCTCAAAGTTCAGTTTTAAAATACACTTAGTTTAAATGAACTACCAGGTCGGGTCCGGGGGTCTAAAATTGGAAATACAAGTCGGACGGCCGTGCCGATCATTCCAACGCGACCGGGGAGATGAAAGTGACTTGTCAGAACTGACGGAATCCAAATCGGATGTCCGGTTTGAGCTCGGCACTCAAAGTTCAGTTTTAAAATAAACTTAGCTTAAATGAACTCCCAGGTCAGGTCCGGGGGTCAAAAACTTGAAATACAAGTCGGACGGCCGTGCCGATCATTCCAACACAACCGGGGAGATGAAAGTGACTTGTCAGAACTGGCGGAATCTAAATCGGATGTCCGGTTTGAGCTCGGCGCTAAAAGTTCAGTTTTAAAATACACTTAGTTTAAATGAACTACCAGGTCGGGTCCGAGGGTCTAAAATTGGAAATACAAGTCGGACGGCCGTGCCGATCATTCCAACACAGCCGAGGAGATGAAAGTGACTTGTCAGAACTGGCGGAATCCAAATCGGATGTCCGGTTTGAGCTCGGCGCTAAAAGTTCAGTTTTAAAATAAACTTAGCTTAAATGAACTCCCAGGTCAGGTCCGGGGGTCAAAAACTTGAAATACAAGTCGGACGGCCGTGCCGATCATTCCAACACAACCGGGGAGATGAAAGTGACTTGTCAGAACTGACGGAATCCAAATCGGATGCCCGGTTTGAGCTCGGCGCTAAAAGTTCAGTTTTAAAATACACTTAGTTTAAATGAACTACCAGGTCGGGTCCGGGGGTCTAAAACTGGAAATACCGGTCGGACGGCCGTGCCGATCATTCCAACGCGACCGGGGAGATGAAAGTGACTTGTCAGAACTGACGGAATCTAAATCGGATGTCCGGTTTGAGCTCGGCGCTAAAAGTTCAGTTTTAAAATACACTTAGTTTAAATGAACTACCAGGTCGGGTCCGAGGGTCTAAAATTGGAAATACAAGTCGGACGGCCGTGCCGATCATTCCAACACAGCCGGGGAGATGAAAGTGACTTGTCAGAACTGGCGGAATCCAAATCGGATGTCCGGTTTGAGCTCGGCGCTAAAAGTTCAGTTTTAAAATAAACTTAGCTTAAATGAACTCCCAGGTCAGGTCCGGGGGTCAAAAACTTGAAATACAAGTCGGACGGCCGTGCCGATCATTCCAACGTGACCGGGGAGATGAAAGTGACTTGTCAGAACTGACGGAATCTAAATCGGATGTCCGGTTTGAGCTCAGCACTCAAAGTTCAGTTTTAAAATAAACTTAGCTTAAATGAACTCCCAGGTCAGGTCCGGGGGTCAAAAACTTGAAATACAAGTCGGACGGCCGTGCCGATCATTCCAACACAACCGGGGAGATGAAAGTGACTTGTCAGAATTGACGGAATCCAAATCGGATGCCCGGTTTGAGCTCGGCGCTAAAAGTTCAGTTTTAAAATACACTTAGTTTAAATGAACTACCAGGTCGGGTCCGGGGGTCTAAAATTGGAAATACCGGTCGGACGGCCGTGCCGATCATTCCAACGCGACCGGGGAGATGAAAGTGACTTGTCAGAACTGACGGAATCTAAATCGGATGTCCGGTTTGAGCTCGGCGCTCAAAGTTCAGTTTTAAAATACACTTAGTTTAAATGAACTACCAGGTCGGGTCCGGGGGTCTAAAATTGGAAATACAAGTCGGACGGCCGTGCCGATCATTCCAACGCGACCGGGGAGATGAAAGTGACTTGTCAGAACTGACGGAATCCAAATCGGATGTCCGGTTTGAGCTCGGCGCTCAAAGCTCAGTTTTAAAATACACTTAGTTTAAATGAACTACCAGGTCGGGTCCGGGGCTCTAAAATTGGAAATACCGGTCGGACGGCCGTGCCGATCATTCCAACGCGACCGGGGAGATGAAAGTGACTTGTCAGAACTGACGGAATCCAAATCGGATGTCCGGTTTGAGCTCGGCACTCAAAGTTCAGTTTTAAAATAAACTTAGCTTAAATGAACTCCCAGGTCAGGTCCGGGGGTCTAAATATTGTTTCAAGCTAGTAGTTGATCTATAAAATCTGCAGTTATCAATTTGATATGTTTGATTTATATTTATGCTCATTTCTTCGCACTAATTTTTTTATCTATGAATGAATGTTATTATTTTTTTAATGTAGGGGGATCCTTCTGCGGGCAGCGACAGAGGAGATGAGCAGGGCAGTGACGATATGGATGATGAGGATATTGACGATGTACCAGATATTTCTTGATGTTTAATGATATTTGTTTTATGTTATTCAGACGGATCAGCAGGGTTAATGTGTTTTTCTTTGTATTTATTTTGTCAGCATGGTGTTGAATTTTTTTATTGGTGGTGTTTATTTATTTGAACATCTATGTTATGTTGAGATTTTTTCGGTGGTGTTTATTTATTTGGGTATGTTGATGTTGAGTTTTTTTTTGTGGTTAGTTCCAATAATTTTTTTTAACAGGTTTATTAGATAAATAAACTTAAATTTTTAAAAAAATATATTTTTTTTTCAGACGGATTTATAATCCGTCTGAAATGACGTTTGTAATAGAGACGGTAATTTCAGACGGAATTCATATCCGTCGTGAATTCGTTTTAAACACCGACGGATTTAGGACGAACAACATATGGAACCGTCGTTGGAAGTTACGACGACAAAGTAATCCGTCGTAATATCCGGCAGAAATAGAGACGGATTTCAGACAATATTTTAGACGGATTACGGACGGTATTTACAACGGATTATAAATCCGTCTTAAAAACCGTATGAAATACAGACGGAAATTTCAGACTGATAATTACATACGAAAATTTTATCGTGTGAGATTTAGACGGAATTTATGACCGAAATTATTTGTGTCTTAATTTCAGACGGAATTTCAGACCGAAAAGTTAACTGTCACAAATTTGTGACTAAGAATTTCAGACGGTCGAGTTCGGTCTTAAATCCGTCGGAAATTCGTTACAAATATGTGTTGCGACGGATTTTCAGACGGATTTGAGACGGATAACGTCCGTCTGAAATCCCGCTTTTTCTGGTTGTGGTCTGGAGGAAGAGAGGTCTGCGACCTCTAGTTTGCAAGTGGCTGGAAGTCACTTGTGTGTTCCCTCCGGTTTGGAGGAAGGGAGATCTGATCTCCGGTTGCAAGTAGCTGGGAGCTACTTGTGGGTTCCTCCTGTGGATTCAGGAGAAGGGAGACTTGTCTCCGGTTCTGGGCTTGTGGCTTGCAAGTCCAGGGGTCCCTCCGATTGGAGGAATAGAGGTCTTCGACCTCTGGTTTGCTGGTGACTGGAAGTCACTGGTTGGTTCCCTCCTGGTCTGGAGGAAGAGAGACTTTGGTCTCTGGTTTCCAAGTGGCTGGGAGTCACTTGGGGTGTCCTTCCGGTTGGGAGGAAGAGGGGAGTGTGTTCCCCTAGTCAAGCTATGTGTCAGCACCTGATGCAGACTGAGTCTGCGGTTTCTAGCGTGAGCTAGTGGAAGCCACACTCGGGTTGAGTGTGGGGTGGATGTAGGTCTGCTGGACCGAACCACCTAAAAATCTTTTGAGCAATGGTTTGCTTTGTGTGATTGCTTCCGCTAGATGCTTGGATAGACGCGCTTCATGTGTTTGCTCATAAGTTTAATTGAATTAGTTTTATTCTGTGATTGCGCCTAGCATCTGGTTTTTCATTTGGCCATTATTCTTAGAAGGATACATTCACCCCCCTCTGTATCAGGGCCTAGCACCGTAACAGTTGGTATCAGAGCGGGTTTCTGCTTAGAAGGTCCAGCGACCTGCAGATCCGATCTTGTAGTCTTGGGTGATAATTTATTTTTTTAGTGCATCAATATTCATGTTGCATTAATCTGTTGTGTTCTCATGGCTCATCCTCCACTATTCAGTAGTTCAAATATTAAATTATGGCTATATCGTATGCACAAGCACGTTAACTCGATTAATCCACAATTGTGGAAGGATATCTCTCACAGTCCACATGAACTTCCTAAGGATAAGTCCAAGAGGACTCATGGTCACAAGATGAAAAATGATGATAATGTGAGAGCTCTAAATTTAATGAAGGCAGCAATCAGTTCTGATAATTTTTCCTCCTTCTCAAGTTGTAGCTCGGCAAAGGAAATATTGGATGAATTGCTTTGCATCCACAATGGAAAGGAAGAAGAATGTCTCATGGCAAGAAGGAGTGATCAATCAGATGAGTCATCATCCCAGGTAAACTCTGAGACCGAGTATATTAGTCATGATGATTTAGTTGCCATGCATAAGCATCTACTGGAAAAATATGAAAGAATTAAGTCAGAAAAGAGAAAATTAAGAAAAGAGAAAAATGCTAAAATCACAAGTCTAAAGGCTGAAAATGAAAATTTAAAATCTGAATTGAAATTGGAAGAAGAATTTGAAAACAAGTTGATTGAAGAAAATTTTCATCTAAAAGATCAAAATAAAAGACTAATGGTTCTTAATACTATCTTTTCTGAAAAATGGTTGTCATTTGAAAAAGAAAAATCTGCTGATAAGGAAATTCAATTTGAGAATGAATTGATACTGAAACAGGAACTAGAAATAGTTAAAAATTTGAATGATGTCATGCAGAGACAAATTATCACATGTGAGGAAGACATGACTAATTCAGAACTCAAAATTTGTTCTCTCCAATCTGAAATAAGTAAACGTGTTCGTTCCATGTCTAAATCTATCAAGGGAAAAGAGAAAATGAATGTTCCTTTGTGTGATAACGCCACTAAATCAAGTGGAGAGCAAGGATGCAAATCCCAAATTGAAAAATCTGTTAAGAAAAAGTTGTACACTACTTTTGTTTGCAGCTCTGACATTACAAGCTGCTCTGGGCCTCCTAAAATATCTACATCATCTATTTTCCAATTCAAGGCCCAGAAAAATGAAGAACAAATAAAAGTTGTGAACAAGGGTAAACAAATGAGCAAAAATGGTAAGAAAAACAAGGATAAACATGTCCCTACTTGTGTCTTTAAATCTGCTACCTATACTACATCTGATGACTCAATGCATACTACTCATAGCTCAATTAATTATCCGTATGCATCTGATAAGAGTGTTTCATGCCATTATTGTGGCAAGGTAGGTCATGTAATGGATGATTACAGATTATTGATTGAAGATGGGCATGCAAGTGAAACATTGCATTCGAGAAATTCATTTGGTAGAAATCATGCTACTAGGAAGTCTGATACATCTTGTCATTACTGTGGTAGGCATGGTCATTTCATGGATGCCTGTTTTATCATGAAACAAGATGATAAAATGCATGCTAGGTCTTCTATTCATCATCACCCCAAAAGAAGCATGTATGCTTCAAACCAACACATCATTTGTTATAACTGTAACAAACGTGGTCATAAAGCTGTTGAGTGTTGGTTTAGGACTTCATGGGGATATAATGGTTCAAGAGGTAAGCACCTAAGGTGTTTTGAATGTGGCAAGCATGGGTATGCAGTCAAGGACTGCTGGTATGCTCAGGGAAAACATTTTAATTCCAAAATTGATAAATTCCCTAAAAATAAAAATTTTCTTGGCAGAAATAAACCTATTTTTAAAGTAAAGATTCTTGTATGTTTTGAATGTGGAAAACCTGGCCACCGAGCTTCTGAATGCATGTGGGCAGGCAATGCTAAATCAGAACCTCATGCAAGTAACAAAAAATTTTATGCAAACTTACATAGATTTCATGATGATAATAATGTCCACAAAAAGAATTCAAGGTTTGCTACATCATGTAGAGATTGTGGAAAATTTGGTCATTTCATGGATAACTGTTACCTGGTGGATCATGATGATAATACTGCTAAGAAATTGTTTAGAACACTTGTTAGGGATAAAACAGGACCCAAGGCTGCTTGGGTTCCTACAAGATCAAAGTGATTGTTTTGCAGGTGTGCCCTTGGACTGGAATAAAAGGGGTAATGATCCAAGGCACTCAAGGATGAATAACCCCATTCTCACACTGTTCAGGTAAACTCTCTATATTTCATGTTTTTGAAATTCATCTAGTGCATGCATGCTAAATCTGTTCTTGCATATTCATTCATCATCTGCCAGTTACATTATTTTCTGATCATGCACTTGCTGAGTGTTCTGTGCAAATTTGAGTTTAAAGGGGTTGTCTGTATCTGATGCATACATAGGCTAATTACAATTGCTTGATAATTGTGTTATGCATAAACCCTGAAAACAAATTACATTTCGAATTCTCTCAAAAATCTGAACTGCTTATGAGTGTGACTTGAAATTTGTGTGTTACAATAGCTCACTGAAATTCTGAATTACATATAGGACTGCATGTTGAATAATCACGCATGACCTCAATGGTATATAAATGGTAAGGTACCAAAAGACAGGGAGATCTGTCTGGAGGTTCTTACTATGTGTGAGGTGGTCTTTTAGACCAAGTGCTCCGCCTCGTACCATGGGTCACCTTGCTGGTTAGGACAGTCTGAATGTGCATGAATCAAAATCATATGTTCAGTGTCTCATGGCAAACATTGCATGTTTTCAGGGGGAGTTAATTGCATGTCCTTGCATAGCATTCAGTGCTGAGTCTTTGCATGCATGTAGTTAATTGCATTGCATTTTACTGCATTGAAAATACCAACAAGGGTAATTGAATGCATAGTGTCAGGGGGAGTCAATACATTGCATGAAGGTAGTCATGTGCATACATTTATGTCAGAGTTCATTACATGTTAACTTTGAACATCCTGGAACTTGCCTGACCTCCTGATATCTTGCCTTGTATGGATATCCCTTTCATTGATTCTATTTGACCAAACCGTGATCATTTTGAAAACACTGGGCTTCAAAATCTCTCCTATCAATTGGTATCATTTGGTATCAGAATTATTTCAGTCCTTCATGAAGATTTCAATGGGTTATCTCGATCATAAATCTAAAAAATTTTGAACTAGGAATCTTCTATTATACGCTTTTATGAATGTCTGAAATAACTCATGTGGTTTAAGCTTAATGTATTCATGGAGTTTAACTTTAAAATCTCTTAACATATCTGAATCATGTTTAATAAATCTTAACCAACTATTTCATGCTGTGTCTTGCAAAAACTTCTGATATCTACACTTTTGAATACATGACTTTATTTGGTTAAGTACATGAGATTAATATTGTTTTGAAGCAAATGAATGTTTCTGAAATGTCTAAAGGGTAATATCTGTCAGAGCAATGACATTGGTCACTGAGAAACACATGTCCAAAGGACTGTGTCATGAGGTGCCTCAGTTAACTCTGATTAAGAATTTATTGAAATTCAGGCAGAGCAATGGCATGCACACTGAGAAATATCACTCACTCATCAAGAAATGATTTGCGGTGTGTCATGATGTGTAAATGCTATCTCTGTTCATATAAAGCATGACAGTTAGTCACACTAAGTGCTTAGGGATATTGGCCTCTGATCAAGGTATATCCTCTAGTTACAAGGTGTGCACTGAACTAGAGTGCTCGTAAAATTTGTAGCATAAAAAAAATTTATTGAACAACTTGAAATATCTGAATATTGATGCTAAAATCAATTTGCTAAAACCCTAGACAAAATCATATGACTTCATAATTACTTGATCTCAATACTAGTGCATGTAATTCTGAAAGAAGTCAATAAATTTGATTGTATAAGACAAAGGGATGAGAATCAAGATAAATATGAAGGCTTGGTTCATTTTTGTTAAAACATGGTTTTAGATATCAATACAGAATTTTATTGATAAACTCTGCATACATCATGTTTAAACCATGGTGTTCAATAAAGCTCATTCATAAGCCTTTATAATGGAAGACTTTGAAAACTTATGATATAGATTTATGAGATTGATATCTCTTTGAAACTTTGGCTGAATTTCTTGTGTTTGGAGCATCCTTGAAAAATCTGTTAATTGAAACTCTTCTGCTCATGTCCTTGGCTCAGTGACCTGAACTTCTCCTTGTCTGCCCCTGTGGTCTCCTTCTCATCTATCTCATAAGATTCCACTTATTCAGGGGGAGCATTCCTTGTCATACTGAATCATGTTCATATCATTTGTGACCTTGCATTCATATACTTAGGAGGAACTATTGAATTTCTTGTAGCATCTGCACTTTTGCATTTCCCCTTCCCATGGTTTTTTTTGACTATACCAAAGGGGGAGGTTGTTTGCCAAAGAGGGAGAATATCATTCAATCATTGCATGCAGGTTCCTTTTGATCATATCTAACTCATGCTCTAATTGACTGAATTTTTATACATGCTTTAATTTTTCAAACTATTTTCTTTTTGATGAAGTCAAAGGGGGAGAATAGTTTGAGTCATCAGATTGACTCACTGTGTAGTGTTGCCATCATCAAAAAGGGGGAGATTATTGTGCCCCTGTGGTTTTGATGATGGTCTTAATAGTGGTTTTGATGATTGGCTTTTGATGTGAGTAAATCACTGTGAGTCATCTTGCTGTGTCTTTTATATGCTCGATTAATTCATGTATATCATGTAAGTGAATGGAGCTCATATGGCTGTCAGATAACATGCTTTATTTGATTCTGTCTAAACTCTGTCTGCACAGTCTCCACAGCATTGCGTCAACTCCTTGAGCTGATGCGTTGACTCTTCGCTTCCATCTTCAAGCCCATACAACGGGGCTAAAGTGTTCAATTGAAAGTATCTACACTCGCTCCATTGGAAGTCTATACAATCGTCTTCATATCATCAAGTCTGTACACTGGCTTCATGTTTCCAAAGTCTGCACAATGGTCTTCACACCTGAAGTCTGTACATCCACAGTTAAACTTGAAGTCTGCACACTGGTCTTAAAATCCAATGTCTGCACATAGGCACTATAGCGTGCATTGCTCAAGTCTATACATTGGCCAAGTATGTACATCGACTGTTCACAAAGTCTATTCACTGGACTTCACGTCAAAGTCCATTCATTGGTCTTCAGTTCAAGTCTGTACATTGGCTTTCGTCTTCAAAGTCTGTACAGCATGAAGTCTACGCATTGGTCTCCACTTGAAGTCTATACTCTGGCTAAGGGTCTTCAAGTCCATACACAGTCGTCTGATGCATTTTGATTGAAGTCTGTACAACATGCCTTGTTGTTCACAGCCTTCTTGTTTGTGACTTCCCTAGTGTTTTGATGATGAGCATCACTATGTTAAATATTATCATTTTAATCAGATATCTTGCGTAATGTTATGCACTTGAAATTTCCATGATTAACAGGAAAACTGCTATGAGGTAGTACCTTGTATGTCCGTACTATTCCTTTCATACTTCGTGTTGTTTGTGTTTACTACACTTCGTGTTATCCTTTTGTACGTTGTGTTGTTCCAAGTATGTTTGTTGATTGTCTTCGTGCTGTGTACTGAAGCAGCTCGATTTGTTCTAATGAACTTCGAGTCGTTTTCCTGTGAACCTCGTGTCGTTTCTTCAGTATTTAGTTGCTCATCTCGAGTCATCCTTTTTATTTTTGCTCTTGTGTTTTCGTGTCATTTACTGTAGTTACTCGAGTCATTTTTCGGCTTTCACTGTTTTATCACGTGTCGTTGTAGCCGTTCCTGTCTTCTATCTTCGTGTTGTTTTTCCTAGACCCCGTGTCCTTTTGCTTTGTGACCACACTTCGTGTCAGTTTCTGTTCTCGTCTTCGAGTTGTTTTCAGCCCATGTTGTCCTTGTATTCGAGTCATTTTTGTGTCTTCATGTTATTTTTTGTATTTGTGTCTTCGTGTTATTTTTATGTCTTTGTGTTGCTTCTTTCTATCTTCGTCCAGGTTTCCTCTGATCGCGTGTTTTACTACCGTTTTACTCCGTGTTATTTCCTTCTCACCTCGTGATGTTCTCATCTGACTTCGTGTCATTCTCTCTTTATTTCGTGCGGCAGTCATCTCGTGTATCTCGTGTCGTTCTTAGTATAGTGCATCTCGTATTGCTATCACATACCTCATGCAGTTTTAAGTTTTTGTGGCCCTGAGTTTTAATGGTTTTAATTTCTTTGCAGAAGAAGAAGAAAAACAAAAAGGAGAACGTGATCCGAGGCTGGAAGGGTAGACAGGATTGTGACACGTGTGCTGAAGCTGGCTGAGAGACTGACACGTGGCCACAAGTTCTGCGCGGGAAATGTGGAAGCCACACGCGCCCAGTGCTGCCCTCCTGTTGGCTGCTGCTTATAAAAGGAAGCCTTCATCCAACAGATGAAGTGCGATCGAAGAAGAAGCCCGGAGAGCAGAAAGCCCTTCAATCCAGAAAAAGAAAAGAGGAAGAAAAAGAGAAGAAGAAGAAGAAGAAATAGAAGAAGGGTGAGCCGAAGAAGATAGAGGAGCAGAGATCGAGAGAGTGAAAGAGCAGAAGAAGAAAAGAGCTGCAGTAGAAAGCAGAAGAAGAAGAGAAGAGAAGAGACAGTGAGAGTCTGCAAAAGAAGAAGAAAAGAAAGAGAAGAAGAGCAGAAGGAGAAGAAGAGAAAGAGAGAGAGTTAGAGAGCTCGTGAGGGTAAAGAGAAAAAGAAAGTGAGAGAGAAGAGAAGAGAAAGAGAAGCTTACCTGAAGATCTGTCTACTGGACCGTGGATCAAATCCAGGCCAGTCAGCTCCATGCAAGCCACATCTGTGTTATCTTTCTTTACAGCTTTCTGATCGCTGTGTATTATTCCTTTCTTATTTTTCCTTTTTTATTTGGTTAGCTTTGTACTTCCGATCCTCTGGATTGAGGTCGGGTCCCTCCTGGTCTGGAGGAAGAGAGGTCTGCGACCTCTAGTTTGCAAGTGGCTGGAAGTCACTTGTGTGTTCCCTCCGATTTGGAGGAAGGGAGATCTGATCTCTGGTTGCAAGTAGCTGGGAGCTACTTGTGGGTTCCTCCTGTGGATTCAGGAGAAGGGAGACTTGTCTCCAGTTCTGGGCTTGTGGCTTGCAAGTCCAGGGGTCCCTCCGGTTGGTGGAAGAGAGGTCTTTGACCTCTGGTTTGCTGGTGACTGGAAGTCACTGGTTGGTTCCCTCTTGGTCTGGAGGAAGAGAGACTTCGGTCTCTGGTTTCCAAGTGGCTGGGAGTCACTTGGGGTGTCCCTCCGGTTGGGAGGAAGAGGGGAGTGTGTTCTCCTGGTCAAGCTGTGTGTCAGCACCTGTTGCAGACTGAGTCTGCGGTTTCTAGCGTGAGCTAGTGGAAGCCACACTCGGGTTGAGTGTGGGGTGGATGTAGGTCTGCTGGACCAAACCACCTAAAAATCTTTTGAGCAATGGTTTGCTTTGTGTGATTGCTTCCGCTAGATGCTTGGATAGACGCGCTTCATGTGTTTGCTCATAAGTTTAATTGAATTAGTTTTATTCTGTGATTGCGCCTAGCATCTGGTTTTTCATTTGGCCATTATTCTTAGAAGGATACATTCACCCCCCTCTGTATCCGGGCCTAGCACCGTAACACGGTCCGTCGGCCGTCGAAGAGGAGAGGGAGAGAGGAGAGCGTGGGAGAAGAGAGAGAGGGAGAGAGTGAGAAATGAGAGAACATAGGGAGAAAAAGGAGGTTAATATATAGAAAAACCCCAAAATTCCAGAAATTTGGAAAAATACTAAATATTATCTCCACGATCCTCGAGAAGAGCACAACGCGTTGGTCACGTCCCAGGGTCGGAGAACGCCGCGGTTCACCTTGCACAGTGTTCCAAAGGCACATCAGGGAAAAACACACGTAAAACAAAAAACACACTGCGGGACCCACAAAAGCGATCCAAAACCCACAGATCCTGATCCGATAAATATCCAAAAAATTCGAGGCATTAGACGTCACTTCTCGACTTCTTATCCTTCCATGAAGTAGACCTGCCAGTGGGTTTGAAATTCCCGGAACTAGTGGTCTGCTCCCTCTTGGTGTTCCTTCCTCGAATCCTCTCAGTCATCTCCATGGTATCTTCGAGAACTTGTGCTTTCCTCACAATCTCGTCATAGTTATGAATCTCGATTGGCGCCAAGTGGTTGATATATTGGAGCTTCAACCCATTGAGAAATCTCTTGACCTTCATCTTTTCTGTAGATACCAAGTGCGTCACATAACGGGATAATCTAGCGAACTGCGCCTCGTACTCAACAACTGATAAATTTCCCTGTTTCAGCGAAGTAAACTCTGCCCCCTTCTTTTTCTGCACACGATCTGAGAAAAACTGGCTGTTAAAATGCTCCTTAAACTCGTCCCACGTCCCACGCCTATTACCGAGTGTAGCTTCCACGGCTTCCCACCAAGCACGAGCATCACGTTCCAGCTGGAAAGTCGCCAACAGGACTCGGTCCTGGTCACCGCGCTGCATAACTCTAAAGATTCACTCCATCTCCTTTAGCCAATGCTCGGCTTCATCGGGGTCCGCCGAACCACCATATCGTGGGGGATTCAATCCTCAGAAATTCTAGTGGAGATCACCGGCTCCATGATGTGCGCCGCCTTGTGCAACTTGCTGTATGGCCTGGGTCAGGCCCTGTACAGTACGTTGCATATCCCTCCATTATGCACACTCAGCTACCATCAGAACAGACTCCTACATGTAGAGAAAATTAATTAGATCGATCTATCGAGATTTCTTTTTTTTAGAGATTTATTAGTTAACTTTACCTGAGTCTCTATCCCATATCACCGGGTTAGATCCTTAGACTTTAACAAGGTCACGGGTTCTACGACACCACTTAGAAACCTAGGGACTTAGAAAACCTAGGCTTTGATATCACAAATCTGTCACGCCCTGACGTGGAATATCGGAACGAGACAGTTATAATCACTCATGACAATCAGAGTAGTAACGAAAAATTTAAAAGAATGCATAAATGCAAGGGAAAAGAATTACTTAAATTACCGCTAAATAATTCATAAATGAGAAATAGTTGTTTCAAAGTATCATTTAACTATTACATCACGACTCAATTTTAAAACTAAACAAAAACAAAGATTTACAACTTCTCAAGGACACAATATGTAACACCCTCAAATATAGCAAAGTTGTACTCTATATCACTGAGGTGCCTTTTAAAGTATCGGTTCAGTTATTGAAAAGAACTCTGAAGTTAAGCGTGCTTAATGGGGAGTAGTACTAGGATAAGTGACCTCTTGGGAAGTCCTCCATTCTGGAGCCGATTACTATCAGAAAGGGACAAAAACCATGAGGTCGGTAGGCCAAAGAAGATAATACCTTGACGGTATAGAGTACATGGCGTGACAGAATGGTATTAGAGCTATACCCCAGCCGGAAGTGTGGGAACTAAGTGCTATGCAGGGCAAAGTGCTACAATGTGGGAGCCACCTCTTGAGTCCGTAATGGAGCAAAGTGCTACATAGTGGGAGCCACCTCTTGAGCCTATAGGGGCCACCTCTAGAGTCCTACCTGGCTGGGGGCTTGATTGCGTGATTGCGTGCTATATGTGCCCAGCGACAAGGACATCGCCTATATAAGAGGGGTAGATTGTAACACCCTCAAATATAGCAAAGTTATACTCTATATCACCGAGGCGCCTTTTGAAATATCGGCTCAGTTCTTGAAAAGAACTCCGAAGTTAAGCGTGCTTAATGGGGAGTAGTACTGGGATGGGTGACCTCCTGGGAAGTCCTCCATTCTGGAGCCGATCACTATCAGAAAGGGACAAAAACCGTGAGGTCGGTAGGCCAAAGCGGACAGTACCTCGACGGTATAGAGTACAGGGCGTGGCACAATAACAGCTGACAACTTATGACCATTACAAAGACCTCACTAATGCTAAGACAGGCACTAGGTCCATCGTCTGAAAGGTTCACTCCAGGGTCTTCACTCCTGCCCATCCCCATCTGTTTGCGAGTCATCCTCGGAATTACCTAAAAGAGGGAAAAACTAGGTGAGCGAATGCTCAATAGGCAATAGCAGGTAAAGTTTAAGTAATTAACCAATTAAATGTGTCATGCGAATAAAAGAATGATAAAATGAAGCTAATCAGCAGCAATGACGGGAAACAGAAATAATCAGTAGTAATGACGAGAAACAGAAAGAAGTAGAACGGGGATATATTATTTTCATGTATTGGCCGATCAAGCATACAAGTAACAAGTCATGTAGAGATAGAATTCCTCGTAGGAATTGAATATCTTGTAGAAGTGATTATGAATGTCGTAGATAACATGCTAGCAAGTACTCGGTGCAATGCCTCACCATGTCATTACAACTCCCCGGGGCACTCCTACTTTTCGGGCACTCCTCCCAGGACCACACCGGGCCCTTATGATGCGTTGACATTGATTTGGTGGATCCAAGATCCAAGTAACCATCTCAGACATTCATTGGAATCAGCCAAGAACTCCAAGGTCAAGCTATGTAACTTATCATCTAGAGCCAAGTGATCTTCCCATAATTGAAATGGGGTGAAGATATTTAGAGGTATGAAGCACACAAGATACACTGGAAAACAAGCTCTGGACATGTTGCGGTCATGATCGGGCTGCCAAGATGAAGAAAATGGTCTGTGATGGACCGCAAAGGTCAATACAAGGCCATAAGGATGAAGCTCAATGTTGGAGGATGAAAATGGTCCGAGAGGGGACGCAACAGGGTAAATGCGGTCCTTGCTTGGCCGCTAAAAATAAAACACGGTCCACGGATGGCGGCAACTAGGTTGGGCCCTGCAATGGTTCACCAGTCGACTTGGCTAATCCTTGGTCAGTCTGGGTATGGTGGAACCAAACCGAGGTCCAATCCAAATGTCCCAGATCAAACCCAAGGGGCTCAGGTCGACTTATACAAGGCTAGGTCATTGAAAATCAAAGGAAAGTTGACTAGCAAAAAGGCACACAGGCCAGGTCAAAAGTAGAAATGCGGTCACGAAGTGGCCGCACCCTGGAATAGGGTGGTCTACCTCGGGCTGCTACTAGAGGGTAGCAGTCCCAGAAGGGCCGCAATCAGACAAAAAAGTCCCAAATCGGGCTGTGAAAACACACGATTCGATTGAGTCGATAAGTTCAAGCTTTGGGGGTACAACCCGCCCGGCATCCTAGTGGGAATCCCAGCCTCGCGGGGTCTTACAGAGGTCTCATAATAGAGGTCCTAATCTGACGGAAGGAACATCCGGCAGAGAGTCCCAACTATTACAAGATTAAAGGTTATAAAACATCAGAAAATGAGAGTATAGCGGTCAGCCAGCACCACCGGAGTGGGGTGACTGTCAAACAATCCTAGTAAATTTTCCACAATATCCATTAACAATGAAGTAATAATTTCATAATCGAATGGTTTTATATATGACAAGAGAAACAAAATTTTAGATATGATTGTGGATGACCATAGTTAAATCAGGTATTACAAATGTTCCATTCAATCCATTTATTTAATGTGTTTTTACCCCACACGTATTGTCTAAACAAGGGGAACACAATAAAAATAGCTAGTTGAATATGACCCATAAGTAAGTGGCGGTCTGTCGCGCAGCCGCTGGTGATCAAAGGCGGTCAGAATCTGGCCGCAACCCAAACCATTGCAGTCTGTCGCGAGGCCGCTACCATGTAACGGGTTTCAAAATTTCAAAAAGGTGAAAACGGTCAGTCGCGAGACCGCCCAGGGTCAGAGGCAGTTCCAAGTGCGACCGCAACCAAGACACCACGTCTGGCCTCCGGCGAACTCCGATAGACCTCGATTTCAACAAGAAATTCACGTAGTACAGTACATAAAAATTGGGCAAAATGCTATGGATAGAAAGAGGACAAGAAGGCGCGCAACATAGCATGATTAATTAGGATTTCAGCCTACTGTAACCTAGCATTAATCAAGATAAATGGAAACTAACGAGTTTGGTGCCCTAATCGACATGCTTTGACAAAAACACGAAATACAACCTCTATACTCAATATAAATTGGGGCTTTTAGTATCAAAAGAAAGAGGACTCAAAGATGCTTCCAATGATATATCCTTATTAGGGTTTAGTCTACTATCATCTTCCTCAATCGAAGACCAAAATGGGAAGTTGGATGCTCGAATCCGCACGAACTCCGCGCTCCACAATCTCGACGATTCCTCCCTCGAACGTGCTCCTCGCCGACCGCCTTAGTAAATGTGGGTTCTAGGTTGGGCTAGGGTTAGTTTTATGGGAGGCAATTTGATCTAGGGGGCGAGATAAGGCTAAGAAGAGTCCACGAAGTCGATCGTGTGCTTGACCGAGTCGCGCCGCCTCTCGCTCAAAATTGAACTCCTAGGGTTAGCGTTTTCACGCACAACGAGAAGGGAAATTGGCTACCCATCAAGGCCATTCAAATGGGCCTGGTCTGGGCTAAAATGATCGAGATTTGGGCTCGAATTAAGCGATCTCAGGTCCAATTAGTTTAATACTCTATTTTAGGGTTAAAACCATTAATTCGGCTTGATTAAAATTTTATTTAGGGGTCAACCGAGAAGAGAAAGTGTCTTGAAATTAGGTCCTCTGCACGATTATGATTTTTCCATATTTTTATAAATTAGTTTAAATTTGGCCTAAAGAAATTTTAAACTTTTAATTTTAGGAAATTCTCAATTATTACATAATTATTTTATTTAAATTAAATTTATTTTTCAGGATGCTACATCCTCAATTACTGTGACTTTGGTGTGCCACATAGGAGTGAGTGATCTGAGGATTTGCCTCAATACTTCACTATCAGAATATTCCTTACCTAGGGACTTTTAAGCTGTTGGTGACTTGGGTTAATGTAGCATACATCTCTGAAATAGATTCGTTAGGTTTCATTTTAAACATTTCATAGTCAGAAAAAAGCATGTTAGCCTTAGTAGCCCTTACCTCAGAAGTGCGCTCATAAATCAGCTCTAACTTGTTCCACATCTCCTTCGCGAACTGCCATGTGGAGACTCTCGAGTACTCGTTGGGGTGAATAGGACATTGCATTATGTTCATGGCGCTCCAGTTGATGGTGGACATTTTGATTTGCTCCCTGGTCCACGTGTCTTCCTCTTCTGGCAACTAAAATATACCTCGACTCACCACGTGCCAGGTCTCATGATCCTACGCTCGAAGAAAGACTTCCATTCTATTTTTCCAATAGTTGTACTTAGAACCGTCGAAGAAAGGGGGTCGGTTAATAGAATGCCCTTAAGCTATAAAACTTCCAGGCATGTTGCCCTCAGATATCTCCTGGTCGTTGGACCACATGATGGGGAACCCTCTCTGAAACCAAATGATAGGTGGAAGAGTAGATCTAGAAGGGGGGTTGAATAGATCGACTCAAAAAATTAACTCAGTTGGCTAACTCAAGAAAACACACGAGTGCTTGTTCAGGAAATAGATCAAACATAGAATCTATCCTTCACCAGGATAGCTGCATTGCTTCGTTTCCTTTTATACTCTTTTGTTTTACTTCTCTTTTGTTCATTTTTTTTGGGAAACAAGTGAGGGATGGGAAGTGATCCGGCGGGAGGAGAGAGAGAGAGAGGAGGGAGGTGATCTGGCGCGTAAACTACTGCCAGATCACCTCTCCCATTTCATTTTTTAAAAAAAATGGGGGAGGGTGAATCGGTGGGAGGAGAGAGATGATAGATAAGAGCGGAAGAGAGAGAGAGTGAACCGGCGGGGGAGGGGGGTCCGGTGCGCACACTGCCATCGGATCACCTCTCCTACCCCTTTTTTGGTTTTGTTTTGTTTTATTTTTTTGTCTTCTCTCTTATTTTAAAAAAATTGAGGGAGGGCGATCTGGCACGGCAGGCCACCGGATCACTTCTCCCACGTTTGCTTTCCCCGCCATTTTTTTTTGTTTGAACAGGGGTGCGTCGATGCCAGGACATAGGGGAGTCAACGCACCGCTGTCCCTCACAAGTGGGTGATGGGGCTGCGTCGACCTGGCCCACCCCCTTCGTCGACGCAGAGGTGGTAGGAGATCGCCAAGCAGAGCCTGGCAAGGGATGGGTCGACCCCTCACGCACAGAGCCATAGGCTCTTCTTATTATTATTATTCTATGGACTGATTTTTTTCTTTGCATTTGGATTATTCGCTTAGCAACATGGCTCGAGGAATTTTCAGATGCCTATCTCTTATTGACTGTCTCATTACACTCCATTTGTTCTTTATTATATTTCCTTCTTAGCAAATAGACTGAACATGCAAACACGCATAGACATGTGCACATGAACACGAGGCTCCATCATTAGTTTGTGAAGAGAGACCCATACATATGCAATCACATAGACACTTGTGCCATGCTTGTGATGGATACAAGGTCTCACATGTATGAAAAGGAGACGTTTAGCATGTACAAATGTTCCGGGGTGCAGGAGAATTTATATGCAGTTTAGTGTATGCATGGAGGGGGTCTATTATGCATTCATGATACATGTAACTCAATGCGAAAGAGCGCATGCGATGTGCTCAGTTTTGTAGCAAACATATGAAACTCCTCATCCTTGTAGTGCTGTTCATGAAGAGGTTACAGGGGAACTTGTATGAAATTTGATGGTTGCTTGAGGCCTTTGCTGGTGCCCAGAATAGTTCATCAAGGGCCTTCACGCAGGCTAGGTGGAGAGTATGCCATGATGGTGATGGATGCAAGGCTTCATATGCACAAAGGGGAGATTTTCATATGCACTTAGTAAGGGAGAGTCTATTGGTTGTCCTTGTCAGTTGTCAAGCTCTTCCACTACCTAATTCATGTGCACAACTATCTTTTTGGTATATCAAATGTTGAATGTTGGAAGGACAGATCAAGTCTGTCTGGAAGCTTTCATGATGCGAGCGACCTAACTCTGCCTTGTACCAGAAGATAGTCAAGTCATGCAGTGAGGGAGAGTTGATGCTTGTAGCCTTGTCTGATTTTTTTTTCAAGCTCATAACTTGTTTTAGATAGGGGGTGTAATGCCCAGGATTTTTCGGATATCTTGTTCGGATCAAGATCCGTGGGTTTCAGATCACTTTTGTAGCTCTTGGATCGAGTTTTGCAGGTTATGTGTGTTTTTGTCTTACGAACCTTCGGAACCCTGTAAACGGTGAACCATTACGTTCTCCAACTCTAATGTTACCAACGCGTTGTGAATTTTTCGAGGATCAGGGAGATGATTTTTCCCTATTTTTTGCATTTTTTGGAAATTCTAGATTTTCTATTTAAACCAACCCCTTTTCTCTCTCCCCATCTCTCATTTCTCTCCCTCTCCCTCTCCCACTCTCTTCTCTCACGCTCTCTCTTTCTCCCCTCTCTTCTTCGGCGGCCGACGGAGCGAGGCAGGGGCGAGGCGGGGGCACCCTGGGTGAGGAGCGCCCGATCATAGGAGAGGATAGAGGGGCGGTGGCACGCGGTGGAGCTCGTGGCGAGTTCGTGAATCGGCGGAGCTTTCACAATGTTTTCAGGGAAGATCGGCATCCTCGGTGCGCGGAATCTTTGGTGGACATAGAGGGATGGTTCCTTAACCCATGTAGTTAATTTCCACGCTATTTGGTAGTCTGAGGCGAGCCGAGAGGGTTTATTCTCTCGCCAGGGTTAAAATGTGTGATTTTGGGGTGTGTGCCAGATTTGGTAGTCAGTGCTAGAGAGGCTGGGGAATAGTTTCCCCTTATTTTCCCCTTCCCATGGGTGTGAACGGGGCGTGGAATGGGGTTTTTCGCGTGATTCACCATTTTCAGGCTCGGAAGCATGTAGCGGTTGTACCAGAGACAGCCACCTGTGAAGGCGGTCCAATGGGGACCGTTTCTTGGCCCCAAGAGTCAGTTCCATGTTGCGGTCTCACGATGGACCGTCACCTGGAGGTAGCGGTCTCGAAGAGATCGCCACCGTAGGGTAGCTATCAGGGCATGACTATTTCCAGGCAGTAGCGGCCAGGTGCTGGCCGCTACCCAGTCGTCTGGGTCCCGTCTGGTAGCGGCCTTGCGGTTGACCGCCACCTGATGGCGGCGGTCAGGCCAGGACCGCCACTAGCGGTTGGGGTCTTGGGGAAGACTGCCTCTTGACCGTGTGTTTCTGGCAGGTTACGGTCCAGAGTGAACCACTATTAGGGACTTGCGGTCCAGGGTAGACCACCATCTGGTGGTGGCGGTCTTCCCCGTCTAGTGGTGACGGTCTGGGGGAAGACCGCCACCTAGTTTTCCATGTTAGTGTGTTTCGTTCACGTTGTGTTGGCCCCCAGTCGACCCGATTGTGACCTAGTGGTCAACCTTTGGTGTCGTGGATGTGCCGAACACCCCGTCGGTTCTGTGTTCATGTTTTAGGGGTGCCTGGAGGTACCGTGTTACCTCAATTAATTTGCACGTGGGTTTTGAGGGTCCGAGTGATCCCATGTGTTCCGAGAGTTCGTGCTTTCGCTAGATCGAGTCATCATGAGTGGGCGTGAATACGGTGGGCTATTCCCGCACGTCATTGGCATTTCAATAAGTGTTTCTTGACTGGGCCATGAGTTTGGCCCTCAGACTATGAGTCCAGTCACCAAGCCTGGGGCTGGAGGTTTCCCGCTTTCCCCTTGAATAGGGGATTGACTCGGCGGCTTGTAAGCTAACTTGGGAATCTTGCTACTATGGTTTTAAACCCAGGGATTAGGCTAGATTAACGGCATTGAGCTGTCATGTGTAGCGGTCTTGACCCGAGTCGCGTGACTCAAGGACCATAGGGTTTATTAGGTTTAGTGGACTGTTCAGAGTCTGGTGGCCTCGAGCCACCAGTTACTCGATGTTACTCGCAATGGGTGCGTGCGTGACTTTCCGTGATCAAGTTAGTGACTCCCCACTAGTTGTAGCCTTCTTACAGCACGCGTGTGCTGACCCACTTTGGTGTGGTGGAGCGGCTTACCCGAGAGAGATGCTTTTTGGGCTAGTTAACGTGGGGCCCCTTCGTGCACCCCGAGCCCCGGTTATGGGGAAGAACCAGCTAGAGGATCTGACCTAGCGTGAATGGTATGTGTGTGCACACGTGGTTGGGGGTGTCAGACCCGCGCTGACGAGCGCGACCCTAGCTAGTCGTTGTTTTGTGTTCCTGGGTACTGTACGGTGTCTCAGTTTTTACCTGGGACGTCGTAGGGAGACACTTGAGGTCTAGACTAAGTCGTCAGTGGATGCATCCGACCTTACTTCTGGTGGGCAGGTACTCCCGTCATGTGACGTGAGATTCTCGTGACTCAAGTTTCTATTTCCCGTCTGTGAGACATGGTTTTACGTGTCGTTCCGGGTGTTTTTCGGTAAGCGTTGCCGATGGTTTTCCCTAGAAGTGTAGGGTTCATGATGGCAAGGTCATGATCGTGTCTACCCAGACTGCATCGTCTTGGGTTGGGCATTTGCCTGTGAGACGAGCCTCTACGACAGTGGTGTCGTAATGGTTTTCCTAACAGTGTAGCCAGAATCTTTTCCGTTAGTCCGGTGGTCCCCCGACTGTGAGATGGGGGCGTGTTTTCCGGTATAGTAGTAGTAGCTGTAGAGTCGAGGGTTTACCATCCACTGTGTTTGTTGTTCTTGCTGTTGTTGCTACTTTTCGCTACCGCCACTGTTTACGGTTGAGGTTCCGCGGGACCCCCACTGAGCTAGTGATAGGAGGCTCACCCCTGCTTTTCTAGTGCAGTGATTCTTCCTCGAGGTTCGGGGGTGCTGCGCGAAGGTTCTTAGTTGCCAGCTCGCCGGGCAGAGTGTTTACTCGGTGTGGGTACGCTTCTCTACCTTAGACTGTACTTTAGTTGGACTGCACTCTGTTGTAGTTTTTTATTTATTTCTATTAATTGTTGAATTATCCTGCTTTATTTCCTATTTCTATGTAGACCACACCAACCTTTTAGCCCTTCCGAGCCCTCCGGCTCATAGGCGGCGGGCCCGGATTCAAATGGTATTGGGTCACTCCCGCTATCCGGATCTTGGGTCGTTACAGATGGTATCAGGGCAATGTTTGTGGACGTACATGGGAATTCGAGATATTGTAGTGATCAGAGTCCGTAAGGTCTAGTACAGTCGATAGTTGGCATAGGGTTTTGTGCACATTTTTCGCTTGGTTTCTCGGGTGAGAGCTTGAGCGCGCTGGGTTGGCACTTTGAATGCGGTTTCTGTTCACGTTGGAGTGCCGGTGCGGGGCCCAAGGGATGTGATATAGAGATTTCTTCCCGATGGGTGGTGGCCCCGATTGTGCTATGTTGGGTAGAGTCTGCCGGCAATTGCCGATTATGGCTCGTGTTGTAGCTGTTGGCGTGGTGGTCCACGTGCCAGTGGCTAGCTCAACCATTGTGGCAGAGTGTGGGTAGAGATCAGTTGAGCCGGTGTTCGAGGCGTGGCATGTGTAGTTCGGGGTATTGCAGCAGTGGTGCATCGAGAGTTGTGGTGATTGTGATCCGGTGAGACACTTGGCGAGTGTTGTCGGAGGAGCTCACCTGACAGAAGTGGTGGTTTTTCTTGGTGCTAGAAGGTGCGATTTCATGTGGGTACGAGATTCGAGGTCAGGTCAAGCATGGAGTTTTCCTCCCGATTGGTTCGAGGTATGTCGGTTTCTCTTTGGTCGAAGAGATCACGTTCTGTCAAGTTTCGTCATCTTGCATTGTGTGTTTGGATTTGGTTGGCCTCCCCTCTGTACACCATGAAGTCCATGCAAGACACGTCTTGTGTTGGCAAGGTGGATTCCTGTGAGGAGTGTTGCCCGTTCCCTGATGCGTAAGGGTGCGTTGGCACTATTCCGGAAGGACGAGTGTCAGTTGGGAGGTGTTCGTGAGAATTTTTGGCTGGTGTTGTGATTCCCGATGTTTTGAGGATTGGAGCCTGCGGAGTTGCATCGGATTGCCAGATTAAGAGAGAGAGTCTATGCTTGGGGTTCGAGGTAATGGTGCTTTTCTTCACCCTATTTTTTCTGTCTTAGCCAGCTGAGTTGAGAATCGTCGGGATGGTGGATCCCGAGTGGTTGTGATGGATGTGCATGTGGATCAGAGTGCGTAGCGGAAACTTGGTGGGCTCATTACCGATAGGTCTAGGATCGTAGCGTTGGTTGCTACGGGCGGATTCCTGAGAACGTGTAGGGAATATAAGGATTGGTTTCTCGATGTGAGATTGTCTCCGACTGTGTGAGACGTGTTGTTGCCATGCCGTTGCTTGAGGCATTGTGGTTCGTGGCACTAGCAGGATGGAGAGTTGGGAAAATATGTTAGCAAGTGTGTTGCATGAGTACCCTATCCGTGCGTTGGAACTCGTGTCAGGCGTCCGGGTTCTAGACCTGGATAAGGTTGCTAAGATGTCGCCTGACAGTGGTCGAGGATACGAGTTTAGAGTCGGTAAGCTATGTGCTTGACTCGTGTTGTAAGTTGTGTCCTCGAATGAGATCGTGTCTTAGAGAAGTGATCTCTGACAGATTATGGGTCCTAGTTGGTAGCGGTGAGTGACTGATAAGGCTAGCCGAGTGGTCGACCATGGTAAGATGTATATGGTCAAGGGACCCGTGTGCTTTGGTAGTGGCGCTATCGACCATGATGTTGTGATGGCAGGTGGTACTTCTTCGATCTAGAGATGTGTGCCATGGATTGTTCGGGTGTTGTCCCGTGGCTCTTCGGTAAGAGCTGAATCGAGATTGGCAGGCATCCTTTCGGAGTATTTAAAATAAGTTGGGATTAGATTGCAATGGACTATCCATGTGTATGGTGGTCCCTTGTGGGATGCTGGCGTTGGGTGGTGATCCTTGGTTTGTGACAAGCAAGGTTGGCTTTCCGTGTAAGCCTGAGTCGAGTGAGCTGAGTACCGAGGACTCTGGAGTCTTGTCAATTGGTTCCGCCGTGCTCCTGTGAGAGGGTAGAGTTGGCGTGTGGCTCCGATTGGATCGGATGCGTCGTCCGAGTGAGGTTGGCTCGAGATGTAATGATGGTCTGTGTGAGAGTCAACAGATGGCCTATCGAGATTCGGAATGTGCCCTTATGACCTGGTGGAGGACCAGAAAAGAAGGAAGAAGCTGTGCAAGTGAAGGTTTTTCATTGACGAGTAGCTGGTGACCGACAAGTGGTCTTCCACAGATAGAAGATGTTGGTTGTAGTGGCTCGAGAATGGTGAGAGTCGTACGCCAGTAGGGCCTTGGGTGACCGATGTTGAGATATGTTCCTTCCCGGATTGGACCTGGGATTTGCTAGAAGTTTGTCTTCTGGCAGAGTTGGTCCAGTGCCGTTGTGAGTGTTCGGCTTGCCAGGTGTGAGATGGTCCTTGGCGTGGAGCTGACGGATTGATCGCAGTCAATTGGAATGACTGTGTGAGCTGGCGAAGCTTAGTGATGGTTTTCCCTGGAGTAGGGTGTGAGATCAAACAGCTGGAGCTGAGGCTGATGTTTGATTGGTCTAATGACCATGTGGTTCTGATCAGTGCTTGTTTCTCATGATGAGGACTGTGTCTCCTTGGTAAGCGAGGTGGTGGTAGCGATGCCACGGTTGGATTCTTTTGTGACTAAGGTGATGCCAGACTTGTGCATTTGTAGTATGCCTGCTCTGATGGTCGATGTGTGCTGGGACATAAGGAAGGCGGTGTTCGTGATTAAGGCCTGACGGTGTCCCTCAGGAATTGTGTTTCCGTGGGTATCGAGGTTTAGCTGGAGCTCTAGCAGCGTTGTCAGATGGTTCGGGGTGTTCTCCCCCTGTGGCATGGCACTTGTCCTGAATATCAAGGATGAAATTTCTTTAAGGGGGGAGGGCTGTAACGCCTTGGGTTTTTTGGATATCTTGTTCGGATCAAGATCTGTGGGTTTCAGATCACTTTTGTGGGTCCCGGATCGAGTTTTGCAGTTTATGCATATTTTTGTCCGACGAACCTTCGGAACCCTATACAGGGTGAACCGTTGCATTCTCCAACTCTAGGAGGTTACCAGCAAGTTGTGCATTTTCTGAGGATTAGGGAGAAGATTTTCCCCTATTTTTTGCATTTTTTGGAAATTCTAGATTTTCTATTTAAACCAGCCCATTTTCTCTCTCCTCATCTCTCATTTCTCTCCCTCTCCCTCTATCTTCTATCACGCTCTCTCTTTCTCCACTTTCTTCTCCGACGGCCGATGGAGTTAGGCGGGGGCGAGGAGCGGCCGAGCATGGGTGAGGATAGGTGGGTGGTGGCACGCGGAAGAGCTCGTGGTGAGTTCGTGAACCGGTGAAGCTTTCACAGGGTTTTCATGGCGGATCGGCGTCCTCGGTGCGCGGAATCTTCAATGGAAGTAGGGGGATGGTTCCTTAACCTCTGTAGTTCATTTCCCCGTGATTTGGTAGTCTGAGGCGAGCCGAGAGGGTTTATTCTCCCGCCGGGGTTAAAATGTGTGATTTTAGGGTGTCAGCCAGATTTCATGTTTTGATCGTGTTTTTATGGTTTGAATGGGTCATCTCGGTGCTAGAGAGGCTGAGGAATGGTTTCCCATTATTTTCCCCTTCACATGGGTGTGAACGGGGCATGGAATGAGGTTTTCCACGTGATTCACCATTTTTGGGCTCGGAAGTAGGTAGCGGTCATACAAGAGACCGCCACCTGTGAAGGCGGTCCAATGGGGACCGTTTCCTAGCCCCAAGAGTCGGTTCCAGGTTGCGGCCTCATGATGGACCGTCACCTGGAGGTAGCGGTCTCGAGGAGACCGCCACCGGAGGGTAGCGGTCAGGGCATGACAATTTCCTAGCGGTAACGGCCAGGTGCTGGCCCTTACCCGGTTGTTTAGGTCTCGCGTGGTAGCGGCCTTGTGGCTGACCGCCACCTGATGGCAGTAGTCAGGCCGAGACCACCACTAGCGGTTGTAGTCTTGTGGAAGACTGCCTCTTGATAGTGTATTTCAGGCGGGTTACGGTCCAGAGTGGACTGCTATCTGGGGCTTGCGGTCCACGGTAGACCGCCATCTGGTGGTGACGGTCTGGGGAAGACCGCCACCTAGTTTTCCTTGTTAGTGTATTCCGTTCACATTGTGTTAGCCCCCGATCGACGCGATTGTGACCCAGTGGTCGACCTTCGGTCTCGTGAATGTCTCGGACACCCCGTGGGTTCTGTGTTCGTGTTTTGGCGGTGTTTGGAGGTACCGTGTTACCTCGATTAGCATGCCCATGAGTTTTGAGGCACCAGGTGACCCCAGGTGTTCAGGGCTTTCAATGCTTTTGCTAGATCGAGTCACCGTGAGTCGGCGTAAATGTAGAGGGGTATTCCCACGCGTCATTGGCATTTCGGTAAGTGTTTTCTGAGTGAGCCGTGAGTTCGTCCCTTAGACTGTGAGTCCAGTCACCCAGCCTGGGGCTGGAGGTTTCTGGCTTTTCCCTTAGATAGGGGATCGACTCGTCGGCTTGTAAGATACCTTAGGAATCGTGCTATCTTGGTTTCATGCCTAGGGATTAGGCTAGATTAACTTCGCTGTGCCGTCATGTGCAGCGGTCTTGACCCGAGTTGCGTGACTCAAGTACCGTTGGCTTTATTAGGTCTAGTGGACTGTTCAGAGCCCTTAGACTACGAGACTCGACGCGGATGGGTTGCGCTCTTGGATTCTAAAGGACGACGTGACTACCAAGACGATGTGACCAACAACGACACTGCAACGTGACACCGAACGAGCTCCAGAAGAGGCGATCATGCCCCAAACAAGAAGCACTAAATCACAGTTGTCCCCGGCAAGGGAAACGTGACGATCTTGCACGGTTGGGAAACCGGCTTTGAGTTTTGGGTGGTCGGCTCACTCTCGTGGTTGGAACGAGTCACGGGACGGGTTTCGCTCTCACAACTCGCAGCGGTGACTAATATTTAACTACCTAATAAACTATCCTACTCACATGCAGCGGCATCTAGAACGCATATTAAAGCAAATACGACAAAAGGTAGGGTGGCGAGTGTACCTCCATGCTCGGGGCGTGGGGAAGATGTCCCAGCCGAGATCCGGAACTCCGGGTATAGCAATAATTATTAAACTACAGAATTAATTCTACAGTTCACTCCACGCAGGGAGGTAAGAGGCGACATGTGGGGTCCGGGAGCACCTATCTCGGGTTGACGGGCAGCAATTGGTGGCGCTCGAGCTGACACGGTCGGCCAGTTTGGTTCGGTTCACTCGGGCCCGCAGGATAGCCGTGGGACACGCTATTGGTACGGCGACATCCGAGAGGGCTCTTGTCAGCAGCGACCGGTGGGGTGTCTCTGGAGGGTCCCGGGTCGATCCCCGGGAGCGGCGGTCACCGGAATGGAGTCGGGTGATTTCTTGGGAATTAATTCCCAAGGCTGTCCCGCAGTTGTGTTTCTGGCCAGATCTGCGCACTCGGACGAGAACGGCTCGTACTCCCAGGTACGACGTCGGATCATGACGCAATGGGTACCGTTGGAAAGAGGACTCAAAATACTACGACATAATGGAATTACAGCTTCGTCCAATGCCTAGAATGAAAATGGGAGTGACTGCTAATTGACTAAGCACACTATCCTGAAATAAAAAATAGGCTGGACATAACTTGAACCCCTTGATCAAGGGCTTTGACCGAAGACCAAATGAACGAATTAGGACCTGAAAACTTTATGGTGGAAAGAGGAGAGGGTGAAGGAGACGCAAATAGTTTTTTTGTAAGTTTTGGACAACATTTCAGGGGTGATAAAAATCGGCTACCATGATCTATATCACCGATCTACACACAAACAAACTTTGAGAAGGAAGAACAGGTGGCTAGGAAAGGCAGCAAACAGGCTCTGATCGACGTAGACATTAAACTAAGAATGGCCTATGGTGGGGGGAACCTACCCTCAAAGTTTCGTTACGATCCAACGATCGGATCTTCCGTACCAACCCTTTCACCGAGCTGCTGTCCTGCAACTCCGAGTTTTGGGGTAGCAGGATGATGACCGGCTTGTGGTGGCTCAACGGCGGCATGAACGGCGGCGGCGGCGACGGTGAACGATCATAGAAAATAGAGGAAGGGAGGAAGATGAAAATATTTGAAGGAGATAGAAGATCTTGGATCATATCTGAAGAAGAAATGGGGAAGAAGAGGGAAGAACACTTAGAACAGGGGGAGAGGGGGAGAGGTGCGCCCAAATCAATTTGCCATATAATTTCTTCATTAGATTTGATCAAATGACACAAGAGATATTAAATACACAAGCCCTAGACCTAGTCAAATGACCTAGGATACCCTTGGTCAAGTGGTATAATGGGGAAATGGGGGATAAGGTTAAATAAAATAATCCCACTAGGGGAAAAGGGAGGGGGCGCCCCTTTGACAAATGGTGATAAAATTTGAATTCATCCCTCCTCTCCTTGGTCCAAGTACAAGGTGGACCATGGACCACCCCCACATGGGCCCTATAGCCTAGGTGGATCAATGGGAAAGGAAGTGACGGTCCCGCCGGGCCTACGCGGCCCCATTTTGCAAAGAAACCTATTGACTTAGCCTAAATAACCCATTGGCTTATACTTGCCATACATTTACAACCCAATTAACCCAAGGGCATACATGCAAAAGAAAAGGATACAAATGTAAAAATAAAACACTAGTGACTGGTGTTGATTCCCATCACTGGTGGCCTCGAGCCACCTGTTACTCCGTGTTACTTGCAATGGGTGCATGCGTGACTTTCCGTGATCACGTTAGTGACTCCCTACTAGTCGTAGCCTTCTTACAACACGCGTGTGCTGACCCAACTGGGTGTGGTGGAGCGGCTTACCCGAGAGAGATGATTTTTAGGCTGGTTACGGTAGGGCCACTCTACGCAACCCGAGTCTGGGCTATGGGGAAGAACCAGCTAGAGGATCTCACCTAGAGTGCATGGTCTGTGTGTGTACACGTGGTTGGGGGCATCGGACTTGCGCTGACGAGCGTGACCCCAGCTAGTCCTTGTTCTGTGTTGTTGGTTACTATACGGTGTCTCAGTTTTCACCTTGGGTATTAGGGGGACACACCTAAGGCGCGGACTAAGTCGTCAATGGACACATCTTGCCTTGCTTCTGATGGGCAGGTACTCCCATCACGTGACGTGAGATTCTCATGACTCGAGTTTTCGTGATGCGGGACGGATAGCGAACCTGGGACTCTAGCTCGCGGATGTCCCAAGCGAGGGAAATGTGGGACCTTGCGCGGTTGAGGAATCGGCGATGAGTCGGGTAGTCGGCTCTCTTTCGTGCCCGGATCGGGTCACAGGACGAGTTTCGCTCTCTCTCTCGCAGCGGTGTTTAAATTGAATCGAGTTAGTAACCTATCACTCGCAGCGGCATATACAAAGAAATACAAAATAAGCAAATGCGATAGAGAGAGTGGTGAGTTTACCTCTACGCTACCGGGCGTGGGGAAGACGATCTCTGCCAAGACAGTAACTCCCGGTACAAACAATTCAATAATTTACAGAAATGAACTTCTATGCCCACTCCACGCAGGGTGGTAAAGGGCTACAAGTGGGGCCCGGGAGGACTGATCTCGGGTTGACGGGCAGCATGTTGGACAGCTCTGTCGGTGCTGACAAACTGCAGCTTGATGCTGTCCGGACGGCGCGTCCTGACGGTTGTGGGGTCCACGACCTGCTAGGATGGCTGACTGAGGCGGTGTTGGTCCCGTTGCGAAGGGAACCCCTGGAGGGACGATCCCTGTGCGGCGGCTGCATTGGTTCGCCTAGCGTGGCGGCTCCAATCATCCAGGGTTGAGGCTTGTTGCCCCGGACCTGATCTGCTGTTTCAGGCTTGCGCGACTAGGTGATAGAAATTGCAGATGCGAAGCTGATATGATGTACTTCAACCCTATGGTGTTACAAGAATTTTGTTTGGGCCGTACTTTCCATGGATGATTTCACAACAGGTGGGCTCTCAGGTTCAGATCTGACAGGACATATTTGGGTCTGCCTGAGAATGAGGGTTGACCGCGGTTCAAACTTCGGATCAGGAAGTTGGGCTTTATATGGAAGCTGGAGGGGGAAGTAAAAAAGACATGGATAATTTTTTTGTAAATTATGATGGAGGTTTGATATGGGAAATGGATTTTCTAACACAGATGGGTCGGATCTAGATTGCAGGAGGCAACACAGATTTAGGAAAAGACAGTGTTTTTTTTGAATGGGAAATAAAATTCCTAAAACCACAGAAAAATTTATGGACGATGGTTTAGATGGACAGAACTCCCAGTTAAAATTTTAGCTCATTCTGAAATGGTAAAGTGGGTGAAAATGGCGAAGCGGTGGCTTGCCGGTTGGTGGATCTGCACAGGGGGAAGGTTTCTAGGGGAGGGAAGAACAGACTAGGAAAAATGGTAAACGAAGGGAAAATAATCTGAATTTATTTGTGGAGGCTGGGGTGGATGTGGGGAACTCACCCTCCAAATTTCATCATGATCTGAGCTCTTGATTGAGAGCTAAAATTCACGAACTAGGCTTATGTCTATAGTGGAAAGAACACCGAAGAAGTGGCGGTGGCAGCGCGACTGCGGCTCGATGGCGGCAGCAGGGGTGGAGATGAGCTTCTCACTCAAAGGGGGGTGGGTAGAGAGGAATCACACCTTGAATATTCCCGAGTGGGAAATTACACCCCTTGGGTGGAGATGAGCTTCTCACTAAAAGCAGATCATTTAAGACCCACTGGGAAATTACACCCCTTGAATATTCTCGAGTGGAAATGGGAAAGTATAGGGATGGATTTCATCATGGGTTTACCTAAGACAAGAGGTGGACATGATGGTATATAGGTAATCATAGACCGATTGACTAAATATGCACATTTTCTACCAATAAAAAGTCGATGGTTTGTGGATGTACTAGCAGTATTATACATGAAGGAGATTGTCAAACTACATGGTGTCCATGTCACCATTATATCTGACTAAGATCCTCGATTCACATCACAATTTTTGGAAGGGTCTTCAACATTCATTAGGGACCCGACTTAATTTTAGCACTGCGTTTCATCCACAAACCGATGGTCAAACTGAAGGGACAAATCAAGTTGTAGAAGATATGCTCAGAGCTTGTGCTATTGACTTTGGAGGAAGTTGGCATGACCATTTACCTCTAGTGGAATTTGCCTATAACAATGGCTATCAGGCTAACATTCAGATGGCACCATTCGAGGCTCTATATGGTAGAAGCTGTCGATCGCCTATTTGCTGGAATGAAGTAGGAGAAATGTAATTTCTCGGCCCCGACATCATTAGGGATACTATCGAGAAGATGAAGCTTATTTGGTAAAGACTCCAGATGGCTCGAGATAGACAGAAATCATATGCTAATAATCGAAGGCGCGATCTGGAATTTCAAGTAGGAGACCATGTATCTCTTAAAGTTTCTCCAGGTCGAGGTATTCGATGATTCGGTATTAAAGGTAAGCTTACTCCAAGATTCATTGGCCCCTTCGAAATTCTCGACAGGATTGGGGAAGTCACATATCGAATAGCTTTACCCCCTCAATTAGCAGGAGTTCATGATGTATTTCACGTCTCAATGCTCATGAAGTATGTATTTGATCCATTCCATGTCATTACTTACGATAACTTGGAAATTAAAAAGGACTTGACATACGAGCAAAGGCCAATCAAGATCATTGAACAAGAAGTACGGCAATTTCGGAATAAAACCATTCCTATGGTCAAGATCCAATGGACCAAGCCATGGCCACATGAAGCAACATGGAAAACTGAAGAAGCCATGCGCAAAAGATTTTCAGAGATATTTGAATGTAAGTACACTCTCCATAAATCTATGTATTGAATTTGGGGACCAGCTTATCTTAAGTGGGGGAGGGTGTAACACCCAATAATTTTCTAGAAATTTTCTAGATTTAAATAGAATTAGTAAACATTTAAATGAGCTATTAAATGAATTACTATTAATTAAGTCTCATTAAGTAAATTCCTTCTACTAATAAATAGATTAGGCCCATTTAATTGAACCCAAAGGACCTAAAACCCAAGCCCAAAAGAGTTGGCTCATATTCTAAAAGCTTAATTTCTAGAATTTTGAAATTTAAGTGAATAAATAGGATAAATAAATGGATAATAGGGAGAAGAGTTTGAAATAGTTCAAACTCGACGCCCAAGATAATTGGCGGTCTATCGTAAGACCACATAGGGATCAAAAACGGTCCACTATTAGACCGTTTACCAGAGTCCGATCGTGAATAGCAAGACGGCGTGAGAAATTCCAATTTTCCATATCAAATCCCTAGGAATTGATGCAATCTGTCAATTAGACGACTCTAGAGGGTATCAGGATTGGATTCGAGACGTAATTATGACTCTAGAGGGTATCCCTAGGAACCTCAGAATCTTTATGATGGTGAATTTCAGATTGATTCCTGAGATGTATTTCTCTCCACACTGTTGGAATCTTCCATCTTGTTCTGTAATAAGTTCTGATTCTGTGGTATCTTCACCAGAATTCAGATTCTTTGTAATGGCTGATTTTAGATTGATTTTTGGATAACCAGAGTCCATTCCTATGCTTCAGGGGGAGTTATGGTTTATTATCATCTAAGGGGAGAGTAGTCAATCATGCATGTTGATAGGGGGAGAACTGTTTCATTGTCATAAGGGAGATCTTCATTTTAAAGAACCTTGACTCATTCTCTGCATTGTTGTGCTGCATTTGACTATCAAACCATTTCCCTACTTTTTGATTATGTCAAAGGGGGAGAATAGTTTGATGAGTCAGTGTGACTCATTATGTTGCCATCATAAAAAAGGGGGAGATTGTTGTGCCCCTTGTGCTTTGTTGATGATGTGGTGTTTTAATGATAGCAACATGAATGAGTCACCACATTGTCTTGAATATGTCTTACCTTTTCTGTGGGAGATTGCATAAGTGTGCCATGTCTGAATTGTGAAGAATGCATGTGTATGCTTGAGTCATGATGTGATATATTGGCTTGTGCTTCATTTCTGTTCTGTGCATTGCTTCTCTGCTGATATGTTCATGCATTGTCTTAGGCTAAGTCTGTACAGCCTACGTCTCTTGCAGCGTCAACGCTGTGAGCATTCTCAAGTCTGCAGCGTCAACGCTGTGACTATGCACTTTGTTTCAGGTTCTTCAAGTCTATACAGACTTTAGCATCTCATTTAGCGTCTAAGGCAAAGTCTACACATTGGATAAGTGTGTACATCGCTTACATTTCTTGAGACTAAGTCCATACATCATGAAAGTCTATACACTCCTCTTGGCCTTAGCATCTGTTTTGAAGTCCATACATTGGTCTTCAGTTCAAGTCTGTACAGCATTACGTTCTCTTTGGAAAGTCTGTACAGCGTCAAGTCTGCACATTGAGGTTTCACGAGAAGTCTACACATTGGTCTCCACCTGAAGTCTATACATTGGCTAAGGGTCTTCAAGTCCATACACAGTTGTCTGATGCATATTGTTTGAAGTCTGTACAACATGCCTTGTTGTTCACAACTTTCTTGTTTGTGACTTCCCTAGTGTTTTGATGATGAGCATCACTATGTTAAGTATTCTCATTTTAATTAGATATCTTGCATAATGTTATGCATTTGAAATTTCCATGATTAACAGGAAAACTGCTATGAGGTAGTACCTTGTATGTCCGTACTATTCCTTTCACACTTCGTGTTGTTTGTGTTTGCTACACTTCGTGTTGTCCTTTTGTACGTCGTGTTGTTCCAACTACGTTTGTTGATTGCCTTCGTGTTGTTTACTGAAGCAGCTCGAATTGTTCTGATGAACTTCGAGTCATTTTCCTATGAACCTCGTGTCGTTTCTTCAGTATTTAGTTGCTCATCTCGAGTCATCCGTTTTATTTTTGCTCTTGTGTTTCCGTGTCATTTACTGTAGTTACTCGAGTCATTTTTTCCGGCTTTCACTGCTTTATCACGTGTCGTTGTAGCTGTTCCTATTTTTCTGTCTTCGTGTTGTTTTTCCTAGACCCCGTGTCCTTTTTGCTTTGTGACCACACTTCGTGTCAGTTTCTATTTTTCATCTTCGAGTTGTTGTCAGCCCGTGTCGTCCTTGTCTTCGAGTCGTTCGTACGTTCGAGCAACTTAGTACTCGAGTTGTTTTCATGTGTATTCAAGTCTTTTTAGTAAAGTGTTGTTTCACCTCATGCCGTTCTCTTTGCTGTTTGTTATGTCGTGTTGTTTTTGTATTCGTGTCTTCGTGTTGCTCTTGTATTCGTGTCTTTGTGTTATTCTTGTGTTTATGTCCTCGTGTTGTTTCTTTCTATCTTCGTCTAGGTTCCCTCTGATCGCGTGTTTGTCTACCGGTTCACTCCGTGAGACTTCCTTCTCACCTCGTGCTGCTCTCATGAGACCTCGTGTCGTTCTCTTTATAGTATTTGTTTTGTCACCCTTGAACCTCGTGTCGTTCTCAGTATAGTGCACCTCTTGTAGTTCCTACACACCTCGTGCAGTTTTAGTTTTTGTGGCCCTGAGTTTTAATCGTTTTAATTCTTTGCAGGAGAAGAAGAAAAAAAAAGAAGAAGGTGGTCCGAGGAAGAATATTCCTCAGTGACTGGGAGGCACGTGATCCGAGGCTGGAAGGGCAGACAGGATTGTGACACGTGTGCTGAAGCTGGCTGAGAGACTGACATGTGGCCACAAGTTCTGGGCGGGAAATGAGGAAGCCACACGCGCCCAGTGCTACCCTTCTACTGGCTGCTGCTTATAAAAGGAAGCCTTCATCCAACAGATGAAGAGGCATCGAAGAAGAAGCCTGGAGAGCAGAAAGTCCTTCGATCCAGAAAAAGAAAAGAGGAAGAAAAATAGAAGAAGAGAGAATAGCAGAGAGCGTGAGTCGAAGAAAATAGAGGAAAAGAGATCGAGAGAGTGAAAGAGCAGAAGAAGAAAAGAGCGGCAGTAGAAAGCAGAAGAAGAAGAGAAGAGAAGAGACTGAGAGAGCCTACGAAAGAAGAAGAAAAGAAAGAGAAGAAGAGCAGAAGGAAAAGAAGAGAAAGAGAGAGTTAGAAAGCTGGTGAGGGTTAAGAGAAAAAGAAAGTGAGAGAGAAGAGAAGAGGAAGAGAAGCTTACCTGAAGATTTGTCTACTAGACCGTGGATCAAATCCAGGCCAGTCAGCTCCATGCGAGCCACATCTGTGTTATCTTTCTTTACAGCTTTCTGATCGCTGTGTATTTTTCCTTTCTTATTTTTGCTTTTTCATTTGGTTAGCTTTGTACTTCCGATCCTCTGGATTGAGGTCGGGTCCCTCCTGGTCTAGAGGAAGAGAGGTCTGCGACCTCTAGTTTTCAAGTGACTGGAAGTCACTTGTGTGTTTCCCTCCGGTTTGGAGGAAGGGAGATCTGATCTCCGGTTCTGGGCTTATGGATTGCAAGCCCAAGTGTCCCTCCTGGTCTGGAGGAAGAGAGGTCTTCGACCTCTGGTTTGCTGGTGACTGGGAGTCACTGGTGTGTTCCCTCCGGTTTGGAGGAAGAGAGACTTTGCGTCTCTGGTTTCCAAGTGACTGGGAGTCACTTGGGGTGTCCCTCTGGTTGGGAGGAAGAGGGGAGTTTGTTCCCCTGGTCAAGCTGTGTGTCAGCACCTGTTGCAGACTGAGTCTGCTTGGTTCTAGCATTGGCTAGTGAAGCCTCACTCCGGTTGGGAATGAGGGGTGGATGTAGGTCTGGAGGACCGAACCACCTAAAAATCTATTGAGCAATGGTTTGCTTTGTGTGCTTGCTTCCGCTAGATGCTTGGATAGGCGCGCTCTATGTGTTTGCTCATAAGTTTAATGGAATTTGTTTCATTCTGTGATTGCGTCTAGCATCTGAGTTTCGTTAATTGGCCATTATTCATAGAAGGATACATTCACCCCCCTCTGTATCCGGGCCTAGCACCCTAACAATTGGTATCAGAGCGGTGTCTGCATACAAGGTCCAGTGACCTGCAGATTCGATCTTGCAGTCTTAGGTGCTAATTTGTTTTTAGTGCATCAATACTCCTGTTGCATTAATCTGATTTGTTTTCAAAATCTCATCCACCGATTTTCAGTGGTACGCATTTTAATGCATGGTTCGCTAGTCTGAAGAATTATGTTAAATCTGTGAATCCAGACCTGTGGAAAGTAATTTCACACGGTGCTCATGAACTACCAAAGAAAAAGTCCAAATGGACTGACAGTCACAAGTCTAAGCATGAAGAAAATCAGATAGCTATAAATCTGATGAAGGCAGCTACTGATACAGCTTTCCATTCATGTTTCTTTGATTGCAGTTCGGCTAAAGATATTTTGGATACACTGAAGCGAATTCAGGAGATAGATGTGGACAGCTGCATGATGGTCAACAGAAGCAATCAAAGTGGCAGCGATCAAGGCAGCAATCAAAATGAAGAAGATGATGATGATGAGGTAAATGTCTTCGAGAATTTTTCTGTAGAAGATTGGGAGAATGCATATGCTGAATTATTTGAATCTCATGAACTGTTAAGAAAACAATACAAAAAATTGAAGAAAAGTAGTAGGTCGGACAATTTAAATGTTGATTGTAGAAATTATGTTGAATTGAAAAATGCTCTTGATGCTAATATGTCTGATACTCAAATGCTGAAAGAAGTTGAATGTGTTAAATCTGATCTAAACAAGCTGAAATCAGAAAATGATTCTCTTAGAGGGTTCTCCAAAGAAAATGAAAAAAAATCAGAGAAACTTAAACAGGAGAACAAATTGCTGATTGAAAAACTTAATGCCATAAAGTCTGTAAACATAGAATTACAGAAAGATCTTGATAAACAGCAAAAAGATATGAAGGAAATTAAAAATGGAAGAAAGTATGAAGTCAATTCAGAAGATCAGCTTCTAATAAATGAATTGGTTCAAAATGATAAGCTTAAAGAAGAAATTGAAAATTTGAAGCTGTTAAACAGTGGCATGTCTGAAAGACTTCTTACTTTGGAAAGAGGAAAAACTGTTTGCATTGAAGATTCTGATAAACTGAGCAATCTAGAAAATGAAATTGAAAAATATAAAACTGCTAACAAGGTGTTAACTAAATGTGTGAATTACAGTGAACAAGAGATTGCCAGTTATCAGCTACATATTTCCTCTTTGGAAGATGAAATTCAGGATTTGAAAGTCTCTTTGTCTAAATTTGTTGATGGGCAGAAAAACCTAGACAAGCTACTAGGTATAAAAATCAACTCTAGGAAGGAAGGGTTGGACTATAATAAGATAAACAAGAAGGAACTTCAGAACAAAGTTATGACATCTTTTGTAAGTGGTTCAGATGAAGCCACCACCTCTAAAGACAAACAGCCCATTACTCAGAAAATGGTGGGAGCAAAGGATAATTTTAAGAAAGAAGGACTGGGCTATAGTCCAGTCATGAGGAAGGTCGATGGATCCAATTTGAAAACTGTTTTTGTTAAATCTTCTGAACAGGAAAAGCCTTCTACTTCATCTTCACCTCATTATAAGGATAAGAGAACAGAAAAACATGATAAAAATCAGAAAATGATTGGAAAATAGAAAATAAATAAAAAGGGTCCATCAGTGTTTGCTGATCACAGTCCTCACACACACTCACATGCATCTAAAAAGAAGATTATCTATCATTACTGTCATAAAGTTGGACATCTGATGCATGAGTGTAAGTTGATGGAGAAGGATGATAAGAATGCTAGGAGATCTCATGATAAAAATCCTTCACCTCAGAAAAGGAGTATCACATGTTCTAACTGTGGCAAATTAGGACACTCAATTGCTCATTGCTGGTTTGCTAGTGGTAAGAAAACCTTTTATTCATATCATGCTAAATTCCCTGCAAACCAACATATTTTTAATAAAAACAAATCTGTTTCAATGAACCAGCATATCATCTGTTTTAACTGCAACAAAATGGGTCACAGGGCCTCTGAATGCTGGTCAGACTCTTTTAAAAGAAATTCTATTTCATGCTTTGAATGTGGAAAGGATGGCCACAGGGCCATTGATTGTTGGCATGCCCAAGGAGGCTATGGCAATAATGAACTCAATTTTAAAAAGAATGCCTCTTATTGCTCTCACTGTAGAAAGCATGGCCACACAGTCAAGGACTGTTGGCATATTCAGGGTAGAAATGTGAATCTCAAACATGCTAAATTCCCTGTAAGACAATTTGCAAAACCTTCATGTTATAACTGTGGAAAGCCAGGCCACAGAGCTGGAAATTGTTGGCATGTTCAATATAACTCTGCTAAACTCCATGTTGCGAAATTTACATGTCATCATTGTGGGAAGCCAGGTCACAGGGCTGCAACCTGTTGGCTGGCAGGATATCAAAACCAAACTAGTTTTGGTAAACAAAATTTTTATTCTGTGAACAGAAAATCTCATGCATATACACATGGATTTCATGCTAACAAGAATGTGCATAGATTAAATCTGAAATCTGGTGCATCTTACTATCATTATAGTAAACAGAACTCTCTCTCTGCTAATAAACTTCATGACAACAGTAATGTGCATAAGAAGAATTTGAAATCTGATAATTCATGTCATTACTATGGTCAAATTGGTCATTCAATGAATAATTACTACTTGACAAAATCTGATGACCATGTTGCTAGAAATGTGCTGAGAAAATCTGCTAGAAATAATACTATCATGTCAGGACCCAAGATTTCTTGGGTGCCTGTTTGTGCAAAATAAACTTTGCCTTGCAGGTGTGCCTTGGAATGGAATAAAAAGGGATATTAATCCAAGACACTCAAGAATGAAAAAACCCCTTCTGAACTGTTCAGGTAAATTCTCTAAATGTTCCATTTTTGAAATTCATTGCATATCTGGTTTGATGCATTCTTGCATATCCCGTTCTTAGTTTCATCTAGTGCATGCATATTAAATCTGTTCTTGCATATTCATTCATCATCTGCCAGTTACATTATGTTCTAATCATGCACTCTGAAATTTCTGAAAATCTGAACTGAATGTGAATATTGTTTGAAATTTGTGTGTTGCAATAGCTCACTGAACATTCTGAATTGGATATAGGACTGCATGTTGAATTATCATGCATGACCTCATCAGTGTCTCATGACAAGCATTGTATGTTATGAGGGGGAGTCAATGCATTGCATATAGGTTGTCAAATGCATACTCATGTGAAAATTCATTGCATATCCTTTCATTGATTCTCTTTGACCAAACCTTGAGCATATTTTTGAAATCATTAAGCTTCAAAATCTCTCCTATCAATTGATAACAATTGATATCATTTGGTATCAGAATTTCTATCAGTCATTCATGAAGATTTCAATGGGACTATCTCGATCATAAATCTGAAAATTCTTGAACTAGAAATCTTCTATTATACATTTTTATGAATGTCTGAAATAACTCATGTGGTTTAAGCTTAATATATTCATGGAGTTTAACTTTAAAATCTCTTAACATATCTGAAGCATGTTTAATAAACCTTAACCATCTGGTTCATGTTGAGTCTTGTGAAAACTTCTAAAATCTGCACTCTTGAATACATGACTTCAACTGATTAAGTACATGAAATTATTATTGACTTGAAGCAATGAATTTTTCTGAAAAGTCTAAAGGGTAATATCTGTCAGAGCAATGACCTTGGTCACTGAGAAACACATGTCCAAAGGACTGTGTCATGAGGTACCATAGTTAACTCTGATTAAAAATTCATTGAAATTCAGGCAGAGCAATGGCATGCACACTGAGAAATATAATTCACTCATCAAGAAATGATTTGCAGTGTGTCATGATGTGTATATGCTATCTCTGTTCATATAAAGCATGACAGTTAGTCACACTAAGTGCTTAGGGATATTGGCCTCTGATCAAGGTATATCCTCTAGTTACAAGGTTTGAACTGAACTAGAGTGCTCGTAAAATTTGTAGCATGAAAATTGTTGAACGAATTGAAATATCTGAATATTGATGCAAAAATCAAATTAGTACAACCCTAGACAAAATCATATGACTTCATAATTGCTTGATTTCAATACTGATGCATGTAATTCTGAAAGAAGTCAATAAATTTGATTGTGTAAAACAAAGGGAGGATAATCAAGATAAATATGAGGGCTTGGTTCATTTTTATTAAAACATGGTTTTAGATATCAATACAGAATTTTATTGATAAAATCTGCATACATCATGTTTAAACCATGCTGTTCAAAAAGCTCATTCATAAGCCCCTATAATGGAAGACTTTGAAAACTTATGTTTTGGATTTATGAGAATGACATTTCCTTGAAAATCTGACTGAAATTCTTGTAGTTGAAGCCTCTTTAGAATTCTGCTAATTGAACCTGTTCTTGGCTCATTGACCTGAACTTCTCCTTGTTTGCCCCTGTGGTCTCCTCTCATCTATCTCATAAGATTCCACTTATTGAGGGGGAGCTTCCATGTCATGCATCACTTGCATATCAATTGGCATCTATTCAGGGGGAGCATTCCTTGTCATACTGAATCATGTTCATATCATTTGTGACCTTACATTCAAATCCCTCATGATCAGATTTATGCATGATCAACAAAAACTGTATAGTCAACTCCTTTCTTATCAGTTGACTGATTCCATCTGTATTTTGCTAACCATACAAATGTGAGGTGCCACTCCCATTATTACCTTGTTCACTTGCAGCCTTCTGAACCTCAGAATCTTTATGATGGTGAATTTCAGATTGATTCCTGAGATATATTTCTCTCCATACTGTTGGAATCTTCCATCTTGTTCTGCAATAAGTTCTGATTCTGTGGTGTCTTCACCAGAATTCAGATTTCAGATTGATTTATTGGATAACCAGAGTCCATTCCTATGCTTCAGGGGGAGTTATGGTTTATTATCATCTAAGGGGAGAGTAGTCAATCATGCATATTGATAGGGGGAGAACTATTTCATTGTCATAAGGGAGATCTTCATTTTAAAGAACCTTGACTCATTCTCTGCATTGTTGTGCTGCATTTGACTATCAAACCATTTCCCTACTTTTTGATTATGTCAAAGGGGGAGAATAGTTTGATGAGTCAGTGTGACTCATTATGTTGCCATCATAAAAAAGGGGGAGATTGTTGTGCCCCTTGTGCTTTGTTGATGATGTGGTGTTTTAATGATAGCAACATGAATGAGTCACCACATTGTCTTGAATATGTCTGACCTTTTCTGTGGGAGATTGCATAAGTGTGTCATGTCTGAATTGTGAAGAATGCATGTGTATGCTTGAGTCATGCTGTGATATATTGGCTTGTGCTTGATTTCTATTCTGTGCATTGCTTCTCTGCTGATATGTTCATGCATTGTCTTAGGCTAAGTCTGTACAGCCTACGTCTCTTGCAGTGTCAACGCTGTGAGCATTCTCAAGTCTGCAGCGTCAACGCTGTGATTATGCACTTTGTTTCTGGTTCTTCAAGTCTATACAGACTTTAGCGTCTCATTTAGCGTCTAAGGCAAAGTCTACACATTGGATAAGTGTGTACATCGCTTACATTTCTTGAGACTAAGTCCATACATCATGAAAGTCTATACACTCCTCTTGGCCTTAGCATCTGTTTTGAAGTCCATACATTGGTCTTCAGTTCAAGTCTGTACAGCATTACGTTCTCTTTGGAAAGTCTGTACAGCGTCAAGTCTGCACATTGAGGTTTCACGAGAAGTCTACACATTGGTCTCCACCTGAAGTCTATACATTGGCTAAGGGTCTTCAAGTCCATACACAGTTGTCTGATGCATATTGTTTGAAGTCTGTACAACATGCCTTATTGTTCACAACTTTCTTGTTTGTGACTTCCCTAGTGTTTTGATGATGAGCATCACTATGTTAAGTATTCTCATTTTAATCAGATATCTTGCGTAATGTTATGCATTTGAAATTTCCATGATTAACAGGAAAACTACTATGAGGTAGTACCTTGTATGTCCGTACTATTCCTTTCATACTTCGTGTTGTTTGTGTTTGCTACACTTCATGTTGTCCTTTTGTACGTCGTATTGTTCAAACTATGTTTGTTGATTGCCTTCGTGTTGTTTACTGAAGCTGCTCGAATTGTTCTGATGAACTTCGAGTCATTTTCCTGTGAACCTCGTGTCGTTTCTTCAGTATTTAGTTGCTCATCTCGAGTCATCCGTTTTATTTTTGCTCTTGTGTTTTCGTGTCATTTACTGTAGTTACTCGAGTCGTTTTTTCCGGCTTTCACTACTTTATCACGTGTCGTTGTAGCTGTTCCTATTTTTCTGTCTTCGTGTTGTTTTCCCTAGACCCCGTGTCCTTTTTACTTTGTGACCACACTTCGTGTCGGTTTCTGTTTTTCATCTTCGAGTTGTTGTCAGCCCGTGTCGTCCTCGTCTTCGAGTCGTTCGTACGTTCGAGCAACTTAGTACTCGAGTTGTTTTCGTGTGTATTTAAGTCTTTTTAGTAAAGTGTCGTTTCACCTCGTGCCGTTCTCTTTGTTGTTTGTTATGTCGTGTTGTTTTTGTATTCGTGTCTTCGTGTTGCTCTTGTATTCGTGTCTTCGTGTTATTCTTGTGTTTATGTCCTCGTGTTGTTTCTTTCTATCTTCGTCCAGGTTCCCTCTGATCGTGTGTTTGTCTACCGGTTCACTCCGTGAGACTTCCTTCTCACCTCGTGCTGCTCTCATGAGACCTCGTGTCGTTCTCTTTATAGTATTTGTTTTGTCACCATTGAACCTCGTGTCGTTCTCAGTATAGTGCACCTCTTGTAGTTCCTACACACCTCGTGCAGTTTTAGTTTTTGTGGCCCTGAGTTTTAATCGTTTTAAATCTTTGCAGGAGAAGAAGAAAAACAAAAAGAAGAAGGTGGTCTGAGGAAGAATATTCCTCAGTGACTGGGAGGCACGTGATCCGAGGCTGGAAGGGCAGACAGATTGTGACACGTGTGCTGAAGCTGGCTGAGAGACTGACACGTGGCCACAAGTTCTGGGCGGGAAATGAGGAAGCCACACGCACCCAGTGCTGCCCTCCTGCTGGCTGCTGCTTATAAAAGGAAGCTTTCATCCAACAGATGAAGAGGCATCGAAGAAGAAGCCTGGAGAGCAGAAAGTCCTTCGATCCAGAAAAAGAAAAGAGGAAGAAAAAGATAAGAAGAGAGAATAGCAGAGAGCGTGACCCGAAGAAAATAGAGGAAAAGAGATCGAGAGAGTGAAAGAGCAGAAGAAGAAAAGAGCTGCAGTAGAAAGCAGAAGAAGAAGAGAAGATAAGAGACAGAGAGAGCCTGCGAAAGAAGAAGAAAAGAAAGAGCAAAAGAGCAGAAGGAAAAGAAGAGAAAGAGAGAGTTAGAGAGCTGGTGAGGGTTAAGAGAAAAAGAAAGTGAGAGAGAAGAGAAGAGGAAGAGAAGCTTACCTGAAGATCTATCTACTGGACCGTGGATCAAATCCAGGCTAGTCAGCTCCATGCGAGCCACATCTGTGTTATCTTTCTTTACAGCTTTCTGATCGCTGTGTATTTTCCCCTTCTTATTTTTCCTTTTCATTTGGTTAGCTTTGTACTTCCGATCCTCTGGATTGAGGTCGGGTCCCTCCTGGTCTGGAGGAAGACAGGTTTGCGACCTCTAGTTTGCAAGTGACTGGAAGTCACTTGTGTGTTTCCCTCCGGTTTGGAGGAAGGGAGATCTGATCTCCGGTTCTGGGCTTGTGGATTGCAAGCCCAAGTGTCCCTCCTGGTCTGGAGGAAGAGAGGTCTTCGACCTCTGGTTTGCTGGTGACTGGGAGTCACTGGTGTGTTCCCTCCGGTTTGGAGGAAGAGAGACTTTGCGTCTCTGGTTTCCAAGTGACTGGGAGTCACTTGGGGTGTCCCTCCGGTTGGGAGGAAGAGGGGAGTTTGTTCCCCTGGTCAAGCTGTGTGTCAGCACCTGTTGCAGACTGAGTCTGCTTGGTTCTAGCATTGGCTAGTGAAGCCTCACTCCGGTTGGGAATGAGGGGTGGATGTAGGTCTGGAGGACCGAACCACCTAAAAATCTATTGAGCAATGGTTTACTTTGTGTGCTTGCTTCTGCTAGATGCTTGGATAGGCACGCTCTATGTGTTTGCTCATAAGTTTAATGGAATTTGTTTCATTCTGTGATTGCGTCTAGCATCTGAGTTTCTTTAATTGGCCATTATTCATAGAAGGATACATTCACCCCCCTTTGTATCCTGGCCTCGCACCCTAACAATTGGTCGGTCGTCTGTATACACATATCATAGACGGCACTCCTAACAATGTGTATTCATAGAAGGATACCTCCTCCGTAGCCGCTTCCCAGCTCTGCTCTAACTTTGCCCTAAGACGGGTCAGCTCGGTCGTCTGTATACACATATCATTGTCAATCAATTGCATTTCATACATTTCATAATAATAAACAACATGGAAAGTGTAGTGATTTGCGTACCCTCTCGGTGAGCGCCACCTCAGCCACCTTGGCCCGCGCTACCATTCGAGTGAAGTCGGCCTCCTGCTCGGCCCGATCGGTAGGAGTCTGGGTCTGTGAAGAAGAAGGAGCATCGGCCCCCTAATTCTGGACCCCCTCGGCACGATGTATCCAAAACTTCAGGTCAGTCACATGCATAATCATTTGCATAATTTAGAGAGTTTAGGGTTTAGAAAATTCACCAGTAAAGCTAGGGCCTGCCGGGCCTCATCCCGCTCCCTGATCGTAGAATGCAGGAGCCCTTGCAACTCTGCAAGTCATCCCTCAGGGTCAATCTGCATTTAGAGGTCCAAGTGTTAGTGCATCATCATATAGAAATCATAAGCATAGTAAGTAGAGTTTGAGTTTAGAAGTCGTACCGGTCGGTGGGCACCCCGGAACACCTGGTCCCGGTAGTGTCTAGCGTACGCGGTGTAGTACGCTGAGTCGCTATCTGCTCGGGCAGTCACCACCCGCCCTTGAGCCATCCAGGCTGTGACCTACGGAGCGTTCCTCGTCGTCCAATCAAACGCTACCGCCAGGCCTCGAGTAGTCCTCGTCATGCGCTCCCCCAGCTTCTCTGGCACCAGGAACTCCACCACTGGCTGCGGGACCCCGATGGTCCTTATCACCAGTCTGTAGTACAGTGGCTCTACAACATTCATGCAGTGAAGCCACACGTCTCGTCCCGAGAAGGTGAGGGCCCCTGCCACCCAGGGCTGACCCTCTTGTCCCTCCTCCGTATAGGGTGTCCACCATACCTGCAAAATAGGAGTCACATCAGCATCATCATCTAGGGTTATACTTAATTAAAGTGTTTGAGTTTAGAAGTATACCGAGGCCAACGGTATCGCGTCCAGGTCATCCTGCAGCTCTCGGACCTGTCGTCTCAGGGCTATGGTCTCTCGAGGTGCTGTCCACCTCTATGAAATAGGCAGGAGCCTAGGACGGGTCTCCTCACCTCTGCTTAGCCCACGCAGGTTCACGTAGGCCCAAACCTGCATCACAACATTGTGTCAGCATTTAGGACACATATAGAAGTTACATAACTAAGTCTAGCATAGGAGTCATACCTAGAGTAAGGGGGAGAAACCCTCGAGCATGGTCCGACAGGTTGTCGAACTCAGCGTGTCAAACAGAAAGGCGAGGACTGTCGCTCCCCACACGTAGTCACCCACGTGGTCAAGCTCCTCGAGGAAGGGAAGGAAGCGGCAACTCATCACGTCCGCCCGAGTAGAGAAGAGGAGTCACCCGAACAATAGCATCACGAACCTCCGTAAAACTCTGTCTGCCTCTGCTCCTGGCTCCGCTGCTACCCTTAGTCTTGCCAGCTCCGTCAGCCACTGTAGGTGCTGCTCCTGCTGCTCTCCAATTGCTATACTCGCCCGTCATAATCCCAAGCTGTCCTGAAGGCTAGCGCAGGGTAGGAGGGTCGACTGCCTCTCAGGGCGCCGCAGCTCTAAGCCTAGCAGCCCCCGAGCCATCGCCCGGTAGTCGGGAAAAGTAGTCCCGCTAACCGGCAGCCCGTGCACCTGAAGGCCAGTGAGTCTGGCCACGTCCTCCAGCGTGGGGACTATATGCCCCCATGGGAAGAGGAACGTACTACTCACTGGATCCCAGCTGTCGTGTAGGGCATAAAGCAGAGCTGTGTCAAACCGACACACCTCAATGCTCAGAAATGGGGCGAACCCCATGGCAGCTAGCCGCTCTCGCTGGAAATCTTGCAGTGCTACATACACTGCGCGGACCTGCAGCCATGAGGTGCAGGTCCTGCGCTTTCCCTGCATTCATTCATTCATTTTGATGCATTTAGTAATTAATTTAGGAATTTTACTTCATAAATAAATGAAAATAACCAGAGTTCCATCTTCTGTCAAAAGGACGGTCTCCTATGGACCACTCTTCCTCAAAAACGGTCCCATATGGGCCGTTCCAGTCCTCGGGTTCCTTGTTTTGAACGGACTGGTACCGACCGTTCTTATCTTGAACGGCTTATCATTCACCGTTCTTTCCCAGGGTTTTTGTGGTTTCAGGTGGCTACCCCTGGGCCGTTTTGAATGTTGGGTGGTCCGCATCGGACCACATCGTTCTGAGTTGCCCAGATGTTAAACGGACCAATGTGGCCCATTTATCATTTGTGCGGTGGGGTCACCACCGTTCATCCCCATGTCTGGTTAGGTTATTCTCTATTTTTGGGCGGCCATCCCTGGGCCGTATGAGTTTGGGGCGGTCCTATGTGGGCCACGTGTATTGATTTGTGCGATTCCTTGAAAACCGCCCTACCGTCGTCTTCCCCAACGATTATAAGGGCTTCCCCGCCGGCGGGAGCGCCCCATGGCTCCCACAAACCGGCTCCTAAGTAGCCTAAACCCCCGGTAAACATCTAAAAGTAACATGCATAAGTTAAAATTAAAAGAAAAAATGCTCAAAGGCGGGGGGGGCCTACCTCGGGGTCACAGGCTGCCTTCCTCTTTGTTGCCGGTTCACCGGCGCAACCTCTCCTTCTCCAGCGTCAGCAGCGGCCGCCATGGCCTCCTCCTTCACCGTGGGCGCGGCAGTGTCCTCCTCGACGGCGGGCGTCGTCGCCGCTTCTTCCTCCGTGCCGATGGCCACCGGCGGCGGCGGCGGTGGCATTTCTTCCTCATCAGCCATAGCGGGATGCTGTGCCTGGTGCTTGGTCTGCATGGGGGAGGAGATGCAGAGCCCGACGGAGAGAATGAAGATTGGGGGGGGTTGTGTGTGTGGGAAGCTTGGGAGCCCCTTCGTCCTCTTCCTCCACCGTGGGTTACGGTGGAGGGAGGGAGAAGAAGGGTTTTAGTCTTTCGAGGTTGCAGAAGTTATACGGCATAGCGATAGGCCGTCTTTCATTTGCACGGCAGATACTTGGTCGTTCGTCTCTAACGTTATTGTTGGGTCCCGTAGTGCAAGAACACGGATCTAGAGGGGGGTGAATAGATCCTTCTACTAAAACTATGTCCAATAAAAATACACAAACTAGTGCACAGCGGAATTAACAAGATTGATAAGATTGAGGAATTAGCTAATCACGATAACCAGGTTCTCTCGATCTCACCGTTCACACACGAACATTCAACCAATATAAATAGTTAAGCACGTATCCACAAAAGCAAACCACAAGACACAGAATTTTTAAGGTGGTTCGGGACCACGACGGGTTCCCTACGTCCACCCCTCACCAAACTCGGTGAGGCTTCACTCGGGGATGAATCCCCAAACGGAGACGACGCTCCAAACACACACGGGACGACGCCCGCACTCACACGGGGACACACCCCAACACACACACAGACGGAGATGAAGTCTCCCACACGATCCAACGACTGGATCACAAACACAACACACGATCCGACGACCGGATCACAACACACACACACGCTGCAACAACCGCAGCACAAAGACATAAACACGATCGCACGGAGGCGATCAAACACGACCGTATACACAACCGGTCACACACACAAATATCTCTAATGTTCAGAAAGTGAACACAAATATTCAGGCATGCTCAAACCCAAAATATAATCATTGAATACATCACAAAGAATTGATAGAAGACATAGAAGTGATCCCCCTTTGTTCTTCAAGGTTGGTTGATGATGTTCCTTGAACCACGAGTTGGAGGGAAGCCGGATGAAGACGATCCTTACGTCTTCTTGATCCTCTCTTCGATCCGCACCTTTTCTACTTCTTCCACGATCTCCAGATCTTCACGAAAGTAGATGATATCCTCCTTGGAAGAGCTCCAGCACGTTCTCCTCTTTTTCTTCACCTATACGAAAGAGCAAAATGAGCATTAGGGTTGATTACATCCCAAATTCGTAACTCTTATATAAGCAACTCAAGGGGTGGGGAAAAGACTCATAAAGCCCTCCTAATACATGTTAAAAACACCTTAATAAAAATAGAAACTAATAGGGGGTAGTATGGTAATGTTTGAAAGGGTTTTCAAAGGGTTGTAAGCACTTTCGGAAGTCCCGTCTGGAAGGGGTCGACCCTTGGGGTCGACCCTCGGGCAACAGGTTGCTGAAAACACAAAACAGCACCTTGTGTTACAGGGGTCGACCCTTGGGGTCGACCCCTGGGGTCGACCCTTTCAGGCAGGTTACATAAAAAACAGCACTGCGCGCTCCAGCGGCAGGAATTATTTCTCCTAGCTCCGAACTCCGATCGAAGCGAGACTGGAGGCGTTGGAAAGAGGACTCGCAGAGCTACAACATATAATGTTTATGGGGAGATCCAACGGTTGGATTGAAAATGGTGAAGACTGTAAGACAGGTTGAGTTTGAAAAACAACTAAAACCTCCATCAAACCAAAGGGAAACAATTGATTAAATGTTACCATAATCCCATGAAGATCAACAATGATTTTGCATCCTGAAAAACATGATAAACCAAGATGTTAGTTGAGAATCAAAATATATGAGTTATGCATTAACACTATGAACATGTTCACAATGAAATACATTATTGAACCTATTCAAACATGCGTTTTGCTTCTCAAATCACTTAGCAAAAATATATATGACCAAATGCCAAGGTTTTGAAATGATAAGCATTAATCTATCATTCAATAAACTATAATAATATGGAAGCTCAACCATTCAATCATATTCTTGAATCAACTAAATCTTCAACATCAAAATGCTTCATCACACAAGTGTTAACAAATATGCCAAATGCAAAGCATGCATAATATCATGGAACCACATTCATTCAAATGGCATTCTTGTTGATTAAGAGCTAACATTCATGAAGCATTATCCCAAGAGGAACATTGTCTTCACATGCATCTCACACATCAGTATATACCAATCATGCAAACATGCTTTCTTATGAATTCTCTTGAGTACAGGGCATGTGCATTCTTCCAAGCATGTTTCACAGATTCATGCACATATTGAAATCACAATAACTCTATGAATGATATGTCACTATCAGTCAATTAGAAATGTGTGTTCAGTGAACACAATCTCATAGATTAAGACCCAAAAGAAGTCATCTCCAGAAAAGTCATCTTCATGCAATTCTTTCATACAGAAGTCATTAACTCAAGCTTTTAGAGCAAAGTACACATGACCAATCATTCATCCAATACATGAGCAATATGGAACCAACTTTCATGAAGTCTTGTATGAATATTTCAAGTCCAAAAATATTATGAAGAAAATACATGAAAATATCCAACCAAGACGTTGAAAGTTATTAGATGAAATGAATGAAATGTAGAAGAATCATTGCAATGCAATGAGAGAAGCAACCCCCTTTTTTCAATAAGATCTTCATTGACGCACTCCTTTGAGTTCCAAACATGAAGCATGGATTTTGATCCTGCAAATCAAAATATTCAAGGCATGAGATCCTTAAATACAAATCATTCACATAACTTTAAACATGAATAGAGTTAACTCCCTTTAAGAAGAAGAGCTTCATTGATGGACTCCTTAAGATTCCAAGTATCAGCCATGAAGTCGTGTTCCTACAAACCAACATAAATATAACATTAGTTCCTTAAACACCTAGAGTTCACATGACTTTCAAGAGTAACCATTGACTCCATCTTTCAACTCATAAAATCAAGATATACAACATGTTGCTCAATGAAACACGTACACACACAAACACAATCGTTTTGATATCATTGAAACCAAACACGAACTATGGGATGCAACAATCTCCCCCTTTTTGATGATGACAAAACGATGTGTGTGATAATATAGATTTTGAAGACATGTGTTGAAAACATGTGCAAACATTGAGCATACACATTCTCCCCAAGACTCCTTAAGACAACAACATTCATACACCATTTATACACACCAATCATTCTCCCCCTTTTTGTCATCTACAAAAAGACAAGGGAGCATATGACATAACATGAACAAGATAGAGGCTCAAATATATGATACCAAGTGTGTGATCAAGATAAAGGCACAAACATAGGTAATTTCAATTCTCGAAGAGTGAGAGCCTCAAAGATAGCATTTGTAGATCATGATACCATTTGTTGGTTGAACTCATTTTGGCATTTAAGCAACAAGAAGTGTTCAGAATATGCATTTCAAAATGAACTGTGCCAATTGTTAAAAAGTATGGATTTGATCAAGATGATATCATGAAGGATCTATATGCATGCTGAAAATGTCAAATATGCAAATATGCAAATTAGCACTGAATATACACTATGTGAATGCTAATCATGCAATTTATGAAGCTATGCACATGATGACTTCTATCCTTCTAATGTAAGGTTTATGCTCAGAATTAGACTCAATGGGAATGCATGAACATGCAAGCACACAAGCACAATCGTCATGCACACAAATATTACATATAGTAACTCCCCCTAAATGAGGCACGGGTTAACAAAAGAGCATGTGATTCAAATTCAAGAATGTAAGGCATGAAACATAACTAAGAGATTTGTGCATACACAACTAGGAGTACTACATAAACCATGAATGTAGGTAAATTCATAAGATACATACATCACAAAAATACCCATGTGAAATGTGAGGCAATGACTAATGAGCTTCAAAACATATGTATTTTCAGATTTTCTAAAGAACACTATAAGGTAATCTCCTCTCTACACTTTCACTTTAGATTCTCGACTTTCGGTAGCTTCGCACAACCCCGAATTTTCTTTTAATAGACTTCACTTTTCGATGCGAGTTTCCTCATATGTCTCAATGGGGATTCCCGGCTACTTGGATTCGTCACACAAATGGATTTTTGTTTCTCCTTTTGACACGAGTTTCCTCCTTTATTTCAGGGGGGATTCCCGGTTACTCGGATGCACATACCACTTATTGAATTTTTTTTGTGGGGTAGGCAGCTTTTTCCTCACGATTACTCTTTAATGTCCATGTAGAGATTCAAGTTCCCTTTAGAGTGTTGGAAAGAATTTCTTAAATCCTTATCAATGAAATTCATTGAATTCATTATGTGCAAGAGTGTGGGGGTAAATTTTTATTTTACATGTATAAAATGAATTCGACAAGACATAGCTATGACTCCCCCTAAATGTATGCACGGTCGGAATCAAATCCTCCCCCTTAATATATGACATGGATCACATATGAATAAAATCACTGCATTGTTATTTATCAAGGAGGTGAGGTCTTAGAAAGATCAAGAATTAGTTTCATAGGGTAAATACTTACAAGCATGCAAGGATTGATGAAAGTATTCATGCAAGCATTCATGAGTCAAGATATGCGATTATCATGAAATATATACATATGCTCTATATGCATGAATATGCAATATGCATCTTTTTGTCATTTTATATGCATAGTATATGAATGATATGCAAAGATGCGAATGCATTCTTTTTATGTAAGTTTTCAGTTTTTTGTAATGACTTGAACATATAAGAAAAGCATGAACCATGTGAATGCATGAGATGGATTTTCAATGATTTTGGCACTGAATCATGAGCATTTTATTTCAGATTTCATCATGAAAAGCCATGTCCCTTAGAACCCAAATGTTCAACCATGAGCATTCAAAAATAATATTTCATGAGACATAAGCTTCAGTTTAAACATGATACGCCCTGCATGTGTGAATATGCAAATAACCGAGTTTCCAACAGATTTCACACAAAATTTAGCAAATGAGAAAGATAAGTGTTTGAACAACTATTATCAAGAGTAGATTTCTGAACATGTCAAATAACTTATCAATTTGGCAAATCAATCACATATGGTCAATGAGCTTTAAACTGGGCCATGGTCAACATTCAATATCAATTGTTGCATTTGATCAAGCAAGTCCATAGCTCAGAGAATTTTGCCTTATGAAACAAGAGAGTTTTTAAGATTCAATTTGAAAGCTATTTAAATCAAAGGCAAATTGATTTCATTCACAACACAAGATTCCTTATAAGCCATATAATTCAACTTCTGAATTTTGGTACTAGACGGAGAACATAGGTCCGAAGACCACCATCACGCTAGTGGAAGTATCCAGTTGAACGTAGTCCAACCTTCTCTAACCACCATTTGATATACCAAATATTCATCCATTGAAGACATATGTGGCTTGTGAAGAAATTAGAGCAGAACATGAGAACACACCAAGATCTCATTCCAAAACATCAAAATCATCAAGTTTGACAGTGAAGAAGCAAAGTTGGGGTTTTACCATATGAGTGTGCCTTGTTCCCTTTATTGGAACCCCTTTCATTCTTTATTTACCTCAAGGCACACTTGCATCCAAAATAATTCATTTAACAGATTTGGGCACCCAAGCCTTTTTGGGTCCCTGGAGGTTGGTAGCATTGCCACCAATTGCTTTCTTCCTTTTCATTGCTACAACATCATCATTCTTCATGATCCTGCAATTCTCAATGATATGTCCATGGTTTCCACAATAACGGCATTGAGGAAAAGTAGTTTTACCAAAAGACTTCCTTTTTGGAGTAAAGGAAATTACAAGTCCATTCCATCTTCTATTTTCAAAAGGTCTAGATTTAACAAAATTAGACCTAGCATGCATTCTAGAAGCATGGAAGTTTTCTGTTTTCAAAAGCCAACACTCTTTCATAAGATGTCCGTACTTCCCACAATGAAAGCAACAAGGAGATGTGGGTCTACGGAATGACTTTCCATTATTTGCATGAGTGTTTATGAACAAGTTTCTCTTATGGGATGCAAACCTTTTAGCATGGGAAGCATGTTCATTTTTGAATTTTCTTTGAAGGTTAAACTTAGCATTCATGGCACGATAATCATCATTTTGTTTCACAAAGCAATCATCCATGACATGGCCAAGTTTGTGACAATAAAAACAAGAAACATTTCTCTTTTCTTTGAAAGCATTTTGTTCATCTTTCTGTTTTGAAAAACAATTTTTCATCGTGTGGCCTAACTTACCACAATGAAAGTAAGAACCATTTCTTTGTGATTTGAAAATATTTTTCTCTTTGCATACAAATTTGTCATCCTCTTTCATGACAACACAATCATCTATCACATGTCCAAACACACCACAATAGAAGCATTCAACATTGTACTTTGATTTTTGAAATCCATTTGGTATGGTTGGTTTGACATTCTTCATTTTCTCAAATCTATTTTCAGAATTCTTCATTTGTGCAATTGGAGGTGGTGCTTTGGAAGTGCTTGGAATATCAGATGCATGAACAAATGAAGTTTTCAATTTGGATTCAAAGGATTTTTTGTTGACCGGGATGTATCCAAGACCTTCTTTTTGAAAGTTCACCTTAACACCTAACATTTTATCCAAATTTTCTTTTCCTTTGACAAATCTAAACAAGTCATTTTTCAAATCATTTGTCTCTTTTTCACATGCAAGGATTTTCTCATTAAGCAGGTAATTCACAGATTCCAAGTTTTCATTTTCTTTCAAGATTTCCTTATTTTCATCATTCATGGCATAGAGTTTTTCAGTTAAGTTTTCAAGAACTTTCTCAGTTTCAACAAACTTTGAAATCTTAACAAGTAATTGTTCATTCTTGGATTTCAACAAGGAATTTTCTTGTTCAAGCTTATCAAAGCATTTCAATCTTCCCTCAAGTAAAGAATTCTGAATTAACATGGCACCATTTTTCTTTTTAAGATCTTCATTTTCATTCATGATGCTTTTGCTATCAATTTCAGAATCAAGTAGCTTTTGAAACATTTTATTATCATCAGACAAAGAAATTAACTTGTTTCTAAGACATTTTTCTGTTTCTTCAAGCAATGAAATCTTAGACAACAAGTGTTTATTTTGATCAAGCAAATCATGGGAATCAGTATCAATTTCAAGAGCAGTATTAGATTTTCTAAACATCTCAAGATCTTCATTCATACAAGACATCTCATCTGAAAATAATTCAACTTTGGATTCTAGAAGTTCTTTTTCATATTCCAGATTCTCAATCTTTGAGTCCAAAGTTTTACAATTTTCACAAGAAGGATTATCATGCACATTCTCATTAATCTTCCTTTTCAAGTTCTTATTTTCAGATTTGAGTTTCTTGCATTTTTTATATAGTTCAGCATATGCCATTTGCCATTCCTCATTAGAGAGTTCTTCATTTTCAGAATTTATCTCATCAACATTTTCATCATGGCATTGATCAGCATCGTCGGCCATGAAACCTTTTTGCCCTTCCATCTCTTGAGCTTTGATCAACTGATCCATAAGCTCCTTCGCCGTTCTACAAGAAGAAACAAATGGAAACATATGAGTATCAATGACACTTTTCAATAAACTTAAGATAATGACATTTTCATGGTTCTTCAATTTATCTTGACTAGACCACTTGGTCTCATCTAGAGGCAATATGTGAGGACCATCATAAATCAACTTCCAAAGATTAAGATTAATTGAATTGATCAGTCTACACATTTTACCTATCCATGAAGTAACATCAGAACCATTAAGAATAGGAAGGCAGTTCATTGACATGTGTTCAACAGAAAAATTCATGATTATAGAATGCACTAGGATCACTCTGTAGATCGTGAGATCTAGGGATAGCAGAGCCTTGCTCTGATACCAATTGTTGGGTCCCGTAGTGCAAGAACACGGATCTAGAGGGGGGTGAATAGATCCTTCTACTAAAACTATGTCCAATAAAAATACACAAACTAGCGCACAGCGGAATTAACAAGATTGATATGATTGAGGAATTAGCTAATCACGATAACTAGGTTCTCTCGATCTCACCGTTCACACACGAACATTCAACCAATATAAACAGTTAAGCACGTATCCACAAAAGCAAACCACAAGACACAGAATTTTTAAGGTGGTTCGGGACCACGACGGGTTCCCTACGTCCACCCCTCACCAAACTCGGTGAGGCTTCACTCGGGGATGAATCCCCAAACGGAGACGACGCTCCAAACACACACGGGACGACGCCCGCACTCACACGGGGACACACCCCAACACACACACAGACGGAGACGAAGTCTCCCACACGATCCAACGACTGGATCACAAACACAACACACGATCCGACGACCGGATCACAACACACACACACGCTGCAACAACCGCAGCACAAAGACATAAACACGATCGCATGGAGGCGATCAAACACGACCGTATACACAACCGGTCACACACACAAATATCTCTAATGTTCAGAAAGTGAACACAAATATTCAGGCATGCTCAAACCCAAAATATAGATCATTGAATACATCACAAAGAATTGATAGAAGACATAGAAGTGATCCCCCTTTGTTCTTCAAGGTCGGTTGATGATGTTCCTTGAACCACGAGTTGGAGGGAAGCCGGATGAAGACGATCCTTACGTCTTCTTGATCCTCTCTTCGATCCGCACCTTTTCTTCTTCTTCCACGATCTCCAGATCTTCACGAAAGTAGATGATATCCTCCTTGGAAGAGCTCCAGCATGTTCTCCTCTTTTTCTTCACCTATACGAAAGAGCAAAATGAGCATTAGGGTCGATTACATCCCAAATTCGTAACTCTTATATAAGCAACTCAAGGGGTGGGGGAAAGACTCATAAAACCCTCCTAATACATGTTAAAAACACCTTAGTAACAATAGAAACTAATAGGGGGTAGTATGGTAATGTTTGAAAGGGTTTTCAAAGGGTTTTAAACACTTTCGGAAGTCCCGTCTGGAAGGGGTCGACCCTTTCAGGCAGGTTACATAAAAAACAACACTGCGCGCTCCAGCGGCAGGAATTATTTCTCCTAGCTCCGAACTCCGATCGAAGCGAGACTGGAGGCGTTGGAAAGAGAACTCGTAGAGCTACAACATATAATTTTTATGGGGAGATCCAACGGTGGGATTGAAAATGGTGAAGACTGTAAGACAGTTTGAGTTTGAAAAACAACTAAAACCTCCATCAAACCAAAGGGAAACAATTGATTAAATGTTACAATAATCCCATGAAGATCAACAATGATTTTGCATCCTGAAAAACATGATAAACCAAGAGGTTAGTTGAGAATCAAAATATATGAGTTATGCATTAACACTATGAACATGTTCACAATGAAATACATTATTGAACCTATTCAAACATGCGTTTTGCTTTTCAAATCACTTAGCAAAAATATATATGACCAAATGCCAAGGTTTTGAAATGATAAGCATTAATCTATCATTCAATAAACTATAATAATATGGAAGCTCAACCATTCAATCATATTCTTGAATCAACTAAATCTTCAACATCAAAATGCTTCATCACACAAGTGTTAACAAATATGCCAAATGCAAAGCATGCATAATATCATGGAACCACATTCATTCAAATGGCATTCTTGTTGATTAAGAGCTAACATTCATGAAGCATTATCCCAAGAGGAACATTATCTTCACATGCATCTCACACATCAGTATATACCAATCATGCAAACATGCTTTCTTATGAATTCTCTTGAGTACAGGGCATGTGCATCCTTCCAAGCATGTTTCACAGATTCATGCACATATTGAAATCACAATAACTCTATGAATGATATGTCACTATCAGTCAATTAGAAATGTGTGTTCAGTGAACACAATCTCATAGATTAAGACCCAAAAGAAGTCATCTCCAGAAAAGTCATCTTCATGCAATTCTTTCATACAGAAGTCATTAACTCAAGCTTTTAGAGCAAAGTACACATGACCAATCATTCATCCAATACATGAGCAATATGGAACCAACTTTCATGAAGTCTTGTATGAATATTTCAAGTCCAAAAATATTATGAAGAAAATGCATGAAAATATCCAACCAAGACGTTGAAAGTTATTAGATGAAATGAATGAAATGTAGAAGAATCATTGCAATGCAATGAGAGAAGCAACCCCCTTTTTTCAATAAGATCTTCATTGACGCACTCCTTTGAGTTCCAAACATGAAGCATGGATTTTGATCCTGCAAATCAAAATATTCAAGGCATGAGATCCTTAAATACAAATCATTCACATAACTTTAAACATGAATAGAGTTAACTCCCTTTAAGAAGAAGAGCTTCATTGATGGACTCCTTAAGATTCCAAGTATCAGCCATGAAGTCGTGTTCCTACAAACCAACATAAATATAACATTAGTTCCTTAAACACCGAGAGTTCACATGGCTTTCAAGAGTAACCATTGACTCCATCTTTCAACTCATAAAATCAAGATATACAACATGTTGCTCAATGAAACACGTACACACACAAACACAATCGTTTTGATATCATTGAAACCAAACACGAACTATGGGATGCAACAGTTATGCTATCTGAGCCCAGTTCAAATTCCATGTATATAGATGGTTAGTACCGAGCCGTTCTTCACTTTGGATGGTTGGTATTTGACCGTTCATGTTTGAGAAAATGGTCTGCACTTGGTGTTTAATTGATGAACTTGGTTATTTCATGATATTATTGCAAATCTTGCTACTGACGTTTCTTGCAGCATCACCTTTCACTTGCCGTTTCGCCTGCACAGGTAAGTCAGGTATGGCCTTCTAACCCTATCACCCTTATTTGCATTACTATATGGTATTGTCTTGAATCATCTCGAGAATCAGTTGATTGCTCGCGTGTTCTAGGATCTGATGTTCCCCTTCAACAAAAACTATGATGATCCAGGTTCACGCGTTTAAACTCTGGATAGGCCGTCAGGTTGGGATGTCCTGGGGAGGATGGTTCTATCCTGCACGCTGTGGTTGCGGATAGTGTCTTGACTCTGATTCTCTCAGCGTAGCAATATTCTTCTCACGTATTTTTATATTTTATCCTTTCTTTACATTTGTTTTAACGACTTCTTTCATTTTAGCCCAGCATGCATCATGTGCATCTTTTAAGCATTCATGACCCATGGTTTGTCTGAATAATGTCCCACCAGTGATGGTTAGCTATGTGTTCGGTGTTTGGGTAAGAGGAATAGTTCCACTTTGAATTGGAAGGTTCTCTTTGGTCGATTCGCTTGGTTTGATTGATTAAGAGGTCACCGTTTGGAGTTTTTAGTCTGTTTCTTTACTTTTTCACCGCTTACTCCGGTCTCCTCACTGGTTCGTGGGATTGTGTCCCCCATGAGGTTGATCGTGTGTTTCCTTTTACTAAATTGAGTTCCTCCAGACCAGTGTCACTTTTGGTTTAATCATTCCTTGTGGATTGTTCAGGGTTTTCCAAAAGATTCCTTCACTTGTTGGTAAAAACGGGTGTCGCTTTACCTTAACGCCCACTTTTCGGTCTACTCCGCTTCATCTCCATGTTCCGTTTCACTTTCGCTTCACCTCCGCTCGCTCCCCTGTAAAGTGGACGTCAAGGAGGGGCATCTGTTGACACCTATTTTTTACCGATAAGTTGAGTCATTTCTCTTACTCCCATTTATTGATATCTCGAGTTGTCCATCCCTCGCTGGACTATTTTCTGGCATGTTATGAGCTAATTTTTTTGGGTAGCCTCCCTCCCTGGCTAAGTCCGAGTTGATTCAGGGCTTAATGGGCCTTACTGTTGGTTGATTGAGCTTTTCTATGAATTTCAAGCGCCCATGTACATGTACGGTCAGCATTCAGCCGTTCAACCATTTGTGCGGTTGATAGTAGGCCGTCCAAACATTTAGTGGGTATATTGGTTAATGTTCTGAATTTCCACCGACAAGTATTTATGCGGTCTACTTCTAGCCGTCCAAAATGATGGACAGACGGATAGTAGCCGTTCTTCTCCCAGAGTCCTACGCTTGGTTGTTTTCTCAGATAATCACCCAATTTACCTATTTATCACTGACAGGGCTAGAACGGCCAGCCTTTGGCCGCTCTTATTTATGAATGGACTAAGCCTAGCCGTTCATTTGTGAGAGTCCAACGGTGAGATTCTCGGTTGGTTTAATGGATAAATGGTTGGATAATTCCTCTATATTTGAATTTTCACCGACAACGATGGATGGTTTATTGATAGCCGCTCAACATGATGAGGGGGCTTATCGTAAGACCATTCATATGCTCGTTTGCTGAAGATTCAACGGATTTCCTCTCTCTTCGTAGATTTATCCCCTAACTTCATCCAGCCATTTCTCCACGAATATTGAGTCTTTTTTGGTGTCGTTTCTTCTGGTTGAAAGATAATTCAATTATCTTCAACTTCCATGTTATTATCTCGACCTGAAAATGCACAGAAACACTAATTTCGAGCTATGACCCAAGGTGCTCTATAAATAGACCCTAGGGGTCGGGCTTGAAAGGGGGGAGATTTTTGGTCGACGGCAAAGCCCTGCCGAACCTTTGAGTGACCTAGCACCAAGGAGGGAGGCCTTCCACGTCCATACAGGCTTACGGTTTAGGGAGTAGTCTCTGTTTTGAGTCTTTTACATTTGATAGTCTCGTTTCCTCTAGTTGCTTGCATGTTTCGTCATATCCGTTCTCCACATTTTTCTTCATTCGCACCATCATGCACACACCCTCCCATGTTTTCTGATGCCCCCAGGGGTTTAAAACTTCCCAGGTATCCCCTGCTTCATTTAGTCTTGTTCATTTCCGTCTGTTTGAGTATTTACTACACCTTCTAGTTTTAATTCGGGTTTTTCTTGGTGTTCTATACGTCATTTTGCAGGTCAGCAACAAACTAACGCGAGGCCCATCCTTTCTGGCCGGCTAGAAAGGGTGGAGGTTGGACCTTTGCAACTTACGGCACGGTAGCTTTAGGTGGTTCTCAACTGGCCGTTCAAGAAGACAGGCCGTGGGTCATAGACCGTGCTTCTTCGTCCTGCGGTCGTGTTTGAGCTGTCAATCTACCGGTCGTCCTTCATCCCGCGTCCTCTGCTGCGCGTTTAGACGGTCTGTCGTGCGGCCGCTCATCATAACAGGCGGTTCTTCATAAACCGTACATCCTCTCAACGTTGCCCACAAGGCGAGTTCCTTTCTCCTTTTCCAAGGTACGACGTGTCCATCACGTTCGGCATCTTGGTGGCGGTCACAGGTTTGTGTATCTTCGTTCCTTCCCACCATTCATTTATATATATATTTCTCACATTATTTTAGTGGAGGGAAGAACATGTCAACAATATCGAGTCATGTTAACAGAGCGTTCTAATAGATTTCATGATTCCTTATGCACTTAGAACTATTTTTAAACTTATGTTATTTTCATGACCAAATCATATACTTTTATAATTAACTTGAATTTATATGATTCATGGACTAGTCATGATTTGATCACGGTATTGTCACGATCTCATTCTTATCTATTCAGTCATTTTCTTAAGTACATGGCACATATCCCGGTATGTTGTCATTAGTTACACCTTTACACATTAAGTAGACCATCTTCGACTTGATAACCTCTCCATTGGATATTCCTTCCAATGGACTAGGAAATCTTATTTCAAGGCCTCCATAAGACTCCATGAGTTTGGGATTCCCACTAGGACACCGAGCTGGTTGTACCGTTAAAACCCATTGTCTAGAAAAGCACTTACCGGTGTTTTGAGTATTCTGGACCGTAACGGCCCTCTGGACGACCGTCTGATTTCTGTAAGCGGTCCTTCACTAGACCGCTAAGGGATACTAAACGGCCATCCGCTACTGAATTCGATTTTATATCTGCTACTGAATTCATTCTATTTAGTCTAATTTAATTTGTTCTGCAACTTTTCTGATTCTTTTTAAGTAGTCAAGTTTCATAGGCGGGGATCTATTCACCCCCCCTCTAGATCCACTCGCACCACTTATCAGGGCAATGTTGGCACATTCATGATAAGATAGAAACAAGTTTCTATAGACCTTCGTCAAGTAATGATAAGAAAATCCCAATGTGTATGTGCCCTCCCATCCGTCTCATCCTAGGATAGGTCTGGCAAACATACTTCCTCACACGGCTCACCATTGATGAGCAAACTAGTCAACTGGAACAAACTCCAAAGATACAAAGATGTCTCTCCTTCTGCAGCGTAGAATGTATTAAACTTTATATTAAACACTTCCATCATACCGCACCATAGTCCTTTGGAAATCGGATACCGGAAGAGTAAGGCATACACACTTTGATAGATCCTGGCAGTAAGCAAGATCGGAGCGTAGTGGTACAACACGTAATCCATGAATTCTATAGCATTTTCACGAAGGGAGTGGGAGTCTGAAGCCTTTAAGTTAGCAAACTAGCCTACAGCCAGCTGGTACTTGAATTTAACAGCCAAACAATCTAGCTGACTCCTCAGGATGACGAGTATCATGAAACCATGGAGTCTTATCTCTTGGCACTAGAACATGGAGATTCGACAACTCTACTTAACAACTGGGCACGAAGCATAACTCTCTTACCAGAAAAGTAGGACAGAACTGAGGGGGAGTAATGTGCGGCGTTGACGTGGCCGACTTACCAATAAAGCGAGGGAGATTTCATAACAGATGTAGAATGTCATTAGAGAATGTAGAAAACATGGCCAACTGCCCCTTGCATATAGAATTCATCAGGCTCTTGGCGGCCGCATGAGTGATCACCATCTCGGTAGAGAACCCCTCTTGGCTAGTGAACTGAATAGTAATGGAGCGAGGAGAAATAACAGCATCGATAGTGAATCCTCCGGCGAGCAGTGAGATTGCCACCGACCTTGCTTGTGAAGAAACTGGCACTAGTGCAATGGAACTCTTCTTTGTAAACATTTCTGAAAGTGCAAGCTCTTTATCCCCAAAATAGCCAGGGACTAGGACCCGGATTGGCATGCGGCAAATGACATCTTGAATCTTGAAAAGCACAATCGAAACCTGGCTCGGCTCATTATCCCCCTCGGGACCAGACCCAAGTGGCACCAAAGATAACGCACACCCGCTCCGTGAGGTGGAAGGGGATAGAGAAGTGGAGGTAATAGGTTTGGAAGGTGTGGGTAAAGGCTCGGAAGGCGTAAGTGGGGGTAAAGGCAAAGGTGGAGGCGTAGGAGGGGGTAAAGGCGAAGGTGGAGATGTGGGTATAGGTATAGCCTGCTCAAGCTCGGGCGATGATGGTGAAGGGGAGGGCAAAGGCGGTGGAGATGGTGGAGGTGATGGGATAAGGGTCTTTGGGAGAGGAGGCGGTGAGGGCAGGAGTGATGGCGGTAGGGGTATTAGAGATGGTAGAGAGGGTGATGTGGTCAATGAAGGTAATGGAGGTGAAGATGGTGAAAGTGGTGGTGAGGCAGAGGAATTGGAGGGTCGTGGCGCCCACCTTCGATGTATCGACACGACAGGTTGAGCGGCGTCGGGAGTAAAAGCGATGGTGGAAATGGAGGAGGAAGAAGAGGTAGCACTAGCCTGAGCAGAGGCTTGGGATGGTGGAGGTTCTGGAGGTTGAATAGGAGATGGTGAAGGTGAGGGGGTAGGTGGAGATGAAGAGGGTGACGAGGTAGGCAACGAGGTAGGCAAAATCATAGGGGAGGGAACAAGTGATGGAGTAGGTGGCGGAGCGGGTGTAATGCCCGATAAAGAATCATAGGGGTGCCCCTGCTCTTGTAGTGGAAACGTCTGCCTGGGCGGCGACTGCTGCTGCTGCTTGCTACGGAGATTTAAGATAGCTTCATGCATGACGGCCCAATCGATCATCTTCTTGCCTTCCAGACCATAAACAATTTCTTGAAACTCGGGACAATCCTCAACCAAATGTCCCTGCTGGCGGTGAAATTCACAATACTGAAACACATTCCCAGCCGCAGGTCGGCAAGGCACAATCGGAGGGAGCTGCAATGCGTGAGCGGCCATCAAAGCCCTAAAAATGTCTGTAAAAGACTCCGGCAACGGCGGAGAAGGAGCACGCTTAGGGTACGGTGGATTTCGAGGGATATGGGAAGGTGATAGAGAAGGTTGCGGGGATGGAAGCGGAGGTTGCGTAGGCAATGGTGCATGGCTAAGGGAAGGATTTGGTGAAGGCATATGCGGAGCAAGGTGAGGGGGTATATAGATGGCATCCACCTGCTCGGGGTGTGGTGTTTCCTTGACCGGAGGTGGGAGTTCATGCGGGTATGAAGAGGCGGAAGGTTGACTCGTGGAGGGTTGACATATGGAGGTATATGGATATGCGGAGGTATATGGGTGTGGGGGAGCGGAAGGCCGACTCATGTAAGGATATGTGGTGGAGGGCTGACTCATCGAAGATGATGGATAGGAGGCATATGTGGGCGTTGAAGGTGAAGGTGAAGGGGACTCTGGATCAAGGGAACTTAAAAGTTGTTGTTGGATGAAGCGGGCTCGGCTATAAAGCTGTTGCCAGGAGGTGATATCGTTCAATGCTAAGATGAACCGATACTCGGGTGTTGCATTAGAAATGATCATTTTGATTTGCTCTCCCTCTGGAATATGCCCCGGGACTTGAGCGGCCAAGCGACGCCAGCGGTCGGCGAAGGTAGAGAACTCCTCGTCGGGCTTCATCTTCTCATGGGCCAGATCAACCATGGAATACCTGGGCCCAACCTGGTCTTGATATTGCTGAAGAAATTTCTCTTGAACGGCCTGGAAATTCACCACTTGATCTTGCGATAATGCAAAAAACCAATCCCGAGCCGGGCCTTCTAGAGACAGACCAAATAAATAAGCCATGAAGTGTTGGTCATATCGGAATTGGGCCGACCCACAATGAAATTCTTTCAAGTGCACATAGGAGTCACCGACTCCACAATAGCGGCGATAAGCAGGAATTTGTGAACGCGGTGGAAGCTGAAGACCTTGGAATGCGAATGGGACACTCAAAGAAGTTTGGGGATCAATTCGGTGCTGAAGTTCATCAAGCCGGCGCTGCGTTTGAGCAATCATCTCCTCGATGGGGAGAGACTGAGAAGGATTCAAGCTAGCTTGAGGAAGAGAGTGTGAATTTGGGCCAGGAGTACGGTATTGGGCCGGATAAAGGGGTCTGGATTGAGAAGAAGGGAAGCCCATTCCATGAATAGAAGGATATGTGGACCTAGAAAAATCATGAACATGAGAATAAGGATCGATTGGGCCAGCAGCAACATGGGTCCTTTAAGAGAATAAGTTGGCCCGTTAAAGGAAGGGGGCCCACTAAGAGTAGAAGAGGGAGGCCCGTTATGTGAATAAGGCCCATTAAGATTAGCATTGAATTTTTGGGCCTGGACCGGGGCCGTTTGGCAAGCAAGAGATGATAGGTGGGCCACAAGATTTACTTGCAGGTCAGAAGGGCCACGAGGAGATGGGCCCGCGTGGGAAGAGGAATCCACGCGGGAATAAGAAGACGGGGAGGAAGGAGGGTAATATACAGGACAAAAATGACGCTCCATGAGGGTAAATGGAGACTTTATATAGGAAAAATCAAGGGATTATAATGAGGGGAAGTAAAGGGCTCGAGAATTAAAGAGAGGGAGTGACTTAATAATGCAAAGAAAGAAGAAAAGAAACCTCGGACACTAAGACTAGAGAAACAGACACACAGAATGGACTAACCTAAATGAGCCTAACAACAAAACTTATATAGATGATGGGGAATGCAACACAAAATAACACAAATGGGCTTGGACAAGCCCAAACACCACAAACAATATGAAGGATTTCACCAACCCAAACAAGTTAACATGATGGGAAATATTTTAATGTCAAAGTTTTGGGTGGCCCTTTTAATGATTTGGATTGAGATTAATTCCCTCAAGATAGGTATCCTATAGGGAATAAGGTCCAAACTTTAGTTTGACTATGGTTAATTCCTTCACAATGTATGCAAATGCAAGCCTAAGGGGTGGAACGGTACAACCGGCCCGGCGTCCGTGTGGGAATCCAAGGCTCGCGGGGACTTACAGAGGTCCCGGATAAGATCACCTAGTCGAGCCCAAGGAATATGGGAGTGAGAGGATCACTTACCGAGGGGGAATGCAACTACAATATGCCAATATGCATGATCCTATGTGCACCGGGGTGCATGCAATTTCTAGCCTAAGTCTAGCAAATCAAGACTGTCACGTCCCGAGAGCGGAAGATACCTGGAGATGCGTGACGAGTTTATATCAATCATGTCAATCAGAGTAGAAGTGTATTCGACAAAAAGACAGAGATGCGCAAAAGTAAAGATAACCCAATCCATTTATTTCTTCATAATAAATAGTCTATTACAAACCCAATACTCTATTCAAAAAAAAGAAAAGTACACATTTGACTCAAGAAATACATAAAGGACTAGATGACACTTGGAAAAGCTCTAGCTCTTTCACTCTTGATTCTCCCCATCCGATTTACTTTCCTCATCGTCGGACTTACTTGAAAAGTAGGGACAACACGGAGTGAGCGAATGCTCAGTAGGAAATTATATCTCAGGAACTAGCAAAGGGGTTTAAGTAGTTACATCTTTCATGAATGCGCTATAGCTATGCATGCTCGCATAAAACGACAAGATAGAAAGAGGATATAACAGTAAGATAACAGGAAGGACTAGTCATGAACTTTCAAGAACTTATATCAAATGACCTCAAGATACTCAAGCAAGTACTTTATCATGTCAAGATAAAATTTGGCTATCACGTTCAAGTACGCAAGTAATTACCCTTTTTCGGGCCACGCAAGTCATGTAATATCAAGTCAAGTACAAGATTTGTGGAATGTTCAATCAAGCTTGTCATGCACTTCGGTATAATGCCAATACCGTGATCAATCAACTCCCATGGGCACAAGTACTTTCGGGTGCTCCTCCCAGGACCAGATCGGGCCCTATATGCGCAAGCATTAGTCATGTATTTTTAACATCCACATTTTTGTGTATAGCCATCATGGAATTTCAATAAGCAAGCTTGTAGTCATGTAAGACAACTTTGAGAGATTAAAGTCCAAAAATATGACTTTTGACACTACTAGGCGATAATAACGGTACAATCGCACTTTCGATAAAACTAGGTGGAATTGGTTCCCTTAACTCAGGTACCATGATAAGTAAGTAGAGACACTCTTTTATATAGAATTGAGGTCCATATGAATAGCACCTCAATGGCAAGACGTCCTCATTCTTAATATAGAATTGAGGTTCACAAGAACATCAAGTTTGATATAGAATTGGGGTTTACAAGAACATCACAACAACGGCATATTCTTCCCCGTTCATTAAGATAATTCTCATATCATACTCATGGCATGACATGAGGGCCGGTATCACCATGTTTCTATAGAGGGACATGGCAAAGATTGTGTAATGGGTTTTTAGGGTACAACCAGCTCAGTCGGCCTTGAGGGAATCCAAGGCGGCGACGAGTCTTACGGAGGTCTCTATGACTAACTCGCTAGTCCAAAGGAACGGAATGTCCAATGGAGAGCTTGTATGTCAACGAGAATTGAGTGTGTAATGCGATAAATCATCGTAGAAAACATGGGACTATACTCACGGAGTGGAGTAATAGTGCCTATATATATAAATATATGTAATGAATCCCTCGGATAATAGTAATCAGGAAAAATCAGTAATGTAGAAAGTAGCGACTTTGGTAAAGTCATTTTTCATGTAATTAACGCCTTAATCTGGGGCATTTATATTAGATTTGACGACGTGTACAGCAGTCATCCTTTCAATATTTCTAGTTTTGCAGAATATTATAAATCTGGAAATTTTAATGAAACGCGCCCTGGACAGGGGCGTTAGTTTACAGAAGGCGCCCTGGTATGGGGCGTCAGTTCAAGAAAAGACGACCTGGACAAGGTCGTTAATTCACAAGTTTACAAGTTTCGAGACAATGAAATTTCAGGAAAACATGTTATAGGGTCAGGACCAAAAAAATAGCAGGATTACAAGAGATTGATCATGCATTAATCTAGAATCATGTTTGAATTGATATATAATTTTTAAACATGGTATTTAGTAATTAAAAGAAATTGACGTCCCTGTACAGGGCGTCAAATATGAAATTGACGACCTAGTCATGGTCGTTTCTTGTAATTTAGCGCCCTTGATAGGGGCATTTCTTTCAAAAACTCTTTAGAAACTTAATCAAAACGCATGAAATCTATATGCATGTATTAACGGATGATGTTATAATTATTACTATGCTAGTTTGGGCTACAATCCCTGGGAAAACCTACCTCAATGAAGATTTTGAACGGATGCAGGTTCTGGGAAGAAAAGAACGATACTCTGTTTTATAAACAGAGTATTCTGAAGCTTTTGAATTCAATATCAGCAGCAAGGCAGAGGAGGCACGAACAGACACAGTCGTTTGTTGATGAAGAACCCACGTTCTTCAGTAGATTAAGAGCTCCTCAACCTGTAAGTGGAAGAAGATGAAGAAGATTTATTTTTCATACTATCCTATCGGAAGAGAAGGAAAACCAAAGGAAGAACCCACCTGTTCTTCACGGACGGTAGTCAGATTCCCTATAAACAAAAGAGGATGAAGAATCAATTCATGTTCTTCACAGAGAAGGAAATAAGGAAGAACTGTTAGTTCTTCACCTACCGTAGCAGAGACGATCGACCAAATAGCTTTCTAGGGTTCGATCCATCAAGGTATTTATAGGATTCTGGAAATCCTAATAAGGTTAGTGTTCGATTGGAAGTAACACTTCCATGATAGAGTTATTACTACATTCGAACTCTTTCTCATAGTTATCAACTTACCCTGGATAAGTTCTCGGTTCGAACGAAACTGGAATGGAATTAACGCCTTATTCTAGGGCGTCGAATTTTAAATTGACGCCTTGGCATGCGTTGTTTCTTGTGGAAACGCGTCCAAGCAAAGGGCGTTTCAAATACTTGCCTTTTTATGTAATTTTGGTTGTTTAAGATTTGACGCCATGAAATGTGGGCGTCCTTTCTCAAAAACACGCCTTAGGTGAGGGCGTTTCTTATCAAGTAGCGCCTTGCTCCAAGGCGTTAAATTCATCAGGACTTTGTTCTTCTTGTTTCAACCTTTTTCATTTGCTCACTTAATCTTTTAGTTTATTTCAATTTATCTAAATTTATTTCTTTTAATTTTATACGGGTTGCTACACCCTCCCCCACTTAAAAGAATTTGGTCCCCAAATTCATAACATATATTTACATATGGAGAGTGTAGAGTTCATACCTTCTAAAATAATTCTGGAAATCACTTCCTCATAGATTCCTCAGTCTCCCATGTAGCTTCATGTTCTGAATTCTTATTCCATTGTACTTTTAGCATGGGAATAACCTTATTCCTTAGGGTTCGTACTTCTTGATCTAGTATTCTTATGGGCTTCTGCTCGTATGTAAGATCTTTCCGGATTACTAGATTTCCATGCTCAATAATATGTGATGGATCATGCACATACTTCTTCAACATAGATATGTGGAACACATCTTGTACTTCGGACAGTTGAGGTGGCAATGCGATAAGCAACCTCACCAACTCTTTCTAGTATCTCAAAAGGTTCGATAAATCTTGGTGTAAGCTTGCCCTTAACACCAAATCTTCGTATTCCACGTCCAGGCGATATTTTGAGAAATACATGATCTCCAACTTGGAATTCAAGATCTCTTCTTCTCGTGTCGGCATAAGCTTTTTGTCTAGACTGAGCAACTTGTAGTCTTTCTCTGATCAATTGTATCTTCTCGGTAGTGTCCCTTACCATGTCTGGACCTAACAGTTGTTTCTCTCCAACTTCGTCCCAGCATAAGGGTGATCGGCAACTCCTTCCGTATAAGGCTTCAAAAGGTGCCATTCGTATACTTGCCTGGTAGCTATTATTGTATGCAAATTCAACCAGAGGCAAGTGATCATGCCAGTTCCCACCAAAATTAGTAATGCATGCTCTTAGCATATCCTCGACTACTTGATTGGTTCTCTCGGTCTGACCATCCGTTTGAGGATGAAAGGCTGTAGTAAAGCTAAGTTTCATCCCCAACGACTGTTATAGTCTTTCCAAAAATGAGAAGTAAAACGGGGATCTCTGTCAGACATGATTGAAATAGGAATACCATGTAATCTGACTATTTTCTTGATGTATAGTGCAGCTAAGACATCAACTGACCATCGACTCTTGATTGGCAAGAAGTGCGCTGATTTAGTCAATCGGTCAATGATAACCCATATTCCATTATGTTCTCTTTTTTATTTAGATAAACCCATGATGAAATCCATACCAATATCCTCCCACTTCCATTTAGGGATATCTAAAGGATGTAGTTTTCCAGCAGGCTTTTGGTGTTCCGTCTTGACTTGTTGGCATGTGAGACAGCGTGATACGTAGTCCGCTATTTCTCTTTTCATGTTGGGCCACCAAAAATTTCTTTTTACATCTTGGTACATTTTGGTAGATCCTGGATGAATCGTATACCTTGACCTATGAGCTTCATCTAAGATCTTCTTCTTTACCTCGGGACAATCCGATATGCAAGTTCTATTTCTGAATATTAATCTTTTTTCACAAGTTATTTGGAAATCCGATTGTCCTTCCAGTTTGCCTTTGATCTCTACTAACATTGGGTCATTATCTTGAAGTGCTTATATTTCAGTTAATAGGTCTGACTGTATGCTTATATGAGATAATGTGACACATCTAGGGTCTGTGTCCATGCTTATATTGAGTTCAGAGAATTGCTCCAGCAACTTCCATTCTTGAATCATACAATTGGCTAACAGTGCTCTCGGCTTTCGACTAAGGGCATCTGCTACATGATTACCATTTCCGGGATGATATTGTATATTGAAGTCGAAGTCCTTGAGATATTCCAGCCATCGTCTTTGCCTCATATTTAACTCCTTCTGTGAGAAAAGATATTTGAGACTCTTGTGATCGGAGTATACAATAAACTGTACTCCATAAAGATAATGTCTCCATATTTTGAGTGCAAATACTACCGCGGCCAATTCTAAGTCATGGACGGGGTAGTTCTCTTCATGCTTCTTTAATTGACGAGAAGAGTAGGCTATAACCTTCCCTTGTTGCATTAGAACACATCCAAGGCCAATGCCAGAAGCATCAGTGTATACCTCGAACTTTTCTCCTTCAATTGGCAATGCTAAGATAGGAGCTGTAGTATGATGATCCTTGAGAGTTTGGAAGCTTCTTTCACATTCTTCACTCCATTCATAACGGATCTCCTTGCGAGTTAACCTCGTAAGTGGCACGGTGATTTTAGAGAAATCCTTGATGAATCGCCTGTAATAGCCGGCAAGACCTAAGAAACTTCGGATCTCGCTAGCATTGGTCGGTCTTTCCCAGTTCCTTACAGCTTCAACCTTTGATAGGTCTACAGAAAAGCCATCCTTTGATATAACATGTCCGAGAAAAGTCACTTCTTCAAGCCAGAATTCACACTTGCTAAGTTTTGCATATAATTGGTTTGTCCTCAATATTTGTAATGAAATCCTCAAATGTTCCTCATGCTCTTCCTTGGTCTTGGATTAAATCAATATATCATCAATAAAGACCACCACGAATTGATCCAAATAAGGCCTGAATATACTATTCATTAACTGCATAAAGGCAGCAGGGGCATTCGTTAGTCCGAAAGGCATAACAACAAATTCATAATGGCCATACCTGCTTCTGAATGTGATTTTGTGAATATCCTCGTCCTTGATTCTTAGTTGGTGATATCCTGACCTAAGATCAATTTTGGAAAAGTACATGGATCCTGAAATTTGATCAAACAATTCATCGATTCTCGGCAGTGGATACTTGTTCTTGATAGTGACATGATTCAACTGTCGATAGTCGATGCATAACCTCATGGATCCGTCTTTCTTCTTTACAAATAATACAGGCGCTCCCCACGGGGAGTACTTGGTCTAATGAATCCTTTGTTAATGAGTTCCATTAATTGCTCTTTTAACTCCTTGAGTTCAGCAGGTGACATTCTATAAGGTGTCCTTGAAATCGGACCAGCACCAGGGACTAAGTCAATGGTGAAGGCCACTTTTCTTTGCGGGGGTAATCCCGGAAAATCTTCCGGAAATACATCCGAAAATTCTTGTACCACTGGAATGTCTTCTAGCTTAGCTTCCTTAGCTTCTTTAACTGTGACAAAGGCAAGGAAAGATGCACATCCTTTCCTGATGAGCTTGCTAGCTCGGAGAGCTAAAATAAGAGGGGATCTGCTCCGACCCTTGGGGCTAGTAAAGATTAGTTCTGGAAATTCCTTGAATGTAACCTTACTATTGCGGCAATCAACCGTTGCCTGATACTTGGATAACCAATCTGCTCCTAGTATAACATCATACTCTTTCAAATCTAAACATATGAGATCAATAGGGAGATTTCTACCCTGAACCAATACTTCGCAGTTTTGGTAATGATGTTTAATATCAGTCTCATCACCAAGAGGAGTAGACAAAACTAACTTTATCCATTCCGGTTCTAGGGGTAATGGGTCAGCAAACTTCTTAGAAATAATAGAATGTGATGCACCAGTATCAATTAAGACATATGCATTCTTGGAACAAACTTTCAATGTACCTTCCACTAAGCCGCCTTCTTCTTCTTGCTCGGTCTCCTTGATTGCATGAAGACGAGCATTCTTGGTTACTGGGTGCTTTCCGTCATCGGCTTGGTTATTTAGTAGTGGGCAATCGGGAATCCGATGCTCATGACTCCCACAACGGAGACATGCTCCAAGTTTCCTCCAGCATTCTTCTGCTCTATGACCCACTTTATCACAATGTTTGCACACTGTTTTTGAAGAGGTAGTGGTGATAGAGAAGGGCTTGGTCTTCTTGAACTTTTGGTCTTGTGAGGATGCTCCTCCATTGCTAGGCCTTTTCTTGAAGTTGGGTTTAAAGGAACCCGATCCTGTAACTTGTTCCTTCTTATCCTTACCACGAATCCTATCAGACAGTTCCGTGGCATCTTCTAATAGTTGAGCTCAGCGTACTATCTCCGAGTAGACTTGAATGTCCATCGGCGCCAGTTGAGTAATAGCTTGGGGCCTGAGCCCATTAAGAAACCTCCTAGCTTTCATTTTCTCGGTGCTAACTAGATGCTTAGCATACCGAGACAATCTAGAGAATTGGGCCTCATACTCGGCCACTGACAAAGATCGTTACTTTAATGCAGCAAATTCTGCAGCCTTCTTTTCCTGAACTCGGTCCGAGAAATATTTTGCGTTGAAGTGTTCAACGAATTCCTCCCACGTAACCTGATCTTGATTTATAGCAGCCTCTATTGATTCCCACCAGTATCTAGCATCCCTTTCTAACTGAAAAGTAGCTAATAAGACCTTATCCTGATCTGTGCATTGCATAACACAGAATATTCGTTCTGTTTCCCTAATCCAGTGTTCAGCGTCATCTGGATCAGTAGAACCCGTGAACTTGGGCGGGTTCATGTTCTTGAAAGTCTGGTGGAGACTTCCTACTCGTTGTCCACCTCCTTGTGTTACTTGTTGCAGCACTTGAGTCATGCCTTGCAGTGTACGCTGCATGTTGCGCCATTGAGCACGTTCGGCATCCATTATCCTACAATTATAATAACTAGATTAATACGTGATTTGTATTTTAAAGACTAGCATTCTATGTTAACTTTGACCCTTGGTTCTACCCAATCTCACTGGTTAAAGGGTTAAAACCTATCCTTGGACTTGGGTTTTCCTAGGAATTGAATACCCTAGGCTCTGATACCACAAAAACAGTCACGCCCCGAAAGCGGAAGATACCCGGAGATGCGTGACGAGTTTATATCAATCATGTCAATCAGAGTAGAAGTGTATTCGACACAAAGACAGAGATGCGCAAAAGTAAAGATAACCCAATCCATTTATTTCTTCATAATAAATAGTCTATTACAAACCCAATACTCTATTCAAAAAAAAAGAAAAGTACACATTTGACTCAAGAAATACATAAAGGACTAGATGACACTTGGAAAAGCTCTAGCTCTTTCACTCTTGATTCTCCCCATCCGATTGACTTTCCTCATCGTCGGACTTACCTGAAAAGTAGGGACAACACGGAGTGAGCGAACGCTCAGTAGGAAATTATATCTCAGGAACTAGCAAAGGGGTTTAAGTAGTTACATCTTTCATGAATGCGCTATAGCTATGCATGCTCGCATAAAACGACAAGATAGAAAGGGGATATAACAGTAAGATAACATGAAGTACTAGTCATGAACTTTCAAGAATTTATATCAAATCACCTCAAGATACTCAAGCAAGTACTTTATCATGTCAAGATGAAATTTGGCTATCACGTTCAAGCACGCAAGTAATTACCCTTTTTCGGGCCACACAAGTCATGTAATATCAAGTCAAGTACAAGATTTGTGGAATGTTCAATCAAGCTAGTCATGCACTTTGGTATAATGCCAATACCGTGATCAATCAACTCCCATGGGCACAAGTACTTTCGGGTGCTCCTCCCAGGACCAGATCGGGCCCTATATTCGCAGACATTAGTCATGTATTTTTAACATCCACATTTTTGTGTATAGCCATCATGGAATTTCAATAAGCAAGCTTGTAGTCATGTAAGACAACTTTGAGAGATTAGAGTCCAAAAATATGACTTTTGACACCAGTAGGCGATAATAGCGGTACAATCGCACTTTCGATAAAACTAGGTGGAATTGGTTCCCTTAACTCAGGTACCAGGATAAGTAAGTAGAGACAGTCTTTTATATAGAATTGAGGTCCATATGAATAGCACCTCAATGGCAAGACGTCCTCATTCTTAATATAGAATTGAGGTTCACAAGAACATCAAGTTTGATATAGAATTGGGGTTTACAAGAACATCACAACAACGGCATATTCTTCCCCGTTCATTAAGATAATTCTCATATCATACTCATGGCATGACATGAGGGCCGGTATCACCATGTTTCTATAGAGGGACATGGCAAAGATTGTGTAATGGGTTTTTAGGGTACAACCAGCTCAGTCGGCCTTGAGGGAATCAAAGGCGGCGAGGAGTCTTACGGAGGTCTCTATGACTAACTCGCTAGTCCAAAGGAACGGAATGTCCAATGGAGAGCTTGTATGTCAATGAGAATTGAGTGTGTAATGCGATAAATCATCGTAGAAAACATGGGACTATACTCACGGAGTGGAGTAATAGTGCTTATATATATAAATATATGTAATGAATCCCTTGGATAATAGTAATCAGGAAAAATCAGTAATGTAGAAAGTAGCGACTTTGGTAAAGTCATTTTTCATGTAATTAACGCCTTAATCAGGGGCGTTTATATTAGATTTGACGACGTGTACAGCAGTCGTCCTTTCAATATTTCTAGTTTTGCAGAATATTATAAATCTGGAAATTTTAATGAAACGCGCCCTGGACAGGGGTGTTAGTTTACAGAAGGCGCCCTGGTATGGGGCGTCAGTTCAAGAAAAGACGACCTGGACAAGGTCGTTAATTCACAAGTTTACAAGTTTCGAGACAATAAAATTTCAGGAAAACATGTTATAGGGTCAGGACCAAAAAAATAGCAGGATTACAAGAGATTGATCATGCATTAATCTAGAATCATGTTTGAATTGATATATAATTTTTAAACATGGTATTTAGTAATTAAAAGAAATTGACGTCCCTGTGCAGGGCGTCAAATATGAAATTGACGACCTAGTCATGGTCATTTCTTGTAATTTAGCGCCCTTGATAGGGGCATTTCTTTCAAAAACTCTTTAGAAACTTAATCAAAACGCATGAAATCTATATGCATGTATTAACGGATGATGTTATAATTATTACTATGCTAGTTTGGGCTACAATCCCTGAGAAAACCTACCTCTATGAAGATTTTGAACGGATGCAGGTTCTGGGAAGAAAAGAACGATACTCTGTTTTATAAACAGAGTATTCTGAAGCTTTTGAATTCAATATCAGCAGCAAGGCAGAGGAGGCACGAACAGACACAGTCGTTTGTTGATGAAGAACCCACGTTCTTCAGTAGATTAAGAGCTCCTCAACCTGTAAGTGGAAGAAGATGAAGAAGATTTATTCTTCATACTATCCTATCGGAAGAGAAGGAAAACCAAAGGAAGAACCCACCTGTTCTTCACGGACGGCAGTCAGATTCCCTATAAACAAAAGAGGATGAAGAATCAATTCATGTTCTTCACAGAGAAGGAAATAAGGAAGAACTGTTAGTTCTTCACCTACCGTAGCAGAAACGATCGACCAAATAGCTTTCTAGGGTTCGATCCATCAAGGTATTTATAGGATTCTGGAAATCCTAATAAGGTTAGTGTTCGATTGGAAGTAACACTTCCATGATAGAGTTATTACTACATTCGAACTCTTTCTCATAGTTATCAACTTACCCTGGATAAATTCCCGGTTCGAACGAAACTGGAATGGAATTAACGCCTTATTCTAGGGCGTCGAATTTTAAAATGACGCCTTGGCATGCGTCGTTTCTTGTGGAAACGCGTCCAAGCAAAGGGTGTTTCAAATACTTACCTTTTTATGTAATTTTGGTTGTTTAAGATTTGACGCCATGAAATGTGGGCGTCCTTTCTCAAAAACACGTCTTAGGTGAGGGCGTTTCTTGTCAGGTAGCGCCTTGCTCTAAGGCGTTAATTTAATCAGGGCTTTGTTCTTCTTGTTTCAACCTTTTTCATTTGTTCACTTAATCTTTTAGTTTATTTCAATTTATCTAAATTTATTTCTTTTAATTTTATACGGGTTGCTACAAAGACAATCATGAAATCATGCTAACATCACAAAAATGCATGAAAAATGTAAAACAATATGAATAACAATGATGCAAGGCCTAAAATAGGGACAACTAGGCACTAAAAGATAAGAAAAATCATCAAAGGAAAATGTACCCTTGTGTTTGCCCCAAATATGCCTAAGACTAGATGCATAAAATGTAAAAATAGAGGCAACTTTTAAATATGCAAATGATGTCCAAATGATGCAAACTCTATATGTATGGAAAGACAATACAAAGGATAGCACAATGCAGCAAAAAATAGCTCAATCCAACATCGGGAGACAAAGTTATGCCCGAATGAATAAGGCCCCTGTGAATCTATCCCTAATCTGCCTAAGACTAGATGCACAAAATGCAAAAATAGAGGCAACTTTTAAATATGTAAATGATGTAAATGACCTATGGATGGAAAGACAATACAAAGGACAACACAATGCAACAAGAATCAGCTCAATCCGACATCGGGAAACAAAGTTATGCCCAAATGAATAAGGCCCTTGTGAATAGAAATCCTGCCAGGCCAGAACAGTTAAAAGGTCCATGGATGACCGTTTATACCCTTTGAGCGGTCTACTGGATGACGCCCAAGTGTTGGATGGTCCAGGGAGGACCGTTTATCACCCCAGAGGGTTTGGGCGGCCATGGAGAGGCCGTTTAATGTGTTTGGCGGCCCTACGATAGACCGTGCAACCTTGATAGACCCGAAAATAGACAGAATGATAGAGAAACGTGGAGAAGACTGTCCAAACATGCATGAACACCAACCCAACATGCAAGAGACTAAAAATATAACGTGATGGGCACTATGTGTCCCACCGTGATAGCCAAAATACTGTAGGATGTAAATGTAATCTACCCCGCCCCGAGCTAAACAATATAACCATGCATATAAGCGTGAAAGTGCATGAAATGGAAAGGGGCGACAAAGAAGAGGAACCTGACTGTGATTTCCACCAAGGTTCTACGGCATCAAAAGGATGAAGAAAGGATGAATACGACGCCGTGTACCTTAGAAAATGAAGAAGAAGATGCGGCCTAACCGGAAGCCGCTACAACGTGTGATCGCGCTTCAAATGGGATGCGGGCAGCTGATGTGGGTGCACCTCCTCACCTCCTAGCCGGCTAGAAAGCAAGGGCCTCACGTCCTATTTATGGTCTCCTGCAAAACAAAGCCATGAAAACAAAAGAACACCCATTAGATCATGAAAGTGTAGCATGTGTCCCGAAATGATAAATTAACATGAAAGAATGGGGGAGAACGCACTGGGGGAGGGTTTTTAACCCCTATAAATGGGTGCAAAAGTAAGGTCGGAGTGTTGTGCATGCATAGGATTTCAAATCATGAAATTTGATGGAGAAATGGAGGAGAAAAATGTTGTGTAAAACGGAGAAAAATGCATGAACGTGCTGAAATAGTGTAAAAAAACTAAGTGTAAAACTGTGACAATTTGTGAAAAGTAGAGGGAGAGAACTAAGCCTAGATATGAAGAAAGAGAGTCCGGAGAGATGAAAAAATGAAGAAGATACTCCCCTCTTCGAGATGAGACCAATGGAGGACGAAGAGGATGCCGGATGACTCCGCCCCGAGTCGACGAAGGGCGCCCCGTCGCACAGGTTCAAGAACTCATGATGATTTGCAAAAAGTATAGGCGAAGTTAGGAGGGAAAATGGAGATGAAATCCAACAAATAAGGTATCAAAATGGAGCCTATACTTCCCTCAATAGCCTGGGGTCAAAGGTTTGAGATGACGATTTGACATGGCTTCGCCCCAAGTCCAAGAAGAGCCCCCCATCGCACAGGCGAACTGGGCAGGCTTATATAGAAAAAAGTGGTGAAACCCCCAACTTTCTGCTGCGATTTCAGAGGATAGAGTCCACCAAATCTCGAGATCTATGGATCAATCTCGAGATAATAGATAGGATAAGAGCTAAGAACAAACGGGACTCTTTTTGGTTAAAGATTGTGGAAGTTATGGCTCTTGGAGGAAGGCTTTGGAAACTAATCTGCAGGTATTTTTGGTTGCACGAAATGAGTAAATCCTTAACTTGTGGCCAAGATTCCAGGAGATCCGGTGCATGAAAAGTCGTGCCCTGTGGATAAAATTGAAGTAATACAAAGGGCAAGAGATAGAAACAAACGGGGGTCAATTTGGTGCAGGATTCTAGAAGATAGAGCCCTAACAAAGAGGTCTCGTTGCACAGGTTCGACCTTAGAATCCGGCGGTGAAGAAGATGAAGTTCCGGAACTTGTGGACTCTCTGTTAGATGAACGGTCGCACGATAGACCGCTTTTCGAAATAAACGGTCTTGGAAGGGCCATCCTTTTAATATAAACGGTCATGGGGTGACCGCTTAACGAATGGGGGCGACCGGATAGCTTTTGGCATAAAAATAGATAAACGGTCTTCCAAAGACCATTTTTTGACATAAACGGTCTCAGTAAGATCGTTTTTAAATATTTTAAAAATAATAAAAATAAAATAAAAAATTAAAAAAAGTTATTGTTCAAGGACGGTCAACTGTTGACCGTTTTACTGTTGAACGGTCACCTTGTGACCGTTCAACTCAAGGAACGATCAACTGCTGACCGTTCCACTGTCAGGCTCGCGCAACTTTAAAAATTGAAGCGTATCTTGAAAACAATGTAGAATTAGCGAAAGTGGTAGAAGAAGAAATTGTAGATAACTTAAAAATTAACAACTTTCATGAAGAAAGTAAGATGGGAAAATGATCAGAAGAGAGAGAAAATGTGGCTAGAATAGAGAGAGAAAATACCGAGACATAAGTGAACAGTGCAGTCTGCCGGAAAAATGTAAATAACTTGAAATCGGTGCAGAACTGGCCAATGACGTAGAAGAAGGAATTGTAGAAATTTGAAAGATGAACAACGTTTGTGAAGGACACATTTTGAAAAGAGGAAAGGAAAGGGGTGAAAAAGGACCGTTTTTAAGACTGCATAGCGAAAGGGGGCTGAATGCTTGAGGGAAGCTGGCCTAAATGGGCCGTAAGTTGACTTGGAAGGCCGACAGGTGATAAGATAAGCTCCAGAGCTCTAAGAAATAATGATCTCCAAGGCTCAAATAGAATGGAATAATGAAATGGGCTCGAAATCCATCCAAGGAAGGCTCCAAAACAATGGATAATTCGGGACATCAAAAATAATGAACAAGAGAAATGACGCAACTTACGGGCTAAAAACGGGTGTCAACAGATTTGACCGAAGAGAGGTAGCCATGCTAGTGGGCACGGTTGATGCACCAGGAGACTCAAAATACAAATGTGCCCTAGGACCAACTTGATAGAGACACGTTGTGAACTTACTCTGATACCAACTTGATGTGAAATGACCCCTTGGATCTACATTCGCAAGCAACCGGGCCGAACGGCAGACTCACTCAAGCGGGTTCACCCACGTAGCGCGCACCCGGGTCCGTATGTGGACCACCGATGGGGATGAGGGTCCGATGTTGGACCTTGAGATTCCAGGGGGTTGGCTAGCTTGGGATGGACCCCTAAGCGCCAGGGATGCCCAATTCAGCTGGCGGCCAGCATGCCAAGGGCGTGGGTTGTAGGGTGTGCTCTCTCACAACTCACTCTGCGGTGGACACTCAATTTGATCGATTTTGGATGGGGTACTCACTCGTCGTCTGACGGAGCATAAAAGACAATACTAAATAAACAAAAGTAAACCAGCAGAGGAAGTGACCAGGAGCTCACCTGATTGGCGTGAAGATGCCGATCCCGGCCCGAGACGAGGCGAGCAGGGAAGCATGGGTATACTCTACACGCTGCACCGATGTAGCTTCGAGGGGACCTGCTGTTACAAAACTACTCCTCACGCAGGAGGGTGTTCGTGGGGTGTGGAATTAAGTGGTTACATTCAAACACTAACTCCCGCAGGGAGGGGCTGTAAGCCGGCCAGGCGGGGTGGGGAGAGAACTAAGGTAGAAGCCCAAATGATGAGCTATGCCGGTTCTGCCAACTTTCTGGGACAATTGGACAGGTAGTCGATGGTGGCGCCGCCACGGGCTCCCCCGAACTCTATTGCTGACGAAACTAGCGCTAAAACCTCTTGGATTGGCCCAGGAGGACGTCTGAATTTCTGGGGATTTTCCTAACGATGATGACGGTCGAGGTGGGGTCGAGATCTGGAATGCTCCACTCTGATTCTGACAGTTCTTGAGTCGCTGCTGCTGGAAGGAGAGGACGCCATGAGGACTCCTAGGGTCCGATTGGTGCGAGACCAGAACCTCTGAAATCGTAGTCAAGTCTTCTTCGAACGGAGACCAACGGGGTCATCGGTGGAGGTCAGAGTAGAACTCGAGACCCCAAAAGGTGAGAGAGGGTCGGATCTGACTCAGGATTGACTGACCTGCGCACTCCGAGATAAAAATTCAGAACTTTGTGCTCCGGAGTCCAAATGGAGCCCTACTTCTTGAAGATGGGAGGGGAATTGGAGGAGAAGACTTCAGCCAAGAAATCACGTCCAAATTCATCCTGGAGCAGCCTTGGTCACTTCTTTCCTTGGCTTCTAGTTTCCTAGCGGAGTAGTTTTACGCAGTCGTGAGAGAATGGCTCTCTCGGGCATCTCGGAGCTCGGACGGATGCGAGACTACCAAGTCTGGAAAGCTGCTTCAATGACCTTTCCAGAAATATAGGATACTCCTCCAGAAGATGCTCGGTGAAGATGTGGCAGCCTCTGCAACTTCATAGTATTTTGCTGCTACAAGTTCCAGGCTGGTAGTAGGGGAATAGAGGGAAAGAATGGAGGGTTTAGGGGGAGCGAATGGTGGGAGATGGACCTGGGAATGCTTCCTGGTTGAGAGAGGGGCCAGGGGGGATGACCCAAGGTGTGGGAGGGGGTGTGGGGGCTGTTGGGTCGCAGCTAGTAGGAGGAGGGTGGGGAAGGTGCGGCCAAGGGTGGAGGGTGAGAGGGAGGGGCGCAATTGGCCTTGGGGAAAGGAGGGTGTTTGAATTTTGATTAAAGAGGGGTGGTTAATTGTGGTCTTGGGGAGGGGAAAGGGTGTGTGGGGAATGTAGATGGGTGGTTGGGAGATTGAAAGGGAGGCTTGGGGAGTGGTGTTCTACCTTGGGAGATGGAGGAGGTGTATGGGGAATGCCAAGGGGTGCTTGGGAGAATGTGTGGGATTAAATGGGATAGCTATTGCTTCTAGGGATTTGAAGAGGTGGGATGAGGTGGCAAGTGAGGAGTGGATGAGGTGGCCAACTAGGGATGAGGTGGACAGTGGGGAGGAGAGAGAAGGTGGCGGCCTAGAGAGAGGAGAGAGAGGGGGGCGTAGGAGAGAGAAAGGGAGAGAGAGGGGGGGATAAGGGAGGGGAGCTTCTCACTCCTCTCTAATGGCTTGTCACCAAATGAAACTCAATTGTCTACACTCACAATAATAGATCTTCATTAACTTCAAGTTAGAGAAATGAGGTCCTATTTATAGGCAACCCACATTTTACAATAAGTCCCCGATTTTAGGACTAGTGACAAATAACCAAGGGGGGAAGGGGGCGCCCCTAGGCCAAGCCCACTGAAATGGGCCGATTAACCAACTAATCAACCTAATGACAGTCATACTTAGGTAAATGACTACCTAACCTAGGTACTGGACTCAAATAAAAGGACAATTACATGACTCAACTCATAAAAAATGTAACATACACATTGGAGCCATGCTGGCGAGCTATGGAGAAATGTGAAGGGCGAGAGATGCCCCCATCATGAAGATGTCCCTTGCGAAGGGTATCAAGCTGGTCAGTAGGTGTGGAAGTAGGTATCCCGATGGGAGTGTTGAATATGGGTTCCTCAGTCGTGGCGACTTCACTACGTATATTTTATGTCATTGATGCTTGTATGCTTGAGTTTTTGGTGAAGTTGAGGTGATTCCAGGCTCGTCGGTTTGTATCTGTCTTGCTTGATCCGAGGAGTTGCATGAGTAGTAAACATGAAGTGAGATGACTCTTTTTGTCATTATGGTCTGGCCATGTCCCTCTAGAAGTTTTGCGTGGAGGTTGTTATAGGTTGCACTGGAAGTGATGGGAGTTCTTCCATGGAGTGAGTCCTTCTTCCCATGTTAGTTGTAGTGCATTCCTTCAAATTTCGGGGGAAAAATTTCTTTAAGGGGGGAGGACTACAATACCTTGAGTTTTTGGATTGAGTAATCATGGGTTTCGAAGCATTTTCATGGGCCTCAGATCTTATTTATATATAAAAAAGAATTGTCTAAATATCAGATCATTGGATCCCCAAATAAAAAATAATAATTTAGTTTTTGGGTGTCATGGTATGTCATGCAAATTGTGCATTTTTTGAGGATCACAAGATTAATTTTCGGTGCTTTTCTAATTTATCAAATTTTTAAATCCCAAAATATTTTCCTATAAATAAGCCCCAAACCCCCATCCCTTTCCTTCTCACTTTCCTCTCCCTCACTCCTCTATTTTCTCTACCACTCTCCTTCCCTCCGCCAGGTGGCTGACGGTGGTCATGGAGGAGTGCGGCGGCGAGACGGCAGCGCTGATGAGTGGTGAGGACAAAGAAAGGATTGCGGGCAGTGGGTGCGGCGCGTTCGAGAAGAAGGCATGGAATGATCATGCGGTTTGGGCATCTCCAGCATGGTTCAATGTATGTTTTGGAGTGTGACCTTCGAAAAAGGTAGGGGGATGGATCCTAAACTCTTCCCTTACATTTCTCCTTGATTTGGTAGTGATGTGGGCGAGAGAGAGGGGTTTATTACATTTTTGGGAAAATTTCTGTGCCAGGGTTGAGAGCACGATTTGATTTGTTTCCTTAGCAATTCTTAATGTAAATAGTGTTTTATGGATGGTATGATCGACAGGATAGTTATCCCGTGTTTTTCAATGTTTTCCCGCTAGCAATGGGGGCAGTTAGGTAGGGGAAACTTCCCCCGTACACCTGTTCTGGTTCGGGACCCTCCGTAGGAGGTGGCCAAATTGATGGACATCAGAGGAGGTAGGCAGCCAAAAGGCCAGCCACCTTGTCCAGTCTAGGTAGCCAGATGTCTAGTCGCCTAGAGGGTTGGACAGCCACAGATGTGGCCACCAGGGGATACCCTACTAGGAGGTCAGACCCCTGGCCGCCCAAGTTGCTCGGCGGCCAGAGGGCTGTCCGCCTTGGCCTCTGTGGAGGCTGTCACAGATGTGGCTACCTAAAAAGTAAGGTGGCCAGTGATATGGGCACCCAGGACCCAATTTACCGAAAGCCAAGATTTCGTGTTTCCATGAGATTAGTTATTTCAGCCTACGCCATATGCATCGATAGTCAATAAATTAGCCATCCAATGAGATGTTCTTGGGTTTTTGTGATATAGAGCCACCTCATACTTTTGTTATATGTGTATAATTAGATTAATACGAACCGGTGGTACTCTGGTTGTTTCCACTTCTATAGCGAATTCTTACCTCGAGTGACCCCCCCACTAGTCGTAGCCTTCTTTCCGACATGCAGGTGTCGACCCACCTGGGAGTGGTGGTGCGATTGTCCCGACAAGATGATTTTTAGGCTGATTACCATAGGGCCCCTTGTCTTTGCACCTGAGTCCAGGCTAGGGAAAACAAGCTAGAGGACCTGACTTAGAGCAATTGGTTTATGTGTGCACACATGGTTGGGGGCGTCAGACGCGCGCTGATGAGTGCGAACCCAACTAGTCCTTATTATGTGGTTACTTGGTTACGATGTCTCAGTTTCTGCCTGGTACAAGTAGGGAGACACTTGAGGTGCGGGCTAAGACATCAGTAGATACATCTGGTCTTACTTCTAGTGGGCAGTTCTCATGTCGCTCAGGAGGTAGTAACTCTTGTTTTCTACAGTCGTGGCTTAGTGTTCCGGTGGTGAGTATATTCTGTTATATGTGACCATGAGATAGGTCTACCTCTTACAGCCGTGGTTCCTTGAGGCTTGATTTAAGTAGTAGGCTTAATGTTACTTGTGTAGATTTACTAAGTTGTTGTTACTGCTTTTCCTGTAAGTTATTTATTATTTCTGTTGTTATTATTGTTGTAAGGTGGGGATCCGCGGGACCCCTACAGAGCCAATGCGACAAGACTCACCCATTTTTCTTTTAGGTTTGGAGTGCCTCTAGGCAATCCGGAAGCCTTGAGTGGCGTCGTGGAGTCCTAGTGTTGCCAGCCATTCTTCAACCTGGGTATGCCCCAAGACTTTATACTTTCCTTTTGTTGAGCTGTACTTTTTGGACTTGTACACCAGAACTATAACCTATTTATAAATTGCATAGATCAACTTAATTATATAGATTTCAATTTTTGCCTTTTAATGACTATGCTCATTCTAGATCCCCACGCACTCTCGTGACACCAATCTAACCCTTTCGAGCTTTGTGGCTTGTGGGTAGTAGGTCATGCATGTTACTTTCCAGTACGTAAATCTCAGGTCGTTACAGCTCTTATGCTCCCCACCCCCTTATGCTTATCGTGATTTTCTCTCTCTTGCGTTATGATATAGCGGCTTATCGATGTCAACGATGATATGATCTCTTCAAATAAGGATTTTATTGTACTAGTCGAGGGAAACTTTCCAACAGGACTCTGCACTTGGAATCTGCTCAGGACTGTGGGCATGATCCCAAGTCGAAGCTAGGTCACCTAAAATTTTCTCAAGGTGCTATGAACCGATCAGGCCATTAATGTTGTTTTCTTTCTAACGATCGTACATATAGGTAGGGCCCCTATGAGGATCTAAGACGAGTGGGGAGCTATCTCACCAGGAAATTAGGCCCAAACGCCTACAAATCTAGTTTTGGGTTTCCAGTACGTGGGGTCTATTGTCAATTCCATGACCCCTGTTTTGAGCCTATCTCGAGCCAGGGTTAGAATGCCCGATCTGAATCATCCCCAGGGTTAGGATCGCGCTCTGATGGGCCAACATCATGGCCATGGGCATAGCCCATGATGACCCAATATTCGACCAGATTTGAGCCCTCTTCGTTTTGATGTCCCTTCGAGTATTCTAATCCAACGTGTGCCCTATTATAGTACAACAAATTGGGCATATTTAAAATTCAAAATGTGGTCGGTTGTGGGTGAGATTTCAAGGTTTGGGCCTGACCGTGCTATAGTTCGAGTCCAGACTCCATATGAGCCTAATATTCGTTCAATCTATAACCGCTATTCCCTTGGTTCCTTCAACTTTCTTCGGTGTACCCCTATTGCCCTTTGCAAACCTATCTATGAAGGTAGATTTCAGAAAAATTAAATAGGCCAAGGTGCCGGTTGGATGTATGTCCAGGGGGTTGTAGATGTTCTATCTACCCCGCCCCCGAACTAAACAATATAAACATGCATGTAAACATGAGATTGCATGAAAAGTAAAAAGGGCGACGAAGAATAGAGAACTAACAGTGATCGCCACCAAGGACTTACAGCACCAAATGGATGATGAAAAGTTGATGTTGGGTCTGTGATGCTCCCTCTTTGTCCTTGGTGATGGTTTTGATGATAACAATATATTGTGTGCAAGCATTGTGAAGATGCTCATTGATCATTTTGGAGTGATGGTGCTTACTGTTGTTATCTTGTTTTGTAGGTATGAAATGTGTGGTGAATAATGCTTTCATTTGCTTGGACTTGTGTGGTCTGAAGAGTTCTCAGATGTTCATGATTGAAACAAATGATGGACATCGTTTTGGGAGTCAAATGAATGCATGAATAAGCTTCTTGCTATCCACAATTCGAAAATCAAGTTTTTGGCCTTGGTGTTTTGAGCCTGAAAGTTGAGTAAATAAATCCATGTGGATCTTGATGAAACGGTTTTTCATGCTATTTTCAAATGGGTTTCTTAAAAGGCCATATTTGTTTGAGTTTCACACATCCTTGAGAATGATTATGCTTTTCTAAGTGTAGTCATGCACTTTGTTAATAGGGTTTGCATGTATCTCATGCATGCCCTTCTTAATTGTCATGAGGTAATCTTGTGGAGGAATTGCTTTGAAGTTAGTTCTTCAAATACCTTGGTTAATATTGACATGCTTCTGAATTTTCAAAATGTGCAGGTTCATAATGCCCACATTATGATGGATCCAAAGTAAGTTTAGTATGGATCTATGATGATATTCTGCTCATCTTGAGTTGGGAAATATTAGTTTTCAGGTGCCTTCATGCATATCCTAAATGGGTTTAATGAGGCTTTCAATGAACTGAACATAAAGGCTTGATTCTTTGTTGAAGTTTGGGTGGCTTGATAGTGCTTATTATGCTATATTTCAAAGAGTGATTTGAAATTCAAGTATGCTTAACACTTTCATTGGTTTTTGGTGTAATGAGGTTTAATGCTTGCCAATACATTGTTTCATTTTGTTAAGTATGTGGTCATGGGTCGACCCCAAGGGTCGACCCCTGGGTGGTAGAATTTCTCACAGGTTCCTTACTTGCAGTCGCAAGGGTCGACCCCAAGGGTCGACCCCTAGGAGTTTTTTTTCTCATCAAATGTGCACCGACCCTATCTATGCACAGACCTGGTCTTAAGCATCTTTACATTCTTGCACCTTGCACCGACCTAGTTCACTTCTGTTTCATAGATGTGCATCGACTGTCTTTGGCAAGATTCAGAACTGCACTGACCTATATCTTTGTTTTGTGAAACTGCACTGACCTGTCCCTTGTCTTCTTCTATGTGTGCACCGACCTATCTTTTCTTTCATAAAACCTTGCACTGACCCATAGTGTGCACCGACCTATCTTCCCATTTCATAAGCAGTGCACCGACCTTGTCTATAGGCTACACACTATATGCACGGACCTTTCAATATATGCGCCGACCCTGCTCTTTGGGTCTTTCACATTATGCACAGACTTCTTTGTTGTTTTAACAAACATGCACCGACATTCCTTTGTTGTTTTGAAAAACTTGCATCGACCTTCTTTTGTTGTGTTGAAAAACTTGCACTGACCTGTTCTCATATGTGCATCAGCTTTCACATGCACAGACTTGTTTCCCAAAAGTGCATCGACATTATGTGCACCGAGCTTTGTTGATATTTTTCAAAATGTGTACTGACGTCTTCATGCTTTACCAACGTTTACACAGTGTGTACCGACTTTGGGTTTATATTGACTGCCTTGGGTAGCTTTCCATTTCCGTATTGCATCTGGTTCAGATTTTTGGGTTTGGGTTTCGAACTCCCCATCTTATGATCCGTTTGGCTTGGCTTTTTACCCCATTACCCTTAGGGTTTCACCCATCTATTGGATGTGTATTGATGGGTTTTTACAAGGGCTTTGTGGTCTTAGTTATATATTCTTGCCCTATTTATAACCTGCGATCTCCCACGATGGAGATATTCCTTCAAGGGCTTATTGTTCTATCCTTTCTTGCGGGAGAAGAAGGTCGAGCTGGAGGGTTGCTTCATCACTGGAGGAAGGAGAACGCCACTGAAGACCCCATCCACGAGCTGCCACTCTGATCTGTAGCTAGTCTTGCTGTTCATCGCCGAGTTCCTGTTTTGGGCGGTCTTGACAACGCTGGGCTGTTCCTGCTCCGAGGATCAAACTCCAAATGCACCCTACCTTTGCTATCTACGGGATTCACTGAAGATTTGAGGGGGAATCTTTCTTCTCTCATTTCTATTCTTCCATTTGAGCATAGCTTGTTATTTGGGCATTTATTGTATAACCTTTCGTTTATGAAACTTGATATATTATCGTGTGTGGGCGGAGCTGTGTCTCCGTGCGTTTGATTTTATTGCGGGGAAAGTTTCCCCAAGTTTGGTTGTGGTAGACGGAGCTGCGTCTCCGTGTGGTTCTAGTGTCCAGGGTGTGTTCCCTGACATTGTGTGTGTGTGTGTGTGTGTGTGTGCTGTAGTGGCAGCATTTTGGGGCGTGTCCCCGTGTGTGTATTGCTACGGAAGCAGTGTGTGTGGTGTTGGGGCTCATCCCCATTTTGCTACGGTTCGTAGCGTGGTAGTGAAGCCTCATCGAGTTCGGTGAGGGGTGGACGTAGGAAACCCGTCGTGATCCCGAACCACCTAAAAATCTCTGTGTTCATTGTGGTTGCCTGTGTGTTTATCCATTTCTTATACCTTCATTCACATGTCTACTTGTTAGATTTTTATTCACCGCTCTACTACACGATGCTACTTCTGCTTTTTACTTTCGGGTGTAGTTAAAGTTTAATCACTCTGCATTGCATATTCATGTGAGATCGGAAAGATTGAGAGAGCATCTTTAATCTCACATCTATTTAGGCTAATCATCGTAGTTAATTTTAATTCCACTATGTTTAGTTCAGAAAGTTTTTTAAAATCTGCCATCTCGGCAAGGGGATAATTCAACCCCCCTTCTTGTCCGCCATCTAGTCTGGGCCAACAATTAGTATCAGAGCCCAGTCTCTGATTTTCATACGCGGACCTCACGGTCTAGGAGAAAAGATCTTTCTACGATGGCTAGCATTAATTTGGTTCCTGTCTTTGATGGTTTTGATTATGCTCTATGGCTTGGAAAATTTTATGTTTGGATTACCAATATTGATCCGAAACTTATGAATCTAATCACTCATTGTCCTTACATTCTTCCTAAAAATAAGTTAAGATGGACCGATGAGGATATAAAAAGGAATTCTGATAATTATTTTGTCTTGAATGCTCTTAAGGCTGCAGTGGAGCCTAATCAATTTACTTTTGTTTCATCTTGTAGGTCAGCCAAAGAGATCTGGGATGGGCTAAGCGAATCCCAAGAAGAAAGCCTGAATAGTGTTGATGAGTGCCTCGCGACAAACAACGGCGATGAACGTCAAAGCGAGGAATGTTCTAAGGTAAACTCTGACTCCGATGAAGAAGATGAGCTGAGTTATGATGAATTGATGAATGCTTACGATGAGCTGTGTGATAGATATAAAACAATGAAATTTGAAAACTAAAATTTGAAAAAGAAAATTGAAAATACTTGTGTTGATAATTCCTCATGTGAGAAATGTTCTGAACTTAGGAATTTGAATGAAAATTTATTGCATGATGTTGATGTGCACAAAGAAACTATTTCAATTCTGAAAACTAAAAAAGAAACCTTAATGGCTAAAACTTCTGAACTTGAAAACATTGAAAGACAACCCAGAGGTAAATTGAGCTGTTCAGATTGTGATCAGATCTTGCTTAATGAACATGTTATGAATGACAAACTTGTTAAGGTGAGTGAAGAATTAAAGCATTTAAATACGGCTATGTCTGAAAAATTGTTTGTCCTTGAAAAAGGAAAACATGTGGTTGTTAATAATTCTGAAAATCTTCATGCTCTAGAACAAGAGGTTGCTAGCTATAAGTCAGTCAATTCTCTTTTGAATGAGAAAATTACATCATGTAAATAAGAGATTGCTAGTTCTAAATTGCATATCTTGTGATTAGAAAGTGAAATCAAAAAGTTGAAAGAATTCTTATCGACATCTGACAAAGGAAATCAAAAACTGAAAAATATCATTCATTGCCATTGTGTGCATGAAAAATCCCCCACTGCTAAGTTTGTTCATGCTTCAAGAAAAAGAAGGAATGTTTCACGTTATTACTGCGGAAAATTTGATCATGACATGTATGACTGTTTCTTGATGAAATCTGATGATGATGTGACATTCAAATCAAGAATGAGAATAGTTACTGGTTCTAAAGATCATGAGAAACCCATAAAGAAAATATTCAACAATCATTGCTTCTATTGTGGGTTACATGGTAACGTTTTTGAAAATTATTTCTCAAAGAAAAGCGACGATGAGTGGTCTATCAATAAGAACCTTTCCTGTCATTACTGTGGTAGTTCGGGACATGTAATGAATGATTGTTATGTGATGAAAAAGTGTGATAAATTGTTTATGAAAAGAAAATCTTCTCATTGCTTTTATTACGGCCAAAATGGTCATTCAATGGATGTATGTGGTTTAATGAGAGCTGATGATGATGAATGGTTTGAGAAGAAAAATAAAATCTATCTTGCTCATGCTAGAACTAACCCCTCGGGACCAAAGATGGCTTGGGTACCCAAATGTCTAAAATGAGAACTTATTTTGCAGGGGGCCTTGAGGCCAAGGAAAGTTAATAAATAAAGGGCTCTCAAGGTGAGAAAGTAAAATTGATTGGATTTGAAGCTCATTTTGCTTAGGTTCATTTTGAAAAATCTGAAAATGTAAAATTTGAGTTTGGAGAAAAATTTTATAATTAAAATGGTTGCATTTCTGGTTCATTGATTTGAAGAAAAATTTGTGCTTAAACCACTAATTCGGCTTACTTGCATATTTTATTTGGGTTGGTCACAGAAGACAAGTTTGTTAAACGTGTTATCCTCTACAAGAATATAATTTTTGTGGATTTTTATAAATTAGTCAAAATATAACTTATTCTCTTTATTAATGAATTATTCTAATTAATTGCTAATTAATTTCTCGAAAAAAAATCGGGGTACTACATCCTCCCCCACTTTAAGGAATTTGGTCCCCAAATTCATCGAGTATTACCAATTATTTGAATATTTGAACTAAGATGATCTTATCTATCAAAATAACATGTTAATCATACAACTAATGACGAAAGAATTTATCTATAGTTAGGGATAAAAGAGAACAATACCTTATATAATTCTTCATTCGATAGAAGTTGGTTCCGATTCTTCTTATATTTTTTCTTATGGAAGTAACATAAGATAGTTAGCCATTTTATGATCATGATTTCCGCAACGCAGACACGTTCCGCTCCTTCGCCAGCACTCCTTTACGAGATGACCAAGTTTGTGACAGTAAAAATATTTCATTTGCGTAATATTGCTCCTCTTCTTCTTATTCCTTCGAGCTTCTTTATAACGGACTCGCCAACCTCTAGTAGAACCGAATCTTAACTTACCCATGGACCCACTCGCTTTCATTTAGAGAACAGCTTTTTAAGAATGGCAAAGAGACCTGCAAAATAATTCTATGGTTAACTTTTTCATTCCCATTATGCGTATCACAACGCAATCTTGTATATATTTTATTACTTAACCCAAGATACTACCCAATCTCACCAGGTGACAAGGGATGACACGGGTCTTAAGACTTAGGGTAACCTAGACTCTTGGACAAAAACCTAGGACTCAGACAATGGAGGCTCTGATACCACCTTTGTCACGCCTCGAACTGATAGCAGTGGGAAGCGATGCTCGGAACGTGGCAGTTAACAGTCATGATAATAAGAGCGAAAATAAATAACCACAATTAAACACAAGGAGGACATATACATTGTGAAAATATGAACTTTGTTAATATTTGAAAATTTAAAATATAATTTGACTCACTTACAATATTAGACTCAAATTAAAGGAGGAAATAACAAAAGGGAACGAAAATAAAGTATAACCAGACTCACGACACTAGCTAGACTCAAGAAGATAAAAAGACAGACTTCGATCTCAGGTTTTAGGTTCACTCGATCACACTGACCCGATCCTCATTTGCAACGTTCCGTTTACCGCATTACTTGAAAAGGATTGGAAGTAGGGGTGAGCAAGAAGCTCAGTAGGAATTATACTCTATCGTCAGTCATAGTTTAAGTGATTAACCAATTAATGAATATGCATGATTAACGTGAGAAAAATACAAGGAAAACTAAATAATCATCAAGATTCAAAGAGTAACGATAATTAAATGGAGGAAATAATTGCATGTCGAGATATCAAGCAAGATTAACAAGATTTTTTAGTGAATGGCCATTTACAAGTCAATTCGAGTCATGTCAAGCAAGCAAGCCAGTACTCCATGCTTCAAGCATGAATAATAAGTTTCATGAGAATGTGGAATGCCCTAGACTTAACAAGATAGTCATGCACCGGTGACAATGCCACACCTAGTCATTCACCTCCCAAGGGATCAAGTACTCTTCGGGTGCTCCTCCCAAGACCAGACTGGGCCCTTCATTTGTTTGCCTTGGCATTGATTTGTTTGGATCACAGATCCCACGAATCTAGACATCCACAATATTTAATGGCCAAGAGTTCCAAGGTCAAGTTCACGTAGTCAAGGTAAAGGACGTAAGAATGATGATTCTTAAGAGTCCAAACAATAAGCTCCTTAATCAAGAGGAATAGTTATTCCAAATGACTATAATTGACGATCAATAGACCTAACAATAGGTCGTATCACGAAATACCGTAGCCTAGATAGGCTAGAGTAGCTCACACAATTCGAAAACATGAAATAATCACTTTTAAAAAAACTATAATATACACGGTCGGAAATGGGCCGCTTAATATTTATACGGTCTCATATGGGCCGCACTATCAAGAACTGGGCTTTAGATCAGCCTCTACGAGGTCAAGGATAAATGGTCCAAGATGGGCCTTTCAACAACAAGCACGGTCAAGCCTCAGCCGCACAAGGCCAGAACGACTAAAGCTCAAGAAGGAGATAAACGGGCTTCAAAGGGCCGCACAAAGATGAACGGTCAGACATGGGCCGCACAGGGCCAGAAGTAGAATAGGATATACGGTCCAGACAGATCCGCTCATAGTATGAACGGTCCACAATGGGCCGCATATCAGATGTACAGGCAACTATAGTCCGCACAACATGAGACCTATCAATAGGCTTGAAATTCGCCCAAGTGGACTCCCGAGCTACCATAGGTAGGGTAGAACTGAGCCAGAGTCCAGCCCACTATCTGCTAGTCGGCCTAGCATCTACTGGGCTGATCAAATCAGGATTTAGCAGAAGATGGATCAAGGATAATCGGCCAAACTAATTGGCATTAGCCAGGGATGAACGGTAGCCAGAGGGCCGTTTAAGGGGATATGCGGTCCACTAATGGCCGCACATGTCCCTGTTAGTCCAATTCGGACTAACTCAAATCACAGCAGTTCGATTGAGTCCAAAAATCAATCCTAAGGGATAACAATGGTTCAAGATTAACGGTCCAGGTCTATGGTTAACAAGCGTATACCAAATAGCCATTTCAATTATAAATGATTCACACTTAAGATTGACATTCATTGAAAAGATGAATCAAGATCAAGCTCAAATTAAGTAAATAAGTAAGAATTATTTACTGTCATGAATTATAGTTTATTAGGTGTGTTGCTAACATACAATTAACACTAATCTACTTAACATAGCATGCTGAAATGACAATCAAATCTGTTATGTTAATGATGTGTGGTCACTTCTCGACCTTACATCACCATATACGGTCACAGACATGCCGCTCATGCCCCCTAAGGTCCCAAGGCCTGCTGGAGATGGACAGTCAGTAATGTGCCGCTAGAAGGGATGTGCGGTCTAGAACTGGCCGCAGGACAGATATGCGGTTGGTATCCGGCCGCACGTACCAGGGAAACGATCAGAGATAGAAAGCATTAAACGGTCCACAACAGGCCACCAATCTAGGATGTGCGGTCTATCGTGTGGCCGCACAAGTCCAGACAGGTTGCTGCCCTTCCGCCTTGCCCGACTCCGGCGAGTTTTCTAGGGTCAGAACTAAAACATGGAATTCGCACGATATAAAGCATGGAATTTGGAGCTTTTACTACCAACAGAAAGAGCACAAAAAATGCTACAAGATGCATGAATCAATTTCATATTTACTCTATTAAGTCTCTACTTAAATTGAAGAGGAACAAAGTTAACTCTAATTTGACATGCTTCTACTAAACCTTAAAATACTCGTAGGATACTACATGATATTTGTTGCTTTATATACCAAAAGAAAGAGGACTTGATGCTGAGCATTTTGATATATTACTGGAGGTTTGAGCCCGAGAGAACCTACCTCTATCAGGGAAGAAAGGAAGAAAAAGGAGGAAGACGCGCTAGGTATCGCACGTCGGAGATCACTAGAATTCACCCTCGTCCAAGGTTATCGTCGGCCGCCACAGCTTCCAAATGAAACTAGGGTTCCTAAGGAGCATTTTTATAGGTCGCACACCTTCTGGAGTGTTCTATGCAGGGAGAATTCGTCCACACAAGTCGGGTTAATGTGAACGCCGTCGCAAAAGTTGACTCGATCCAAACTCCACCGATTGCATCTCCTAGGGTTAGGGTTTCGGGAGACTAACAGAGGAGAAATGATCCTATCATCCTAGCCTTTTATTTGATACTAGTTTAGGCTCAATTGATTGAGTATTGGGCTCGAATTTCGTGTTTCAAGGTATGGTTAACTAAGAGTTTAATTTGTGCTTAAACCACTAATTCGGCTTACTTACAGATTTTATTTGGGTTGGCCACAGAAGACAAGTTTGTTAAATGTGTTATCCTCTACAAGAATATAATTTTTTTTGGATTTTTATAAAATAGTTGAAATATAACTTATTCTATTTATTAAGGAATTATTCTAATTAATTGCTAATTAATTTCTCGAAAAAAAATCGGGATACTACATCCTTTCACACTTTAAGGAATTTGGTCCCCAAATTCGTCGGGTATTACCAATTATTTGAATATTTGAACTAAGATGATCTTATCTATCAAAATAACATGTTAATCATACAACTAATGACGAAAGAATTTAGCTATAGTTAGGGATAAAAGAGAACGATACCTTATATTATTTTTCATTCGATAGAAGTTGGTTGCGATTCTTATTATATTTCTACTTGTGGAAGTAACTTAGGACAATTAGCCATTTTATGATCCTGATTTTCGCAACGCAGATACTTCTTTACGAGATGACCAAGTTTGTGACAGTAAAAACATTTCATTTACGTAATATTACTCTTCTTCTTCTTATTCCTTCGAGTTTCTTTATAACGGACTCGCCAGCCTCTAGCAGAATCAAATCTTAGCTTACCCATGGACCCACTCGCTTTAATTTTAAGAACGCCTTTTTAAGAATGACTTAGAGACCTGCAAAATAATTATATGGTTAACTTTTTCATTACCCTCACGTGTGTCACAACACAATCTTGTATATATTTTATTACCTAACCCAAGATACTACCCAATCTCATCAGGTGACAAGGGATGACATGGGTCTTAAGACTTAGGGTAACCTATACTCTTGGACAAAAACTGATGACTCAGACAACGGAGACTCTAATACCACCTCTGTCACGCCCCGAACCGATAGCAGCGGGAAGCGATGCTCAGAACGTGACAGTTAACAGTCATGATAACAAGAGCGAAAATAAATAACCACAATTAAACACAAGGAGGCCATATACATTGTGAAAATATGAACTTTGTTAATATTTGAAAATTCAAAATATAATTTGACTCACTTACAATATTAGACTCAAATTAAAGGAGGAAATAACAAAAGGGAAAGAAAATAAAGTATAACCAGACTCACGACACTAGCTAGACTCAAGAAGTTAAAAAGACAGACTCCGATCACTAGGTTCCAGGTTCACTCGATCACACTGACCCGATCCTCATTTGCAACGTTCTGTTTACCGCGTTACCTGAAAAGGATTGGAAGTAGGGGTGAGCAAGAAGCTCAGTAGGAATTATACTCTATCATCAAGCATAGTGTAAGTGATTAACCAATTAATGAATATGCATGATTAACGCGAGAAAAATACAAGCAGAACTAAATAATCATCAAGATTCAAAGAGTAACGATAATTAAATGGAAGAAATAATTGCATGTCGAGATATCAAGCAAGATTAAAAAGATTTTCTAGTGAATGGCCATTTACAAGTCAATTCGAGTCATGTCAAGCAAGCAAGCAAGTACTTCAAGCTTCAAGCATGAATAATAAGTTTCACGAGAATGTGGAATGCCTAGACTTGACAAGCTAGTCATGCACTGGTGACAATGCCACACCTAGTCATTCACCTCCCAAGGGATCAAGTACTCTTTGGGTGCTCCTCCCAGGACCAGACTAGGGCCTTCATTTGTTTGCCTTGGCATTGATTTGTTTGGATCACTGATCCTATGAATCTAGACATCCACAATATTTAATGGCCAAGAGTTCCAAGGTCATGTTCATGTAGTCAAGGTAAAGGATGTAAGAATGATGATTCTTAAGAGTCTAAACAATAAGCTCATTAATCGAGAGGAATAGTTATTCCAAATGCCTATAATTGACGATCAATAGACCTAACAATAGGTCGTATCATGAAATACCATAGCCTAGATAGGCTAGAGTAGCTCACACAATTTGAAATCAGGAAATAATCACTTTTTGGAAAACTGTAATATACACGGTCGAAAATGGGCCGATCAATATTTATTCGGTCTCATATGGGCCGCACTATCCGGAACTGGGCTGCAGATCAGCCTCTACGAGGTCAAGGATAAATGGTCCAAGATGGGCCTTTCAACAACAAGCACAGTCAAGCCTCGGCCGCACAATGTCATAACGACTAAAGCTCAAGAAAGAGATAAACGGGCTTCAAAGGGCCGCACAAAGATGAATGGTCAGACATGGGCCGCACAAGGCCAGAAGTAGAACAGGATATACGGTCCAGACAGATCCACTCATAGTATGAACGGTCCACAGTGGGCCGCATATCAGATGTATGGGCAACTATAGTCCGCACAACACGGGACCTATCAATAGGCTAGAAATTTGCCCAAGTGGACTCCCGAGCTGCCATAGGCAGGGTAGAGCTAAGCCAGAGTCCAACCCACTGTCTGCTGGTCGGCCTAGGGTCTACTGGGCTGATCAAATCAGGATTTAGCCAAAGATGGATCAAGGATAATCAGCCAAACTAATTGGCATTAGCTAGGGATGAATGGTCACCAGAGGGCCGTTCAAGGGGATATGCGGTCCACTAAAGGCCGCGCATGTCCCTTTTCGTCCAATTCAGACTAACTCAAATCACAGCAGTTCGATTGAGTCCAAAAATCAATCCTAAGGGATAATAATGGTTCAAGATTAACGGTTCAAGTCTAAGGTTAACAAGCGTAAACCAAATAGCCATTTCAATTATAAATGATTCACACTTAAGATTGACATTCATTGGAAAGATGAATTAAGATCAAGCTCAAATTAAGTAAATCAGCAAGAATTATTTACTGTCATGAATTATAGTTTATTAGGTGTATTGCTAATATGCAATTAACACTAATCTACTTAACATAACATACTGAAATGACATTCAAATCTGTTCTGTTAACGATGTGCAGCCGGTTCTGGACCTTACATCACCATATACGGTCACAGACTGGCCGCTCATGCCCCCTAAGGTCCCAAGGCCTGCTGGAGATGGACGGTCGGTAATGTGCCGCTGGAAGGGATGTGCGGTTTGGAACTGGCCGCAGGACAGATATGCGGTTGGTATCCGGCCGCACGTACCAGGGAAACGATCAGAGATAGAAAGCGTTAAACGGTCCACAACAAGCCGACAATCTTGGATGTGCGGTCTATCGTGTGGCCGCACAAGTCCAGACAGGTCACTGCCCTTCCGCCTTGCCCGACTCCGACGAGTTTTCTAGGGTCAGAACTAAAACATGGAATTCGCACGATATAAAGCATGGAATTTGGGGCTTTTACTACCAATAGAAAGAGCACGAAAAATGCTACAAGATGCATGAATCATTTTCATATTTACTCTATTAAGTCTCTACTTAAATCGAAGAGGAACAAAGTTAACCCTAATTTGACATGCTTCTACTAAACCTCAAAATACTCGCAGGATACTACATGATATTTAGGGCTTTATATACCAAAAGAAAGATGACTTGATGCTGAACATTTTGATATATTACTTGAGGTTTGAGCCCGAGAGAACCTACCTCAATCAGGGAAGAAAGGAAGAAAAAGGAGGAAGACGCGCTAGGTATCCCACGTCGGAGATCACTGGAATTCACCCTTGTCCAAGGTTCTCGTCGGCCGCCACAGCTTCCAAATGAAACTAGGGTTCCTAAGGAGCATTTTTATAGGTCGCACACCTTCTGGAGTGTTCTATGCAGGGAGAATTCGTCCACGCAAGTCGGGTTAATGTGAACGCCGCCGCAAAAGTTGACTCGATCCAAACTCTGCCGATTGCATCTTCTAGGGTTAGGGTTTCAGGAGACTAGCATAGGGGAAATGATCCTGTCATCCTAGCCTTTCATTTGCCATTGGTTTGGGCTCAATTGATTGAGTATTGGGCTCGAATTTCGCGTTTCAAGGTATGGTTAACTAAGTGTTTAATTAGGGCTTAAACTACTAATTCGGCTTACTTACAGATTTTATTTGGGTTGGCCACAGAAGACAAGTTTGTTAAACGTGTTATCCTCTACAAGAATATAATTTTTTTGGATTTTTTAAAAATAGTAGAAATATAACTTATTCTATTTATTAAGGAATTATTCTAATTAATTGCTAATTAATTTCTCGAAAAAAAATCGGGATATTACAATGATTATCCGGTATATCAAATGGCGATTGTGGAAAGTTAGATTTTGTCCAACTGGAGGCCTTCCCCATGCTTGATGGTGGTCTTCGGACCTACATTCTCAGCCACGTACCGGTAGTCACCTTGTGTGAAGACTTTACCTTGATGGATGTTTGAGTGTATATATATTATATCACCCTTTTCTTGAAAACATCCTATGACTTTTTCCCTTACTAGATAAAATTGCATTGATTTAGACATTTTTGTTACATGGCGTATATTAAGGGGGAGATTTCTTTATTACTGTGCATACACTTAGGGGGAGACATATCTATGATAAGACTAATTCATGTCTTACATTCAATACAACCACCCACACACTTTGAACATTTTTGAGATAAATGATTCAATTTAATAAGGATTTCAGTTTTTCTCGGAATACTTAAGAGGACTCTTGAATCTCTACATGGAATTCACATGTCTCGTGAGGAAAAAGCTGTTTGCCCCACCAATTTTTTTTTATAAGTTTAATGTGAATCCGAGTAGCCAAGAATCTTTCCTGAAATAAAGGAGGAAACTCGCGTCGAAAAGTGAAGCTAATCCACATGAGAATAAGTGTCATTTGCCACCGAGTAGCTGAGAAGTGTCTCTGAGACAAAGGATACAACTCGCGTCGAAAAGTGACAAAATCCACAGTTAAGATAAGTGACGAAACTGAGTAACCGGGAAATGCCCCTGACACAAAGGGTATGACTCGCGTGAAAAGGTTAGTCCCCTTTTTGTGTTTAACCAAAGTTTTGGGGTTATACGTAGCTACCAATATTCGAGCAGTGTGTATGGAAGTGTATGGATAATAAGTTATTTTTAGTGTTCTTTAGAAAATCTTTTTATCCATATGATCTAGAAATTCAGTGCTCTATCTTTACTTATACACCTTGGACTTGATTGTGTGAATGTACTTTATGAATCTGTCAACCTTCATAGTTTATGCAGTACCATCTTTATGTAAGCACGACCCTCTTAGCATTGCTCATCCACATCATGCTCCATAATCAATTGCACTCTTCTTAAACCAATGCCGAAGGGACTTGCTTGAGTATATATTTTATTATGCATGCTTGAGTGTTTGATTGCTTGATCCTTTTTGTTCATACCATACATCATTCCATATTGATGCATCTTTAGATCATACATGTAAATAACAGGTTATATAATCCCATTGTCAATCAATTTTTGTTCATGACAATATGGGGAGAATAATGTGCTCTTTAGCATAAATTCACTCCAATCATACTTTTGTGCACAGTTCAGTCATACATTTTGCATACAGTTTAGACATTGAGCATTTGCACATATTTCAAACATCTTGCATATTGCACATCAAATTTCATTTTCATGCTTGGTGCTCATGGTTTGCCCACCTTCCTTTATTGGTAGGTGAATTGCTGGGTTCATGTGCTACTCTATCTCATTTAATATTTGATTGTTCCTCGTCCCCCACTTTTTGATAATGTCAAAGGGGTAGAGAGTTTTGGATGGCCATAATGTATTGTCATCATCAAAAAGGGGGAGATTGTTGGGTTTGTGACGCTCCCTCTTTGTCCTTGGTGATGGTTTTGATGATAACATAATATTGTGTGCAAGCATTGTGAAGATGCTCATTGATCATTTTGGAGTGATGTTGCTTACTGTTGTTATCTTGTTCTATAAGTATGAAATGCGTGGTGAATAATGCTTTCATTTGCTTGGACTTGTGTGGTCTGAAGAGTTCTTAGTTGTTCATGATTGAAACAAATGATGGACATCCTTTTGGGAGTCAAATGAATGCATGAATAACCTTTTTGCTATCCACAATTCGAAAATTAGGTTTTTGGCCTTGGTGTTTTGAGCCTGAAAGTTGAGTAAATAAATCCATGTGGATCTTGATGAAATGGTTTTTCATGCTACTTTCAAATGGGTTTCTTAAAAGGCCATATTTGTTTGAGTTTCACACATCCTTGAGAATGACTATGCTTTTCTAAGTGTAGTCATGCACTTTGTTAATAGGGTTTGCATGTATCTCATGCATGCTCTTCTTAATTGTCATGAGGTTATCTTGTGGAGGAATTGCTTTGAAGTTAGTTCTTCAAATACCTTGGTTAATATTGACATGCTTCTGAATTTTCAGAATGTGCAGGTTCATAGTGCCCACATTATGATGGATCCAAAGTAAGTTTATTTTGGATCTATGATGATAATCTGCTCATCTTGAGTTGGGAAATATTGGTTTTCAGGTGCCTTCATGCATATCCTAAATGGGGTTAATGAGGCTTTCAATGAACTGAACATAAAGGCTTGATTCTTTGTTGAAGTTTGGGTGGCTTGATAGTGCTTATTATGCTATATTTCAAAGAGTGATTTGAAATTCAAGTATGCTTAACACTTTCATTGGTTTTTGGTGTAATGAAGTTTAATGCTTGCCAACACCTTGTTTCATTTTGTTAAGTATGTGGTCATGGGTCGACCCCTGGGTGGTTGAATTTCTCACGGGTTCCTCACTGGCAATCGCAAGGGTTGACCCCAAGGGTTGACCCCTGGGAGTTGTTTTTCTCGCCAAATGTGCACGACCCTATCTTTGCACCGACCTAGTCTTAAGTGTCTTTACATTCTTGCACCTTGCACCGACCTAGTTCACTTATGTTTCATAGATGTGCACCGACTGTCTTTGGCAAGTTTCAGAACTGCACCAACCTATATCTTTGTTTTGTGAAATTGCACCGACCTGTCCCTTGTCTTCTTCAATGTGTGAACCGACCTATCTTTTATTTCATAAAACCTTGCACCGACCCATAGTGTGCACCGACCTATCTTCCTATTTCATATGTAGTGCGCCGACCTTGTCTATAGGCAACACACTATATGCACTGACCTTTCAATATATGCACTGACCCTGCTCTTTGGGTCATTCACATTATGGACAGACTTTGTCTGTGCTATGCACAGACTCTGTGCTACATATGCACAGACTTCTTAGTTGTTTTAACAAACATGCATCGACCTTCCTTTATTGTTTTGAAAAGCTTGCATCGACGTTCTTTTGTTGTGTTAAAAAACTTGAACTGACCTGTTCTCATATGTGCATCAGCTTTCATATGCACAGACTTGTTTCCCAAAAGTGCATCGACATTATGTGCACTGAGCTTTGTTGATATTTTTTAAAATGTGCACCGACGTCTTCATGCTTTACCGATGTTTACACAGTGTGCACTAACTTTGGGTTTATATTGACTGCCTTGGGTAGCTTTCCATTTCCCTATTGCATCTGGTTCAGATTTCTGGGTTTGGGTTTCGAACTTTCCATCTTATGATCCATTTGGCTTGGCTTTTTACCCCATTACCCTTAGGGTTTCACCCATCTATTGGGTGTGTATTTGAAGGGTTTTTACAAGGGCTTTGTGGTCTTTAGTTCTATATTCTTGCCCTATTTATAACCTGCGATCTCCCACGATGGAGATATTCCTTCAAGGGCTTATTGTTCTATCCTTTGTTGCAGGATAAGAAGGACGAGCTAGAGGGTTGCTTCATCACTGGAGGAAGGAGAACGTCGCTGAAGACCCCATTCACGAGCTGCCACTCCGATCTGTAGCTGGTCTTGCTGTTTATCACTGAGTTCCTATTTTGGGCGGTCTTCACAATGTTGAACTCTTCCTACTCCGACGATCAAACTCCAAATGCACCCTTCCTTCGCTATCTACGGGATTCACAGAAGATTTGAGGAGGAATCTTTCTTCTCTCATTTCTATTCTTCCATTTGAGCATAGATTGTTATTTGGGCGTTTATTGTATAACCTTCCATTTATGAAACTTGATATATTCTCGTGTGTGGGCGGAGCTGCATCTCCGTGTGTTTGGTTTCATTGCGGGGAAAGTTTCCCCAAGTTTGGTTGTGGTAGACGGAGTTGTGTCTCTGTGTGGTTCTAGTGTCCGGGGTGTGTTTCCCGACATTGTGTGTGTGTGTGTGCTGTAGTGGCAGCGTTTTGGGGCGTGTCCCCGTGTGTCTATTGCTGCGGAAGCAGCGTGTGTGGTGTTGGGGCTCGTCCCCATTTTGCTACGGTTCATAGCGTGGTAGTGAAGCCTCACCGGGTTCGGTGAGGGGTGACGTAGGGAACCCGTCGTGATCCCGAACCACCTGAAAATCTCTGTGTTCATTGTGGTTGCCTGTGTGTCTATCCATTTCTTCTACCTTCATTCACAGGTCTACTTGTTATATTTTTATTCACTGCTCTACTACACGTTGCTACTTCTGCTTTTTGCTTTCGGGTGTAGTTAAAGTTTAATCACTCTGCATTGTATATTCGTGTGAGATCGGAAAGATTGAGAGAGCATCTTTAATCTCACTTCTGTTTAGGTTAATCAACGTAGTTAATTTTAATTCTACTTTGTTTAGTTTAGAAAGTTTTTTAAAATATGCCATCTCGGCAAGGGGACAATTCAACCCCCCCTTCTTGTCCGCCATCAAGTCTGGGCCAACAATTGGTATTAGAGCCCAATCTCTGATTTTCATACGCGGACCTCACGGTCTAGGAGAAAATATCTTTCTATGATGGCTAGCAATAATTTGGTTCCTATCTTTGATGGTTTTGATTATGCTCTATGGCTTGGAAAATTTTGTAATATTGATCTGAAACTTATGAATCTAATCACTCATGATCCTTACATTCTTCCTAAAAATGAGTTAAGATGGACCGATGAGGATAGAAAAAGGAAGTCTGATAATTCTTTTGTCTTGAATGCTCTTAAGGCTATTGTGGACCCAAATCAATTTACTTTTGTTTCATCTTGTAGGTCAGCCAAAGAGATCTGGGGTGGGCTTAGTGAAGCCCAAGAAGAAAGCCTGAATAGTGTTGATGAGTGCCTCGCGACAAACAACGGCGATGAACGTCAAAGCGAGGAATGTTCTAAGGTAAGCTCTAACATCGATGAAGAAGATAAGCTGAGTTATGATGAATTGATGGATGCTTACGATGAGCTGTGTGATAGATAAAAAATAATAAAATCTGAAAGCCGAAAATTGAAAAAGGAAATTAAAAATACTTGTGTTGATAATTCCTCGTGTGAGAAGTGTTCTGAACTTAGGAATTTGAATGAAAATTTATTGCATGATGTTGATGTGCATAAAGAAACTATTTCAATTCTGCAAACTAAAAAAGAAACCTTAATGCCTAAAATTTCAGAACTTGAAAACATTGAAAGACAACTCAGAGATAAATTGAGCTGTTCAGATAGTGATCAGATCTTGCTTAATAAACTTGTTATGAATGACAAACTTGCTAAGGAGAATGAAGAATTGAAGCATTTAAATACGGGTATGTCTAAAAAATTACTTGTCCTTGAAAAAGGAAAACATGTGGTTGTTGATAATTCTGAAAATCTTCATGCTCTAGAACAAGAGGTTGCTAGCTATAAGTCAGTCAATTCTCTTTTGAATGGGAAAAATACATCATGTGAAGAAGAGATTGCTACTTCTGAATAGCATATTTTATCCTTAGAAAGTGAAATCAAAAAGTTGAATGAATTCTTGTCCACATCTGACAAAGGAAATCAAAAATAGAAAAATATCATTGATTGTCATTGTGTGCATGAAAAATCCCCCACTACTGAGTTTATCATGCTTCAAGAAAAAGAAGGAATGTTTCACGTTATTATTGCGGAAAATTTGGTCATGACATGTATGAATGTTTCTTGATGAAATCTGATGATGATGTGGCATGCAAATCCAAAATGAAAATAGTTGCTGGTTCTAAAGATCATGAGAAACCCATAAAAAAACATTCAACAATCATTGCTTCTATTGTGGGTTACATGGTCACGTTTTTGAAAATTATTTCACAAAGAAAAGTGATGATGAGTGGTCTATCAATAAGAACCTTTCCTATCATTACTGTGGTAGTTCTGGACATGTAATGAATGATTGTTATGTGATGAGAAATGATGACAAATGGTTTATGAAAGGAAAATCTTCCCATTGCTTTTATTGCGGCCAAAATGGTCATTGAATGGATGTATGTGGTTTAATGAGAGCTGATGATGAATGGTTTGAGAAGAAAAATAAAACCTGTCTTGCTCATGCTAGAACTTATTGAACACATGTGCACCATGATTACTGTTATGGTTTTGATGATAGCAACTACTATAAGTCACATTGTGTTTGCATATGATGTCATTGTGTATCTGTTTAAGCAGTTTGTCATTTCATCGAACAGGTTGCGGGCATGTGCACTGCATTCCAAGTCTATACGTTGGACAAAGTCTATACGTTGGACAAAGTTTGTACATTAGACGAAGTCTATACGTTGGACGAAGTCTATACGTTGGACAAAGTCTATACATTGGACAAAGTCTGTATGATGGACAAAGTCTATACGTTGGACAAAGTCTGTACATTGGACGAAGTCTATACGTTGGACAAAGTCTGTACGTTGCTGAACATGAAGTCTGTACGTTGGCTGCCTAGCACAACTCGAAGTCTATACGTTGCTGCACACAAAGTCTATACGTTGCTGCAGATGAAGTCTGTACGTTGGCTGTATGCACAACTCAAAGTCTGTACGTTGCACAACACGAAGTCTGTACGTTGCGGCAGATGAAGTCTGTACGTTGCTGCAGATGAAGTCTATACGTTGGCTGCATGCACAAAACAAAGTCTGTACGTTGCATAAGACAAATTATGTATGTTGGCTGCTAGCACAACTCCAAGTCTGTACGTTGGTTGATGGCTGCAACACAAGTCTATACATTGGCCGGCTACTTCACACGCAAAGTCTATACATTACGTTCTATTGTGTTCGTGCATCAAGTTACCAAGTCTGTATGTTCATGAAGTAAGTCTGTACATGCTCATACATGCTCAAGGTGCAAAGTCTGTACAGAGTTCATACATGCACACAAAGTCTACACGTCCAAGCCTTGATGCAAAGTCTATACAACAACTACAAGCTTCATTCAAATAGCCAAGGTTATTGAACAAGATGAGAGTCCAAAGATAAAGATTCAGTTGGTACCTTCTAGACCAACAAGGATGAAGTTACAGACATGAACAGGCTGCTAATGGACACAAGCGACGGAGCTGAAGCGGCTAACGGACCGACTCGGGCTGGACCGGGGGCTGCCCAGCTGGCGGTCGACCGCCAGCACAGGGGCGGTCGACCGCCCCAGACAGCAGACTCCCGTCTGTAGTTCTGTCAGCTGTAGGTCGACCGCCAGCCAATAGCGGTCGACCGAAAATCCCAGGGACCGCCCTGTTGACACCCGTTTTTTTACCGATAAGCTGAGTCGTTTCTCTTACTCCCACTAGTTGATGCCCTAAGTTGTCCATCATTCATTGGGCCATTTTTTGTGGCACATCCTGGGCCCATTTTATGGGTAGCCTCCCTCCTTGTTAAAGTCCGTATCAATTCAGGGCTTATTGGACCTTGGCTTTGATTAATTGAACGTGTTTTATGAAAGTCAAGTATCCAAGATCATGAACGGTCCAACATCAGCCGTTCAGTACTGGGGCGGTTGAACCCACACCGTTCATACATTTTGGCTAATTTCTCAAGATTTTCAGAATATTCACCGACAGGCTTTTGTTCGGCCCTATCATGCCCGTTCAAACAAATGGACGGGCTAATTCAAACCGCCTATATCTTAGAGTCCTACGCGTGCCAATTTTCTCAGATAATTATCCAATTATTTGAATTATCACCGACAGGGTTAGAACGGTCGATGGTTGGCTGCTCTACATTTGAACGGGCTTATTAGAACCGTTCCTCTTTGAGTGTCCAACGGCGGACGTTTTGGTCAGTTTGAGCGATAATTTTCTGATTTTCCACCGACAGTGTTGGACGGTCTTTACTAAACCGCCCATCAGCTTGAGCGGTCTATCGTAAGACCGTTCATCCTTTCGATTGGTAATTTTTAACAGATTTTTCTCCCTTTTATGCATGGTTTTATCCCTGACTTCTCTTGTCGATTTCTCCGTGGATAATCAACCTTTTTTGATGCCGTTTCGACTGGATAAGAGATTATGATAATATCTATGATTTATCTTTTATAATTTTGACCTAAAAATAGCTCTAAACCCTAGTTTCGGGGCTGGCTTTCTAGGCTCTATAAATAGACCCTAAGGGCCGGACTGAAAAGGGGGGGAATTTTTGGTCGACGGCGAAGCCCTGCCGCATTCTTGAGCGACCTAGCACCAAGGAGGGAGGCTTTCTACGTCCATACAAGCCTCCGGTTCAGGGAGTAGTTTGGTCTTGAATCTTTTCATTTATAGTTTTCATCACTTTCCCTTCATTGCATGTCACGCCCCGAGCGCGGAAGATACCCGGAGATGCGCGACGTGTCTATATCAATCATGTCAATCAGAGTGGTCGTGTATTCGACACAAAGACAGAGATGCGCAAAATAGCAAGATAACCCAATCCTTTATTTCATAATGGATAGACTATTACAAATCCAATACTCTGTTTAAAAAAGGAAAAGAATACATATTTGACTCAAGAAACTATAGAAAAGACTAGATGACACTTGGAGAATCTCTATCTCTTCACTCTTGACAATTCCCATCCGATTGACTTCCATCGTCGTCGGACTTACCTGAAAAGTAAAAAGGGACAAACGGGATGAGCGAACGCTCAGTAGGAAATTATATCTCAAGTACTAGCAAGTGGTTTAAGTAATTATATTTTCATGGATGCAATAAAGCTATGCATGCTCGCATGAAACGACAAGATAGAGAGAATGTAATATCAAAGAAATAAGATGAACTTTCATGAACAAGATACAAGTTATTCAAGATATTCAAGCAAGTACCATTATCGAGTCATGTCAAGAACTTTGGCTATCATGTATCAAGCAAGTAAATTACCCTCTTTCGGGCCACGCATTTCATGTAAAGTCAAGTACGATTCAAGTACAAGATGTGTGTGGAATGTCCAATCAAGCAAGTCAAGTACTCGGTATAATGCCAGATACCTTATCATTTTAACTCCCATGGGCACAAGTACTTTCGGGTGCTCCTCCCAGGACCAGATCGGGCCCTATATGCGCAGGCATTTATCATGTGTTTTGACATCCACTCTTGTTTATATAGCCAATATAGAATTTCAATAATCAAGCTTGTAGACACGTATGACAACTTTGATAGAATAGAGTCCAAAAATATGACAAAGGACGTAGAATGGCGATAATAACGGTATAATCACGATGTCGGTAAAACTAGGTAGATTATGGTTCCTTTAACTTAGGTACCATGACAAATCAATATGGACATTCTTTATATAGAATTGAGGTCCACATGAACAGTATATCAAAGGTAAGATACCCTCATTCTTATCATAGAATTGAGGTTTACAAGAACGACATGATATGGCATGATATCATCATCCCATTTAAGAATTTCTTATGATATACTCTTTGTATAATCATAAGGGCCGGTATACCATGTTTTCTTTAGATTGACATGGCAAAAACTGTATAATGGGTTTTTAGGGTACAACCAGCTCAGTCGGCCTTGAGGGAATCCAAGGCTACGAGGAGTCTTACGGAGGTCTCTATGACTAACTCGCTAGTCCAAAGGAACGGAATGTCCAATGGAGAGCTTGTATGTCAATGAGAGTTTAGTGTGATCGATAAATCAACATGAAACGTGGGACTATACTCACGGAGTGGAGAATAGTGCCGATATATATATATATGTATAATATATAAACCATCGGTTAGCAAACCAGAGGAAAAATCAGTTTACAGTAAAATAACGACTTAGGTCAAGTCGTGTCTCAAGTAATTAACGCCTAACTGAAGGGCGTTTACATATATTGCCAATTTGCAGAATTTCCATTATTTCATTAATTTATCAAAAACACGCCTTTCCTGGGGGCGTTTCTTAAAAGTTGACGACTGCAGAGACAGGCGTCTCATCATTTACATATTTGACAGGATATAATTATTCTCAGAAATTTATCAAAAACGCGCCCTTGGAAGGGGCGTTACTTTCAAAAACGCGCCCTTGGAAGGGGCGTTACTTTCCAATTCCATTTTACAGAATATGTGAATTTTAGGTTTTTAACAGATACACGCCCTAGAAAGGGGCGTTACTTTTAATGTTCACGCCTTGTACTGGGGCGTTAGAATATGGAAAACGACTTTGTCCAAGTCGTGAATTTCAAGGGATTTACGATATTTTAATAAATAATATTTCGAGAGACAGGAGACATGTCATGGCAGTAAAATTTAACAGGAATTCACAGAGTCATGCAAGATATTAAAAATCAATATTTCATATGTATTGTAATTTTTAAACAGGATCAATTATTAATCACATGCGATTCTTATGAAATTAACGCCTGCGTAGAGGGCGTCAAATATTAAATTGACGACCACTAGTATGGTCGTTTCTTTTAAATTAGCGCCTTAATCAAGGGCTTTTCTTTCAAAATATTTCAGAAAACGCATGAAAACTATAATAATCATATGCATGACATGCTTATATATATATATATATATCTTGCATTAATTCCATTTGGGCTACAGTAACTTGAGAAAACCTACCTTAAAGGGTTGATTTGGAGATAACCGTGAAGGGTCTGTAAGAATTAAAGAGGCAGCAGATGTTGGATGAAGATGATGAAGAACCTTGTTCTTCACGTTACAGAACCTGTAGAGGAAGAGAAAAAAAAAGAAAGAAGATGAAGATGTTAATAATCTTCACAGATGTAACCGAAGCTAGGACAAATAATGAAGAACATAACCTTGTTCTTTACTCAAGCACCAGATCCTTATCCTGCATTAAAGGAGAAGAATAATAATCAATATTCTTCATGCGGCTGTAAACAGAAGGGCAAAAGAAATAAGAAGAACGTATGTTCTTCACTTACCGTGTAGCAGTAGATCGATCAAATGGTTTAGGGTTGGATCGATCGGGTATATTTATAGGATTTTAGAGTCCTAACAAAGGTAGTGTTTGATTGAGGGTAATATATCCTTAATAGAGTCCTTACTCTAATAGACACTTACTAGATTAGGTTAATCTTTCCTTGGATAAGTTCTGGGTTCGATCGGTTCACGAACTGAATTAACATAATCCTTCCCTGGATAAGCTCCCGTGTCGAACGGAACTCGAATGGAATTAACGCCTTTGGTCAGGGCGTGTATTCTTGAATTAACGCCTTGCATAAGGGCGTTTCTTAAAAAGCGCCTTGAAAAAGGGCGTTTCGTGTTTTAAAACACGCCTAAGATAGAGGCGTTTCTTTTTACTTACCCATTTGGTCATGAGAGTTGACGACCGCATGTGTGGGCGTCCTTTCTTTAGTCACGCCTTTGATAGAGGCGTTTCTTTTTGAATTAACGCCCTAATAAGAGGCGTTATTTTTAATTTGTTTTATTTCGTCCAATTAACCCTATTCCTTTTATATATATATTACTTCTGTAATATATATGTTTTAATTCATTTCAATTATTCATTTATTAGGGTTGCTACATTGCATGCATCGTTTCCTCCCTACGTCCTCATTTTTTCTCATTATCATGCACACATCCACCCACGCTTTTGTCACCCTAGGGGTTTAAAACCCCCAGGTATCCCCCCTTGACATTCGTTTATGTTCATTTCTTCTTATATTGACATTTACTACACCGTCCAGTTCTAATTTAGGTCTTTTCTGTGTGTTTCTTACGTTGTTTTTCAGGTCAGCAATCATCAACACGAGGCCCATCCCCTCTGGCCAGCCGGAAAGCGTTGAGGTTGGACCCCCTTGCAACTTACTGCGTGGTGGACTTGTGCGGTTTTAAGACAACCGTTCAACATCGTGTGCGGTGTAGAAAGCGCCGTTCATTCTGTTGGTGCGGTCAACAGAGCGCCATCCGTCCTCCAGTGGTAGTTCCTCCCACACCCTCTGCAGCGCACTTAGGCTGTCTATCGTAAGACCGTGCATCCAATAGGCGGCCCTCCAGGAGCCGTACATCTCTCCAGCGCTGCAGCTTAGGCGAGTACTCCGCCTCTTTCCAAGGTACGGCGTGTCCAACACGTCCGGCACCTTGGTGGCGATCACGGTCCTTTTGTTCTCTATTCTCCTCTTATCCTTGTTATTTGCTCATCGCATATGGTTCCACTCATGATGCATATTGATCTTTAGTAGGAGGAGAAAAATATATCTACATCCCCTTTTGTGGCGATCACGGTCCTTTTGTTCTCTATTCTCCTCTTATCCTTGTTATTTGCTCATCGCATATGGTTCCACTCATGATGCATATTGATCTTTAGTAGGAGGAGAAAAATATATCTACATCCCCTTTTGTGGCGATCACGGTGGGACCCCTAACGCCCATCGTGTTTTTGAGTTGTTGACCCCCCTTATTTGTTGTGCAAGTTTTCTTCTAAGAGTGATTTGTAAGTTGGAAGCGTTTTCTGCCTCCTGGGACGTGTGCGGTTTTTACTGAGCCGCCCATACGTAGGAGCGGTTGATTCTCCACCGTCCGTCCCCTGCGGCCAGAGCCAGCTTCTCTCCTCTTTCCTGTTCTGGACGGTTCCTGACACGCCGTCAAGCATTTGGAGCGGTTTGAATCTAGCCGTCCATCGCTTCAGCACAGGTAAGCTTCACTCTCTTTTGGTTGTAGGCACGCGGCTGCTGGACGACCGTGCAAAGGATTGCGCGGTTGAATACAGACCGTTCTCCAGGTATTTTCCTGCCACTGCTGCCTCGTGTTCTCAGTATCTTGTGATTATTCCATAGTTCTTCTGTTGTTTTCTCCCTGGATTACACGGTCCTAGACAGACCGTTTTACTGGTAGAGCGGTCGAATAAGGGCCGTTCATCTTCTATCACAGTGCGCTCTTGGTGTATGTTGATTGTCATATTCTACGCGATTTACTGCTCTTGGTGCTATTTGTTGATTTCCCCCCTGCTCCCTCATCATAGTTGCGTTATCATTCTCTTTGTTGTTCATGCGTATACTTGCTCATTGATTGATAGTTGCTAGGCTAGATTATGCATGCACCCCGGTGCGCATAGGAGCATCCATTTCTTCTCATAGTAGTTGCAATCCTACCGAGGTAGGGTTTCCTCTCATCTCCATATTCCTTGGAGCCGACTAGGGACCTTGCCGAGGACCTCCGTGAGCCCCCGTGAGCTGTGGATTCCCACACGGATGCCGGGCAGGTTGTACCACATCCACCACCAGTCTAGGGTTTACATCCGCAAGCGAGAGATCCTTGTAGAGTCACACAGTTTCTCATTACCTACCCCAATTAGGCACCTAGTGGTTGAGAGAACTTATACTTTCATTAACTCCCTAAAGGTTCGAAGAGGAAATCAGAAGAAATTGACGAGCATCATTTAATAATTTGATTGCATAATTGGGTGATTCGAATCTCATCTCTTCCTTCCATTGCATGCTTGTTATTTGCTTTGTAGGTTTGGTCGGTTAGTTTTGTCGGTCCTAGTCCTAGGTGTCTTGGTGCATGTGGGATTGTCTCTTTCCCTCACGATCACCTCCTAGTGTTGGTTCTTATTTCCAGTCATACTCCAACCCCTTGTTTGATTCATCATCTTCCATGTCGTCGTACGACTTCTCTCAGTCCCACGAGGACTCCCTTCCTCGTGGCCTTCTTGAGGACCCACCTAGGGTCGCCCACCTGTAGGGAGGAGAGGGGACTACCCCTCCCCTCCCAACCATTCTTGGCGAAGGTTCCCAACCCTCTCTTTCAAATCCGTCCAATCAGAATTTAGCCAATCTAATCCTCAATATGATGGCCCAGCTGGACCCTACCCAGCTCCATCTCATCCGGCAGGCTTTGCAAGGGGCCGATGCGCCAACCTCAATTCCTTCTCATGGCACGACTGCCGCTGCCATCCAGTCTCCCGCTGTTGGGACCACCTCTGTGGCTCCTATCGACCTTACTCTTGTCCGACCTCAGGCCCTTCTCTATTCCAATATGGAAATGGGCCAGGCTTCCACGTCGGCCCATCAGCAGCTCGATAAGGGAAAGTCTCCAATCCCCTCAGTTCCTTACCTTGATCCATACGCCATGATTTCTCCGTCACCGCAGGCCCTTGTAGCCCCGGCGGATCTCGTTAGGTTGCAATCAGGGATAGCCCAGTTGGCTCATGCGGATATGGGCCCTTCCTCGGCCCACTATCCCTCTTACGGGCCGCCCCCTCAATCACCTTATCCTTTAACCACCTATCCAGGTATTGCTCCTCCTGCTCCTTCTCCTCCTTCCCGGGAACGGGAAATTCTTGACAAATGGGCTGCTATGCAGCAACAAATTGATCTCCTCCACAAGCGGGTCGGCCCGCAATCTCTTGCTGATGTTCCTATCCCTAACTTCAGGGACAATCATTTTCCTTCTCAGTCTAAGCTCCCCGTGTACCGCAAATATGACGGGAACGGCAACCCGTTCATTCATGTCCGGGAGTTCTTATATGAGTCAGCACAGTTCCAGCAAGATGACCGTCTAATGGCTTATTTATTTCGCCGATCGTTGGAGGGGGTCACCCTGGAATGGTTCTATACTTTGCCCATGGAGGAGGCCGAGAGTTTTAAGACCGTCAAGGAAAGGTTCATCCAGAGATTTCAAGATCGGGTCGGACTCGAATATTCTTTTACTGACTTGGTAGCCGAGAAGATGAAGCCGAAATAAGACTTTGCAACCTATGCAGACCGATGGAGGCAGATGGCCTCACGTGTGGCCGGCCAGATCCCGGAAGAAGAGAAAGTGAAGTTGCTGATCTCCAATGCCACGCCAACATTCAAGAACATCTTGGAAATGAATGATATCTCAAACATGCACCAGTTATATAGCAGAGCTCGGTTCATACAAACCCAGTTCAAAGACTCCCCCATCCACTTCTTATTTGAGGCCCAGAAACCTAAGGCTCCCAGAAAAGCCCAGGGCCCCGTCACTGAGGGAGTACAGTTTAATGAGCAAGTCCAGGCTGTTCAGTTCCCCCACCAGGCCGCTCCACCCTGCTTCCCCCAGCCTTCACGCAACCCCCAGTTTGCCACTCCACAAGTTCCCCAGCCTGCCTTCCAAGTCCCGCAATATCCGCAACAAGCACCTCCGCCACCCCAACAGCCTCAGCGGCCGCCACAATACAACAATGTTCCGCCCCCCGCCGCCTATGGGTTTGCTCGACCGAGTCCAAAGAGGGCCCATTACCCTCCTCTTCCTGAAACTTTGCCTGATATTTTCTCTGCCTTAATGTACACTGGTGATCTTCAGTTGCCTCCTGAGCGTCCAAATTGGAATCTGGCAGCCGATCAGTCTCGATACTGCATATTCCATCGGCAACCCGGGCATACGATAGAATGGTGCTATCAGTTCAGAGACCTGGTGTATGACCTACATGAGGGCCAGAGGATTGATTGGGCCCAGATGCACCAATTGATTGAGGATATCAAGCAAATATAGAGACAAGACAGGCCGCAGCAGGCGGCGCCCCAACAGCAGCAGCAGCAACCCCAGCAGCAACAGCAACCCCAGCAGCAGCAACAAGACCTCGGGATAGATCACAATCCCATGCCAGTACATCAACCCGCTCCTCAGCAACAACAACAGCCACCGGCACCGGCTCCAGCACAAGTGAGTATTGTCCAACACCCAACCCCCAGCGCTGGGTGGACTTTTGCTGATGAAACCCCCGCACACCTTCTAGCCTTCCACCACAACCATTCCCCTGCACCTGCTTTCCCCTACATCCTAAGACCCGCCACTCTGACCACTATACCACTCATTTCTACCTCCATGCCACCCATTAAGCCCATTATATTCCCCTCCGCTCCACCAGTCCCTTCGCCACCACCCACTGTACCCTCCGTCATTACCCCTCCGCTTAACCCTTCACGCATTTCCCTTCCACCAGGGCCCATTAGACCCACTTCTGCTATCCTCACCCCCATTACCATGCCTTTCACCAACTCCACCGGACCGAGCGGGGGTCCATCTCAGGCCGGGCCAGCATCGCAGTGAGCCCTTCGGAGCGGGCGTCCCTTCCAGAGAATTTTTTCCCCTTCCGGTGCGTCTGCACCTAACCTCCAAGTTCATTCCCACATAGCTGAAACAGAAGAAGTAGACCCTGTGCCGGGCACAAAATATGATTTATTGCAGCATTTAGACCGGATGTCGGCCAAAATCTCAGTCTTCGAATAAATCAAGAGGTCGCCACTACACCAGGACGCCTTGAAGACTTTCCTACAGAAAGTTATGGTGAGCGAGGACGTGGCAGTAGATAGCTTGCCGTCGGTTTTGGCAACAATTACCAAGGGACCTTCCATTTCATTTTCTGAATCAGAACTGGCACCCCCTGAGGCACGGCAGATGCCGTTGTGCATCACCATTTCCCTAAACAAAGTGGCCGTGGAGTCTGCCCTTGTGGACACAGGAGCATCAATAAATGTGTGTCCGTTAAGTACCCTCCGTGTCTACAATATCTCGGAAGACATGCTCAAGCCAACACCGACTACAATAGCAGCCTATGATAATTCTAGGCGTGCTTGTCACGGAGTCGTGACTATATAGGCCGAGCTAGGGCCCTTGGTCATGAACGTGGAATTTTATGTATTGGACATAGACCCGATGTTCAAAGCCATACTGGGTCGTCCATGGTTGAACAGTTTAAATGCCATACCCTCCACTGCCCACCAATGCTTGAAGTTCCCATTCCAAGGGCGGGTGGTCAAGGTAAAAAGTATTTCCACAGTCCAAAATGTTGATGCCATAGCGGCTAAGATTCTCCCTACACTCTGGCCTGAAGTCTCTAGATTAAATGGCACCCAAGAGGGGGGGTGAATTGGGTGATGGTAGAAATAATGAAACATTATCACCTTTTTATAAAATGTGTGACAAGAATCTAACAAGGGAACTTGAAATAATTAAAGCCCACAGACAAAGCATGTTTTATAAGGTGAAGAAGGATTATGCAGGATAAAAGAGAATAAAAACTGAACTAAACTAACACACTTACGATTTGCACAGAAGGAGGATAGAGGAAAAGGAACAAACCACACAGAGACAGTGATTTTAGGTGGTTCGGATGCCACAACGGCAACCTACGTCCACCCCTCACGGACAGTGAGGAAACACACACTATCTTGTAGGAAGTTACAAGATCAACCACACACAACACTCACACACTAGGAAGGAGGATTCCCACGAAGGTGTAGGAACACCTTAATGTTGTGCCCCTTAGGCACAAGCATGTGCTATGTTGATTTGATGATAGCAATGATGTTTTATTTTGATGATAGCAACACAGTGAGTGATTTATGAGATTGTGTTTTGATGATATCAACATAACTTGTTTTGTGGAGAATGCATGTGTATGACTGATATATTGGTTGTGCTTGATTTCTGCTCTGTGCGTTGCTTTTTTGTCTGCATGTAGTTTGATGACTAGCAAGTCTATACACTGCAGGGTAAAGCATTTCATAGTCTTTACATCGTTCATGCATGTGCACAGTTCGTGGACAAAATCTGCACATCGCCCAAGATTGCATTAGCAAGTCCATACATCATCAGGGCTCTTCATGCATGTGCATAGTCTATACATTGTGCATCTCGTTGTCAAGTCTGCACATTCATGAAGTCTGTACAGCCATCCACTTGAAGCATTTCTCAAAGTCCATACAATGCATCTTCTTAGCATCTCATTTAGAGTATAAGGAATTGTCTATACACTGGACTTAAAGTGTGTACAGCGTCCGTCTCAGCCACCGTCTCATTCAGCGTCTTAGGCTTGCAAAGTCTACACATTTGTCGGTGGAAAGTCGATACATTCATTATAGTGCACACACCGTCTCAACTTGCGTCTCATGCATATAGTAAGTTTATACATTGCTATAGTAACGCAAGTCTATACATCATTCGTCTCATGCATTTTCTTAGGCTAAGTCTGTACAGCCTACCGTCTCATGTAGCGTCTTATATTAAGTCTGCACATCGCATGCATCAGTTGAATTAAGTCTGTACAGCATTGTTCATATGAAAAGTCCATGTCTGTACAGTGGACCGTCTCAATTAGCGTCTTACGCATTGAGCAAAGTCTATACAGACTTCAGCGTCTCATGCAGCGTCTTATGCAAAGTCCATACATTGCACTGTGCATCCTTCGTTGAACTTCCAAGTCTATACATTGAAGCAAAGTCTGTACAGCCATCAGTGATCTTCGAAGTATGTACATCCAACTATTCATCTTTGAAGTCTATACATTGGAAGTTTTACCTACGTTTTCCTTCAAGTCTATACATCGGTAATTTTACCGTCGTTTCCCTTGAAGTCTATACACTGATCGCTTTACCGTCGTTTTCATTGGAAGTCCATACATTCGCTGCTTCTTTGTTCAAGTCTATACAGCCGTTTATCTTGAAAGTCTATACATCGGCACTGTAGCTTGCATAGCTCAAGTCTGCACATTGGTTTTCACGAGAAGTCTATATAGAGTCTTCATCATGAAGTCTGTACATTGCATGCCTTCCACCAAGTCTATACATTGGTCGGTGGCAAGTCTGTACATTGGCATTAGTTTTCCAAGTCTATACATCCTTCTGTTGAAATGCCAAGTCTGTACACCATTCCGTTGAAATTCCAAGTCTGTACATTGGACTATTGGGTAAAGTCTATACATTGGGACTTTTACCTATGCTCTATTCAACAAGTCTGTACATTGGGCTTTCACATAAAGTCTATACATCGTTCCCTTGCCGAAGTCTATACACTGTGAACGTTCAAGTCTATACAGACTTTACCTTGTTCAAGTCTGTACATCGTCAAGTGTCTTTGGCAAAGTCTGCACACTGTTGAACGCTCATCAAGTCTATACATTGGCTTTAAGATGAAGTCTAGACATCAGAGTGCATTGCATTTGTTCATGGCTGTAAGTCTATACATTGTGTGTCTTGTTCAGCTAAGTATATACATTGGACGAGTCTGCATCATGCATATGTTCTGAAGTCTATACACTGTGTCGTTCACATCTGCAAGTCTAGACATTCGCAAAGTCTATACATCAGACGAGTCTGCATAGGCCAAGTCCATACATTGTTAAGTGTATTGCATGCATCTGTTCTGAAGTCTATACATTGTGAAGTATATACACTGCTTTAGCTTCACCTTCACAAGTCTATACAGCAAAGTCTATACACTGCAATGCATATACTTAAACTGATAAGCTGTTCGTCTGTGTGACAGGCACCCTTCGTGAAGTCTAAAGAAGGGCACGTGATCTGAGGTGCCTGGCTCGTGATCCAAGGATGGACGAGATACCAGGATGCTGACACGTGGCCAAAAGTTCTGGGCGGGAACTGTGGAAGCCACACGCGCCCTAGCTGCTGCTGCTGCTATATGGACAAGTCTTCTTCATCAAGAGACGGCTGATCGAAGCCTTGAGAGCAGAAGCAGAAGAGCAGAGTGTAGAGAATTCGATCCAGCAGAAGAGAAGAAGAAAAGAGTGAAGAAAAGAAAGAGAGACAGAGAGCAGAGAAGAAGAAGAGAAAGAGGAGAAAGAAGAGAAAGAGAGAAATAGAGAGCTCGAGCTGAGAGAGTGAGAGAGATTGGGTTGTCTGGCTTTTTAGATCAAATCCAAGCCAGAAGTGCTCATCGAGAGCTATATTTTGTGCTTTATTGTTTCAGCTTTCCGTTGCTGTCTTGTTCTATCTTTCATTTTCCTTTATACATTTCTTCAAGCTGTGAGTCAGCAATGGCTAAGCTGTATTGCCCAACGGAAGCAAGCTGTGATGCTCAGCGGATGGCAAGCTGTGATGCCCAGCTGTTCAAGCTGTGAGTCAGCGGAATCCACACTCGGGTTGAGTGTGGGGTGGATGTAGGTCTGCTGGACCGAAACACCTAAAAACCCCTTGTGCAGTGGTTTGATGTTTCTATCTGTTTGCTTTCACTAGATGATTGCATAGGGGCGCTCTAAGTATTTGATTTCTGGTTGAGCAGAAGAGTTGATCAGTTTTCTTAGAGTGTTTTAATCTGTTCTGAGTGAGCGAAATCCTGTTTGAGCGAAATCATATTTGGGTGAAGGTTTTTAAAGGGCTATATTCATTCACCCCCCCTCTGAATACCTGCACCGAACCCAACACTTGGTATCAGAGCGGGTCTCTGATCTATCAGATCTAACAATCTGCAGAAGATCCAGCTAGCTTCTGGTGCATTTCAGAGTGGGTCTTTTGAAATCGTGTGTTGCTTCATTGACTTGTGCTTTGCTTTGTTCATTTGTTTTTGGTGTTCTTTGAGTTGATTCATTGTGCTTGATTACTGTTCTTCCTAGAACTCTTATTCTGTCTAAAGCATGGAACTCACTGTTGATCCTCTGAAGTTTGAAGGTTCGGGTTTTTGCAATTGGTTTAATCAGTTCAGAGAATATGTGATGCAAACTATTCCAGATCTGTGGATAGTCATTGCACACAGTTCCTATGAAGTTCCAAAGGATGAATCCTTATGGAAAACTTCAGACAGACAAAAATTCTCTGATAATCAGAAGACCCTGGAGCTAACTCAAAGGGCTATAAACACTGACAAGTTTCCATGTGTAGTTAATTGCTACAGTGCCTCCGAAGTGGTCGAGATGATAGCAAGCAGCAGAACCCAGGATAAAGTGAATTGTCTCATGGCAACAGAAGAAGATGAAGATTATGAGGAGGACACTTCGTCACAGGTAAACTCTGATACTAATAATTTTTCTCTGGAAAATATGATTGAATTGAATGAGCATTTATTGAATAAATATGATAGACTGAAATCTGAAAAAAGAAAAATAAGAAAAGAAATGTTGCATGAGGTTAGAAGTCTGAAAGCTGAAAATGAAAACTTGAAATCTGACATGAATAAAGAAAAAGATGAGTTGAACAAGTTGAAATCTGAGAATGAAGATCTTAAAAACAAACTCATCAGTGAAGATAATTCTTGTAAAGCATGTGCCATTCTCGAAGACATGGTTAATGATTTTGATTCTGATGACAGTTTTCAAAAGGAACAAATCAAATCTCTAAAAGAAGAAAATGTCTACTTGAAAGATCAAAATAAAAAGTTGATGGTTCTGAATACTGTTTTCTCTGAAAGATGGATGACAATTGAAAAAGAAAAATCTATTTTGAAATAGTATATCAATTGCAGTGACGAAGAAATTACTAGCTTTGTAATACACATTACTGATTTGGAAAAAGACTCTTGTTTGTTATGAATGTGGAAAACCTAGCCACTGAGCTTCTGAATGCTGGTGGGTGGGTAATAGTAAATCAAAAATTCATGCTTACAACAGAAAAATTCATGCTCAGTTTCATAGGTCCCATGTTGCTGTAGATATGCATCATAGGACCAGAAAATCTATTGGTTCATGTCATTATTGTGGAAATTTTGGACATTCTATGTCTGATTGCTCTCTAATGGAATTTGATGACAATATTGCTAAGAAATTATTTAGAACATCTGATAGGGGTAATTCAGGACCCAAGACCTCTTGGGTTCCTGCAGGATCAACTTGATTTTATCTTGTAGGTGTGCCTTGGTGGGAGAAATAAAAGGGGTTAACTAAGGCCCTCAAGAATGCAAACCCCATGACAGCACAATTCAGGTCAATTCCAAAACACTATGTTTAAATTCATCATCTGGATTTGTGAGTATGAAAAATGTGAATTCCATGTTGATGTGCTCGTTTGATGTCTGATGATCTCTTATTGCTTAGCTGATCAGTCTGCATTCCAGACTCAGCTACTGAGTTTTATTCTAAATATCTGATGTTCTTCTCTTGCTATATGTTGAACTGAATTTGAATGGTTCTTTAGTGTATACAGTTGATGCACTATATAGACTTTGTGTAAATGCATGTGTTTTGTGTCAGTGCAATGCATGCTTGCTGTTGAATGCATACTTGGACTGAGTGTGAATGGTTCATTTAGTGTACACAGTCAATGCATGTGTCTTATGTCTGCATACATCATTTGCATGACTGTCATTGATGCTGTTCAATGCATGTAGGACTGCTTTATGTTGCATTGTCCTTGTTAACCCTGGTATATCATATGGTAAGTTACTAAAAGGCAGGGAAATCTGCCCGGAGGTTCCTTCCATGTGTGAGATGGTCTTTGAGACCAGGTTCTCCGCCTAGTACCATGGGTCCAGTCTTCATGTAGAACAGTGCACTGCATCATATTTTTGAAAAATCTGAAAAAGGATAAAAATGTTCATGGCTTGGATGCATAAACCTGAATTGATTGCATACTTGTCTCATGTATCCTTGGTGCATAGTCTGCATGTAGAAAAGTGTGTTGCATAGCATATCTCTTGCATCATGATGTCAGGGGGAGCTGAGATTTCTATTCATTACATTGATTTCTTTTCACTTCTCATTGTTCCCATTCAAATGATTCATATTCTTTGACATCAGTTGCTCTTGAACCTTAATGCCAACTGCTATCATTTCCCCATCATTTTCACTAAGCAACAGCAATTGTTTCTGGTTTAGTATATTGAGTTGTGATTATTGCAAGTGTTCACTTATAAGAATCACTCTTACAAATTGAAAGGAATTAAAGGTTTAACCTTTATAAATTGAAGAGGTAAGTGTCTGTACTTCAGAATTTGAGATAAAAGAAAATTTTTATAGCTCTTAATCTTTGTCTCATGGCTAAAATAGAAAAAGGTTTTTTGTAATGCCTAAATGTGTTGAACTGGAAATGTCTAGAACATGTGAATAAGAGTATGTAATGATTTTTTTTTAAACAATCACTCTAAAAGAATTAAGGGCAGCAGTAAATAAGATCATAAATGTAAAAGAACTGAACATAGTGACAGAGCAATGGCTGATTGCACTGAGAAACTGTGAACTCCTCCAAAGAAGCAGGAGAATTCACATGTCATGAGGTGCTTCAGAATACCTCTGTTCATAGGGTCAAATCTATAGGGGGAGTCCTCACTAAGTAACTGGGGGTACTGGCCTCTGATCAAGGTGTACTCTTAATGTCAAAGGTGAAGATTGTTCCTTGTAGGTCTTGATCTGAAATAGATCTAGTAGTTTATGCCTAGTAACTGGGGGTACCTGCCTCTGATCAAGGTGTACACCTAATGTCAACAGCATAAATGCCACTGGTCTATTCACTTATTTCAGTTTCAGAAAAATTGAAAAATGAAAAATAAACTGTTGTAACCCTTTGAAATCAAAAGTCAATGAGTGAAAATTATTTTTCTCAATACATATTCAAGTTGCCTTTCTTTAACTTCCTTGTTTAATCACAAATTCTGACTTATCTATTAATACCATGTGCCTTAGATTCATTGCTATAAATGGAGTCTAAAACTCTTTTTCAGGGGTCAGGTTTTTTACTCTAGATTTATCACTATTAAACCTGAATTTTTGAAAATTGTATGTTGCTGATTCTTATACTTTAACAGTTGTTTATAATCACGCTCCCTTTCTGAACCTATGCTTATGCTGTTGTCAAGTGACCCTCCTACCTTCTCTACCTTGTGCTTATCTGTCCAAATTCCTTCTCAAATGGGGAGCAATTATTTAGGGGGAGAAATAATTCAGGGGGAGTCATACCATCAGGGGTAGTTTTTTTTTGCACTATGAGAATTTGCATGCATAATGCACTTTGCACTCATGTTTTTACTATTTTTCTCTTTTTGATTATGTCAAAGGGGGAGAAAATTTTGTTTTTGTGTGTGACTCACTGTCACATTGTGTTGCCATCATCAAAAAGGGGGAGAATGTTGTGCCCCTTAGGCACAAGCATGTGTTATGTTGATTTGATGATAGCAATGATGTTTTATTTTGATGATAGCAACACAGTGAGTGCTTTATGAGATTGTGTTTTGATGATAGCAACATAACTTGTTTTGTGGAGAATGCATGTGTATGACTGATATATTGGTTGTGCTTGATTTCTGCTCTGTGCGTTGCTTTTTTGTCTGCATATAGTTTGATGACTAGCAAGTCTATACACTGCAGGGTAAAGCATTTCAGAGTCTTTACATCGTTCATGCATGTGCACAGTTTGTGGACAAAGTCTGCACATCGCCCTAGATTGCATTAGCAAGTCCATACATCATCAGGGCTCTTCATGCATGTGCATAGTCTATACATTGTGCATCTCGTTGTCAAGTCTACACATTCATGAAGTCTGTACAGCCATCCACTTGAAGCATTTCTCAAAGTCCATACAATGCATCTTCTTAGCATCTCATTTAGAGTCTAAGGCATTGTCTATACACTGGACTTAAAGTATGTACATCGTCCGTCTCAGCCACCGTCTCATTCAGCGTCTTAGGCTTGCAAAGTCTACACATTTGTCGGTGGAAAGTCTATACATTCGTTACAGTGCACACATCGTCTCAACTTCCGTCTCATGCATATAGTAAGTTTATACATTGCTATAGTAACGCAAGTCTATACATCGTCCGTCTCATGCATTTTCTTAGGCTAAGTCTGTACAGCCAACCGTCTCATGTAGCGTCTTATATTAAGTCTGCACATCGCATGCATCAGTTGAATTAAGTCTGTACAGCGTTGTTCATATGAAAAGTCCATGTCTGTACAGTGGACCATCTCAATTAGCGTCTTACGCATTGAGCAAAGTCTATACAGACTTCAGCGTCTCATGCAGCGTCTTATGCAAAGTCCATACATTGCACTGTGCATCCTTCGTTGAACTTCCAAGTCTATACATTGAAGCAAAGTCTGTACAGCCATCAGTGATCTTCGAAGTATGTACATCCAACTATTCATCTTTGAAGTCTATACATTGGAAGTTTTACCTACGTTTTCCTTCAAGTCTATACATCGGTAATTTTACCGTCGTTTCCCTTGAAGTCTATACACTGATCGCTTTACCGTCGTTTTCATTGGAAGTCCATACATTCGCTGCTTCTTTGTTCAAGTCTATACAGCCGTTTATCTTGAAAGTCTATACATCGGCACTGTAGCTTGCATAGCTCAAGTCTGCACATTGGTTTTCACGAGAAGTCTATATAGAGTCTTCATCATGAAGTCTGTACATTGCATGCCTTCCACCAAGTCTATACATTGGTCGGTGGCAAGTCTGTACATTGGCATTAGTTTTCCAAGTCTATACATCCTTCTGTTGAAATGCCAAGTCTGTACACCCTTCCGTTGAAATTCCAAGTCTGTACATTGGACTATTGGGTAAAGTCTATACATTGGGACTTTTACCTATGCTCTATTCAACAAGTCTGTACATTGGGCTTTCACATAAAGTCTATACATCGTTCCCTTGCCGAAGTCTATACACTGTGAACGTTCAAGTCTATACAGACTTTACCTTGTTCAAGTCTGTACATCGTCAAGTGTCTTTGGCAAAGTCTGCACATTGTTGAACGCTCATCAAGTCTATACATTGGCTTTAAGATGAAGTCTAGACATCAGAGTGCATTGCATTTGTTCATGGCTGTAAGTCTATACATTGTGTGTCTTGTTCAGCTAAGTATATACATTGGACGAGTCTGCATCATGCATATGTTCTGAAGTCTATACACTGTGTCGTTCACATCTGCAAGTCTAGACATTCGCAAAGTCTATACATCAGACGAGTCTGCATAGGCCAAGTCCATACATTGTTAAGTGTATTGCATGCATCTGTTCTGAAGTCTATACATTGTGAAGTATATACACTACTTTAGCTTCACCTTCACAAGTCTATACAGCGAAGTCTATACACTGCAATGCATATACTTAAACTGATAAGCTGTTCGTCTGTGTGATAGGCACCCTTCATGAAGTCTAAAGAAGGGCACGTGATCCGAGGTGCCTGGCTCGTGATCCAAGGATGGACGAGATACCAGGATGCTGACATGTGGCCAAAAGTTCTGGGCGCGAACTGTGGAAGCCACACGCGCCCTAGCTGCTGCTGCTGCTATATATACAAGTCTTCTTCATCAAGAGAAGGTTGATCGAAGCCTTGAGAGCAGAAGCAGAAGAGCAGAGTGCAGAGACTTTGATCCAGCAGAAGAGAAGAAGAAAAGAGTGAAGAAAAGAAAGAGAGACAGAGAGCAGAGAAGAAGAAGAGAAAGAGGAGAAAGAAGAGAAAGAGAGAAATAGAGAGCTCGAGCTGAGAGAGTTAGAGAGATTGGGTTGTCTGGCTTTTTGGATCAAATCCAAGCCAGAAGTGCTCATCGAGAGCTATATTTTGTGCTTTATTGTTTCAGCTTTCCGTTGCTGTCTTGTTCTATCTTTCATTTTCCTTTATACATTTCTTCAAGCTGTGAGTCAGCGATGGCTAAGCTGTATTGCCCAGCGGAAGCAAGCTGTGATGCTCAGCGGATGGCAAGCTGTGATGCCCAGCTGATGTAGGCAAGCTGTGATGCCCAGCTATTCAAGCTGTGAGTCAGCGGAATCCACACTCGGGTTGAGTGTGGGGTGGATGTAGGTCTGTTGGACCGAACCACCTAAAAACCCCTTGTGCAGTGGTTTGATGTTTCTATCTGTTTGCTTCCGCTAGATGATTGCATAGGGGCGCTGTAAGTATTTGGTTTCTGGTTGAGCAGAGGAGTTGATCAGTTTTCTTAGAGTGTTTTAATCTGTTCTGAGTGAGTGAAATCTTGTTTGAGTGAAATCATATTTGGGTGAAGGTTTTTAAAGGGCTATATTCTTTCACCCCCCCTCTGAATACCTGCACCGAACCCAACACTTAATACACACACACACCTCCAACCAAGAACACACAACCACACACACACACGGATCTAAGAAGATCCACACACTCTGCAATGTTTAAAGATTACAAGGATTACAGATGAAGCTTTGAGAGATCAAGAATGAATTCAAAACATAAGAGAAGGATCTTGATATGCTCCCCCTTAGTGGATGATTGTATGCTTTAGATGCAGCTTGAATCCTTAGACTGATTTGCACTTGATTGGATGAAGAAGGATGAAGAACTTTCCTCTCGGAGCACTGTTCACGTCTACAGTGCCAAATCCCTTCTCTTCCTCTTGGCAGCCTCCCTTTGATCTTCCTTGAGCATTAGGGTTTTCCAAACCCTCTTGTATAAGTTTTATAGGTTCTTGAATGGTCCAAAGACTCCCCCAGACCAGATCCACAATTTCTGGAGAGTTAGGTTGCTTAAGGATTAAACAATACCAAGAGAAAGACCATTTCTCGAAGTGACAAAAAGTCAACATTTGATGGCAGCTCGAGGCTGGCGGTCGACCTACAAAGGCCAGCGGTCGACCGACATTGGCCGTCCTATAGCCATTTGGCTGCTGGGAGAATAGGTCGACCGCTAGCTCCTGGCGGTCGACCGCCAGCTTTCTCAGATTCCAGATTTCAATTCTGTTATTTTATGTCGACCGCCAGGGGTCCACAGGTCGACTGCCAATCTTCAATCCTGCAAAAATCAAGTGTTAGCTCTCTTGAAGCTATCCATTTGTTTGATGATTGAAACGGGCTTGTGTATGAGTTGATTTATGTTTGAATAAACCCATGGAAGAATTCCTAACCACACAATTGACATGGGGTGAAAATTGAAGGTTTAAAGCATGAAGCTTTGCTTGAAAAAGAGATACAAGGGAGAGAAACATCTTAGGTTTTGTTATCATCAAAATCACTCGGATATGTTCAACAATCTCCCCCTTTTTGATGATGACAAAACCTAGGCAGTAGAATTGCATTTTCACAAATGTGCTTTTGAAAGAGTTTTAGAAGCTTCGTCAATCACATATGAAATACGTGGAAATCCATCAAGTTGAATCTTCTAAACTCATGATTTGAAGGCATTCGAAATGCTCATATCACCAAACATATCACTACCAACACAAGTATGTCAACGAATTCATACCAACCATTCAATACTTATTTGCCGTATTGACAAGAGGTGAGAAGGAAAGGAGCCAATCTTGTAATGTCAAAGAGTGCATTCTTCCATTCATTTTCATTTGATCCATACAAGGTACACTGAATGCAGAAGGGAGAAATGAGCTCGACACGCTAAGGAATGCAACCACTAATGCATACAATATGCTCAAACTACGATACAAGAGATAGACAGGCATGCAAGCAGGCAAACACCAAACACACAAAGCATATATATATATAAGCCTAATAGCCTACTTCTCCCCCTTTGACATCAGCAAAAAGGAGAGGGAGGGGATACAAAAAGTGGACAAAAGGGACGCTAGAGACCCAAAAAGTAGCTACATAGAAGGGTGATCCTTAGCTTCCTCGCCATGAACACCATCCGGTGGACCATCACCATGGGGGGAACCAGCAGGAGCAGGAGCAGGAGGAGGAGGAAGACGATCCTCAAGGTTATGAAGAATGGCATCATAATGACGGAGCTGGTTACGGAGGGAAAGAAGGGTATTGTTTATGGTGCGAAAGGCCTCACGGTTATCTTCATGGCTGGCAAAGAGAGTGGCTATGTGGAGAGAAAGATTATCCAGAGCAAGAGTGAAGGTATCCATTCATCCAATCATGGTGTCCATAAAAGTATCCAAACGCCGAAGGGAGGAGTCAAGCCGAGTTTCCATGCCAAAAAGGCGCCTGTCAAGAGCCTCATAGTCCACCCAAGTGGAATGCCCAGCACCCTGAGTAGAAGACTCCCCATGAAAGTGCTGCGATGGAGGAGGGAGATCCGCTGGAGGAGGCACATCTGCGGGCTGAACTGGTGCAGGTGCATTTTGGTTATCTTGCTGTGGGTCCGGCGCTTGTTCTTCTTCACTGCCAATTTCTTCCCCATAAACTGGGACAGCACGGCGAATTTCACCATTTGCATCCCTGTAATATCCCATATCGCAGAAAAGCTTATGCTCATTGTAAATGTCATCATGGCAGACTAGAACAGACTGCTCATTCTCCAATGGGACCCCGACAAAGATGAACACTCCAGTGAGCTGAGAGGCATAGGGCAGGGATCGCCGTAAATGTGTACGGCATCGAGTTATCAATTGAGTCATGAGCCATCCCATATTAACCAAGTCGCCATTCATAACATGATAGAACAGGAAACGGTGCACTTCGGTCACTTCATCTCGGCTGCCACTCTTGGGATAAATAAGTGTAGTAAACATGTGATGAATAACCCGTTGTAGTGCGAGAAATTTGTTGGCATTCAGCTCAATGAGGTCATTCACACCACGAACAAAATCACAGCTCGTCATGGCAATAAAACTAGCCTCAACCTCACCATGCCCAAAAAGCATGTCCACACCATGGGAGGAAACACCTAGGGCATTATGGAATAATTCTGCATTAATGCGGATCTCAATGCCTTGAACAATTGTATACAATCTTCCATTTCTGTCAACCAAATTCCCATAGAACTGTTGTACTAGATAGGGATAGAAGCGATTGTATCTAGTGACAAAATCAAGCCACCCCGGTTGCATTGAAAAAACTGTATAGATGTCTGGCAGGATTTCATTCAACTCTTGAAAATCAACAAGACGAGGCTCGATGATAGACCTCGGAGGTAACCTGCGTGCGGGAGCTTGTGGTGGAGGTGCGGCCGGAGCTTCACGTCTCTGAGCACCAGGTTCCCTTTGGAGAAGACGCCGAGCACTCCTTCGAGGTGCCATTTTAGACTAGGAAACCCGCTGAAGAGAGTATCCTCTAGAGAGGTAGAACCTCTACCTTGGGATGGAGAGGGAGACACCGAGAAGAACTAAGAACACCGTCTCTACGCTCTGGAGCTCAAGGAAGGTTGGCACGAGTGCACGAACGCCGGCGAGGAGATGTTCCGAAATGGAAACCAATCGACCGGATCGTGCTTGGGTAGAAACGGTGTGGGGTTTTTAGGGCTTGAAAGGTGGGAGGGAGATGTGCTAGAGTGGAGGTGGAATAAGGGAGAGAGAAGGGAGAGTGATAGAATGAGAAAGGGGGGAAGAAAACCCCCTTAAAGTAGGGTTCGGACACGGTTGACCCGGGCTGGTTCGCCGCTGGCGGTCGACCGGCACGAAGCCAGCGGTCGACTGTTGGGGCCTAAGTCCCAAAAAAAGACCTCGAGAGAGAGGAAGAACCCCAGCTAGCCACTACCGGAGATAGAAGTGGGCTCCATGACCCTTGGACTTCCCCATTTTCACAGATCATTCTTCTTTTTTTTTATTTCTTTTCTTTTGCTAACCCACGAATGATATCAAGCATGAGTCGACTACGGAAACCCTTGAATGGAGACTGCTAAGAGCACTAGATCACTAGTCCACATTTATCTATTCAAGGAATATTCAGTTGTAGAAAAATGTCAAGGAATAAGTGTATATAAATATAAGTACAGGCACACATGCTAGGAATAGTCATACATAATAAAAGTGAACCACACACAATGCATGCATCTCACATGATCTACCCAAAAAAAAAAAATAACCTAATGCAGACTTAAGTGCGTATGCCCTCACCCTTACACATGCCAAGTTCTCGCCTGATTTTATTGAATTGATCCTGATTTAGAGGTTTTGTGAAGATGTCAGCCAGTTGGTTAAGAGAATCAATGAACTTGAACTCAAAGACCACTTTGCCTACATGATCTCTCAGAAAATGATGTCGAATGTCAATGTGTTTGGTTCTGGAGTGTTGAATAGGATTTTCGGAGAGATTAATTGCACTCGTATTATCACAGAAGATCGGCACACAATCCACTTCAACATTCAAATCAAGCAATTGATTTTTGATCCAAAGTACTTGGGCTCCACAACTTCCGGCGGCTACATATTCAGCCTCGGCCGTTGAGAGAGCTACTGAATGTTGTTTCTTAGAGGCCCATGAAACAAGGCACCCACCAAGAAACTGACAGTACCCACTTGTACTTTTACGATCTACAATGCATCCGACGTAATCCGCATCGATATACGCAATTAACTCAAAAGAACTACCAATGGGAAACCACAAGCCAAAGTCAATAGTGCCAATTAGATATCTGAAAATGCATTTAACAGCTGATAAGTGAGATTCTTTAGGGCATGATTGGAAACGGGCACAGAGACATACACTGAATTGAATGTCAGGGCGGCATGCTGTAAGGTACAGTAGTGATCCGATCATACCTCGAAATAGTGTGGAATCTACTGTTTTACCATTTTCATCCTTATCCAGCTTTGTGGTGGTGGCCATGGGAGTTGATATGGGTTTTGCTTCCGCCATCCCGTATTTCTTCAGCAATTCCATAGTATACTTTGCTTGATTTATAAAAATTCCTTCCGATGTTTGTTTCACCGGATTTCCTTGTGAAAAGTGTTTGATCAACCTTACCTCTCTTGAACCCATTTTCAGCAAGAAAAGAAGTAAGCCGTTCATACCATGCCCTTGGTGCTTGTTTTAGTCCGTACAAGGCCTTTTGGAGCTTGTACACGTGTCGTGGATGTTTGGAATCTTCAAAACCTGGCGACTGCTCTACAAAGACATCCTCCTTGATATAGCCGTTAAGAAATGTAGATTTAGCATCCATTTGAAATAGTTTAAAGTTTAAAGAGCAAGCGTAGGACAGTAAGATTCGGACTGCTTCAAGTCTAGCAACTGGTGCAAAAAACTCATCAAAGTCAATTCCCATCTTCTGGCTGTATCCCTTGGCCACAAGCCGAGCCTTATTCCTCACAATCAATCCCGCATCATTTAGCTTGTTTCTGAAAACCCAGCGAGTTCCAATAGTAGGATGGTTCTTAGGACGCTGCACGAGAGTCCACACCTCGTTTCTTTCAAATTGATGCAGCTCTTCATGCATCGCCTGAATCCAGGATTCATCTTGAAGAGCTTCATGAATGTCCTTGGGCTCTACTTGAGAGAGTAGGGCCATCAGGTCCTCCTGTTCAACCTGCCTTAGAGAGGACCTAGTTTTCACCCCATCCTCCAGATTACCAATGATGTTCACAGTTGGATGATCCTTTAGAAATGTGGAGGAGCTGGGCAGATCAGGATGCTGCACTTGTGGTTCTTGCAGTGTCTCAATTGTAGGATCCTCATTTTCCTCATTTTTACTTGAAGTTGCCTTCAATGGCTCATCATTGGCTTTAACATTTGATGAGTTCTTAGGGTCTTCATCTGCATCCGAGATAGAAGAAATTTGCTTTGTGAGTTTTGACTCGGATTCATAAAAAATAACATGAGGACTTTCTTCAACAACTAAAGTCCTTTTATTGAATAATCGATAAGCTCTAGAATTGAGTGCATAACCTAGAAAAATTCCTTTATCACTCTTTTCATCAAACTTACCCAGATTGGACTTACCATTGTTCAAGATATAGCAAGGGCATCCAAAGGGTTTAAGATAAGAAATGTTTGGCTTCTTACCCTTGTAGAGCTCATATGGAGTTTTCTTCAGAATGGGCCTTACCATTGCCCTGTTGATGATGTAGCATGCGGTACTTACCGCTTCAGCCCAAAAATACTTGGGTAGAGAATTCTCACTGAGCATGGTCCGGGCCATGTCTATCAACGTTCTATTCTTTCGCTCTACTACTCCATTTTGCTGGGGCGTTCTTGGTGATGAAAAATTGTGTGTGTACCCCTACTCTTCACAGAACATGCTGAATTCATGATTTTTAAATTCACCACCATGATCACTTTGGATTGTGGTGATGAGGTAACCCTTTTCATTCTGAATTTTTCTGCAAAACACTTGAAACTCCGTCACGGCATCACTTTTATTAGCTAAAAACAGCACCCATGTGAATCTGGAGAAATCATCAACAATCACAAAGCCATAGGATTTTCCTCCTAGGCTAGAATTTTTAGTAGGACCAAAAAGATCAAGATGCAACAGTTCCAATGGCCTAGCGGAAGAAACAATATTTTTGTTTTTGAATGAGATTCGTGTTTGCTTGCCTTTCGTGCAAGCTTCACAGATATTATCGCTTTCAAATTTCAATTTGGGCAGACCTATCACCAAGTCATGTCTATACAACTTAGAGATCACTCCAAAACTAGCATGACCTAGTCTGCGGTGCCATAGCCATGCATTCTCATGGTTGTTAGCTACCAAACACACATTATCAACTGAAACATCATGAAGATCAATGGTGTACACATTGTTGCTCCTTTTACCAATGAATTTGATTTCATTTGAATTTTTGCACATGACAAAATAGTGAGTCATATCAAAAACAATCTTAAAACCCTTATCACATAATTGACTTATGCTCAACAAATTATGATTCAAACCTTTCACCAGAAGGACATTTTCAATCAGAGTTTCAGAATTCTTACCTATGTCTCCAACTCCGATTATTTTACCTTTGTCCTTCCCGCCAAAAGCAACTAAGCCTCCTTCTTTTTCATGCAGCTTGGAGAACACTTTCTTGTCCCCTGTCTTATGCCTTGAGCAACCGCTGTCTAGATACAATTTGCTCCCCCTGGCTTCAAGACATATCTGCAAGAAGAAAAATTCTTATGCAATTATTTTTGGTACCCAAACCAGTTTGGGTCCATAGGAGTTAGTCCAACTTCTTACGGGTGTTCTCTTCGTCCATGGAACATGATAGTTAGGTGTGCTTTGTCTAAACCAGTAGTTGGAAATCATATGGCCAAATCTACCACAATGAAAGCAGTTAGCATGTGAAAAAGTTCTTTGATATATGTGTGGTTTAGGCTGAGCATGTTGGGGTTTAGAGTTAGAACATGAAGCATGATTATCGTCCTTTCCATGAATAAAGGATGTGGTGATCTTATGCTCAAAGGATTTTTTGTTTTGAGGTGTGTACCCCAAGCCTTCCTTTTAGAAGTTGACTTTAACCCCCAATAGGTTATCCAGGTTTTGTTTCCCCTTAACAAACTTAGTCAAGGTGAACTGAAGCTCAGCAACTCTTTCACCCAAAATCCCATTTCTCCTTTCGAGTTCTGAATTAGTGGATTTTAGAGTTTGTTCTTCAATTTTGATCCTTTCACATGCTTCCTCCATTTCAATTATTTTGCATGATAGTTCCTTTTTGGTTTTATCACAGTCTGAGATTATTTGCAGTAGATTTTCCTTTTCTTCCGAAGCCTCAAACCATTCCTGTTCCAGTTTCTCAAATTTGGCAAAGATATCTTCACGTGATGAATCATCAAGTTTCTTTTTAAGAGCTTTATTTTCATATCTGACTTTCTTGTACTTCGTGTACAACTTTTCATATTCATATTCCCATTGTTCATTGAAAATGAAATCAGGGTTAGAATTTACCTCCATGGATTCATCCTCATGTGCCATGAGGCACAAGCTTTCCACAAGTTCTTGAATCTCTTCATTAGATGGTTCATCTTCTCCGTCACTCCAAGTGGCGACCATGGCTTTGGGTTTATTGAAGTTATCCTTCTGGAATTTCTTCTTTAGATCTGGACATTCACCTCTCATGTGTCCAGGCTTCTTGCATTCGTAGCATATGATGCTACTTGGCTTGCTCGATTCACCTTTAGTCTGCGTGGGCCTTCTTTGCCCTTTTCTGAAATTTCCTTGAAAGTTTCTCTTCTTCCTTAGAAATTTTCTCACTTGGCGAGTTATCATCGCCAATTCTTCCTCTTCATTGCTTCCGTCACTTGATTCACCTTCTTGAAATTCGTCATCGGACTGATGAGCTTTCAGTCCAATGACCTTTTTCTTTTTGATGTCTTCATCAACTGTTCTCTTTATATTTATCTCATAGGTCATGAGTGACCCTATGAGTTCATCCAAAGTAAGAGTTGACAGGTTCTTTGAGTCTTCAATAATCGTGGCCTTTGTGTGCCAAGCTGACGGTAGGGACCTTAACACCTTCCTCACAAGGTCGGAATTTGAGTATTCCTTCCCGAGACTTTTGAGACCATTTATGATTTCTGTTAGCCTTGCAAACATCTCGGAGATGGTTTCTTCAGGTTTCATTTTGAATAGCTCATAGTCAGTGACTAGGAGATTTGCCTTGGTTTCCTTGACATGTGACGTTCCCTCGTATATGAGTCGCAGCTTGTCCCACATTTCTTTGGCTGAGCTGCACATAGAAACACGAGAGAATTCATTAGGGTGTATCGCACATTGCATGATATTCATGGCATTAAAATTAGCAGTGCATTTCTTAATTTCCTCGGGTGTCCATTTTTCTTCATCAGCCCCGAGTTTATGAGGACCCTTGTCCACAACTCTCTAAACCTCGTACTCTCGAGCCCTCAGAAAAACATGCATTCTATTTTTCCAGTAGGAGTAGTTGGAACCGTCAAAAAACGGAGGACGGTTGATGGAATGACCCTCGGGTACCATGCCCTTGTTTGCCATTTAATCGGATCTTAGTCTAGATTGTTAGATCTCTGAAAGGAAGAGCCTTGGCTCTGATACCAATTGAAGTCCCGAGATTAAATGGCACCCAAGAGGGGGGGTGAATTGGGTGATGGTAGAAATAATGAAACGTTATCACCTTTTTATAAAATGTGTGACAAGAAGCTAACAAGAGAACTTGAAATAATTAAAGCCCGCAGACAAAGCAAGTTTTATAAGGTGAAGAAGGATTATGCAGGATAAAAGAGAATAAAAACTGAACTAAACTAACACACTTACGATTTGCACAGAAGGAGGATAGAGGAAAAGGAACAAACCACACAGAGACAGCGATTTTAGGTGGTTCGGATGCCACAACGGCAACCTACGTCCACCCCTCACGGACAGTGAGGAACCACACACTATCTTGTAGGAAGTTACAAGATCAACCACACACAACACTCACACACTAGGAAGGAGGATTCCCACGAAGGTGTAGGAACACTTTAATACACACACACACCTCCAACCAAGAACACACAACCACACACACACACGGATCTAAGAGGATCCACACACTCTGGAATGTTTAAAGATTACAAGGATTGTAGATGAAGCTTTGAGAGATCAAGAATGAATTCAAAACATAAGAGAAGGATCTTGATATGCTCCCCCCTAGTGGATGATTGTATGCTTTGGATGCAGCTTGAATCCTTGGACTGATTTGCACTTGATTGGATGAAGAAGGATGAAGAACTTTCCTCTCGGAGCACTGTTCACGTCTACAGTGTCAAATCCCTTCTCTTCCTCTTGGCAGCCTCCCTTTGATCTTCCTTGATCATTAGGGTTTTCCAAACCCTCTTTTATAAGTTTTATAGGTTCTTGAATGGTCCAAAGAGTCCCCCAGACCAGATCCACAATTTTTGGAGAGTTAGGTTGCTTAGGGATTAAACAATACCAAGACAAAGACCATTTCTCGAAGTGATAAAAAGTCAACATTTGTTGGCAGCTCGAGGCTGGCGGTCGACCTACAAAGGCCAGCGGTCGACCGCCATTGGCCGTCCTGTAGCCATTTCGCTGCTGGGAGAATAGGTCAACCGCTAGCTCCTGGCGGTCGACCGCCAGCTTTCTCAGATTCCAGATTTCAATTCTGTTATTTTAGGTCGACCGCCAGGGGTCCACAGGTCGACTGCCAATCTTCAATCCTGCAAAAATCAAGTGTTAGCTCTCTTGAAGCTATCCATTTGTTCGATGATTGAAACGGGCTTGTGCATGAGTTGATTTATGTTTGAATAAACCCATGAAAGAATTCATAACCACACAATTGACATGGGGTGAAAATTGAAGGTTTAAAGCATGAAGCTTTGCTTGAAACAGAGGTACAAGGGAGAGAAACATCTTAGGTTTTGTAATCATCAAAATCACTCGGATATGTTCAACATGGCCCACCAATAGACCGGTTCTGTCGGTGATGGATTTGAACTATTCATGGGCATATGCGTCACGCAAGCCCACCACTGCGCCAGTAAATGTGAAAGTCAAATCCAAGATTAGAGATTCCAAAGGAGGGCAGATGATTTTGAAATTGGGTTATCAGCCGGGCCAGGGGCTTGGTGCATAGTTACAGGGCCGGACCAACCCCATTCCCAAAGGAAGGAAGATGGGCCACCGAGGCCTCGGTTACCGTGAATCCTCAATGTTAGTACTTGGAGACTCTGGGCCATTAACATGGGACTACCGGCAACATTTTGTAAAAGGGCCGTTACAGCCAGGTACCTTGAAGGAATCGCCGTCCAGTCTCAAAGAAAAGGCAGATGAAGCCTGTGTTGTCGCTGAGCCACCACCGCCGCTGTAAAGAGTGGTTGGTCACCTAGAAGATTGGTCTGGTTGTTTTGAAAAGTTGTTTCTGAAAAAAGAAAGCAAACCGAAGAAAAAGGAGACGCAGCTGGTAAAGCGTCCTCCGATGCCATTGGCTCGCCAGGGGCCACGGGAAGTGGGGAGCTCTGTCATTTCTTACTCTATGTCCCCATCTCGTCTTGCCTCTTGGTTCCAAAAGTTGGGGTTTGTTCCCCGTTCTCCTCCGATCCTGGTTGAACCACACTTCACGGAGAGGTCCGAAATTCTATTTGTTCCTTGTTTTTGTGGGCGTTGCCAGCCTATTGATCTTTCAACATTGTTTACTCCTCCTCCCCCCAGAGCTCAGCTCCATGAAATGTGGTTTTCTTCTTCTGATCATTTCTTTGATTGCATATTTCCGGAATTGTTCCCCATGCAGTTACCTCCTCCTCCGTCTTCTTCCTCCTCTTGCTGCATGATCACCTCCGGCCTCAAAAAAAAAACATCAATTTCAAAATGGAGGTCTCAATGGAAGATTACGCTATGTTCTGCTCAGGTTCCCAGAGGCACGAGACCCCTGTTTCTCTTCCAGTAGATTTCATCTCTCCTAGGGTAGAGATACAGTGTGCAGAGTCTCCTAGGTTAGTGGAGTCAGTGGGAGTAGAGTCTAGTTCGAGTCTAGTCAGCCCATCCACGTCTGCGGCGCGCCCCGTGACGCGTCATCCCAAAACCATTCCCAATAGGTTTCTGTAAGATATGGCTGAAAGATGCCACGCCCTTCTGAAGTGCCCTGAATTTGTAGAAATCGTGATCGTCTTGGAAGATGATGAAGAATTGGAAGGGGTATGGAGCATTGATGAACTAGGGGTATATGAAATCGTGAACGAGAAGGACCCAGCTGATGATGAGGAAAGTGAGGTGGGTGACACTGCTGATTTATACGCACAAGGCTTAAAGAAGTTTGACGAACCTTCCTCGACAGTGGATGAACCCACTAAAGAGATTAATCTCGGAACAGAAGAGGATCCCAGGCCCATACTTATTTCTGCTAACCTCCCTCCTCAGGTCGAAGAGGAGCTTATCAAGGTTTTGAGGTAGTACAACGACTCTTTTGCCTGGTCCTATGAGGACATGCCAGGTCTTGACCTTGCACTGGTTGAACATCGATTGATCCTAAAACTAGGGGCAACACCCGTTAAGCAGAAGGCGAGAAGATTCCACCCGCAGATGGCCTTGAGAATTAAGGAAGAGGTTGATAAATTGCATAAGGCCAGGTTCATTAGAGTTGTACTATATCCACAATGGGTGGCAAACATGGTCCCAGTAATGAAGAAGGATGGTAAAATATGGATTTGTATTGACTTTAGGGACTTAAATAAGGCATGTCCAAAAGATGATTTTTCACTTCCTCACATCGATGTCTTAGTCGACAATATAGCTGGATACGAAGCCCTCTCTTTCATGGATGGTTATTCTGGATATAACCAAATCCTTCTAGCTCCAGAAGACCAAGAAAAGACCTCGTTCACTACACCTTGGGGCACATACTGCTATGTTGTCATGCCCTTCGGATTGAAAAATGCAGGTGCCACTTATCAAAGGGCGATGATGGCTATTTACCACGATATGATGCATGTCTACTTGGAAGCTTACGTGGATGATATTCTGGTCAAATCGAGGTCTCAAGAAGAACACCCCGCCATTCTAGCCAAAGTGTTGCAAAGGGCTACGGAATATAAGTTAAAAATGAATCCGAAGAAATGTGTATTTGGAGTTGCATCAGGGAAATTGCTTGGATTCATAGTTAGTAAACATGGGATTCAGATCGACCCAAACAAAGCAAAGGCCGTCATGGAAATGCTGCCGCCAAAGAACATTACTGAACTTCGAGGCTTGATTGGGCATTTGCAATTTATTAGGAGGTTCATATCTCAACACTCGCAAAGATGCCGCCCATTTTATGAATTGTTAAAGGCAGGCACAAAATTTGAATGGAATAAACAATGCCAAAAGGCCTATGAGGAGCTTAAGGTTTACCTTTCTAATCCCCCGTTTCTACAACCACCCGTCCCTGGGAAACCCCTGATATTGTACATTTCTGTGATTGAGGACTCCCTAGGAGCTGTCTTGGCACAGGTAGATGATGAAGGAAGGAAAAGGGCAGCATACTACCTCTCGAGGTTATTTAATCCTGCTGAATCTAAGTATACTACCATGGAGAAGACCTGTGTGGTGCTAGTGTTGGTAGCTCAGAAGCTTAAACACTATTTCCTCGCCCACGAGGTTAGGCTGATCTCTAGAATGGACCCCATTCGTTATCTCTTGGAAAAGCCTATCCTTTCTGGCAGACTAGCTCGCTGGCAGAGCTTTCTTTCCCAGTTTGACATCACCTTCATCGTTCAGAAAGTAATCAAGGGATATGCTATTGCTGAGCACCTCGCTCATTCTCCTATCCCTCGTACTGATTCAATCCAGGACGAGTTCCCTGATGAACACTTGGCAGTAATCACTCATCTTCCCTTCTGGTCTCTTCATTTCGACGGTGCTCTCAATTCCCAGGGCAGCGGAGTTGGCGCCGTTCTCCTCACTCCGGAGGGAGTAACCATCCCTGTTGCTTATCAACTCTCATTCCCTGCCACTAATAATATAGCCGAGTATGAGGCTCTCCTTGCCGGTCTGAAGCACGCCTACCTCATGGGCGCGCGGTACCTTAACATCAAAGGAGACTCTCAATTGGTGTTGTGTCAAGTTCTGTCAACTTACCGCACCCGTGACCCTAAGCTTAAGCCCTATCAAGATCTGGTCATGCTCTTGGCTAGGCAGTTCCGAAAACTTATCTATATTCATACTCCTCGTTCTCAGAACATCTTGGCTGACGCACTTGCGTCACTCACTTCTTCCCTCGCGTTCCCCCTCAGTCGTGCCACTGAGACCATTGTGGTCCAGCGGTTAGATGTTCCTTTCCCTCAGGATCCCTGGTTTGACAACCTTAGGAAGTCTGTAGAGAAGAAGACAGAAAGGGAGGAGGTGAGAGAAGTATCCTTGACTGAGCTTGAGGAAATCATCGAAGAAGAAGGATTGCCGTGGTTCTACAAAATTGAGCAGTATTGCAGGGATGGCACATTTCCGGAGGCTGCGAATCATGAACAGAGAAAGGCCATTAGAAGAGTCGCTACAAGATATACAATTGTTGCTGGTGAGTTATATAGGCGGGCTCTGAACGGAGTTCTAATGAGGTGTCTAGATGACGAAGAGGCTTGGAAAGTAGTAGAAGCAGCTCACTCCAGTGAATGTGGAGGGCATGTGAATGGACAGGCGTTGGCAAAGAAGATTCTTAGGCAGGGCTATTACTGGCCGACCCTAGAAGAAGATTGCTCCACCTATGTCCGTAGGTGTCTCCATTGCCAGCTCCATGCTGACAAAATCCATGCTCCTGCTTCTTCTCTTCATCCTCTTTCTGCTCCTTGGCCGTTCTCCATGTGGGCCTTTGATATCATCGGACCCCTCGGTGACCCGAATTCCACAGTCAAGCAGAAATCCTTCATTTTGACGGCTACGGAGTACTTCACCAAATGGGCGGAAGCTGAAGCATATGCAGAGATCAAAGCCACCACAGTATGCCGCTTTATTATGAATAACATCATCTCGCGGTTTGGAGTGCCAAGCGACATCGTCACCGACAACGGCCCTCAATTCATATCACAAGAACTCCACGACCTTTGTAAGAAATTCAATATAGCTTTGCATCATTCATCACCATACTACCCTCAAGGTAATGGCCAAGCTGAGGCCACAAATAAAACCCTTCTCAAAATTATAAAGAAAACATGCGAATCGCATAAATTTGCTGATTGGGCCGACAAACTGATAGAAGTTCTATGGGCCTATCGCACCTCCGTCCGCACCCCTACAGGGTAGACTCCTTTTGCTCTCACTTATGGGATGGAGGCGGTACTCCCGTATGAGATTTTGATCCCTTCCCTATGAGTGCAGCTGGACAAAGAACTTAATCTCGATGAACGTCGAGAGGCGTTGCTAGTCCAACTTGAACTCTTAGACGAGAAGAGGCTGAACGTGGCCAATCATGTTTCGGTGTATCAAAAGCGTGTCTCGCGATATTTTCAAAAGAAGGTCATTGAAAGAAAATTTCAAGTGGGTAATATGGTGTTGAAACATAAATTTATCAGATCGGCAGGTCCCAGGTCTAAGCTGCAACCCAACTGGGAAGGGCCATTCGTAATCAAGGAAGCTTACCCGGGTAATGCATATCGTCTAATCAACGCAGAGGGTGAAGAATTGCCAAACCCGTGGAATGGGCTATATTTAAAACGTTTCTATCCATAGAGTCAAAACCAGCAACGGCTCGATGGCGGGGTGCACCCCACCTGATCGCGAAAGGAGGACCTCGGTCCAGCATCTCACACACTACACAGCCGCCCGTGGTTCGATTTTCTCATGTGCTGTCCGACACCGTTTCTCCTTTGGCCATGCCTGGGGAAAGTGAAGATCCTTGTATTTGTTGGGTTCGATGCAGTATTCAGAGGGGGGTGAATGAATATAACCCTTTAAAAAACTTTCACCCAATTTAAAATTTCCCCCAAACTAGAACTATGATGCTAACTAGACAGATTTACCAAATCTGAAAGCTAATCAACTATTCAGTTCTACCAGTTAGCAAACACATGGAGTGCCCCTATGCATTCATCTAGCGGAAGCACAAATGAACAAATCAAACCACAATGCACAAGGGGTTTTTAGGTGGTTCGGTCCTCAAGACCTACATCCACCCCACACTCAAACCGAGTGTGGCTTCCACTAGCTCACGCTAGAAACAGCAGACTCAGTCTGCAACAAACGCTGCCAAACAGCTTGACCAGGGGAACAACCTCCCCTCTTTCTCCCAACCGGAGGGAACCACTAGTGACACCAGTCACTAGCAAACCAGAGACACAAGGTCTCTCTTCCTCCAGACCTGGAGGGAACCCATGGACTTGAATCCACAAGCCCAGAACCGGAGACAAGTCTCCCTTCCTCCAAATCGGAGGGAATCAACAAGTAGCACCCAGCTACTTGCAACCGGAGATAGCAATCTCCCTTCTCCTGAACAAACAGAAGGAACTCACAAGTGACTCCAGCCACTTGGAAACCAGAGACACACGGTCTCTCTTCCTCCACACACGGAGGGAACCACCGGGCTTGCTACTCACAAGCCCAGAGCCAGAGGAACAAGCCTCCCTTCCTCCAACCCGGAGGGGAACCTAGAGACCCAAGTCTCTCTTCCTCTGAACCCCAGAGGGAAGCACAATCGGAGATAAATCTCCCTTCCTCCAACCCGGAGGGAAACAACCGATGACACCCTGTCAAAGGCAACCAGAGACGCAAGTCTCTCTTCCTCCACACGGGAGGGTACCAACCACAAGTAGCACCCAGCTACTTGCAAACCGAAGACACAAAGTCTCCCTTCTCCTGAACCCACAGGAGGAACCCCGACCTCTCTACAGAGGATCGGAGTTACAGTAAATGGATAAAAATAAAAACGAAACCAGCAACAGAAGGTTGAAAAGATAAAAACAAATGTGGCTCTCGCAGGAGCTGGCTGGCCTGGATTTGATCCACGGTTCAGCAAGAACAGATCTTCTGTTGAAGCTTCTATCACTCTATCTCTCTCTTCTTCTCTATTCTTCTTCCTCTTCTTCTCTTCACACTCTGCTATCTCGATCTCTTACTCAATCTCTCTTTCTTTCTCTTTCTCACTATCTTTCTCTTCTTCTTTTCTTTTTCTTTTCTCTGTCTGGATCGTGGCTCTCTGTATAGAGTTTTCTTCTCGCCAACTCGATCACCCTCCATCTGTGGACGAAGGCTCCTATATATAGCAGCAGCAGTAGGTGGATAGGGCACAAAACGCGTGTGCCTCCCACGTTTCCTGCCCTAATATTTCGGACCACGTGGAGGCTCCTCTGCATCTTGGATCACGTGCCAGATGCAGCCTTGTATCACGTACTGCTTCACGATTAGAGCACCTGTAAAACAGAGTATCGGATAAGTAATCAATTTAAGGAACACCTCTGTATAGATTATCAGAAGAACAGTACTTTAGAAGAAACTTGAACGAGGTTAAAACGAAACAACACGAAGTGACAAATAGCAACGACACGGAGACAACGCGAGGACACAATAGGGAAAACGACACGAAGTCAGTAAGGACTCGATGTACAACAGTAAGTAACACGAAGTAAGACCACACAGACATAAACGATAACACGAGAACAACACGGGGTGACAGCAGAAATCGACACGAAGTGTTTGCAAACAAAGTAAGACACAAGGTCTACGTAAAGCAACACGAAGTGTGGTTAAAGCGAGAACGACACGAAGTGAAGTTATAAAACAACACGAGGTAAAAAGAAGAACGACACGAGATACATGGAGACAAAACAGAAACCAACACGAAGTGTGGTTTCAACACAAGAAAGACACAAGGTCTAGGAAGAACAAAAACGACACGAAGACACAAAACGGAAAACGACACGAGGTGTAACAAACACGACACGAAGTTATGAAAACAACACGGAGACGAAGTCTGAAAAAATGACACGGGGTGAAGACAACACGAAGACGAAACACAGGTTTCGACACGGAGTGAAAACGACACAAAGACAAAACAGAATTGACATGGGTTGAAATCAACACGAAGTCAAAAACAGTAATCGACACGGGTTGAAAACAACATGAAGACGAAGTACAAAGAGACGACACGAAGTGAAGTTGACACGAAGTGAAAACAACACTAAGTGAAAAACAATAATCGACACGCGGTGAAAACAACACGACGACAGTGAGAACAGCACGAGGTGAAATGACACGGGGTGTAGAAAACCAAGAATCGACACGAAGTGTGGTCAAGGCGAGAAAGACACTAAGTCAAAAACGAAAGACCAACACTCAGACAGAAACATAAAAACAACACGGAGACGTAGACACTAAAACAACACGAAGATGAAGACAAGGGAAACGACACGAAGTCTAACCTCATACAAGCTTTCCTGTCACGCATGGAAATCAACACGAAGTGTTGTATGCTCATACAACACGAGATCTTTTTGTGTTAGTGAGGGGAAACAACACGAAAACTCAAGTACAGAAACAGCGCGAAGATGATGTACAATCTGATGTACAGACATGAAGAACAGTCCAAGGTATAGACTTGCACGAGTAAGCTACAGTGCCAAAGTATAGACTTCACGCTGTACAGACTACATGACCAGTGCATGATTGTACTTGACAATGTAAACACTTAGCCTATGCAGACCAATGTACAGACTTTGGCGAAGCAAAAGGCTGTATAGACTTGGAGACCCAAAGCCATTGTATAGACTTTGTCTAAGACAAGGCATGAGCTGACATTGTATATACTTAGCCCAATGCAAACCAGTCCGATGTATAGACTTTAAGGAAATGCATGCTACAGTGCAATGTCTAGACTTGCGATGTGTTCGCCAAATGCACACTACAGTCCAATGTATGGACTTGGACGAATGATGCATGTGCAGTGAATAGACTTAGGGCATAAACCCCACGATGCACTGTATAGACTATGCACATAACATAAGTCTAACATAAACAATATATCAGTTGTACCAGTCACAGTCATGATGCAATCATCAAGGTACAATGTCATGAAAACACTATATCATTGCTATCATCAAAATACAATATCAATCATCAAAACCACAGCAATGAATGCTTTATGCATCAGTTTAACATGTAACAAGACTGAACATCAAATATGTTAATCTAAACTGAGCAGCAAGATGACTGAACCTTTGATTAACTCACATCAACAGCCAATCATCAAAGCCATCATTAAAACCATCATCAAAACCAAAACCACATGCATGGGCACAACAATCTCCCCCTTTTTGATGATGGCAACACTTTCAATACATTGAGTCATTCTGATGATGTGAGGCATTCTGAGGTAATCTGAAGACTCAAATTATTCTCCCCCTTTGACTTCATCAAAAAGAAAAATAATTTGAGAAATTATAGCATGTATAAAAGTTCAGTCAATTTCTCTCCCTAAATAAAAGCTCCCCCTTTGAGAAGGAATATGAACAGATAACACAGGTAGAAAAGATAGGAGGATCACTTGATAACAGCTGAATCATAGGTTCATAAAGGAAGCATGATTATAACCAACTGTTTAGAGTATAAGAATCACCACTCATACAATTTTCAAAAATTCAGGTTTAATCAGTGATAAATCTAGAGTAAAACACCTGACCCCTGAGAAAGAGTTTTAGATTCCATTTATAGCAATGAATCTAGGGCACATGGTATTAATAGATAAGTCTGAAATAATACCCTTTTGTGTTTAAACAAGGAAATTCAAGAGAGGCAACTTGAATATGTATTGATAAAAATAATTTTCACTCATTGACTTTTGATTTTTCGAAGGGTTACAGCAGTTTGATTTTCATTTTTTTTTTCAATTTCTGAAACTGAACTAAGTGAATAGACCTATGGCATTTATGCTGTTGACATTAGGTGTACACCTTGATAAGAGGCAGGTACCCCCAGTTACTAGGCATAAACTATATGATCTACTTCAGATCAAGACCCACGAGGAATAGTCTTCACTTTTGACATTAAGGGTACACCTTGATTAGAGGCCAGTACCCTCAGTTACTTGGTGAGGACTCCCCTTATAGATTTTACCCTATGAACAGAGATAGTCTAAGGCACTTCATGACATGTGAGATCTCCTGTCTTTTTGGAGGAGTTCACAGTTTCTCAGTGCAATCAGCCATTGCTTCTGTCACTATGTTCTGTTCTTAACATTAATGATCTTGTTTACTGCTGCCCTTAATTCTTTTAGAGTGATTGATTGAAAAACATTACACACTCTTGTTCACCTGTTCTAAACATTTCCAGATTAACACATTTAGGCATTAAAAAAAAACTTTTTCTATTTTAGCCATGAGACAAAGATTAAGAGCTATAAAAGTTTTCTTTTATCTCAATTTCTGAAGTGCAGACACTTAACTCTCCAATTTATAAAGGTTAAACCTTTAGTTCTTTTCAATTTGTAAGAGTGATTCTTATAAGTGAACAATTGCAATAATCATCATTCAATGTACTAAACCAGATGCAAAGCTGTTGTTTAGTGAAAATGATGGGGAAAGGATAGCAATTGGCAATATGGTCCAATGACATCTGATGTCAAAAGATATGAATCATTTGAATGAGAATACTGAGAAGTGAATAGGATTCAATGAATTGAATAGAACTTTCAGCTCCCCCTGACATCATGATGCAAGAGATATGCTATGCATTAGACTGTTCTACATGCAGACTAGACCCATGGTACTAGGCGGAGGACCTGGTCTCAAAGACCATCTCACACATGGTAGGAACCTCCGGGCAGATTTCCCTGCCTTTTAGTAACATACCATTTGATATACCAGGGTTAACAAGGACAATGCAACATAAATCAGTCCTTCATGCATTGAACGGCATTATTAACACATGCAATGACAATGTACACTAAATGAACCATTCACACTTAGTCCAAGTATGCATTCAAATACAAGCATGCAATGCATTGACACAAAGCATATGTAGTGCATCAACTGAATATGCTTAGCGAAGCATTCAATTTCAGTTCAACATATAGTAAGAGAAGAGCATCAAGTATATGCAGAAATGAATTCAATAGCTGAGTCTGGAATACAGACTGATCAGCTAGACATGGAGAGATCATCAACAATCAATCAAGCAAATCAACATGAAGCACACATTTTTCATGCTCACAGTTTCAGATAATGGAATTTAAAACACATTTCAGAACTGACCTGAAAAGTTCAATCATGGGGTTTTCATTCTTGAGCGCCTTGGTTAACCCCCTTTTATTTCTCCCTCCAAGGCACACCTGCAAGATATTTGATCATCTTGATCCTGCAGGGACCCAAGTAGCTTTGGGTCCTGCGTTAGCCCTAACAGGTTTTCTAAACATTTTCATAGCAACATTATCATCAAATTTCATCAGTGAACAGTCATCCATAGAATGTCCAAATTTTCCACAGTATCTACATGAACTGGCTGGTTTTTGGTTCTTATGATACATGTTAACAGCAGGGTGATGTTTATAAGCATGTTCATAAGATTTTCTGTTATATGCATGAACAGTTTGATGCTTGTTCTTAACCATCCAACATTCAGCAGATTTATGGCCTGGTTTCCCACAGTTATAGCATGAAATTTTCACAAAAGGTTTTGCAGGGAATTTGACAAAATGGGGTTTAGCATAGTTCTTTTGAACATACCAACAGTCCTTGACTGTATGCCCATTTTTCCCATAGTGGGAGCATGCAAAAGAATTTCTTCTATGAAAACCATTTTTACCCCAAGTAGATCTAAACCAGCACTCAACAGCCTTGTGCCCAGGCTTATTACAGTTGAAGCACACGATGTGCTGACTAGAATTGTGTTTAGATCCATATGGATCATAAAAGTGCATGGAAGACTTGGCATGTAGTTTATTGTCTTCTTTCATGATAAAACATTCATTCATGAGATGACCATGCTTCCCACAATAATAACATGAGGCATCAGGCTTCCTAGCAACATGGTTTCTATCAAAAGAATTTCTAGAATGTAAAGTTCCACTAGCATGCTCATCCTTTAACATCAATCCACAGTCCTCCATTATGTGACCTCCTTTCCCACAATAATAACATGACCCCTTTGTAATATGAGTGTATGTGAGATCATGTGCATTGTGTGTAGCCCTTTTTATAGCAACAGGAGTGCCTTTTTCCTTTTTCTGTGAGTTTTCACCCTTTTTCTGTTTTGGAGTTTGTTCCACAGTTTTGGGTTTCACAGTTGATTTTTGTGCAGTGAATTTGAAGACAGAAGGAGCAGAGGTTATGTTCTGATTGGTGGCTTTGACAAAAACCGTAGATGTTTCATTCCCATTACTCCTTTTATTTGTCGGACTATAGCCCAGTCCCTTTCTCTCAAAGTTATCACTCTTTCCAAGAAGCTTATTCAGATTGTCCTTACCTTTGACAAATTTTGATAGAGAATTTTTCACGTCTTTAATTTCAAAATTCAAATCAGCAATTTTAGCTTCATATTTGGACAGATCTGTTTCACAGGAAATGACTTGTTGATGCAAGGCATCATTCAGACTCTTGAGTTTTTCAACTTCCTGTTTTAATTCTATTTCCTTGTAGTTTTAGATAAGGACTTGTAAAGATCATCAACTTCTTGTTGAAGGGATGTGATAGTAAGCTCATATCCAGCTATTTTCTGTTCACTGCAACTGACATTTCCATTTAACATTAAGTTGATGATTTTTAGACTCTCAATTTCTTGTTCAGCATTCATCAACCTATCAGAATTATCCACACTCACACACTTGCCTTTTTCCATTGTCATTAGCCTATTTGTCAGCTGGGTGTTTAGATGTTTCAACTCATTGATTTCCTCTTTCAGTTTACCGTTCTGCTCTAGGAGATCAGCATCAAGCACCCATTCATCTGAGAGAGACTGACATTCATGAAACATTTCCTGTTGTTTTTCAGATTGAAATTTGTCAAGATTTTTCTGAATCTCTGAATTTGTTACTCTATCAGCCTCTAGTTTTTCAGAAATCAATCTATTTTCTTTTTCAAGATTTATTGATTTGAGTTCAAATTCCTTGAGCTGATTATTGAGTATTTCATTTGCAGATTTCATTTTTTTCCAATTCAGAGTTGACACATTCTAATTCTCTCACCAATTTTTCATTTTGAACAATATCATTGTTGTGAGCCTGATCAACTAAGCTAAGCCTTTCCTTTAGTTCAGTAATTTCACACACAAACTCTTGACGCTCCTTTTTGTGTAGAGCAACTTGTTTCATAAGAGATTGTTTTTCAGATTTGAAATGATCTAAGTCTGAACTAACAGAATCACACTCTGTTATTTGTCTTCTGAATATTTCATTTTCAGTTTTCAGAGTTTCAAGTTTTTCACCTCCTAAATTTTCCAACTTCTTTTTCAGACTTTTATATTTCTTCCCTAGTTTCTTACGGGATCTTAACAGATTTGCATAGGCATCTTCCCAATCGTCTAATGAAAAATTCTCGAAAGGGTTTACCTCCTCATCATCACGTTCTTCGGATTCATCTTGATCACTACCATGGTTGCTCTCGTCAGCCATCAGACCGTTGTCGACATTTCCCCTCTGAGCAAGCTTCAGCTCATCCATAATGTCCTTGGCAGACCTGCAATCATGAATACAAGACCATAAGGCTCTGTCAATAGCAGCTCTCATCAGGTTAAAGGCCTTCTGATTTTCTTCATATTTTGACTTGTGACTTTTAGTCCACTTGGACTTTTCCTTTGGCAATCTGTGGGGACCTTGTGAAATTAACTTCCACAGATCCAGATTAATCATTTTCACATAATTGTGAAGACTGCTAATCCATGAGTTAAAATCAGAGCCATTGAAAACCGGTGGAGAGCCCATTGAGTAAATCCGCAAACAGACTAATGCAGCAAAGGGTAGAAACAGATAAGCACAAGGGACACCAGGATCCTCTGCAGATCGTTGGATATGAACAATCAGAGAACCGCTCTGATACCAATTGTTGGGTTCGATGCAGTATTCAGAGGGGGGTGAATGAATATAACCCTTTAAAAAACTTTCACCCAATTTAAAATTTCCCCCAAACTAGAACTATGATGCTAACTAGACAGATTTACCAAATCTGAAAGCTAATCAACTATTCAGTTCTACCAGTTAGCAAACACATGGAGTGCCCCTATGCATTCATCTAGCGGAAGCACAAATGAACAAATCAAACCACAATGCACAAGGGGTTTTTAGGTGGTTCGGTCCTCCAGACCTACATCCACCCCACACTCAAACCGAGTGTGGCTTCCACTAGCTCACGCTAGAAACAGCAGACTCAGTCTGCAACAAACGCTGCCAAATAGCTTGACCAGGGGAACAACCTCCCCTCTTCCTCCCAACCGGAGGGAACCACTAGTGACACCAGTCACTAGCAAACCAGAGACACAAGGTCTCTCTTCCTCCAGACCTGGAGGGAACCCCTGGACTTGAATCCACAAGCCCAGAACCGGAGACAAGTCTCCCTTCCTCCAAACCGGAGGGAATCAACAAGTAGCACCCAGCTACTTGCAACCGGAGATAGCAATCTCCCTTCTCCTGAACAAACAGGAGGAACCCACAAGTGACTCCAGCCACTTGGAAACCAGAGACACACGGTCTCTCTTCCTCCACACACGGAGGGAACCACCGGGCTTGCTACTCACAAGCCCAGAGCCAGAGGAACAAGCCTCCCTTCCTCCAACCCGGAGGGGAACCTAGAGACCCAAGTCTCTCTTCCTCTGAACCCCAGAGGGAAGCACAATCGGAGATAAATCTCCCTTCCTCCAACCCGGAGGGAAACAACCGATGACACCCTGTCAAAGGCAACCAGAGACGCAAGTCTCTCTTCCTCCACACGGGAGGGTACCAACCACAAGTAGCACCCAGCTACTTGCAAACCGAAGACACAAAGTCTCCCTTCTCCTGAACCCACAGGAGGAACCCCGACCTCTCTACAGAGGATCGGAGTTACAGTAAATGGATAAAAACAAAAACGAAACCAGCAACAGAAGGCTGAAAAGATAAAAACAAATGTGGCTCTCGCAGGAGCTGGCTGGCCTGGATTTGATCCACGGTTCAGCAAGAACAGATCTTCTGTTGAAGCTTCTATCACTCTATCTCTCTCTTCTTCTCTATTCTTCTTCCTCTTCTTCTCTTCACACTCTGCTATCTCGATCTCTTACTCAATCTCTCTTTCTTTCTCTTTCTCACTATCTTTCTCTTCTTCTTTTCTTTTTCTTCTTCTCTGTCTGGATCGTGGCTCTCTGTATAGAGTTTTCTTCTCGCCAACTCGATCACCCTCCATCTGTGGACGAAGGCTCCTATATATAGCAGCAGCAGTAGGTGGATAGGGCACAAAACGTGTGTGCCTCCCACGTTTCCTGCCCTAATATTTCGGACCACGTGGAGGCTCCTCTGCATCCTGGATCACGTGCCAGATGCAGCCTTGTATCACGTACTGCTTCACGATTAGAGCACCTGTAAAACAGAGTATCGGATAAGTAATCAATTTAAGGAACACCTCTGTATAGATTATCAGAAGAACAGTACTTTAGAAGAAACTTGAACGAGGTTAAAACGAAACAACACGAAGTGACAAATAGCAACGACACGGAGACAACGCGAGGACACAATAGGGAAAACGACACGAAGTCAGTAAGGACTCGATGTACAACAGTAAGTAACACGAAGTAAGACCACACAGACATAAACGATAACACGAGAACAACACGGGGTGACAGCAGAAACCGACACGAAGTGTTTGCAAACAAGTAAGACACAAGGTCTACGTAAAGCAACACGAAGTGTGGTTAAAGCGAGAACGACACGAAGTGAAGTTATAAAACAACACGAGGTAAAAAGAAGAACGACACGAGATACATGGAGACAAAACAGAAACCAACACGAAGTGTGGTTTCAACACAAGAAAGACACAAGGTCTAGGAAGAACAAAAACGACACGAAGACACAAAACGGAAAACGACACGAGGTGTAACAAACACGACACGAAGTTATGAAAACAACACGGAGACGAAGTCTGAAAAAATGACACGGGGTGAAGACAACACGAAGACGAAACACAGGTTTCGACACGGAGTGAAAACGACACAAAGACAAAACAGAATTGACATGGGTTGAAATCAACACGAAGTCAAAAACAGTAATCGACACGGGTTGAAAACAACATGAAGACGAAGTACAAAGAGACGACACGAAGCGAAGTTGACACGAAGTGAAAACAACACTAAGTGAAAAACAATAATCGACACGCGGTGAAAACAACACGACGACAGTGAGAACAGCACGAGGTGAAATGACACGGGGTGTAGAAAACCAAGAATCGACACGAAGTGTGGTCAAGGCGAGAAAGACACTAAGTCAAAAACGAAAGACCAACACTCAGACAGAAACATAAAAACAACACGGAGACGTAGACACTAAAACAACACGAAGATGAAGACAAGGGAAACGACACGAAGTCTAACCTCATACAAGCTTTCCTGTCACGCATGGAAATCAACACGAAGTGTTGTATGCTCATACAACACGAGATCTTTTTGTGTTAGTGAGGGGAAACAACACGAAAACTCAAGTACAGAAACAGCGCGAAGATGATGTACAATCTGATGTACAGACATGAAGAACAGTCCAAGGTATAGACTTGCACGAGTAAGCTACAGTGCCAAAGTATAGACTTCACGCTGTACAGACTACATGACCAGTGCATGATTGTACTTGACAATGTAAACACTTAGCCTATGCAGACCAATGTACAGACTTTGGCGAAGCAAAAGGCTGTATAGACTTGGAGACCCAAAGCCATTGTATAGACTTTGTCTAAGACAAGGCATGAGCTGACGTTGTATATACTTAGCCCAATGCAAACCAGTCCGATGTATAGACTTTAAGAAAATGCATGCTACAGTGCAATGTCTAGACTTGCGATGTGTTCGCCAAATGCACACTACAGTCCAATGTATGGACTTGGACGAATGATGCATGTGCAGTGAATAGACTTAGGGCATAAACCCCACGATGCACTGTATAGACTATGCACATAACATAAGTCTAACATAAATAATATATCAGTTGTACCAGTCACAGTCATGATGCAATCATCAAGGCACAATGTCATGAAAACACTATATCATTGCTATCATCAAAATACAATATCAATCATCAAAACCACAGCAATGAATGCTTTATGCATCAGTTTAACATGTAACAAGACTGAACATCAAATTTGTTAATCTAAACTGAGCAGCAAGATGACTGAACCTTTGATTAACTCACATCAACAACCAATCATCAAAGCCATCATTAAAACCATCATCAAAACCAAAACCACATGCATGGGCACAACAGTATTTCCTCTCTCTCGGCTGAAAATAGGGGCAAGTGGTGAATAAAGGGGGCGAGAACTGACCTGGACCCCCCCTCTAAAAGAGGTCTGAAATAGGGGCGGCCCGTTAAGACCTTATTCCGCCAAGAAAAGGAAAAAGAAAAGCAAAAAAAACAAAAAAAAAAGGGGGGGGGGGAAGAAGAGGGGCAAAATCAAAAGTCAAGGCTGAGAGCACAAAGCTCGAGGCTCTCGAAATTCCCAAGTAATATAACTAGGCATGGCAAGAGTGGCAGTACAGTTTCCCCACGGGACATCATGAGCCCGGTCGTATGCGTGCCTAGAGCGGATGTAGGTTCGATAACGGACACAGAGCCCCAGCGCAACAGACCGGATTCTTTGAAAAGGGGAGTGTCTTGGGAAGAACTCAAGCCCTAAAACCTCTACACCTACCACCAGCTTCACTACTCAATCTTTTTCAATTTTCCAAGGAACAAATCCCACCCCGGGTGTGGCCTCGGCAGAAACACCGTTGAGCAAAGTTGACCCCGGCCACGGGCGGCCCCCTTTTCGCACGTGCTGAGTCCAAGAAGTCCATAGCGAGATGAGAGGGTCCCTGTTATTTAAGCTTGAGCTGGTTCCAAAACTCCAAAAAAAAATCAAATATTCCAAAACCCCCAAAAAAATCAAATATTCCAAAACTCCAAAAAAAAATCAAATATTTTAAAACCCAAAAATCAATCATTTCAAAACCCAAAAATCAGTCATTTCAAAATCCAAGAAAATCAATATTTCAAAACCCAAAAATCATTCATTTCAAAACCCCAAAAAAAAATCAAATATTTCAAAACCCAAAAATCAATCATTTCAAATTCCAAGAAAATCAAATATTTCAAAACCCAAAAAATCAAATATTCAAAAACTCAAAGAAATCAAATATTTCAAAACTTTCAAAAAAGATTTTGGTTTCTCATATGCATCCCATGCATTGCACTTTGTCATTGTGTTTTTTTGCCTATGTTGATAAGGCTTGCCCCCTTGACCAAAATCAAGACTTGCCGCGGGCAAGGGGTCAAGCCTAAAACAGATTTAACCTGTTTTCCTTTATTCATTTTGTGTAAGCACAGGGGCAAACAGAAGATCAAAGATACAACCAAGCCATGGACGCACGCAATCACATCAGAGAATATCCAAACTTAAAGAAAAAAAAACATCTCAATCTTATTCATTCTCATATCAAACTCTAAACATCCATATCTATATCACGATGAAAAGATAAAACAATCACTCTGTCCCCCGCTGGGCATCCCCGTGGGGACGTATCTCTCTCAGCTCCCTAGGGTAAGCCTGTCGTGTCTCTGGAACCTCCTCAACCTCTGCTGGTAGGGTGCGCACCCTGCTCACCTCCCACATAATCAGCGCGCTCCTGACCGCCTGCTCGTCCTCCTCTTTCCCGATCCTCCTCGGCTGTAGCACGGGAAGGTGGGGTAGCGTCGCTAGCACGGTCCGGGGTAGTCCAACCTATAGGTAGCACCTGTGTGGGCTGTACATCGCCAATGCAGTATCGCTCACGAGCCTCAAGTCCAAGCCCGCCCTCCGAGGTAGTCTGATAGTGGTGTCGTGGAGGAAGTCCGGGCGCATCACAAATCTATCCAGGGGGAGTGTGTGGAGGTACGGGCGCCACTCATCCCTGGTCTTCATCTCGGCCGTCCTGCACTCAACCTGTGGAGAGAACCTGAAGGCACCTCCTATGAAGTAAAGGGGATGGCTCCCGAAGAGCCTGCTGACAGTAGTAATATCCTCTCTTGGGATGAACTTCATCCTAACTCCCATCCAGCACTCCAATAGAATCATTGAGCCAAAGAGAGGGCCGCCTAGGGCCGCTAAGCTGAGACCCTCATACAAGTAGGCTAAGATGACCTGGGAGATGGAAATCCCCTGCCACAGGCCACAGATGGTGCTAAGTAAGGGAATCTCTAACACATGGTCAGCCGAAGGGAAGAGGATGGCCCCGCACAGGCAGATAGATGCAGCTTTGGCTATGGCCTCGGTCCACCCACATTTATTCTTGCAATGCTCTACTACCCACTGACTAAGAGGAAGGAGGTAAATATGACGAGGACCTACAAAGGTACGAATGTCTTTGCTGTCTGGTATGAACCCTCCAAGGATGAGTTTTGGGTCTATAGGGGCAACAGTATGGCATATCAAGTCTTCCTCCCCCACCTTGGACCTAGGAAACCCGAAGTAGGTCTCTACCTCCTCTAATAGGATCGTGGTCTCAAAGGATGGAAAGAAGAAGGTATGGGTCTGAGGATGCCATGTTTCTATCAAAGCTGAGATGTTGTGCCAATCCAATGAGAGCTTAGGGTAGTTCTGGCATAAGACTAAAAGGGAATGTAGGTGCTAGGATTTGAGAAGATAAGTCACCCCTAGGGGCAAAGCACGGATCATGGGAGCCACCCATTTCAAACCAGAATAGCGCCTCGGGCCCGGAAGGAGCTGAAAGAAGAGGAGAGAGAACGTAAGAGAGAGAGGACACATAAGTGAAGTTGATGTAAAAGAAGTTGAATGAACCATGATGAGCTTACCTCTCTCATAGGAGTAGCACTGAGATGCCGGGGGATTGAGCTTAGACGTTGGAGCACTTCCCACTCCTTTCTGGACGGTGTTGGCCCTTCAAAAGATGATCTTTCCATAGAACTTCCCTCTAGAGCCCTCTTCATGAGGAATTGGTGATGAGAATCAAAGGTTTCAAGGTTTGGAAGGAAAGGGTTGTATGAGCTGCGAATTTAGACTCCTCCCCCACTTATAGGGCTTGTTAGGAAGCCTAGGCCTCTTAGGATTATGGTTGGATAGGTTCAGGACGGATTAGGATGAGGTGTGGATAGGTTCAAATCACCTTACCCTCGGGTTGAGGACTCTCCAGAGAGTCCCCTTTAAGGCTCGCAGGGTATCCACTTGGATGGTCTTACGATAGACCACCCATCCTATCGTGCGGTCCTCAACTAACCGTTCATATCCTACTAAAGAACCCAGATCCAACCACTTATGCGGCCTACTACAAACCGTTTGTCACTCAACACGGTTAGTATTAAACCGTTCAAATCCTACTGGAGCGGTCTATTGGGAACCATTTTTCACTTTGACCGGCCCTATGAGAACAGCCCATCTGGTCCGCCCTTTCTATCGACCTGCCCAACTAATAGGCACACTCATCTCACTCAGGTCGGCGTACGCGTCACTCATCTCACTCATGTTGGCGTGTGCGTCACTCTCATCTCCCTCAAGTCGGCATGTACGTCACTCCTCTCACTCAAGTCGGTGTGTACGTCACTCGTCTCACTCAGGTCGGCGTGCGCGTCACTCGTCTCACTCAGGTCGGCGTGCGCATCACTCATCTCACTCAAGTCGGCGTGTGCATCACTCCCATCTCACTCAAGTCGGCGTGTGCATCTCTCCCTCTCTCAGGTCGGGCGCACCTTTCAATCTCGCCTGTTTGCTTCACCCCCTCTAGTAGCTAAGTCACGTTCATTCATGCATACATACAGTCACCCACAAAAATCAAAACAAAAACATGCATACCACTATCATATCATATCACATCATGTACAAAAGATGGGCCCAGTACACAGTCAAGCCTGTCCCTCTCCTTGGCCCCCGTCGCTGTCTCCACCGCCCTCATGCCTCTTTGGGGGAGGCATCGCTGAGGTCGCCTCATCACGCCGTCGTCGACGCCCCTCCTCCTCCTCGTTCCTCCGATGGCCGGAGGAACCAGTGAAGTAACTCCTCACGGAGCCGTGGGTGCCATGGCTGCCACTCGCAGTCGCCCTGCTGTGCTCCCAACTCACCTCCTTCAGACCCTCCACCTTGCCCTCCAACCTGGCAACCTGTAGATGGGCCTACTCTACCTCACTCCGGTAACGCTCTGCCTCTGCCCGGTAATGGTCCACCTCGGTAGCACCGGCTCGTAGTCGCCCTAGCTCGACCTGGAGGAGTGCCGTCTCCACTGCGTCTACCGGTCGACTCCGCGCGGCCTCATCGTGCACCCAGGCCACCTCTTCCCTAGCCACTACCCGGCTCTGCTCCAGCTCTATCTGGAGGTGGGTCAGCTCGGCCGTCTGCATATCATTATTAGGCAGTTGCATAAGCATTTCATTCATAAGCACAATAAGCAAGGGGAAGTTTAGAATTGCATACCCTCTCAGTGAGCGCCACCTCGATCGCCTTGGCCCGCGCTACCATCCGAGTGAACTCCGCATCTCTCACAGCCCGGTCGGCCAGAGTCTTGGTCGTAGAGGAGGAAGGGGCGTCTGGTCTCACCCTCTGAGCACCCTCGGCACGCTGCATCCAAATACTCCAGGTCAGTCACATGCATAATCATAATCATATAGAATTGCATAATTTAAAGAGTGTAAGGTGTAGAAGACTCACCAGTAAGGCCAGGGCCTGTCGGGCCTCATCCCGCTCCCTGATGGTAGAGTGCAGAAGTCCCTGCAACTCTGCCACTCGTCCTGCAGGGTCCAGCTGCATTTAGACGCCCATGTGTCAGTGCATCATCATATAGGAATCGTCAGCATAATAGAAAGAATTCAAGTTTAGAAGTCGTACCGGTCGGTGATCACCCTGGAACACCTGGTCCCGGTAGTGGCGTGCGTACGCGATGTAGTACGTGCTGTCGCTCTCAGCCCGAGCGGTCACCACTCGCCCTCGTGCGGTCTAGTCGACGATCTTGGTGGCGTTCCTCGCGGTCTAGTCGTACGCATCACCGAGCCCCCGTGTCATCTTGGTCACCCGCTCCCCCGCCTTCTCAGGCGTAGGGAACTCCACGGCTGGCTGATGGACCCCGGTGGTCCTCATCACCAACCTGAAGTGTAATGGCTCCACCACATTCATGCAGTGAAGCCACACGTCTTGTCCAGAGAAGGCGAGGGCCTCAGTCACCCACGGCTGGCCCGCCTGGCTCTCCCCCGTGCAGGGTGTCCACCGTACCTGCATAGAATAAAAAGTCTCATCAGCATCATAACCATATAAGAATTACATTTAACTAGAGTATCTGAGTCTAGAAGCATACCGAGGTATATGGTAGAGCGTCCAGGTCATCCTGCAACTCCCGGACCTGTCGTCTCAGGGCCGCCATCTCCCGAGGTGCTGTCCACCTCCGTGCGATCGACAGGAGCCCAGGACGGGTCTCCTCGCCTCTGCCCAGCCCATGCAGGTACACGTAGGCCCACACCTGCATCATAGCACTGTGTCAACATGTAGGAAACACACAGAGTCACATAATTAAGTCTAGGGTAAGAGTCGTACCTGGAGTAAGGGGGAGAATCCCCCAAGCATCATCCGACGCGCCGTCGAACTTAGAGTGTCGAAGAGGAAGGCAAGGGCTGCCGCTCCCCAAGCGTAGTCGCCCTCGTGCTCCAGCTCCTGGAGGAAGGGAAGGAACCAGCAGCTCATCACGTCCGCTCGCGTGGAGAAGAGGAGTCGCCTGAACATCAGCATCAGAAACCGCCTCAGCACTCGATCAGCCTCCACTCCTGGTCCTGTAGCAACTCTCAGCCGTGCCAGCCCTATCAGCCGCTCTAGGTGCTCCTCCAGCTGCTCGCCAACCGCAACGCCCGCTCGTCGTAAACCCAGGCTGTCCTGGAGAGCAGCCCGGGGTAGGAGGGTCAACTTCCGCTCGGGGCGCCGCAGCTGTAAGCCCAACAACTCCCGAGCCAACCCCCGGTAGTCGGGAAATGTAGTCCCGCTAACCGGTGACCCGTGCACGCGTAGGCCCATGAGCCTGGCCACATCCTCTAGCATAGGGACCATATGCCCCCATGGGAAAAGGAACGTCCGACTCACTGGGTCCCAGCGGTCGTGCAGGGCATAGAGCAGAGCTGCGTCGAAGTGACACACCTAAATACTCAGGAAGGGGGCGAACCCCATGGCAGCCAACCGCTCCCTCTGGAAGTCCAGCAGTGCCAAGTACACTGCGCGGACCTGCAGCCACGAGGTGCGGGTCCTACGCTTCCCCTGCATTCATTTCATTTGTTTTTAGATGCATTTTAGTAATTTAGTTTTGCATTTTGTGTCATTCAAATAAGATCCACAATAATTCAACTCACAGCTTAAAGAACGGTCTTCCTTCCACCGTTCTTATCTTGGACGGACCTATGGGGACCGTTTAGTTTGGCATTGAATGGGTATTTGAACGGACCTATGTGGCCCGTTTACTGTTTGAACGGTGACCCCTTCACCGTCCTTGCTTTGGTTTGGTTCGTTTGCTGTGTGGTATTGAACGGCTAGTCCTAGCCCGTATAATGTTGAGCGGTCTGATGAGGGCCGCATGTCCTTGTTTGTGCGGTTTCTGTTGAACCGTCCCACCATCGTCTTCCCTGACGACGGTGGAGGTTCCCCGGCTGGCGGGGAGGCTGCCATAGGCCCCTAACCAGCCACCAAAGCCCTCTAAACCCCCCTAAGCTAGCATGCATGGCTAAAAATAATGGAAAAATGGAAATGGGGAGGGTTTTTAGTTTTTTGACCTACCTCGGGGTCCCGTGGTTTTCTGGCCGGTTTCTCCGGCAGTGGTTCTTCTCCGGCGTCCTCGTCCGCGGCAGGGACCTCCTCCACGGCCACGATCGCGTCGGCTTCTCCCTCGGCCGCAGGCGGCGGTGTGACCCTCTCCGGCGGCCGTTCTTCGGTGTGTGCCATGGCGGCGGTCGTCGACGACGGCGGCGTGGTTGTCCCTCCCCCGGCAATCCCGGAGTGTCTCGCTTGGTGCTTCTGGCGCATGGAGAGGGTAAAAGGGAATGAAGGGGAGATTGAGAGGTAAGGAGAGGGGTTGAGAAGGGTGGAATGGCCCTGGGTTGGCCTTCGTTCCTTCCACCGTCGGTTACGGTGGAGGGATACGAAGGGTTCATTTTTTTTGAAGTTACAGACGTTGCGCGGTCTAGCGATAGACCGTCCATTGGTTTGTACGGTTCTCCATCGACCGTTTATACTCAACGGTAAGCTTTTTAAGTCGGTTCAAATTCCCTGATATATGCGGCTAACCTGTAACCGTTCTACTTAGAGCGGTTTGTTCTTAACCGTCCATTCTTTAATGTTGGTTGCACTTCAATTGATGGATTTTGATATTTTTGTAAAACTTGCTAACAATTTCACGTACAGCAATCCAAGCTTTCACGTGCTGTTTCGCCTGCACAGGTAAGTCAGGTATGGCCTTCTATCCCTATATCCCTTACTGCATTACTATATGGTATTATATTGTATTATCTCGAGAACCAGTCGGTTATCTACGTGTTCCAGGATCTGATGTTCCCCTTCAACAAAAACAATGATGATCCAGGACATGTACTTAATCTTCGGATAGGCCGTTAAGTTGGGATGTCATGGGGAGGACGGTTCTATCCTGCACACTGTGGTTACAGATGGTATCTTGACTCTGATATTCTCAGCTTAGCAATATTATTCTCGAGTATTTTATATTTTAATCTTTCTTCGCATTTGTTTTTACAATTTCTTTTTTTTTAGCCCAGCATGCATCATACGCATCTTTTGAGCTTTCATGCCCCATGGTTTGCTTGAAGAATGTCCAATCAGTGATGGTCAGCTGTATGTTCGAATGCTCGAGTAAGAAGAACTAATTCCACTCTGAATTGGAAGGTTTTCTTTGGTCGATTCGTTTGGTTTGGTTGATTGAAGGGTCCCCGTCTGGAGCTTTAGCCTATTTTCTTTTGTGGCCCCCTCATTGGACCACGGGATTGTGTCCCCCATGAGGTTGGCCTTGTCGATTTGTTTCATTTTAGTTTAGTTCCTCCAGATTGGCATCACTTTTGGTCTAAATCATTCCTTACATTTGGTTCAGAGTTTTTCGGAAGATTCTCAACACTTTTTGGTAGAAACGGGTGTCGTTCTACCTTAACGCCCGCTTTTCCGGTCCACTCCGCTGCATATCCGCTCCAGCTCCATGTTCCATGTCACCTCCGCTTCACCTCCGCTCGCTCCCCTGCAAAGAGGACGTTAAGGAGGGGCATCTGTTGACTCCCATTTTTTTACCGATAAGCTGAGTCGTTTCTCTTACTCCCATTAGTTGATGCCCTAAGTTGTCCATCATTCATTGGGCCATTTTTTGTGGCACGTCCTGGGCCCATTTTATGGGTAGCCTCCCTCCTTGTTAAAGTCCGTATCAATTCAGGGCTTATTGGACCATGGCTTTGATTAATTGAACGTGTTTTATGAAAGTGAAGTATCCAAGATCATGAACGGTCCAACATCAGCCGTTCAGTACTGGGGCGGTTGAACCCACACCGTTCATACATTTTGGCTAATTTCTGAAGATTTTCGGAATATTCACCGACAGGCTTTTGTGCGGCCCTATCAGGCCCGTTCAAACAAATGGACGGGTGAATTCAAACCGCCTATATCTCAGAGTCCTACGCGTGCCAATTTTCTCAGATAATTATCCAATTATTTGAATTATCACCGACAGGGTTAGAACGGTCGATGGTTGGCCGCTCTACATTTGAACGGGCTTATTAGAACCGTTCCTCTTTGAGTGTCCAACGACGGACGTTTCGGTCAGTTCGAGCGATAATCTTCTGATTTTCTGAATTTCCACCGACAGTGTTGGACGGTCTTTACTGAACCGCCCATCAGCTTGAGCAGTCTATCGTAAGACCGTTCATCCTTTCAATTGGTGATTTTTAATAGATTTTTATCCCTTTTATGCATGGTTTTATCCCTGACTTCTCTTGTCGATTTCTCCGTGGATAATCAACCTTTTTTGATGCCGTTTCGACTGGATAAGAGATTATGATAATATCTATGATTTATCTTTTATAATTTTGACCTAAAAATAGCTCTAAACCCTAGTTTCGGGGCTGGCTTTCTAGGCTCTATAAATAGACCCTAAGGGCCGGACTGAAAAGGGGGGGAATTTTCGGTCGACGGTGAAGCCCTGCCGCATTCTTGAGCGACCTAGCACCAAGGAGGGAGGCTTTCTACGTCCATACAAGCCTCCGGTTCAGGGAGTAGTTTGGTCTTGAATCTTTTCGTTTATAGTTTTCATCACTTTCCCTTCATTGCATGCATCATTTCCTCCCTACGTCCTCATTTTTTCTCATTATCATGCACACATCCACCCACGCTTTTGTCACCCTAGGGGTTTAAAACCCCCAGGTATCCCCCCTTGACATTCGTTTATGTTCATTTCTTCTTATATTGACATTTACTACACCGTCCAGTTCTAATTTAGGTCTTTTCTGTGTGTTTCTTACGTTGTTTTGCAGGTCATCAATCATCAGCACGAGGCCCATCCCCTCTGACCGGCCGGAGAGGTTGGAGCTTGGACCCCCTTGCAACTTACTGTGTGGTGGACTTGTGCGGTTTTAAGACAACCGTTCAACATCGTGTGCGGTGTAGAAAGCGCCGTTCATCCTGTTGGTGCGGTCAACAGAGCGCCATCCGTCCTCCAGTGGTAGTTCCTCCCGCACCCTCTGCAGCGCACTTAAGCGATCTATCGTAAGACCGTACATCCAATAGGCGGCCCTCCAGGAGCCGGGCATCTCTCCAGCGCTGCAGCTAAGGCGAGTACTCCCCCTCTTTCCAAGGTACGGCGTGTCCATCACGTCTAGCACCTTGGTGGCGATCACGGTCCTTTTGTTCTCTATTCTCCTCTTATCCTTGTTATTTGCTCATCGCATATGGTTACACTCATGATGCATATTGATCTTTAGTAGGAGGAGAAAAATATATCTACACGCCCGTTTGCAGATTTCTCAGTAGAGGTCCACCGCCAGAAGCCACAGGTCGACCGCTAGCCCCGATGCAGCCATGTTTGACTTCGAAATCCACCTCGTGGCCAGCCCCTTTCCATGGATTTCTTTAATCCAAAAGTCACCTAATCACCGACAAATTTTGGATCTCGTCTTAAGGATGTCCAAGGACCATTCAAGGTTTATAAAACCAACACATGAGGGGTTGGAAACCCTAACACTTCAAGGCTTCAAGGGAGATCAAGGGAGGCCATTTTCGAGGTACTGTAGCACCTCAGTGAACAGTGTTTTGGGAGGAAGTTTTTCATCCATCCAAGGTGATTCAAGCTCAGATCTGAAGCCAAGCAATCTCCAACAAAGCTAGAAGCACTCAAGGGCAAGAAGGGTGATCAAAGGAAGCTAGAAGGAGCGTATTCCAAGAAGGAAATCAAGCTACTCTGGGAAGAAGCTCTTCATCGAATCCTCAAGAGATTCAAGCTCTGGCAAATCTCAGACGAGATCTTTTCTCTTAAGCATATTCTATATCTTGGTTGAGTGTTTTTCATAAGTTGTTCTTTTTCTATTTCACTCAAACACTTGGAAGTTGAGAATCGTCCCTACCGGTGGTTAGTAGGAAGGCAATCAGAGGTTTTCCGATCTGCGGTGTTGACGTCCCTACCGGTGGTTAGTAGGAAGGTAATCGGTGGTTCTCCGATTTGCGGTTTGGTGTGCTGCACTAGTGAAGCCTCACCGGATTTGGTGAGGGGTGGACGTAGGACTGGGGATTTAGTCCGAACCACCTTAAAATCTTTTATGTTGTGGTTTGATTGTGCGATTGATATGTTTTAGATGCATGCTTAGGTTCAATCTCTATAATGTGAAATCATATTTCTAAGCAAATCATTTTATACATCGCTAAGCTAGTTGTATTCTGCTACAATTATTTTTAACTAGCCTTATAGAGGGTTGTATTACGAAAAGAGGGGCAGATCTATTCACCCCACCCCTCTAGATCCGCTGTCCACTACACAATAAGTGGTATCAGAGCCTAATCTCTCATTATGGGGTCCAACGACCTTGATGGAAATGGTGGATCAGCGTCTAAGGGTTATTTCCTTGAAGGACACTCTGTGAACAGACCTCCTTATTTCACTGGATCTAACTATCCTTATTGGAAACATCGCATGCAGGTGTTCATTCACGCTCAAGACTACGAACTTTGGTGAGTGATCAGCAAAGGTTCGTACGAGCTTACGGATAATGAAGACTTGTGGACCAAAGAACAAATAAGACAATCCACTGTCAACTGGAGTGCCAAACACATCATGCAATGCTCACTCCATCTAGTAGAGTTCTCAAGAGTGGCGACATGCGCAACTGTAAAATAAATGTGGGACAAGTTAGAGGTAATCTACGAAGGAACCTCTCAGGTACGAGAAACAAAAGCTAATATCTTAGTTTCTGAATACGAAATGTTCCGCATGAAGCCTGATGAATCAATTCGAGATATGTATGCTCGATTAACTATGCTTACTAACAGTTCGACTGATTTGGGAAAGAAATATTCATAACAGGAAATTGTAAGAAATATTCTCATATCACTGACTCATGCATGGCACACAAAGGCTACTGTTGTTGAAGAATCCAGAGATCTCACAACAACTAAGGTAGATGAACTCATTGGTTCATTAATGACCTATGAGATCAACCTTAAGAACAAAGAAGCTGAAGTACCTAAGAAAAAGTCCTTAGCTCTTAAAGTTGGACCTAGCGGTCAAGGCACTTCGGATGAAGGTGAGGATTCAGCAAGTGAGCGGGATGAAGATGATGTAGCCATGCTCACACGTAAGTTCAAAAAATTCTTAAGAAAGGAAGGTAAGAGCTTCATGAGAGGAAGGTCAAAGGTAAGAAATGGTTTCAAATCTAATTCTGAAAACTCTAAGAAATCTGATAAAATCATTTACTATTCTTGAAATAAACTAGGACATTTCAAGAATGATTGTCCCAACAGATTCAGAAAAGCTGACAAATGGAAGGGCAAGAAGAAGAATAAGGCCATGGTGTCCACATGGAGCGATGAAGAGGAAAGTGATGACGGAACTAGCTCCTAGGACAAAGAAAAAGAAGATTTCTGCCTTATGGCCAAAGGTGATGAAGAAACTGAGGAGTGTCTTGCAGCCATGCATAACAGGTGGTACCTTGATAGCGGCTGTTCAAGACACATGACTGGAGACAAATCAAAATTTTATCTCTTGGAGGAAAAGGAAGGAGGACACGTCACATTTGGAGGGAACAACAAAGGAAAAATCATTGGAACATGTAATGTAGGTAAGAATCTCTCCAACTCCATCAGAAATGTGTTGCTGGTTGAAGGTTTGAAATACAACTTGCTTAGTATAAGTCAATTGTGTGATAAGGGTCACAAAGTGTTGTTTGACTCTCATGAATGCAGAATTCTTGAACCAAAATCTGACAAGGTAAAATTTTCTGGTAAGAGAGTCAACAATGTTTACATGATTGACTTAGATGATCTTGCTCATTTAAATCTTTGTCTTGCTGCACCAAAATCTGAAATTGCTTGGTTATGGCATCGTAGACTAGGTCATGCTAGCTACAATGTCTTACATAAACTGTTAAAGCATTCAATGGTGAAAGGGTTGTCTGAATTATCATTTAAACAAGAAAACAAGTTGTGTGATGCATGTGCCCTAGGTAAACAAAGAAGAAAATCTTTCAAAGGAAGATCTGAAAATACATCATCCAAACCACTCGAGCTAATTCATATGGACCTATTTGGCCCAACCAGAACTGCTAGCTTAAGTGGTAGAAAATATGCATATGTCTTGGTGGATGACTTTTCTAAGTTCACATGGGTTTTCTTTCTCACACATAAAAATGATGCGTTTGATGAGTTTCAGGAACTCTACATGAAGATAAAGCAGGACGGTGAGTTTAAAATTTCCAAGATCCAATCTGATCATGGTGGTGAATTTGAAAATGCTAACTTCTATAATCTTTGCAGAGCTGAAGGCATTTCACACCGATTTTCTTCACCAAGAACCCCAGAGCAAAACAGTGTAGTTGAAAGGAGAAACCGAACACTTGTAGAGATGACAAGAACCATGCTTGCTGAATGGCAACTTCCAAGGAAGTTTTGGGCTGAGACGGTAAACTCAGCATGTTATATTATCAACCGCTCTATGATAAGGCCACACACCAAAAAGACTCCTTATGAGTTGCTGAAAGGTAAAAAGCCCTCTCTCTCACATATGAAAGTGTTTGGATCTAAATGCTTCATCCACAATAATGACAAAAGAGATTTAGATAAATTCGAGCCCAAGAGTGATGAAGGTATATTCCTTAGATATTCTGAAAGATCTAGGGCTTATAGAATTTACAATATCAAGAGTCAAACTGTGGAAGAATCACCCCATGTTTCCTTTGATGAATATCATGACTCTAACAATGATAACTCTTGCAGGAAAAACGATGAAGATGGGAAATTCCTAAGCATAAATGATAAGAGTGATCCTCCACAAGAAGAAATAAAAGAAGCTGGTGACCTAGCTGAATCAAGCAATGCAAGGGATCAAGCTCCAGGAGAAGGTAATGATTCTACAAACATTAGAATTCTTAAGGATCATCCTTTAGAAAACGTCATTGGCAGCTTGAATGACCCACCTAGAACAAGGTCACATTTTAAAATTGCTCGCAGCATGAACCCAAAAATATTGATGAAGCATTAAAAGATGAAAACTAGATAAATTCAATGCAAGATGAGTTAAACCAGTTTGAAAGGAATAAAGTTTGGCATCTTATTCCTAGACCTTCATCATAATCTGTCATAGGCACTAAATGGGTCTTTAGGAACAAACTAAGTGAGGATGGCAAGATAATAAGAAACAAGGTTAGATTCGTGGCTCAAGGGTATAATCAAGAGTTTGGGGTAGACTTTGATGAATCTTATGCCCCAGTTGCTAGATTCGAAGCCATCAAAATTTTACTTGCTTTTGCATGCTCCCTTAGAGTGAAGCTATATCAAATGGATGTAAAAAGTGCTTTCTTGAATGGCTTGATCAAAGAAGAAGTCTATGTTGAGCAGTCCCCTGACTTTGAGAACTCTAACAATACAGATTTTGTATATAAGCTAGACATGGCGCTTTATGGCCTTAAGCAAGCTCCAAGAGCTTGGTATGAGAGACTAAACTCGTTCCTCATTGAAAAAGGGTACACACGAGGTAAGGTAGATCAAACACTTTTCACCAAGAAGCAAGGTAAGAACATCTTGATTGTTCAAATTTATGTTGATGACATTGTGTTTGGTTCTACAAAATCTGAAATGTGTGAGGAATTTGCTAACCTCATGACTAGCGAATTTGAGATGAGCCTAATGGGAGAACTTCAATTCTTTCTCAATTTGCAGGTCAACCAAGGAGAAGATGGGTGCTTCATAAATCAATCCAAATACATCAAGGAGCTGCTGAAAAGATTTGACATGGCAAACAGCAAAATCATTGCAACTCCTATGAGCACCACAACATCACTGGATTCTGATGAAAATGGTAAATTAGTGGATGCAAAGGTCTATAGAGGTATGATTGGTTCTTTGCTTTATTTGACTGCATCCCGACCAGATATCCAGTTTAGTATATGCCTTTGTGCTAGATTTCAAGCTAGTCCTAGAGAATCTCAATTGATTGCCGTCAAACGTATCCTTCGATATCTTGCCGGCACTCAAGATTTGGGATTGTGGTATCCGTCATCATGTGATTTATCTCTTATATCTTATTCTGATGCGGATTACGCTGGATACAAGCTGGATCGTAAGAGTACTAGTGGCTATTGCCAGTTTCTAGGTGGGTGTTTAGTTTCTTGGGCCTCCAAAAAACAACACTCGGTTGCCCTCTCAACCGCGGAGGCAGAATATGTTACTGCGGGGAGCTGTGGCACCCAAGTGTTGTGGATTAAACACCAACTCCAAAACTACTTGGTGGATCTTGGTTGTGTCGCGATTCTGTGTGATAACACTAGTGCTATCAACCTTGCAAAAAATCCAGTCCAGCACTCTAGGACTAAGCATATTGAGATTAGGCATCACTTCATTAGAGACGAGGTCAGTAAGAAAAATTTTGAACTGCATTTTATTGATACTCTAAATCAAATTGCTGATATTTTCACCAAGCCCTTGTGTAATGACATGTTTTCAACACTCAGAAGGGAGCTTGGTCTTTGCCGACCTCAGGCCACTAAAAATTGAAATGATGATCATGTTCAATTTAGTTGTGTGTTTTTGCAGATTGGTGTGTTCATGCATTGTTTATATGTCAATGTGTCATTTTGCATATGTGCCATATTGCATGGTTTGTGTAGCATCCTTCTTACATGGCCATGGTATATCAAATGTTGATGTATGGAAAGGCAGGTTATGCTTGCCTAGACACACTCAATATGCGTGAGGTTTCACCTCCGCCAAGTACCATGAGTCATTGTCGCATATAGGCCATATAGTAAGGGGGAGTTGTCACTTTGCAGCATTCATGCATATGTTTCATTTAATAAATGTACAACCATGTGTTGGGTCATGCATTTCATGCCTGCCAAATTCATGTTTGATCAGGTCAACCCCTGCATGGTTCTACTCTCTCACTCCTTGACGTTTGTCCTTACATTTGCTTGCAAACATAACTCCTTGAGTGCATTCTCTGCATATCTTTAGGGGGAGTTTTGTTGCTTTTCTTATCTCTTGCAATCTGAACTTCACTGGCTTCCAGTTTGACAATACCGTTCATGAGACAGACGGACATATGGAGTAAGAGCTTTCTATTCTGTGCCCTGATCATTATCCATTCAATGAAATCGGTTCAGATTTAATGATTTCCTTGAAGTTCTGAAATATTGGTTCTGAAATCATCTATGTTCTTGGTTTTAATAGACCTTAACTAGAGACTGCATATTATGCTTTGAATGACTATCCTGCTATCTAAAAATCTAAATTTCATGACAATCTTGGTGATACTCTAGAGCTTAGTATTGGTGTTAAACATCTTGATGAGCTGGAATTCTTGAAAAATAAATTTGACAGAGCAATGATATTGTTGCACAGAGAAATATGTCCCGTCATCAAATCCAGTGACGAATGACATGTCATGATGTGCCCCTGTTATCTCTATCTTAATACATTTGGCCTCTAGACAGAGCAATGGCATAATCATTGAGAAACATATCTTCCCATCGCAGAAATGAGTTTGGATATGTCATGACGTGACTTTGCTATCTCTGTTCATTTTGAAGCATCATAGTCAGTCTTGCCAAATACCTAGGAATACTGGCGTCTCAATAACGTGTATTCTTATGGCTAGGAGGCATGTACTAGACTTTGTTGCATCCCTATGGTTTTGATGATGTCCCACACTATAAATCACACTATAAATCAATCTTCTATCTCTAGATTAATGCTCTTTCATCATGTGAGTGAGTACAGTTCAATGGCTGTCAGATAACATGCTCTACCTTAATTCTACCTACACTCTGTCTGCACAGTTTTCACACCAGTGCGTCAACTCAGTGTGCTGATGCGTCGACCCTTCAGTCATTGCATGTCTCTGTTCTCACACCAGTGCGTCAACTCAGTGTGCTGATGCGTAGACTCTTCTGTTCAGGTTCTTCATTTGATTAAGTCTATACATCATCAGTTGAACGTAAAAGTAATACGTTGCAGCGTCAACTCATTGGGCTGCAGCGTCAACTCTGCATGTTTGCACTTCGCCTTCAGACTTTCAAGTCTATACACCCTATACTCATTCAAATCTGTTCAGCCGTTTGCATCTCATAAAGTCTATACATTCGGTTCCTTGGGCAAAGTCTATACATCGCTTAGTCTGCACATTGCCTTCAGCCCAAGTGATCAAAGGCTAAGTCTATACACTTGTTTGTGAGACCTTCAACTCTATACACTGCTTGAGCCTCACCAAGTATGTACATCGCTTCAAGCGATTCTAGTCTATACAGTCTGCCTTCACACTAAGAGTCTGTACATCGGTCCTACAGCCGATCGTCTCACTCACTCTTTGCAAGTCTGTACAGTCTACCGTCTCATGCAGCGTCTAATGTTAAAGTCTCCACATCGCATTGCATCGTCTCTATCAGTGTCTCACTGGTCTAGTCTGCATAGACTTTAGCGTCTCATGAAAGTCTATACAACGCATCAGTTTTTAGAAGTCTGTACACTGGCCTTTGCATTAAACCTCAAAGTCCGTATACTCCTGTACAGTGGATTCCAAGTCTATACATCCTTCAGCTGGATCTGTTCAAGTCTGTACATCGCCCAACTGATTTGGCAAGTCTATACAACGTGAAGTCCTCACCTCGTCTTGGTTCAAGTCTACAGTCTGAAGTCTACATTGCTTTACATCCACAGAGTCTGTACAGCCTATCTGACTTCATGGGTAGCATGCCTTTAGTGCGTTGACGCACTTGGCTGACTGCGTAGACGCAATGGTGCGTCTTTCGCTTCCTTCTTGTTCACTGCGTCGACAGTGACACTGGATGCGTTGACGCATTGGTCAGCTTGCCTATGGAGTGAGCATTTTTCTTGAGGAGCTGAGGCGACGCTGCACACTGGAAGTGTTGACGCCATGGCTGTTGACCAAGGGTCTTTTGATCAGCATCAAAGTCTGACAATTGTCCACTTTTTACAAGTCTACGCATTTGTCTCCTCTAGAGGTCTATACATTGGCTAAGGGTCTTCAAGTCCATACAGAGTCATCTGATGTATGCTGTCTGAAGTCTGTACAGCATGCCTTGTTGTTTACAGCTTTCAAAGACACATTGCACTGCGTCAATGCTGTACATAGGCACGTAGTGTAGCGTCAACGCATTGCATTGTGCATACCCTGGTAAAGTCGATACATGCGTTTATTCACTAAGTCTATACATTCTCTCACGATTGTACACAGTTACTCTGTTGTGTTTCTAAAGTATATACATTCATGTTGAAAGCATGAACTAACTAAGTCTATACATTCCATCTGTCTGTCTGCAGGTGATTCAGGCTGATGATTGGGCACGTGAATCGAGGTTGGCACCTGACACGTGATCCAAGACAATAGGCGCATGACACGTGGATGGCAACCTTGTCAGGATGCTGCCATGTGGTCGAAATTCAAATGATCTGGCCGAAAGTGCATGGGCGGGAACCTGGCAGCCACACGCCACTGTCTGTTATAAATATAGAGCTTCATCCTTCAGTAGAAGCTCGATCGTGAAAAGAAAAAGCAGAAGCCATTGGTGAGAGTCTGCACGATCCAGAAAAGAAAAAGAGCAGAGAGTTCCATATCTGAGAGGAGTTTGTTCGAGAGAGAGAGAGTGTGTGTGGATTGATGAATTGCTTCATTTGAAGCTACATTTGTATTGGGTTTTAGAACCGATTTCTTCTTCATTAGTTTTTCTTTCTATTCTATTTTTTTTCGTTTATTCTGTTCTTCCATTCTGATTTGAATTGGTTTCCCTCCGGTGTGTGGAGGAAGGGAGTACTACTCCAGTTTCCCTCTGAGTTGCAGAGGAAGAGAGATCGGTGATCTCTGGTGTTGTTAGTGACAGGTTGTCATTAACAGTTTCCCTCCGTGTGTGGAGGAAGGGAGAGGATTCTCTGGTTGTGTTCTAGCTGGGAGCTAGAACAGGTTTCAAGTTCTGTGGGTAGCAGAGCTTGGTCGAGGGATTTGTTTCCCTTGGGTGTTCAAGCTGTGTGGCAGCATCTTGTACGCAGACTGAGTCTGCTGTGATCTAGCTTTGTCTAGTGGAATCCTCACTCTAGTTGGAGTGAGGGGTGGATGTAGATTGCGGACTGCAATCGAACCACCTAAAAACTGAGTGCCTCCTCTGTGGTTTGCTATTTATTTCTGTGCTCTTCATCTGCTTGTTCCTTTGCCTTCAAGTGATCAGTTCTTCACTCTCATCTATATTTCTCTGTGTACGGGTTAAGGTGGTGCGTTAGCAGTAGAATCTATTTTCCGCCTGAGTTTCTGTAAATTGGGAGTGATTTATTCATCCCCCCCCTTCTATATCACTCTTGCTGCGCTAACAATTGGTATCAGAGTAGGTTTACGCCATGTGGACGAACGGTCAAGGAAATGCTGGTGGTCCTAGAACCTTCATGGCCGAAGGTCAATCCATTAGTCGCCCTCTTTATTTTGATGGTAGTAACTATCTGTTTTGGAAAAACAGGATGGAAGTGTTCATCAGGGCTCAGAGTCATAAACTGTGGAGAGTAATCCCGGTGGGACCATATGAGCTGCCACCAAATGAGGATGCTTGGACAGATGACCATGTCAAGCTCTCTTCACTCAACTGGACGGCGCTGAACATAATCTAGTGTGCTGTTCATCCAGAGGAATATGCTCGTATATCTGCATACAGAACTGCCAAGCGAATGTGGGATGAGCTGCAATTGATCTATGAAGGTACAGCTCAAGTAAAAGTCTCGAAGGTAAATCTCTACACTTCTAAGTATGAAATGTTTAAGATGAATGCAGACGAGAATATAACTGAGATGTATGCCAGGTTGTCTTTAATCACAAATACTCTTAAAGGGCTAGGGACGGATCTTGCTGAGGCAGATATAGTGAGGAAAATCCTTAGATCTTTATCCCCGGCATAGCACACTAAGACCATTGTGATTGAGGAGTCAAAAGATTTGACTGTCTTAACTGTGAATGAACTCATAGGATCCCTGATGACCTATGAGATGAATTTCCAAGGAGGTGGAGAAGGAAGTGAGAGGAAGGGTAAAAATGTAGCTCTAAGAGCTTCCCGCAACAGGGGTAGTAACAGTGGGAGCAACAGTAGTAGCCCCGAGTCTGAGTCCGAGCTTGAAGGTTTATCAAATCTCGACCAGGAGGAGCAGGCAATGCTCACTAGACAGTTCAGAAAATTTTTGAAGAAAAATGGAAAGACCTTTAGGAAGAAGAAGCCACAACCCTTTAACAAGAATGCTGAATTTACCAGTTATAGGGATAGAAATCCTATGAAACTGACTTGTTTTAATTGTAACAAACAGGGACACATGAGAGGCGAATGCCCAGACCTCCAGAAGAAGGGTCCCTATCTTCAGAAGAAAAATATAAAGGTGCAGAAGAAGAAGAAGCCACAGGCGATGGTCTGCACATGGAGCGAGGAAGAAGAAGACCCCAAAGATGCTTCCTCAGAAGAATATGACGATGGAATTTGCCTTATGGCAAACAGTGAAGAGGAGGTAATAAACGTTTTTGAAAATTTCTCAATTGATGACTGGGAGGATGCTTATGGTGACTTGCTAGATAAATTTAATTCTCTTAGCAAAGAGCACAGAGTTCTGAAAAGAAAATTTAACACAAATATTGAAGAACAAACTCTGGTCTGTGAGGAAAATGAAAAGCTAAAAGAACAACTAGAAGAAATGACCTCACTAAGGAAAGAGAATGATAAGCTTAAGGGAGAAATTCAAGAAAGTCAAAAACAGCTCAATGAATTCAAAACTAAAATTGAAGAAAGCATGAATGAAATTAGAGTGAATTCAGAGAAATATGAAGTTGTGAAGAAAGTAAATGCTGAACTCCTAAAGAATTCTGAGTCTCTTCAAAAGGAGCTGGTAGACAAACAGAAAGTCTTAGAAAAGTTTGTCCAAGGAAAAACTAGCCTAGATGCTATACTAGGGACTAGGGTCAATTTCAATAAGGAAGGTCTAGGCTATGACCCAACCAACAAGAGACCCTTGCAATTCAAGACCATTACCTTCTGTCCAGAGAAGGGAAAAGAAAAGCTGGACACACCATCCAGCTCAAATAGCTCTAAGGAAACTCAAAGTCCTAAAGAAAACACAAAAACCAGTACTGGACAACCATTTAAGATGGAAATGAAATTTATGAAGAATAACATTAAGTCCACTCACCAGAACATAAATGGTAGATGGACCAAGAAAATAAATCAGAATAAGAGTTGGAATTACAACAATCAGATGGGTCCAAACAGGACCTACTGGAGAAATAACTTTCATGGTCAAAGATATGCTAATCAACAAGCATACAGGAAATTTCCTAGGAATAGGAAGACTAATGAATGGAATACAACTCACTTCTCCAGTTCAGCTAGATTCAACCTTAATAAACCAGAAAGGAAGGTGCCAGAGAAAACCATGCTGAAACAAATCTGGATACCTAAACACTTGATCAGAGATTTGAACAATGTCCTTGGACCCAACTCATCTTGGGTTCCAAATCACTCTGCTTGATATATTTGTGTAGGTCGGCCTAGCAGCTGAAGACAACAAGTGGTACCTCGACAGTGGCTGCTCCAGGTATATGACAGGAGACCGATCCAAGTTCAGCAAGATAGAGATGAAGCCAGGGGGTCTGGTCAAGTTTGGAGGAAAGAACAAAGGTAAAATAATTGGAGTTGGCACAGTAGGTAAGTCTTCCACAAATTCCATTGAAAAAGTATTACTTATGGAAGGGCTTCAACACAACCTGATTAGCATTAGCCAATTATGTGACAGGGGTCACATAGTTGTATTTGATGATAGTTCATGCAAAATCCTTGAAACAAATTCTAACATGGTTAAATTTGTAGCCAACAGGATTAACAATGTCTACATTGTAGACTTAGATGAGAAATCTGAATCTACTATTTGCTTATCTGCCAATTCTGAAAATGATGCTTTTGAATGGCATAGACGTCTAGGTCATGCTAGCTTTTCAACTTTAAATAAATTGGTCAAGCATGATTTAGTCAGAGGCATGCCTAGAATTAAATTCAACTCAATATCAAAAGCATGTGATGCCTGTGCTCTAGGCAAACAGACCAGAAATTCTTTTAAATTAAGATCTGAGCCATTGTCTTCTAGACCAATGGAACTTCTTCATATGGACCTTTTCGGTCCAACTAGAACTCAGAGTCTTAATGGAAACAGGTTTGGCTATGTCATCATAGATGACTTCTCTAGATATTCATGGATATTTTTCTTAGCAAATAAGAGTGATGCATTTCAAAAGTTTAATCTGTTTTTCAATAAGGTCAAACAAGAAGGGAAGTACAAGGTTAGTTCTATTCAATCTGACCATGGAGGTGAGTTTGAAAACTCCATGTTTACTGATCTTTGTGACAAAGAAGGACTAACTCACAGGTTTTTTTCTCCCAGGACACCTGAACAAAATGGGATTGTGGAGAGAAGAAATAGAACAATGGTGGAAATGGCCCGAACCATGCTGATTGAAAGTAAATTACCTAGAAGGTTTTGGGCAGAAGCGGCCAATACAGCAACCTACATAATCAACAGGGCCATGGTAAGACCCATACACAAGAAAACACCCTATGAGCTTCTAAAAGGTAAGAAACCAAACTTGTTTCATTTTAGAATTTTTGGAGCAAAATGTTTTATTCATAACAATGATAAGAAAGATTTAGACAAGTTTGAAGCCAAGAGTTCACCTGGAATATTCTTGGGTTACTCTGAAGTGTCAAGGGCATATAGGGTATTTAACATATCAGATCAGAAAGTGGAAGAATCTCCACACATCCTTTTTAGTGAAAAGAAAGATGTCTCTAATGTTGAAAATCTTGACAGGGATTCCAATCATGGTGGAGACTTTCTCGAAGACCAACAGGAAGAAGAGAAGACTCTGCCAAATGGAGAAACAAATTCCCCCAATCAGGAAGGGACAAGAGAAACATGTGAGTCTTCAACAAATATCAGATTTCTTAAAGACCATCCTTTAGATAAAGTCATAGGCAATCCTGAAGATCCTCTTCGGACTAGGTCTCATTTTAGAAATGTGAATAATGATGACTTAATTACTTTAGTCTCACAAATTGAACCCAAAACAGTAGAAGAGGCCTTAGCTGATCAAGCTTGGGTCAATGCTATGAGTGAGGAATTAGGTCAGTTTGAAAGGAATAATGTCTGGGAGCTTGTCCCAAGACTAGATGGTATTAATGTCATAGGAACCAAGTGGGTGTTCAAAAATAAGATGAATGAAGATGGAATTATCTCGAGGAATAAGGCCAGACTAGTAGCCGAAGGCTACTGTCAGGAATTCGGTGTAGACTTTGATGAATCCTATGCACCTGTTGCTAGGATGGAAGCTATAAGATTGTTGCTTGCCTTTGCATGCTCAAAGAACATAAAACTCCAACAAATGGATGTTAAAAGTGCCTTTTTAAATGGAGTTATTAAAGAAGAAGTTTTTGTTGAACAACCTCCTGGATTTCAATATTCTCCTCAACCTAACCAAGTTTTCAGGTTAAACAAAGCCTTGTATGGTCTAAAGCAGGCTCCAAGAGCTTGGTATGAAAGATTGTCTGAATTTCTGATCAGCAAGGGCTACAAAAGAGGTAAAGTTGATCAGACTTTATTTACCAAGGGCATGAATAAAGATCTCATCATAGTTCAGGTATATGTAGATGACATTGTATTTGGATCAACTAAGCATGAACTATGTGATGAATTTTCTACCATGATGTCTACTGAATTTGAAATGAGCTTTGTTGGTGAAATAAAATATTTTCTAGGATTGCAGGTACAGTAGCTAGAAGATGGTTGCTTCATCAACCAAACCAAATACACAATGGAACTGTTCAAAATGTTTGGTATGGAAAACTTAAAGCACATTACTACACTTATGGGCACCAATACCTCATTGGATGCAGATGAGACAGGTAAAGAAGTAAATGCCAAACTTTATAGAGATATGATTGGATCACTACTTTACTTGACAGCTTCTAGATCTGATATACAATTCAGTGTAGGAATGTGTGCAAGGTATCAGTCTAGACCTACTGAACTACACTTAGCTGCAGTTAAAAGAATCTTCAGATATTTGTCAGCTAGTCACTCTCTTGGTTTATGGTTTCCTGCATCTCACACACTTAACCTAGTAGCATACACAGATGCTGACTATGTAGGCTGTAAACTAGATAGGAAAAGCACAAGTGGCCATTGTGAATTCTTGGGTGGGTGTTTAGTGTCTTGGGGCTCCAAGAAACAACATTCTGTGGCCCTCTCCACTGCAGAAGCTGAATATGTGGCTGCAGGGAGTTGTGGAACACAAGTCATATGGATTAAACACCAGCTTCAGGACTACCAAGTAGACCTGGGGTGCACACCTATTTACTGTGATAATACTAGTGCCATCAATCTTGCTAAAAATCCTGTTTTGCATTCACGAACCAAACACATAGAAATAAGACATCATTTTATAAGAGATGAGGTGTCTAAGAATAATTTTGAACTGATTCATGTAGGCACAGATAATCAGATTGCTGACATATTCACAAAACCTCTGGATAATAAAAAAATTTCACATTGAGAAGAGAATTAGGCTTATACAAATTGTCTTAATTATGAAGCATGTTCTTATTGTGAGGGGGAGTTATGTCTATCTGATGTTTAGCCTTCTTGCATGCTGGTTTAAGGGGGAGTTCAAAGTGCTTACTGGTTAGCTTTTAGGAATGCTCTAAATAAGGGGAAGCCTTGAGATTTTGCTGGAATGTTTTAATGAGGAATGCTATGTCTTAGGGGGAGCTGAGTTGTGAAGTGAGAAGAGAAGTTCTCTGACAGATTCAAAAGGGTTGTCTAGATGTGTACCTTTGCTGGTCTTGCATGACTGATTTAGTGTGGTTCTCTCAGAAAGTAGAATGTCACTTATCTCTTAAGTCTATAAGTCAGTGACTCTAATCTCCAAGTTAGAATCTTTCCTTTGGTACTCCTTCAGAGATCTGGACTAATTGCATAAAGTATATCTTCCTATATTGTCATTGATTATGGATCAGGCCAAAAACTTGTATGTCTTGATATCTGACCCAAACAACTTGAAATCTAGACTTCAAGACTCAATTCAAGAAAAGTCCTTTTTGGTATTGTCTTCAATCATTCTATCTCTTTAACTCAAGGGCTTAACTGAACAAACATGTTTTTTTATCACTGAGAAACTGGGAGCTTCATCAATGAAATGAATATTTCTCCCAAGTCATGAGGTGTCAAATGCTTAAAATGAATGAAAAGTCATGACAGAGCAATGGTGGCTTGCTGGTGAGTAACTGGGGACTCTGGCCTCTAATCAAGGTGTTTCCTCATGTCAAAAGCCACAGTTACTAACTATGTTCCTTAATAAAAAAAAAGGAAGGAAGTAATGAGGTACTCACTCTAAGTAACTGGGGATTCAGGCCTCTAATCAAGGTGTCTCCCTAATGTCAAAGGAAGTGAACTACCAACTTTCTCATTGATCTTCTTGAAAATCATCTACAACAAAAATTCCTTGTTGTTATGCAACTAATGGATTGCTTGTCTTCAATACCTTGAGAACACCTCTCTGATTTAGTCTCTTGCTGTCTTGTGGAATAGTTGAATGATCAGCTATATTTGGCCATACTTGTGAACTCCTGCTCTAAATCATGCACTATGTATGCTGATAAACTTGTCTATCATTCTACTTCTCTATTGTGTACTGAAATCTAAAGAATCTTCTCTTGAGATTAGAAACTCACTTATTCTCTTAAGACCTACTCGTGACTTTCTGCACTAAGAAGTTACTGCCCTGAGTCCTCATGATTCCAGCACTGTCATACATTCTGTAGTTCTTTTTGCTGATGTCAAAGGGGGAGAGAAGTTTGCAATGTCTGTCTGTAATTTCAGTGAGAAGTTCTGCAATATCAGTGAGTCTTGGATTTGTCTTGAGCTTTGGGGGAGTCATGTTGCTTCGTGGAAGATATGGTTATGAGTTGTGGGGGAGATGAGAGTGTGCTGTAGGGAATGTTTAATTCATTTGCATGAGCATGTCTTGAATTAATTCTGCTTGTTGCAGCTGGTATTAACTTTTTGTTGAAACTTGATATTATTTGATTCATAGTGTTGTCATCATCAAAAAGGGGGAGATTGTTGCATCCCTATGCTTTTGATGATGTCCCACACTATAAATCACACTATAAATCAATCTTCTACCTCTAGATTAATGTTGTTTCATCATGTGAGTGAGTACAGTTCAATGGCTGTCAGATAACATGCTTTACCTTAATTCTACCTACACTCTGTCTGCACAGTTTTCACACCAGTGCGTCAACTCAGTGTGCTGATGCGTCGACCCTTCAGTCATTGCATGTCTCTATTCTCACACCAGTGCGTCAACTCAGTGTGCTGATGCGTAGACTCTTCTGTTCAGGTTCTTCATTTGATTAAGTCTATACATCATCAGTTGAACGTAAAAGTAATACGTTGCAGCGTCAACTCATTGGGCTGCAGCGTCAACTCTGCATGTTTGCACTTCGCCTTCAGACTTTCAAGTCTATACACCCTATACTCATTCAAATCTGTTCAGCCGTTTGCATCTCATAAAGTCTATACATTCGGTTCCTTGGGCAAAGTCTATACATCGCTTAGTCTGCACATTGCCTTCAGCCCAAGTGATCAAAGCCTAAGTCTATACACTCGTTTGTGAGACCTTCAACTCTGTACACTGCTTGAGCCTCACCAAGTATGTACATCGCTTCAAGCGATTCTAGTCTATACGGTCTACCTTCACACTAAGAGTCTGTACATCGGTCCTACAGCTGATCATCTCACTCATTCTTTGCAAGTCTGTACAGTCTACCGTCTCATATAGCGTCTAATGTTAAAGTCTCCACATCGCATTGCATCGTCTCTATCAGTGTCTCACTGGTCTAGTCTGCATAGACTTTAGCGTCTCATGAAAGTCTATACAACGCATCAGTTTTTAGAAGTCTGTACACTGGCCTTTGCATTAAACCTCAAAGTCTGTATACTCGTGTACAGTGGATTCCAAGTCTATACATCCTTCAGCTGGATCTGTTCAAGTCTGTACATCGCCCAACTGATTTGGCAAGTCTATACAACGTGAAGTCCTCACCTCGTCTTGGTTCAAGTCTACAGTCTGAAGTCTACATTGCTTTACATCCACAGAGTCTGTACAGCCTATCTGACTTCATGGGTAGCATGCCTTTAGTGCGTTGACGCACTTGGCTGACTGCGTAGACGCAATGGTGCGTCTTTCGCTTCCTTCTTGTTCACTCCGTCGACGCTGACATTGGATGCGTTGACGCATTGGTCAGCTTACCTATGGAGTGAGCATTTTTCTTGAGGAGCTGAGGCGACGCTGCACACTGGAAGCGTTGACGCCTTGGCTGTTGACCAAGGGTCTTTTGATCAGCATCAAAGTCTGACAATTGTCCACTTTTTACAAGTCTACGCATTTGTCTCCTCTAGAGGTCCATACGTTGGCTAAGGGTCTTCAAGTCCATACAGAGTCATCTGATGCATGCTATCTGAAGTCTGTACAGCATGCCTTGCTGTTTACAGCTTTCAAAGACACATTGCACTACGTCAACGCAGTACATAGGCACGTAGTGTAGCGTCAACGCATTGCATTGTGCATACCCTGGTAAAGTCGATACATGCATTTATTCACTAAGTCTATACATTCTCTCACGATTGTACACAGTTACTCTGTTGTGTTTCTAAAGTATATACATTCATGTTGAAAGCCTGAACTAACTAAGTCTATACATTCCATCTGTCTGTCTGCAGGCGATTCAGGCTGATGATTGGGCACGTGAACCGAGGTTGGCACCTGACACGTGATCCAAGACAATAGGCGCATGACACGTGGATGGCAACCTTGTCAGGATGTTGCCATGTGGTCAAAATTCAAATGATCTGGCCGAAAGTGCATGGGAGGGAACCTGGCAGCCACACGCCACTGTCTGCTATAAATATAGAGCTTCATCCTTCAGTAGAAGCTCGATCATGAAAAGAAAAAGCAGAAGCCATTGGTGAGAGTCTGCACGATCTAGAAAAGAAAAAGAGCAGAGAGTTCCATATCTGAGAGGAGTTTGTTCGAGAGAGAGAGAGTTTACGTGGATTGATGAATTGTTTCATTTGAAGCTACATTTGTATTGGGTTTTCAGAACCGATTTCTTCTTCATTAGTTTTTCTTTCTATTCTGTTTTTTTTTCGTTTATTCTGTTCTTCCATTCTGATTTGAATTGGTTACCCTCCGGTGTGTGGAGGAAGGGAGTACTACTCCAGTTTCCCTCTGAGTTGCAGAGGAAGAGAGATCGGTGATCTCTGGTGTTGTTAGTGACAGGTTGTCATTAACAGTTTCCCTCCGTGTGTGGAGGAAGGGAGAGGATTCTCTGGTTGTGTTCTAGCTGGGAGCTAGAACAGTTTTCAAGTTCTGTGGGTAGCAGAGCTTGGTCGAGGGATTTGTTTCCCTTGGGTGTTCAAGCTGTATGGCAGCATCTTGTACGCAGACTGAGTCTGCTGTGATCTAGCTTTGTCTAGTGGAATCCTCACTCTAGTTGGAGTGAGGGGTGGATGTAGATTGCGGACTGCAATTGAACCACCTAAAAACTGAGTGCCTCCTCTGTGGTTTGCTATTGATTTCTGTGCTCTTCATCTGCTTGTTCCTTTGCCTTCAAGTGATCAGTTCTTCACTCTCATCTATATTTCTCTGTGTACGGGTTAAGGTGGTGCGTTAGCAGTAGAATCTATTTTCCGCCTGAGCTTCTGCAAATTGGGAGTGATCTATTCATCCCCCCCATTCTATATCACTCTTGCTGTGCTAACAGACTTGACTGCTCGTAAAATATGAGTCTTGTGCCTTCAAATGTAAAAAATACTGAAAATTACATTTGATGCGATCATAACATTTCATGCTCTACTCATGTCTGTTTAGTCTCAATACTAGTTTTTGTGTTATTCCCTTAGCCGTTATTGAATATGGATATATAAGACATGGGAAGGTTAAACATTGCAGTGATATGCACCTTTGGTTCATTTCTATTAAATCTTCGATGTAGATGATCTTCGAACTCTGTTGATGATATCGGATTTCATTAGCTTTGACCCGTACATGTTGCTCGCGATATGTTTGAGTTTTGCATATTATGGCTTGCTCTTCCCTCTCCTTCACCTCTGGTCTCACCGACCTTTGTCACCTACTCTAGTTTGTCCTTCCTTTTTGCTGTTGGCAAAGGGGGAGAATTCTTTGTGTGAGTCCATTGTAAGAGCTATGGATGAGTGAATGGTGTACGGGGGAGATTCACTTTGTGCATCTCATTTGTGTATCCAATGCATAGCATTCATATCTGCATTCATAATTGCATTCACATGCTATTACTATCATGGATCTTGAGCTGCATATGTTACATATATCATACACTTTGCCATCTTGGCTATTTCTGCCATATAATGACTCACAGTATTGCCATGATCAAAAAGGGGGAGAATGTTGAACACATGTGCACCATGATTACTATTATGGTTTTGATGATAGCAACTACTATAAGTCACATTGTGTTTGCATATGATGTCATTGTGTATCTGTTTAGGCAGTTTGTCATTTCATCGAACAGGTTGCGGGAATGTGCACTGCATTCCAAGTCTATAGGTTGGACAAAGTCTGTATATTGGACGAAGTCTATACGTTGGACGAAGTCTATACGTTGGACGAAGTCTATACGCTGGACAAAGTCTATACGTTGGACAAAGTCTGTATGATGGACAAAGTCTATACGTTGGACAAAGTCTGTACATTGGCCGAAGTCTATACGTTGGACAAAGTCTGTACGTTGCTGAACATGAAGTCTGTACGTTGGCTGCCTAGCACAACTCGAAGTCTATACGTTGCTGCACACAAAGTCTATACGTTGCTGCAGATGAAGTCTGTACGTTGGCTGCATGCACAACTCAAAGTCTATACGTTGCACAACACAAAGTCTGTACGTTGCGGCAGATGAAGTCTGTACGTTGCTGCAGATGAAGTCTATACGTTGGCTGCATGCACAAAACAAAGTCTGTACGTTTCACAAGACAAAGTCTGTACGTTGGATGCTAGCACAACTCCAAGTCTGCACGTTGGTTGATGGCTGCAACACAAGTCTATACATTGGCCGGCTACTTCACACGCAAAGTCTATACATTGCGTTCTGTTGTGTTCGTGCATCAAGTTACCAAGTCTGTATGTTCATGAAGCAAGTCTGTACAGGCTCATACATGCTCAAGGTGCAAAGTCTGTAGAGAGTTCCTACATGCACACAAAGTCTACACGTCCAAGCCTTGATGCAAAGTCTATACAACAACTACAAGCTTCATTCAAATAGCCAAGGTCACTGAACAAGATGAGAGTCCAAAGATAAAGATTCAGTTGATACCTTCTAGACCAATAAGGATGAAGTTACAGCCATGAATAGGATGCTAATGGACACAAGCGACGGAGCTGAAGCGGCTAACGGACCGACTCGGTCTGGACCGGGGGCTGCCCAACTGGCGGTCGACCGTCAGCACAGGGGCGGTCGACCACCCCAGCCAGTAGACTCCCGTCTGTAGTTCTGTCAGCTGCAGGTCGACCGCCAGCCAGTAGCGGTCGACTGAAAATCCTAGGGACCGCCCGTTCACAGATTTCTCAGTAGAGGTCGACCGCCAGAAGCCACAGGTCGACCACCAGCCCTGATGCATCCATGTTTGACTTCGAAATCCACCTCGTGGCCAGCCCCTTTCCATGGATTTCTTTAATCCAAAAGTAACCTAATCACCCACAAATTGTGGATCTGGTCTGAAAGATGTCCAAGGACCATTCAAGGTCTATAAAACCAACACATGAGGGTTGGAAACCCTAACACTTCAAGGCTTCAAGGGAGATCAAGGGAGGCTATTTTCGAGGTACTGTAGCACCTCCGTGAACAGTGTTTCGGGAGGAAGTTCTTCATCCATCCAAGGTGATTCAAGCTCAGATCTGAAGCCAAGCAATCTCCAAAAAAGCTAGAAACACTCAAGGGAAAGAACGGTGATCAAGGAAGCTAGAAGGAGCGTATTCCAAGAAGGAAATCAAGCCACTCCAGGAAGAAGCTCTTCATCGGATCCTCAAGAGATTCAAGCTCCAGCAAATCTCAGACAAGATCTTTTCTCTTAAGCATATTCTATATCTTGGTTGAGTGTTTTTCATAAGTTGTTCTTTTTCTATTTCACTCAAACACTTGAAAGTTGAGAATCGTCCCTACCGGTGGTTAGTAGGAAGGCAATCGGAGGTTGTCCGATCTGCGGTGTTGACGTCCCTACCGGTGGTTAGTAGGAAGGCAATCGGTGGTTCTCCGATTTGCGGTTTGGTGTGCTGCACTAGTGAAGTCTCACCGGATTTGGTGAGGGGTGGACGTAGGACTAGGGATTCAGTCCGAACCACCTTAAAATCCTTTGTGTTGTGGTTTGATTGTGCGATTGATATGTTTTAGATGCATGCTTAGGTTCAATCTCTATATTGTGAAATCATATTTCTAAGCAAATCATTTTATACATCGCTAAGCTAGTTGTATTCCGCTGCAATTATTTTTAACTAGCCTTATAGAGGGTTGTATTGCGAAAAGAGGGACAGATCTATTCACCCCTCCCCTCTAGATCCATTGTCCACTACACAACAGAACTAACCCCTCGGGACCCAAGATGGCTTGGGTACCCAAATGTCCAAAATGAGAACTTATTTTGCAGGGGGCCTTAAGGCCAAGGAAAGTTAATAAATAAAGGGCTCTGAAGGTGAGAAAGAAAAATGGTTTGGATTTGAAGCTCATTTTGCTTAGGTTCAGTTTGAAAAATCTGAAAAAGTAAAATTTGAGTTTGGAGAAAATTTTTGCAATTAAAATGGTGGCATTTCTGGTTCATTGATTTTAGCAACTTCTAAAATGTTAAGAATTTCTGAGTTTCATGATTAGATGACTTGAACACTTCTCTTTACACATCTTGTGATTAATCATAGTTTTTAAATGCTTTACATTGCATATAAGGTCCTTCTTTCACACCTTCTCTTTCGGTTTGCAAATAACAATTCAGTCTTGAATGCTTTGGTCTATGAATAGAGTTTTTCACACTTTCACTCACAATTTACAAATAATAGTTCATTTTTGCATACATAGAACACAAACTTTGTTACATGATACATACTGCACATATCATACACATCTTTGCATACTTGTACATAAAGAAAGTATTTGATCATCTGTTCAGTTTACATGCATACATTTGCATATACATTACATATTTGTGTGTTTGAATGCCATGATTATCCGATATATCAAATGGAGATTGTGGAAAGTTGGATTTTGTCCAACTGGAAGCCTTCCCCATGCTTCATGGTGATCTTCGAACCTACATTCTCAGCCACGTACCGGTAGTCACCTTGTGTGAAGACTTTACCTTGATGGATGTTTGAGTGTATATATATTATATCACCCTTTTCTTGAAAACATCCTATGACTTTTTCTCTTGCTAGATAAAATTACATTGATTTAGACATGTTTGTTACATGGCATATATTAAGGGGGAGATTTCTTTATAACCGTGCATACACTTAGGGGGAGACATATCTGTGATAAAACTAATTCATGTCTTACATTCAATACAACCACCCACACACTTTGCACCTTTTTGAGATAAATGATTCAATTTAATAAAGATTTTAGTTTTTCTCTGAACACTTAAGAGGACTCTTGAATATCTACATGGAATTCACATGTCTCGTGAGGAAAAAGTTATTTACCCCACCAAAAAATCTTTATAAGTGGAATGCGAATCCGAGTAGCCGGGAATCTTCCCTGAAACAAAGGAGGAAACTCGCATCGAAAAGTAAAGTTAATCCACATGAGAATAAGTGTGATTTGCCACCGAGTAACTGGGAAGTGTCCCTGAGATAAAGGATACAACTCGCGCCGAAAAGTGACAAAATCCACAGTTAAGATAAGTGACGAAACTGATTAACCGAAAAAAGCCCCTGAGACAAAGGGTATGACTCGCATCAAAAGGTTAGTCACCTTTTTGTGTTTAATCAAAATTTTGGGGTTATACGTAGCTACCAATATTCGAGCAGTGTGTATGGAAGTGTATGGATAATAAGTTCTTTTAAGTGTTCTTTAGAAAATCTGTTTATCCATATGATCTTGAAATTCATTGCTCTATCTTCACTTATGCCCCTTGGGCTTAATTGTGTGAATATACTTTATGAATCTGTCAACCTTCATAGTTTATGCTGTACCATCTTTATGTAAGCACGACCCTCTTAGCATTGCTCATCCACATCATGCTCCATAATCAATTGCACTCTTCTTAAACGAGTCCCGAAAGGACTTGCTTGAGTATATATTTTATTATACATGCTTGAGTGCTTGATTGCTTGATCCTTTTTGTTCATACCATACATCATTTCATATTGATGCATCTTTAGATCATACATGTAAATAACAGGTTATATAATCCCATTGTGAGCCGATTTTTGTTCATGACAATATGGGGAGAATAATGTGCTCTTTAGCATAAATTCACTTCAATCATACTTTCGTGCACAGTTCAGTCATACATTTTGCATACAGTTTAGACATTGAGCATTTGCACATATTTCAAACATCTTGCAGATTGCACATCAAATTTCATTTTCTTGCTTGGTGCTCATGGTTTGCCCACCTTCCTTTATTGGTAGGTGAATTGCTGGGTTCATGCGCTACTCTATCTTATTTAATATTTGATTGTTCCTCGTCCCCCACTTTTTGATAATGTCAAAGGGGGAGAGAGTTTTGGATGGCCACAATGTATTGTCATCATCAAAAAGGGGGAGATTGTTAGATTTGTGACGCTCCCTCTTTGTCCTAAGTGATTGTTTTGATGATAATAATATATTGTGTGCAAGCATTGTGAAGATGCTCATTGATTATTTTGGAGTGATGTGGCTTACTATTATTATCTTGTTTTGTAGGTATGAAATGCCTGGTGAATAATGCTTTCATTTGCTTGGACTTGTGTGGTCTAAAGAGTTCTTAGTTGTTCATGATTGAAACAAATGATGGACATCATTTTGGGAGTCAAATGAATGCATGAATAAGCTTCTTGCTATCCACAATTCAAAAATCAGGTTTTTCGCCTTGGTGTTTTGAGCCTGAAAGTTCAGTAAATAAATCCATGTGGATCTAGATGAAATGGTTTTTCATGCTATTTTCAAATGGGTTTCTTAAAAGGCCATATCTGTTTGAGTTTCACACATCCTTGAGAATGACTATGCTTTTCAAAGTGTAGTCATGCACTTTTTTAATACAGTTTGCATGTATCTCATCCATGCTCTTCTTAATTGTCACGAGGTTATCTTGTGGAGGAATTGCTTTGAAGTTAGTTCTTCAAATACCTTGGTTAATATTGACATGCTTCTGAATTTTCAGAATGTGCAGGTTCATAGTGCCCACATTATGATGGATCCAAAGTATGTTTATTTTGGATCTATGATGATATTCTGCTCATCTTGAGTTGGGAAATGTTGGTTTTCAGGTGCCTTCGTGCATATCCTAAATGGGGTTAATGAGGCTTTCAATGAACTGAACATAAAGGCTTGATTCTTTGTTGAAGTTTGGGTGGCTTGATAGTGCTTATTATTCTATATTTCAAAGAGTGATTTGAAATTCAAGTATGCTTAACACTTTCATTGGTTTTTGGTGTAATGAGGTTTAATGCTTGCCAATACCTTTTTGCATTTTGTTAACTTTGTGGTCATGGGTCGACCCCAAGGGTAGACCCCTGGGTGGTTGAATTTCTCACGGGTTCCTCACTGGCAGTCGCAAGGGTCGACCCCTGGGAGTTATTTTTCTCGCCAAATGTGCACCGACACTATCTTTGCACCGACCTGGTCTTAAGTGTCTTTACATTCTTGCACCTTGCACCGACCAAGTTCACTTCTGTTTCATAGATGTGCACCGACTGTCTTTGGCAAGTTTCAGAACTGCACTGACCTATATCTTTGTTTTGTGAAACAACACCGACCTGTCCCTTGTCTTCTTCTATATGTGCACCGACCTATCTTTTATTTCATAAAACCTTGCACCGACCCATCGTGTGCACCGACCTTGTCTATAGGCTACACACTATATGCACAGACCTTTCAATATATGCACCGACCCTGCTCTTTGGGTCATTCACATTATGCATAGACTTTGCCTGTGCTATGCACAGACTTCTTTCTTGTTTTAACAAACATGCACCGACCTTCCTTTATTGTTTGAAAAACTTGCACCGACCTTCTTTTGTTGTGTTGAAAAACTTGCACTCACCTGTTCTCATATGTGCATCAACTTTCATATGCACAGACTTGTTTCCCAAAAGTGCATCGACATTATGTGCATCGAGCTTTGTTGATATTTTTCAAAATGTGCACCGATGTCTTCATGCTTTACCGACGTTTACACAATGTGCACCGACTTTGGGTTTATATTGACTGCCTTGGGCAGCTTTCCATTTCCCTATTGCATCTGGTTCGGATTTCTGGGTTTGGGTTTCGAACTCCCCATCTTATGATCCATTTGGCTTTGCTTTTTACCCCATTACCCTTAAGGTTTCACCCGTCCATTGGGTGTGTATTTGAAGGGTTTTTACAAGGGCTGTGTGGTCTTTAGTTCTATATTCTTGCCTTATTTATAACCTGTGATCTCCCACGATGGAGATATTCCTTTAAGGGCTTATTGTTCTATCCTTTCTTGCAGGAGAAGAAGGACGAGCTGGAGGGTTGCTTCATCACTGGAGGAAGGAGAACGCCGCTGAAGACCCCATCCACGAGCTGTGACTCCGATTTGTAGCTGGTCTTGCTGTTCATGGCCGAGTTCTTATTTTGGGCAGTCTTCACAATGTTAGACTCTTCCTGCTCCGAGGATCATACTCCAAATGCACCCTACCTTTGCTATCTACAGGATTCACTAAAGATTTGAAGGGGAATCTTTCTTCTCTCATTTCTATTCTTCCATTGGAGCATAGATTGTTATTTGGGCATTTATTATATAACCTTCCGTTTATGAAACTCGATATATTATCGTGTGTGGGCGGAGCTGCGTCTCCATGTGTTTGGTTTTATTGTGGGGAAAGTTTCCCCAAGTTTGGTTGTGGTAGACGGAGCTACGTCTCTGTGTTGTTCTAGTGTCCGGGGTGTGTTCCCCGACGTTGTGTGTGTGTGTGTGCTGCAGTGGCAGCGTTTTGGGGCGTGTCCCCGTATGTGTATTGCTACAGAAGCAGCGTGTGTGGTGTTGGGGCTCGTCCCCCTTTTGCTATGGTTCGTAGCATGGTAGTGAAGTCTCACCGGGTTCGGTGAGGGGTGGACGTAGGGAACCCGTCGTGATCCCAAACCACTTAAAAATCTCTGTGTTCATTATGGTTGCCTGTGTGTTTGTCTATTTCTTCTACCTTCATTCACATGTCTACTTGATAGATTTTTATTCACTGCTCTACTACACGTTGCTACTTCTACTATTTGCTTTCGGGTGTAGTTAAAGTTTAATCACTCTGCATTGTATATTCGTGTGAGATCGAAAAGATTGAGAGAGCATCTTTAATCTCACATCTGTTTAGGCTAATCAACGTAGTTAATTTTAATTCCACTCTGTTTAGTTCAGAAAGTGTTTTAAAATCCGCCATCTCAGGAAAGGGACAATTCAACCCCCCTTCTTGTCCGCCATCTAGTCTGGGCCAACAGACGAAGACGACGCCGTGTACCTTGGAAAATATGGAAGAAGATGTGGCCTAAAGGGAAGCCGCTACAACGTGTGATCGCACTCGAAAAGGGACACAGGAACAGATGTAGGTGACACCTCCTCACCTCCTAGCCGACTAGAAAGCAAGGGCCTCACGTTCTATCAACAATCTCCTACAAAACAAAGCCACAAACACAAGAGAAAACCCATTAGAATATGAAGTGTAGTATATGCCCTGAAGTGATAAAATAGCATGAAAGTAAGGGGGAGAACGCACCGGGTGAGGGAACCCTATAAACGGGTGTAAATAAAAGGTGGGAGTGTTGTGCATGCATAGGATTTGAAATCATGAAAAATGATGGAGAGAATAAAAAGAAACGTGTTGTGTAAAATGAAGAAAAATGCAGACGTGCAGCAGAAGCAGTGCGACTTGTAATGATTTTGAAAAAGTAGGAGAGAAGAACTGAGGAATGGACCGATGAAAATGAGCCCAATGAGATGGAAATGAAAGCTTATACTTCCCTCTTCAAAGTGGGGTCGATGTTGTGAGTAGACGATCCAGCATGGCTTCGTCCCGAGTCGAGAAAGAGCCCCCCTCCCCCCCCCCCCCACCGCGTAGGGTTCCACAGGGTCCTTTATATAGAAGATGTAGAAACCCGAAACTTTCTCCTTCGATTTCAAAGGATAGAGATCACCAAATCTCGAGATCTATGGATCAATCTCGAGATAATAGTCAGGATAAGAGCTAGGAACAAATATGACTCTATTTGGTGGAAGGATCTGGAAGATATTTGTGCTGGAAGGTGGCCCCGAAGCCTAATCTGGTAGAATTTGTGTTACACGAAAATGCATAAGACCAGAAATTGCGCCCATGATTCCCACGGATATACTCCACCAAAATTCGAGTCCTATGACTTAAACTCGAGATAATAGTGGGGATAAGAGATAAAAATAAATGGGAGTCGCTTTGGTGGAATATTCTAAAAGATAGAGCCCTGAGAAGGTGACCCCAGTGAGTAGAAGTCGACCAGAGAGTCCTACGGTGAAGAAATCGGAGTTCAGGATCATCTGGACTCTCTGTTTGAGAAACTTTTAATCGCGCGGATGCCACTAGTAAGAAACGGTCATGGCTAGACAGCCATTAGAATAGAAACGTTCATGGGGTGACCGCCAGACGACTGGGGGCGACCGAGAGGCTTCTGGCACAAAAATTGAAGAAATGGTCTTCCGGAGACAGTTTTTTGATAGTAGCGGTCTCAAGAAGACCATCATTTGACATTTTAAAAATAATAAAAAAATCAAAAAAAGTTATTGTTCATGATGGTCAACTGTTGGCCGCCATATTCAAGGTAGCGGTCAATAGTTGACTGCTACCTCTAGGTAGAGGTCAACAGTTGATAGCTATCTAGGGGTGGCTGCCAGGCTCGCGCGACTTTGAAAATCACAGAATATCTCAAAAAACGGTGCAGAACTAATGAAAGTGGTAGAAGAAGAAATTGTAAATAACAAAAAAATGAACAACTTTTACACTACCAAAAAAAGCGGGATTTCAGACGGAAAATTCAGACGGAAAATTTTCCGTCGGAATATCCATCTGCATTTCAGACGGATTCTGTCGATCATAATATCCATCTGAAATTCCAACGTTATTTACAACAAACAATATATCGTCTACATTTAGTCTGAAATACAGACGAAATATCATAGATGGTCAGCATTACCGTCTGAAATTTGTAACGGAAGAATTTCCGTCTAAAATCAATGGGAAAAAATTTCTTTTCCCCAATACACGCACGACCCTCTCACCGTGCCTCTGCGTCCGGGAGACCGTCACCCACCCTTGCTTGCTCCCTCCTCCGGTTGTCTCCCTCCGGGTCTCCCTCGGCGATCGGAGATCAGCGACGGCGGCCGCTCCCCTCCGACAATCGGCGACGGCGGAAGCTCTCCCTCCGGCGCCCAGGTATCCCTCCGACGGCCCTCTCCTTCTCTCACCGTTTCCCTCTCCCACTCTCCCTCTCTCATCGTCGATCTCTCTCCAGTTGCCTTCTCTCTGGCACTCTCCCTCTCTCACCGGCCCTCTCCCTCTTATCGACACTCTCCCTCTCCCACTCTCCCTCTACAACCCTCTTTTCCCTCTCCGGCCCTCTCCCTCTCCCCGCGGCGGTCGTCGTCATCGTCACCAGGGCCCGCCTTCTCTCCCTCTCCCGCCCTCTCTCACTCTCACTGTCACACACGCACACACGCACATATGCACAAACGCATAGGCACGAACAATGGTGTTTTTTTTTGGTTCGAGATCCATCTGGAGGGTTTGGTGGGGGGCCAGCAGGAGGGGAGGGGCTGCCAGTGGAGGGGGTCACTGGGGGGAGGGGGTTGCGGTGGATGGGGAGGAGGGGGGTTCCGGTGGGTGGGGGGAGGGCGAGGGGGATGTCGGGCCAGCAGGAGGGGGGTCACTGGGGGGAGGGGGTTGCGGTGGATGGGGAGGAGGGGGGTTTCGGTGTGTATGGGGAGGGCGAGGGGGATGTCGGGCCAGGAGGAGGGGGGTCACTGGGGGGAGGGCCCAGCAGGGAGGGGGTCGCTGGGGGGAGGGAGGTGCACTGGGTGGGTGGGAGGGGCCAGCAATAGGGGGATTTCTGTGGGTGGGGGGAGGGGGAGGATCAGCAAGAGGTGGTCGCTGGGGGGAGGGGGGTGCGGTGGGTGGTGGGGAGGGGAGAGGGGGAGGTGCCAGCAAGAGGGGGGCTCCGGTGGGGGGGAGGGGCCAGTAGGAGGTCTGGGAGGGGGTTTCCGATGGGTGGATTAATTAAGTATTTTTTATTTTATTTAATATATTTTTCTATTTATTATAGGATAATCGGTCGAGAGGAAGGGAACGAGAGATTCGAAGATTCTTTTACAAATAAACAGTATGTAAACATTTAATTTTAGACAGATATATGTTGTTTCATTTTTTTAATTTATGTAATCTTATTTAGATTTATTGTTAAAATGTCTTATTTTTTTTGGATGAATACTTTTTTTAAAGCAAAAAATCAATCCCACTAGCTTCTCCCTAGTTCGTCCCCGTACTAGCTCATACCATACTGTGCATACTCTACTCTGATACCATAATGTTATGACTCAATTCAACCCTTGTAAGATATTGTCTGCTTTGAGTTGAGCCCACATAATTTTATCCCCAAAAGACACCTTCCAAGTTATGGATTCAAATCATGCATATGTAGCTCATTAACTTCTAACTAGTCTAATTCATTCTTGTCTCAACCCCTATCCATAATGGTAGCTTCACTCCATGGCCACTCTACTCCAGTACTTCTTGTCTAGCTAACCCTTTCTACAGGTAGCTCTCTCCTCCTACATGACTCACGACGACTAGAACACTACAACAATATCATGACCCGATCTAACCCTTGTGAGGTATATGCTTACTCACCATCCCGGGTAAACGAAGTGTCACTAACAGTGCTAAAAAAGCCAGACTGGAAGTAGCACACAAAAGTGTAATCAGTGGGATTTAGATTAGAGATAGCGGCGATCAAAGACCAAGATGATCTAGCAAGGTCACTAGAAAGGAACAAATGGTTCTTTGTTTCAGCATGGGGCATTCGATAGTAGAGACACATAGAGCATACGCAAATGCCGCACCTGGTGATCTGATTATTAGTTGGCACCGCCGAATGGTAGACCCTCCATAAGAAGAGAGAAGTATTTGATGGAATAAAGCAATCCCATATCTTAAAGGAAAAAGAACACAGGGATGCTGAACCAAGAGTCCTATTAAAGGAGGCAACAGAAAATAAACCGCTGCTATTGGGGCACCAAAATCTCTGATCCGGTGAGTCATTAATTAATATGTTGAACACATTTGTAAACGAAACCTGTTATGTCTACAATTCTTCTGATAACAGCAGGAGAAGCTTTATGGGAAACTATAAAGCAACTTTTATTGCTGTTAACTTTCTGATCAGGAGAATCCTCATAGTCTTTTATGAAAGCCAACAGACATCTGACGTTCTTGGATGAACCATTAGAAAACACCAATGTGTCATCGACATACAGTAAGTGAGATATTTGCATACTACCACGAGACACATGAAAGTGTTGAACCTTCCCACTGCTAAAAAGGCTGGCAATGCCTCTGCCTAAAGCTTCTTCTGCAATGATGAACAAAGCTGGGGCCAAGGGGTCACCCTATCGGACACCCCTTGTGGATTTAAAATAACCAGTTGTCCTTCAGCAGAGACTCCTCATCACACCAATCTCCATTGTCAGTTTTGATTTTGTCAATGGTCATTCTAGCTCTCCTTTGTTTCACTTGAAGATGATAGAACTTTGTGTTTCGGTCCCCTAACTGCAGCCAGTTAGCTATGGCTTTTTGCCCCCAGAAAATTTCTTCAAGGTGAAGGCATCTTCTAAGTGCAACTTGTGCAATTTGGAGAGATACCCTATTTCCTTCATTAGGATCTTCATCACAATCTTTTTCAGCCTGCTTCACCTCATCCTCTACAGTAGCTTTCTTATCAAAAATGTTGCCAAAATGTTCCTTATTCCACTGCTTTATCACATATTTGATAGCCTTCAGTTTGTGCTGGAGGACTAAAAAAGGATTGTGGTGGTCGAGAGAAGCAGCATCCCAGGCCTTCCTCACTGTTGTTTTAAATTTATCATCCTCCAGCCACATGTGCTGGAAAAAAAATCTGCTAGGCCTGGACTTTGGATGAGGTTGCTGGATAAGAACCGGGGAATGATCAGAGGGTTCTCTCATCAAGTGCTTAACAGTAAGGACATGGGCTTTTTCAGCCCAACAATCATTAAACAATACTCTGTCCAGCCTGGCCTTAATGTTCCTGACCCCAATCTGATTATTAGACCAAGTGAAAGAGTTGCCCACATAATCAGCATCCATAAGACCTGGGAGAGCAATGAAGACTTGGAAATCAGTCATGGAATTGATATAGCCCATAGTGCCCCCCTTCTTCTCCTTGGGAGATAAAACAACATTAAAGTCACCCCCCTTCTTCTGGTCAACTAGATATCCTAGGAATCAAACACTTTGTAAATTACTTAGGAGACTTTATACATCCTGACTTTGACATATTTGTCTAAGTTGCACACACAAGATTAGATTGTCATTTTATTAGTCATAATTAGAAAACATCCAAATACTGAACACAACACATTGGTCTAGTTCTAAACAGCCCCCCTCCCCCTCCCCTAGGGCTTGTTCTTTATAAGAGAACCCACCCACCCCATTTGAACCTTGTCTTATGATGATAAGAAGATATAGAGAAATGGAATGACTAGATATCTTAAGTAGTACATATATACAAAGATGTGGATAATACAAAGAAATCAGAATTCTCTATAGCAATAGGTAAATACCCAAAAAAATCATTTTGTGATTTAAAACTTTGTGGATTTTAATTGCATGTAAATATATTTTTAAATCTGATTTTAATAGAAATTTGATGTTAATTTCACTAAAAAATGTAGATTGTTTAGCTTCGATGTTCTTCGTTTGAAAAAATTTGTGGCCTCCTAGGTATTATTTAATTTGATATGTGCATAATGATAATTGCGTTGTTATTTAATTTTATGTTATATAAATGTATGGGGTATTCCCGGTGAGTTGAGGTGCGTGGGTGCGACCTAACATTACACGCACCTCAGGAGAGCGCGTTAAAACCGTGTGAATGTGCCTTCCCGTTCAAGACTATGCGATTGATGTGTATGTTCTCATTTGTTGATAGGAATGTATATATCTACCTCAAAGTCTTGAATTGTCCCGTTTGGACAGTCTGTGAATGTTTGATCGCACTTAGGCAGTCATTTACTATATGTGTTTGTATGGTTTGTTAAGAATTTCGGTTGCGTCTCCTCACTCTTCTCTGATATACCATTATTGATTTTGAGTGTTTTCTTAACCACTTACTTGTAAGTGTTTAAGGAAATTTCAAAATCAATAAATATTTTTGGTATATCGGAGAAGTGTGGGGAGATGATGTCGAAATTTTCAGTAAATCATGCAGCACATATAGTAAGTGATTGTGCGATCAAACCTTCATGGATGGGTTAAAAAGTGATAATCTAATCAATATTCCTCTTCCAACTGCAAATGGTCTATGATGAACGATGTGAGGAAAGGGTCGGGTGTAATATCATGAGTAATGATTTGAAAGTTAGTATGTGTATTGTCATTTATTGGGTGCAGGCAAAATGTCGACAGATCGTTCATGAATGTATCGTAGAATAGTTGACCGGGTGGTGTCATATGACATTAGGCTTGGGGTTGAGAGTTTCATTCAATTTGCATTGGGGAATCCAAATGCAGCAATAGATCGCGACGGTCACATTCGATGCCCTTGTTCAAGTTGTAGAAACTTGAGGTTGTGTTCAACATGGGATGTGCAACATCATTTGTACACGAAAGGGTCCGTGGATGGTTATACGAATTGGACGTGTCATGGTGAGCAATTCTTGAGGAATGAGCCCGACAATATTGCAGGCACAAGTGGGTACGTGGATATGGTTGTAGATGCTGTTGGTCCTAGTTTTAATGTTCATGAGGAAGCGCCGAATAAGACAGTCGGAAGATTTTATGAACTACTTAGGGATGCTGATGAGCCGCTGTGGGATGGTTGTGAAAAGCACACTCGATTGTTTGCAGTGTCACAGTTGTTGATCTTGAAATCTGAATTTCACATCAGTGAGACTTGTTTTGACCGTCTCCTCCTCTTGATCAAGAGTATGTTGCCTCGAGACGAGAAGTTGCCAAAAACTTTTTACCTTGTAGAAAAAGATGGTCAATGACTTAGGACTTGGATATATGAAAATAGATGCATGTCTGAATCATTGTATGTTATATTAAAAAGATGATGCAGATAAGATATCATGTTCCATTTATGGCCATGACAGCTCAAACCTAAGGGGGGGTCAATGCAAAGGCAAAAGATGTACCTTACAAGGCATTGCGATACTTCCCTCTTGTGCCTAGGCTACAGCGGCTGTATATGTCCTCAAAGACGGCTCGACATATGACATGGCACACCGAAAGAGTACGTCGTGCCGATGATATAATCAGTCATCCTGCCGATGGTGAAGCTTGGACTCACTTTAGTCGTACTCATCTTGCCTTTTCAAGGGAGTCACGTAATGTTCGATTGGGTTTATGCACAGATGGTTTTAATCCATTCGGTGGTTCAGTGGCATCTTATTCTTGTTGGCCAGTGTTCATGACACCGTACAACCTTCCGCCGCACATGTGCATGAAGCGAGAAAATCTATTTTTGTCCTTACTAATTCCTAGTCCAAAAGGTCTCGGAAAAAACTTGGACATATATCTCAGGCCGTTCATTGATGAGCTCAAATTTTTATGGACTGATGGAGTTGTTACTTATGATGCATATAGGAAGCAAAATTTTATTATGAAGGCTGCACTGATCTGGACAATAAGTGACTTCCCTGCATATGGAATGCTATCTGGTTGGAGCACACATAAGAGGTTAGCATGTCCTTACTATATGGAAGATACCAAATCATTTGTATTGAAACATGGTGGGAAAGCATGCTGGTTTGATTAACATCGGCGGTTGCTACCAAGTGACCATCCTTTTCGAAGGCAAAAAGACTCGTTTTAAAAAAATACTGTTGAAATGGATGAAGCTGACTTGCAACGGGTGTCGGGTCTACATATGGCATCACGGGTGCATAATTTACTAGATGTAGTTCAATTGTCTGGTAGCACACGGTAACTCCCTAGTTTTGGAAAGGATCACAACTGGAATAAGAAAAGCATTTTTTGGGAATTACCTTATTGGTCAACTCTTCTTGTACGACACAATTTGTATGTCACGCATACCGAGAAGAATTTTTTTGATAATGTGTTCAATACGATCATGAATGTTAAAGGAAAAACAAAGGACAACATCAAAGCACGTATGGATTTAAAGATGCTTTGTAAACGTCCAAAACTGGAACTACAGAACGTAAATGGCAAAACTGTGCAGCCTAAAGCAACTTATGTGCTTCATGATACACAGATCAAGGAAGTATGCTAGTGGTTGAAACAGTTGAGATTCCCAGATGGATATGCATCCAACATAGCCCGTTGTGTGAATGTTAATGTGGGGAAAATATATGGTATGAAAAGTCACGACTGTCATGTGTTCATGGAGAGGCTACTGCCCATTGCATTTCATGATTCGTTGCCAAAGCAGATATGGGGAGCACTAGCAGAGATGAGTCAATTTTTCAAGATTTTATGTGCATCTGAACTCAGACTTTGGGATGTACAAACTATCGAAGAAAAAGTTGTCACAACCGTTTGCAAGTTAGAGAAGATATTTCCTCCGGCATTCTTTGATTCGATGGAGCACCTGGTCGTTCATTTGCCATATGAGGCTATCGTCGGAGGGCCAGTACAATTTCGATGGATGTATCCATTTGAGAGGTATGTGACAATTTTTGTTAACTTACAAGTCATCCATAGCAGGTACATATCGTTGCCATCTGACTTGTTGCTGTAGGTGCATGCATGAATTAAAAATGAAGGTTCGCAACAAGGCACAGGTGGAGGGTTCGATTGCTGAGGCATACATTCTTGAAGAAATTTTGAACTTCTGTTCTATGTACTTTGAGCCAGAGATTCAAACTCGTCGTACTCGACCTCCACGTAATGATGATGGGGGAGTGGATGAATGTTCCGATCGACTCTCCATATTTAAACATCCTGGACGTGCGTTCGGACGTTGCTTGACTCGCACGCTCGAAGATAGAGAGTTGCACACCGCTGAGATATATATTCTTTTGAATTGCCTCGAGATTGAACCTTATGTTGAGTAAGTTCTTAATTCACATTTCCAGCAACTCCATAAGTTATTCATCCTTCTTCTGCAGTTCATTTAAAGTAGTAGTGCATTTATATTACAGGCAATTTGATTCAGAATTAGCTGAAAAATGTCCAAATATCCAAGACGTGGAGATTGAAGAAGAACGCGAGAAGTTTTTTTCCAAATGGCTGAGAAACCGAGTTAGTGTCAACTATGAATATATATGTTTGTATTTACGTATGTTGAGGTAATTGTTATTATTTTAACTACTCTAATTTGAATATAGGTTGAACAAGGTCTCATCTCATATCAAAGAGTACAACAGATAAGTTATGGCCCCTCGAACCAGACACGTGCCTATCTAGGATATATTGTGAATGGATGCAAATTTCATACAAGGGATTATGGGCGAAATAAGTCTACGATGAACAGCGGTGTATCTGTGAAGGGAAGTTTATACAATGAAATGGAATTGGACTACTATGGTATTCTTGAAGAAGTCTACAACTTCAGTATTTGGGACAAGACAATCATGTATACATATTTAAGTATCAATGGTTTGATCCTAATTCTGTTCTACATGACACAAATTATGGGATTGTCAATGTCAAGCATAGGTCTAAACTTAAGACCTATGAACCGTTCATTTTAGCCGCACAAGCCCAGCAAGTGTACTATTCAAGCTATCCATCATCCAAGAATAGAGATTGGTGGGCAGTTTGCAGGGTTAATTCAAAACTTTTTCCCACTTATGAGTTAACTATGAGTGGAGATGTCCTAGAGGTTGCTAGTGCTGAATATTATCAATCAGACGAAGTTGGCGTTGTCGGTTCCTCTAGGTTTAATCTGGACGAATCTGATGAGCCACTATCATTACGTACGCGAGATGAAGTGGAAGAAGTCGATCCGATGGAGCTAAATGTTGATGTTAGAGGGGAGGAATAATCAGATGAAGACGAAGAGTTTGAATCTGATGAGGCTACTATGGATGACGAAGATGATGATGATGAGCTAGATATATCAACATGAGGGAGGCATGTTTTGATAATTTAGTAAGATGATTCTTACTTTTAAGCATAATTTTAAATAACATTTGTCTAGCCTTATATAATTATGGATTAATATGTATTAACTGTTTTGTTATTAATAAGGAAATGGTGCGAGGAGGTCGTACTAGGAGTGGGAGGAGACAAGGCAGTGAGAGGGGCGCTACTCCCTCCTCGCTAGCATCTTCTTCAGACACAGGTATATTTGATCAATAACTTAGCTATATAAATATTTTAATTATTTACAAACTTAAAAGAATTTATTTATAGGTGCAAGTGTCGGCTCACCACCACTTGTACAGACGCCACCACCACTACTTACAGGTCCTAGTGCCCTCCCACCACCTCCCGCTACAAGTATATCTATTTTAATTTTCAGTAACATGTTGCATTTACTTATGAAAATTAATGCAAGTCCCACCTCGGCGTATCTTTGAATTTCTAGCAAAATATTCATTTACCTAATGTGAATTACTACTTACAGGTCCTAGTGCCCTCCCACCTATTGTGCAGATGTCACCCCGACCACCTTTCGCTGCAGGTATGTGTATTTTAATTATAAGTTCGCAATATTTGTATCACTCCACATGAAAATTAATTCTTGTAGTTCTCAGTGGCCTCCTACCTGTTATGCAGACGCCACCCCCACCACCTCGAGGATCAGGTATGTATATTTTAATTTAAATTCTTCAATATTTGTTCTACTTATGAAAATTAATTCTTGCAGGTCTTAGTGGCCTCCCACCTGTTGTGCAGACGCCACCCCCACCACCCACTACCAGAAAAAGCGGGATTACAGACGGAAATTTCAGACGGAAATTTCCGTCTGAAATTTGTGACGGATTATTTTCCGTCGGAAATCCCGTCTGAAATATGCAAGTACACACCGAATTTCAAACGGAAATTTGTGACGGAAAATATTCCGTCACAAATTTTAGACGGAATTTGTGACAGAATTATTAAACTGTCAGAAATTTATAACCAAGAATTTGTGACGGCCACATTTGTGACGGAATCCGTCTGACAATCCGTCACAAATGTGTCTTCTCACGGATTTTAAGACGGAAATTAATCCGTCACAAAATTTTTGCGCCCCAAATCCGTCGCAAATGTGCCTTTGCGACGGATTTGGGGCGCAATAAATTTTGTGACGGACTAATTTTCGTCTGAAAATCCGTGAGAAGACACATTTGTGACGGATTGTCAGACGGATTCCGTCACAAATGTGGCCGTCACAAATTCTTGGTTACAAAATTCTGACAGTTTAATAATTCCGTCACAAATTCTGTCTGAAATTTGTGACGGAATATTTTTCGTCACAAATTTCCATCTGAAATTCGGTGTGTACTTGCATATTTCAGACGGGATTTCCGACGGAAAATAATCCGTCACAAATTTCAGACGGAAATTTCCGTCTGAAAATTCCGTCTGTAATCCCACTTTTTCTGGTAGTGACCTCCCGCTGCAGGTATGTAAATTTTAATTATATGTTCGTAATATTTGTATCACTCCACATGAAAATTAATTCTTGCAGGTCTCAGTGGCCTCCCACCTGTTGTGCAGACGCCACCCCCACCACCTCGAGGATCAGGTATGTATATTTTTATTTAAATTCTTCAATATTTATTCTACTTATGAAAATTAATTCTTGCAGGTCTCAGTGGCCTCCCACCTGTTATGCAGACTCCACCCCCACCACCTCGAGGATCAGGTATGTATATTTTAATTTAAATTCTTCAATATTTGTTCTCCTTATGAAAATTAATTCTTGCAGGTCATAGTCGCCTCCCACCTGTTGTGCAGACGCCACCTCCACCACCTCCCGCTGTAGGTATGTATATTTTAATTATATGTTCGCAATATTTGTATCACTCCACATGAAAATTAATTCTTACAGGTCTCAATGGCCTCCCACCACCTCCTACTTGTACAGGGCACACCCCCACCAGTCAGCCACTTGACGATGCCGGCAGTCGTCACGAGGGAGACACGGCCCATGATAGACGCCGCCCGTGTTGGATCTCCGGGTAAATTTATAAGGTTATATTACATTAATTAGCCTTCAACTGTCTAATATGAATATTTTGACATTTGCAATTGCAGTATGAAATTTGAACCCCACACCGCTGTCCATCATTCCACCGAACTCATGTTTGCACATGTGCCCAAGGCAGCATCCACTTTCAGAGAATTTTCGATGTCCGTCCGCGATTCATTGTACAACATGTTCTTAGTAAGTAATTACGACCGGTATTTCAAGTATTTCCCAAACTCAATTTACAACAGTATACTAAGTGTGAAAAGTAATTGATTTACAGCGGTCTTTTCAATTCACATGTGGACATGACGCGGCGAGATGTCGTCGTGCCTGGGAGTCTACTATGCTCTCAAGTTACAAGAGGAAAATACATGAGGCCCGAGCACACGCTAAAAAATTGAGTGGGGGAAGTGAAGACTGACAATTGTGGAAGGCGCACCGCCCTCTATGGATGAGGCAGGAGGATTGGGAGATATCTTGTGACCATTTTGCCGACCCCAAGTGGATAGAAAAGTTTGAAAAAGCCAAAGCAAACAGGGCGTCAAAACCAAGTTCAAATTTGCATACGAGTGGGTCCATCTCTTATGCAGCTCATAAACAAAAATTGGTAAGTAATATAACAATTTATCTTCTTACAATTTCTCCCAATACTTGACTTTTTTTTACTATGATTTGTATAATAGGCTGTGGAGCTTAATCAACCTCCGTCGTTTCTCGAGGTGTTCGACAGAACACACAAAAAGAAGGGGACTAATGATTTTATGAGTGAGACAGCTAAGTCAGCAGCGGTAAGTTTATCTACATATGTAACTTGTACCGTTCATTTAAATCGGCATGTAATTCATATGAAATTGACTAGTTATTTTATTCAATTTGTAGGAAACATATAGCAAAGCAGTGACAGAGAAGTACGGGGAGGGAGACACGCAGTAGCCGGAGTTCGATCCGGTGGAGTGGGTGGCAGTAGCTGGCGTACCGAAGAAAGGCCGACTATATGGTTTTGGGGAGAGCCTAAACGCTAGCGCGGTGATATCATCGTGTGTGAGTTCTAGCTATGCCCAAACCAGTAGCAGTGCCTTCACTATACCTTCCGTTGCCCCCAGCACTTCTGCCAGCGACATGATGGACATGGTCCGATTGCAGATTTCTGATATGCAGCGGCAGCAGCAGCATTTCCAACATGAGATCTCTAGCCAGGTGTTAGTGGTTTTGCAGGCAATCAGTGGCCTCCTCTCCCAGGGGGGAATGCTCCCTCAGCAATCCACCACCACCATAGCACAGGCCGTACAGGTGAGTGTTTACTATGTTTTTATTTTGATGGAATTACTCAATTATGTTCATTTGAAATTTTAAAACTCATTTACTTTGGAAGAATTGAGAAAATCCGGGGTTCGGGGGTCTAAAACATGAAATACCGGTCGGATGGCCATGCCGATCATTCCAACACGACCGGGGAGATGAAAGTGACTTGTCAGAACTGACGCAATCCAAATCGGATGCCCGGTTTGAGCTCGGCGCTCAAAAGTGCATTCTCCAAATACACTTAGTTTAAATGAACTGCCAGGTCAGGTCCGGGGGTCTAAAACATGAAATACCGGTGGGATGGCCATGCCGATTGTTCCAACACGATCGGGGAGATGGAAGTGACTTGTCAGAACTGAGGGAATCCAAATCGGATGCCCGGTTTGAGCTCGGCGCTCAAAACTTCATTTTTAAAATACACTTAGTTTAAATGAACTGCCAGGTCGGGTCCGGGGGTCTAAAACTTGAAATACCAATCGGATGGCCATGCCGATCATTCCAACATGACTGGGGAGATGAAAGTGACTTGTCAGAACAGACGGAATCTAAATCGGATGCACGGTTTGAGCTCGGCGCTCAAAAGTTCATTTTTAAAATACACTTAGTTTAAATGAACTGCCATGTCGGGTCTAGGGGTCTAAAACTTGAAATACCGGTCGGATGGCCGTGCCGATCATTCCAACACGATTGGGGAGATGAAAGTGACTTGTCAGAACTGACGAAATCCAAATCGGATGCCCGGTTTGAGCTCGGCGCTCAAAGTTCATTTTTAAAATACACTTAGTTTAAATGAACTGCCAGGTCGGGTCCGGGGGTCTAAAACTTGAAATACCAATTGGATGGCCATGCCGATCATTCCAACACGACTGGGGAGATGAAAGTGACTTGTCAGAACTGACGAAATCTAAATCGGATGCCCGGTTTGAGCTCGGCGCTCAAAAGTTCATTTTTAAAATACACTTAGTTTAAATGAACTGCCAGGTCGGGTCTGGGGGTCTAAAACTTGAAATACCGGTCGGATAGCCATGCCGACCATTCCAACACGACTGGGGAGATGAAAGTGACTTGTCAGAACTGACAGAATCCAAATCGGATGCCCGGTTTGAGCTCGGCGCTCAAAGTTCATTTTTAAAATACACTTAGTTTAAATGAACTGCCAGGTCGGGGCTGGGGGTCTAAAACTTGAAATACCGGTCGGATGGCTGTGCCGATCATTCCAACACGATCAGGGAGATGGAAGTGACTTGTCAGAACTGACGGAATCCAAATCGGATGCCCGGTTTGAGCTCGGCGCTCAAAAGTTCATTTTTAAAATACACTTAGTTTAAATGAACTACCAGGTCGGGTCCGGGGGTCTAAAACTTGAAATACATGTCGGATGCCCATGCCGATCATTCCAACATGACCGGGGAGATGAAAGTGAGTTGTCAGAACTGACGGAATCCAAATAGGATTCCCGGTTTGAGCTCGGCGCTCAAAAGTGCATTCTCCAAATACACTTAGTTTAAATGAACTGCCAGGTCGGGTCCGGGGGTCTAAAACTTGAAACACACGATGTATAGACTTTATGTGTTTATGCTAGCAGCCAACGTACAGACTTTGAGTTTGTGCTAGCAGCTAACGTACATACTTTGAGTCTGTGCAATCAGCCAACGTACAGACTTTGAAGAATGTATAGACTTTGAAGATTGTATAGACTTTGAAGAATGTATGGACTTTGAAGAGTGTATAGACTTTGAAGAAGTGCTAGCAGCCAACGTACAGACTTTGTGTTGTGCCCCTTGTGCTTTGTTGATGATGTGGTGTTTTAATGATAGCAACATGAATGAGTCACCACATTGTCTTGAATATGTCTGACCTTTTCTGTGGGAGATTGCATAAGTGTGCCATGTCTGAATTGTGAAGAATGCATGTGTATGCTTGAGTCATGCTGTGATATATTGGCTTGTGCTTGATTTTTATTCTGTGCATTGCTTCTCTGCTGATATGTTCATGCATTGTCTTAGGCTAAGTCTGTACAGCCTACGTCTCTTGCAGCGTCAACGCTGTGAGCATTCTCAAGTCTGCAGCGTCAACGCTGTGAGTATGCACTTTGTTTCAGGTTCTTCAAGTCTATACAGACTTTAGCGTCGCATTTAGCGTCTAAGGCAAAGTCTACACATTGGATAAGTGTGTACATCGCTTACATTTCTTGAGACTAAGTCCATACATCGTGAAAGTCTATACACTCCTCTTGGCCTTAGCATCTGTTTTGAAGTCCATACATTGGTCTTCAGTTCAAGTCTGTACAGCATTACGTTCTCTTTGGAAAGTCTATACAGCGTCAAGTCTGCACATTGGGGTTTCACGAGAAGTCTACACATTGGTCTCCACCTGAAGTCTATACATTGGCTAAGGGTCTTCAAGTCCATACACAGTTGTCTGATGCATATTGTTTGAAGTCTGTACAACATGCCTTGTTGTTCACAACTTTCTTGTTTGTGACTTCCCTAGTGTTTTGATGATGAGCATCACTATGTTAAGTATTCTTATTTTAATCAGATATCTTGCGTAATGTTATGCATTTGAAATTTCCATGATTAACAGGAAAACTGCTATGAGGTAGTACCTTGTATGTCTGTACTATTCCTTTCATACTTCGTGTTATTTGTGTTTGCTACACTTCGTGTTGTCCTTTTGTACGTCGTGTTGTTCCAAATATGTTTGTTGATTGCCTTCGTGTTGTTTACTGAAGCAGCTCGAATTGTTCTGATGAACTTCGAGTCATTTTCCTGTGAACCTCGTGTCGGTTCTTCAGTATTTAGATGCTCATCTCGAGTCATCCATTTTATTTTTGCTCTTGTGTTTTCGTGTCATTTACTGTAGTTACTCGAGTCATTTTTTCCGGCTTTCACTGCTTTATCACGTGTCGTTGTAGCTGTTCCTATTTTTCTGTCTTCGTGTTATTTTTCCTAGACCCCCGTGTCCTTTTTGCTTTGTGACCACACTTCGTGTCGGTTTCCATTTTTCATCTTCGAGTTGTTGTCAGCCCATGTCGTCCTCGTCTTCGAGTTGTTCGTACGTTCGAGCAACTTAGTACTCGAGTTGTTTTCGTGTGTATTCAAGTCTTTTTAGTCAAGTGTCGTTTCACCTCGTGCCGTTCTCTTTGTTGTTTGTTATATCGTGTTGTTTTTGTATTCGTGTCTTCGTGTTGCTCTTGTATTCGTGTCTTCGTGTTATTCTTGTGTTTATGTCCTCGTGTTGTTTCTTTCTATCTTCGTCCAGGTTCCCTCTGATCGCGTGTTTGTCTACCGGTTCACTCCGTGAGACTTCCTTCTCACCTCGTGCTGCTCTCATGAGACCTCGTGTCGTTCTCTTTATAGTAATTGTTTTGTCACCCTTGAACCTCGTGTCGTTCTCAGTATAGTGCACCTCTTGTAGTTCCTACACACCTCGTGTAGTTTTAGTTTTTGTGGCCCTGAGTTTTAATCATTTTAATTCTTTGCAGGAGAAGAAGAAAAACAAAAAGAAGAAGGTGGTCCGAGGAAGAATATTCCTCAGTGACTGGGAGGCACGTGATCCGAGGCTGGAAGGGCAGACAGGATTGTGACACGTGTGCTGAAGCTGGCTGAGAGACTGACACGTGGCCACAAGTCCTGGGCGGGAAATGAGGAAGCCACACGCGCCCAGTGCTGCCCTCCTGCTGGCTGCTGCTTATAAAAGGAAGTCTTCATCCAACAGATGAAGAGGCATCGAAGAAGAAGCCTGGAGAGCAGAAAGTCCTTCGATCCAGAAAAATAAAAGAGGAAGAAAAAGAGAAGAAGAGAGAATAGCAGAGAGCGTGAGCTGAAGAAAATAGAGGAAAAGAGATCGAGAGAGTGAAAGAGCAGAAGAAGAAAAGAGCTGCAGTAGAAAGCAGAAGAAGAAGAGACAGAGAGAGCCTGTGAAAGAAGAAGAAAAGAAAGAGAAGAAGAGCAGAAGGAAAGAAGAGAAAGAGAGAGTTAGAGAGCTGGTGAGGGTTAAGAGAAAAAGAAAGTGAGAGAGAAGAGAAGAGGAAGAGAAGCTTACCTGAAGATCTGTCTACTGGACCGTGGATCAAATCCAGGCCAGTCAGCTCCATGCGAGCCACATCTGTGTTATCTTTCTTTACAGCTTTCTGATCGCTGTGTATTTTCCCCTTCTTATTTTTCCTTTTTCATTTGGCTAGCATTGTACTTCCGATCCTCTAGATTGAGGTCGGGTCCCTCCTGGTCTGGAGGAAGAGAGGTCTGCGACCTCTAGTTTGCAAGTGACTAGAAGTCACTTGTGTGTTTCCCTCCGATTTGGAGGAAGGGAGATCTGATCTCCGGTTCTGGGCTTGTGGATTGCAAGTCCAAGTGTCCCTCCTGGTCTGGAGGAAGAGAGGTCTTCGACCTCTGGTTTGCTGGTGACTGGGAGTCACTGGTGTGTTCCCTCCGGTTTGGAGGAAGAGAGACTTTGCATCTCTGGTTTCCAAGTGACTGGGAGTCACTTGGGGTGTCCCTCCGGTTGGGAGGAAGAGGGGAGTTTGTTCCCCTGGTCAAGATGTGTGTCAGCACCTGTTGCAGACTGAGTCTGCTTGGTTCTAGCATTGGCTAGTGAAGCCTCACTCCGGTTGGGAATGAGGGGTGGATGTAGGTCTGGAGGACCGAACCACCTAAAAATCTATTGAGCAATGGTTTGCTTTGTGTGCTTGCTTCCGCTAGATGCTTGGATAGGCGCGCTCTATGTGTTTGCTCATAAGTTTAATGGAATTTATTTCATTCTGTGATTGCGTCTAGCATCTGAGTTTCTTTAATTGGCCATTATTCATAGAAGGATACATTCACCCCCCTCTGTATTCGGGCCTAGCACCCTAACAATTGGTATCAGAGCGGTGTCTGCATACAAGGTCCAGTGACCTGCAGATTCGATCTTGCAGTCTTAGGTGCTAATTTGTTTTTAGTGCATCAATACTCCTGTTGCATTAATCTGATTTGTTTTTAATGGCTCATCCACCGATTTTCAGTGGTACGCATTTTAATGCATGATTCGCTAGTCTGAAGAATTATGTTAAATCTGTGAATCCAGATCTGTGAAAAGTAATTTCACACGGTCCTCATGAACTACCAAAGAAAAAGTCCAAATGGACTGACAGTCACAAGTCTAAGCATGAAGAAAATCAGATAGCTATAAATCTGATGAAGGCAGCTACTGATAGAGCTTTCCATTCATGTTTCTTTGATTGCAGTTCGGCTAAAGATATTTTGGATACACTGAAGCGAATTCAAGAGATAGATGTGGACAGCTGCATGATGGTCAACAGAAGCAATCGAAGTGGCAGCGATCAAGGCAGCAATCAAAATGAAGAAGATGATGATGATGATGAGGTAAATGTCTTCGAGAATTTTTCTCTAGAAGATTGGGAGAATGCATATGCTGAATTATTTGAATCTCATGAACTGTTAAGAAAATAATACAAAAAATTGAAGAAAGGTAGTAGGTCAGATAATTTAAATGTTGATTGTAGAAATTGTGTTGAATTGAAAAATGCTCTTGATGCTAATATGTCTGATACTCAAATGTTGAAAGAAGTTGAATGTGTTAAATCTGATCTGAACAAGCTGAAATCAGAAAATGATTCTCTTAGAGGGTTCTCCAAAGAAAATGAAGAAAAATCAGAGAAACTTAAACAGGAGAACAAATTGCTGATTGAAAAACTTAATGCCATAAAGTTTGTAAACATAGAATTACAGAAAGATCTTGATAAACAGCAAAAAGATATGAAGGAAATTGAAAATGGAAGAAAGTATGAAGTCAATTCAGAAGATCAGCTTCTAATAAATGAATTGGTTCAAAATGATAAGCTTAAAGAAGAAATTAAAAAATTGAAGCTGTTAAACAGTGGCATGTCTGAAAGACTTCTTACTTTGGAAAGAGGAAAAACTGTTTGCATTGAAGATTCTGATAAACTGAGCAATCTGGAAAATGAAATTGAAAAATATAAAACTGCTAACAAGGTGTTAACTGAATGTGTGAATTGCAGTGAACAAGAGATTGCCAGTTATGAGCTACATATTTCCTCTTTGGAAGATGAAATTCAGGATTTGAAAGTCTCTTTGTCTAAATTTGTTGATGGGCAGAAAAACCTAGACAAGCTACTAGGTATAAAAATCAACTCTAGGAAGGAAGGACTGGGCTACAATAAGATAAACAAGAAGGAACTTCAGAACAAAGTTATGACATCTTTTGTAAGTGGTTCAGATGAAGCCACCACCTCTAAAGACAAACAGCCCATTGCTCAGAAAATGGTGGGAGCAAAGGATAATTTTAAGAAAGAAGGACTGGGCTATAGTCCAGTCATGAGGAAGGTCGATGGATCCAATTTGAAAACTATTTTTGTTAAATCTTCTAAACAGGAAAAGCCTTCTACTTCATCTTCACCTCATTATAAGGCTAAGAGAACAGAAAAACATGATAAAAATCAGAAAATGATTGGAAAACAGAAAATAAATAAAAAGGGTCCATCAGTGTTTGCTGATCATAGTCCTCACACACACTCACATGCATCTAAAAAGAAGATTATCTGTCATTACTGTCATAAAGTTGGACATCTGATGCATGAGTGTAAGTTGATGGAGAAGGATGATAAGAATGCTAGGAGATCTCATGATAAAAATCCTTCACCTCAGAAAAGGAGTATCACATGTTCTAACTGTGGCAAATTAGGACACTCAATTGCTCATTGCTGGTTTGCTAGTGGTAAGAAAACCTTTTATTCATATCATGCTAAATTCCCTGCAAACCAACATGTTTTTAATAAAAACAAATCTGTTTCAATGAACCAGCATATCATCTATTTTAACTGCAACAAAATGGGTCACAGGGCCTCTGAATGCTGGTCAGGCTCTTTTAAAAGAAATTCTATTTCATGCTTTGAATGTGGAAAGGATGGCCACAAGGCCATTGATTGTTGGCATGCCCAAGGAGGCTATGGCAATAATGAACTCAATTTTAAAAAGAATGCCTCTTATTGCTCTCACTGTAGAAAGCATGGCCATACAGTCAAGGACTGTTGGCATATTCAGGGTAGAAATGTGAATCTCAAACATGCTAAATTTCCTGTAAGATAATTTGAAAAACCTTCATGTTATAACTGTGGAAAGCCAGGCCACAGAGCTGGAAATTGTTGGCATGTTCAATATAACCCTGCTAAACTCCATGTTGCGAAATTTACATGTCATCATTGTGGGAAGCCAGGTCATAGGGCTGCAACCTGTTGACTGGCAGGATATCAAAACCAAACTGGTTTTGGTAAACAGAAATTTTATTCTGTGAACAGAAAATCTCATGCATATACACATGATTTCATGCTAACAAGAATGTGCATAGATTAAATCTGAAATCTGGTGCATCTTACTATCATTATAGTAAACAGAACTCTCTCTCTGCCAATAAACTTCATGACAACAGTAATGTGCATAAGAAGAATTTGAAATCTGATAATTCATGTCATTACTGTGGTCAAATTGGTCATTCAATGAATAATTGCTACTTGATGAAATCTGATGACCATGTTGCTAGAAATGTGCTGAGAAAACCTGCTAGAAATAATACTGTCATGTTAGGACCCAAGATTTCTTGGGTGCCTGTTTGTGCAAAATAAACTTTGCCTTGCAGGTGTGCCTTGGAATGGAATAAAAATGGGTATTAATCCAAGGCACTCAAGAATGAAAAAACCCCTTGTGAACTGTTCAGGTAAATTCTCTGAATGTTCCATTTTTGAAACTCATTGCATATCTGGTTTGATGCATTCTTGCATATCCTGTTCTTAGTTTCATCTAGTGCATGCATATTAAATCTGTTCTTGCATATTCATTTATCATCTGCCAGTTGCATTATGTTCTAATCATGCACTCTGAAATTTCTGAAAATCTGAACTGAATGTGAATATTGTTTGAAATTTGTGTGTTGCAATAGCTCACTGAACATTGTGAATTGGATATAGGACTGCATGTTGAATTATCATGCATGACCTCATCAGTGTCTCATGACAAACATTGTATGTTGTCAGGGGGAGTCAATGCATTGCATATAGGTTGTCAAATGCATACTCATGTGAAAATTCATTGCATATCCTTTCATTGATTCTCTTTGACCAAACCTTGAGCATATTTTTGAAATCATTAAGCTTCAAAATCTCTCCTATCAATTGATAACAATTGGTATCATTTGGTATCAGAATTTCTATCAGTCATTCATGAAGATTTCAATGGGACTATCTCGATCATAAATCTGAAAATTCTTGAACTAGAAATCTTCTATTATACATTTTTATGAATGTCTGAAATAACTCATGTGGTTTAAGCTTAATATATTCATGGAGTTTAACTTTAAAATATCTTAACATATCTGAAGCATGTTTAATAAACCTTAACCATCTGGTTCATGTTGAGTCTTGTGAAAACTTCTGAAATCTGCACTCTTGAATACATGACTTCAACTGATTAAGTACATGGAATTATTATTGACTTGAAGCAATGAATTTTTCTGAAAAGTCTAAAGGGTAATATCTGTCAGAGCAATGACTTTGGTCACTGAGAAACACATGTCCAAAGGACTGTGTCATGAGGTACCATAGTTAACTCTGATTAAGAATTCATTGAAATTCAGGCAGAGTAATGGCATGCACACTGAGAAATACAATTCACTCATCAAGAAATGATTTGCAGTGTGTCATGATGTGTATATGCTATCTCTGTTCATATAAAGCATAACAGTTAGTCACACTAAGTGCTTAGGGATATTAGCCTCTGATCAAGGTATATCCTCTAGTTACAAGGTGTGCACTGAACTAGAGTGCTCGTAAAATTTGTAGCATGAAAATTGTTGAACGAATTGAAATATCTAAATATTGATGCAAAAATCAAATTGCTACAACCCTAGATAAAATCATATGACTTCATAATTGCTTGATTTCAATACTGATGCATGTAATTCTGAAAGAAGTCAATAAATTTGATTGTGTAAGACAAAGGGAGGATAATCAAGATAAATATGAGGGATTGGTTCATTTTTATTAAAACATGGTTTTAGATATCAATACAGAATTTTATTGATAAAATCTGCATACATCATGTTTAAACCATGCTGTTCAAAAAGCTCATTCATAAGCCCCTATAATGGAAGACTTTGAAAACTTATGTTTTGGATTTATGAGAATGACATTTCCTTGAAAATCTGACTAAAATTCTTGTAGTTGAAGCCTCTTTAGAATTCTGCTAATTGAACCTGTTCTTGGCTCATTGACCTGAACTTCTCCTTGTTTGCCCCTGTGGTCTCCTCTCATCTATCTCATAAGATTCCACTTATTGAGGGGGAGCTTCCATGTCATGCATCACTTGCATATCAATTGGCATCTATTCAGGGGGAGCATTCCTTGTCATACTGAATCATGTTCATATCATTTGTGACCTTGCATTCAAATCCCTCATGATCAGATTTATGCATGATCAACAAAAACTGTATAGTCAATTCCTTTCTTATCAGTTGACTGATTACATCTGCATTTTTCTGACCATTCAAATGTGAGGTGCCACTCCCATTATTACCTTGTTCACTTGCAGCCTTCTAAATCTCAGAATCTTTATGATGGTGAATTTCAGATTGATTCCTGAGATGTATTTCTCTCCACACTATTGGAATCTTCCATCTTGTTCTGCAATAAGTTCTGATTATGTGGTATCTTCACTAGAATTCAGATTCTTTGTAATGGCTGATTTCAGATTGATTTATTGGATAACCAGAGTCCATTCCTATGCTTCAGGGGAAGTTATGGTTTACTATCATCTAAGGGGAGAGTAGTCAATCATGCATGTTGATAGGGGAAGAACTGTATCATTGTCATAAGGGAGATCTTCATTTTAAAGAACCTTGACTCATTCTCTACATTGTTGTGCTGCATTTGACAATCAAACTATTTCCCTTCTTTTTGATTATGTCAAAGGGGGAGAATAGTTTGATGAGTCAGTGTGACTCATTATGTTACCATCATCAAAAAGGGGGAGATTGTTGTGCCCCTTGTGCTTTGTTGATGATGTGGTGTTTTAATGATAGCAACATGAATGAGTCACCACATTGTCCTGAATATGTCTGACCTTTTCTGTGGGAGATTGCATAAGTGTGCCATGTCTGAATTGTGAAGAATGCATGTGTATGCTTGAGTCATGCTGTGATATATTGGCTTGTGCTTGATTTCTGTTCTGTGCATTGCTTCTCTGCTGATATGTTCATGCATTGTCTTAGGCTAAGTCTGTACAGCCTACGTCTCTTGCAGCGTCAACGCTGTGAGCATTCTCAAGTCTGCAGCGTCAACACTGTGAGTATGCACTTTGTTTCAGGTTCTTCAAGTCTATACAGATTTTAGCGTCTCATTTAGCGTCTAAGGCAAAGTCTACACATTGGATAAGTGTGTACATCGCTTACATTTCTTGAGACTAAGTCCATACATCGTGAAAGTCTATACACTCCTCTTGGCCTTAGCATATGTTTTAAAGTCCATACATTGGTCTTCAGTTCAAGTCTGTACAGCGTTACGTTCTCTTTGGAAAGTCTGTTCAGCGTCAAGTCTGCACATTGGGGTTTCACGAGAAGTCTACACATTGGTCTCCACCTGAAGTCTATACATTGGCTAAGGGTCTTCAAGGGCATACACAGTTGTCTGATGCATATTGTTTGAAGTCTGTACAACATGCCTTGTTGTTCACAACTTTCTTGTTTGTGACTTCCCTAGTGTTTTGATGATGAGCATCACTATGTTAAGTATTCTCATTTTAATCAGATATCTTGAGTAATGTTATGCATTTGAAATTTTCATGATTAACAGGAAAACTTCTATGAGGTAGTACCTTGTATGTCCGTACTATTCCTTTCATACTTCGTGTTGTTTGTGTTTGCTACACTTCGTGTTGTCCTTTTGTACGTCGTGTTGTTCCAACTATGTTTGTTGATTGCCTTCGTGTTGTTTACTGAAGCAGCTCGAATTGTTCTGATGAACTTTGAGTCATTTTCCTGTGAACCTCGTGTCGTTTCTTCAGTATTTAGTTGCTCATCTCGAGTCATCCGTTTTATTTTTGCTCTTGTGTTTTCGTGTCATTTACTGTAGTTACTCGAGTCATTTTTTCCGGCTTTCACTGCTTTATCACGTGTCGTTGTAGCTGTTCCTGTTTTTCTGTCTTCGTGTTGTTTTTCCTAGACTTGTATCCTTTTTGCTTTGTGACCACACTTCATGTCGGTTTCTATTTTTCGTCTTCGAGTTGTTGTTAGCCCGTGTCGTCCTCGTCTTCGAGTCGTTCGTACGTTCGAGCAACTTAGTACTCGAGTTGTTTTCGTGTGTATTCAAGTCTTTTTAGTAAAGTGTCGTTTCACCTCGTGCCGTTCTCTTTGCTGTTTGTTATGTCGTGTTGTTTTTGTATTCGTGTCTTCGTGTTGCTCTTGTATTCGTGTCTTCGTGTTATTCTTGTGTTTATGTCCTCGTGTTGTTTCTTTCTATCTTCGTCTAGGTTCCCTCTGATCGCGTGTTTGTCTACCGGTTCACTCCGTGAGACTTCCTTCTCACCTCGTGCTGCTCTCATGAGACCTCGTGTCGTTCTCTTTATAGTATTTGTTTTGTCACCCTTGAACCTCGTGTCGTTCTCAGTATAGTGCACCTCTTGTAGTTCCTACACACCTCGTGCAGTTTTAGTTTTTGTGGCCCTGAGTTTTAATTGTTTTAATTCTTTGCAGGAGAAGAAGAAAAACAAAAAGAAGAAGGTGGTCCGAGTAAGAATATTCCTCAGTGACTGGGAGGCACGTGATCCGAGGCTGGAAGGGCAGACATGATTGTGACACGTGTGCTGAAGCTGGCTGAGAGACTGACATGTGGCCACAAGTTCTGGGCGGGAAATGAGGAAGCCACACGCGCCCAGTGCTGCCCTCCTGCTGGCTGCTGCTTATAAAAGGAAGCCTTCATCCAACAGATGAAGAGGCATCGAAGAAGAAGCCTGGAGAGCAGAAAGTCCTTCGATCTAGAAAAAGAAAAGAGGAAGAAAAAGAGAAGAAGAGAGAATAGCAGAGAGCGTGAGCCGAAGAAAATAGAGGAAAAGAGATTGAGAGAGTGAAAGAGCAGAAGAAGAAAAGAGCTGCAGTAGAAAGTAGAAGAAGAAGAGAAGAGAAGAGACAGAGAGAGCCTGCGAAAGAAGAAGAAAAGAAAGAGAAGAAGAGCAGAAGGAAAAGAAGAGAAAGAGAGAGTTAGAGAGCTGGTGAGGGTTAAGAGAAAAAGAAAGTGAGAGAGAAGAGAAAAGGAAGAGAAGCTTACCTGAAGATCTGTCTACTGGACCGTGGATCAAATCCAGGCCAGTCAGCTCCATGCGAGCCACATCTGTGTTATCTTTCTTTACAGCTTTCTGATCGCTGTGTATTTTCCCCTTCTTATTTTTCCTTTTTCATTTGGTTAGCTTTGTACTTCCGATCCTCTGGATTGAGGTCGGGTCCCTCCTGGTCTGGAGGAAGAGAGGTCTGCGACCTCTAGTTTGCAAGTGACTAGAAGTCACTTGTGTGTTTCCCTCCGGTTTGGAGGAAGGGAGATCTGATCTCCGGTTCTGGGCTTGTAGATTGCAAGTCCAAGTGTCCCTCCTGGTCTGGAGGAAGAGATGTCTTCGACCTCTGGTTTGCTGGTGACTGGGAGTCACTGGTGTGTTCCCTCCGGTTTGGAGGAAGAGAGACTTTCCGTCTCTGGTTTCCATGTGACTGGGAGTCACTTGGGGTGTCCCTCCGGTTGGGAGGAAGAGGGGAGTTTGTTCCCCTGGTCAAGCTGTGTATCAGCACCTGTTGCAGACTGAGCCTGCTTGGTTGTAGCATTGGCTAGTGAAGCCTCACTCCGATTGGGAATGAGGGGTGGATGTAGGTCTGGAGGACCGAACCACCTAAAAATCTATTGAGCAATGGTTTACTTTGTGTGCTTGCTTCCGCTAGATGCTTGGATAGGCGCGCTCTATGTGTTTGCTCATAAGTTTAATGGAATTTGTTTCATTCTGTGATTGCGTCTAGCATCTGAGTTTCTTTAATTGGCCATTATTCATAGAAGGATACATTCACCCCCCTCTGTATCCGGGCCTAGCACCCTAACACTTTGAGTATGTGCAATCAGCCAACGTACAGACTTCGTGTAGCAGGATGTATAGACTTGCTGATGTATAGACTTGCTGGCTGTATAGACTTGCTGGCTGTATTGACTTGCTGATGTATAGACTTGCTGGCTGTATAGACTTGCTGGCTGTATAGACTTGCTTATGTATAGACTTGCTTGCTGTATAGACTTGCTACTGAAGAATCTACAAACTTGTTGTTGTATAGACTTGCTGTGCACTGAGCTGATGGATGTATAGACTTGATGTGCCTGCCACAGGACGATGTTCAGACTTTGAGTTGCAAGATGTATAGACTTATTAATGAAGATGCATGGAGAATGTATAGACTTTGCATGGCAAGCTATGTAACCAATGTATAGACTTGTTAATGAAGATGCATGGAGAATGTATAGACTTTGCATGGCAAGCTACGCAACCAATGTATAGACTTGTTAATGAATATGCATGCAATGTACAGACTTGCCAGCATGCAATGTATAGACTTGATGTTGCGAACTATGCACATGCATGGAGAATGTATAGACTTTACATGGCAAGCTATGCAACCAATGTATAGACTTGTGAATGAATATGCATGCAATGTACAGACTTGCCAGCATGCAATGTATAGACTTGATGTTGCGAACTATGCACATGCATGGAGAATGTATAGACTTTGCATGGCAAGCTATGCAACCAATGTATAGACTTGTTAATGAATATGCATGCAATGTACAGACTTGCCAGCATGCAATGTATAGACTTGATGTTGCGAACTATGCACATGCATGAACAAACCACAACGTATAGACTTGGCGAATGTATAGACTTGATATGCAAACATCTCTCTATGATGTATAGACTTTACCTATGGCAATGTACAGACTTGACCAATGCAATCTAGGTAGAACTCTGTACAGACTTAATAGCGTGCAAACAAGACCTCATATGCAATGTTTGTGCTAACCTCAAAGCACTTATGAGCCTTATATAATCACAATGCATCCACATGATGATAAGTCTTATAGAAATAGTTTATGATCATTTCCACAACCATTTCAACCTTCATACACATGAAGACATGAACAACCATTCTTGCACACGACCAAGCAACAAAGGCATTTTGTAATCATCAAAATCACAATGCACAACAAATCCAAATCGGATGCCCGGTTTGAGCTCGGCGCTCAAAGTTCATTTTTACAATACACTTAGTTTAAATGAACTGCTTGGTCGGGTCCGGGGGTCTAAAACTTGAAATACCGATCGGATGGCCATGCCGATCGTTCCAACACGACCGGGGAGATGAAAGTGACTTGTCAGAACTGACGGAATCTAAATCGGATGTCCGGTTTGAGCTCGGCGCTCAAAAGTGCATTCTCCAAATATACTTAGTTTAAATGAACTGCCAGGTCGGGTCCGGGGTCTAAAACCTGAAATACCTGTCAGATGGCTGTGCCAATCGTTCCAACACGACCGGGGAGATGAAAGTGACTTGTCAGAATTGACGGAATCCAAATCGGATGCCCAGTTTGAGCTCGGCGCTCAAAAGTGCATTCTCCAAATACACTTAGTTTAAATGAACTGCCAGGTCGGGTTCGGTGTTCTAAAACTTGAAATACCGATCGGATGTCCGTGCCGATCATTCCCACATGACCGGGGAGATGAAAGTGACTTTTCAAAACTGACGAAATTCAAATCGGATGCCCGGTTTGAGCTCGGCGCTCAAAGTTCATTTTTAAAATACACTTAGTTTAAATGAACTGCCAGGTCGGGGCCGGAGGTCTAAAACTTGAAATACCAGTCGGATGGCCATGCCGATTGTTCCAACATGACCGGGGAGATGAAAGTGACTTTTCAGAACTGATGGAATCCAAATCGGATGCCTGGTTTTAGCTCGGCGCTTAAAAGTGCATTCTCCAAATACACTTAGTTTAAATGAACTGCCAGGTCGGGTCCGGTGGTATAAAACTTGAAATACCAGTTGGATGGCCATGCCGATCATTCCAACATGACTGGGGAGATGAAAGTGACTTGTTAGAACTGACGGAATCCAAATCGGATGCCCGGTTTGAGCTCGGCGCTCAAAGTTCATTTTTACAATACACTTAGTTTAAATGAACTGCCAGGTCGGGGCCGGAGGTCTAAAACTTGAAATACCAGTCAGATGGCCGTGCCGATCATTCCAACACGACCTGGGAGATGAAAGTGACTTTTCAGAACTGACGCAATCCAAATCGGATGCCCGGTTTGAGCTCGGCGCTTAAAAGTGCATTCTCCAAATACACTTAGTTTAAATTAACTGCCAGGTTGGGTCCGGGGGTTTTAAACTTGAAATACCAGTCAGATGGCTGTGCCAATCATTCCAACATGACCGGGGAGATGAAAGTGACTTGTCAGAATTGACGGAATTCAAATCGGATTCTCGGTTTGAGCTCGACGCTCAAAGTTCATTTTTAAAATACACTTAGTTTAAATGAACTGCCAGGTCGGGTCCGGGGGTCTAATACTTGAAATACCAGTCGGATGGCCATGCTAATCGTTCCAACACGACCGGGGAGATGAAAGTGACTTGTCAGAACTGACGGAATCTAAATCGGATGCCCGGTTTGAGCTCGGCGCTCAAAGTTCATTTTTACAATACACTTAGTTTAAATGAACTGCTAGGTCGGGTCCGGGGTTCTAAAACTTGAAATACCGATCGGATGGCCATGCCGATCATTCAAACACGACCGGGGAGATGAAAGTGACTTGTCAGAACTGACGGAATTCAAATCGGATGCCCAGTTTGAGCTCGGCGCTCAAAGTTCATTCTTAAAATACACTTAGTTTAAATGAACTGCCAGGTCGGGTCCGGGGGTCTAAAACTTGAAATACTGATCGGATGGCCATGCCGATCATTCTAACACGACCGGGGAGATGAAAGTGACTTTTCAGAACTGACGGAATTTAAATCGGATGCCCGGTTTGAGCTCGGCGCTCAAAAGTGCATTCTCCAAATACACTTAGTTTAAATGAACTGCCAGGTCGGGTCCGGGGGTCTAAAACTTGAAATACCGGTCATATGACCGTGCCGATCGTTCCAACACGATCGGGGAGATGGAAGTGACTTGTCAGAACTGACGGAATTCAAATCGGATCCCCGGTTTGAGCTCGGTGCTCAAAAGTTTATTTTTAAAATACACTTAGTTTAAATGAACTGCCATGTCGGGTACGGGGGTCTAAAACTTGAAATACCGGTCGGATGGCCGTGCTGATCGTTCCAACACGACTGGGGAGATGAAAGTGACTTGTCAGAACTGACGGAATCCAAATCGGATGCTCGGTTTGAGCTCAGCGCTCAAAGTTCATTTTTAAAATACACTTAATTTAAATACTGTTTCAAGCTAGTAGTTGATCTTTAAAATCTGCAGTTATCAATTTGATATATTTGATTTCAATCTATGCTAATTTCTTCGCACTAATTTTTTTATCTATGAATGAATGTTATTATTTTTTTAATGTAGGGGGATCCTTCTGCGGGCGGCGACAGAGGAGATGAGCAGGGCAGGGAGGATATGGACGATATACCGGATATTTCTTGATGTTTGATGATATTCAGACGGATCAGCAGGGTTAATGTGTTTTTTTTTTGTGGTATTTATTTGATCAACATGGTGTTGAATTTTTTTTTCGGTGGTGTTTATTTGATCAGCATGGTGTTGGGTTTTTTTTTCTGTGGTGTCTATTCATTTGAACATCATGGTACGTTGATGTTGAGTTTTTTTTTCGGTGGTGTTTATTTGATCAGCAGGTTCCCAATATTTTTTTTTCAACATGTTGAATTTCTTGATGTTTATGTATGATCCAACAGATTTTTTAGAATAATTTAAGATTTTTAAAAAAACGTAGATTTCAGATAGATTTGCATACGGTATTTGCAATTCCGTCGTAATATCCGTTTGAAATACCGACGGAATTCCGACTACTTTTCGGATGGCATCTTAAATTTCGGGATTAAGAGTTGGGCTTAATTTCGGACGGCATTTGCAGATCCGTCGTAATATCCGTTTGAAATACCGAAGGAATTCCGACGACTTTTCAGACGGCATCTTAAATTTTGGACTAAGAGTTGGGCTTAATTTCGGACGGCATTTTCAGATCCGTCGTAATATCCGTTTGAAATACCGACGGAATTGCGACGACTTTTCGGATGGCATCTTAAATTTCAGACTAAGAGTTGAGCTTAATTGCATACGGTTTTTGCGACGGAACAGAAATCTGTCGTAAAATCCGTTTGAAATACCGACGGAAAATTTCAGACGGAACATTTCTCGTATGATCTACAAACGGAATTTGTGACTGAATTAATTCTGTCTTATTTTCAGACGGAATTACAGACGGAAAAATGAACTGTCACAAATTTGTGACTAAGAATTTCAGATGGTCGTGTTCCGTCTAAAATCTGTCAAAAATCCATCACAAATGTGATTTGTGACGGATTTTCAAACGGATCTGAGACGGATAATGGCTGTCTGAAATCCCACTTTTTTTGGTAGTGTTATGAAGGGGGCAAGATGAGAAGATGAGCAGAAGAGGGAAAAAATAGGGCACGAGTCAGAGAAAAACACTAGGACATGGAAAATGATGGAGAACTGGCTAATGATGTAGAAGAAGAAATTGTACGACTTTAAAAAATGAACAACTTTGGTGAAGGGCACTTAATGAATAGAGAAATAGAATGGGATGAAAAAGGGCCGTGTTCAAGACTACACAGCGAAAGGGGTCGAATGCTTGATGGAAGTTGACCTAAATGGGCCGTAAGTCGACTTGAAAGACCGGAAAAGGCCGAAACATGGTGCGCACACCGGAGCACACGAGCGGCACGGGTCGGCGAGCCACCGGTACCGCACGCGGAGCACGACTCGAGCCACTTCAGCGTCCATCTGACTCGGAGACAGCCTGGAGACTCTCCCCTGAGTCTCGACATTTATCATATTTGTTTAGACGTTATTTGTGTGTAATGTGTGTGTGTTTCATTTTATTCGGTTTGTAATTTTGATTGTAAGAGGGGTTTATTTGTAAAATGGGACCCCCGGGCCCCACGGGCCCCCCAGACCTCTTCCCATTGATCCACCTCAGTCTAGGGCCCCATGTGGGGTCAGTCAACATTTCAAATGGAGACATCTAGAAGGTTGAATGGTAAATGCCACATGGGTAGACAATTGGACTTCAAAGTCCAAGGTAGGCTACCTACCATTCTACCATGTCCCCCCCCCTTGGTCAATAGGCTGCCCCCCTATATTTTATTTAATTTTTGTGTGTGTGTCACATTCAATCTAGGCCATCCATTCCCCCATCCCTAGATCCAAGGGTGGCTATTGGATTTGATATGTAACCTATAAGTACCTTGTATTTTCTCATTTAGGAGAATTAATGCATAAGAATTTTGGTGAAATTGGTGAAGCTCCAAGTTTGGTGCGACCTCCCCCCCCCCCCTCTCTCCCCCTTCCGCAGCTGAGATGGCTGTATTCTGAGGTGAGACGCCTCCAGTATCCGTTCTTGAAGCCCGCCGCCGCCGCCGCCATCGCACCGCCACCATCGTCGCCGATGTTCTGTCCATCCAGGATAGAGGTGCCTTCCACGAATTTCTACAGCCAGCCACGAGCTCCTTTTGATCTGGAATTTTGAGGAAGTGTTGCAGAGGATTTCCCCATGTTCTCCAAAAATCGGTTGGCCTTCTAGTTCACGTTTTCCAATTTTCCATTTTCGTCCAACTTTCACTTTCAGTTGTGCCAGTTTTCAGATCTGATTTCCACCTTTCCTGAGTTTTCCATCTTCGACCCCTTTTGTGATTTTTCCTAGGGCTCCCAATTTTACTGGGAGTTCTGTCCATCAACCGCTCCACCCAAGATTTTTCTTGAGTTTTTATCAGGTCTCCATATTTTTTAAAAAATTTTTTCAGAGCCAGCTATAGCTCTGCCCACCTCTGTCTAGATCTGACCACCTTCCAGTACAAAATTCATAACAATTCGTAGCCTCCTCCAATCCTTCCATAAGAATTATTTACATTTTTCTTGTTCAAATCCCTACAACTTTAGTGAATAACTCAGAGGCTAAATCGGACGTCTTCCTAGCGGGCAACGGCAGTTCTCAGACAACTCACCTGCAGATCTGAGAGTTCGGGTACTATACAACAGAAACTTCTAAATTCAACAAAGTCCATCTCCGTGCAGATCCAACAGATCTCTCTAGCCCTAGATTGGAGTATTTCAAGAGAGCTTTTCAATGATAGCTCATGTGCCCCGATCTGACATCGAGATTGATCGCAGCGGCCGTTCTCGCCGGAGCGCGCGTCGGAAAACAGAAGTGAAAATCCGTGGGCAGCAACTCCAAGAGTTGGAGATCGGGGCCGATCGGCCACCGATCGGCGTTTCCGGCCGACCGCCGTCCGAGGTGGCACGCCACCAGGGGTCTCCATCACATTGGGCCCCACCCCAGCAGGCCGGGAGGACAGCGCCATCCGTGGGCCCCATAGACCCGTAGAATCCACTGTCCGGACAGCACGAAAATGCGGAGTTCGACACCGCCGGGAGACATCAAGATGCTGCTCGTCAACCCGATTCGCGTGATTCCCGAGCCCCACATGTGACCTATTACGTCCCTGCGTGGAGTGGGTCAAATATTTGTACTGCTGTAAAATTGTTTAACCGGGAGTCCGTAAATCGGCCGGGGTTGTCTTCGCCACGCCTGGTGCGTGGAGGTAACGGTCTAACTTCTTGGCGTTCATTTGCTAGTTTAGTATATGGTCATATGCCGCTGCAAGAGTGTAGGTCCCTAGCCCGTGTGTTCATGTTGCCGCTGTGAGTGTGAGAGTGACCCGTCCCGTGACTCGATCCGAGTCCGGAAGTTGAGTCAGACTACCTTGAACTCTGTCGGTTCCTTAACCGCGCACGATCCACGCTTTCCCTCGCTTGGGACGACGAGTGAGTTTGCACTTCTGTTAGCGACGTGTAGCCCATAGGAGCTCTTAGTGTCGAGCCGAGGTCGCTCTAGTAGTCGTGTCTTTGCTGGTCGAGTCGTGTCCGTCTCATATAGCGTCATCTCCTCAGTCTGTCCCGCATCAGTTTGGTATCAGAGCCACCCCCGGGCCCCACGGGCCCCCCAGACCTCTTTCCATTGATCCACCTCAGCCTAGGGCCCCATGTGGGGTCAGTCAACATTTCAAATGGAGACATCTAGAAGGTTGAATGGTAAATGCCACATGGGTAGACAATTGGACTTCAAAGTCCAAGGTAGGCTACCTACCATTCTACCATGTCCTCCCCCCCCCCTTGGTCAATAGGCTGCCCCCCCTATATTTTATTTAATTTGTGTGTGTGTGTCACATTCAATCTAGGCCATCCATTCCCCCATCCCTAGCTCCAAGGGTGGCTATTGGATTTGATATGTAACCTATAAGTACCTTGTATTTTCTCATTTAGGAGAATTAATGCATAAGAATTTTGGTGAAATTGGTGAAGCTCCAAGTTTGGTGCGACCTCCCCCTGCTCTTTTGAGGTCGTGTCCGCATCTAGAGTCCGAGGTCCATACCACGTAGAGTCGGCCCCCGTGTCCGTCCCGCATCAGTTTGGTATCAGAAACAGTCGAGTCTAGGGTAGTCTTGCATAAGTCTTGTATGCATCCTGGTCTAAATCGAGTCTAGGATCATCATTTCAAAACAACAAAAAAAGGTGTTTTAAAATTGTATTTTATCCCGATAATTCGGTATCTTAAAAGGTGTTGTCCGAACGTTAGGCTATGCCTATCGGGAGGTCAGACACTTGCGGGAGTGATCTTCGGATGGATTAAATCCTCCACGTACCGGATATTGGTTTAGGTCTAGGTGCATTAGTCGGTGTGATGCGGGATGGACACGGGAGACAACACTATATGGTGCCACCCTCGGACTCTAGATGAAGACACGACCAGCAACACACAGCAGGGAGACACTAAGCCCGACACTACGAGCTCCTAGTGGCGAAACATCGCTAATAGAAGTGGAAGCTCACTCGTCGTCTCAAGCGAGGGAAAGCGCGGACCGTGCGCGGTTAAGGAACCGGCGAAGGTCAAGGGTAGTCCGACTCAACTTCCGGACTCGGATCGAGTCACGGGACGGGTCACTCTCACTCTCACAGCGGTGACATGGACACACAGGCTAGTACCTACACTCTCGGCAGCGGCAAAAGACCATATACTAAACTAGCAAGCGAATGTCGAGAAGTTGAGACCTTTACCTCCACGCACCCGGCGTGGCGAAGACAACCCCGGCCGAATTACGGACTCCCGGTTAACAATGATTACAGCAATACACTAAGTCGACCCACTCCACGCAGGGAGGTAAAAGATCACATGTGGGGTCCGGGAATCACGCAACTCGGGTTGACGGGCAGCATCTTGATGTCGCCCGGCAGTGCCGAACTCCGCCTTTTCGTGCTTTCTGAACGGCGGCTTCTACGGGCCCGCGGGGCCCACGGACGGCGTTGTCCTCCGGATCTGCGGGGGTGGGACCCACTGTGATGGGGACCCCTGGTGGCGCACCTCCACGGACGGCGGTCGGTCGGGAACACCGATCGGGGGTCGATCGGCCCCGATTCCCAATTGTTGAACTAGCTGCCCACGGATTTTGATTTCTATTTTCCGGCGCGCGCTCCGGCGATAACGGCCATTGCGGTCAATCCCGACGTCGGATCGGGACGCATGAGCTATCGTTGGAAAGCTATCTTCAAATGCCTCAATATAGACTCAGAGAGATCTGCTGGATCTGGCCGGATCTAGACTTTAATGAATTTACAAATCCCTGTTGTACAGTAACCGAAATTTCAGATCTGCAGGGTACTTGTCTGAGAACCACCGTTGACCGCCTAGTAAACCTCCGATTCAGCTCTTGAGCTCTTCTTAGGAATTGTAGGGAATCAAACCACGAAACTGGGACTATTTTTAGAATTTGAGTTGGAGGTGGCTACGAGTTGTTTTTATTTTGGAGCTGACTGGTGGTCGGATCTGAGAACAGGTGGATAGAACTGTAGATGGGTCTGAGAATGATTTTTAGAAAATATGAGATGGGCGAATCAAAAATTGGGAACAATTGTGGATGAAGAGGTGGATGGATGGAACCCCCAGTAAAATTGGGCGAACTAACAAAAATTAAAAAGTGGCTCTAAGACATGAAACTTAGGGCGGAGGTGAACCTGGACAGAACTCTGGCAGAACCGAAATGGAAGAGTGGACGAAAATCAAAAATTAGCAAACGTGATCTGAATGCTGGCCTGATTTTTTTGGGTGTAGAGGAACATCCCAGGAACAACTCCTCCAAATTTGGTAGCCACATGAGCTCGGGGAAGACCTGTGAATTTCGAACAAGCCGTTGTGGTACTGCGCAGGCAGAACTCCGTTGATGGCGTTGGCGGTGCGGTAGCGGCTCGTGACGGCGGTGGCGATCGTCCGAACTGATACACGAGGAGTCACACCTCAGAATAGAAGCCTTCACAGCATCCAAGGGGGAGAGGGAGAGGAGAAGGGGGCGCACCAAGCTAGAGCTCCAAGAATTACTTTGATTCAAATGGCATTAATTCTTCCAAAATGGAAAATACAAGTATTTATGTGTTACATCTCACATCCATCCACAACCGTAGGATCTAGGGGAGGGGAATAGATGGCTGGGATTGAGTGTGATCAGCACACAAAATTTACAATAAAAAAACAAGGGGAGGGGCGCACCATTGACTAGAGGGAACAAGCTTGACATGGTAGGTGGGGTGGGTGGCCAAAATGTGGACTTTCCAAGCCACTTGTCCCCCACTTGGCCCACCCTTCTAGAAGCCTCCATGTGGAAGGTTGGCTGACCCCACATGGGACCCTTGGCTGAGGTGGCTCAATGGGATGGGGCCTGGGGGGCCCGTGGGGCCCACGGGGTCCAAATTGCACATAAGCCCATCTTACAATCAAAATAGCAAACCGAATACAACAAAATAAACACAAATTACACACACATAAAGTCTAACTAAATATGATAAATGGGGAGGCTCAAGGCGGAGTCTCCAGGCTGTCTTCGAGCCAGATGGACGCTGAGGTGGCTCGAGTCGCGCTCCGTGTGCGGTATCGGTTGCTCGCCGGCTCGTGCCGCTCAACTGCTCGGGTGTCCTCACCAATTCTCCCCGGGTGGGAGAAACTCGACCCTGTCGAGTAAGGGTCTGCATTGCTCCTGTATCGCTCCAGAAGGTCCGGATCGATCCGCTGCAACTTGCCATGTGTGATCCATGTGTCCTCCGTAGCTGGCCATCCTCTCCATCGCACTAGGTAGCGCGGGTAAGATCCACTCCTGGTAACTGTCACTTGCTCGTCCAGTATACGATCTATATGCTCACGCTGCCGTGAAAAAGGGGCTGGAGGTGGAAGTGGACACTCAGGTGTGGGATCACTCTCAAGGGGAGGAGATGACTCAAAAGGCTCACTAGGGATCACCGCTGGGTCCCTATATGCAACAAGATCCGATACATTGAAGGTAGAGCTTATACCATATTCCTCGGGTAAGTCCACAACATACGCATTGGATCCAACGCATTTCAACACTCTAAAGGGACCGGCTCCGCGAGCTTGCAACTTCTTAACGGTTCCAGAGGGAACCGTTCAGGTCTTACCCTGATCATGACGTATTCGCCCTCGTGGAACTCTCGGTGGTGTCGGTGGGCATCGGCTAACTCCTTGTACCGTGCATTGCTGGCCTCAATGTGACGACAGATGTCGTCATGCAAACTCCTAACATGCCTAGCAAATGACTCGGCCGACTCCGACACTCTAGCATGGATAGGCATGGGGACAAGGTGAATGGGTTTCCTAGGCCTACGACCTGTGACAATCTCAAATGGACTCATGCCGGTAGACATATTCACCGAATCATTGTATGCAAACTCAGCCATGGGTAAAATGAGATCCCAATCCCCAATGCGGTCCTTAACTAGACACCTCAAAAGATCTCCCAGACTCCTATTGACCACCTCGGTCTGACCATCTGTCTGGGGATGATATGCAGTGGAAAACTTGAGGTGAGTACCCATCATATGCCATAGTGTCTTCCAAAAGTAGGAAGTGAATCTCACATCACGGTTAGACACTATAGTGCGAGGCAACCCGAACTTGCACACCACATGCGTAAGGAAAAGGCGGGCTACCCTAAAAGCATTCGACGTCTTAGAGCAAGGAATAAAGACGGCCATCTTCGAGAAACGGTCAACCACCACATAGACCGAATCATGCTTCCTGGAGGTACGTGGCAGTCCCAAAAAAAAGTCCATGCAAACATCCTGCCACGAGACATCAGGCACGGGAAGAGGCGTATAAAGGCCCGAGCTTTGCTTCTTCATCTTGGCCGTAGCACATGTACGGCACTGAGCCACGATGTTAGCAACATCGTGCTTCAAGCTCGGCCAATAAAATCGATGCTCCACTGCCTCAATAGTCTTGTTCCGAGCAAAGTGGCCGGCTAGACCTCCTGCATGTAGTTCCCACACTAAGAAATCTCGAACCGAAGTTCGGGGAACACATAGCCCGCTACCTCGAAAGAGGTAACCCTCCTGAAGCACATACTCATCAAGGTCTCTCGAGGGTCCGGCCTGGAGAGTGGTAAAAATCTGCCTGAATTCAGGACAATCAACATAGGCCTCCTTCATCTTCTTTAACCCTATGACCACGGCACTCATGGTGGTAAGCAAACATGCTCGCCGACTCAAGGCATCAGCCACCTTGTTCTCCACTCCAGCGTTATGTTTAAGCACAAAGGTGAACTGCTGGAGATACTCGACCCAACGACTATGACGCGAGTTAAGCTTCTTTTGCGAATGGTGGTACCTCAATGCCTCGTGGTCGGAGTATAGGACAAACTCCTGATATAAAAGATAGTGCCTTCAATGCCTAAGAGCCTGAACAACTGCGTAGAATTCTTTATCATACGTGGAATATCGCAGTTTCGCGTCATTCAGCTTCTCGCTGAAATATGCGATCGGATGGGACTCCTGACTCAAAACTCCTCCAATCCCAACACCCGACGCATCACAAGAGACCTCAAACACCTTCGAGAAATCAGGCAATCGAAGGATAGGTGTCTGGGTCATGCGCTCCTTGATGTCCTTGAAGGCGGCAGATGCGGCCTTCGTCCATACAAATGTGCCCGTCTGGATGCAATCCATGATCGGGGCGGTGACGGAGCTAAATCCACGGATGAAGCGACGGTAGAACGTTGCAAGGCCATGAAAGCTACGGACATCATGAACCGTACGGGGTTCCGGCCACTCAACAATGGCCCGGACCTTCTCCAAATCGGCGGAGACCCCAGTACTAGACACGATAAAACCCAAGAAGGTAAGCTGAGGTGTCATGAAGGCACACTTCTGTGGGTTTGCAAACAGCTGCTCTCGCCGAAGAAGTAGACAGACCTGTCGAAGGTGGTCTAAGTGGTCCCCTGTGGTGCGGCTATAGATAAGGATATCATCAAAATACACCACTACAAAGACTCCAATGAAAGGACGAAGGACCTGAGTCATGAGCCGCATGAAAGTGCTAGGGGCATTGGTCAACCCAAAAGGTATGACCAACCACTCATATAGACCGTCCTTGGTCTTAAATGCGGTCTTCCACTCATCACCTGGCCTAATCCTCACATGATGGTAGCCACTCTTAAGATCAATCTTCGAAAAGATAGTGGCACTTGCCATCATGTCTAGCATGTCATCAAGGCGGGGAATAGGGAACCTGTACTTCACGGTGCTTTTATTGATGGCACGACTATCAATGCACATTCTCCACGTGCCATCCTTCTTCGGGGTGAGTAATGCGGGCACAGCACATGGACTCATGCTGTCCCAAACAGATCCTCTCTGCACTAACTCATCGACCTGCCGTTTAAGCTCGGCATGCTCCGTGGGACTCATGCAATAATGAGGAAGGTTGGGCAAAGAAGAGCCCGGAACAAGGTCGATGGCATGCTGAATATCCTGCATGGGTGGGAGTCCCTCAGGAAGCTCATCGGGGAATACATCATCATACTCTTGCAGAATGGGAACAACCTCAAGTGGGAGCTCACCCTCGGAGTCCCGCTCCACCTCTCGGACCGTAATGGCAAACACCGGACAGCCCTGACTAAGCTCCTGCTCTATTTCCCAGGAGCTAATCATCATCAATATCCTCGTCGAGGGCTCTCCTGGGCCAGAGGTAACAGTCATAGCCCGAGCTGGGGATGGGGTACTAGGCCCGGGAACGGAAGGCTTCGGAGTACTAGGGCCAGTAGGACCCCTGACTGATGGGCTCCTGGGCCGAATGGGTTGGAGGGTGACCCGCTGGCCAGCGTGGTCGAAGGTACAGGTGTTTGACTGGCCATGGAGCGTGGCATCCCGGTCGAATAACCACAGCCTACCGAGAATGATACTGCCCACTTCCATGGGTAGAATATCACACCAGATCTCGTCACTATAGGAGTGGAGCTGCAGCGGAACCAAGCACCGCAGCCTGACCGAAATGGAAGTGGTATCCACCCATGATACCTGATAGGGACAAGGATGGTCTATGGGTGTGAGACCAAGATGAGCGACAGCGTTCGTGGAGATTGCATTGATACAACTCCCACTATCGATGACCACCTTGCAAATTTACTTCCCCAGCCTACAGAATACATGAAGGATAGTAGTCCGACGCCAGTCATCACTGACCTGCGGCTGGGTGAGGATACACCTGACGACCCCTACGTGGGTATCGTCCGAATGCTGGGCATCCTGGGCCTCACCTCCCATCTCATAGCACTCGTCAGCTAGCTCTTCATATGCCTCATAGCTGACTAACTCGAGACCCGTAGGGGTGGTATCCTCGGCATGTGTGTCCCCAATGTGAAGAGATGGGCGGGTGGGACACTGGTTGGCGAAGTGGCCAAACCCATTGCAGCGATAACACTGCTGCCGTGATCCACTAGGCTCCCCAATCATAGGTCCTTTACCTTTATCCTCCCGACGGATAGGAGGCGTAGGCAACAATGGACGTGCAGGAGGTGCGGGTGCCGATGGACGGGCTGTGGGTGGGGCCGTAAGATGTTGGGGACGAGGAAGGTCCCTCGGGGGTGGAGGATGAGGCCTGGGAGCAAAGGGCTCGGGGCGAGCGGGCTCCTGAGGTCGAGTCATGGGGGCCCTCGGATACGTGCCAGATGAGCCACGGGACCTGACACTACGAAGGGGAAAAGAGCCCAACCGATGGGGTGACTTGAACTCAGCCTTGAACTGCTCCAATTCGAGAGCGATCTAATATGCCTGCTCCAAAGTGGTTGCATTGCTGCGAAAGAGTTCATATTGATAATTGGGCTGCAAACCTCTTCGAAAGCGGGATATAGTCATGGTGCTCTCTTCCGTGACCCCACACCGTAAGTAATACTCATCGAACTCGGCGGTGTACTCGGTCACTGATCGGTTCCCTTGGGAGATGCTTTGCCACTTGTCTATGAGACGTTGGTGATATGAGGCGGGAAGGTACTTCTCCCTCAATTTGATCTTCATATCATCCCAAGTACCGATTTGGGGTTGACGTCACTGGTTGAGCAGGCTCTCCACATTGATCCAATAAGTTTGGGCATGCCCTTGCAGCTTCATCTTTGCGTATCGGACTCTTCGGTGGTCCGTCATCTCAAACCACTCGAAGTACCGGTCCATGCCGGCCTCCCAATCTAAATACACCCTAGGGTCCAAGGACCCGCTAAAAGTGGGAGGGTCCGCACGCACACCCCTAAGAATGCGGTCGTCATCCTCGTCATCACGATTCTGTCGTTGATGACGACGACCGTTACCCCCCTGATCATTGTCGGAAGCATAATCATCCACTATAGGCGCTAGTTGCCTCCCGACATCCTCCACCTGAGCCCTTGGCACAGCGGGTTGGTGCACCGGCTCTTGTTGGCCGTTCGTTGGCGCGGGTTGCGCCCCTACTGGGCCTCTCTCTAGGACGGCAATTCTCCCAACTAGACCCTGGATGGACTGATCCGAAGACTCAGCCCGATCATCGAGGGCTTTCATCCGCCCTTCTAGATGCGTTCCTATGCCATCCATACGCGTACTAAGACCATCCATACGCGTGTCAAGACGTTCCATAATTGCTCGGAACATCTCGGCCGTCGAGGACTCATCGGAGCTACGGGCCCGGGAATCCTCCATAGGTGGTGGTGGCGAGTATTGGGTGCCTCGACGGGTGGGCATGCAACTGACACATGACCTAGAAGACACCGACTAATGCAAACACTCACTAGATGATGCACTTAGACCTAACCAATATCCGGTACGAGGCGGAGACAAGCGATCTGAAGATCACTCGCGCAAGTACGCTACCCTCCTGATAGGCATAACCTAATGTTCGGGCAACGCCTTTTAATATACCGAGCTATTGGGTGAAATGCAATTTGAAAACACTTTCTTTTTTTTTGTTGTTTTGAAATGATGATCCTAGACTCGACTTAGACCATGATGCATGCAAGACTTATGCAATGACTACCCTAGACTCAACTTGGCTCTGATACCAAACTGATGCGGGACGGACACGGGATACAACACTATATGGTGCCACCCTCGGACTCTAGATGAAGACACGACCAGCAACACACAGCAGGGAGACACTAAGCCCGACACTACGAGCTCCTAGTGGGGAAACGTCGCTAACAGAAGTGGAAGCTCACTCGTCGTCCCAAGCGAGGGAAAGCGCGGACCGTGCGCGGTTAAGGAACCGGCGGAGGTCAAGGGTAGTCCGACTCAACTTCCGGACTCGGATCGAGTCACGGGACGGGTCACTCTCACTCTCACAGCGGTGACATGGACACACAGGCTAGTACCTACACTCTCGGCAGTGGCAAAAGACCATATACTAAACTAGTAAGCGAATGCCGAGAAGTTGAGATCTTTACCTCCATGCACCCGGTGTGGCGAAGACAACCCCGGCCGAATTACGGACTCCCGGTTAACAATGATTACAGCAATACAATAAGTCGACCCACTCCATGAAGGGAGGTAAAAGGTCACATGTGGGGTCCGGGAATCACGCAACTCGGGTTGACGGGCAGCATCTTGATGTTGCCCGGCGGTGCCGAACTCCGCGTTTTCGTGCTTTCTGAACGGCGGCTTCTACGGGCCCACGGGGCCCACGGACGGCGCTGTCCTCCGGATCTGCGGGGGTGGGACCCACTGTGATGGGGACCCCTGTTGTGCCCATGTGGTTTTGATGATGGTTTTAATGGTGGTTTTGATGATTGGCCTTTGAAGTGAGTTAGTCACTGTGAGTCAACTTGCTGTGTGAGTCTTCATACTAGTATTCACTTTCTGATCATAATGTAGTTCCTCATAAGTTCTGATATGGCATTGCATATTTGATTATGTTCAATCATGTTACTATTGCTCCTTAGACTGAAGTTTGATACTGCAGCGTCGACCCATCGAACTGCAGCGTCGACGCTGCCAAGGCACTTTAGAGGTAGCAGTAAGAAATCTTTGTACTGCTGCGTCCACGCTGCTTGGGCAATGCGTTGACGCTTGGTGCCTCTTTAACTGCATTTATTCATTGGTCTGGTCTGTAGTGCGTCGACCCCTTGTGCTGATGGGTCGACCCCTCAGTTCATTCATCAGATTTATACAAGTCCATACATTGGTCTTCATGCATTCCAAGTATGCACATTGATTCAGGTTCTCCAAGTCTATACAATGAAGTCTGATCATTGCATTTGCATTCACAATGTCTTCACACCTGAAATCTGTACATCCGACTGTTCAGCTTGCAACCAAGTCTGTACATCGGACTGCTTCTTTTGAAGTCTATACATTGGCTCGTTCACTTTTACAAAGTCTGTACATTAGACTGTGGCAAAGTCTATACATTCGGTCCCTTGGGCAAAGTCTATACATCGTGGCCTTGAACTTTCAAGTCTGTACACTCTTGGTTTCAAAGTCTGTACATTGTTACCTTGAAGCCGTTCCAAGTCTATACAACGCCCAAGTCTGTACAGCCATCAGTGAACCCTCCAAGCCTATACATCCAGTTGAACGCAAAGTCTACACATCACTCCACATCTTTTCCTACGCTTGGCCAAGTCTATACACTCATACCTTTTCCTACGTTTTACTAGCCAAGTCTTTACATCGCTAAGTCTGCACATTGTCTTCAGCTCAAGCGTTCAAAGCCAAGTCTATACAACGCTAAGTCAATACATTGAACTGTTCTCCAAGTCTGTACACTGGCTTCACATTTTTAATGTATGTACAGTGGCTTCGCATAGGCAAGTCTGTACATCGGTTTCATTCACTCAAGTCCATACATCCACAGTGGATCATCAAGTCCATACATCCACAGTGGTACTTCCATGTCTGTACAACGCTGAAGCCTTCACAAGTCTGTACACTGCTTGAGCCTCACCAAGTCTGTACATCGCTTCAAGCGATTCAACTCTATATAGCCTGCCTTCACGTTCAGACTCTATACATCGTTCCTCAAAGGCTAAGTATATACATCCGTCAAACGCTTCAAAGTCCATACACTCGTTTCTAAGGCAAAGTCTATACAATCGTCTTTGAGCATCAAAGTCTGTACAGCCTGTCTGTCTTCATGGGTTCTGTACTTTTAGTGCATTGACACACTTGGCTGACTGCGTAGTCGCAATTGTGCATCTTTCGCTTTCTATCTTGTTCACTGCGTCAACGCTGACACTGGATGCGTTGACGCATTGACCAGTTGCCAAGGGCGTGAGCATCTCGCCTGAGGAGCTGAGGCGACGCTGCACGATGGAAGCGTTGACGCCTTGGGCTGATGTTCAAAGGTCTGTTGATCAACATCAAGCCTGTACAGCATGAAGTCTGTACATTGATTTTATTTTGAACAGAACGCCTAGTCTATACATTGCTATGGATTGCCCTGAACTAATTAAGTCCATACACTGAAGACGCTGAAGACCTCCAAGTGTATACACTCTCACATGATACACACTTGGTTAACTATTGTTCCAAGTCTATACACTCGATTCCTTCATGATTTACACTGAAGTCTACACACTCTCCTGTTATGATAATGCATTCTTCAGCAAGTATATACACTGAGCACGCATGAAGACTTCTAAGATTATACACTCCCTCACACTGTAGACACTTGCTATATTGATTTCTATAAGTCTATACATTGCTTAACTATGCACAGCCTGTGTTAATTTTGTTCATCGACTGAACACTTCTTTAATCATGCAGGTGTTTGGCACGTGATCTAAGGAGCTGAAATACTGACACGTGGCCAAATATCTGGGCGGGAAATGTGGAGGACACACGCGCCCAGTGCTGCCTCTGCTCGAGCTACTATAAAAGGGAGTCTCAATTGTCTGAAGAAGAGTGATCGAAATAGAGAAGCAGTAATAGTAGAAGAATAGAAGTGCTGAGAGTTCGATCCAGAAGAAGAGAAGCAAAGAGCAGAAGAAGAAGAAATAGAAGAAGAGTGAGCTGGCAGAAGAAAAAGAGTTGCAGAGAAGAAGGAGAGAACAACGTGAGAGAAAAGGAGAGCAGAGGAGAAAGAAAGAGAGATAGAGAGAGAGAGAGTTCGTGGAGAAGAAGGACGAAGCTAATGAAGATCTGTCTACTGGACCGTGGATCAAATCCAGGCCAGTCAGCTCGATGGGAGCCACACTTGATGTTCTTTCATTTACAGCTTGTGTTTGCTGTGTTATTTTCGTTTCTTATTTTTCCTTTTATTTGATCTGATTTACTGTGTTCTTCCGATCCTCTAGACTGAGGTCGGGTTCCTCCTGTGGACTCAGAAGAAGGGAGACTTGTCTCCGGTTCTGGGCTTGTGGGTTGCAAGTCCAGGGGTCCCTCCGATTGGAGGAAGAGAGGCCTTCAACCTCTGGTTGCTGGTGACGGGGAGTCACTGGCAGGTTCCCTCCTGGACTGGAGGAAGAGAGACTTCGGTCTCTGGTTTCCAAGTGGCTGGGAGTCACTTGGGGTGTCCCTCCGGTTGGGAGGAAGAGGGGAGGTTGTTCCCCTAGTCAAGCTGTGTGGCAACACCTTGTTCGCAGACTGAGTCTGCTTGGTTCTAGCATTTTCTAGTAAAGCCTCACTCCGGTTGGGAGTGAGGGGTGGATGTAGGTCTGAAGGACCGAACCACCTAAAAATCTATTGAGCAGTGGTTTGATTGTTTGATTTGCTTCCGCTAGATGCTTGAATAGACACGCTCCATCTGCTTGTTATTTTGTTTAATCGAATTAGCTTAATTCCGGAACTTGCATAGCATCTGAGTTTTTAAATTGGGCATTATTTGTAGCAGGATATATTCACCCCCCTCTGTATCCGGGCCTAGCACCCTAACAGTTGGTATCAGAGCGGTGTCTGCATACAAGGTCTAGCGACCTACAGATTCGATCTTGCAGTCTTAGGTGCTAATTTATTTTTAGTGCATCAATATTCCTGTTGCATTAATCTGTTGTGTTCTCATGGCTCATCCACCGATTTTCAGTGGTACGCATTTTAATGCATGGTTCACTAGTCTGAAGAATTATGTCAAATCTGTGAAACCAGACCTGTGGAAAGTAATTTCACATGGTCCTCATGAACTGCCAAAGAAAAAGTCCAAATGGACTGACAGTCACAAGTCTATGCATGAAGAGAATCAGATAGCTATAAATCTAATGAAGGCAGCTACTGATAGAGCCATCACTCATGCTTCTTTGATTACAGTTCTACTAAAGATATTCTGGATATGCTGAAGCGAACTCAGAAGAGAGATGTGGACAACTGCATGATGGCTGACAGAAATGATCAAGGCAGCAATCAAACTGAAGAAGATGATGATGATGAGGTAAATGTCTTCGAGAATTTTTTGCTAGAAGATCGGGAAAATGCTTATGCCGAATTATTTGAATCTCATGAACTGTTAAGAAAACAGTATAAAAAATTGAAGAAGGGTATTGGTTTGGATAGTTCAAGTTCTCCTTGTAGAAATTCTGTTGAATTGAAAAATGTTCATGATGCTTGTAAGTCTGATCTTCAAATGTTGAAGAAACAAACTTCATTATTAAAAACTGAGAATCAAGATCATGTGAAAGAAATCTTTGAACTTGAAAAGAAGCTTAGTCTAGCTAGTCATGATTCTGTTCAGAGCAAGGATTTGCTGAAAGAAATTGAATGTGTTAAGTCTAAATTAAACAAGCTGAAATCTGAAAATGATTCTCTTAGAGAGTTCTCCAATAAAAATGATGAAAAATTTGAGAAACTTAAACAGAAGAACACATTGCTGACTGAAAAATTGAATGCCATAAAATCTGTAAACATAGAATTACAGAAAGATCTAGGGAAACAGCAAAAAGAATTAAAGGAATTTGAGACTGGAAGAAAACATGAAGTCAATTCAGAAGATCAACTTCTGATAAATGAATTAGTTTAGAATGACAAACTCAAGGAAGAAAATGAGAAGTTAAAAATGCTGAACTTCACTATGTCTGAAAGACTCCTTACTTTGGAAAGAGGAAAAAGTATTTGTGTTGAAGATTCTAATAAACTGAGCAATCTGGAACAGGAAGTTAAAAAATACAAAACTGCAAACAATGTGTTAACTGAATGTGTGAATTGCAGTGAGCAAGAGATTCCCAGTTATGAGTTACAAATCACCTCTTTAGAAAATGAAATCCAAGACTTAAAGAACTCTCTGTCAAAGTTTGTAAGTGGACAAGAAAATCTGGACAGGTTGTTAGGAGTTAAGGTCAATACTCAAAAGGAAGGGTTAGACTACAACAATGTCAATAAAAAGGTTTTCAAAAACAAGCTAATGACATCTTTTATCAAAGCATCAGATGTAGCCACCACCTCAGAAAATAAACAACCAAATGTTTAGAAGAATCAGAAACAAACTGAAAAGTTAAAAAAGGTTGATGGATCCAAGCTGAAAACTATTTTCATTAAAACTTCTGAACAGGAAAAGCCTTCTACTTCATCTCCAATTCAGTACAAGGTTAAGAAAACAGGAAAATATGATAACAATTAGAAAAGGACTGTAAATCAGAAAATAAATGAAAAGGGTTCATCAGTGCATGTTGATCACAGTCCTCACACACACTCACAAGCATCTAAAAGGAAAATGTCATGCCACTACTGTGATAGATTTGGACATTTAATGCATGAGTGTGAATTAAACGAACTGGATGATTTGAATGCTGAAATGATGAATGCTCTCATTGTGGTAGATTAGGCCACATCTTTGCTCAATGTTGGTTTGCTAATGGAAAGAAAAAACCACTCTCACATCATGCTAAATCTTATGCTAACCAACATGCTTTTAATATAAACAAAATTGCTTCTCTGAACCAGCATGTCAAATATTTTAATTGTAACAAGCTTGGGCACAAGGCCACTGAATGTTGGGCAAGCTCTTTTAGAAGAAAGTTACCTTTCTGCTCCCATTGTGGGAAGCATGGCCATGCAGTCAAGGACTGCTGGCATGTCCAGGGTAGAAATAGAAATTCAAAGAATTTGATAGGAACAAACTTGTTTTTAAAAGAATTTCTATTTGCTCAAATTGCATAAGATCAGGCCACCAAGTTGCTGCTTGCAGGGTAGCTGGTCATGAAAAGAAAAAATTTCATAATAATAACAGAAACCCTCATGCTCACTCTTATAATGCTCAAGCTCATGCTAGTATACATAAGAGGAACATGAAACATGCTAGTTCATGCCACTATTGTGGGCTGTCTGGGCACTCAATGCATAACTATTTTATCATGAACTCTGATGACTATTTGGCACAGAAAAAGATGCAGGCAGTCCCAAAATGGGCTAATTACTATGCAAGACCCAAGATCACTTGGGTTCCTGCTAGTGGAAAATAGGAAGGTGCCTAGCAGGTGTGCCTTGGATGGAATAAAGGGGTAATGATCCAAGGCACTCAAGAATGAAAAACCTCATTCTCACACTTTTCAGGTAATCTCTCTGCATTTCCCATTTTGAAACTCATTGCATATCTGATTTGATGTATTCCTGCATATCTACCATTTGTAGTTGTTTGACAATTGTTGAAATGCATAAATTCTGAAAACAAATTGCATTCTGAATAATCTGAACTGCTTATGTATGTGGCTTGAAATTTGTCTATTGCATAGTTCATTGAAAATCTGTCCATTGCATCCTAAAAAATCTAATAAGCTGAAATTGATCCATGCATGCTGCTCATGTAGAAAAATCTGATAGGACAGTTTGATTGTGCACAAGTCACAATATCATTTGGTTTCATATGCTCAGTTTTCAGTGCAAACATTACATATTTTCAGGGGGAGTTAATTACATATCCTTGCATAGCATTCAGTGTTGAGTTTTTGCATACATATAGTGAATTGCATTTCCTTAAACTGAAAATGCCAAAAAGTTTGTCTGAATGCATGTTGTGAGGGGGAGTCAATGCATTGCATATAGGTTGTCAAATTCATACTCTTGTGAGAATTCATTGCATACCTTTCATCATTGATCTTAGTTGACAAACCTTGATAATATCAGAAATCATTGAGCCTCGAAATCTCTCGTATCATTTGGTATCATTTGGCTTCAGAATTCCATCAGTCTTTCATGAAGATTTCAATGGGACTATCTCGATCATAAATCTGAAAATTCTTGAACTAGAAATCTTCTATTATACATTTTTATGAATGACTGAAATAATTCATGTGGTTTAAGTTTAATGTATTCAATGAGTTTGACTTTAAAATCTCTTAAAAATATCTGAAGCATGTTTAATAAACATTAACCATCTGTTTCATGCTGTGTCTTGAAAACTTCTGAAATCTGCACTTTTGAATACATGACTTCAACTGATTAAGTACATGAAACTATTATTGATTTGAAGCAAATGAATTTTTCTGAAATGTCTAAAGGGTAATATCTGTCAGAGCAATGACATTGGTCACTGAGAAACACATGTCCAAAGGACTGTTTCATAAGGTGCCTTAGTTAATTCTGATTAAGAATAATTGAAATTCAGGCAGAGCAATGGCATGCACACTGAGAAATACAACTCACTCATCAAGAAATGATTTACAGTGTGTCATGATAGCATGACAGTTAGTCACACTAAGTGCTTAGGGATATTGGCCTCTGATCAAGGTATATCCTCTAGTTACAAGGTGTGCACTGAACTAGACTGCTCGTAAAATTTGTAGCATGAAAAATTGTTGAACAAATTGAAATATCTGAATATTGATGTTAAAATTAAATTGCTACAACCCTAGACAAAATCATATGACTTCATAATTGCTTGATTTCAATACTGATGCATGTAATTCCGAAAGAAGTCAATAAATTTGATTGTGTAAGAGAAATGGAGTTTTATCAAGATAAATATGAGGGCTTGGTTCATTTTTATTAAGCCATGGTTTTAGATATCAATACAGAATTTTATTGATAAACTCTACATACATCATGTTTAAACCATCCTGTTCAATAAAGCTCATTCATAAGTCCTTATAATGGAAGACTTTGAAAACTTATGTTTTGGATTTATGAGATTGATATCTCTCTGAAAATCTGACTGAATTTTCCGAGAATGGAGCTTCTTTAAAAATCTACTAATTGAACCTCTTCTGCTCGCTGACCTGAACTTCTCCTTGTTTCCCATGTGGTCTCCTTCTCATTCATTTCATAAGGTTCCATTTACTGAGGGGGAGCCTCCTTGTCATATGCATCATGCTGCATAGAAGGAGAAGAATGGTGCCCTTGCATTCATATTTCTGATATCTGCATCTACATTCATACCCCTTCCCATGATTTATTTTGATTATACCAAAGGGGGAGATTGTTTGCCAAAGAGGGAGAATATCATTCAATCAGTGCATGCAGGTTCCTTTTTGATCATCTCTAACTCATGTTTTTGCTGAAACTCTTAAAGGGACAGAATCATGTTCTTGCAAGGGAGAGAAATTGACTGAATTTTTATGCATGCTATAATTTCTCAAACTATTTTCTTTTTGATGAAGTCAAAGGGGGAGAATAGTTTGAGTCATCAGATTGACTCACTGTGTAGTGTTGCCATCATCAAGAAGGGGGAGATTGTTGTGCCCATGTGATTTTGATGATAGTTTTAATGGTGGTTTTGATGATTGGCCTTTGAAGTGAGTTATTCACTGTGAGTCAACTTGCTGTGTGAGTCTTCATACTAGTATTCACTTTCTGATCATAATGCAGTTACTCATAAGTTCTGATATGGCATTGCATATTTGATTATGTTCAGTTACGTTACTATTGCTCCTTAGACTGAAGTTTGATACTGCAGCGTCGACCCATCGAACTGCAGCGTCGACGCTGCCAAGGCACTTCAGAGGTAGCAGTAAGAAATCTTTGTACTGCTGCGTCCACGCTGCTTGGGCAATGCGTTGACGCTTGGTGCCTCTTTAACTGCATTTATTCATTGGTCTGGTCTGTAGTGCGTCGACCCCTTGTGCTGATGGGTCGACCCCTCAGTTCATTCATCAGATTTATACAAGTCCATACATTGGTCTTCAGGCATTCCAAGTATGCACATTGATTCAGGTTCTCCAAGTCTATACAATGAAGTTTGATCATTGCATTTGCATTCACAATGTCTTCACACCTGAAATCTGTACATCCGACTGTTCAACTTGCAACCAAGTCTGTACATTGGACTGCTTCTTTTGAAGTCTATACATTGGCTCGTTCACTTTTACAAAGTCTGTACATTAGACTGTGGCAAAGTCTATACAGTCGGTCCCTTGGGCAAAGTCTATACATCGTGGACTTGAACTTTCAAGTCTGTACACTCTTGGTTTCAAAGTCTGTACATTGTTACCTTGAAGCCGTTCCAAGTCTATACAACGCCCAAGTCTGTACAGCCATCAGTGAACCCTCCAAGCCTATACATCCAGTTGAACGCAAAGTCTACACATCACTCCACATCTTTTCCTACGCTTGGCCAAGTCTATACACTCATACCTTTTCCTACGTTTTACTGGCCAAGTCTATACATCGCTAAGTCTGCACATTGTCTTCAGCTCAAGCGTTCAAAGCCAAGTCTATACAACGCTAAGTCAATACGTTGAACTGTTCTTCAAGTCTGTACACTGGCTTCACGTTTTTAATGTCTGTACAGTGGCTTCGCATAGGCAAGTCTGTACATCGGTTTCATTCACTCAAGTCCATACATCCACAGTGGATCATCAAGTCCATACATCCACAGTGGTACTTCCATGTCTGTACAACGCTGAATCCTTCACAAGTCTGTACACTGCTTGAGCCTCACCAAGTCTGTACATCGCTTCAAGCGATTCAACTCTATACAGCATGCCTTCACGTTCAGACTCTATACATCGTTCCTCAAAGGCTAAGTATATACATCCGTCAAACGCTTCAAAGTCCATACACTCGTTTCTAAGGCAAAGTCTATACAATCGTCTTTGAGCATCAAAGTCTGTACAGCATGTCTGTCTTCATGGGTTCTATACTTTTAGTGCGTTGACGCACTTGGCTGACTGCATAGACGTAATTGTGCGTCTTTCGCTTTCTGTCTTGTTCACTGCATCGACGCTGACACTGGATGCGTTGACGCATTGGCCAGTTGACAAGGGCGTGAGCATCTCGCCCGAGGAGCTGAGGCGACGCTGCACGATGGAAGCGTTGACACCTTGGGCTGATGTTCAAAGGTCTGTTGATCAACATCAAGTCTGTACAGCATGAAGTCTGTACATTGGTTTTGTTTTGAACAAAACGCCTAGTCTATACATTACTATGGATTGCCCTGAACTAATTAAGTCCATACACTGAAGACGCTGAAAACCTCCAAGTGTATACACTCTCACATGATACACACTTGGTTAACTATTGTTCCAAGTCTATAATCTCGATTCCTTCACGATTTACACTGAAGTCTACACACTCTCCTATTATGATAATGCATTCTTCAGCAAGTATATACACTGAGCACGCATGAAGACTTCTAAGTCTATACACTCCCTCACACTGTACACACTTGCTATATTGATTTCTATAAGTCTATACATTGCTTAACTATGCACAGCCTGTGTTAATTTTGTTCATCGACTGAACACTTCTTTAATCATGCAGGTGTCTGGCACGTGATCCAAGGAGCTGAAATACTGACACGTGGCAAAATATCTGGGCAGGAAATGTGGAGGACACACGCACCCAGTGCTGCCTCTGCTTGAGCTGCTATAAAAGGGAGTCTCAGTTGTCTGAAGAAGAGTGATCGAAATAGAGAAGCAGCAATAGTAGAAGAATAGAAGTGCGGAGAGTTCGATCTAGAAGAAGAGAAGCAGAGAGCAGAAGAAGAAGAAATAGAAGAAGAGTGAGCCGGCAGAAGAAAAAGAGTTGCAGAGAAGAAGGAGAGAACAGCGTGAGAGAAAAGGAGAGCAGAAGAGAAAGAAAGAGAGATAGAGAGAGAGAGAGTTCGTGGAGAAGAAGGACGAAGCTACTGAAGATCTGTCTACTGGACCGTGGATCAAATCCAGGCCAGTCAACTCCATGGGAGCCACATCTGATGTTCTTTCATTTACAGCTTGTGTTTGCTGTGTTATTTTCGTTTCTTATTTTTCCTTTTATTTGATCTGATTTACTGTGTTCTTCCGATCCTGTAGACTGAGGTCGGGTTCCTCCTGTGGACTCAAGAGAAGGGAGACTTGTCTCCGGTTCTGGGCTTGTGGGTTGCAAGTCCAGGGGTCCCTCCGATTGGAGGAAGAGAGGTCTTCAACCTCTGGTTGCTGGTGACGGGGAGTCATTGGCGGGTTCCCTCCTGGACTGGAGGAAGAGAGACTTCGGTATCTGGTTTCCAAGTGGCTGGGAGTCACTTGGGGTGTCCCTCTGGTTGGGAGGAAGAGGGGAGGTTGTTCCCCTGGTCAAGTTGTGTGGCAGCACCTTGTTCGCAGACTGAGTCTGCTTGGTTCTAGCATTTGCTAGTGAAGCCTCACTCCGGTTGGGAGTGAGGGATGGATGTAGGTCTGAAGGACCGAACCACCTAAAACTCTATTGAGCAGTGGTTTGATTGTTTGATTTACTTCAGCTAGATGCTTGAATAGGCACGCTCCATCTGCTTGTTATTTTGTTTAATCGAATTAGCTTAATTCCAGAACTTGCCTAGCATCTGAGTTTTTAAATTGGGCATTATTTGTAGCAGGATACATTCACCCCCCTCTGTATCCGGGCCTAGCACCGTAACAACCCCTGGTGGCGCGCCTCCACGGACGACGGTCGGCCGGGAACACCGATCGGGGGTCGATCGGCCCCGATTCCCAATTGTTGAACTAGCTGTCCACGGATTTTGATTTCTGTTTTCCGGCGCGCGCTGCGGCGAAAACGGCCGCTGCGGTCAATCCCGACGTCGGATCGGGACGCATGAACTATCGTTGGAAAGCTCTCTTCAAATGCCTCAATCTACACTCAGAGAGATCTGTTGGATCTAGCCGTATCTAGACTTTAATGAATTTACAAATCCCTGTAGTACAGTAACCGAAATCTCAGATCTACAGGGCACTTGTCTGAGAACCACCGTTGACCGCCTAGTAAATCCCCGATTCAGTTCTTGAGCTCTTCTTAGGAGTTGTAGGGAATCAAACCACGGAACGGGGACTATTTTTATAATTTGCGTTGGTGGTGGATGCGATTTGTTTTGATTTTTGAGGTGACTAGTGGTCGGATCTAGGAACAGGTGGATAGAATTGTAGATGGGTCTGAGAACGATTTTTAGAAAATATGAGATGGGCGAATCAAAAATTGAGAAAAATTTTGGATGAAGGGGTGGATGGATGGAACCCCCAGTAAAATTGTGCGAACTGACAGAAATCAAAAAGTGGCTCTAAGATATGAAACTCAAGGGGGAGGTGAACCTGGACAGAACTCTGGCAGAACTGAAATGGAAGAGTGGACGAAAATCACAAATTAGCAAACGTGATCTGAATGCGGGCCTGATTTTTTTGGGTGGAGCGGAACATCCCAGGAACAACTCCTCCAAATTTGGTAGCCAAATGAGATCGGGGAAGACCTGTGAATTTCGAACAAGCTGCTATGGTACTGCGCAGGTAGAACTCCGTTGATGGCGTTGGCGGTGCGGTAGCGGCTCGTGGCGGCGGCGGCGATCGTCGGAACTGATACACGAGGAGTCACACCTCAGAATGGAGGCCTTCACAGCATCCAAGGGGGAGAGGGAGAGGAGAAGGGGGCGCACCAAGCTGGAGCTCCAAGAATTACTTTGATTCAAATGGCATTAATTCTTCCAAAATGGAAAATACAAGTATTTATGTGTTACATCTCACATCCATCCACAACCGTAGGATCTAGGGGAGGGGAATAGATGGCTGGGATTGAGTGTGATCAACACACAAAATTTACAATAAAAAAACAAGGGGAGGGGCGCACCATTGACTACAGGGAACAAGCTTGACATGATAGGTGGGGTGGGTGGCCAAAATGTGGACTTTCCAAGCCACTTGTCCCCCACTTGGCCCACCCTTCTAGAAGCCTCCATGTGGAAGGTTGACTGACCCCACATGGGACCCTAGGCTAAGGTGGCTCAATGGGATGGGGCCTGGGGGGCCCGTGGGGCCCACGAGGTCCAAATTGCACATAAGCCCCTCTTACAATCAAAATAGCAAACCGAATACAACGAAATAAACACAAATTACACACACATAAAGTCTAACTAAATATGATAAATGGGGAGGCTCAAGGCGGAGTCTCCAGGCTGTCTCCGAGCCAGATGGACGCTGAGGTGGCTCGAGTCGCGCTCCGTGTGCGGTACCGGTGGCTCGCTGGCTCGTGCCGCTCAACTGCTCGGGTGTCCGCACCACGGTGTTTGCATCAGTTTGTGTCTCCTAGTTCGTGTGTAGTCCAATAAGAGTCAGTCGGTCTTGTCCAAGTGTCGGCATGTCTAGCATGTAGTTCCGCCAAATTCACATGGAATCCCCATCACCCGGGCAATATGGCCGTTGGTCCACCCATGGGCTTGGCAACCACCCACTCCACTTCCGTAGGCCCGAAGCCTGGGATTTTTATGGCTCCAATGGCCCGGGCGACTACCTCAAGTGGGAGGCCGCCATGGACACATACTTTGATTGTTATACCATGTCCGAAGTCGGGCAATTCTATTTTGCCAAGGAGAGGCTTCTACACGAGGCCGCTGAAAAGTGGGACCACATTGAGCGCTTGAGAGAGGTTAGGAGGCAATGGCCCATCGAATCATGGTGGGACATGAAGAGAGAGCTTAGGAAGGTCTACGTGCCCCAACCGGTCACCTCCAACCAGCCCCACCCAATCACTTCCAACCAAGTGGGTCCTAGTCAGAGGCAAAGAGCCCTACACGTAGATGAGCCAAGACCCAATCCTAGGACGGTTGACTACGGGCCAGTGGACCATGATATCCCTATTCCAACCCACTCCGTTGCCGAACTTATGCAAATGATTTTGGACCGGTTGGACGGGGTGGATAGGACACGTACTCCTAGTGATGTACTCCTACCCGAGTCTAAGAAGGTAGCAACTGGTAGCCCCAACCCAATGCAATCTAAGGTGCCATCCCAAGGTCCTCTCCCCATCATAGTGGATCCTCTTTCCCCACCCACGAGAGCCCCTTTGCCTACACCCCCTGTCCATCAGGAGGATAAGGATAAGGACACACTTATCAAGGAGCGAAGAGGATCACGACAGCAGTGTTATGGCTGCCAAGGGTTTGGCCACTTTGCCAGACAGTGTCCCACTCGGACATCTCTAGCCCTAGGGGACAAAAGGGTTGGGGAAGCCTCACTCTCTGATCTTTATTTGGAGCCACCTCAGCCACAGCTACCAGTGTTTCTAACGAGAAAGCTACTTTTAGCCGAGCCACTCCTTAGCTAACTTAAGAATGGCCTGGCCCCATCTCCCCTCCCATCTATGGACCCTATCCTACCTTTGGTGCCAATCAATTCATTTCACACCACTTTCCGGTCTAGTCACTATGTTGATACATTAGATGACCTTCTTAAAGGGTTAGACCAGCAATTAACTTTTACACACTTGTTGGCCCCAGGCTTTGACCAACCTATAGGTCGTAGCTTCACACATACATCCTTAGGGTCTATCACCTCCGTGTACACCGTGGGCCATATCACCATGGAGGTTCTTTTACTCCTCCCCTTACCGGCCGAGCCTGACTTCACTCCTTTTATCCCGAGGGAGAGCCCTATCTGCTATACACAGTCCCATCTACGTCGATGGATGAAGGTGACCATCAACACCTTCTAGAATTCCATACATGGGACCTTGAGATGAGGGAATCCATATCGAGGGGTCACACATTCTTTGATCCCTTCGATCCCTTTCTTCATGGGCCCTTTGGCCCACAACCTCCACTCCACCTCTTTAAGGAAGTCCACTATCAGACCCCTCCTACTCGGGCCAGGCAACCTTCACGTGGCAATAGGTCCGAACCGTCATTTGGGGGTAATGAAGACTTTGGTTTCCCCGGTCCACCTAAACCGCCCAAACCTCCCGGACATCCCACATCCAAACCCAATGTCCATGATTGGTGCATCATAGGATGTCTAGGAGTCCACCATGACATTAACCTCCGGTTATGTCAAATGCATGCATGGCACACATTCGGATGTCCTGGACCACCTTGCATATGATTGGGTTTGACTAACATTAGGTTTGTGTAGGGTCGTGTGTGCATCTGTGTGTTTTTCTTTTTGTTAGGCATGTTAGGAGTCTGCATGACGACGTCCACATTGAGGTCAGCAATGCACGTTACAAAGAGCTAGCCGATGCTCACCGACACCACCGAGAGTTCCAAGAGGGCGAATATGTCATGATCAGGGTAAGACCTGAACGGTTTCCCACTAGAACCGTTAAGAAGTTGCAAGCTCACAGAGCCGGTCCATTTAGAGTGTTGAAACGCATTAGATCCAATGCGTATGTTGTGGACCTGCCCGAGGAATACGGTATAAGATCTACTTTTAATATTTCAGATCTAGTTGCATATAGGGACCCAGCGGTGATCCCTAGTGAGCCTTTCGAGCCATCTCCTCCCCTTGATAGTGATCCCACACCTGAGTGTCCACCTCCAGCCCTGTTGTCACGGCAGCGTGAGCATATCGATCATATACTGGATGAGCAGGTGACAAATTACCAGGAGTGGATCCTACCCGCGCTACCTAGTGCGATGGAGAGGACGGCCCGCTACCGAGGACACGTGGATCACGCATGGAGAGTTGTAGCAGATTGATCCGGACCTTCTGGAGCGATACCGGAGCGATGTAGACCCTTACTCGACAGGGTCGAGTTTCTCCCACCCGGGGAGAATTGGTGCGGACACCGGAGCACACGAGCGGCATGGGTCGGCGAGCCACTGGTACCGCACGCGGAGCACGACTCGAGCCACTTCAGCGTCCATCTGACTCGGAGACAGCCTGGAGACTCTCCCCTGAGTCTCGACATTTATCATATTTGTTTAGACGTTATTTGTGTGTAATGTGTGTGTGTTTCATTTTATTCGGTTTGTATATTTGATTGTAAGAGGGGTTTATTTGTAAAATGGGACCCCCGGGCCCCACGGGCCCCCCAGACCTCTTCCCATTGATCCACCTCAGCCTAGGGCCCCATGTGGGGTCAGTCAACATTTCAAATGGAGACATCTAGAAGGTTGAATGGTAAATGCCACATGGGTAGACAATTAGACTTCAAAGTCCAAGGTAGGCTACCTACCATTCTACCATGTCCCCCCCCTTGGTCAATAGGCTGCCCCCCTATATTTTATTTAATTTTTGTGTGTGTCACATTCAATCTAGGCCATCCATTCCCCCATCCCTAGATCCAAGGGTGACTATTGGATTTGATATGTAACCTATAAGTACCTTGTATTTTCTCATTTAGGAGAATTAATGCATAAGAATTTTGGTGAAATTGGTGAAGCACCAAGTTTGGTGCGACCTCCCCCTCCTCTCTCCCCCTTCTGCAGCTGAGATGGCTGTATTCTGAGGTGAGACGCCTCCGGTATCTGTTCTTGAAGCCCGCCGCCGCCATCGCACCGCCACCATCGTCACCGATGTTCTGTCCATCCTGGATAGAGGTGCCTTCCATGAATTTCTACTGCCAGCCACGAGCTCATTTTGATCTGGAATTTTGAGGAAGTGTTCCAGAGGATTTCCCAATGTTCTCAAAAAATCGGTTGGCCTTCTAGTTCACGTTTTCCAATTTTCCATTTTCGTCCAACTTTCACTTTAAGTTCTGCCAGTTTTCAGATCTGATTTCCACCTTTCCTGAGTTTCCTATCTTCGACCCCTTTTGTGATTTTTCCTAGGGCTCCCAATTTTACTGGGAGTTTTGTCCATCAACCCCTCCACCCAAGATTTTTCTTGATTTTTTATCAGGTCTCATATATTTTTTAAAAATCATTTTCAGAGCCAGCTATAGTTCTGCCCACCTCTGTCCAGGTCTGACCACCTTCCAGTGCAAAATTCATAACAATTCGTAGCCTTCTCCAATCCTTCCACAAGAATTATTTCCATTTTTATTGTTCAAATCCCTACAACTTTAGTGAAGAGCTCAGAGGCCGAATAGGAAGTCTTCCTAGCGGTCAACGGCAGTTCTCAAACAACTCACCTGTAGATCTGAGAGTTCGGGTACTATACAACAGGAATTTCTAAATTCAACAAAGTCCATCTCCATGCAGATCCAGCAGATCTCTCTGGCCCTAGATTGGAGTATTTCAAGAGAGCTTTCCAACGATAGCTCATGTGCCCTGATCCGACATCGAGATTGATCGCAGCGGCCGTTCTTGCCGGAGCGCGCGTCAGAAAACAGAAGTGAAAATCCGTGGGCAGCAACTCCAAGAGTAGGAGATCGGGGCCGATCGGCCACCGATCGGCGTTTCCGGCCGACCGCCGTCTGAGGAGGCGCGCCACCAGGGGTCTCTATCACATTGGGCCCCACCTCAGCAGACCGGGAGGACAGCGCCATCCGTGGGCCCCATAGACCCGTAGAATCCACCGTCCGGACAGCATGAAAATGCGGAGTTCGGCACCGTCGGGAGACATCAAGATGCTGCCCGTCAACCCGATTCGCATGATTCCTGGGCCCCACATGTGACCTATTACCTCCCTACGTGGAGTGGGTCAATTATTTGTACTGCTGTAAAATTGTTTAACCGGGAGTCCGTAAATCGGCCGGGGTTGTCTTCGCCACGCCGGGTGCGTGGAGGTAACGGTCTAACTTCTTGGCGTTCATTTGCTAGTTTAGTATATGGTCATATGCCGCTGTGAGAGTGTAGGTCCCTAGCCCGTGTGTTCATGTCACCGCTGTGAGTGTGAGAGTGACCCGTCCCGTGACTCGATCCGAGTCCGGAAGTTGAGTCAGACTACCTTGAACTCTGCTGGTTCCTTAACCGCGCACGATCCACGCTTTCCCTCGCTTGGGACGACGAGTGAGTTTGCACTTCTGTTAGCGACGTGTAGCCCATAGGAGCTCTTAGTGTCGAGCCAAGGTCGCTCTAGTAGTCGTGTCTTTGCTGGTCGACTCGTGTCCGTCTCATATAGCGTCGTCTCCTCAGTCCATCCCGCATCAAAACAACCCCCAGGGCTCAATGGAATCATGATCTCCAAGGCTCAAAGGGAATGGAACAATAAAATGGACTCGAAATCTATCCAAGAAAGGCTCCAAAATAATGGTTAATTCGTGACCTCAAAAATGATTGATGTGACACAACCTAGGGGGTTCTTCACATGATCAAATGACCCTTGGACCTAGCAAGCAACCAACGCACGAACCGGTGACTTTACTCGGGCGGACTCACCCGCTAAGCGCACTCTTATGCCCGTAGGCAAACCGGTGATAGTGGTGAGGGTCCGGGACGGGCCCTTGCTGCTCCGAGGGTTGGCTAGCTTAGGATTGGACCTCTCAAGGGTCCTAGGATGTCCACTCTCATAGACGGCCAGCACGCCGAGGGCGTGGGTATTAACGGTTCACTCACAACTCACCCGCGGTAATCATTCATTCACAAGCAAATTTGAGTTCGGGCACTCCACTTACCACCGACGGCACTAAGATACAATACTACTCAAGCAAGGAAATTTCAGCAAAGAGGAGTGTGCAGTGGCTCACCTAGTCGGTGTGAAGACACCGATCCCGGTCGGAGACGAGGGCGAGCGAGGAAGCGTGGGCTTACCCGCACGCCGCGCCGGAGAAGCTTCAACCTGAAATTGTAAATTACATGCACTACACCCCATGCAAGGGGGGGGTTCTTGGGGTGGGGATTAAGGTGTTACAATCAAAACTACCACCACGCAGGGTGGGGCCTTCAGCCGGCCAAGCGGGGTGGGGAAAATAAGGTAAAGAACATCGGTTGAGTGTGGATGCCGAATCTGCCGGTTATCTGGGAACAGGGACAGTGGGGCGGTGTAATGACCGTAGATCCTTCTCACGAATTTTTCCGATAGCAAGACTGGCGGCAAAAGCTTCGTAACAGGTACAGGAACGCTTCAGATTTTTGTGAATTTCTTCTGAGACCGTGGCTGACCGGAGCAGCGGTTGGAACAGAACATGATGTTTTCTGATCCACAGTTGCAGACTTCTGGCAGCAGGTTGCAGAGGACGCCACACACTCTCCCGAACTCCGATCAGCACGAAAACAGCGATGTCGTCTTCGTGGTCAAAGTAGCTTTCAGCCAAAGGTAACGGGGCTGCAATCAGAGGTCGAGGGCGGTCGGTGTACCCTAAAGAGTTGGCACTGGTCGGAGTAGACAGCAGGAGACAGAACTGGAGAGCTCGGGGGAGAAAATTCGTAACTCCTTCCTCCGGCAGCCGAATGAGGTTCTGTTTCTTGATCTTGGAAGAAGGCTAGCAGAGGAAGAACTTTGATGAAGGGGCTTCAGCCTGAATCCGCTAGGGTTCGTCGTGGCAGAGTGATCTCTCAGGTTCTGATGCTTGGCAGGGAGGGTTCCACGCAGTCGTGGGAGAACGGAGTTCCTGGACAGCCCCGAGCTCCGATGAAGACGAAACCACTTTGGTGTCGAAGAGGATAGGCAGACGCTTCCACGGATGTATCTTGGGCCTTCAGAATCGCCCGGAGGAAGCCGTGGTCACCTCTGCAAGTCGGTACTCTTCTTCTGATCTGCAACTGAAACTGTAGGTTGAAGATGACGGGGGGGAATGGGGTATGTGGGAGGGGAAATGGGGGTGGATGAGTGTAGGAGTGACCCCTGGTTGTAAGGGGGTCTTGGAGGGGGTGTTCCAAGGTGTGTATGAGGGAGAATGGGGTCTAGAAGGTGGTGTTTGCAGTGGGTGAGAGGGGAGCTACGAATTTGGGATGGGTGGGGAAGAGAGAAGGAGAGATCTTTCTCCAAAATTTGAAAATGGACTAATGTGGTTAGTGGGGCTTTGGGAATGGGAAGAGTTGTGTTGGGGAAGGGAATGGGTGCTTGGGGTAGTGGGAAGGGTGCTTGGGGAAGTGGGTGGGGTAGTTGGGGGTTGGGAGGTGGAGTTAGGATTGGTGGAAGCTCCCTTGGGACTAGGGGGTGGAGTAATGGTGGCTTGGGGAAGTGGAGGGTCTTAAATGAGGTGGGTAGCTAGTGGAGGTGGTTGGGGAAGGGAGGAGAGAGAAGCAAATTCGGAATTGGGTGTTGAGGAGAGAGAAAGTGGAGTGAAAAAGAGAGATTAAGAGAGGGAAGGGTGGGGAATCTCTCCCCTAGGGCATCTCACCCAAGAAATGTTGGAATCACTCCACTAAACTAAGCTTTGGACTCTCAAATGATATTTTTCATTGATTCATTCATTGATTGATTAAGTTCAAATGGAGGAAATGGGGTCCTATATATAGGAAACCCACATTTCTACAAAAGACCCTGACAAAAGCCTCATTGACAAATAACCGAAGGGGTAGGAGAGCTCATTGGGCCAAGCCCAAAGAAATGAGCCCAATTAGCACATTACACAATTTAATGACACTCAAACATAGGAAAATAAATACTAGACCTAGGGAAATGACTCAAATAAAATGAAAATTACATCAATGACTCAAATAAAAATTACATAGGACTCAAAATTAAATGACTAGACCATGCCTGATGAAATAGGAGGTGATGTTCTCATCATACTCCTGGGGTGCAAAGAACTCGACTCCGTCGAGTATGAGTCCACCGGGGGGAGAAGAGGTCCTCCGACGTAACTCCGAGCAAGCTTCAACCTCCAAACTCAACCTCACGTTCGCAACCAGGGGACGACGCTTCAACTCCTCAAGGTGGCTTGGACACACCCTCTTGCCGATGATAGTACCTTGCTTGCCCAGTATTGCTTCCGTGTGCACACGTCGGGCTCTCAAGTTGTTATGTGGAAGCTCTCTGAGGGTGTCGCTCACAAAGATGGGGGTAGGCTCAAGGTGCTCACTAGGATCTACCGCGGTGCCCTTAGAGGGTGCTAGATCCGTTACATGAAAAGTGAGGTATATCCCAAAATCCCATGAGTAAATCCAACCCATAAGCCAGGTTGCCAAAGCCACTTGGAACATGGAAGGTCCAAGTCCTCGTGCCCTCGATTTGGAGGTGGCCCTAAGGTAGAGCCATTCCAAAACCACCATCGTGAGGTTGCCTTCTTGGAATTCGAAGTGCCACTCGTGAGTTTTTGCCCGCTTATTACGACCCTCACCGCCCATTGCTAGATGCTTGCTTGAATGAGTATGCCTTGAGCTACGGTGCGGTGTGGGTGGGAAGTGTGTGGTATGCAAAGGGGGACCGGGGCAACCAAAAGTAGACCTATCATGTAATGATGCAGTGTAGACTTCGGTCAACCTAGGTGGGCCGGGGCACCCGTAGGTGGCCCTATCATGCAAAGTGGTGATAAATATCGGGGGACCCGGACATCCGTAGATGCCTTTGACATGTGTATGACTAATGTGAAGTGAGGGAGGGCCGGGGCATCCATATGTGTCCCTTTCATGTATGGGTGTGATGAGTGCCGGGGGACCCGGACATCCGTGAATGCTCCTATCATGTTTAAGACTTATGATGAATGACGGTGGCCCATTACATCCGAATATGGAACTCTCATGCTTAAGACTCATGATGAATGGAGGTGGACCATTACATCCAAAAATGGTCCATTCATGCTTCCTACTTGACATGTGGGTGTTGTGAATGAATGGACCCGTCTTATGAATCATGCCAAGTGATGTGTTATGCCAAGACTTATGCATTCCTTTCCCAAAGATGACTTCCATGTGTATGGGTGTGGGATGGCCTTTGAACTTCCATGTGAAAGGGTCAAAAGGATCTAGGAAGGTGGGCATTATGGAGAGGGGGTCTTCTTTGCTTCCTAGGCATATGTTGTCTATGGTGATGGTTCCCTTTGTGTGGCCCAAGTCTTGGAAGAGGTGTTCTTGGTCCAACATGGTTGGTTGGGGTAGGGAAAGGGGAGTTGTGGGTAAGGTGGGTGTATTACATGGGTACCTAGACTCCCATTGGAAGGGATCAAAGGGGTCATGGACTGGGCTTCCTAGAGGAAGGAACTCTATGTCCACATGGTCCACGCATGGTGGGTCATCCTTCCCCAAGGTAACTGGACCAAGATCTTTAGTGGGCCAGTCGGTCAAGGTACTTGGGATCTTAATGGTAGTGGAGTGGACCATGATGGGTTCTTCATCCATGGGGAGAATGAGAAGGAGGTCACTAGTGTAGCAACCAATGGTGTAGACTGAGGTGATAGAACCAACACATGGGTGGATGAGACTAAGTCTTCTTGGGTGGGCCTCTCCTATGGTCAATAAGCAAGTCAACTTTAGTTGCCATTCTAAACCCTTGATGAGATCATCCCAACTATTTACCTTATAGTAGGATTGGAATGTGGTGTGATAGGAGTTAATGGGTGCTAATTGGAAAGGATGCTCCATGGTTGGGTTTTGAAAGTACAAGGTATGAGGGATGGGATTTTGCTCGAGCCATTTGATGATGAGTTCTCCTAGGGTCACCACCTTTTGCATGAGATTGAGTGGTTTGGGGAGGTATGTGTTTGTTTGGACGGGGATGAGTTGATGTCCTTCTTCCTTATTGATAGGAGTATGAATTTCCTTGAATGTGGGGAAGGGATTTGGATTGGTGTCCAATCTCGGGGATTTGGTCTTGTGGGCCGGGTTTTCCTCATGTTCACTCATGACCTTGTTCATTCTTCGAAGTGGGTTGAGAGGGCATGGTGGCCGGGTATGGGGCCCCGGTGGGTGAGGGAACAAAAGGTTGTTGAAACCATAGGCTCCCGGGAGATGTGGGGGATGAAGTAGGCAAGACCAACGCAATGGGTGGAAGGTGGTATTCCGTTCATCAAGCCATTGTTTCCCTAGGATTATGCAAGGGCCTTCCAAAGTTCCAATTTGACACCAAGCTCCATCAAAGTATTTGGTCTCTCCAAACCTTTTATGGAATTCAATGAAGACTAGGTCTCCACTGTGCACAATTTGTCCGGTCGTAGACAGGGTGGCTACAATGTCGGGGGATACCCAATTATCTTCTACCATGTAGATGAAGTCAATTTATGTGGGGCTCCCATTAGGTAGGTATGCTTGGGATATGATGGGAATTGGGGCTTTTTGGTCTGTAGACTCAATGACAATGGGAGGTGGATAATGCATGGAACGATCCGATGAGAACTCTAATGCAAGCGTGCCCATGGACTTGACTTGATAGAGACAAGTCAATGACTTGCTATGATACCACTTGATGTGACACAACCTAGGGGGTTCTTCACATGATCAAATGACCCTTGGACCTAGCAAGCAACCAACGCACGAACCGGTGACTTTACTCGGGCGGACTCACCCGCTAAGCGCACTCTTATGCCCGTAGGCAAACCGGTGATAGTGGTGAGGGTCCGGGACGGGCCCTTGCTGCTCCGAGGGTTGGCTAGCTTAGGATTGGACCTCTCAAGGGTCCTAGGATGTCCACTCTCATAGATGGCCAGCACGCCGAGGGCGTGGGTATTAACGGTTCACTCACAACTCACCCGCGGTAATCATTCATTCACAAGCAAATTTGAGTTCGGGCACTCCACTTACCACCGACGGCACTAAGATACAATACTACTCAAGCAAGGAAATTTCAGCAAAGAGGAGTGTGCAGTGGCTCACCTAGTCGGTGTGAAGACACCGATCCCGGTCGGAGACGAGGGCGAGCGAGGAAGCGTGGGCTTACCCGCACGCCGCGCCGGAGAAGCTTCAACCTGAAATTGTAAATTACATGCACTACACCCCATGCAAGGGGGGGGTTCTTGGGGTGGGGATTAAGGTGTTACAATCAAAACTACCACCACGCAGGGTGGGGCCTTCAGCCGGCCAAGCGGGGTGGGGAAAATAAGGTAAAGAACGTCGGTTGAGTGTGGATGCCGAATCTGCCGGTTATCTGCGAACAGGGATAGTGGGGCGGTGTAATGACCGTAGATCCTTCTCACGAATTTTTCCGATAGCGAGACTGGCGGCAAAAGCTTCGTAACAGGTACAGGAACGCTTCAGATTTTTGTGAATTTCTTCTGAGACCGTGGCTGACCGGAGCAGAGGTTGGAACAGAACATGAGGTTTTCTGATCCACAGTTACAGACTTCTGGCAGCAGGTTGCAGAGGACGCCGCGCACTCTCCCAAACTCCGATCAGCACGAAACTGGTGGTGACGTCTTCGTGGTCAAAGTAGCTTTCAGCCGAAGGTAACGGGGCTGCAATCAGAGGTCGAGGGCGGTCGGTGTACCCTAAAGAGTTGGCACTGGTCGGAGTAGACAGCAGGAGACAGAACTGGAGAGCTCGGGGGAGAAAATTCGTAACTCCTTCCTCCGGCAGCCGAATGAGGTTCTGTTTCTTGATCTTGGAAGAAGGCTAGCAGAGGAAGAACTTTGATGAAGGGGCTTCAGCCTGAATCCGCTAGGGTTCGTCGTGGCAGAGTGATCTCTCAGGTTCTGATGCTTGGCAGGGAGGGTTCCGCGCAGTCGTGGGAGAACAGAGTTCCTGGACAGCCCCGAGCTCCGATGAAGACGAAACCACTTTGGTGTCGAAGAGGATAGGCAGACGCTTCCACGGATGTATCTTGGGCCTTCAGAATCGCCCGGAGGAAGCCGTGGTCACCTCTGCAAGTCGGTACTCTTCTTCTGATCTGCAACTGAAACTGTAGGTTGAAGATGACGGGGGGGAATGGGGTATGTGGGAGGGGAAATGGGGGTGGATGAGTGTAGGAGTGACCCCTGGTTGTAAGGGGGTCTTGGAGGGGGTGTTCCAAGGTGTGTATGAGGGAGAATGGGGTCTAGAAGGTGGTGTTTGCAGTGGGTGAGAGGGGAGCTACGAATTTGGGATGGGTGGGGAAGAGAGAAGGAGAGATCTTTCTCCAAAATTTGAAAATGGACTAATGTGGTTAGTGGGGCTTTGGGAATGGGAAGAGTTGTGTTGGGGAAGGGAATGGGTGCTTGGGGTAGTGGGAAGGGTGCTTGGGGAAGTGGGTGGGGTAGTTGGGGGTTGGGAGGTGGAGCTAGGATTGGTGGAAGCTCCCTTGGGACTAGGGGGTGGAGTAATGGTGGCTTGGGGAAGTGGAGGGTCTTAAATGAGGTGGGTAGCTAGTGGAGGTGGTTGGGGAAGGGAGGAGAGAGAAGCAAATTCGGAATTGGGTGTTGAGGAGAGAGAAAGTGGAGTGAAAAAGAGAGATTAAGAGAGGGAAGGGTGGGGAATCTCTCCCCTAGGGCATCTCACCCAAGAAATGTTGGAATCACTCCACTAAACTAAGCTTTGGACTCTCAAATGATATTTTTCATTGATTCATTCATTGATTGATTAAGTTCAAATGGAGGAAATGGGGTCCTATATATAGGAAACCCACATTTCTACAAAAGACCCTGACAAAAGCCTCATTGACAAATAACCGAAGGGGTAGGAGAGCTCATTGGGCCAAGCCCAAAGAAATGAGCCCAATTAGCACATTACACAATCTAATGACACTCAAACATAGAAAATAAATGCTAGACCTAGGGAAATGACTCAAATAAAATGAAAATTACATCAATGACTCAAATAAAAATTACATAGGACTCAAAATTAAATGACTAGACCATGCCTGATGAAATAGGAGGTGATGTTCTCATCAATGATGAATAACAGAAATGACGCAACTTGCGGGTTAAAAACGGGTGTCAAGAGGGGCCGCTTACATTAAGTCTTCACTCACGACGCAGATTGCTCCTGAAATAAAGGTGCTGAGAGGTTTTTCATTGATTGCCATTGAGACCAGCATTTTTTGTTCACGACCCCCTCAGATGTTTCGATGGCCGATTGGCTCATCCTCATGCTCCAATGCGTGGTCTGTGGCAAGATCGGTGGGTCCCATGCGATTCAAACCCTCTAGCAGGCTTGCCCTCGAGGGTGCGGCGCCGGGAGTAACCATGAGTGCTGCCGTATTCCGTGCACTTGAATAATTAAAGGACCATCTCAAAGTTCTATGGATGAGTACCCGTTACATCACCACCAATATGCTCCCGGCCGGGGGGAGATGAGACCAAAATTTTGTTAGAAGTATGTACTTAGAGCGATTTCTGACAGTTTTGATTCGGATGATTATAAGCGAGTTATCCTTTGAAGTCTTGCTATTTGATTTGTATATGAACTGAAAGCATACGAGAAGAGATTATGTTGAGGTAGTGGTTATATATGTGTCAAGGTGCAACTTTCTTTCTTGTTAAAATCGAAACAATAAAAAGACAATAGTGAGTAATGCAGATTTCCTTCACTAACTCAGAAGGTCCCCGCTATAGATGACTTATGTTTTCCTGTCAAAAGTAAAAAAAGGTAATAATAATAATAAGAAAAGAAAAAAAAATAGACATTGTAGAGGCAGGAAAATGGTTCCTAGGCCACGTACCACCTTCTCTATTTATTGAACGGGGAAGTCGTCCTGCACCCGTGGGGACCTGCAAGCACCATGAAACGAAAGGACGTCAGAAGGAGTCCCGAGTGTTACCACAGTGGACAACCCTCCGATACTTAAGTCAGAGACATGTTTTGCGAGGAATAGAGAATATGATGTAAGGGAGAGAGATCGTCGTAGAAGGTGGAAGAGCCGTCTTGTAGCGACTCGAGATCCAAGTACCAGAAAGGAACTAGCGCGACTCGAACCTCGGCCCGCCACCCACGGGCCCGAAGACTCAGAAGGGTTAAAGGATGGTGTGGGGATACAAGTGAAGCTGAAATAACTGCACAGATAGCACAATAACTAGATAATACTGCAAAAAATTAAATAAATAACTAAACTGCTACAAGGTCCAGTGTATCTCATGTCTAAAAATAAGTACAGTCAACAGAAAGAAAAGTACAAGTACATCGGGCATACCTTGGCTCTGGCAACTGGCAACTAACCTCGATTACTAGAACCATGCTGAAACCCCGCCGCGCCTCGCGACAACCCCGCCTTACCTGAAAACGCAGGGGTGAGCCTTATTTCATAGGCTTAGTAGGGATCTCGCGGACCCCCACCTCGCATGAAAGAACAAGGGGGAAAGACACGCACAAGCGCGGAAGGTAACACTACCTAACGAGAGTGTGGTAGAATCAACAAGGAATAATAAATAAATGGAAAAGCTCTCTACACTGACCGTACCGTACAAATCAAACCTCGGTCTGACGAAACACAAGTCCGTACATGCCAGAAGACAGGATTACCACCAACTAGATGCAAAGTTGGATGCGTCCCCTAACGTCTGACACCGCGCCTCAGTGTCTTGTTGTGATGCCCCAGGAGGAGTCAGAGACACAACAGTAACCAGTACCATGAACAAGGACTAGCTGGGGTTGCGCTCGTCTGCGCGGGTCCAACGCCCCCAACTACGTGTGCACACACAGACCATCCGCTCTAAGTCAGGTCCTCTAGGTGGTTTTCTATGACGACCAAAGATCCGGATACTGGGAAGAACCCGATACCATTAGAATTTTGGCCCGCCGCCCACGAGCCGGGAGGGCTCGGAAGGGATAAAAGGAGTGTGGAGGTACAAAGAAATAGGAAATAATGTAGGACAAAATAACAATTAATAGAAATAAATAAACAACTACTACAATAGAGTCCAGTCTAATAGAAAGTACAGTCTAAATTAGTAAAATGTACCACATGCCAAGTGAACACTCGACCCGGCGAGCTGGCAACTAAGAACCTCTGAACATCACCCTCGAACCCCGAGGAAGAACCGCCACACCTGAAAACCAAGGGTGCGCCTCCTGTCACTGGCTCAGTAGGGATCCCGCGGAACCCTAACCGAGAACAACGACGGTAGCGAAAAGCAACGCTAACAAGAGCAACAACAGCAACAGCAGGAACAACAAAACTGTGGCCGGTAAAAACTTGGTACTACAGCTACTCCTACTGTACCGGTCAAGCAGAAAGAGAAATCCCGCTCTCTCAATCGTGAACCGGACCACTCTAACACTAGGCCTATCGAGGAAACACTCACGGCAACCCTGCCGCAGAAGTCTACCCACACAGGCACGACCAACCGAGACCGTACAGTCCCACACTAGCACGACGAAACCTCGGTGAAGCCACTGGCACCATGGCCACTACCTCGGAAACTCCAGACGGTCCAGAAGACCAGGTCTCGCAGATGGTAAACGGAACCCAGAAACAGGAGAGTCACATCTCACGTGACAAGATTACCTGCCCACCAAAAGTAAGGCTGGATGAGTCCATTGACGACTTAGTCTACAGGCTCAGGTGTCTCGCTGTGGCGCCCCAGGCGGAGACTGAGACACCGTAGAAGTAACCATAGAACATAGAACAAGGTTCTAGGCGGGGTTGTGCTCGTCAGCACGTGTCTGAAGTCCCTAACCATGTGTGCACACACTGACTGACTGCGCTACGTCTGGCCCTCCAGCTGGTATTCCTTTTGGCCCGGACTCGAGCCGCCACAGTGGGAGGCCCTACGGCAACCAGCCTAAAGCGGTCTCTCTCGGGTAAAGCCTCGCCACCACTCCCTGGTGGGACCACACGTGTGTCGGAAGGCTACGACTAGTGGGGAGTCACTAATGTGACCACTATCCGAGGAGAAACTCCGAGAAACACACACGCACCCTCCGCGAAAGTCGAGAAGAACCAAGTGGCACCGAGCCACTGGACTCTGGATAGTCCGCTAGACTCACTAAATCCAACGGTCCTTGAGTCACAAGACTCGTGGTCAAGACAGTTGCACCAAACGGCTCCACGCCGTCAATCTGCCCTAACCCTAGGGTCAGAACCTCGGCACGATATCTTACGAAGTAGCTCGCAACTGCTGAGACCACTCCCTCGAAAAGGGAACTAAGAAACCCTCCAGCCCCAGGCTGGGTAATTGGACTCACAGTTCACAAGCCACAAACGGCCTACGCGGAAAGCACATAAGTATGATTCCCAAGGTGGCTCACAAGCCGCCACGCCGATTCCCATCCTAGGGAAAAGCGGGAAACCTCTAGCGTCAGTCTGGATGACTGGACTCACAGTCCAAGGCCAAACACATGGCCCACTCGGGAATCATCTTCCAAGGAAATTCACGACATGCGGGGGAGACCCCACCGCGCCCACACCGATCCACGGTGACTCGATCAAGCGTAACACAAAAGCACGGAGCACACACCTATAGGCACGCTAATCGAGGTAACACGGTACCTCTAGACACCCCAGAAACACGGACATGGAACTCACTGGGTGTCTGGGACACTCTCGATGGCAAAGGTCAACCATTGGGTCACAACCGAGTCGACCGGAGTCCAACACAATGTGAACCCGACATCGCAAGCACGGAAATCGCCTAGCGGTCTAACCCTAGACCGCCACAAAGGATAGCGGTCTACCTTTAGACCGGCACGAATGGCTAGCTGTCTAACTTTAGGCCACTAAGGCAGGTCTAGCGGTCTACCACTGGACCGCTACACACTGAAATCACGGACCCCTAGCGGTCTACCCTTGGACTGCAAAGCACTAGCTAGCGGGCTACCTCTAGACCGCTAAACCCTCAGAACACACGAAACTCAAGCGGTCTTAGCGGTCTAAACCTGGACCGCCAAGGACCCTGGCGGTCCATCGCATGATCGCTAGCCTTGAGCCGACACAGGGTGACCCTTAGCGGTCTACCCTTGGTCTGCTTGGCGCCCCTAGCGGTCTCTGGAACGACCGCTAAGGTGTCCCGAACCTGAAACGGTAGGAAACACCCCAAAAACCCTATCCATGCCCCAATCACCCCTGTGTGATGGGAAAAACAAAGGGGAATCCATCCCCAAGCCTCCTAGCATGCATCTAAGCCCTTAGATCGGTCAAAAACCTCACGAAACGGGAGATCCGGCTCACATCCCAAAAATATGGATTTTCTCCAAAACGGTAATAAACCCACGCTCGGCTCGCCACGGGCTACCAAATCCACAGGAAATGAAATACATGAGCTGAGGGTCCATCTCCCTACCTCCACCGAAGATTTCACGCCCCGAGGACGCCGATCTGCGAAGAAATGTCGTTTAAACCCTCGCCGGCTCGCGATCTCATGAACCGCCTCCACCATCGCGATCCTTATCCCGTGCCCGTCGCACCATGCCCCACGAGCCACGCCGCCCTGCCCTCGCCGCCTCCGTCGGTCGCCCGGAGTAAGACGGGGAGAGGAGAGAACGTGAGAGAAGAGAGAGGGAAAAGGGAGAGAAATGAGAGATGGGGAGAGAGAAAAAAGTTAATATATATAGAAAAACCCAAAAATTTCTGAAACTCAGAAAAATACTAAAAATTACCTCCGCGATCCTCGGGAGGAGAACAACGTAGTGGTAATGTCTCAGAGTTGAAGAACGCCACGGTTCGCCCTACACAGAGTTCCGAATGCACATTAGGGAAAACCACGTGTAAAGTACAAAATACACTCTGAGACCCACAAAAATGATCCGAAAAAAATCAAAAAAATTGGGAGCATTACATTTTACCCCCTGCCGGACTCAGGCTGCAAAGGCGAGGGGCCCTATGGTGACCAGCCTAAAAACTGTCTCTCTCGGGTAAGCTGCTGTGGGGACGGATTTATTTCGCTTATTAGTTTTATTTTATTTATTAATTTGGTTTATTAGGCGTGCCAGTCATCGGGGTGACAATCTTATTATACGCTCAATCTGACTCAATCAGTCAATTGTGAAGTCCGAGTCAGGACCAAAAGTTCGCCATACCATAAAGGCTATGACGTTAATTACGCCCTTCCTAAGAAGGACAACCCTTGATTAAATGCCAAAATAGGAGGCCACTCGGGGCGGCTAAAAACGAAGTGTATGATATTGAAACCCTTGTTATTATGGGAAGATAATATAGTGCACAGCAGATTATTACACCGACATGACCACCTCTTATGTGGGTCGTGCCGGGTAGGAATAGGACACCATCCACGCAGTGGCGGGACGGGGTCCGGACCGTCATCGGGGAGATATCCCCTTTCATATTTCTCATCCAGCCAAGGGCCTCGCAGTATTCATATTCCCTGGAGGATTGACCCGGACGGGGGGTGTGTGATGTGCACCTCCCGGGACTTATCGGGGTTAAAACATCGATCGACATTTCGGCAGCACCTCCCCATAATCTGGATTATGCCCAGGGGAGAATAGGCTATCACCCACGGAGTGTCGGAATGAAAGCCGAGAAAGGGAGGGAACGAACCTCCCACATTGCACATGTATGCCCTGGGGCAATGTTTGACTCTTCCCTTATAGGAGCCGGTGACACTCATGCAGTGGCAGAGCTCACCTTAGCTAAAGGGGTTGCTCATAAATCCGACGCGGATCAGTGGAACATAAGGGAGTCTGACTCCCTTTGATTTATCCCCGGGCCGGGTCTGGTGAATCATGGGCATCACTGGCTTGGTTTGATCAAGGCGCCAGGGGTTCAATTGGATGGCAGAGGAGGCTCTCGGGGCAGCTGAGGTGTGCATATAGGTTCCCGGCGCCAAGGTGTAGTGGCCAGGGGGTAGGTTCTCGGCGCGCAGGGGAGAAGGCCAGGGGATGGGCTTCTCGGTGCGATGGCAAAGAAGCCAAGGGGGGTTCCCGGTGAGCAGGGGAGAAAGCCAGAGGATGGGCTTCCCGGCGCGATGGCAAAGCAGCCAAGGGGGGGTTTCCGGCGCGCAAGGGAGAAGGCCAGAGGATGGGCTTCCCGACGCGATGGCAAAGCAGCCAGGGGGGTTCCCGGCACGGCCAATATGGAGAGGTTCCCGGCGCGAAGGTAAGAAGGTTAGGGGTGGGGTTCTCGGCGCCAAAAGCCTTGCGCCGAGAACTATTCACCCCTTTTACTATGCGTGAGGCCGAGATGGGTGAGGGCGCCGGGATGAGTTTCAGAGTTTTACGGCACCCTGTTTTGGGTTTATTAACGATTCAGGATAAGGTAGGTGGATTCTGTGGGATTAAAATGGATCAGGGCATCAATTTTGAATTGGATTAGGTTTGGGCTTTATAGAAACATCAGGATCGAGGAGGAATTTGGGAAGACCAAGGTCTAGAGAATCCCTGTCACCAGTATTATGCAGAGCCCGGGGACAGATTTGATGTGGTCGTTCATCACCCTAGGAGCCAAGTGATGGCTGTCTCTGGACCCAGAAGTGATTTTAACAATGCTAATAAACAGAGTATAAACATCTGGAACTCCGGAGCATCATAAACCTCGGTCATTATATAGCTTTGCCTTATCCCGGAGGCCAAGGGATGGTCTGTCCCTGGCTCTGGAATAAGCACAGAAAGCATTTGAAAACCTAGCGAAGCGGCAGACCGATGATCAGACTGGGGAGGGGATGACATGCTACGGAATCTAAGAGAAGACATAAGGGGATGGCAGCAGAGCTTCGGGGAAAAACAACAGCAGGCGGCAACTGCGGCCCGTAGCGTTCATATATTAGAACATTGCAATTACATCCACACATCAGAGGGAGTACATAGAAGAAGATATAAGAAGACTATGCCTTATTCTAACGGTGTGAAAATCGGCTATCATAACGCAAAATACATCAGAAGAGGAAGAAGTAGAAGCAATCGAAATTAGGCGAGTGAACTACAGAAATGGGGAGGGGAGGGCGGAGCATTGACTCCTCTCCCTCCCCGTTGCCCACCTTCAATCAGGCTTCGAACCCTCCTCTCTGCTTTCTCTCTTCTCTCTTTTCTTCTTTGGCCCTTCTGCCTCTTCTTCTCTCGGATCAGATTGCAGGCTCTACTCTCTTCTCTTTTTTTTTTTGTGGCTATCTCTTCTTCTTCTCCGCTGTTTTTCCTCTTTCCGCTGCTGCTCCCTTTTCCAAGGGGAAAAGGGGTTTTATATCTCTCCTTTGTATCTTATCGGCAGGCCTGTCTGTGGACGCGAGATTTTATCTCGCTCATTTATTTTATTGATTTATTATTTTATTATTGATTTATTTTATTGGTTTGTTAGGCGTGCCAGTCACATGTGTGACGATTTCATTGTGCGCTCGACTTGACTTGGTCAGTAGATTGTGAAGTCCGAGTCGGGTCCAAAAGTCCGCCATACCATAAAGGCTATGAACGTTAATTACGCCCTTCCTAAGAAGGACAACCCTTGATTAAACGCCAAAAATAGGAGGCCACTCGGGGCGGTAATAAAAGAAAAATAACAGTGTGTGATATTGGAGCTATTGTTATTCAGAGAAGTTAATTGAGTAAATGATAGGTTATTGAATCAGCATGACCCCTCTGTGTAGGTCGTGCCGGGTAAGGATAGGACACCGTCCACGCAGCGGTGGGGTGGAGCCTGGACAGTCATCGGGGACATATCCCCTTTCATGTTTCTCATCCAGCCAAAGGTCTCGCAGTATTCATATTCCCCGAAAAATGGAGCCAGACGGGAGATGTATGATGTGCACTTCCCGGGACTTATCGGGGTTAAAACATCTATCGATATTTCGGCAGCATCTCCCCATAATCTGGATTATGCCCAGGGGAGAATAGACTATCACCCACGGAGTGTCGAGATGAAAGCCGAGAGAAAGAGAGTCTGAACCTCCCGAATTGCATATGTATGCCATGGGCAATGCTCGATTCTTCCCTTACAGAAGCCGGTGACACTCGTGCAGTGGCAGAGCTCACCTTAGCTAAAGGGGTTGCTCATAAACCCGGTACGGATCTGTGGAACATAAGGGAGTCTGACTCCCTTTAATTTTATCCTTGGACGGTTCTGGTGACTCATGGACATCCCTAGGTGGGTTTGATAGAAGTGTTGGAGGCTCATTGGGTGGCAGGGCAGCCTCTCGGCACGGATTTGAATGGGTATATGAGCTCCCGGCGCGAAGACCACCGCGTCGGGAAGGGTTCTTTGCAAGGCACCATTCCACGCGCCGGGAAGCTAGCACAAGGTGGTTCTCGACGCATGAAGTCTCACGCCGGGAAGGTTGCTTTGTGGGGGACTGTTCTGGGCGCCGGGAACTGGCAAAGGAGGTTCCCGGCGCGATGGCAAGAGGGCCAAAGGGGGGGCTATCGGCGCAAGGCCAATAAGGCAAGGGGGTTCCAGCGCAGGCTTCTCCGCGCAGGTAAGGAGGTGGAGTTCTCAGCACGGGAAGGCTCGCGCCGAGGACTGTTCATCTATTTTACCGTTTGTGGAGCCGAGATGTATGAGGGCGCCGGGATGAGAAACAGAGCTTTACGATACCCTGTTCTTGGATCTGTTAAGGATTCAGGGTTTTCCTGGTGATTCAGGCCAAGATAGACGGGCCTTGGGAAATCAAAGGAGATCAATTCATCAGACTGCAACTAATTTTGGCTTGGGTTTCCAAGGGAAGGCCAGAAGCGGAGAGTGAATTGGGGGAAACGTGGTTTAGGGTGTCTCTGTCACCATCGTTCATAATAATCCCTGAGGATGATTTTGATATACTCTTCATCATCTGGGGGCCAAGAGATGGCTGTCTCTGGCCCCGGGGATGACTTCAGCAGAGCCGATGAGCATAAATATAACATCTAAAACCGAACAGCGGTTGCTATACATCTACGCTTTGCTTCAGAGGCCAAGGGATAGTCTGTCCCTGGCTCGGAAGTAAGCACGAGCAACGTTCGAGAACCAAGTGAATAAGCAGGCGATCAATCAAACTGGGGAGGGGGATAGCATGCTACTGAATCTAAGAAGAGACAGAAAACATGGGGAGATAGCAATAGGGTTTCAGAGAAATAGATAGCAAGCATCAACTGGAGCCTGTAGTGTTCATTCATTCGAATATCACGATTCCATTCGCACATCAGAGGCAATACATAAAATAAGGTACAGGGAGACTATGCTTTGCCGTAGTGGAGTAAAACCGGCTGTGATATCACAGCATACATCAAAAGGGGGAAGAAGTAGAAGTAATCGGAATTAGAAGAATGAACTACAGAAAATGGGGAGGGGAGGGCAGAGCATTGACTCCTCTCCCTCCCCGTTGCCCACCTCCGATCAGGCTTCGAACTCTTTCCTTCTCTGTCCCTTGTGCTTCTTCCTCTCTCGGATCAGATTGCAGGCTCTACTCTCTTCTCCTTTCGTGGCTACCTATTCTTCTTCTCCGCCGTCCTCCTTCTGTGTGTCTTCTACTCGTCTCTTTCTCTTGGAATGAGGGGGTTTTATATCTCTCCTTGGTATCCTATCGGCAGGCCTGTCCCGGCGCGCCTCAATCGTAGGCAGACTTCCCGGCGCGTGGGACTCCAGCTTCTCGGTGCCACTTTTGGGCTTCGACAAGGGGCTCCCGGCGCAACTTTTATAGGCCCATTTAGGGCTTTTTAGACCTCGCATACACCTCGGCCTTTATTGGTCCTTTAAATATATTAGAACCCGAGAAGGCCCTCTACTGGTGACACAGTTTCTATTGAGATCATTCATAGATTTTCATCAGTCGGTAGACTGGGGTTTCATCGACGTTGCCATCTGAATGATGACAAAGTCGGACATCATCTCATCGGTATCGTCACCTGAACGGTGACAAGACCGGACATCAGCTTTAGCCTGAAAAGACTTCAGCCAGGTGACTGCTATTTCATCAGTGCCGTCGTCTGACTAATAATGGCATCGGACATCAGCTTGGCCGGGAAAAAGGCTTCGGCCGGGTAGATGGTTGACGAGCTTCATCATTGATCTTTCACTGTTGGTCTGATCTTCTCTTCAATTCTGTTTTATCCCTTGCTCATTTTCCAGGCGTCAACAAATGCCCCCCACCTGCGGGCGGCGTAAGTGCAGAATAAGCGGCACGGGGTCCACAAGTGCCCTTCATCATTCGAGGGTATCCTCCTCAATCTCTCCTTGACATTGTCCTTTGGCTTAATCATGTTGCAATATTATGCACATGTATCTTTCATTTTCATGTTTTTCATCTCCATATTTTCTGATTTTATTGTCAGCACTTTGGAGCCTTCTTGGCCTTGCCTTGGGCTTCTCAGCGGGAGCTGCCTCTCGGCATGAGCCGCTTCTCGGCGTGCCTGGTTGTCGGTGCGGGCATCTTCGGTGTGACCCTCTCGGCACGGGCATCTTCGGCGCGACCCTCTCGACGCGGGCGTCTTCGGCGGGCTTCTCGGCGCGGGCGTCTTCGGTGAGCTTCTCGGCGGGACCCTCTCGGCGCGCCCTTTTCTTCCGGCCAACGGGGGTTCTCGGCGCGCTTTTCTTCGCGCCGAGAAGTCCCTCCTTCTTCTTCTATTTAACCCCCCCGAGAGGGTTTTTACCTCATTTCTTACCTCTCCCTTCTCTCTCTTCATCTCGGCGGCGGCGGTGAGCTCCCCCCCTCTGAGAGCCTTGTCGCATTCCCCCCCTTTTTTGACCCATTCATTCTCGGGTAGGTTCATCATACGGGATTGAGTCCCATTTTATGTTCGGGATCACTCCCTCTTGGTGGGTGACTCCCTATTTTTCTTGGGCAGACCCCGGACAAGAAGAGATGCTACCGAAATTTAACTGGAATTATTTATTTAATCATCACATGCCCATTCATCTTCCCGATGCTTATTTTTCATCTTTTCTTGATTGCAGTCACTGACATGGCTTCCGACTCTTTTGCTGCGGCTTCCATGACTATGGGAGCGAGTTCATCGGCTCAGCCGGACATATCTCGGGCTTCAGTCAACTAGCTGAATGTGAATAGTATGAGCTTTGGCTATAACCAGATCGCCACTGTCGATGAGTCCTCTGATTCCGAGACTGGCACAGTGCCGTCTTCCGGAGTCTATTCTTCCACAGAAGGTATTGATTTCAGAAGGGCTGCTGACTACCGTCCGGACCTGCCGAAGGATCGTCATCTGTTGCCATTTATCTGGAGCTTCACCATAGACGGAATGAGGGATTTTTTGCTTACTCGGTCTGTGGAAGCGGCAATACTTGCTGACAGAGACAACATGAAGGGTTCTGTTTATTGCGCCCGAGCTATATATCTCCCAGGCGAGCAGAGGGACTAGAATGCCGTGCTGGGCATTTCTGAATTAGAGCCGGAGAAGAAGATGCTGACCCGGGCTCCAGAGTTTACCCCGGCAAGGTGGGACCATGCAGCCGGTCGCGTCCATCGAGAGAAGACCAACTTCGGACTTTTTCTAGCTCCTGTGAAGTGGGGTTACAGGGATGAGCCATTTATTCTGAACTGTCTGGCCGTTCAATTTAAATATCAGCTAGCTGCCGGCTGGTTTGGAGATGCTAAAGTGACCGACGCCCATCTCTTCAGGGTAGGAGCAGTGGAGTTTACAGAATTTGTCTTGAAGGAATACGCCCCTTTACTGATTAGAGCTGGGGTATATCATAGTGTGTTTGCCTCCAGGTTCCGCTATCCCATTTCTCGGGGATTATGTTGCGGCATGCTTGAAGTGTTCTGCCCACAGTTTAATACGTTCTATACAGCAGAAGGCGAGACATCCCTCGACCTATGGAGTCTTTCGCAGCTTTCTGGTTTGCCCATAGATGGGGAGCCATATGAGGAGGTCTGTCTACACGACTCTGTAAAGGATGCCTCTGATGGAGAGGGCAGATATTCTTTTGGCTACGCATACCGGTACTTGATGAAGGCTTATCGCACCATCTGTCTGGCCTATAGTAGGGGATCTTCCAAAGGATATCAACCTCGGGAAAAGAGCAGCAGATTGAGAGTCCATGTAGGACAGTGGATACAGTTCTTCTTCGGGGGTCCCTTGAAGTATGCAGACTTTCCTTCCGTCGGACCGACTCCCGGTAAGCAGATCAGGGCCCCTCGTTACAAAACAGCATTGCCAGCTTCATTGCGCCGAGCAGGTGCAGACGGCCCGAACCCAGCAGGGGTTTACCCCATCACTCATTGTGCAGCTTATCTGACCTTCTGGCTGTGCACTTTGGCTCTCCCCCAAGGGGACGAGATGACTATCTGACCGGAGGCTATATATCCGGCCTGTCAGATGGCCTGGGGGATGAGACTGTCTCTGTGCCCAGTGGCTTTGTGTTTAGTTTACAAATCATTGGGAGACTTGCATAGACATCGCGCTCCCCGTTCCTTAAGGACTGTAGGTCCATTTCATTTCTTCAATGCTTGGGTTTGCAGCATTTTCCCCGAGCTGGCCCCGAGAACTTTGCAGTCAGACACATTGCTCTCTCGGATGATTGAGTTTGCTAGCGTCGAACCCGGTCTTTTCTCGGAGCAGCTGTTTAAGATAAGGGGCAGGTTTACAAAAGTGCCTGTAGATGCTCCTGGCAGCATTCATTTTTGGAGCTTGGCAGTAGGTTCGGCTCCTTTAGTAGATCCTCAGAGGGAATGCAAAATGGAGGAGGTCGAAACTTATGTCCATCCTGTTTCGGGGGTCAACGCCACCCGGCCCATATTAGAACAAGAACTGGTCAGGTGGGCCATGGCTATTCGGTCCAGTGTATTGGTCTTCAGGAAGGGAGGCTTGCTCCTCTTGGAGCCCTATTATCCATTCTGTTTCAGCAGAAACTTTGGCTATGATCAGCATATTCCTCCATCAGTTGCCCAGTTTCCTTTGGATAGCCGTGCCAAGCATGGGTCCGCCATTGCCAATGACGGTCGAATATGGTGGGATTTCTTTCATCGCCGAGAGGGCGTAACTTTCAGGGTCCCGACCGTTTCTAATCGTATACCCCGTGTCACATCGGAATACATTAAGTGGTGGAATACCGGCACCAATTTCTATAAAGATGGCAGAGGCGCCTTCTGGGATGTGTCCGAGCGCTCTTTCTTAAAGCGACAATCAGGGCCTGTGTTTGAAATTGATGAGGTTCATCTGAAAAGGCTCTATTCACAGCATCCGAAGGAGGCGGAAACATATATTGCTAGGCGTCGGTCCGTAAAAGAGGAAGGTTCTGAAATACCCACTCCTGTCTTTTCTGAGATCAATGAAGATGCTTTTACAAAGGACCTGAGGCAGTTGGGCCACATAGGGAGTATTCATGTGGAGGTGCAGTATCCGTTTCCCCCGGAGGAGCCTCTCCCGACAGCAGCCCCCTGGAGGGGTCCGGTGGACAGATTTCACCCTTATAGGACGTTTGTGCGGAGGGAAGACTGCACCCAGACATATTATCAGCACACTTCTTGGCTTTTTGTACTACTGAATGTTCACAGGCTGTCAGTAGAGAACCCGATAGCTGGCATTCTGAATAAGCCGCTTTTTGTTTCTTTTCATTATTTCGATGGCTGGTGTATGGATTATCTCGGCCTGTTTCATTGCCTCGACTTCCACGGACATAAAGACTTGGCTGCCTTGACAGAGAAGTGCCAGACCATTGGTGACATATGCTGGCTCGTGAAGGAGGCTGCTTCCCGCTCGAAGGAGGTGGCTTATCTGTATTGGCCGCTTTCCACCTTTTATGATGGCCCAGTAGGTATGACCCTTCCTTTGCGCTCATGGCATCTTTCTTTTATTGTTATGTTCTGCATCTGTCGACTATGACTTCCTTTCTTGTGTCTTGCACAGATAGACCGGACATAAAACGGCAGGGACTTTACAGGAAGATTATTGCTCAAGCTGAGAAGCCTGCTTACTTTGAAATTCCTGCAGCGGCACCTACGACCACTCCCTTGCCTCCGGGCAAGAATAGGAAGCCTTCTGTGGTGAAAGCTGCAGTTGTCAAGGCCAAGAGGGCCAAGGTTGTTCGGGTCCAGCAGTCAGCTCCAGTTGCGACGGATGCCGGAACCCCTCTTCCAGACATCCCCTCTTTTGACGAGTTCAGGTCTCAGAGGGAGGCTGCTCAGGAACCTGCCGAGAGTGGCGGTAAATAGCTTGCAGATGCAATCGTCATTGTCTTCTTGACTGATTTTTTTTTAAGGCGTCCTTCGAGACTGAGCTTCTCTTTATCTGATACAGCCCCGGAGCAAGTTGCAGTGCTTGTGGAAAGGGACACGAGGCTGCCTTCTCCTACCCCGGCTGGCGAGGAGGAGGGTAAATGTGCTTTCTCATCTTTTTCTTTATACTTCCGTTGTTGTTCCCTTTTTGTTATATCCCTCAGAGTTCCCCTTTTGTTGAGGTGGCAGTCAGGGAGCAGACTGAGGCCATGATAGCAGCGGGAGAGTCACCTCAGCCGTAGGAGGGTCACAGGATTCAAACAAAATAGAGCCCTATCCCGACCAGACGCATAATCACCCGGTCCGCATCCCGGCATGCTCTAGAGGTGACCCCGCAGCATATAGCTAGTGTGGAGGTATCCTCGGGCAGCTCTGAGACCGTCCCTGATAATGAGGAGGAAGTGACTTTCAGTGACAGTGAGGAGGAAGTCCTAAAATCAGAAGCCTTGCCCGTATTTGCAAAAGGCCGTCCGCCTTTTCAGCCTCCTAAGCTGCTGATGCTATCTTCTGAGGAGGAATTGCAAGAGGAGTTTGCCGGGCTCGACACCGAGGTTGACATAACCCCTCTGTTTGTTGCTTCAACTACAGAGCTTTCTCCTCTTTTGTCTCATTTTGAGGATATAGACCCCACTTTAAAGGTAATCTTCTCTTTTTGTTTGCTGTTCTATTTATTTTCTTTCATTCATTGCTGAAGATCATTCTGCTTTATCCTCAGGACCCTGTCATTACCAGCTCAGACGCGGCCGCAGTTTCTATGGACGTCTCATCTGCAGATTTGGTCATCATCCCTGCTTTACCTTCAACTTGCATGGGAATTTCTGAGGTTATTCGCCCCGTGCCAGTAAGAATACAATCTTCAACTGACTTAACATCACTGGACTTGGGGTCATCAGAAGAGATTTCCATCCCTGTCAGGGCCTCAGAGTTTAGAGCCGAAGCAGACCCAGCCAGAAGCTCCGCCTTTATACCGGCCGCCGTAATGTCAATTGCGCCCGAGTCAGCAGTCCCTGCCATAGTGGCTATAGAGACTGGATTTCTGCCTCTACAGACTAGGGACCCTTCGTCCCCATTATCAGAAAGAGCAGCTGAAGATGAAGCCCTTATTCAGAAGACTCATGAAGAGATTGCTCCATCATTTATTGGTTCTCCCTCCGCAGATGTTCAAGCCATAGCTCCCGAGACAGCGGTAGAGGAGGAGTCTTCAGCTCAACAGGAGAGCATAGAGAGGGACCGGCCAGTTCTTCCAGCAGATTTTCCGTCTTCGTCCTCTCAGCCGGATGTTGCACTGTGGGCAGACATTGACGGCGAGGTGACTTTTGAGGTCGTCCCATCTGCCTCCTTTGGCTTTACTTCTTCTGACAGCTTTGTCTGGTAGCATTTGGACATGCTACGCCAGCTGGTAGAATCCCAGCCTGGCTTGACATATTTGCAACTGAAGGAAATTGCCAATCGCTTCACCGCTGGCCTGCAAGCCATGGGCTGCCCTCTGGACATATGGGCTCAGCGGGTCTTGCTTTTGTTGAAATTCGTGCATCGGAGAGATTTCCTAGCACGGACTATGACCGATAAGCTAACGGCATTGAAGCTATAGAGGTCAAAGTGCAAATCTGAGCTGGAAAAGCTGACGCTTTCCCTTGACGAACGCCAAGCTGAGCTACAGAGCATTGTCCAGCGGGAGGAAGCCGTCCAGGCCCGGATAGCCATTCTGGAAGCGGAACTCACTGGACTTCGAGCCGAGCTGCAACAATTATCCTCTATTCGGCCACGGTCCACCGAGGAGGTGGCCTTGTTGGAGGGACGGGTGATGTCTCTCCGGGATATGTCTGTGAAGTTTCAAGAAGAGGAGGCGCGCCTTCATGAGCTAAGAGCCGCTCTTGATGTGGGTCTTTTGGCCTTTGAAGATATCATCCGGCGGCCTTGAATTATCTCTTCTTTGTTTTCTTCTGCCCTCTTTTGTGATACAGTGTCCCCTCGGGGCTCTTTATGTACTCCTCTTTTAATGAAAAGGAATCTTCGGCTTCATGTGTGTCCATTGTCTTTTCCATGTGGTTTCATCACTTTGGGAAGTGGGGTAGTGGTTCTAGCAGTCCCTCATACGAATGGCTCGTACCTGGCAGGAGAGCATCCACCCCTTCAGAGAAAGGATGGGGAACTCGCTCCACCGCGTGACGACCTCCGGGGGGGGTACTTTAAACCAAATTCTGTTGGTGGTAGCAAACGTCCTTCTTGGCCGTACGTGCCGCAAGGGAGACGGTTTGCAGGAATGTAAACGAAGAGGCTCAGAGCATTATCCGGAATGGGCGAATGGTCCATCCCGGGCAGGTTTCAAAGCTAGTCAGGGCAATGTGCCAATTGACCAGTATGATACGAGAAATATAAAGTGATCTAGAAGGGGAGGTGATGGGAATCGACGCCAAGCTAGTACTTATCATGTTGCATTTATGTCCTTTAGTTTATTTGTATATCCATGGGAAAGTATATGCGCAATTGTACGGCTTTATAAGCCAATGCGTCATTCTCACGGATTGTTTGGGTTTCTATGTAATTTGTCAGTAGGACCAGCAAGGGGGCCCTCAGCCCTCTCACATTGGTCCATGTCATCCATGTGGGGCTGGTCAACCATCCTAGGTGGCCATCTAGAAGGTTGGAATGCCAATTGACCACATGGGAGACAAGTGGTCATATTTTTCCAAGGTAGGCCACCAACCATTCAACCTTCCATTCAACCTTGCATTCAAAACCTACCCATAGTCAATAGGCCGCCCCCCCTTCATTTTTTAATGTTTTTTTTTGTGTTTGTGGCATGCCATCCCAGCCCTTCAATCCCCATCCTTAGATCTAAGGGTGGACAATTGATTTGGTTGGAATCATATAAAAGATTGTATTTTTATGTGAAAATCAATGAAAATCAGAAAATTTTATGAAATTGTGAAGCTAGCTGCACCCCCAGCTCCTCTCCCTCTGGTTTCTCTCTTCCCAAACCTCCATTCTAGAGTGGTATCACCTTTCCCCCACCTCCGGTGCCGCCGCCGCCGCCGTTCGTGCCGCCTTCGAGCCGCCACGGGATCATCTTCGGTGTTCTGTCCTGCTGGACAGAGGTGCAGCTCGAAAATTCCTCAAGCCAGCCACGAGTTCCAATCGACATGAAATTTGGAGGGTTGGTTTCTATCTTATAGCCCATTCTCCACAAAAAAATTCAGGTCCCAATTCCCCCGTTTCATAGTGTTTCTACTTCGTTCATTCCCCAAACTCAGATCAGATCTGTCTCTGTCTACAGTGACAGACCCTTTGAGTTCGTCCTCTTCTACCACCCTTTTAAATTTTGTTAGACCTCCCAATTTAACTGGGAGTTCTGTCCATTTTTCCCTACCTCCATAATTTTTATTAATTGTTTTTGAGTCTTTTACCTATTTTTCAAAATTCATGTTCTACCGGAGCTACAGTACTTCTAGCCAGATCTCAGATCCGAACTTCTTCCAGTAAACAAATCATAGCAATTCATATACACATCCAAACGTGTCCAAACCAACTTTGCCATCTTCCCAACTCACAATCCTACAACTTTCATGAAGAAGTCGAAGTCGGAATCTAATGTCTTCCTAGCGGTCAATGGCAGTTATCAGAGATCAGCTCTATAGATCTGAGTGTTCAGTTACTGTACAACAGGAAGTTGTAAATTTCATAAGTCCAGATCAGCGAAGATCCAGGCCAGATCTCTAGGCCAACATTAATGTACTTCGAGTCAGCTTTCCAACGGCGCTAATTTCGTGTCAATCCGACAACGGATCTGATCTCAGCGTCCGTTCTCGCCGGACAGCGCGCTGAAAACCAGAAACTACAGATCCGTGGGAAGTTTTCCCGACGGGCGTCGGTCGGATCCGCCCGGCCTCCGATCGTCATTCCAACGTGCCGCCAGCCCGGGGATCACTTCCATCAGTGTCCCCCACCACAGCGGTGACCCGGGTCCCACACGGCCCCTTCGGACAGCACGTGGGCCCCACCGTCATTAGTTCGGGTGCTGCCGAAGCTACGCGGAAAGCCGCCCGTCAACCCGAAATCGGCCCTCCCGGGCTCCATTGTGTCGCCCTTTACCTCCCTGCGTGGAGTGGGCTTTACATCATTGCTGTAATCTTTATATAATAACTGTCCCGGGAGTGCGAGATCGGCCGGGTCCGTCGTCCCCACGCCGGGCGCGTGGAGGTATCGTATTCGCTCCTACACTTGGCATTTCGCTTATTTCATATATGCTTGTTTATGCCACTGCTAGAGAGCATGTTTTAGGACCTAGCTCGTTATAATTTCATATCACCGTTGCTGCGAGAGAGTGAGCGAGACCGTCCCGTGACCCGATCCGGGCACGAAAGTGCGAGCCGACCACCCTAGCTCTTGCCGGTTTCTCAACTGTGCACGTCCAACGCTTCCCTCATCAAGGGACGATCGTGAGCTTGCCGTGTCCATGTCTCGTCCCATATCAATTTGGTATCAGAGCGAGTTGAGTCTCGGGTGTCAAAAAAAAAAAGAGTGTCATTTACGTCTAGTCATCAGTCGGTCTAAGTCGTGTTTAGGGTCATCATTGTTTTAAAACACAAAAAAGAGTGTCTTTTCGCATACATCCCTTTACTCGGTATATAGAAAGGTGTTGTCCGACCGTTAGGTTACGCCTATCGGGAAGGCCGCACACTTGTGCGAGTGACCTTCGGGTCGATTATCTCCGCCGCGTACCGAGTTTTGGTTAAGTCTAGGCGCATCATTTTGCATTAGTGTGTTTTGCTCTAGTCGGTGTGTTTGCATGCCCACTCGTCGGGGTACTCAGTACTCACCCCCACCCCCACCTATGGCCAATCCACGGGATACCTCGGGAGACTTCCACTCCCTACAAGAGGCGATGATGGCCATTATGGCTAGGTTGGACCAATCCGATGCTAACTTTCGGACCTTCTCCGAGAATATGGATGGTCGCCTTAGGGCCATGGAGGGACGCATGGAAAACTCCGATAGGTCGGTCCAAGACCTCGTTGGGCGGTTAGATAGGATGTCACACGGGGACCCTCCTGGGGCAGCCCAAGGTCCACCCGCACCTCCTCCCGCGGGGGCCCAAGTCCCACCCGCTCCCATGGCCCAAGTCCAGGCCGCTCCCTCGGCCCAAAACCAGCCACCACTGGTTCCTCCACCCGCCCCTCCTCGGGTTCCCCAACTACCACACCGTGACCTTAGTCTCGAGGACTATGGGTCCGACAATGCCTACGAGGGGTATGGTCAACGCCGTCGTGGTTTTCAGCCACAACGAGATGAAGATGATGATCGGGTCCTTAAGACCGTGCGAGCGGATCCTCCCGCTTTTTACGGGTCTTTGGATCCGAAAGTCTACCTAGATTGGGAGTTTGGCATGGACCGTTATTTTGAATGGTATGATATGTCGGAGCGTCGAAGGGTCCGATTTGCCACCATGAAACTCATGGGGCAGGCACAAACCTATTGGAAGAATGTGGAGAGCCTGCTACTTCAGCGGCTAGAACCCCCGATCGACACATGGGCCGAGATGAAGAATAAACTTCGGCAAAAGTACCTTCCTCCCACATACCGCCAGCGACTCATCGATAGATGGCAAAGTCTTAGCCAGGGAGACCGGTCCGTCTCCGAATACATCGCGGAGTTTGATGAGTACTTTCTACGATGTGGTGTCACGGAGGAGAGTACCATGCCCGTGTCCCGCTTTCGACGTGGTTTGCGGCCACACTATCAGTATGAGCTTTTCCGCCGCAATGCCAAGACGTTGGAAGAGGCATACCAGGTTGCTCTCGAGATGGAGCAATTTGAGGGAGAGTTCGAGTCTAGTCATCGGTTGGGCCCCACCCCTCTCCGTAGTGCCGAGCACCGTCACTCCATAGGCCCGCATCAGCGGCCTCCCATGGCTCGACCTCAGGAGCCCACCCGTCAGGAGCACTTCGCTCCACGGCCTCGCCCTCCTCCACCCCGGGATCTATTACCATCGCAACCACCGGCACCCTTTGCCCGTCCCCCAGCTCCTATAGCCCGTCCTCTGGCACCGGCACCCCCTCCACTCTTGTCCAAGGCACCTACATCTCCCCCATTGTTGCCTACACCCCCTACCCGGCGGGATGATAAGGGTAAGGCCCCTCTTATCGGGGAGAGTAGTCGATCGCGAATACAATGTTTCCACTATCACGGGTACGGCCACATTGCTAGTGAGTGTCCCGCTCGCACCACCCTAGCCTTAGGTGTTGGAGGATCCGCACCTCCCGAGCTTGAGCATGTCGATTACGAGGCCGATGAGGCACTGGCCGATGAATACTATGCCATGGGGGAAGAGCTGGGCGACCCTTCGGCCGCCCAGGATGTCGCCACCTAGTGGGTTTGATGCTACCACCTTAGTCTAGAGTCGTGCATGAGTCAGTGTGCTTTCTTTGTGTGGTTTGTTTGTGTGATGTGTTTTGAGTCGATTGTTTGTGTGATTTTCATTCATGTGTCAGTGCATGGTGAGTCTGCATGTGTCTTGTGCAAGCTCGTTGTCGTTCTCTTATGAGTGTGAAGCGAGTCGACTCACTTGATGAGTATGGGATCGGTTCTACATCTATACCCGGATCAGTCACCTATAGGGACTCAGCGGTGATTCCTAGTGAGTCTTCGAGCTGTTTCCTTCCTTTTGAGAGTGCCCCTTCGGAGTGACCACCTTTAGCCATAGCAGTTTGCATATCGAGTATATATGGAATGAGCAGGTGCCGATCACTTGGAGTGGAGCATACCCGCGTTACTTGGCACGGTGACGGATCCGCCGGAGTACTCGAGCATTCCTACCCCTACTCGACGGGGTCGAGTTCCTCCCACCCGGGGAGAGTTGATGGGAATCGACGCCAAGCTAGTACTTCTCATATTGCATTTATGTCCTTTAGTTTATTTGTATATCCATGGGAAAGTATATGCGCAATTGTACGGCTTTATAAGCCAATGCGTCATTCCCACGGATTGTTTGGGTTTCTATGTAATTTGTCAGTAGGACCAGCAAGGGGGCCCTCAGCCCTCTCACATTGGTCCATGTCATCCATGTGGGGCTGGTCAACCATCCTAGGTGGCCATCTAGAAGGTTGGAATGCCAATTGACCACATGGGAGACAAGTGGTCATATTTTTCCAAGGTAGGCCACCAACCATTCAACCTTCCATTCAACCTTGCATTCAAAACCTACCCATAGTCAATAGGCCGCCCCCCCTTCATTTTTTAATGTTTTTTTGTGTGTTTGTGGCATGCCATCCCAGCCCTACAATCCCCATCCCTAGATCTAAGGGTGGACAATTGATTTGGTTGGAATCATATAAAAGATTATATTTTTATGTGAAAATCAATGAAAATCAGAAAATTTTGTGAAATTGTGAAGCTAGCTGCGCCCCCAGCTCCTCTCCCTCTGGTTTCTCTCTTCCCAAACCTCCATTCTAGAGTGGTATCACCTTTCCCCCACCTCCGGTGCCGCCGCCGCCGCCGCCGCCGTTCGTGCCGCCTTCGAGCCGCCACGGGATCATCTTCGGTGTTCTGTCCTGCTGGACAGAGGTGCAGCTCTAAAATTCCTCAAGCCAGCCACGAGTTCCAATCGACATGAAATTTGGAGGGTTGGTTTATATCGTATAGCCCATTCTCCACAAAAAAATTCAGGTCCCAATTCCCCCGTTTCATAGTGTTTCTACTTCGTTCATTCCCCAAACTCAGATCAGATCTGTCTCTGTCTACAGTGACAGACCCTTTGAGTTCGTCCTCTTCTACCACCCTTTTAAATTTTGTTAGACCTCCCCATTTAACTGGGAGTTCTGTCCATTTTTCCCTACCTCCACAATTTTTATTAATTTTTTTGTGTCTTTTACCTATTTTTCAAAATTCATGTTCTACCGGAGCTACAGTACTTCTAGCCAGATCTCAGATCCGACCTTCTTCCAATAAACAAATCATAACAATTCATATACACCTTCAAACGTGTCCAAACCAACTTTGCCATCTTCCCAACTCAAAATCCTACAACTTTCATGAAGAAGTCGAAGTCGGAATCTAAGGGCTTCCTAGCGGTCAATGGCAGTTATCAGAGACCAGCTCTGTAGATCTGAGTGTTCAGTTACTGTACAACAGGAAGTTGTAAATTTCATAAGTCCAGATCAGCGAAGATCCAGGCCAGATCTCTAGGCCTACATTGAAGTACTTCGAGTCAGCTTTCCAACGGCGCTAATTTCGTGTCAATCCGACAACAGATCTGATCTCAGCGTCCGTTCTCGCCGGACAGCGCGCTGAAAACCAGAAACTGCAGATCCGTGGGAAGTTTTCCCGACGGGCGTCGGTCGGAGCCGCCCGGCCTCCGATCGTCATTCCAATGTGCCGCCAGCCCGGGGATCGCTTCCATCAGTGTCCCCCACCACAGCGGTGACCCGGGTCCCACACGGCCCCTTCGGACAGCACGTGGGCCCCACCGTCATTAGTTCGGGTGCTGCCGAAGCTACGCGGAAAGCCGCCCGTCAACCCGAAATCGGCCCTCCCGGGCTCCATTGTGTCACCCTTTACCTCCCTACGTGGAGTGGGCTTTACATCATTGCTGTAATCTTTATATAATAACTGTCCCGGGAGTGCGAGATCGGCCGAGTCCGTCGTCCCCACGCCGGGCGCGTGGAGGTATCGTATTCGCTCCTACACTTGGCATTTCGCTTATTTCATATATGCTTGTTTATGCCACTGCTAGAGAGCATGTTTTAGGACCTAGCTCGTTATAATTTCATATCACCGTTGCTGCGAGAGAGTGAGCGAGACCGTCCCGTGACCCGATCCGGGCACGAAAGTGCGAGCCGACCACCCTAGCTCTTGCCGGTTTCTCAACTGTGCACGTCCAACGCTTCCCTCATCAAGGGACGATCGCGAGCTTGCCGTGTCCGTGTCTCGTCCCGCATCAGGAGGGGATGAATAGATCACTGTTTTCAACCGATTAAAAATTACTGAAGAATGATTCACTGAAAACAAGCAATCTCGGAGTTGAACACACAAAAAACTGTGGATAATAGCTCGAGTGGATAGAAGGCACACCACAAAAACACCACAGACAATCACACGAGTACTCAGAGGTTTTTAAGGTGGTTCGGTCAGACCTCCAATCTGCCTACATCCACCCCTCACTTCAAATCGAAGTGAGGCTTCCACTAGCACCTGCTAGCAAAGCAGACTCAGTCTGCGACAACGGGTGATTCACAGCTTCACCAGGGGAACACCCTCCCCTCTTCCTCCACACCCGGAGGGAACCCTAAGGACGCCAAGTCCCTAGAAACCAGGAAACAATTTCCTCTTCCTCCAACGGGAGGGAACACTAGTGATCTGCAGTCACTAGAACCAGAGATCAATGTCTCTCTTCCTTTGAATCCCAGAGGGAACACCTCTTCTACGAGAGGGAACAATACTGCAACCTCTGTTGCAAGTAAACCAGAGAGAACACGTCTCTCTCTTCCCCTGAACACCAGGAGGTAACACAGAGAACTTTCAATCAAGAAAGAAAAATAGATAAAAATGAAAACAAGAAAGAAGGAATCCAAAACTCAGAATCTAGAAACAATGTAGCTCAAACTGAGCAGCAGACTTTGAATTTGATCCGTAAGTCAATACCCATCTTCTGATCACTCTTCTGCTCTCTCTTCTCTCTCAACTGGAACACTCTAGTTTCTCAGGGAGGCTCTTTTCTCAGGGAGGCTCTTTCTCTTCTGCTCTCACTCAAATTTCTTCACTGTAACCTCGGAGCTCCTCTCTTTTCGTAGATGGTGAGGCAGTGCTTTTATAAGCGATCAGGAGGGTGCATGCAAGGCGTGTGCTTCCCGCGCTCGATCTAGAACCTTCTTGCCATGTGCCCTTATAGCATTGGTTCCTTTAGTATCGGATCACGTGTAGCCCAGACACCGGTGAATGTTCTTCCTCGGACCACCTTTCTTCTTTTTGTTTTTTCTTCTTCTCCTGCAAAGAATTAAAACGATTAAAACTCAGGGCCACAAAAACTAAAACTGCACGAGGTATGTGGTAGCAATACGAAATGCACTATTCTGAGAACGACACGAGATACACAAGATTACTACAGTACGAGATAAAGAGAGAATGACACGAGGTTAGATGAAAACAGCACGAGGTAAAAAGAGAACGACACGAGATACACAATAATAAAGCTAACACTACAAAGGGAACGACACGAGGTCAGATGAGAACAGCACGAAGTGAGAAGGAAATAACACGGAGTAAAACGGTAGTAAAACATGCGATCAGAGGACACCTGTACGAAGATAGAAAGAAGCAACACGAAGACATAAAAACAACACGAAGACACAAATACAGAAATAACATGAAGACATAAACAAAACGACTCGAATACAAAATTGCTCAAACTTACGAATGACTCGAAGATGAGGACGACATGAAACGACACGGACTGAAACCAACTCGAAGATGAACACAGAAGCCGACACGAAGTGTGGTCACAAAGCAGAAAAAACACTTCCAACGTACAGCCTTCATATGATGACAGGCAATGTGTAGACTTTGCATTCAACTGGAACGAAAGTAAAGATGAGGCTGTATAGACTTGGCCAGAACATAAGACACGAAGACATAGGGGTGACACAGATGGAGCAACACGAGGTGGCACAGAAAGCAGCACGAGGTGCTGCAGTGTTCAGCACGCGATGGAACAAATAACGACACGAAGACAACCAACAAACATAGTTGGAACAACACGACGTACAAAAGGACAACACGAAGTGTAGTGAACACAAACAACACGAAGTATGAAAGGAACAGTACAGACATGCAAGGTATTATCTCATAGTAATTTTTTCCTGTTAATCATGGAAAGTTCGAATGCATAACATTTCGCAAGATATCTGATTAAAGTGACAATACTTAACATAGTGATGCTCATCATCAAAACACTAGGGAAGTCACAAAAATCCAACAATCTCCTCCTTTTTGATGATGGCAACACTATATTAAATAACAAAGATGAAGTGCAATGAGATTATGTGAAGATAAGCTGTGAGGATAAACAATGCAGACACACAACACACTCGCCTCCTCTGACGACTCCCAAGAGCTCCCCCTGAACACAACAACTACCTTCCTCTGACTAGATAACTCAGGGCACTTATCTTTCGCTCCCCCTCAGCACTTATCTTTCGCTCCCCCTCAGCAAGACACAAGCAAGACACTCTCCCCCTTTGACATCATCAAAACTAGGGGCATGTCTGAAGATATCACGAAAAGAAACTTGCTGACAGTGGAGAGAAAACAATAGAGAGTATGGCTGATAAAGGAGAGTTATTGAGATGTTTAGGCAATTAAGAAAGCCTTTAATTTTATGTGAGGATTTTGAGGATCAGTTAGTCAGACTGTGTGCAAAATGGTGAATGAAGATTCGCTCCATACACAGAACCAGATTCTAAGCAAGTAAGGTACAAGATACCAGTATGGTCAGAGTAAGTCTTTACTCAGAGAGTATAAAGCAAGGAAGTCAGGAAAACAAAGACCTATGGTATTGAAAACAAACAAACCAAGACCTAAATGGCAAGTGAACAGGATCTTGATACCAAGAGGGAGAAAATTTTTCAAAGATGGTCAAGATCAAAGGTAAATCTGTCAAGTACACCTTTGACATAAGGGAGACACCTTGTTTAGAGGCAGGAATCCCCAATTACTTGGTGGCAAGACCACATTACCCCTTCTGACAAGAGGACAGAGATAGTATTCTAACTGGTGTTGACATAAGGTGACACCTTTACCAGAGGCCAGACACCCCAGTTACTAACCAGATATGTACCATAGCTCTGTATGATAAGGACAGCTAATTGAGCCTCATTTATACAGCCATCTCATGACATGGGATTCTTTCACTTCATTGATGAAAGTCCTAGTTTCTCAATGAACAGTTAACAAGGTTGTTAACACTTTTTTCATGAATTTTTCATTAAACTGGACTTGAAACCTTGTAAAATAGTCTTGATTCAGTTTGAGAACAATACACCAGCTCCAAAGTTTTTCAGACAAAAACACTATATACCTCATTTCGGACTTAACTAGACTATGTAGGTACGCTGTACTGGCTAGATCAGAAGTCAGTTACAGTGTAGGAAGATAGTCTTGAATTCAGATTTTGATCTCAGTGGGGCTAACAGCTGAAATTCCAACAAGAAATTAGATGAACAGTCTTAACGGATAAAACATCCAAAAATTTCTTTTATACACCTACTCAAACTGATTCTCTTATAAGGCCAGCAAAAGTCCGTTCAAAGTATATTCAGATTTGGCCAAAAGAGCATGACACCTATTATTAATCTAGCTCCCCCTGAGACCTTGACTCCAACTCAGACTTAACCAAGACATACCTCAAAACACCTCAAAGAAAATAAAGTGATATCAATCAATACGAGTGAATCAGCAAACACTCATAATGAGGTTATTTTCAGCAACAGACAATGAGCATAGATAAGCATAAGAGCACATGACAGATTATTCAGAGATCAATTATTCAATCATGAAATTCTGTAAATACCTAATTCTCTGCGCAATGTGCTAAATTTTTCAGTATCCAGTGGCTTAGTGAAAATATCTGCAATTTGTGAGTTAGTGCCAACATGGATCAACTCAAAAGTCTTCCTAGCTACTTCATCTCGAATAAAATGATGCCTGATTTCGATGTGTTTAGTTCGAGAATGAAGTACAGGATTCTTTGCAATGTTTATTGCACTAGTATTATCACAAAAGATGGAAGTGCAACCTAGCTCAAGTGAGTAATCCAGAAGCTGGTGTTTTATCCATATAACCTGTGTGCCACAGCTCCCTACTGCCACATACTCAGCTTCAGTAGTAGAAAGAGCCACAGAGTGTTGCTTCTTGGATCCCCAAGAGACTAGGCACCCTCCTAAAATTTCGCAGTGACCACTAGTACTTTTCATGTCCAATTTACATCCTGCATAGTCTGCATCTGTATATGCAATGAGATCTAAACTACATGATGCAGGATACCAAAGACCTAGATCATGGGTCGCAGATAAGTATCTAAAGATTCTTTTTACAGCTGCCAAATGCAATTCAGTAGGCCTAGACTAGTATCTGGCACACATCCCTACACTAAATTGAATGTCAGGCCTGGATGCTGTTAAGTAGAGGAGTGAGCCGATCATACCTCTATATAATTTAGCATCCACCTCTTTACCTTTTTCGTCTGAATCCAGTGAGGAGTTGGTGCCCATGGGTGTTGAGATAGTCTTGAGGTTGGTCATTCCAAACCTTTTCAGCATCTCTAGAGTATACTTGGTTTGATTTATGAAACAACCATCCTCCATCTGTTTGACCTGCAGCCCAAGAAAATACTTTAGTTCGCCAACTAAACTCATTTCAAATTCATGAGACATAGATTCAAAAATTCTTTACACAATTTTGAATTGTTAGATCCGAAGATGATATCATCAACATATACCTAGACCACTATTAAATCATTTCTGAGATTTTTGGTGAAGAGGGTTTGGTCAACCTTACCTCGAGTGTAGCCCTTGCTCAAGAGGAATTCAGAAAGTCTCTCATACCAGGCTCGGGAAGCCTGCTTCAATCCATAGAGGGCTTTATTCAACCTAAAAACCATGTTAGGCTGAACAGAGAAATTAAAACATGGAGGTTGTTCAACATATACATCTTCCTTCAATACCCCATTTAAGAATGCGCTTTTGACATCCATCTGCTGCAGCCGAATGTTCCTAGAGCATGCAAATGCAAGCAGAATTCGTATATCTTCCATCCTAGCCACTGGGGCATAGGATTCATCAAAATCCACACCAAATTCCTGACTGTAGTCTTGAGCTACAAGTCTTGCTTTGTTTCTAGAAATAGCTCCATTCTCATCAACTTTATTCTTGAAAACCCATTTAGTGCCAATGACATGAGTGTTATCAGGTCTGGGAACTAGTTCCCATACAATATTTTTCTCAAATTGATTTAATTCCTCACACATGGCGGATACCCAAGAATCAAGTTTTAAGGCTTCTTCCACAGATTTGGGTTCCACCTGAGATACCAATGCAGCTAAGTCTTGTTCTTGGACAATTCTAAAATGAGACCTTGTCCTAGGAGGATCATGCAAATTGCCTATGACATTTTCACTAGGGTGGTCTTTGTGAAATATTAACTCACCTGAGGGTTCACCTACCTCAGCTGCTCCTTCTTGCTGTGAGTTTTCTGGTTGAGCAGCTGGCTGCATCTCTTCTTCTTCAATTCTCTCCAAGAAATCTCCCTCATTAGATGGCTCCCTGTCATCATTCATCACTTGGTTAGAGAAATCATTTTCATCAAACACTACATGCGGTGTTTCTTCAACAGTTTGATCATCTTTATTGAAAACTCTGTAGGCCCTTGAGGTTTCTGAATATCCGAGAAAAATTCCAAGAGAGCTTCTAGCTTCAAATTTGTCCAAACCATTCTTACCATTATTGCGAATAAAACATTTGGAGCCAAAAACTTTAAAGTAAGAAATGTTTGACTACTTACCCTTGAGAAGTTCATAAGGAGTTTTCCTATGAGTAGGTCTTACCAAGGCTCGGTTTAGAATGTAGCATGCAGTATTCGCAGCTTCAGCCCAAAATCTCCTTGGTAGTCCACTCTCAATCAGCATAGTCCTGGCCATTTCAATGATTGACCTGTTTCTTCTCTCAACAATTCCGTTCTGCTCCGGTGTCCTGGGAGAAGAGAATTTGTGAGTCACTCCCTCTCTTGAGCAAAATTCAGAAAATGAAGAGTTCTCAAACTCTCCTCCATGGTCAGACTGAATTGTAATGATATTATGTTCACCTTGCAGTTTGATTTTATTGAACAGTTCTTCAAAGTGACCAAAAGCATCATTTTTATTTGCTAAACAAAACAACCAAGAAAATCTAGTGAAGTCATCAACTATGACTAATCCATATCTCTTACCTGACAAACTTTGTGTGCGAGTAGGACCAAAGAGATCCATGTGCAAATGCTGTAGCGGTTTACATGAAAGACTCTCAGTTCTCAACTTAAAAACTGCACGAGTCTGTTTACCTTGTGCACAAGCATCACATAGCTTGGACCCTAACTGAAATCTTATTCTGGGCAAACCTCTAACTAGGTTATGCTTAGACAGTTTATTCATTGTAGACAAACTGGCATGGCCTAGACGCCTATGCCAATCAAAAGCAACCTGTTCAGAGTTAGCAGACATACACAAGTTAGTTTCAGGATTATCATCAAGGTCTACGATGTATACGTTGTTTACTCTATGACCTTTGAACATGACGTTATCAGAATTCAGCTCAAAAACAGTGCAGGAATTGTGGTCAAAGAGTACCTTGTGTCCTTTGTCGCAGAGTTGACTTATACTTATCAAGTTGTGCTGAAGTCCTTCTACAAGATACACATCTTCAATGGAGTTAGTAGAGGACTTACCAACTGTACCAATTCCAATTATTCTTCCTCTGTTATTTCCACCGAATTTGACCAGGCCCCCAAACTTCATTTTCAGTTTGCTAAATTTGGACCGGTCTCCTGTCATGTGCCTGCTACAGCCGCTGTCAAGATACCACTTGTTATGCTCGGCTGCCAGGCTAACCTGCGAGAGTTCAGACAAAGTAATGTGGGACCCAATTCAAATTGGGTCCAAAGACAGTTTTCAATTTATCCAAATCACACTTAGGAATCCACATTTGTTTTACTGTTCTTTTCAGTGATTTCATGTAGATTGATTCTTCCTTCTTGGCATTTCTCAGTGGGTGTTGAATGAGCCTATTCCTATTAAAATTATGTTGTTTCCAAGCAGAGAAATTGTTGTTTGGCCTCTTAGTGGAAACACGTGTGTGCTGAACATAATTCATGTAACCATCTTTGTTCAAATGAAAATTGTACTGAAGGTGATGCATGTTTGCATGCTTTCCTTGATAACTAGCATGCTGAACTTTCTCAGCAAAGCTGTTCACCTTTCTAGTGACATCAATAGGAATGGTCCTGTGAAAACCTTTGTTCCACAACTGTTGCACAGGAGCAGTTCTAGTCTCAGGATTTCCTGACTTAGCCTGCTGACCAGTGGATTGAATAGATTTGCTGGTCGAAACTTTCAATGTAGAGACAGATTTGGAACTGGATGGGGTTTCCAATTTTTCTTTGCCCTTGGCGGGGCAGAACGTGACAGTTTTGAATTCAAAGGGTTTTTTACTTGTGGGATTGTATCCTAATCCCTCCCTATTGAAATTTACCCTCGACCCCAGAAGGGCATCCAGATTGTTTCTCCCCTCTGTAAATTTTTCTAGCATTTTTCCTTTGTCCTCAACTCCTTCTGAAGTTCATTACATTGGTCCTGGAGTTCCTGATTAACTTTTCTAACCGCCTCATATTTTTCTGCAATCAGTCTAAACTCTTTTTTACTCTCTTCAGTTTTACTCTTCAGCTCATTCATCCTAGATAGATTTTCCTCTCTTTCCATTCTAAACTTCTCGATCTCACTTCTAGCCTGATCTAGCTCAATGGCCATCTCCTTGGTTTTCATGTTGTCCGTAACAGCAATAGAGTGTTCCTCAGAAACAGAGTGAAACTTTCGTTTAAGCATTCTGTGCTCCTTGGTTAGAAAATTATATTTAGCTAACAGGTCGCCATAGGCGTCCTCCCAATCATCCAAAGTAAAATTCTCAAATAAGTTCGTTACCTCTTCCTCATGGTTGGCCATGAGGCAAGTCTTCTCTTCACCTTCACTGGACGAGGTGGCTTCTGGATCCTCCTCCTCATCGCTCCATGTGCACAGCATGGCTTTCTTCTTCTTGTGCACCATCTTCTTCTAGTATCCGGGAACCTTAGCTTGCAGCTCTGGACATTCACTTTTCATGTGACCAGGTTTCTGACAATGGTAGCATGTAACTTTCTTAACAAACCAGTTCTTCTCAAGTTCTCGTTCAGGAGACTTCCTTGCAGCATTAAATCTCTTTCTCCTGTAGAATTTCCCTTTAGTTCTCAAGAACTTTCTGAATTGCCTGGTGAGCATGGCCTGCTCGCCCTTGTCCAGGTCTGAGAATCCGTCATAGTCTTCGCTGCTACCACTACTGCTGCTACTGCTGCTGTTCTTCTTAGTATGTCGTGAGACTTTCAGAGCAACATTCTTTCCCTTTCTGTCATGTCCATCATTCCCTTGTCTGAAGTTCATTTCGTGGGTCATGAGAGACCCAATCAGCTGGGTTACTGACATGGTGGATAGATCTCTAGATTCCTCTATGACGGTCACCTTAGTATCCCAGATGGGAGTTAGGGACCTAAGGATCTTCCTGACAATGTCTTCTTGCTGAATCTCCTTTCCAAATCCTCTCAGACTATTGATGATCACAGACAATCTAGCATACATTTCTGTGATCGACTCCTCTGGCTTCATCTTAAACAACTCATATTGAGTTGTAAGCATATTGATCATGGTAGCTTTCACCTGAGATGTGCCCTCATAAATTAACTACAATTCATCCCACATTTTCTATGCAGTCTTGCACGCTGAAATCCTCAAGTACTCTTCCGGGTGGACGGCGCACTGTATGATGCTAAGAGCTGTCCAATTCAGTGCGGAAAGCTTAACCTGTTCCTCTGTCCACATGTCTTCGTTCGGTGGAAGTTGGTACGGACCATCTGTAATTACTCTCCAGAGCTTGTGGCTTTGGGCCCTGATGAAGACTTCCATCCTGTTCTTCCAAAAGAAATAGTTATTACCATCGAAGAAAGGGGGACGGGTGATTGATTGCCCTTCAGCAATGTAGCTGCGAGGACCAGCGGATCCGTTTCCCTGGCCGTTGGACCACATATTGGGAAATACCCGCTCTGATACCAAGTGATACGAGAAATATAAAGTGATCTAGAAGGGGAGGGGATGAATAGATCACTATTTTCAACCGATTAAAAATTACTGAAGAATGATTCACTGAAAACAAACAATCTCGGAGTTGAACCCACAAAAAACCGCAGTGCGGACAATAGCTCGAGTGGATAGAAGGCACACCACAAAAACACCACAGACAATCACACGAGTACTCAGAGGTTTTTAAGGTGGTTCGGTCAGACCTCCAGTCTGCCTACGTCCACCCCTCACTTTAAATCGAAGTGAGGCTTCCACTAGCACCTGCTCGCAAAGCAGACTCAATCTGCAACAACGGCTGATTCACAGCTTCACCAGGGGAACACCCTCCCCTCTTCCTCCATACCCGGAGGGAACCCTAAGGACGCCAAGTCCCTAGAAACCAGGAAACAATTTCCTCTTCCTCCAACGGGAGGGAACACTAGTGATCTGCAGTCACTAGAACCAGAGACCAAGGTCTCTCTTCCTCTGAATCCCAGAGGGAACACCTCTTCTACGAGAGGGAACAATACTGCAACCTCTGTTGCAAGTAAACCAGAGAGAACACGTCTCTCTCTTTCCCTGAACACCAGGAGGTAACACAGAGAACTTTCAATCAAGAAAGAAAAACAGATAAAAACGAAAACAAGAAAGAAGGAATCCAAAACTCAGAAACTTGAAAGAATGTAGCTCAAACTGAGCAGCAGACTTCGGATTTGATCCGTAAGTCAATACCCATCTTCTGATCACTCTTCTGCTCTCTCTTCTCTCTCAACTGGAACACTCTAGTTTCTCAGGGAGGCTCTTTTCTCAGGGAGGCTCTTTCTCTTCTGCTCTCACTCAAATTTCTTAACTGTAACCTTGGAGCTCCTCTCGTTTCGTAGATGGTGAGGCAGTGCTTTTATAAGCGATCAGGTGGGTGCATGCAAGGCGTGTGCTTCCCGCGCTCGATCTAGAACCTTCTTGCCACGTGCCCTTATAGCATTGGTTCCTTTAGTATCGGATCACGTGCAGCCCAGACACCGGTGAATGTTCTTCCTCGGACCACCTTTCTTCTTTTTGTTTTTTCTTCTTCTCCTGCAAAGAATTAAAACGATTAAAACTCAGGGCCACAAAAACTAAAACTGCACGAGGTATGTGGTAGCAATATGAAATGCACTATTTGAGAATGACACGAGATACACAAGATTACTACAATACGAGATAAAGAGAGAATGACACGAGGTCAGATGAAAACAGCACGAGGTAAAAAGAGAACGACACGAGATACACAATAATAAAGCTAACACTACAAAGGGAACGACACGAGGTCAGATGAGAACAGCACGAAGTGAGAAGGAAATAACACGGAGTAAAACAGTAGTAAAACACGCGATCAGAGGACACCTGGACGAAGATAGAAAGAAGCAACACGAAGACATAAAAACAACACAAAGACACAAATACAGAAATAACATGAAGACATAAACAAAATGACTCGAAGACGAGGACGACACGAAACGACACGGACTGAAACCAACTCGAAGACGAACACAGAAACCGACACGAAGTGTGGTCACAAAGCAGAAAAGACACTTCCAACGTACAGCCTTCATATGATGACAGGTGATGTGTAGACTTTGCATTCAACTGGAACGAAAGTAAAGATGAGGCTGTATAGACTTGGCCAGAACATAAGACACGAAGACATAGGGGTGACACAGGAGCAACACGAGGTGGCACATAATGCAGCACGAGGTGCTGCAGTGTTCAGCACGCGATGGAACAAATAACGACACGAAGACAACCAACAAACATAGTTGGAACAACACGACGTACAAAAGGACAACACGAAGTGTAGTGAACACAAACAACACGAAGTATGAAAGGAACAGTACGGACATGCAAGGTATTATCTCATAGATATTTTTTCCTGTTAATCTTGGAAAGTTCGAATGCATAACATTTCGCAAGATATCTGATTAAAGTGACAATATTTAACATAGTGATGCTTATCATCAAAACACTAGGGAAGTCACAAAAATCCAACATAGTATATGACTTCATCATCGATATTGGGTTTATATCGATGCAAAGGAGTTTTATAGGTTTCATCAGAGTAGACGTAAGGTCTAGACTGGGTAGAGGTTATCGCAGGTGGGACATTGAAGGGTGCGTGGTTTTCTTCAGGACAGACATAGGGTCTGCACTGGATAGGGTCTCATCATTGATCGGGCGAGGTGCCGGTCGATCAATAGCTAGTTTCATCAATGATATTGGGTTCATATCGATGCAAAGAAAAGTGTTATAAGTTTCATCAGAATAAACAAAAGGTCTAAACTGGCGGGGTTTTAATTGGACATGGTTTCATCACTGATCGGGTGAGGTGCCAGCCGATCAGTGGTTGGTTTTATCGTCAACATGGGGCTTATATCGACGCAAGGAGTTTCATAGGTTTCATCAGTATAGACGTAAGGTCTAAACCGGACAGAGGATTTCATCATTGATCGGGCGAGGTGCCGGTCGATCAACGGTGGGACGTATGTAGAGGTGTAGGTCTCGTCAGGACAGACGTAAGGTCTATTGCAACAAGTTTTATCGCGGGTGGGACTTTGCCAAGAAATACGTAGGTTTCATCAGGATAGGTGTAGGGTCTATCCTGGTAGGGTTTCATCGTTGACCGGGCAAGGAGCCGATTGATCAAGGGAAGGTTCAGGAGTTTGATCAGGACAGACGTAAGGTCTGAACTGGCCAGGCTTTATCATAATGGTGACGGGTTTTATCGTCAGTGGGACATGTGAAAAGAGGGTATATAGATTTCATCAGGGTAGACGTAAGATCTATCCCGGAAAGGTTTTATCATCGATGGGGCATAGAGCCAGATGACCGACGGAAGGCTTTCATCAGTGAAGAGGAGGTGAAGGCAACATGCCGGTTGGCATGGAACTTCTGAATTACCACATTACTGACCCAAGTGCCCTTTTGGGTTTTCACCAGAGCCAGCCCCCTCTTGCTTTTGCCCACGCGTCCTTTCGGATTTTCACGTGGCGGGGTACCGGATTTTACCTGCAGTGCCCTTTCGGGTTTTCACCACAGCTGGGTTTTAGCCATTTTTGCCCTTGTCCAGAATGCCTGAACAAGTCTGGCGGGGTATCTCTATTTTTAACCCCATTTTTATATATATTTCTTTTGTCATTTTCTTTCTCTTTTTCTTTGTCATCGTCTTTTCTGGAACTGGAACTTTTATCCTATGGACCATGGTGTCATATGTTTATTGTGGACACACGATCATTGATGTGGGTGTCAACATCAATGCAAAGGGAAATATGGTTTCATGACCTATTCAGGCGAAAGGTCTGAATAGATAGCAGCTCGGGCACGGAGCCATTTGTCGGAAATGTGAGTTTCATCGTTAATGTAGGGCCTGACATTACCGCAAAGAAATAGAGTTTCATGCTCTATCCAGACGGAGGGTCTGAATCGATTCAAAGAGCAGTGTTGTGCTATGTCAGAGCGGGCGGAAGGTCTACTTTGGATCGGTTTTAGCGTCGATCAGGCAGTGTGCCAACTGATCGATAGCAGGTTTCATCATTGGTATTGGCTCATACCAATGCAAGGATTTCATATGTTTCATCAGGATAGACGTAGGGTCTAAACTGGATAGGGTTTTATCATTGATATCGGGCGAGGTGCTGATCGATCAATGGCGGGTTTCATCATCGGTATTGGATTTATACCAATGCAAGGAGTTCATGGATTTCATCAGGATAGACAGAAGGTCTAAACTGGATAGGTTTCATCATTGATCGGGTAGTGTGCCAATCGATCAACAGCAGGTTTCATCACGGCGGGACGTAAAGAGACATGTAGATCTAGTCGGAATAGACGTAAGGTCTAAACCGGACGAGGTTTTATCGCTGATCGGGCAGTGTGCCGTTCGATCAGTAGCTGGTCTCGTGGTGGTGGGCTTATTATCGAGGGAATTTTTCTTGAGCAATGCATGAAGGCTTCAACAGAATAGACGTAAGGTCCATTCCGGATGGGTTTAATCATTGATCGGGTAAGGCGCCGGTCGATCGACGAGGAGTTTTATAGTGGGAGGTGAGGCTTTCTTTGGAATCACCACATTACCGCCCTAAGCGCCCTTTCGGGTTTTCGCCGGAGCCAGCCCCCTCTTGCTTTTGCCCACGCGCCCTTTCGGGTTTTCACGTGGCGGGGTACCTGATTTTGCCTGCAGTGCCCTTTCGGGTTTTCACCACAGCTGGGTTTTAGCCATTTTTGCCCTTGCTCAGAACGCTTGAACAAGTCTGGCGGGGCATCTCTATTTTTAGCCCCTATTTTGTCATCTTCTATTCTCTCTTCCTCTCTCCTTTTTTTTAGAGGGTGACAGATCAGAATGCCATTAGATCAAGATAAGGGGTGGCTTGGTTAGGGCAGAGTGCCGCTAGACCAAGAGATGGGTAACTCGGCTAGGGTGGGGTGCCGCTAGACCAAGAAAGGGTAGCCTGGCTAGGGCAGAGTACCACTAGACCAAGGAAAGGGTAGCTCGGTTAGGGCGGAGTGCCGCTAGACCAAGAAAAGGGTGTAGCTTGGCTAGGGCGGAGTGTCGCTAGACCAAGAAAATGGTAGCTTGGCTAGGGCGGAGTGCCGCTAGACTGAGAAAAGGGTAGCTCGGCTAGGGCGGAGTGCCGCTAGACCGGGAAAAAGGTGTAGCTTGGCTAGGGCGGAGTGCCGCTATACCAAGAAAAGGGTAGCTCGGTTAGGGTGGAGTGCCGCTAGACCAAGGAAGGGTAGCCTGGCTAGGGCGGAGTACCACTAGACCAAGGAAAGGGTAGCTCGGTTAGGGCGGAGTGCCGCTAGACCAAGGAAAGGGTATAGCTTGCCTAGGGCGGAGTGCCGCTAGACAAAGAAAGGGTGTAGCTCGGCTAGGGCGGGGTGCCGCTAGACCAAGGAAAGCGTATAGCTTGGCTAGGGCGGAGTGCCACTAGACCAAGAAAGGGTGGCCTGGCTAGGGCGGAGTACCACTAGACCAAGGAAAGGGTAGCTTGGTTAGGGCGGAGTGCCGCTAGACCAAGGAAAGGGTAGCTCGTTTAAGGCGGAGTGGCGCTAGACCAAGGAAAGGGTATAGCTTGGCTAGGGCGGAGTGCCGCTAGACCAAGAAAGGGTGTAGCTCGGCTAGGGTGGGGTGCCGCTAGACCAAGGAAAGGGTATAGCTTGGCTAGGGCGGAGTGCCGCTAGACCAAGAAAGGGTGTAGCTCGGCTAGGGCGGAGTGCCGCTATACCAAGAAAAGGGTATAGCTTGGCTAGGCGGAGTGCCGCTAGACCAAGAAAGGGTGTAGCTTGGCTAGGGCGGGGTGTCGCTAGACCAAGAAAAGGGTGTAGCTTGGCTAGGGCAGAGTGCCGCTATATCAAGAAAAGGGTAGCTCGGTTAGGGCGGAGTGCCGCTAGACCAAGGAAGGGTAGCCTGGTTAGGGCGGAGTACCACTAGACCAAGGAAAGGGTAGCTCGGTTAGGGCGGAGTGTCGCTAGACCAAGAAAAGGGTAGCTCAGCTAGGGCGGAGTGCTGCTAGACCAAGGAAAGGGTATAGCTTGGCTAGGGCGGAGTGCCGCTAGACCAAGAAAGGGTGTAGCTCGGCTAGGGCGAGGTGCCGCTAGACCAAGGAAAGGGTATAGCTTGGCTAGGGCGGAGTGCCGCTAGACCAAGAAAGGGTGGCCTGGCTAGGGCGGAGTACCACTAGACTAAGGAAAGGGTACCTCGGTTAGGGCAGAGTGCCGCTAGACTAAGGAAAGGGTAGCTCGGCCAGGGCGGAGTGCCGCTAGACCAAGGAAAGGGTATAGCTTGGCTAGGGCGGAGTGCCGCTAGACCAAGAAAGGGTAGCTCGGCTAGGGCGGAGCGCCGCTAAACCAAGGAAGGGTAGCCTGGCTAGGGCGGAGTACCACTATACCAAGAAAAGGGTAGCTTGGCTAGGGCGGAGTGCCGCTAGGCCAAGAAAGGGTAGATTTTGTTGAGTCTTGTTGAATCTTTACATGTTTTGATGATGACAACACTATAAGTCTTAGTGGTGTTCAAAAATATTTCTCTGTGAAAAATTAACAAAAGTATTTTTCTGTGAAGAATAAACCTTCATTTCACTTCAGATATTTTCAGGGACTATCTTCGTGTTGGTTGGAACTTCGTCATGTTTGTGTATAACACCTCGTGTTGTACTGTTTGCCTTCGTGTCGTTTTAGTTTTAGTACTGGTTGTGTTTTCAACACGTCGTGTTGTCCTTTTGTACCTCGTGTTGTGTTAAGTTGTGTGCTGATTGACTTCGTGCTGATTCTTCTGAAGCAGCTCGAATTGTTCTGATGAACTTTGAGTTGCTTCTGTATGAACCTCGTGTCGTTAGCACTTAGTTGCTCATCTCGAGTCAGTCCTCTATGTTTGCTCTTGTGTTTTTGTGTCAATTACTGTAGTTCCTCGAGTTGTTCTTCTGCTTCCACCGTTTCATCACGTGTTGTTGAAGACGTGTCTATCTCATGTCTTCGTGTCGTGTTTCCTAGACCTCGTGTCTTTGTCGCTTTGTGACCTCACCTCGTGGCGATTTCTGTTTTCATCTTCGTGTTGTTTTCAACTCGCGTCACCTCGTCTTCGAGTCGTTCATTCGAGCTATTGTGTGCTCGAGTTGTTTTTCTTGTGTTTTCAAGTGTTGTTTCACTACGTGTCTTCGTGTTGTCTTTTGTATTCGTGTCTTCGTGTTGTCTTTGTATTCGTGTCTTCGTATTGTCTTTGTATTCGTGTCTTCGTATTATCTTTGTATTCGTGTCTTCGTGTTTCTTTTGTATTTGTATCTCCGTGTTGCTTCCTTCTATTTTCATCCTGGTCTCTTCTGATCGCGTGTCTTTCTATTGCTTCACTCTGTGTTATCTTCTTCTCACCTCATGCTGTCTTCATCTGACTTCGTGTCGTCTTCGTTGTTGTGTTAGCTGTGTTCTCGTGTACTTCGTGTCGTTCTCGTGTTATCTCGTGCTAAACTCATCTAACGTACCTCGTGTCAGTCACAGTATAGTGCACCTCATTTTGTTATCATATATCTCGTGCAGTTCTTTGTTCTTATTGCCAACCAACTTATCTCAGCTACATATAGCGAACCCTGAGCATTAATGTAATTAATCTGCTTGCAGGGATCCGAGGAAGATTACTCCTCAGTGTCTGGGCATCACGTGATCCAATGCTAGAGGAACCAATTCGATAAGGACACGTGGCAAGAAGGTTCTGGATCAAGCGTGGGAGGCACACGCATTCTGAACCGGATCTGCTGCTGCTGCTGATATAAATAGAAACCTTCGTCTTCAGATGGAGTATGATCGAAAAAGAGAAAGATATAGAAGAAAGAGCAGAAAAGCAGAGAGTCCTTCGATCCAGAAAAACGAGAGAAAGAAGAGAAGAAAAAGAGAGAGCAGAAACTGAAAGAGAAAGAAGAAGAAGAAGAAAAGAAGAGGAGAGAGAGCTTTACTGAGGATCTGATCAGTCTGTTCGTGGATCAAATCCAGAACGACTATGCTCATTGAGAGCTATATATCTTGCGTTTTATTTCCAGCTTCTGTCGCTGTCATTTTCATGTTTTCTTATTTTTCCTTTTGCTACCTTGTTTAGTCTTGTTCTTCCGATTGCCCTGTTGGGGATCGGGTTTCTCCTGGTGGTACAGGAGAAGGGAGATCTGATCTCCAGGTTGCAAGTGGCAGGTTGTCACTTGAGGGTTCCCTCTGGTTTAGAGGAAGGGAGGCTTGTCCTCCGGTCCTTGGCTTGTGGCTTGCAAGTCAAGGGGTCCCTCCGGTTGGAGGAAGAGAGGTCTTAGACCTCTGGTTTGCTAGTGACGGGGAGTCACTGGTGGGTTCCCTCCTGGTCTGGAGGAAGAGAGGCTAGGCCTCTGGTGGGTTGCCAGCAGTAGGTTGCTACTGGCTGGTTCACTGGTAGTGGGACTGCTACCAGTGGGGTTCCCTCTTGGTATAGAGGAAGAGAGACGTGAGTCTCTGGTTTCTAGTGACCGTGGGTTGCTAGTGGTTCCCTCCGAGTAGGAGGAAGAGGGGAGGTTGTTCCCCTGGGTAAGCTGTGTATCAGCGTTTGTTGACAAGCTGTGTTGCCCAGCTGTTAGTGAAGCCACACTCAGTTTGAGTGTGGGGTGGATGTAGGTCTGGAGGACCGAACCACCTAAAAATCCCCGTGCCGTGTGCTTGTTTTTCTCTTCTGGGCTTGGATATTCGGTAGATGCTTGTTTAGGCCGATCCTTCCCTATCCTCCAAGCAGTTCGTTCTGCGGTTAGTGTTTGACCATTGTGCTCTAATTCGGAAACTCCTGTTTGAGATCTAAACTTAATTTTTAATCCTTAATTTTTAACGGGTAAAGGTCCATTCACCCCCCTCTGGACCTATCAATTGGTATCAGAGCAGTTCCCTATATCTCCAGATTTAACGATCTGTAGGGGATCCTACTGGTCTGATAGGTGCATTTCTGTTTTGGTCTTACTGCTTGGTTTTACTCCTGAACTGATTTCAATGAAGCACCCACCGATCTTTAGTGGTTCTGGATTTAAGTTGTGGCTTAGAAGTCTGCGTTCCTATGTTAAACAACGTGATCCGGATATGTGGAAGTTGATTTCACATGGTCCACACAAACTGTCAAAGAAAATGTCCAAATGGACTGACAATGATAGATACATGTGTGATCAAAACGAGAAGGCTATGGAAATTCTGAAGGCTGCCACTGACAAAGCTTTACATTCATGTTTTTATCATTGCAGGTCAGCCACTGAAATTTTGGACCAACTGAAAATAGCCTTCGAGTCAAAGAAGGACGCATGCATGATGGCCAATGGGACTGATCACAGCAACAATCAAAGTAATGAAGAGGACAATGATGATCAGGTAAACCCTTTTCAACATTATACTATGGATGATTGGGAAAATAGCTATGCTGACTTGTTGGGGCTATATGAAAATTTAAAAAGAGAACATAAGAAACTGAGAAAGGGTACTAGGTTAACCAGTGCAAATTCCTCTTCATGTCAAAACTGTTTAAAATTGGAACAAACAAATGATGCTTCCATAGCTGAGATTCGTAAGCTTGAGAGTCAAATTAAATTCTTAAAGAAAAACAATCAAGAATCTGTTAATTCAGAACTGAATGAACTTAAATCTGAAAATGACTCTCTCAGGAAAATCATTGAAGAAAATGTTCAGAAAATTAAAAACCTTGAACAAGAAAACAAACTGCTAACTGAAATATCTGAATCTAATCAACAATTTGAACCACCGTGTGAAGATCAGATTTTAATAAATGAATTGGTCCAGAATGACAAGCTCAAGGGAGAAATTGAAAAATTGAAAATGTTGAACAATAGTATGTCTGAGAGACTTCTAACCTTAGAAAAAGGAAAAACTGTTTGCATTGAAGATTCTGATAAACTAAGCAATCTGGAAAATGAAATTGAGAACTATAAAATCGCAAACAAGGTGCTAAGTGAATGTGTAAACTGTAATGAACAAGAGATTGCCAGTTATGAAATACACATTGTTTCTCTGGAAAATGAAATAGAAGACTTGAAGAAATCCTTGTCAAAATTTGTGGAAGGATAAGAAAATCTGGACAGATTGTTAGGTGTTAAAGTTAATTTTCAAAAAGAAGGGTTGGGCTATAACTCAACAAAGAAAAAGAGTTTTGAAAATAAGATTCAAACTTCTGCTGTTTCAGATGTTGCATCTGCTAGCCTAGCCAGTCCTTCTGTATTTCAATTCACTGCTCAAAGAAGTCTGAAGACAACTGTAGAACAAAAAGGGAAGAACAAAGTGGATTCTACTACATACATGCATCCTGACTTTAAATCCCATGCTAACAAGAAACCTATGTCATGCCTTAATTGTCATAAAGCTGGTCATCAAATGCATGAATGCAAACTGAAAGGAAAAGATGACATGAATACTAGTAAAATGCATGTTAGGAAAACTCATGACAGAAATCATGAGGTTTAGAAAAAAGAAAATGTCATGTTACTACTGCCATAGAATTGGCCATTTGATGCATGAATGTAGATTGATGGAAAAGGATGATATGGATGCTAGGAAATATCGTGATAGAAATCCTGATGTTCATTCAAAGAAAAGGGAATGTTCGCATTGTGGTAGATTAGGCCACACCCTTGCTCAATGTTGGTTTGCTAATGGAAAGAAAAAACCACTCCCACATCATGCTAAATTTTATGCTAACCAACATGCTCTTAATATCAACAAAACTGCTTCTCCGAACCAGCATGTCAGATGTTTTAATTGTAACAAGCTTGGGCATAAGGTCACTAAATGTTGGGCAAGATCTTATAGGAGAGAGTCTCCTTTCTGCTCCCATTGTGGGAAGCATGGCCATGCAGTCAAGGACTGCTGGCATGCTCAAGGTAGAAAACTCAATTCTAAAACTGTTAATCTCCCTGCGAATAAAAATGCATTTGGTAGAAATGTCTTTAGAGGCAAGCACAATGAGTGCTTCAAATGTGGGAAGCCAGGTCACAGGATTACAACCTGTTGACTGGCAGGATATCAAAACCAAACTGGTTTTGGCAAACAGAATGTTTATTCTGTTAACAAGGAGTCTCATGTTTATGCACATAGGATTCATGCTAACAAGGATATGCATAAATCAGTACTGAAAGCTGCTGCTCCTTGCTATCAAGTTAAAAATGTGCTGAGGAAACTTGCTAGAAGTAATACTATCATGTCAGGACCCAAGACTTCTTGGGTACCTGTTTGTGCAAAATAACTTTGCTTTGCAGGTGTGCCTTGGATGGAATAAAGGGGTAATAAACTAGGGCACATAAAAGGACCCCATGTCTGAATGCTCCAGGTAAATTTACTGCTTCCCTCCTAATCTGAATTCAATCTCCAATCTATCAGAATGATGTTTGTTGTTGTTCATATAAACTGCCTATTTTGGACTAGACAGAATTATCATGATTAGAACAACCTCTCTAGTCTGCCATGCCCGTTGATTATCATGTTTGACCACTATGATATATCAAATAGTAAGCTATCAAAAGGCAGGGAAATCTGTCCTGAGGTGCTTACTATGTGTGAGGTGGTCTTTCAGACCAAGTGCTCCGCCTAGTACCATGGGTCATTCTGCTGATCAGGGGAGCCTGTATGTGCATGATTCACAAACTCACATGTTTAATTTTCATGGCAAACACTGCATTCAATAAATAATTAATACTTCCAAGAGTCGTGTGTGAGATGTCCTTGAGTGGGTTGAAAAGGAGTTTGATAGGCCATTTGGTTTCAGAAAAATTTTGTCAGCCGATGTAGTTAATGTGGTGTTAAGATCTATCATCTCATGAGGTTGCAGTTTATTGCCCAAGAGCTTCTCTGGATGTGAGACAGAACTTCTTCAAGAATATTATATTTGTAAGCGTCCTTGGTGCTTAATGTCTTGAGTGATCTCTCACTTGTTGGCTTGCTGATAGGAGTGCTGCTCATCTCATCTCTCTCCATTCGGTCTGCCACCTTCTTATCTCTCTCCTATCACTTTTGGTTCAGAAATTCTCTCAAAGAAATTTTTTTTCTTACAGTCTTCTTGCTCTTATCAGATGTGATCTGTATACCTTAAACCACCCAATATCTAGTGTAACAACTTACACATGTTAATAAAGAACTTCAATGTATGGGGGTTATATTTGGTCCTTGATCCTTCTAAGTTATCCTCACAAGTGTTGGTCAATATATTATAAAACTTCCTATTAAATGAGAAAAACTTGTTGAGGATCTCGATTTAACTGAAACTTATGTGAAGAGAGCTGTGAGATAAAAATTGTGTTAAGTAAGATATCTGTCTTTTGTCTAAAATCATGAGAGGTGCCACCAGGGAATACGCCATTCTTTGTGGCAGAGCAATGGCTTTTGTGGAGAAATAGACACTCTAGATCAGAGAAGTCCAGAGTTTCTGTCATGATACAACTAGCTATCTATGTATAGAAATGTTAAAATAATACAAAAAAAGGGAAAAGTCAACAAAGAAAAATTTCATTGGCTTTGATTGGCATAAAGGTAGTCCGTCCTGAGTAACCAGGGTTTCTGGTGTCTGATAAACATGTCTCCTTGTGTAAAAAGGGACTATTCTACCTTGTGCTCAACAAATTGGTTGACCCTGTATGCCTTCTCTTGTCCATTAAATGAAGAAATGAAATCTGCTTGACATCGATGTGTTATTTCTTTGCTTGACAAACATAAGGAGTAATTTAATCGTGACTCTCTCTAGGTTAAGCAACTTTAACAGCTAATTTTGTGATCATGTTGATTTAATATCTTGAGGTAACTGACCATGGAATTTGGAAGAATATAACTAGTCCATATATTGAAGGGCAAACTTTAACAGGCAATGGCTGTGTTACATCATGACTGAGGGTAGTTTGGGTATTTTCAGAAAAAGTTTGATAAGAGTGAAAAGCAACCCGACAAAACCCTTCTTGTTTTACACGCCTTCATCCACAAACCCTCGTTTCCCCTTGCCGCTTCCTACTCATCTTCGTGCCGCTCCACCTTGAGTGTTGCTTCAAACTCATCTCTATCTTTTCCCGCTCACTTCCTTTCCCCACAGAGATCTCTTCCCCTCTTGGGTCTAGCTTCACTTCCAGTAGCAACCGGTAGGAGAGAGTTGATACTCTAGGAGTCTTGGCAAATGGATCAGCAAGCATCCGCCGCTCAGGTTGAAAGGAAGAGGAAAGAAAAGGAAACTGCTGAGGAGCCTCCGTCCAAGCAGCAACGTTGTCTAGAATCAGAAGCTGCTACGGGAATGTCTTCAGAGCAAGGTACCAGGCCTTCCCAGTCTACCGTATTTTTAGAGAGTGGTAAAATCATTCCTCCGAGGATAGTTGATTTCGGTGATGAATCCATGGTCCTGAAGTTTCTAGAACTCTTGAAGATCTTCGAGTTTCAGGAATGGAGGAAATTTTTGGAAGATCACCGGGTATTCTACCCTAGCCTGGTGATGGAATTTTACAACAACTTGTTGTTTAGCCGAGATAAGTCTGCATTGATTTCGACTGTTAAAGGGGTTGAGATAACAGTGACATGCAACTCTCTCCATGAAGCTCTAAGTATTCCAGAAAAGGGAGAGGTGAAGAGAGGGTACAGATACAGTCTTCATGAGGCGTTTTCGGTTATTACTGGTAAACCCAGTAACATTCTTGACAAGGGGCAAGTGAAGCTGAAAGCTTTCCAAACCTCATCATTTCCTCCTCTTCACAAGCTCCTTCAAAACATAATTGCTTCTAAAGTCACACCACAGACTGGAGCTAGGGGTAGAATCAGAGACACACAGAGATTTCTACTATTTTGTCTGATTCAGAATGTAAAGATATGTTTGCCAGAAATCATTTTTACTGTCATGAAGGGATGTATTGGATCCAAGAGACACCTTCCCTATGCTGCCCATCTGACAGACATCTTCAAGTATTCAGAGATTTGCTTGGATGGAGAGGCTGCATCTGAAGTTAAGGCCCGGAACATATTTAATATGAATTTTGTTTCAGTGTTTTTGGGCTTGGAGGGCTCTTCAATGGTGGGGCAAGTTAAGGCCCAGAAAGTCAAGGAATCACAAACTCAGGGGGAGCATCTGGAACAATCTCAAGACTTAGCTCAAACTGGTGTGCAATTAGTTTCTGAGATTGCTGTACAGGATACACCAGATGAACAACCACAGTCTATTGCGTCTGCTGCACTCACTGAAGTATCTTTTTCCTTTCAGAGGCTAGTTGAGGTTGCATCTGAAGAAATTAGGTTGTCTGAAGAAAGTATTCAGACTGATCTAGATGCAAATATTGATGGTCTGTTTGATTCTTTTGGGAAGACATCTGAAGAGGTGATATTGCCCGTGGAACAGCCAGGTAAAGAGCAAGAAAGTACTGATCAAGAACTTGCTGATTTTGTTAATGTGATTCTAAGAGAGACTGTAGAGAAAAGCTTGGAAGAGGCTACCAACTTGGTTACATCTGAAAGTCTTGAACAGGCACCTGTTGACAGCCCTGCAGATCATGATCTCATGGAAGATAGAGGGGATAACAGTCAAGAAAAAGTTCCTGTCATAGAATTGGATACAGAATCTTCAAATGAGGAAGAGGAACCTAAAATTGTAGTTCCTCTCAAAGACACACAAGCTGAAGTTGAAGATCAGGCTCCAGCAGTAGACAACCAACCGCCAGTGCAAGAATTTTTTGGTACACCTCTAGGTCCACCTAGACTTCTCTCTGCACAGGCGCCCAACATTGAATCTGCTCGGGCACCCAACATTGAAGAACTCCTCATAAACTTGACTCAACAGATGCAGAAACAAGATAAGAAATTAGATGATCTGCTCAAATATGTCACTCTGAACATCAATCAAGTACATTCCAGGCTACTGAAGCTTGAGATATCTCTCCTCACTGAATGGAAAAGGTTCCTACTCAACAAAAAGGCTTCAGATGATGCCAACAGATCCTTGATGCAAGGTTTGCAGGAGGTTTGTTCAAAGATAGCAAAAGCGCTGCGTGAGTTACAAGATGTTCAAATTTCCTCCTTCAAACTATCTACCAACATTATAGATCATTGCTTTGAGATCAGAACATCTTTAGAAGTTTTGAAGAAGTTATCCAGTGCCCTAGGTCCAGGTGTTCAGTAGATCTATGATAAATTGGTCGCCTTCTTAACAGAAATGACAATTCTGACAGACAGATATGAAACTGTTAATATTCGCCAAGACGACATCATTTCTGAAGTGGCACATGTCAGAAGCGCTGTGGTGTATTGGCTAGCTGAATTGTCAAATGACCTAAAGGAATTTCAGTCTACCTTGGGTTCAGCACCTGGTCAAACTTCTTCTAGCAGAACTCCACCTCAAGAATATACCTCTGCTTCTCCAAGGGGAGACCACCACATGGCAGGCCGCGTGGCCCTTCTAGCAGACATGCCAGGCATTTTTCTTGAAAAGACAATGCTCTGTATCTTGTTGCCCATTTTGAGGCTTTCTCTATCACACTCTTGGACTTATTAATTACATTTCATATCATTTGCATTGTTGCATCCTTATTGTTTCCTTCTTTTTGATGATGACAAAGGGGGAGAAATCAGGCCTTTGCTAGCTCATTGAGAATGTTTGTTATTCATTGAGAATGGTTATTTGACACTTTAAAAATGTTTAATAATCGTGCTAATGTTTGTTTAGCCTTGGAAAGGCTGAAATTTTTTTTGCAAAGACTCAAGACTCATAGTGTTCCCATCCATCAAAAAGGGGGAGATTGTTGAGTCTTGTTGAATCTTTACATGTTTTGATGATGACAACACTATAAGTCTTAGTGGTGTTCAAAAATATTTCTATGTGAAAAATTAACAAAAATATTTTTCTGTGAAGAATAAACCTTCATTTCACGTCAGGTATTTTCAGGGACTGTCTTCGTGTTGGTTGGAACTTCGTCATGTTTGTGTATAACACCTCGTGTTGTACTGTTTGCCTTCGTGTCGTTTTAGTTTTAGTACTGGTTATGTTTTCAACACGCCGTGTCATCCTTTCGTACCTCGTGTTGTGTTAAGTTGTGTGCTGATTGACTTCGTGCTGATTCTTCTGAAGCAGCTCGAATTGTTCTGATGAACTTCGAGTTGCTTCTGTATGAACCTCGTGTCGTTAGCACTTAGTTGCTCATCTCGAGTCAGTCCTCTATGTTTACTCTTGTGTCTTCGTGTCAATTACTGTAGTTCCTCGAGTTGTTCTTCTGCTTCCACCGTTTCATCACGTGTTGTTGAAGACGTGTCTATCTCATGTCTTCGTGTCGTGTTTCCTAGACCTCGTGTCTTTATCGCTTTGTGACCTCACCTCGTGTCGATTTCTATTTTCATCTTCGTGTTGTTTTCAACTCGCGTCGCCTCGTCTTCGAGTCGTTCATTCGAGCTATTGTGTGCTCGAGTTGTTTTTCTTGTGTTTTCAAGTGTTGTTTCACTACGTGTCTTCGTGTTGTCTTTTGTATTCATGTCTTCGTGTTGTCTTTGTATTCGTGTCTTCGTATTGTCTTTGTATTCGTGTCTTCGTGTTTCTTTTGTATTTGTATCTCCGTGTTGCTTCCTTCTATTTTCGTCATGGTCTCTTCTGATCGCGTGTCTTTCTATTGCTTCACTCTGTGTTATCTTCTTCTCACCTCATGCTGTTGTGAGCGACGTCACGCGGTTCAGGGAATAGCGGAGAAGACGCGGAGCGCGCGCGGGCTCCTCTTTCTTTTGATTTTTGTTTGCTGCAACACAGAAATAAGAGAAGAGAGAGAAGGGGCCACCACGGGAGATTGCTCCGGCGGGGCGAGCGGGACAAGTGTGATATAGCAAAATATGGGGTTTAAACGGCCATAGCGGGAAGTGACTCACCGTGGCCTCGGGGGGACGGGAATGGTGCAAAAATTAAATAACAAGAATTGAAACGGCCATTGGGGAAGTGACTCGCCGCGGCCTCGAGAATATGAGCAGATAATAAGATGACAGAATATAGAGAGAATACAAAGAGCGGGAATTTAAACGGCCATTGGGGAAGTGACTCGCCGCGGCCTCGAGAACACAAATAGATAAGAATATAACATATAAGAACGGGAATTTAAACGGCCATTGGGGAAGTGACTCACCGCGGCCTCGAGAATATGAGCAGAATATAACAGAATATAAAGAGAATATAAGAACGGAAATTTAAACGGCCATTGGGGAAGTGACTCGCCGCGGCCTCGAAAACAAGATGTGATCGCCAGGGGCCGAAAGACCCCAAAATAAGAAAGTGATCGCGCCTACCTCAAGAGCGAGAGATGGCGGGTTACTTCTTCCTCTCCCTCTGGCCGGCCGACAGAGAGGACTTTCCTCAGCTACCCTTGCAAAACAACGACAAACAAATGACAAGTGGATTAGAAAGATGGAGGTGTAGTATTCAAATCCTTGCGATAAAAATAATGAAATTATGGCAAGACACACACCTCGTTGGTGTTATCTTTTAAACCCCTCTCGGACTCGAGTAGGAGGAAAATGAGATGATGGATGTAAGAAGTGTATAAGAAAAGGCACCCTTATGAAGGGGGATAGGGGATGCGAGATGATGAATGCAAAAGAACTACGAAGAAAAGGAAATAATTGGCTTATTGGATGTGCCAATGGTGAAATCCGGCAGAGCTCCGACAGCGTGGGGATGACGTGGAAGTGCGGTGGATGAAGACGACCTTCCTCTCGCGAGCGTGAGTAGCCGAGAAGCCGGCAGAACCTCCACCTACAAAAGAACCCACGGGTTAGAAAATGAATCTGTAGCCTCTGGGCTCCGGCAGCCTATCGGATCACTTCTAAGCTCCCCTAGAACTGAGGGGGTGGGCCTCTATTTATAGGACTCCGGAGGGTGGAGGCGTCCAGGACCCTGGACTCCTCCATCAGGGCCGAAATAATATTTTATTCCATTTTTATATATTTTTTTGGAATACTTTTGTGGAGGCGTCCAGGGCTCCGGACGCCTCAAACAAGTCCACCGAAAATCGACGACGGCCGCACGCGGTTTGGCACAACGCGTGGGTTTGTGAGCGGCGCCTCGTGATTCAGAAATGGGCGCGTCCAGGAGCCTGGACGTCTTCAAAATTTGGATTTTTTCACACACGACAAACTATCGTTCGGTGGGCGGCGCCCGTGAGAGAGTTGATGGAGGCGTCCAGGGGCCTGGACGCCTCCAAAAATATATTATTTTTTATTTTTTTTTGTCTTTTATGCCAAGGCTGGCATTTTAATTTTTTATATTTGTTTTTATGGAGGCGTCCAGGGGCCTGGACGCCTCCATTAATATGTATATATTTTTATTTATTTTTTTGTCTTTTTTATGCCAAGTGGCATTCTACAAATATTTTTTATTTTTGTTTTTATGAAGGCGTCCAAGGGTCTGGACGCCTCCATTAATATATATATTATTTATTTTGTTTTGGGCCCCGAGAAAATAATAAAATAAATTAAAATCATGGGGGCGTCCAGGGGCCTGGACGCCCCCATTAAGACCCACCCGGGTCCTTAGGTCAGGCGTCGGCGGGCGCCCGGCAGACACCCTTCTTGGTTCCGGAACCTCTTGATGCGTCTGACTGGTGTTGATGCCGTCCGAATGCCGTGACGAGACGATTCCGGATGCCGAAAAGGGCGGAAGAAGACTCAAGAAAAGGAAGTACTCAAGTGATTCGAAATGCGTAAGCCGTCGCGGGGCGTCGTATAGTAATATGAGACTTTCTCAGGAGACGTCAGGAATGGCGTGTCTACAGCTGCCCCGCCTTGGCGTCTGCTTTGCAAGGGAGCGACACGTAGTGGAATGGTATCGAAGTGGAGTGGAGTGAAGTGGGAGCGGACTGATAAGTTGATGCCAAGGTGTGATGAGACACGCTTTTGACGTTACTGTTTGGAATCTTTCCTGGAGTTTCAATGAGGCGACCTTGAAGAAGGTCTTTCAAATATTGACGATTACTTGGACGGAGATCAAATAAGGGAGGGTGAGATGTGCGCTCAGGCACAAAAACAAAAGGAGACCAACTTCTCGGTGTGGAAGTACCTGGGTCATAAACCGGAGGTTTCACCTTTGGGGAGCGGTTACCAGCCAATGTGGAAGTGCTGCGGCCAAGGTGGGTCAAAAAAGGTAAAGGAATATCTGAGGGTCTGTCCAAACAAGGGTCTCCTTTTGGAAGAGCAGCGTCGGGGCTGTCTCAAGGAAACTCGGTATTTCATTCGGAGTGGAATATCTCATATTTGTGGGAATTGAAACACAACGGCTTTCACAATCGAATCACTTGAATGATCTTCCACAATAAATCAAAGTTCTATATGAATGCATGCTGGGTTTAAAGAAAAATTCAAAACAAACTAAAATAGAAAATAGCCAAGGATAATATTGTCAACTTATGAAGGACGGGTCAGGATACCGACCCGGTGAGCTGATACTGGGCTGGGGCCCGTTTATCCGCGCATCAACTCACTGAATGGAACCGTCGTCCCCATTCTATCACAAATTGACGGCCTATCCGTACAACCCAAATTCTTCCGGGATCATCACCGTTTTTGTTGAAGGGGAACTCAGATCCCAGATTCGTTCGGGCCGCACGGTCCTTGGCATGTTCTAGTAGCGTACGTATCATATACTACGATGCATGACATGGTGGGACCAACCAATGAAAGGTGGGACAGGAGATAGGACAAAGACGTCCGTTAGTAAAACCTGCACAGGCCAGCAAAGGTTAGCAACATCATAAAGTAGCAGAATCATAGCAGAATCGCACCACAGTTCAAAGGAGATCCAGACAAAATCCTGATAGCGACCGCTGATGTGACATGTTCTGTCCTGTAGCGATCTTCCCTTCCTATAAGAACTCCCCTTAGGCTAGTTCATTCAAATGCACCAAGGTGGGTTTTGGAAGCTCAGGAGAGGAAGGAGAGGAGAATCTAGAGATTTTCAGGATGGAAGGAGAGTCTTCCCGCGTTATGAAGAGGAGTAGGCCTAGCAGCGAGATCAGGCGACTCTCCGACCTCGAGGGTCATTTGAGTGGGATGATCATGTCGCATATGGTAAGCTGATTCATTTCAAATTTCTCCACGTGAACCTTCTTCTTACTACCTTCCTTTCTTCTTCTTTCTTCTTCCAGCCATATCCACTCTTCCCAGGCCCGAGGAAGTTTTCCAAGCTGCCATGGCTTTCAAGGCTGACTTTCAATATTTCCATTGGCATGAGGGCCATACTCTCGAAGTGGCATCTGTAGGGGCTCCTTATTCACGCCAAGCATTACGAGAAGATTCGTATGGACTGGGCGGCTATGGGCGCACTAGTGGAGATCTGGCATCCCCAGACCCACACTTTTATCTTCCCAACCTTCGAGGTGACCATCCTCCTCGAGGAGGTGGAACTTCTGCTCGGATTGAAGAAATTCAAGAGTGACGGGAAGGTGAAGGCTATGCGGATGCTGACACGGGGGACTTCTGAAAATGTCCTTGGAAGCTTCATGCCGCCAGACGCAGCCAAAAAGGTCCGTACTCAAAAGGGGATCGATCTCCAAAAGCTTGCGGAGTGGGTCATGGACGCCCTGAGAGGGTCACCAGACGATGACTGTTTGGAGGGAATCATGAAGGGGTTCACCATTTGTCTGGCGGGTGCTCTCTTGTTCCCTTATACCGACAACATGGTGGAGGAAGACCAACTGGGTGCTATCTGCGGGATCTGGCGTGGAAAGAGGGTGGGACCCGCCGTCCTTGCCTATCTTTACAGCGGTCTTACTGCCTCGAGCATGGGTAAGCCTCCATTTGGTTGTGCACTTGTCTTGAATTGCTGGCTGGATTTGCATTTCAAATTCGACCACCGCGAGGGAATGCCAACCGCTTCGAAGCTCTTCCAACAAAGCCCTCTTCATCACATAGCCGACGTGTTAGGCTTCGGTGGTACCGTAGTGAACCGCGTTCCGTGGCTGAAGAAACGTGAAGACTGGCGGTCTCACTTTCGCACCGTGACACAAGGCTTCTTTACTTGCGCACCGGCATGTTTGCTTTCGCTAGATCTCCTCATGAGGTCTTCTCCCGAAGTTGATCTTCAACTGATCGGCGCGACCGAGTTCATCCTTTATAATGCGCATCGGTGCTGCCTCCAGATTGGCATCCCACGCCATTCGTTCCCGCCACCGACTGGCATTGTTCCTTTGAAGAAAAGGGAGTTGGGCACTGAAGCGGACGCGAAGGAAGCGAAGGCCATTAAAGCTCCCTGGAAGACAAGTGTTGCGGGAAAGGCCTTAGCGCACGTGGTGGAGGAATGCGAGCCGTGGAGGGCTTATGTAACCGAACTGGGGAAGTTAAGGCCTAAGGTGCCTAAACCCCTGATGTAGTTCACTCTGCTTTTCTGATGGAATAAAATCTGGCATGGATGTTTTGGACCTCCGTTAATTATTATCTTTTTTTGTGGTTTTTCTTTTTCTTTGTGGTTTTTATTTTGTTTGGATTATATTCTTATCTTTTTTTTCTTTTATTATATATATATATTTATTTATTTATTATGGGGGCGTGCAGGGGCCTGGACGCCACTAAGTTTTATTTTTTTTATTTTATTTTTTTTGACAATTTATTTTTGGGGGCGTCCAGGGTCCTGGACGCCCCTATTTTGATTTTTTTTATTTTTTTATTTTTTTATTTGTTTTATTTATGGGAGCGTCCAGGTGCCTGGACGCCCCTATTTTTTTCAATTTTGAAAAAAATAAAACAGTGTGGGGGCGTCCAGGCGCCTGGACGCCCCAATAAAAGGTCAATCTATATATAGGGGGGAGGGCTCCCCCCCCTACTCACTTATACTGTTCATTCTGACCGTCTAGCCACTCCAAACGACCCATTCTTAGTCCCAATGTAGCGAGGAGGATCGAGCCAGGGTCTAGAGAAGCGGAAACGACTGGCTCGTCGTGCGAGGAGGTTGAGGGATGATGCCGAGGAGGCCGCAGTAGAGGAGATTGCTGCGGAGGAGGGGATGGAGTTGCCTCTCCTGGCCGCGGAGGCTGCTGCGGGCGCTGGCGACGCGGGAGAGGACGAGCACGATCCGGTAAGCCCCTCGGAACTCTCACTCTGTGGTTCAATAGGCTAAACGGACGGGTTAGAGGCTGTGAGAGAAGGACGGGGAGTGAGGGAAGGAGGCGTCTAGGGGTCTGGACGCCTCCACTTTTTCTTTTTATTTTTGTTTATTTATTTATTTACGTAAATAATAAAATAAAATTAAAAAATAAGGAAGCGTCCTAAGCCCTGGACGCCTCCATAAAAATATACATATTATTTATAAATTTTATTTTGTGTTTTTGGGTTTTTTCTAAAAAAGAAAAAAAGTAAATTGGAAGGAGGCGTCCAGGGCATTGGACGCCTCCACAAGAAAATATAAATATTTTAAAAAAGTAAAAATAAAATAAAAAGGATAAGTAGTATATATACAGTGTTATTGTTTATTACTGTTCATGATGCTGATGTGTTCTTTGTTGGTTTTGTGGTTTGCAGGGCGTGATGAAGGGCCGGATTAGCTGGTCCCTGGTGGTGGCAGCATACCGTGGGCTACCGGATTTCCAGAGGGCGCGTGTGGACGCCATGGGCTTTGGAGCTTTCCTTAGGATCGAGCCCTTCCGGCTCGACCTTCCTCTTATCCAGGCACTGAGGGAGCGGTGGCAAGCACCGAGCCGGGTGTTTCTGATGCCCTGGGGGCACATGGTGCCGACGCTGGAGGACGTGGCTCGGATCACCGGGCTACGAGTTGACGGAGAGGCAGTCAGCGGCGACACCTACCCCGACTACCGAGAGAGCGCCCTGGACCTGCTGTGGTTGGAGACAAGTGTGACTGATAGAGACAGCAGGGTAGTGGGTCGAGTGGAGATCATGGAGGTGCTCGGATTCGTCGACCCGCGCCAGCGGGTTAGCGAGACTGGAGCGGAGTTCTTGGCTCGACTAGAGGGGGACGCTCGCGCTGCTTTTACCCAGGATCCGAGTGAGCGGGAACTGGTGGATCTAGACCTTCGGAGGTTTCTTTTCTTCTTCCTGGGCCGCCTTCTGCTGGGGACGAAAGGGGATGGCATCCACTGCCGTTTCCTCGGGATCTTGGCGGATCTGGACAGAGTGGGACACTATGCGTGGGGAGCGGCTCTGCTTGCCCATTTGATTGCTGATCTCTCCCAGACTTCGGAGAAGGAGACGACAGTCAGTGGCTTCGCACCTTTCCTCCAGGTAAACATTTTATTTATGCATTACTACAGTTAAATATGTAATTATTATACTAATGATGTATGATGGATGCAGGTGTGGAGCTATTACTATTTCCCGATGGGGAGGGCTAGGCATGGGAACAGGAGGGCCGTGCCTCTGGCGCGGCAGTGGAGGCCGGTCGTGGTTACAGCACCCCACGGCTACCAGCTGGCGTCACTTCGTCGGGAACTGAGCGAGTATCCCGAGGCCATGGTATGATGCATATGATTTTTTTTTTGTGTTTATGCATGTGACTAAATGGTAACTAACATAATGTATGTATGGTGATGCAGGTGGTGTGGAGGACCTACCTGGGCATGGGCGATGATGGCCAGCCCTGGGTTGTAGCGGGTCTTCCTCGCTTCAGGCGGGACGTGTGGGTCCATTGCCTGAACGAGATTGAGCCGCTGCGGTTTAGACTGGTCATGAGGACGTTGGGGCTGGCCCAGGAGTGGGTTGACGTAGATGCGCCGGCCCGCATTGGGCGGAAGACCAAGGGGAAGGCGAAGATTATGGACTGGCGTACGCGCTTCCCAGCATAGTACCAGTGTTAGGTTCGGTGCAGTATTCAGAGGGGGGGTGAATGAATATAGCTCGTTTAAAAATCTTTCACCCAATTAAAAACTAGAATACTAATAAGACTTTCACTCAATATAAAATTTCGCCCAAACTAGAACTATGATGCTAACTAGACATATTTACCAAATCTGAAAGCTAATCAACTATTCTATTCTACCAGTTAGCAAACACATGGAGCGCCCCTATGCATTCATCTAGCGGAAGCACAAATGAACACATCAAACCACAATGCACAAGGGGTTTTTAGGTGGTTCGGTACTCCAGACCTACATCCACCCCACACTCAAACCGAGTGTGGCTTCCACTAGCTCACGCTAGAAACAGCAGACTCAGTCTGCAACAAATGCTGCCAAACAGCTTGACCAGGGGAACAGCCTCCCCTCTTCCTCCCAACTGGAGGGAACCACTCGTGACACCAGTCACTAGCAAACCAGAGACACACGGTCTCTCTTCCTCCAGACCTGGAGGGAACCCCTGGACTTGAATCCACAAGCCCAGAACCGGAGACAAGTCTCCCTTCCTCCAAACCGAAGGGAACCCACAAGCAGCCCACCTGCTGCTTACAACCGGAGATATCAATCTCCCTTCTCCTGAACTAACAGGAGGAACCCCGACCTCTCTACAGAGTATCGGAAACACAGCAAACCAGAAAATAAAGGAAAAATAATAAATGAAAATAACTTCAGCAAAACAGAAAGCTGAAAAATGAAATGCACAATGTGGCTCTCAACGGAGCTGGCTGGCCTGGATTTGATCCACGGTCCAGTAGACGGATCTTCAGATAAGATCTTCCTTCTTCTCCACGAGCTCTCTCGCTCACTCTCTATCTTTCTTTCTCTTTCTTCTGCTCTCCTCTCACTCTCTGCTTCTTCTTCTCTTCACACTCTTCTCGAGCTCTCTACCTCTCTTCTTTTCCTTCTGCTCTTCTTCTTTCTCTTTTCTTTTTCTATCTGGATCGTGGCTCTCTGTATTAGCTTTTCTTCTCGCCAACTCGATCGAGCTTCTTCTGTGGAAGAAGGCTCATATATATAGCAGCAGCAGCATCATCAGCCACTACGTGTGACCTCCACATTTCCAGCCCTAATTATTCAGACCACGTGGCAGTCTCTCAGCAGGCTTCATTCCAGCCTCGGATCACGTGCTGCTCAGGTGTGTGGAATGTTCTTCCTCGGACCTGCAAGGAGATGAAAAGCCATTAAAACTGAGGGCCACAATAACTAGATCTGCACGAAGTATGTAGTAGCAATACTAGATGCACTGAGAACGACGCGAGATACACACTGTAACAGAGATAACACAACGAAGAGAACGACACGAAGAAGATGAAAAACAACATGAGGTAATAAGAAGAACGACACGAGATACATACGATGACTACAGCACGAAGTAAAGAAAATGACACGATGTAATAAACATTAAAGAGAACGGTACGAGAACAACATGGACTGGCAACAGAAACCGACACGAAGTGGTTGCAAACAAGCAAGACACGAGGTCTACGTAAAGCAACACGAAGTGTGGTCAAAGCGAGAACGACACGAGGTCTAATGAGAAAGACCAGCACGAAGACGGTGAAAACAGCACGAAGTGAAGAACAACGACACGAAGTATAGTGGTGACAAAAACACACACTACACAGAGAACGACACAAGGTGGTGGCACAGAAAGCAACACGAAGTGCTGCAATGCTCTGCACGCAGTGGAACAAAAACGACACGGAGTGAAAAACGGCACGAAGACGAAAACAACACTTAAGGCGAAGTTGACACGGAGTGAAAACGACACGAAGTCTGGGAGACACGACACAAAGTCACAAGAACGACAGTAACCAACACGAAGTGTGGTTACGAAACATGAACGACACGAAGTGTGGAAAACATGACACGAAAACGACACAAGGTCTGGAACCATGACACGAAGTCACAGAAACAACAGTAACCAACACGAAGTGTGGTTACAAAACATGACACGAAGTCACAGAAACAACAGTAACCAACACGAAGTGTGGTTACGAAACATGACACGAAGTCACAGAAACAACAACACGAAGTTATGAGAGGAAAAACGATACGAGGTCACGAAAACACAAGACAAAGACAAAAGATGAAATCGACACGGAGTGTAGGAACAACACGAAGACAGAACAGTGATTTGACACGAAGTGTGGTCAAGGCGAGAAAGACACTAAGTCAAAAACGAAAGACCAACACTAGGACAGAAACATAAAAATAACACGGAGACGTAGACACTAAAACAACACGAAGATGAAGACAAGGGAAACGACACGAAGTCTAACCTCATACAAGCTTTCCTGTCACGCATGGAAATCAACACGAAGTGTTGTAAGCTCATACGACACGAGATCTTTTCGTGTTAGTGAGGGGAAACAACACGAAAGCTCAAGTACAGAAACAGCACGAAGATTGAGTCAAATCTGATGTACAGACTTGAAGAACAGTCCAAAGTATAGACTTGCACGAGCGAGCTACAGTGCCAAAGTATAGACTTCACTGTACAGACTTGGAAGACCAGTGTTGAATGTGTAGACTTGTAGTTTATCATGAAAGAAGGCCAGTGTACAGACTTTGGCAAAGCAAAAGGCTGTATAGACTTGGAGACCCAAAGCCATTGTGTAGACTTTGTCTAAGACAAGGCATGAGCTGACGTTGTATATACTTAGCCAATGCAAACCAGTCCGATGTATAGACTTTAAGGAAATGCATGCTACAGTGCAATGTCTAGACTTGCGATGTGTTCGCCAAATGCACACTACAGTCCAATGTATGGACTTAGATGAATGATGCATGAGACGCTCAATGTATCGACTTTGAGCTTGCTGTGCAGTGAATAGACTTAGGGCATAAACCCCACGAAGCACTGTATAGACTATGCACATAACATAAGTCTAACATAAACAATATATCAGTTGTACTAGTCACAGTCATGATGCAATCATCAAGGCACAATGTCATGAAAACACTATATCATTGCTATCATCAAAATACAATATCAATCATCAAAACCACAGCAATGAATGAATGCTTTATGCATCAGTTTAACATGTAACAAGACTGAACATCAAATATGTTAATCTAAACTGAGCAGCAAGATGACTGAACATTTGATAAACTCACATCAACAACCAATCATTAAAACCATCATCAAAACCACAGGGGCACAACAATCTCCCCCTTTTTGATGATGGCAACACTTTCAATACATTGAGTCATTCTGATGATGTGAGGCATTCTGAGGCATTCTGAAGACTCAAATTATTCTCCCCCTTTGACTTCATCAAAAAGAAAAATAATTTGAGAAATTATAGCATGTATAAGAGTTCAGTCAATTTCTCCCCCTTTCAACAACATGATTCTCCCTTTTTGGCAAACAATCTCCCCCTTTGATATAAACAAAATAAACCATGGGAAGGGTTAAATGCAAAAATGCAGATGCAACAAGGAATGCAATACTCCCCCTAAGTATGTGAATGCAAGGTCACAAATGATATGAACATGATTCAGTGTGACAAGGAATGCTCCCCCTGAATAGATGCCAATTGATATGAAATTGATGCAAGACTTGGAATCTCCCCTTCAATAAGTGGAATCTTATGAGATGAATGAGAAGGAGACCGCAGGGGCAAACAAGGAGAGGTTCAGGTCAATGAACCAATAACATGAGCAGAAGAAATTCAGTTAACAGATTTTTCAAGGATGCTCCAAATCCAGAAAATTTTAGGCAGTTTTTCAAAGAGATATCAATCTCATAAATTTAAAACATAGGTTTTCAAAGTCTTCTATCATAAGGGCTTATGAATGACATTTATTGAACAGCATGGTTTAAACATGATGTATGCAGAGTTTATTAATAAAATTCTGTATTGATATCTAAAACCATGGTTTAATAAAAAATGAACCAAGCCCTCGGATTTATCTTGATTATCCTCCCTTTGTCTTACACAATCAAATCTATTGACTTCTTTCAGAATTACATGTACTAGTATTGAAATCAAGCAATTATGAAGTCATATGATTTTGTCTAGGGTGGTAGCAAATTGATTTTAGCATCAATATTCAGATATTTCAATTTTGTTCAACAATTTTTCATGCTACAAATTTTACGAGCACTCTAGTTTAGTTCACACCTTGTAACTAGAGGATATATACCTTGATCAGAGGCCAATATCCCAAAGCACTTAGTGTGACTGACTGTCATGCTACATATATGAACAGAGATAGCATTTACACATCATGACACACTTGAAATCATTTCTGGATGAGTGAGTTGTATTTCTCAGTGTGCATGCCATTGCTCTGCCTGATTTTTTCAATGAATTCCCATTTTACAGAGTTAACTAAGGCACCTCATGACACAGTCCTTTGGACTTGTGTTTCTCAGTGACCCATGTCATTGCCCTGACAGATATTACCCTTTAGACATTTCAGAAACATTCATTTGCTTCAAAACAATATTAATATCATGTACTTAACCAATTAAAGTCATGTATTCAAAAGTGCAGATTTCAGAAGTTTTTTGCAAGACATAGTTGGTTAAGATTTATTAAACATGATTCAGATATGTTAAGAGATTTTGAAGTTAAACTCCATGAATACATTAAGCTTAAACCACATGAGTTATTTCAGTCATTCTTAAGAATGTATAATAGAAGATTTCTAGTTCAAGAGTTTTTCAGATTTATGATCGAGATAGCCCATTGAAATCTTCATGAAAGACTGATAGAATTCTGAAGTCAAATGATATCAATTGATAGTAGAAGTACCAATTGTTAAGAGAGATTGTGAAGCTCAAAGTTTTTCAGAATATGATTAAGGTTTGTCAACAAAATCAGTAAGAGAGGATATGCAGTGAGCTCTGACCCATGTATGCATTTGACAGCCTATATGCAATGCACTATATGTATGCAGGGACATGCAAAGACTCGACATTTAATTGCTATGCAAAGATATGCAACTAACTCCCCTTGAGAACATGCAATGTTTGCACTGAGAACTGAACATATGATACCAAATGATTCATGCACAATCAGACTGTCCTTATCAGCAAGGTGACCCATGGTACTAGGCGGAGCACTTGGTCTAAAAGACCAGCTCTCACATAGTAAGGACCTCCGGACAGATTTCCCTGCCTTTTGGTAGCTTACCATTTGATATACCATAGAGATCATAAATAACAAGATAAACTCAACAGTCCTTTATGCAATTCAACATATAAGAAGTCTGGCATATCATTCATCATGGCATTGATATGTAATGCATTCAGAGGTAAACTGCAATTATTTCCATGTGCATTTCAGATTTTCAATTAGATTCAGTTAGATGATGCGCAAAAGACTTAATCATGATATGCAGGCATTTAGAGCACCCAAATTCAGAAGACAGAATTTAAGCAAAGTTTTTCATAGCTAACCTGAAATGTAGTCATGGGGTTTTCAGTCTTTAGTGCCTTGGTTGATTAACCCCCTTTATTCATTTCCAAGACACACCTGCAAAGATTAATTATTTTGATCCTGCAGGAACCCAAGCAGTCTTGGGTCATGTATTACCTCCAACATGTGTTCTAAATATATTTTGTGCATGAAGGTCATCAGATGTCGTCAATTTGCAGTTGGACATGGAGTGTCCATACTGACCACAATAATAGCAAGAGACAACAGAGTTTTTGTTCCTTTGAGCATGCATGTTAGTATGATCATGAAATCTATTCAGATGAAGGTTTTTGTTATCCATATGAACATTTTGTTTTTTATTTCCAGCCAACCATCCTTGATTAGCTTTATGACCTGGCGTTCCATATTTAAGACATGGAAGTGTTTTTCTTTTAAAGCCATAGTCATTTCTAGCAGCAACATGGGGAGCAGGGAATTTTACAGATTTGGAATGAAAAACCTTCCCTTTACATGCCAACAGTTTCCTACTGTATGGCCATGCCTCAAGCAGTGAGAGCAGACAATTGAATTTCTTATTTTAGCATTCAAATCAGCATGATAAGACTGTGATGTTTTCTTACTTCTAGCACACCAGCATTGTGCAGCAGTATGATCTACTTTACCACATTCAAGGCAGTTAGTTCTTTTATTAAGATGAGCATGATTGTTATCATGAGAATTTTTGGCTTTTATGTCATCTTGTCTCATTAGGTCACATTTATGCATGACATGACCAATTCTATGACAGTAAAAGCATTTAACACTTTTCCTTTTATTAGAAAAATTCTTGACCTGAGAATTTTCAGCAAACAATCCTTTAAAGATATGTGCATGTGAATATGAATGAAGGCTATGATTGTCATGCACAGTTCCAGCCAAGATATTCATGGATGAAGTTGAGCATGAACACACAGAATTCTGATTTGATTTTTTATCATTCAGGGTGACATTCATTTTCTCTTTCCCTTTCACAGTTTTTGATAGAGAGGCTATCTCAGATTGTATGGAGGATATTTTCAATTCAGATTTTGTTAACTCTTCCTCACATATGACGATCTATTTTTGTAGGGCATCATTCAAATTTTTTAATGACTCATTCGTTTCTCTTAAGGATCTGATTGTATTCTTTTGAAAATTATCATCAAATTTGATTTCCTTAACCAGATCCTCTAAGATTGTACATTGATTGCATGAGTCTTCCTTCTAAATGCCTTTTTCTTTTTCAATGGTTAACCATTGCTGTCCCATCACTGTGTTCAAGACCATCAGTTTTTTATTTTCATCTTTTAATCTTCCATTTTCTTTTCGACATTCAGCACTGTCCCGTTTCAGATTATCCATCATGGATTTAAGCACAGTTACATCTTGCATGCTCTTAAGGAGATCAATATCTTTCTCATTCAGATTGTCTTTTAATTCTATAATCTTGTTTAGACAGTTTTGATTCTCAACTTTTAAAGCAAAATTTTGTTCTTTAACATTGTTAACGTCTATCATGCAGACATCATAAGAATCTGATAGCTCATCATAAGATAAATCTTCAGGTTCGGAGCTTACCTGAGATGATGAGTCATCCCTTTGGTCTTCATTGTGATTGCTTCGGTTGGCCATCAAACACTGATCATTTTGCTCTTCATGAACGGCAGCCACTTTGTTAAAAATTTCCTCCCCAGATGTGCACTCGAAGACAAATGGAAATAGGTCAATATTGACTGCCGCTGTCAAAATATTAAGAGCCATGAGATTCTCACGGTTCTTCAGTCTGTCCTCCTTGGACCATTTAGTCTGATCGTAAGACAATTTATGTGGGCCTCTAGACACAAGATTCCATAGATTTGGATCAATGGAATTTAAGTAGACAACAAGGCCGCCTAACCAATCACAGAAATTAGAACCATCAAATATCACGGATGGAGCCATTTGATCAAGCGATCAGTAAGCGTTCGATCAAAAATCCAAGCAACAGTCGAGCAGAAGAACACCTCACAATATGGCAGGATCCCCTTCAGATCGTTGGATCTATTGAGCTAGGGAACTTGGCTCTGATACCAATTGTTAGGTTCGGTGCAGTATTCAGAGGGGGGGTGAATGAATATAGCTCGTTTAAAAATCTTTCACCCAATTAAAAACTAGAATACTAATAAGACTTTCACTCAATATAAAATTTCGCCCAAACTAGAACTATGATGCTAACTAGACAGATTTACCAAATCTGAAAGCTAATCAACTATTCTGTTCTACCAGTTAGCAAACACATGGAGCGCCCCTATGCATTCATCTAGCGGAAGCACAAATGAACACATCAAACCACAATGCACAAGGGGTTTTTAGGTGGTTCGGTCCTCCAGACCTACATCCACCCCACACTCAAACCGAGTGTGGCTTCCACTAGCTCACGCTAGAAACAGCAGACTCAGTCTGCAACAAATGCTGCCAAACAACTTGACCAGGGGAACAGCCTCCCCTCTTCCTCCCAACCGGAGGGAACCACTAGTGACACCAGTCACTAGCAAACTAGAGACACACGGTCTCTCTTCCTCCAGACCTGGAGGGAACCCCTGGACTTGAATCCACAAGCCCAGAACCGGAGACAAGTCTCCCTTCCTCCAAACCGAAGGGAACCCACAAGCAGCTCACCTGCTGCTTGCAACCGGAGATATCAATCTCCCTTTTCCTGAACTAACAGGAGGAACCCCGACCGCTCTACAGAGTATCGGAAACACAGAAAACCAGAAAACAAAGGAAAAACAATAAACGAAAATAACTTCAGTAAAACAGAAAGCTGAAAAACGAAATGCACAATATGGCTCTCAACGGAGCTGACTGGCCTGGATTTGATCCACGGTCCAGTAGACGGATCTTCAGATAAGATCTTCCTTCTTCTCCATGAGCTCTCTCGCTCACTCTCTATCTTTCTTTCTCTTTCTTCTGCTCTCCTCTCACTCTCTGCTTCTTCTTCTCTTCTCGAGCTCTCTACCTCTCTTCTTTTCCTTCTGCTCTTCTTCTTTCTCTTTTCTTTTTCTATCTGGATCGTGGCTCTCTGTATTAGCTTTTCTTCTCGCCAACTCGATCGAGCTTCTTCTGTGGAAGAAGGCTCATATATATAGCAGCAACAGCATCATCAGCCACTACGTGTGACCTCCACATTTCCAGCCCTAATTATTCGGACCACGTGGCAGTCTCTCAGCAGGCTTCATTCCAGCCTCGGATCACGTGCTGCTCAGGTGTGTGGAATGTTCTTCCTCGGACCTGCAAGGAGATGAAAAGCCATTAAAACTGAGGGCCACAATAACTAGATCTGCACGAAGTATGTAGTAGCAATACTAGATGCACTGAGAACGACGCGAGATACACACTGTAACAGAGATAACACAACGAAGAGAACGACACGAAGAAGATGAAAAACAACACGAGGTAATAAGAAGAACGACACGAGATACATACGATGACTACAGCACGAAGTAAAGAAAATGACACGATGTAATAAACATTAAAGAGAACGGTACGAGAACAACATGGACTGGCAACAGAAACCGACACGAAGTGGTTGCAAACAAGCAAGACACGAGGTCTACGTAAAGCAACACGAAGTGTGGTCAAAGCGAGAACGACACGAGGTCTAATGAGAAGGACCAGCACGAAGACGGTGAAAACAGCACGAAGTGAAGAACAACGACACGAAGTATAGTGGTGACAAAAACACACACTACACAGAGAACGACACAAGGTGGTGGCATAGAAAGCAACACGAAGTGCTGCAATGTTCTGCACGCAGTGGAACAAAAACGACACGGAGTGAAAAACGACACGAAGATGAAAACAACACTTAAGGCGAAGTTGACACGGAGTGAAAACGACACGAAGTCTGGGAGACACGACACAAAGTCACAAGAACGACAGTAACCAACACGAAGTGTGGTTACGAAACATGAACGACACGAAGTGTGGAAAACATGACATGAAAACGACACAAGGTCTGGAACCATGACACGAAGTCACAGAAACAACAGTAACCAACATGAAGTGTGGTTACAAAACATGACATGAAGTCACAGAAACAACAGTAACCAACACGAAGTGTGGTTACGAAACATGACACGAAGTCACAGAAACAACAACACGAAGTTATGAGAGGAAAAACGATACGAGGTCATGAAAACACAAGACAAAGACAAAAGATGAAATCGACACGGAGTGTAGGAACAACACGAAGACAGAACAGTGATTTGACACGAAGTGTGGTCAAGGCGAGAAAGACACTAAGTCAAAAACGAAATACCAACACTAGGATAGAAACATAAAAATAACACGGAGACGTAGACACTAAAACAACACGAAGATGAAGACAAGGGAAACGACACGAAGTCTAACCTCATACAAGCTTTCCTGTCACGCATGGAAATCAACACGAAGTGTTGTAAGCTCATACGACACGAGATCTTTTCGTGTTAGTGAGGGGAAACAACACGAAAGCTCAAGTACAGAAACAGCACGAAGATTGAGTCAAATCTGATGTACAGACTTGAAGAACAGTCCAAAGTATAGACTTGCACGAGCGAGCTACAGTGCCAAAGTATAGACTTCACTGTACAGACTTGGAAGACCAGTGTTGAATGTGTAGACTTGTAGTTTATCATGAAAGAAGGCCAGTGTACAGACTTTGGCAAAGCAAAAGGCTGTATAGACTTGGAGACCCAAAGCCATTGTGTAGACTTTGTCTAAGACAAGGCATGAGCTGACGTTGTATATACTTAGCCAATGCAAACCAGTCCGATGTATAGACTTTAAGGAAATGCATGCTACAGTGCAATGTCTAGACTTGCGATGTGTTCGCCAAATGCACACTACAGTCCAATGTATGGACTTAGACGAATGATGCATGAGACGCTCAATGTATCGACTTTGAGCTTGCTGTGCAGTGAATAGACTTAGGGCATAAACCCCACGAAGCACTGTATAGACTATGCACATAACATAAGTCTAACATAAACAATATATCAGTTGTACCAGTCACAGTCATGATGCAATCATCAAGGCACAATGTCATGAAAACACTATATCATTGCTATCATCAAAATACAATATCAATCATCAAAACCACAGCAATGAATGAATGCTTTATGCATCAGTTTAACATGTAACAAGACTGAACATCAAATATGTTAATCTAAACTGAGCAGCAAGATGACTGAACATTTGATAAACTCACATCAACAACCAATCATCAAAACCATCATCAAAACCACAGGGGCACAACAACCAGGACTGGCAGCAGGGCGGGGTCCCAGTGGTGTCCCATGTACAGGACAGCACAGATTACATGAGAGGATATCGAGCTACGTACGGGGACTGCCTCTCCTTCGGCGGTATGGCAGGGGTAAGTGTGAAATGAAAATGCTTCACCCTTCTATATGTATATGCATGTGGTACTGACTTATGTGCAATGCAGGATGCTCGTGACAACATGATTGCCGACCTGCGAGCCCAGCTGGCGGACGCTAGGCGGCAGTTGGTGGCCATCCGACAGGAGTTGGAGATCCTAGTGAGCCTATGCAATGCATTTTTTGTGACCTGGATTTTTGATGCTTAGCCTTTGACTGACGTCTGCCCCGTGTTTCAACGGGCCCACCAGACAGCGGCAGCCGGGATGGCTGGTGGAGCGGGTTCCAGTTCGCGGGGCCCTCCTCCGGAGGTTTCTACCCTCCAGGAGCAGCTGGCGTACGCGGTGGCTCGGGCTGAGGAGGCCGAGCGTGACCGCGAGGCTCGAGTAAGTGTTTGCTTGGCCCCGACCCTTTTCTAGCTGCTTTCCTTCTATCACTGTTCTCTTACGGTGCATGCGTGCTTTGACAGGTGGCCGAGATTCGGGAGGCCCTGGCCCGTGCTGTTCGTGCTGAGCAGGAGCGCGATGCCTGGGTGGCAGAGCGCGATGCCTGGGTGGTAGAGCGTGACGCCCGGATTGCGGAGCTAGAGGAGCAGCGTCGACGGGAGGCTGAGGAGCTCCCTCGTGACGTGCTAGATCTGTAGATCGCCCTCGAGCTGTCGAGGAGGGAGGCGGTGAGAGAGAGAGAGGAGAGGGAGAGGGATAGGGAGACCATGGAGAGAGAGAGGGAGTGGGATAGGGAGACCCTAGAGAGAGAGAGGGAGAGGGATAGGGAGACCATGGAGAAAGAAAGGGAGTACAGGATGGCAGAGCGATATCGAGATTGGGACGAGAGGAGAGCTCTGGTGGCCCAAGTGTCGGAGCTCCGGCTGAGTCTTGGCATGGCGGAGGGGAGACTTCGGGAGAGTGAGGAGCGGTATCAGAGGGCGAAGGAGCGCGGTGCGCGACTTTGTCAGTCCGGTTCCTTTTCTGTGGGCAGTTTTCTAGTTTCCTCGGTCGAGCATCGTCGCCGTACCTTGGAGGCTGGCATGGTGCCACCTGGAGAGGCGACCACGGCTTCTCAGAGTTCACAGAGGTCACAGAGGCCCCCTAGGGATCCCCGTCAGAGGAGGGAGGAAGGAGATGACCAGGAGGGTGACGGTGAGAGTTAGAGAGTTGCTTGTACGTCACCCTTCTCACTGTATGATGTACTTTCGGCTATTATATGAAATGGAAATGGCTTTTTTATGTTGTGTGTACTTTTCTCTCTCCCACACTTTCTTCTTTGCACTGAGTTGTCCTTTGAGGCACGCTTCACGAGACCTTGCCCTGAACAGCAGGGAACTACGCTTTGCACGGGGGGATTTTGTTTCCTTTTTCCCCTTTTGGGCGCGTGCAGGCGCGAGGACGCGTCTTAATCCTTGATTTCAAATTTAAAGCGACGGGTGATCTTTCTTCTCTCGTGTCTTACCCGCAAACGAGCCCGCCTTCTGCCGAAACTCGCTTGCCCCCTTTCTCGTCTTCCTCCTCTTTTGATCGATGGAGTTTGGTGGGCCTGACCACGGTGAAGGTGGAGAGGGACGCGGGACCCCTCGCCCAAGGAGGGACGCGCCCGAGCACGGAACGACGTCCATGGAGGAGGAAGGGTAGCTCCGGGCCCCCAAGGGACCCGAGGGGCCCGATGGCGTGGGAGGAGGTGAACACGGTCCGGTAGGTCCTTCGATCTCTTCCTCTTTTAATTCATTATGGGTTTTGAAGCGAGCCGCGCGAGGGGAAAAGGGTTCGGCGAGTGTTGCACTCAAATGATGGACGCGTCCTAGACAGGGGACGCGTTCCTTTTGACTGATGTGGGACCCCTTTCTTGGTACAGGACATGGCAAAGACCCTGGGTCTGGCCGATGAGTGGGTGAGCGCGGACGAGCCGAGCCGCGCCAGGAGGGAGAGTCGCGGCAAGGCGAGGCTCGAGGACTGGCCCGTACGTCTCCCTAGACAGCAAGGGGGTGTACTGGTGCAGGACAGTGCCGACTTCCTGCGGCGGCAGCGAGAGAGTTACGCGGGGCTTCCCCAAGCTGAGGACACGCGTGGCATCGGCGGCTCGCGCGCCCAACTGTCAGAGACTAGGCGACAGCTGGCCGTCGCTCAACATGAGTTGTCGCTCCTGGTAAGTTACGTGCCGCACTTTTAACTTCAGATTTTGGAGTTTCACTGACGGCCGTTGTTTATTTTGTTCCAGCGTGCCCAGCAGACAGCGACGGTGGGAGTGGCTGGCGGATCTTCCAGCTCCACGGCCCCTTTTCTCGAGATTGCCTCCCTCCGGGAGCAACTTGCCGGTGCGGTGGCCCGCGCGACCCGGGCGGAAGAGGAGCGTGACGCCTGGGTGGCGACTGTAGCGGAGCTACGGCATCGTGGTGAGGAGAGACCTTCTCCAGACATCCTGGAGTTAAGGGTTCATTTGCAGATGATGAGGAGAGAGGCAGAGAGAGAGAAAGCCGAGAGAAGGTCCGAGCGACAGCGGGATCTGACCGAGAGGAGGGCCTTGGAGGCCCAAGTAAGGGAGCTCCAGCTGGGCCTTCAGACCGTCGTGCAGAGGCTAGGAGGGATGGATACGCGCTACGAGAGAGCGCGAGAGTTCGGGGAGCGACTCCGCCAGTCCAGTCGCTTTACCGCCAGTGGCTTCTTCGCCACGCCAGGGGAGGAGCAGCGAGTCACTACTGCGGAGCAGGCGCCCAGAGGCGAGGCAGGTGCTACTGCACGGGGATCCCGGAGGCTTCTGAGGGACCCTCACCTCGGGGGAGAGGAGGAGAGTGCCCAGAGAGATGAGTGATGGTGGGGATTGGCGAGCTAGTGGACCCGCCACCTCTCTATGATTGTAGTGTTTGTGACAGCTTATGTAGAATTATGAATGGAGTGATTTGATTTTCTGCTGTTTATTTATTCTTTTGTGCATTCCTTCTTCCCTACACTTCTTCTCCTTTGCACTGTTCCCATGTGATGGGTCTGTCGAGACTCCGCCTCAAGCAGAGAATCGCGTCTTGTGACCATTTTCCATGGGAATCTGCCGTCGAAGTCAAAAATGACGGCCCTAGTTCCTTTTCCCGGATGTTATGTCAAATTTTACGGACGTCCTCCAAATCATGATAGGGTATCCCTAGACAACATAGGGGCTATTCATCCTATTCTTCGTCCAGTCAATCACCCTGTGCGAGCGGTGAAGCGACACATGGGGCCGCTTGGCCGGTGCCTCATTGCGAGGGCTATTATTGACAGGTGATGGAGGCAATATTCGCCCGCACTCCTTCCATTTCTATAAATTCTTGTCCTTTTTATCTTCCCAGGTATATCGAGGACTAACTCGAGGAGCACAAGTTCTCACGGGAGAGGTGGAGTTCAAAATTCTGAGAGTTGGAAGGAGGGCGAATCTTCCCATTCCTCGAAGAGAAGCAGGTCCAGTGGTAGTAGTTCCAGGAGGCTTTCAGACCTTGAAGGGCACTTCAGCGAAAGGGCCCAATCACAACCCGTAAGCCAAGTTTTCTTGCCCTTTTCTCATTCTTTCTTCCTTTCTTCTGACCAAACCTCACCCCCATTCCTTGTATGTGTAGGTTGTGATGAAATCACAAATCTTATGAGAGTTGGTAGTAGCAGCGTACAGGGGCCTCCCAGATTTTCAGAAGGCGAGGCTAGACGTGATGGGATTTGGTACCTTTCTTCGGATCGAGCCGATCCAGCTCGACCTGGTCCTGATCCAAGCCTTGTGTGAGAGATGGGACCCAGTGAGCCGGGCATTCCTGATGCCCTGGGGGCACATGGTGCCCAGCTTGGAGGATGTGGTCCGGATCACAAGCCTGAAGGTAGAGGGCGAGACAGTGACCGGAGTCACTTACGCGGACTACAGAGAAGGTGCCCAGAAGTTACTGGGTTTGGACCTAGATGGTCGGAAAAACAGGTCGGTAGCTAGGGCGTCCCTCATGGATGCATTAGGGCTCACCGACACTCGTCGGTGGGACGATGAATCCTCAGAAGAGTTCATGGAAAGGATAGAAATAGGATGCCGCGCCGCGTACTGCACAGATTTCGGCGACTGGGAAAGATGCAACATAGATTTGAGGAGATTTCTCCTCTTCCTTTTGGGGAGATTGGTACTGAGCTCGAAAGGGGACGGTATCCAATGTTGCTTCCTGGAGCTACTGTCAGACCTTGAAAGAGTAGGGTATTATGCCTGGGGAGCCGCCATGCTGGCACACTTATTTGCAGGCCTATTCCAAGAAACGGATCGTGAGATGACTGTGAGTGGTTTCACACCATTCATCTAGGTATTTTTTTTGGTTTTGCTTGTTTTGTATTATTTTTTGTGTTTTTGCAAAGTTCTGATGACCCGCGCCGAGCAGCTGTGGAGCTATTATTACCTCCCTATGGGGAGAGCTCGGCATTGGCGACCCGTGATGGTGCCGTTAGCCAGAAGGTGGGAACCCATCATTAGTGCGGCACCCCTAACCTACCAACTGATGGTGCTAAGGCGGGAGCTACAGGAGTTCCCTGCAGCGATGGTAAACTGGAGGCCCTACTCGGACATGGTCGATGCCGACCAGCCGTGGGTTCTAGCAAGTCGTGCCCGGTTCGGACGGGAACTGTGGATGCACTGCCTGAATGAAATCGAGCCGCTTCGGCTACGATTAGTTATGAGGACTTTAGGACTGGCTCAAGAATGGGTGGATTCAGCTGCGCCACCACATGTCGGGAGAAAGACGCGGGGACCGGCGACTTGCATTGACTGGCGCGTGCGATTCCCCGAACAGTACGAGGATTGGCAATGGGGTGGCACGATTGTAGAATCACAGGCGCTGGATAGCGAGGACTACTTGCATCTATATAGGATAAAGTACGCAGAACGGTTCCAACCCCGGGGACTTGTGGAGGTAGGTTTCCCCTTTTCTCTTCTCTTCTTTATCCTTTTCTTGGTTTTCTGGTGAAAATGCTGACTTGTAAGGCTGCAGGATATCCGGGATGCCATGATAGCGAATTTACGAACTCGCTTGGCAGAGATGGAACAACAGTTGGGCAATGCCCGCGGAGCTACGAGCGCCTTAGTAGGTGTACAGTGCGCGTTCGTAATTAAATCCTCAGATTCTTGATGTTGGCTGCTAATTCACATGGTCGTAGCATGCCCAGATTGGCGCGGCCTCCCCAGCGATGGGAGTAGGTGGTGCCTCTTCTAGCTTGTGAATTCCCACCTCAGAACTTGACTCGCTTCATGAGCAACTTGCTCACGCCACGCAACGTGCTGCGGAGGCAGAAGGGATGCTCTCTATACAGGTAAGAGTCTCAGTGTTGAGTTCTCCTTGTTTATGCCTTATCGTGTATCTGAGATGGTACACTTGGCAGGAAAAGGAGACGGAAGAAGCGCTTGGCCAAGCTACGCAAAAGGATGCTAGGATAGCAGAACTGGAGAGGGAACTGCGGCGTCATCCTGATGACGACTCCTCTAGGGATGCTGTGGAACTGAGGATCACTCTCCAGTTGGAGAGGGAAGACCGCGAGAGGGAACATGCAGAGAAAGAAAGAGATGCAGAGAGAGAAAGAGCCAACAGATTGACTGAAAGGGAGGAACGAAGGGCCATGGAGGCCCAACTATTCGAACTCCGAATCAGCCTTGGTCTTGCTGAACAGTGGCTGAGAGATGGTGAGGAGCGCTACCGAAGAGCACGAGAGCGTGGCTTTCGTGTTGGTAGTTTCTCTGCTGTTTCCGTAGATCAACGCCGGGATGTGGGAATAGGAAGAGGAGTACAGAGCGGCAGGAGTACCGCTTTTCGTAGTTGGGTAGCACCTTTGAGAGTGTTTTGCCCAGAGAGTAGTGGGACGAGTAATGCAGAGAGAGAGGGCGGAACTTGATGTAATTTTTTTGGTTTTTGGAATAAAATACAAGGTTCGGTTTGTTTGTTTTTCACCTATGCTTCTGTTGCCTGAATCCCTGCACACATCACTGAAACAAACAAATCAGAATTTCTGTTCTGACTTGGCCCCTTGCTTAATAAGCAAATGGTCACTGTGACTGTCCTTGATAACTGGTCAAGGGTCCAAGCCTTTATTTAACGAAGGCAAGGGAAAGATGCGGTGATGATAAATGCGACAGGCAAGCACACGAATGCAAGCGGTATTAAAAGTGAGATGCTGCACGCAAATGTAATCATGCAAAATTGATTTGTTTTCTTTTTTATATTTGATATATTTTTTTGTTTTATCAAAAAAGATTTTTTTTTGTTTGTAAATATGTACATTTTCTCTTTTCCATTTTTTTGTTGCTTTTATCATTTCAATTTTTTTGTTGCTAACGCCTGGCAAGCACCCAAATGGCACCTAACCTACGTGAGACAGGGGTTTCTTACTAACCTCCCGGGTATCCTAAGTGCACATCTAGGTTGATTTGGGCCTCTAGACCCCTCGAATGATGATCCCGTCGGCTAAGACTTACCCTGATGACAATACCGTCATGCCATGCTTAGGCTCCCAGTTGCTTCCGACCACAGGGATTCACCCAAAAGATGTTTGAGGTAAAAGATTTGCCCGACCCGGGTCTGTTTTCTCACAACTCTAGATGGTATATGATGGAACACCCTGGAACCCTAACGACCAACCGCGTGACGCTGACCCGGAATCAGACGCCGTCGCACCCATAGGTGACGTGCTTGCATTGGCCTAAGCCCGAGGTTAAGCAAGAAGACATCAAGGTGGTAAATAGGGGTCTTGACCAGCCAGAAACGCAGAGACTCCTTCGCAGCGATAGCTTTTGCTTTTCAAAGTGGGCAACCAAATATGTATATTAAAATAAGGTCGCAGACCCTGGGCAGTTTTCACCTTTCAGAAATTCCATCGAACCTTCATCTTTAGAGGGAGAAGGAAGAGTGTAGGGGATAAACCTCCTGAGAGGACCGGCAAAGCCGTTAACCCGGCGAGCAAATAAGGGCCCATTAACTCTTTCCTTTCGGACAACTTCGGACCAAATCTCGAGCATTTACATTCCACGGCCCCTTTTGTGGATTCAGACTTTTGCTTTGAGGGGTTCCGTTTATCATAACAAGCACGGTCACGACCAGGCTTTTCTCTTGATTTTGATTTTATATTTCTTTTTGTGAGGGAGATATAGTCGTTTGTCGTTTGTGGGCTCCCTTTTCGTATGCCTACGGGGACACTGCCCTCTTCTCGTGCTCTGATAGATGCTCGAGGAAATGGATCCTACTCTTGCCTTTGGGGTTTGAGTTTTGGTTTCTCATGCTCAGCGTTTTAAGGGCGCCGACTGTCTCATTGGGTCGAAGAGAAAAGAATAAAGATTAAAGCTTCCGGAGATCTTCTGGGTGGGGCCCCACCGTAGGTGATGCTACTGACTTTTTTTTGAATACATAAGTGAGCACATGTTGGCCTCCTTCGAGCGAGCATAGGCCGACGTGGCCGGACAGGGATCTCCACGGTTCTGGCAAACCAAGACCCGGTGCCTACCAAGCCTTAATGGGCCCTATCCTAACATGAAGGTTAGATGCAGAGACTTAACTACATGGTGACTACCAGGCATCGGCATTTTGAATTTTCCATATTTTTAGTGGTTTCGGTATTCCTTTATTTTTGATGTTTTTATCTTTTCATCACTTTTTTTTTGTTTGTGCTAAGGGTAGTATTTCTTAAGATAAAGCCCATTCCAAGGGTGGGATAACTCGGTCCCTTCGGCGTTGACTAGCTTGTAGGCGTTGCCAGGGTACACAGCTTGAATTACAAATGGTCCTTCCCAATTGGGTTGGAGCTTAGAACGCGGACCTCCAGGTTTGACAAAAATTCTTTTTACTACCATCTCACCGACTTTGAATTTTCTCTCAATGACTTTCTTTTGGTAAAAGCGAGCGAGTCTATTTTGATACACACGCGCGTGTTCGGCAGCGGCCAGTCGCTTCTCATCCAAGAGTTCCAACTGGGCGAGGAGTAAATTACGACGATCGTCGAGGGGAAAGTCCTCGTCCAATTGTACCCTGAGAGAAGGGATCAGAGTCTCATACGGGACTACCACTTCCATACCATAAGTAAGGGCAAATGGAGTCTGCCCGGTGGGGGTACGGATTGAAGTGCGATAGGCCCATAGAGCTTCGATAAGCTTTTCTGGCCAGTCTGAAAACTTACTAGACTCGCAGGTTTTTTTGATGATTTTGAGCAATGTTTTATTGGTGGCCTTCGCTTGGCCGTTACCTTGTGGGTAATAAGGCGATGAATGATGTAATGCAATTGCGTACCTTTTGCAGAGGTCCTGTAGGTCCTGAGAAATAAACTGTGGCCCATTGTCGGTGACGATCGTGCTTGGGACGCCGAATCTGGCGAGGATGTTCTTCATGATGAACTTACAGACTGTTGACGCCTTGATTTCCGCTTTAGCTTCAGCTTCGGCCCATTTGGTAAAGTATTCTGTTGCAGTAAAGATGAAAGATTTTTGCTTGGTGAGGGAATTGGGATCACCTAGGGGACCAATGATGTCGAATGCCCACATGGAGAAAGGCCATGGGGAGGATATTGGATGAAGTGAGGAAGATGGTGAATGGATTTTATCGGCGTGAAGTTGACACTTGACACACCTACGGACATAGACAGCACAATCCTCTTCCATAGTGGGCCAATAAAAGCCTTGATGAATGATCTTCTTGGCGAGCATCTGACTATTCACGTGGCCACCGCACACACCCGAGTGCGTCTCTTCTACGCATTTCCAAACCTCATCGTCACCAAGACATCTTAACAGAATACCAGTAAGGCTCCTCCTATAGAGTAGACCTCCAACCAATGTGTATTTCTGAGCCACCCTTCTTATGGCTTTCTTATCCTCTGTGGTGGCCCCTTCAGGATAAGACTGATCTTGGCAGTATTTGACAATTTCATAGAACCATGGTTTCTCTTCATCAGCCAGTTCTTCTTCAACCTCTGCCAACATGATCTCCCTCTTCTCAAGGATATCTTCCTGCAGGATCTTCCTTGCTATCCTGTCTTTGATGTTTATGTAGGAAGCGTCATCGATTGCAGGGGCGTGAAGTTTATAGATGGAAATGGACTTAAACCATCTTCCTAGAGAGAACCTTATGGATGATGCCAACGAGGCGAGGGCATCGGCGAGAATATTCTGATGATGAGGGACATGAACAAAGATCAATTTGGCGAACATTTGGCAAAGGCAGCAGTGAGTTCTTGGTATGGCTTGAGTTTGGGATCGCGAGTGCGATATTTAGTGAGCACCTGGCGAAGGATGAGTTGACTATCACCTATGACTCGCAACTCAGTGATACGAAAAGAATGAGCGAGTTCTAGGCCAGCTAGAAGAGCTTCATATTCGGCTATATTGTTGGTGACTGAAAATTTGAGCTGGTATGCCAATGGGAATGCGAGGCCTTCAGGTGACAGGAGGGTGATGCCGATTCCTCTCCCTTGAGAATTCAGAGCTCCATCAAAATATAGCGTCCACATTGGCTCATCTGATTGGTTGATGGACATTAGTTCCTCATCTGGAAACTCTGATTGGACGGGATCGAACTTGGGAAGAGGATGGTGAGCGAGATGCTCGGCTATGGCATAGCCTTTAATCGCCTTTTGCTGGATATAGGTGATGTCGAACTCAGAGAGAAAACTTTGCCAGCGTGCTAGCCTATCTGTAAGGACGGCTTTCTCCAGAAGGAATTTGATAGGATTCATTCGAGCAATCAAGTGGACTTCGTGAGCCAAGAAGTAGTGCTTCAATTTTTGCACTACCCAAACGAGGGCAGCACAGGTTTTCTCCATGCCGGTGTACTTCTGCTCACAGGGATTGAGAAGTTTGGACAAGTAATAGGTTGCCCGTTCCTTGCCTTCTTCATCAGCTTGTGCGAGGACGGCTCCCACGGAGTCATCCAAGACTGAGACGTAAAGGATCAGAGGTTTTTTCGGTTTGGGTGGAATGAGAACGGGTGGACTAGCCAGATATTCCTTTAACCCTTCAAAAGCTTTCTGACATTTAGAATTCCAGTGGAATTCTACTCCTGGCTTGGTCAACTCGTAGAGAGGTCTACACCTTTGTGAATGTTGAGACACAAACCGACGAATAAACTGCAACCTCCCGATTAAACCTCGAACTTCCCTCAAATTCTTGGGAGGTGGCATATCCCTGATAGCCTTGACTTTGTCGGGATCAATCTCGATCCCTCTTTTGCTCACAATGAACCCCAGCAACTTACCTGACGACACTCCAAACACACACTTCTTCGGGTTCATTTTCAGTTGAACTCCCTTGACCTCTGCAAGACCTTAGCCAAAACTTCTGGATGTTCCATCCTGGTCCTTGATTTTACCAACAAGTCATCCACATAGACTTCCAGATATATGTGCATCATGTCGTGAAATATGGCCATCATCGCTCTTTGGTAAGTAGCTCCAGCATTCTTTAATCCGAACGGCATGACCACGTAACAATATGTTCCCCAAGGGGTAGTGAATGACATCTTTTCCTGATCCTCTTCTGCCAAACGAATTTGATTGTATCCTGAAAATCCATCCATGAAAGAGAGGGTTTCGTAGCCTGCCGTGTTATCAATCAGCACGTCAATGTGAGGTAAGGGAAAATCATCCTTTGGACACGCGCGGTTAAGGTCCCGGAAGTCGATGCAAATCCTGACTTTCCCATCTTTTTTCATGACCGGGACAATGTTCGCCACCCATTGAGGATAAAGAACGACTCTAATGAACCTGGCTTTGTGGAGCTTATCGACCTCTTCCTTCATTTTCAAAGCCATCTGAGGGTGGAAACGTCTTAACCTTTGTTTTACCGAGATGGACCCTGGTTTTAGGGTTTAACGGTGTTCGACCAAGGTTGAATCCAGGCCCGGCATATCCTCGTAGCTCCATGCAAACGTGTCCTTATATTCCTTGAGAATCTCAATTAATGCCTCTTCTTCAGAGGGTGGTAGGTTGTCACTTATGAGGATGATCCTAGGTCTTCCTCAGTTCCCAAGTTGACTTCTTTGGTGGATTCTTCTACGGCGGTTGACGGCTCGTCGAATCTCCTCATTCCACTAGCGTATGTGCCCACCGCATCCTCATATTCTTCACCCTCATCTTCAGTGGGGCATTCTTCATCCGTGATCTCGTAGACTCCATACCCTTCATCAGATGCACAGTCGCCCTCGCATTCTATTTCGGGTAGCTGGATGGGATTTTCTAACAACTGGGGGATGACAAGAAGGGCCTGACACCTGGCGGCCAAATCCAGAAGGAATCGACGAGGGATCTGCCTACCCTTGGATTTCTTCCTAGGTATTACCCTTGGCCTATCATTCCTAGATTGACTAACAATATTTACAGAAGAAGAGGAAGATGAAGAGGATGGTGTAGAATGTACAGGAGAAGACCCCTCAGAGGAGGGGTAGAAAAGGTCGCTCATCGGACCTTGGACGGGTGGTCCGCAAGGTGGTACGCACCCGTGGGAGATGTAGGAGGTTTCCTCAACGAAGATGTGTTGTTGGGGAGTTTGAAAATTGACGGTTTTTTTTCGTTTTCATTTTTAATGACAAAGCAGTGAAAAGAGATTGAAGGAGGGAGAAAAGGGGTTATGGCTAGAGGATTGTGAGGCTCATAGAGCAGATCATGGTTGAAAACCTAGCGCGGGTTGAAAAGCCCGCGTAGGTATGTAAGCAAAGAAGGGGATCTGGGAAGATCATCAGACAATTGTCTGGCCCAGGATGAAGATATCAGCAAAGGCTAAGACAAGTGGATGGAGAAGATGGCGGCTAATGAGCCATTGACGGCAATGTTGAGGACGGATGAAGATCCGTCGATGACAGGGTCCTTCTGGCGAGGACGAGGATAGTTTGGAACCTTGGCAAGAGTGGTAATATTCTCTGGTATTTCGGAGATCAATGGTGGTCCTTCAAGCTGCGGATACGAGAACATCCTTTCCAGTGCAACGGAAATGTCCCGTATGTCGAACCATTTGTCCCACTCGCATTCCGATATTTGATCTTGCCTCTTTTGGTGATCCTCGGACATTTTTCAGCCAAATATACAGCATGTGATCCCCCATATGCTTCTCGTGGGTGATCTCCCATCTGAACAACGGGCCCTCTGTTGAAGTGGTTTGATAGAGTCCACGTGAGGGGCTTCCAATCTGCCTTGAACGGTCCTTTGAAGCCTAGGCCAAACCTGCGGTTCGGCCTAATTTCCTTTGGCGGTTTGAGCATACCCTGTGACTGTGCGCCCAGACCTTTTCCTTGTTGATAGCCGATGTTCCTCATAATCTCCCAACCTTTGGAGTGAAAAGGGAGACAGATGTTGTGGTTGCCCTGACCGGCTCCGTTGGTGCTAGTGGAACATGAGATGGATCACGTACGTCCAGCAGTGACAATATGGGCCGATGAGACGGCCAAACAGAAGGCAGAGAGGTGTTGATAGCATCCACTGTGTGAAGGACAGGTGTACTGACCACTTTAATAATTCTCCCATTGTAAGGAAACTTCAAGCACTGATGGTTGGTGGAAGGCACAGCGTCCATGGCTTCGATGTAAGGGCGACCTAGTATAGCCTTGAATGTGGGGTCCATGTCGAGGACATGGAATTCCGTGGGAATTGCCATGGGACCTAATTCTGCCTTCAGGATAATCATCCCCTGCGGCGGCCTTTTGCTATTGTCATAGGCCGTGACCGTGATCGAGGAAGGTCTTATTTGTTCCTCGTCGATCCCACACAACTGAAGAGTGCACATGGAGATCACATTTATGGACGCACCCGTGTCCACAAGACACGGGTTTATGGATACCCCATTAATTTTTATTGAAATGCACAATGCATATTTCCAAGCTTCCTTGGGAGCGAGCTCGTAGTTGTGGAACATGATGGCCGGTTGTGTGTCTGTTGGGGTTAGGACGGTCGAAATCTTTTCTACAGGGAGGTCCTCGTTCACCATGACCCTTTGAAGGTACTCCATTAAGGCTGCCTGGTGGGATGTGGATCTTTGAAGTAGCTCCAGGATGGAGATCCGAGCAGGTGTCTTATCCAGGTGTTTCAATAGATCATACTGTGTCCTAGGGATAGCTCTTTCTGGTTGTTCTGCATCATCCTTCTCTGACTGAGATTGCTCGGGATTCTGACTATTGTGGGGGAAAACCCTGTGGAAAATCCTTCCACTCCGGAGCACCATTGCCTGCGGCTTTTGTACCTCTGTGGGGGTAGCAGTGGGTTTTAACAGGGGTTTGAGGGGTAGTAGTGGAGGAATGGTTGATGAAGCAGGGGTGATGACGGGAGCAGGGATTCTGATGAGGGGTTTGTTAGGTGGTGGCATGGTGGAGGTAGAGGGGATATTGCGCGGATTATGAAGGATAAGGGGTCTAGAAGGTGGCGGTGGAGACGAAGTAGGAGTGGGTAAGGTTTGAAACGGGTAATGGTTTTGAGGTGGATGGTGGGTGATGAGTGGTTTTAAAGGCATTAGTGGTGATGTGGTGGAGAAAGACGGGGTTATGTATGGTTGACGGATGATAAGGGGTTTAGAAGGCGTAGGGGTAAATGTGGTAGAGGTGGATGGTAAAGTGGGGGAGTGGGAGAAGATGAGATGGTGTGAAGGCGTAGTGGAGAGTGTCGGTTGATAGGAGGTCGGGGTGCGGATGAGAGGGCGTAATGGTAGTGGAAATGGTGATGGTGATACTGACGCGGGTTGATGAGAGAGAGGTGCTACCCGGGCAAGGTGAGGGGGTTGCATGACGATAGGGTTGGAGGTAGAAAGAGTGGAGGTACTTTCCTGGTGCCACACCTGCTCTCTCCCGACTTCCGGGAAGGAGGAGATGGGGTTAACCTGATGATTGGGCTGTTGGTGCTCCGGTAAAGGATTCTGGATTATGCCCATGTCGGGTTGTTGTTGTGGGGCCTGCTGAGCCTGTTGTTGTTGTTGTTGTGGTTGCTGCTGCTGCTGCTGCTGTTGTAACTACTGCTGTGGCCTATGAGGAGGTCTCCTAGCCTTGAGAGCCGCGACGTATCATCTCATCTCATCCCAATCTATTTGATGTTCATCATTCATATCATGGATGTAATCTTTGAAATGGAAGCAGTAATTTACTGTGTGTCCCGGCTGCCTGTGGTAGACGCAGTATTTGGAGGTATCAACATTGGGGGGCCACGCGGGCCTTTCTCTGGGTAGGGCGAGTTGGTTTCATGCCATGAGGGCATTAAAAATATCTGTTAAAGTTTCTGGCAATGGTGGATAGTAGGCTCTCTTGGGACCGAGCGGCCTCCTTTGTTGCTGTTGGGGAGCATAGTTCCCAGGGGGTGGAACTTGGTTGTACTGAAGTGGTGGTTGTTGTTGCTGAGGTTGTGGTTGTTGTTGCTGGGGTAGGCGTAATGGAGGCATATTATCCTGGGGTGGATTATTTTGGGGTGGAGGATGGAGAGGGAAAGGACCTGGTTGAAGGGGAAGTCGGGACATTTGTGGAGGCCTTAGGTTGACTGCATAGTTGGCATTGTTGACCGCACTGACTTGCTCATTTGTCACGACCCCTTCTGTGGCTCCGCCCGGGACACCAGCGCCTGTCTTTCTGACCACTTTGGGCTTCGGCGACTCAAACATGTTCATGATGGGGGTGTCACGCCCCGAGCGCGGAAGATACCCGGAGATGCGCGACGTGTCTATATCAATCATGTCAATCAGAGTGGTCATGTATTCGACACAAAGACAGAGATGCGCAAAATAGCAAGATAACCCAATCCTTTATTTCATAATGGATAGACTATTACAAATCCAATACTCTGTTAAATAAAAAGGAAAAGAATACATAGTTGACTCAAGAAACTATGGAAAAGACTAGACGACACTTGTAGAAGCTCTATCACTTTCACTCTTGACCATTCCCATCCGATTGACTTCCATCGTCGTCGGACTTACCTGAAAAGTAAAAAGGGACAAACGGAATGAGCGAACGCTCAGTAGGAAATTATATCTCAAGTACTAGCAAGTGGTTTAAGTAATTACATTTTCATGGATGCAATAAAGCTATGCATGCTCGCATGAAACGACAAGATAGAGAGAATGTAATATCAAAGAAAATAAGATGAACTTTCATGAACTTCCAACAAGATAACAAGTTATTCAAGATATTCAAGCAAGTACCATTATCGAGTCATGTCAAGAACTTTGGCTATCATGTATCAAGCAAGTAATTTACCCTCTTTCGGGCCACACATTTCATGTAAAGTCAAGTACGATTCAAGTACAAGATGTGTGTGGAATGTCCAATCAAGCAAGTCAAGTACTCGGTATAATGCCAGATACCTTATCATTTTAACTCCCATGGGCACAAGTACTTTCGGGTGCTCCTCCCAGGACCAGATCGGGCCCTATATGCGCAGGCATTTATCATGTGTTTTGACATCCACTCTTGTTTATATAGCCAATATAGAATTTCAATAATCAAGCTTGTAGACACGTATGACAACTTTGATAGAATAGAGTCCAAAAATATGACAAGGACATAGAATGGCGATCATAACGGTATAATCACGATGTCGATAAAACTAGGTAGATTATGGTTCCCTTAACTTAGGTACCATGACAAATCAATATGGACATTCTTTATATAGAATTGAGGTCCACATGAACATTAGATCAAGCAAGATACCCTCATCCTTATCATAGAATTGGGGTTTACAAGAATGACACGATATGGCATGATATCATCATCCCATCAAGAATTTCTTATGATATACTCTTTGTATAATCATAAGGGCCGGTATACCATGTTTCTTTAGATTGACATGGCAAAAACTGTGTAATGGGTTTTTAGGGTACAACCAGCTCAGTCGGCCTTGAGGGAATCCAAGGCTACGAGGAGTCTTACGGAGGTCTCTATGACTAACTCGCTAGTCCAAAGGAACGGAATGTCCAATGGAGAGCTTGTATGTCAATGAGAGTTGAGTGTGATCGATAAATCAACATGAAACGTGGGACTATACTCACGGAGTGGAGAATAGTGCCGATATATATATATATGTATAATATGAAACCATCGGTAATAGAATCAGGATAAAATCAGTTTACAGTAAAATAACGACTTAAGTAAAGTCGTGTATTGAATAATTAACGCCTAACAGAAGGGCGTTTACATGTATTGCCAATTTGCAGAATTTCCATTATTTCATTAATTTATCAAAAACACGCCTTTCCTGGGGGCGTTTCTTCAAAGTTGACGACTGCAGAGGCAGGCGTCTCATCATTTACATATTCGACAGGATATAATTATTCTCAGAAATTTATCAAAAACGCGCCCTTGGAAGGGGCGTTACTTTCTAATTCCATTTTACAGAATATGTGAATTTCAGGATTTTAACAGATACACGCCCTAGGAAGGGGCGTTACTTTTCAGATTCACGCCTTGTACTGGGGCGTTAGAATATGGAAAACGACTTTGTCCAAGTCGTGAATTCCAAGGGATTTACGATATTTTAATAAATAATATTTCGAGAGACAGGAGACATGTCATGGCAGTAAAATTTAACAGGAATTCACAGAGTCATGCAAGATATTAAAAATCAATATTTCATATGTATTGTAATTTTTAAACAGGATCAATTATTAATCACATGCGATTCTTATGAAATTAACGCCTGCGTAGAGGGCGTCAAATATTAAATTGACGACCACTAGCATGGTCGTTTCTTTTAAATTAGCGCCCTTGACAGGGGCGTCTCTTTCAAAATATTTCAGAAAACGCATGAAAACTATAATAATCATATGCATGACATGCTTATATATATATATATCTTGCATTAATTTCATTTGGGCTACAGTAACTTGAGAAAATCCTACCTTTTGATGAAACGTGAAGGATCTGGTGAAGGGACGATTATGATGAAGAACCTTACGTCCTTCAACTATATGAGAGCTCCTTCTCGACGTAGACAACCTACAGAATCATGAGATGAAGAATATCAATATTCTTCATGACTATCTCATAGACAGGGGAAGAAGAACATCACCTGTTCTTCACGTATGATAGGAACACTTCGGGATGAAGAACCCTCGTTCTTTAATGGAAGACAGAAGCTCCTCAACCTGTGATAGAAGAATAAGATGGAGAAGAATTATTCCTCCTAATACCTAATCAACAGAGGAGAAACAATAGGAAGAACCAACCTCTCTTTCACGGATGACTGCAGCAGAACCTTCTTCGGCCAAATATCTTTAGGGTTTGTTTGAACAAGGTTATTTATAGGATTTTGGAGTCCTAACAAGAGTAGGGTTTGATTGAGGGTAGTATATCCCTAATAGAGTCCTTACTCTAATAGATACTTACTAGATTAGGTTGATCTTCCCTGGATAAGCTCTGTGTTCGAACGGTTCACGAACTGAATTAACGCCTTAGGTCAGGGCGTGTATTCGTTAATTGACGCCTTACTTTAGGGCGTTTCTTAAAAAGCGCCTTGAAAAAGGGCGTTTCGTGTTTTAAAACACGCCCAAGATAGGGGCGTTTCTTTTACTTACCCATTTGGTCGCATGAGAACTGACGACCGCATGTGTGGGCGTCCTTTCTTTAGTAACGCCATGGATGGAGGCGTTTCTTTATAAATTAACGCCTTAATAAGAGGCGTTATTTTTAATTTTGTTTTATTTTATCCAATTAACCCTATTCCTTTTATATATTACTTCTGTAATATATATGTTTTAATTCATTTCAATTATTCATTTATTAGGGTTGCTACACCCTCCCCCACTTAAAAGAATTTGGTCCCCAAATTCAATATATATATAATTATACATGCGGAGAGTGTAGGACATATACCTCTTAGAATAACTCGGGAAATCGTTTCTTCATAGATTCCTCGGTCTCCCATGTCGCTTCGCGTTCAGGATTCTTATTCCATTGCACCTTGATCATGGGAATAACCTTATTCCTTAGAGCTCGTATTTCTCGATCTAATATCTTCAAAGGCCTCTGTTCATATGTGAGATCTTTCTGGATCACCAGATCTCCATGCTCAATAATATGTGACGGATCGTGCACATACTTCTTCAACATAGATATGTGAAATACATTGTGTACCTCGGACAACTGAGGAGGCAACGCGATGCGATAAGCAACCTCGCCAACTCTTTCGAGTACCTCAAATGGTCCGATGAATCTTGGCGTAAGCTTGCCCTTAACACCAAATCTTCGTATGCCACGTCCAGGCGATATCTTGAGAAATACATGATCTCCGATTTGGAATTCAAGATCTCTTCTTCTTGTATCTGCATAAGTCTTTTGTCTGGTCTGAGCAACTTGTAATCTTTCTCTGATTACTTGTATCTTCTCGGTTGTATCCCTTACCATGTCTGGACCTAATAGTTGTTTTTCTCCAACTTCGTTCCAACATATGGGAGATCGGCAACTCCTTCCGTATAAGGCTTCGAAAGGTGCCATTTGGATACTAGCTTGGTAGCTATTATTATATGCAAATTCAACTAAAGGTAAGTGGTCATGCCAGCTTCCTCCAAAGTCAATAATGCATGCTCTCAGCATATCTTCAACAACTTGATTAGTTCGCTCGGTCTGACCATCCGTTTGTGGGTGAAAAGCAGTACTAAAGTTGAGCCTTGTCCCCAACGAATGTTGTAATCCCTTCCAAAAATGAGAAGTAAAACGGGGATCCCTATCAGACACGATTGAGACAGGAATTCCATGTATCCTGACTATTTCTTTAATGTATAGTGCAGCTAGCACATCAATCGACCATCGGCTTTTGATTGGCAAGAAATGTGCCGATTTAGTCAATCGGTCAATGATAACCCAGATTCCATCATGTCCTCCTTTAGATTTAGACAAACCCATGATGAAGTCCATACCAATATCCTCCCATTTCCACTTAGGAATATCTAGAGGATGTAGTTTTCCCGCAGGCTTTTGGTGTTCCGCCTTGACCTGTTGGCATGTGAGACAGCGTGATACATAGTCCGCTATTTCTCTTTTCATATTGGGCCACCAAAAGTTCCTCTTTACATCTTGGTACATTTTAGTTGATCCAGGATGAATAGTGTATCTTGATCTGTGAGCTTCATCTAAGATCTTCTTCTTTAATTCCGGACAATCGGGTATACAAGTTCTATCTTTGAATAGTAATCTTCCCTCGGAAGTTAGTTGAAAGTCAGATTGTCCTTCTAATCTGCCTTTGATTTCCACTAATATAGGATCATCATCCTGAAGTGCTTGTATCTCAGATAATAAATCTGACTGTACGCTTACATGAGATAATGTGATAAATTTGGCTTCCGTGTCCAAGCTTATATTGAGCTCGGAGAATTGTTCAAGTAACCTCCATTCTTGTATCATACCATTTGCTATCTTTGCTCTCGGCTTTCGACTAAGGGCATCAGCCACATAATTACCCTTTCCGGGATGGTATTGTATACTGAAGTCGAAGTCCTTGAGATATTCTAGCCAACGTCTTTGTCTCATGTTCAGCTCCTTTTGTGAAAATAGATATTTGAGACTTTTGTGATCGGAGTATACAGTAAACTGTACCCCATAGAGATAGTGTCTCCATATCTTTAGGGCAAATACTACCGCGGCCAATTCCAAGTCATGGACGGGGTAATTCTCCTCATGCTTCTTCAGTTGACGAGAAGAGTATGCTATGACCTTCCCTTGTTGCATTAGAACACATCCGAGGCCAATGCCAGAAGCATCAGTGTAGACCTCGAATTTCTCTCCTTCAATTGGTAGGGCTAAGACCGGAGCTGTAGTGAGATGATCCTTGAGAGTTTGGAAACTGCTTTCACATTCCTCACTCCATTCATATCGGATCTCCTTACGAGTTAATCTTGTAAGTGGTACGGCGATCTTAGAGAAATCTTTGATAAATCGCCGATAATAGCCTGCAAGACCTAAGAAACTTCTGATCTCGCTTGCATTAGTGGGTCTCTCCCAGTTTCTCACCGCTTCAACTTTTGACGGATCCACAGATAAACCGTCCTTGGATATGACATGTCCGAGAAAAGCCACTTCTTCAAGCCAGAACTCGCATTTGCTGAGTTTAGCATATAATTGATTTGTCCTCAAGACTTGCAATGCAATCCTCAAATGCTCTTCATGTTCTTCCTTAGTCTTAGAATATATCAATATATCATCGATGAAGACTACTATGAATTGATCCAAGTAAGGCCTGAATATGCTATTCATTAACTGCATAAAGGCAGCAGGGGCATTTGTTAGTCCAAAAGGCATAACAACAAATTCGTAATGGCCATACCTGCTTCTGAATGCGGTCTTGTGAATGTCATCATCCTTGATCCTTAATTGATGATATCCCGACCGGAGATCAATCTTGGAGAAATATTTGGATCCTGAAATCTGATCAAATAACTCATCGATTCTCGGCAGTGGATACTTGTTCTTGATAGTAAGATGATTCAACTGTCGATAGTCGATACACAATCTCATGGATCCATCCTTCTTCTTTACAAATAAGACTGGTGCTCCCCACGGGGAAGTACTTGGTCTAATAAACCCTTTTCGGATTAGTTCCATCAACTGCTCCTTCAACTCCTTGAGTTCAGCAGGGGACATTCTATATGGTGCCTTTGAAACAGGACCAGCACCAGGGACTAAGTCAATGGTGAAGGCCACTTCTCTTTGAGGGGGTAATCCCGGCAAATCTTCTGGAAATACGTCTGGGAATTCTCGTACTACTTGAACGTCTTCTATCTTGGTTTCCTTAGCTTCTTTAATAGTGACAAAAGCAAGGAAGGATACACATCCTTTCTTGACGAGCTTGCTTGCTCGAAGAGCCGAAATAAGAGGGGATTTGCTTCGACTCTTAGGACTAGTATAAGTCAGTTCTGGAAATTCTTTGAAAACAATCTTGCTATCACGGCAATCAACCGTTGCCTGGTATTTGGATAACCAATCTGCTCCTAGTATAACATCATATTCTTTTAGATCTAAGCAGATAAGATCAATAGGAAAATTCTTTCCTCGAACCAACACCTCACAGTTTTGGTAATGATGCGTGATATCCGTCTCGTTTCCGAGAGGAGTAGACAACACTATTTTCATCCATTCTGGTTCTAGAGGTAATGGGTCAGCAAACTTCTTGGAAATAATGGAATGCGATGCACCCGTATCAAATAAGACATGTGCATATTTGGAACAAATTTTTAATGTACCTTCCACCAATCCGCCTTCTTCTTCTGGTTCGGTCTCTTGGATTGCATGAAGACGCGCGTTCCTTGTCACTGGGCGTTTACCCTCACCGTCTTGGTCATTCATTAATGGACAATCGGGAATCCGATGTTCACGACTCCCACAACGGAGACATGCTCCTAATTTTCTCCAGCATTCTTCTGTTTTGTGACCAGCCTTGTCACAATGCTTGCATACTACGTTTGAAGGGGTAGTGGTGATAGAGAAGGGCTTGGATTTCTTGTACTTCTGATCTTGAGAGGAAGAACCTCCATTATTGGGCCTCTTCTTAAAGTTGGGTTTAAAAGAACCCGAACTTGTGACTTGCTCCTTTTTGTCTTTCCCACGGATCCTATCAGATAGTTCCGTGGCATCTTCAAGTAACTGAGCTCGGCGCACTATTTCAGTATAAACTTGAATATCCATAGGCGCCAGTTGAGTAATGTAGTGGGGCCTAAGCCCATTAAGAAATCTACGGGCTTTCATCTTTTCCGTGCCAATTAAATGCTTAGCATATCTAGACAGTCTAGAGAACTGTGCTTCATAATCAGCCACCGATAAAGATCTTTGCTTTAATGCGGCAAATTCGGCGGCCTTCCTTTCCTGGACCCTATCAGAGAAATATTTGGCGTTGAAATATTCAACGAATTCACCCCATGTAACTTGAGTTGGGTCAATAGTAGCTTCAATCGACTCCCACCAGCATCTAGCATCCTTTTCTAACTGGAAAGTAGCTAATAAGACTTTGTCCTGATCCGTGCATTGCATGACACGGAATATACGTTCAATCTCCCGAACCCAATGCTCGGCATCGTCTGGATCGGTCGATCCCATGAACTTCGGGGGATTCATATTCTTGAAAGCTTGGTGTAAGCTTCCAGCTCGTGGAGCACCACCTTGTGCTACCTGTTGTAGCACTTGGGTCATCCCTTGAAGGGTACGCTGCATGTTGCGCCATTGAGCACGTTCGGCAGCCATTATCCTACAATTACAATAGCTATGTTAGTATTATATCACTATGATCTTATAAAGGACTCATTGATCATTTAACCCTTGGTTCTACCCACTCTCACTTGGTTAAAGGTTTTGAAACCTATCCTTGGACTTGGGTTTCCTAGGAATTGAATACCTTAGGCTCTGATACCACAAAGACTGTCACGCCCCGAGCGCGGAAGATACCCGGAGATGCGCGACGTGTCTATATCAATCATGTCAATCAGAGTGGTCATGTATTCGACACAAAGACAGAGATGCGCAAAATAGCAAGATAACCCAATCCTTTATTTCATAATGGATAGACTATTACAAATCCAATACTCTGTTAAATAAAAAGGGAAAAGAATACATAGTTGACTCAAGAAACTATGGAAAAGACTAGACGACACTTGTAGAAGCTCTATCACTTTCACTCTTGACCATTCCCATCCGATTGACTTCCATCGTCGTCGGACTTACCTGAAAAGTAAAAAGGGACAAACGGAATGAGCGAACGCTCAGTAGGAAATTATATCTCAAGTACTAGCAAGTGGTTTAAGTAATTACATTTTCATGGATGCAATAAAGCTATGCATGCTCGCATGAAACGACAAGATAGAGAGAATGTAATATCAAAGAAATAAGATGAACTTTCATGAACTTCCAACAAGATAACAAGTTATTCAAGATATTCAAGCAAGTACCATTATCGAGTCATGTCAAGAACTTTGGCTATCATGTATCAAGCAAGTAATTTACCCTCTTTCGGGCCACACATTTCATGTAAAGTCAAGTACGATTCAAGTACAAGATGTGTGTGGAATGTCCAATCAAGCAAGTCAAGTACTCGGTATAATGCCAGATACCTTATCATTTTAACTCCCATGGGCACAAGTACTTTCGGGTGCTCCTCCCAGGACCAGATCGGGCCCTATATGCGCAGGCATTTATCATGTGTTTTGACATCCACTCTTGTTTATATAGCCAATATAGAATTTCAATAATCAAGCTTGTAGACACGTATGACAACTTTGATAGAATAGAGTCCAAAATATGACAAGGACATAGAATGGCGATCATAACGGTATAATCACGATGTCGATAAAACTAGGTAGATTATGGTTCCCTTAACTTAGGTACCATGACAAATCAATATGGACATTCTTTATATAGAATTGAGGTCCACATGAACATTAGATCAAGCAAGATACCCTCATCCTTATCATAGAATTGGGGTTTACAAGAATGACACGATATGGCATGATATCATCATCCCATCAAGAATTTCTTATGATATACTCTTTGTATAATCATAAGGGCCGGTATACCATGTTTCTTTAGATTGACATGGCAAAAACTGTGTAATGGGTTTTTAGGGTACAACCAGCTCAGTCGGCCTTGAGGGAATCCAAGGCTACGAGGAGTCTTACGGAGGTCTCTATGACTAACTCGCTAGTCCAAAGGAACGGAATGTCCAATGGAGAGCTTGTATGTCAATGAGAGTTGAGTGTGATCGATAAATCAACATGAAACGTGGGACTATACTCACGGAGTGGAGAATAGTGCCGATATATATATATATATGTATAATATGAAACCATCGGTAATAGAATCAGGATAAAATCAGTTTACAGTAAAATAACGACTTAAGTAAAGTCGTGTATTGAATAATTAACGCCTAACAGAAGGGCGTTTACATGTATTGCCAATTTGCAGAATTTCCATTATTTCATTAATTTATCAAAAACACGCCTTTCCTGGGGGCGTTTCTTCAAAGTTGACGACTGCAGAGGCAGGCGTCTCATCATTTACATATTCGACAGGATATAATTATTCTCAGAAATTTATCAAAAACGCGCCCTTGGAAGGGGCGTTACTTTCTAATTCCATTTTACAGAATATGTGAATTTCAGGATTTTAACAGATACACGCCCTAGGAAGGGGCGTTACTTTTCAGATTCACGCCTTGTACTGGGGCGTTAGAATATGGAAAACGACTTTGTCCAAGTCGTGAATTCCAAGGGATTTACGATATTTTAATAAATAATATTTCGAGAGACAGGAGACATGTCATGGCAGTAAAATTTAACAGGAATTCACAGAGTCATGCAAGATATTAAAAATCAATATTTCATATGTATTGTAATTTTTAAACAGGATCAATTATTAATCACATGCGATTCTTATGAAATTAACGCCTGCGTAGAGGGCGTCAAATATTAAATTGACGACCACTAGCATGGTCGTTTCTTTTAAATTAGCGCCCTTGACAGGGGCGTCTCTTTCAAAATATTTCAGAAAACGCATGAAAACTATAATAATCATATGCATGACATGCTTATATATATATATATCTTGCATTAATTTCATTTGGGCTACAGTAACTTGAGAAAATCCTACCTTTTGATGAAACGTGAAGGATCTGGTGAAGGGACGATTATGATGAAGAACCTTACGTCCTTCAACTATATGAGAGCTCCTTCTCGACGTAGACAACCTACAGAATCATGAGATGAAGAATATCAATATTCTTCATGACTATCTCATAGACAGGGGAAGAAGAACATCACCTGTTCTTCACGTATGATAGGAACACTTCGGGATGAAGAACCCTCGTTCTTTAATGGAAGACAGAAGCTCCTCAACCTGTGATAGAAGAATAAGATGGAGAAGAATTATTCCTCCTAATACCTAATCAACAGAGGAGAAACAATAGGAAGAACCAACCTCTCTTTCACGGATGACTGCAGCAGAACCTTCTTCGGCCAAATATCTTTAGGGTTTGTTTGAACAAGGTTATTTATAGGATTTTGGAGTCCTAACAAGAGTAGGGTTTGATTGAGGGTAGTATATCCCTAATAGAGTCCTTACTCTAATAGATACTTACTAGATTAGGTTGATCTTCCCTGGATAAGCTCTGTGTTCGAACGGTTCACGAACTGAATTAACGCCTTAGGTCAGGGCGTGTATTCGTTAATTGACGCCTTACTTTAGGGCGTTTCTTAAAAAGCGCCTTGAAAAAGGGCGTTTCGTGTTTTAAAACACGCCCAAGATAGGGGCGTTTCTTTTACTTACCCATTTGGTCGCATGAGAACTGACGACCGCATGTGTGGGCGTCCTTTCTTTAGTAACGCCATGGATGGAGGCGTTTCTTTATAAATTAACGCCTTAATAAGAGGCGTTATTTTTAATTTTGTTTTATTTTATCCAATTAACCCTATTCCTTTTATATATTACTTCTGTAATATATATGTTTTAATTCATTTCAATTATTCATTTATTAGGGTTGCTACAGGGGGAGTCTTTTAGCTGGGTTTGGATGTATCGGGCCCTTTCATAGAGTTCCTCCATTGTAGTAAGTTTATTCATGGCCAGGACATGTCTGAACTGTGGGGTTGCATTAGACACAATCATCTTCACTTGTTCGGGCTCGGAGAGGGTATCCCTTATTCTTTCCGCCAGAGACCTCCATCTATCAGCATATCGGACAAAATCCTCGTCGGGTTTCATCTTTTCGGCCACTAGGTCGGTAATGGAGAGTGAGGGACCGACCCTATCCCTATATTTATGCAAGAACCTTCTCTGGACTATTTCAAAATTCTCGGCCTCGCGAGGCTCCAGAGAATAGAACCACTCAAGCGCGGGACCATCCAATGATCTCCGAAAGAGGTATGCCAGGGACCTCTGATCGTTTTGCCAGTAAGAGGACTCATACATGAAATCCTTGAGATGAATGAAGGGGTTGCCGGTACCATTGTATCTGCGGTACATGGGCATTTCGGAGGGAGGAAGATGAATGACAGGAAGGATTGGCAAAGCAACCTCCGGGGTGGCTTTCACGTCCACCATCCTTCTCAGATTTTGAAACTGCTCGTCCATGCGGTTGAACCTATTGAGGAGCGATTGGGCGAGCTCCTCTGGAGGTGAAGGTGGCACTTGCCACTGGGGGGGAAACTGTCTCCCGGAGACTTGAGGGGGGAACCCAGAATGAGAGGGAGCTGTCGGACCGCCGACAGTTGGCCCCGGCTGAAGCGGTGTGTGGGGAACAATGGGAGTTTGAGATTGTGACGGGAACTGGAATGAGGGTGGTTGTTGGCTCGCTTGTTCTTGAAGCGAGGGAGACTGGATGGCTTGCGCCAATGAGGGAGATGGAATGGCCTGCACGGACTCTTGGAGAGGTGCGATGGCCGGAGTTGATTCCTGGGGCGTGGGGGAAACAGATTTCCCCTTTAGAATGGCCTGGAAGGCCCGGAGCTGTTCAGAGGTAAGCTCCGTGTTGGCGAGGACGCCCAGTAAAGAAGAGATATCCTGTGGTGGGGACGTGTCCCCGGCAATAACCTGCACCTCATGCGAGGGGTCATGAGAAGGACCCGAGTCCATAACATAGACTCGCGGGTCGGCTGACAAACCACGGCTAGGGTGGTTCTCCTCAAAAGACTCGTGAGACATGCTCATAGTTTTCCCAGAACGCAAAAACATACACTAGCAAGTAGGTAGCAGAGATTATCAAACAAGTGGATGGCTTTATGCCCTTTTTTGTGTTTTGATTTTGATGATTTTTTTTGTATTTTTAGCGAGATCCGAAGTTCACACAAAATGGGGACCCTAGTTTATTTTTTTATTTCACCGCCATGTCAGCTAGGGTCTCTCGTCTCACCACGAATGAAATGACTAACTCCAGGGAACTTCAATGGTACAATTAGCCCAGTGAACGAAGAGGAGATTCTTCGATGTCGGGGACTTACGGAGGTCCCAGTGTAGGAGATTCTAGTCCGTTGAGAGGAATTCCCAAACGGAGAGTCCTACCTTCACCGGGAAAGGGTGATCCTCAAAAAATGAAAAAAGGATAGAAAAGAGGAATGGATGTATGCAATGGAATGCTGACAGATATATGGGGTGGGAAAACAACAGAAATAACAGACATATAATAAACAAAGAACCAATCAGAACTGACGGTGCTGCCGTGAGCACAACGGGGGCGCGCGCGGGCGCGAAGGTGGAGAGGCACGGATGGTGCCGAACTTGCAAGGGTAACCGAAAGGAAGCAGTAGAAGTACCACCGTGATCGCCAATCTGTGAGCGACGTCACGCGGTTCGGGGAAGAGCAGAGAAGACGCGGAGCGCGCGTGGGCTCCTCTTTCTTTTGGTTTTTATTTGCTGCAACACAGAAATAAGAGAAGAGAGAGAAGGGGCCACCACGGGAGATTGCTCCGGCGGGGCGAGCGGGACAAGTGTGATATAGAAAAATATGGGGTTTAAACGGCCATAGCTGGAAGTGACTCGCCGCGGCCTCGGGGGGACGGGAATGGTGTAAAAATTAAATAACAAGAATTGAAACGGCCATTGGGGAAGTGACTCGCCGCGGCCTCGAGAATATGGGCAGATAATAAGATGACAGAATATAGAGAGAATACAAAGAGCGGGAATTTAAACGGCCATTGGGGAAGTGACTCGCCGCGGCCTCGAGAACACAAATAGATAAGAATATAACATATAAGAACGGGAATTTAAACGGCCATTGGGGAAGTGACTCGTCGCGGCCTCAAGAATATGAGCAGAATATAACAGAATATAAAGAGAATATAAGAACGAAAATTTAAATGGCCATTGGGGAAGTGACTCGCCGCGGCCTCGAAAACAAGATGTGATCGCTAGGGGCCGAAAGACCCCAAAGTAAGAAAGTGATCGCGTCTACCTCAAGAGCGAGAGATGGCGGGTTACTTCTTCCTCTCCCTCCGGCCGGCCGACAGAGAGGGCTTTCCTCGGCTACCCTTGCAAAACAACGACAAACAAATGACAAGTGGATTAGAAAGATGGAGGTGTAGTATTCAAATCCTTACGATAAAAATAATGAAATGATGGCAAGACACACACCTGGTTGGTGTTATCTTTTAAACCCCTCTCGGACTCGAGTAGGAGGAAAATGAGATGATGGATGTAAGAAGTGTATAAGAAAAGACGCCCTTATGAAGGGGGATAGGGGATGCGAGATGATGAATGCAAAAGAACTACGAAGAAAAGGAAAGAATTGGCTTATTGGATGTGCCAATGGTGAAATCCGGCGGAGCTCCGGCAGCGTGGGGACGACGTGGAAGCGCGGTGGATGAAGACGACCTTCCTCTCGCGAGCGTGAGTAGCCGAGAAGCTGGCAGAACCTCCACCTACAAAAGAACCCACGGGTTAGAAAATGACTCCGTAGCCTCTGGGCTCCGGCAGCCTATCGGATCACTTCTAAGCTCCCCTAGAACTGAGGGGGTGGGCCTCTATTTATAGGACTCCGGAGGGTGGAGGCGTCCAGGACCCTAGACACCTCCATAAGGGCCGAAATAATATTTTATTCCATTTTATATATATTTTTTTGGAATACTTTTGTGGAGGCGTCCAAGGCTCCGGACGCCACAAACAGGTCCACCGAAAACCGACGACGGCCGCACGCGGTTTGGCACAACGCGTGGTTTGTGAGCGGCGCCTCGTGATTCAGAAATGGGAGCGTCCAGGAGCCTGGACGTCTTCAAAATTTGGATTTTTTCACACATGACAAACCGTCGTTCGGTGGGCGGCGCCCGTGAGAGAGTTGATGGAGGCGTCCAGGGGCCTGGACGCCTCCAAAAATATATTATTTTTTATTTTTCTTTTGTCTTTTATGCCAAGGCTGGCATTTTAATTTTTTATATTTGTTTTTATGGAGGCGTCTAGGGGCCTGGACGCCTCCATTAGTATGTATATATTTTTATTTATTTTTTTGTCTTTTTTATGCCAAGTGGCATTCTACAAATATTTTTTATTTTTGTTTTTATGAGGCGTCCAGGGGTCTGGACGCCTCCATTAATATATATATTGTTTATTTTGTTTTGGGCCCCGAGAAAATAATAAATAAAATTAAAATCATGGGGGCGTCCAGGGGCCTGGACGCCCCCATTAAGACCCACCCGGGTCCTTAGGTCAGGCGTCGGCGGGCGCCCGGCAGACACCCTTCTTGGTTCCGGAACCTCTTGATGCGTCTGACTGGTGTTGATGCCGTCCGAATGCCGTGACGAGACGATTCCGGATGTCGAAAAGGGCGGAGGAAGACTCAAGAAAAGGAAGTACTCAAGTGATTCGAAATGCGTAAGCCGTCGCAGGGCGTCGTATAGTAATATGAGACTTTCTCAGGAGACGTCAGGAATGGCGTGTCTATAGCTGTCTTCATCTGACTTCGTGTCGTCTTCGTTGTTGTGTTAGCTGTGTTCTCGTGTACTTCGTGTCGTTCTCGTGTTATCTCGTGCTAAACTCATCTAACGTACCTTGTGTCAGTCACAGTATAGTGCACCTCGTTTTGTTATCATATATCTCGTGTAGTTCTTTGTTCTTATTGCCAACCAACTTATCTCAGCTACATATAGCGAACCCTGAGCATTAATGTAATTAATCTGCTTGCAGGGATCCGAGGAAGATTACTCCTCAGTGTCTGGGCAGCACGTGATCCAATGCTAGAGGAACCAATCCGATAAGGACACGTGGCAAGAAGGTTCTGGATCAAGCGTGGGAGGCACACGCATTCTGAACCGGATCTGTTGCTACTGCTGATATAAATAGAAACCTTCGTCTTCAGATGGAGTATGATCGAAAAAGAGAAAGATATAGAAGAAAGAGCAGAAAAGCAGAGAGTCCTTCGATCCAGAAAAACGAGAGAAAGAAGAGAAGAAAAAGAGAGAGCAGAAACTGAAGGAGAAAGAAGAAGAAGAAAAGAAGAGGAGAGAGAGCTTTACTGAGGATCTGATCAGTCTGTTCGTGGATCAAATCCAGAACGACTATGCTCATTGAGAGCTATATATCTTGCATTTTATTTCCAGCTTCTGTCGCTGTCATTTTCATGTTTTCTTATTTTTCCTTTTGCTACCTTGTTTAGTCTTGTTCTTCCGATTGCCCTGTTGGGGATCGGGTTTCTCCTGGTGGTACAGGAGAAGGGAGATCTGATCTCCAGGTTGCAAGTGGCAGGTTGTCACTTGAGGGTTCCCTCTGGTTTAGAGGAAGGGAGGCTTGTCCTCCGGTCCTTGGCTTGTGGCTTGCAAGTCAAGGGGTCCCTCCGGTTGGAGGAAGAGAGGTCTTAGACCTCTGGTTTGCTAGTGACGGGGAGTCACTGGTGGGTTCCCTCCTGGTCTGGAGGAAGAGAGGCTAGGCCTCTGGTGGGTTGCCGGCAGTAGGTTGCTACTGGCTGGTTCACTGGTAGTGGGACTGCTACCAGTGGGGTTCCCTCTTGGTATAGAGGAAGAGAGACGTGAGTCTCTGGTTTCTAGTGACCGTGGGTTGCTAGTGGTTCCCTCCGAGTAGGAGGAAGAGGGGAGGTTGTTCCCCTGGGTAAGCTGTGTATCAGCGTTTGTTGGCAAGCTGTGTTGCCTAGCTGTTAGTGAAGCCACACTCAGTTTGAGTGTGGGGTGGATGTAGGTCTGGAGGACCGAACCACCTAAAAATCCCCGTGTCGTGTGCTTGTTTTTCTCTTCTGGGCTTGGATATTCGGTAGATGCTTGTTTAGGCCGATCCTTCCCTATCCTCCAAGCAGTTCGTTCTGCGGTTAGTGTTTGACCATTGTGCTCTAATTCGGAAACTCCTGTTTGAGATCTAAACTTAATTTTTAATCCTTAATTTTTAACGGGTAAAGGTCCATTCACCCCCCTCTGGACCTATCAGATTTTGCCCGATTACTCGGGGAATGTTGGTTGTGATGTATGATACAGCTTCAGATGTCTTCCGTTGAGTGGCGAGAATTGGATTTCCCCTCGATGGTTAACAACCACGTAGGCCCCTCCTTCGTAGACCCTCTGTATCACATAAGGACCTTCCCAATTAGCTTTCAGCTTTCCTTTTGGGTTGGACGCCATGACTTCTTTTTTCTTGACCATGACGAGGTCGCCTTTCTTGAATTCTCATCCTTTTACGAGTTTGTTGAATGCAGTGGCCATGCGGGCCTGATACATTTGGATAATCTTCTGAGCTCGGAGGCGCTTCCCTTCCAATTCAGTCAGTTCTTCTAGTCTTCTTTCTGCATTGGTCTGTTCGCCACGGGCTAGGCCATATTGGACTGCCACTCTGAGTGACGGGACTTCGAGCTCTAGCGGAACCACTGCCTCTGAGCCGTATACCAGCGAGTATGGCGAGCACCCTGTAGGTGTCTTGAAGACAATGCGGTATGCCCACAGAGCTTCATACATTTTCTCTTCCCATTCCTTCTTATTAGAACTGACGACCTTGGCCAGCAAGGTGCAGAGAGTCTTGTTAAAAGCTTCTGCCAATCCGTTTGCCTGTGGATTGTAAGGAGTGGAGGTCCTCCATTCGATCTTATACTTCTCAGCAAGCCGATAGACTTTCTGATTTCTGAAATGACTTCCATTGTCGGATATTATTCGGCTGGGGATCCCGAACCGGAAGATAATGTTCTGCTTGATGAATCTGGCGACCAGTTCACCAGTCACTTCTCTTAATGCTATAGCCTCCGCCCATCGGGAGAAGTAATCTGTTATGGCCAGTATGTACTTATGTCCGGCCGAGGAAGTCGGCAGTGGCCCGACTACATCAGTTCCCCATTGTGCAAATGGCCAGCTGGGAACTGTAGGGTGCAGAGTCGTAGGAGGCTTTCTAGGCACAGTAGCGTGCTCTTGACATTTCTGGCATGATTTTGTAAATTTACAGCAGTCTTCAAACATGGTGGGCCAATAGTAACCCAGCTTCTTGATTTCTATCTTCATCTTGGGACCAGCCTGGTGGGCACCTACTGTCCCAGCATGTGTTTCTTTCATCGCTTGCCAGGCTTCCTCAGTGGACAGACAGTGGAGTAGAATCTTCTTGCGTGCATCTGCCATTATTCGGAACAAAATTCCATTCCTGAGTTCATAAGAGTCTTTGATTCTTAGGAGTTTCATCTTTTCTTCTCTTTTCTACGGCAGCTGTTGGTGTAGAAACCACTGCACCAAGTGCTGTCTCGAATCAGACGCTTGTTCTGTGCTGATGGTGGCAACTTCATCCTCTTCGGGGCACCCTTCTAGCATACTGGGGACATGCCGCCGGTTCATAACGACAATGTTCAGTGTCTTATTTGGTGGGACTGCTAGCGAGCTAGCCAGCTTCACCAGTGCATCAGCCTGGGCATTGTGTCCACGGCCCACATGCTTGAGCTCAATATGGTAGAATTTCGCCATGAGGCGCACAGCTTTTTGGTGGTAGGGATTCAGTTCTGGCTTCTGCACTTCGAACTCCCCTTGGATCTATTTTATTATCAACATCGAATCCCCGAATACTTGAAGTATTTGGACACCCATGTTGAGGCTGATATATAGCCCGATTATCAGAGCTTCATACTCGGCCTCATTATTGGTGCAGGGCTTGTTTATAGAACAGGAAGTATGCACGACCTCCCCTTCTGGTGATTTCAGCACAACACCGGCTCCAGCCCGTATTCTGGTTTTTCCATCGGAGTCTGTCTCTGTTCTAGATGCTCCATCAAAGAATAGTCGCCATATAACTGACTGAGCCTGGCAAGCTTCGAGTGTCTCATCATCGGGTAACTCAGTCCCTAGCATATCATTTTCCGGCACAGGATGCTCTGCGAAGAAATCAGCCACGACCTGTCCTTTTATCGGCCTCTGGGGTGTATAGGTAATATCGAATTCCATCAGGATCACTACCCATTTGCCCAACCGGCCCTTCAGTACTGGCTGAGTCAATATGTATTTGAGCGGATCTGCTGCAGATATCAATCTGACTTCATGTGACAACATATAGTGTCGGAGCTTCTTGACAGCAAAGACTAGTGCCAAGCAGGTCTTTTCTATATAGCTGTAGCTTTCTTCAGTTCTAATCAGCCTCCTACTCAGGTAGTACAAGGCTTGCTCTTTGCCTTCTTCATTTATCTGTGCCAGCATTGCCCCCAGGGAACAGTATGTGGCCGCGATATACAGTATCAAGGGCCTGCCCTTAATTGGTGCCCCCAGCACCGGAGGGGTCTTGAGATATTCTTTCAGCTTATCAAAGGCTTCCTGACATCCATCGTCCCAGAGGAATGGCACATCTTTCATCATGAGCTTGTGAAAGGGGTGGCATCTTCCGGACAGATTTGATATAAATCGTCGGATATAGGCCAGACGCCCTTGCAGAGATCTCAGCTCGGGCAGATTCCTTGGTGGAGGGAGCTCCTAGATAGCCCTAATCTTGGATGGGTCGATTTCAATGCCCCTATGGGATTCATCTTGAGTTCATATTTACGCAGCCTCTGGAATACTACCCTCAGGTCTTGCAAATGGTCTTCTCTTCTTTTAGTTTTTACTACCAAATCATCAATGTAGCACTCTACTTTCTTGAAGAGCAAATCATCAAAGATCTTGGTCATAGCTCTTTGGTAGGTAGCACCGGCATTCTTGTGTCCAAACGACATCCTTTTGTAGTGGAATATCCCCTTCGGAGTGCGGAACGCAGTGTGCACTCTGTCTTCTTCAGTAATCCAGATCTGGTTATATCCGGATGACCCATCCATAAATGATAGGGCTTCATGACCAGTAGTCGGATCGATCATCACTTCAGTAATTGGCACTGGGAAATCATCTTTCGGGCAGGCCTTATTAAGGTCCCGAAAATCAACACATATTCTGATCTACCGATTTTTCTTTTTTACAGACACTATGTTGGTTAACCATGTAGTATACTGATTTTCTTCAACAAAGCCTACGTCAATCAGCTTGTCAACCTCTTTATTAATCTGATTTATTAATTCAGGGCGTATTCTCCTAGAAGGCTGCTTTACAGGGCTAGCCTCTGGGTTTATTGCCAATCGGTGCTGTGCCACATCAGAACTCAGTCCCGGCATTTCATCATATGTCCATGCAAAGCAGTCTCAGAATTCTTTCAAGAACTGTATATACTGTTCCCTGGCAGCTGGCTCCAGTAGTGCACTGAGGAATGTCGGCCTTGCCTCATCTGTGGTCCCCAGATTTATTTCCACAAGCTCATCGACGGTGGCCTGACCTCCATCTTCGACCTCGGGCGGGGCTTCTTGCAAGTCAATGAAACCTCCCGGGATATAATCTTCTTCAATTTCATGATCCTCTGTTTCATCATACCGGTCATCAGTGGGTACTGGCTCATCATATACGGCCAATATTGTTGGATTCTGTTCAGTCTGCCCCGAGGACGGGATTGGTTCAGAAGGGAACTCAAAAATGGAGTCTTCCACCCCCAGAGGTTCTTCTGATGCAGGCTCCCTTGAGAGATCATCATTATGTAGAGCCCGGACTTCTTCCAGGATGTGCTCAAACTCCAGGCATTCCCTCAGCTCTTTGGCTATTTGGTCTTCATCCGGGGTTCCCGTATCAAACTTTGCTTCAGCATGGAATAGATCCTCTTTGTAAGGTAGGTCTTCCCAGCACCAATCTTTCTTTGCTTCATCAGACGTCCCCGTCTCCGATTGACTATCTGGGGCTTCATTGTTCATTATGGATTGATAAATGATTTCTTCATCTTCCGAGGGGTACTTGTCATATCCCACCTCGGGAGGGTCTTTATGCTAGTAGGAGACAGAGATGACGTCCACCTCAGCTTCATTGTATTCTTGAAGGGTATAACCCAATCCCAGGTGCTGAGTGATCTTCCTCAGTTCTTTATTATCCTGAGGCGGATCCCATAGCTCCTCGAACGCCTTCTTCTGGGCAGCAGGCTACAATGATGACATTTGCATCTTAGAGAACATCTGCGAAACTCGTTGGGTAGTATAATCCAAGCCTGTAATCGACACCATCCGGTTTGCATCTTCTTCAGGGACCATGCAGTCTTGATCATCTTCCTCGACTGACTCCCCGGTGTAGAATATGGTAGGAGGCTCGCAGAAGCGAGGGATTTCCATAGTCTTCAGTGGTAGCACCGTCTGGTACTCTAGGTTGGCGATGGGCTTGACTAAACCCTGCGGAACCTCCACCTGTGTGTACTTTTCTTTCATTTCTTCATCGATATCATCCGGGTGAATGCTAGGAGGGGTGATCCGAGCAAAGTCACCAGCATAAGAGATGTGAGATACCTCATGCTTTTTAATATAGCCCTTTGGTGGCGGTGGAGACCAGTTTCTTGCCTTCATCGCCGGCTTTTTCTGGCTGACCACAGCCTCTTTCTCTTCACAATTTTACGACACCTCGGTGTAGTAGGATGCATCGAGCATATGACACTCGAATACTTCGAAGGGATGTAGATCCGCAAACACCCTCTCTTCTTTTCCTTCATGGCAGTATTTAATGCACTGATGTAGCGTGGACGGCACTATCTGATATTCATGCAGCCACGGTCTCCCCAGCAGGGTCTTATATGTGGTGTTGGAGTCGATTACATAGAATCGCACCATGGCAGTGAGATCCCCCAATGTGAGGTTAAAATCAGCGACCCCAAGGGGCGTCTCACATTTCTGGTTGAATCCCGCAATTTTCATGTCTCTGACCTTGGTAAGCTGCAGATCAAAGTAATATTTTTGGTAGATGCTGTATGGGAGAATGTTCACAGCAGCCCCGGGATCTATTAGTATCCTGCTCAGTGGCTGACAGTTCGGGGAGCCCCTCATATACAGCTGTCTGTTATGGCTGGAATTCGGAATCAGCATGTCATCCTCTGTGAATGTGACTGACGGCCCAGAATTCACTTCTGCCAAGAGTGCCTCATACTGCGCCGGTGACTGTAAGGCATCAACAATCGCTTGGCGAGCTTCTTCACTCAGAAAGAGAATCTCCCAGATGGAGAATCTGGTAGGGAGCTTCTTTAGCATTTTCATGATCCGACTGCCCACCCTGACATTAGACAGTCTCATTTCTTCCGCCCATCGGGGTTTTGGAGATTCATGTGGTGGTCGTGGCCACTGCTGCCTAGTGCTGGTTTCATCCTCTGGACTGATTTCTTGGGAGGCTTCTTCTGTAACAATGGCCCCTAGCGTCGTTGGAGGGTTATCCTCCTCTTTCTCATTCTGTTTGCAGGCAACCAATGCCGGCTGCTGAGGTCTCTTGCCTTTATCTGGCCCAACCTGTGTTGACTACTCATTTTCTAGACTGGACAGAAATTCCAGAAATGTTGGAGTTTGACCTCCTTTCTTCTTTTCTTGGTACAAGCTGGCAGGGGGAGGAACCTGGACACCTCGTACCTCCGGTTCGGGAATCTGGTATGGTTGTTCCCCTCTGAACATAATGTTATGATTAGCTGGTGGTGGGTGCCCCCACCTTCTTCCGGAGCGTGTTGCGTGTGATGAGGTTGAGGCCTCAGCATGGTTGGCTTCTAGCGGGGCATTTGATGTTTCATCCTCATCATTCTCCCCGGGCGAGGTAAAGAGTGCCGACAGGGTGTTACATTGTACTGTCACGACCCACTTTCCCTTCTTGGACTTGGGCTGCCTCTTCTTTTTCTGGGAATTTGGCTTTATTGGCCCCTGCCCCCAGAAGGGTTCAGTCTCATCTTTTTGTTGTTCTGCCTCTGACTGCTCTTTAATTTTCAATTCTTCGAGCTGTTCCCAGAGTATATAGTCTTTCACCAGTAGGTCCCCGGGCTTTTTCTGTTCATATTCATCGAGCCCATTAATATACTGCTGTAAACGCCTGGCTGCAGGACTTACTTCCTTATGTGCAGGTAGGGGGACTTGTGTTCTCCGGTTATGAGTGGGGATCCGGATGACTGGCCCTGTCTCAGCTGTGCGCCATACTGGCTTTACTGGAGGCGGTTCAGGTCTTGGTGTGACACCACGGATAAATGCTCCATTGGTATTGGCTGCGGGAGTCTTCTTTCTGTTCTTTATGGGTTTCATCTGCCATCCTTCCTGATCCTTCAGTGGGGTGAGGAAGCAAGCTTCATAAGTATGCCTGGTACATTCTTCAACGGCCTCCTTAGGCAGCTGCTGGTAGACTGAAATCATATTGGCGGCCATTCTAAAGGTCGGAGGCTCATGTGGACGGGGTGGCTCCACTTGGTAATCTCCCAGCTGTAGCTCCCCCTTTTTGGCCATGCCTTCCATAATATCTTTGAAGATGTAGCAATCTTCAATTGCGTGCCCCAGCGCACGGTGATTTGGACAGAACAGTGGATCACCTTTCTTTGCCGCATCCTCGGGTCTCTTTGGCTCAGGCAATGTTACCTTGTTGAACTTGTATGCCCAGTTGAATAGTGCGGCTGTCTTATCTTTCGGAAAAGAGTATGGCTTTCTCATTTTGTTTCTCAGAGAGACCTTATCTTTTCTTTCTGCTGTGTCTGCTGGCGGGGGAGCTTCATCCGTCCCCTTCTTCCCTTTCTGTTGTTCGAAGGTTCTGAAATCGATGGTGTTAGCCTCAGAGTGCGATGGTCGTCGATCATTAGATTTCCCTTTCGGCACAGTTGGAGCATTGGCCGTCGGACGCTTGGACAGGAACGTCTCGACCTCCGCCACTATATTGTTCAGCCGGTCAAATGTTCTGACATCTGCACCAATCATCTTTTCCAGTACCTCTCTCCTAAGGCTCTACTTACATATTTGCACTGCATCTTCTTGATGAGGAGGTCTTCTGCATCTCATAGCTAAGTTCCTCCACCTTTTGATGTAGTCCAGTGCTGTTTCATCTTGCTTTTGCCTGGTTGCATATAGTTCTGCTATTGTAATTTCTCTTTCCGTGACGTGAAATCTGTCGCGGAACTTTCTTTGCATATCAGGCCAATCGGCCACTGACCCAGCCGGCAGGCTTGAATACCATTCAAAGGCTATTCCGATGAGGGATGAGCCGAAGAACTTAAGCAGATAAGCTTCATCAGCTGGCAAGTCACCCATGATTGTGGTGTAGTAAGCTATGTGCTCCCTGGGAGAGCCCTGGCCATTAAATTTCTCAAACTTCGGCGGCTTACTGACGCCTGGTGGTAGTCTCTTAGCAGCATACTGGGGAGGATACGATACTCTGTACACATCATAGGTATTAGCATCATCACCAGTCTTTTCAGACAGCTTCATCTCCACAATCTTTTCAATCATCAGCTTCTGGGCTATGGCTGGATCTATGTTTTCTGGGAAGAAGTGAGCTTGTTGCTGACTGTAAGGAGTTGTCATCACAGTTGCGCGCAAGGCCGGTGCGGCAGGCTGCGTCTGAGATATAGAGGGTTGAGCTACCGTCTGCTGTAGAACGGGTTGGCTTGGTGCTTTGCCCTTATCAGCCGGGAGAGGATTAGCTGGGATAGCCATTTCTGTTGAGCTGGCAGTCTGCCCCATAGGCTCGGCTTGCTTGGAGACCGGTGTAGCTTCATGCCTCTCATTAGCTGTCTTCGGAGAGCATTGATCTCTTGTTGACATCTTCTAAACATCATCTGGATCATGGGATCCAGGGTTGACGGGATCTGTAGATCTTCTGAAGTCCCTTTAGCATCATCGACGAAGGGATTATCTTCATCTTCGGCTGTCACCACATTAACTGTCATAATGGTGATCTTGCGGACTTTATCATCAGTCTTCATCTTATCTTTTGCCGCCTGGCCTCTTCTTGTGACGGGGCCTGGTCTGGTTGCTAGTCTGAGCAGTTCATCTGGCTATGTTGGTAACATATCCTACCCTTTGACAAGCCCAGCCATATTGCAGGCAAAGATCTGCATCTTTTCCCTCTGCCTGTCGACTTTCCTTCTCACCTGATCGGGGTATTTGAGCCGGTCAAAGACTGATATTCTTTCTCTAGCTTCTTCCCTGTGTAGGTCTTCTTTTCCATACCCGGCTCTGTGGCCTTCTTCATAATCATTGGAATCGGAGGAGGAAACTCCGATCATCACTTCTTGAAGGGTTTCTTCTTCTTCTTCATCCATGGTGCCCAAGGCACAGGATAATCTTTGCTGCCCGAGGGCGGAGTTACCCAGGTAGTGAAAGTAGTCTTGAGCCACTTGTTTCATCTCCTCTTGATTGTGCCTTCGTGGCTCTGGTTGGAGCATCAATCTTTCCTGGCTCTTCTGCTGATAAGCCAGTCTTGCCACCTGAGCATTCAAATGCTCGGCTTTGGAGTATCTGAATATATCGACCTGTCTGGCACAAGCTCTTGGTCTTCTTAGAGTGGCAGCAGCGACTGGTTCGCTTATTCTCATTTCCTCTTCCTCCCTGAACCTTCTACTCCCATCCTGGCAGTGGTTGGCAGCAGCAGCATAATTCTTCCTTTCCCATCTTTTACCCCCAGCCATGCGGTGGGTGACCGTGAGGTCTTCCTTCTACTCATATCTTCTGCCCCTTATCCTGGGGCGAATAGTAGTCAGATTTCTTCCTTCATTCTCTTTCTCATCTCTCCTACCCCGAGCCCTGGGGTGAACAGCAACAGCATTTCTTATGTCTTTTCCTTCTCCTCTTCTGCTTCCTGCCCTGAAGCGGGCAACAGTGGTATCAGCAATGTTCTCTTCCTCTTGAGCTGGGACCCAGCTCTGGATTTTCTTCGGCCGCCAGATCTGCCTGAACATGGGAGGCTTTGGAGCCAGTGGCTTTCTATCCTCCTCTTTCATGTCGGCCCTCCTGGTAGCTAGTACCCGGAACCTGTTTGTAGTAGGCACCATCGGGACGATCACGTCCGGCTTGACCGCCCTTGGGCAACCACTAAGGTTTACCCGAACATCTCCAATCAGCATTGTCTTTCCTGAGTTGGATATCCGACGACCCGCAGCAGTGGATCGGGCTCTCCTGTCGGATCTCTTCCTTCTTCCAACAGCAGAGGATGTGCCCCTTTTCGCCTTGTGATGGACGAAGCAGGACACGACCTCAGAAGTATCCTGCATCACCTGGCTCATCTTGGGGCTGGTAGCTTGCGGCAATGTCTCGACAACAGTCTTTTGCTCCTGGTTGTCAATCTCGAGCAAGTCAGTGAAGATGAGGCCCAGGCAGTTGGGCATCCCGACAACAGGCGGCATCGATCCGAACAAAAGAGGTACCGCCAGGTAGCCTTCTCGAACATGCACATCGACCGCTTGTTGATCAAAGCATATAGACATGATTCCAGCCGTCATCGTAGCTTCCTGAAAATAGAGAAAGCACACAAAAATCAGAAATTTAAGGGGGGGCCCGCTGGGCCTCCTATTTTGGCATAGAGATGAAGGAGTTTCTGTCCCACCGGGCATGCCAGACTTGTGGACGCGGGATTTTATCTCGCTCATTTATTTTATTGATTTATTATTTTATTATTGATTTATTTTATTGGTTTGTTAGGCGTGCCAGTCACATGTGTGACGATTTCATTATGCGCTCGACTTGACTTGGTCAGTCGATTGTGAAGTCCGAGTCGGGACCAAAAGTCCGCCATACCATAAAGGCTATGACGTTAATTACGCCCTTCCTAAGAAGGACAACCCTTGATTAAATGCCAAAAATAGGAGGCCACTCGGGGCGGTAATAAAAGAAAAATAACAGTGTGTGATATTGGAGCTATTGTTATTCTGAGAAGGTAATTGAGTAAACGATAGGTTATTGAATCATCATGACCCCTCTGTGTAGGTCGTGCCGGGTAGAGATAGGACACCGTCCACACAGTGGCGGGGCGGAGCCTGGACAGTCATCGGGGACATATCCCCTTTCATGTTTCTCATCCAGCCAAAGGTCTCGCAGTATTCATATTCCCCGAAAAATCGAGCCAGACGGGAGATGTATGATGTGCACTTCCCGGGACTTATCGGGGTTAAAACATCTATCGACATTTCGGCAGCATCTCCCCATAATCTGGATTATGCCCAGGGGAGAATAGACTATCACCCACGGAGTGCCAGGATGAAAGCCGAGAGAAAGGGAGGCCGAACCTCCCGAATTGCATATGTATGCCATGGGCAATGCTCGATTCTTCCCTTACAGATGCCGGTGACACTCGTGCAGTGGCAGAGCTCACCTTAGCTAAAGGGGTTGCTCATAAACCCGGTACGGATCAGTGGAACATAAGGGAGTTTGACTCCCTTTAATTTTATCCTTGGGACAGTTCTAGTGACTCATGGACATCCCTAGGTGGGTTTGATAGAAGTGTTGGAGGCTCATTGGGTGGCAGGGCAGCCTCTCGGCACAGATTTGAATGGCTATATGAGCTCCAGGCGTGAAGACCACCGCACCGGGAAGGGTTCTTTGCAAGGCACCATTCCACGCGTCGGGAAGCTAGCACAAGGTGGTTCTCGGCGCATGAAGTATCGCGCCGGGAAGGTTGCTTTGTGGGGGACTGTTCTGGGCACCGGGAACTGGCAAAGGAGGTTCCCAGCGCGATGGCAAGAGGGCGAAAGGGGGGGCTATCGGCGCAAGGCCAATAAGGCAAGGGGGTTCCGGCGCAGGCTTCTCGGCGCAGGTAAGGAGGTGGAGTTCTCAGCACGGGAAGGCTGGCGCCGAGGACTGTTCATCTATTTTACTGTTTGTGGAGCCGAGATGTATGAGGGCGTCGGGATGAGAAACAGAGCTTTACGGTACCCTATTCTTGGATCTGTTGAGGATTCAGGGGTTTTCCTGGTGATTCAGGCCAAGATAGACGGGCCTTGGGAAATCAAAGGAGATCAATTCATCAGACTGCAACTAATTTTGGCTTGGGTTTCCAAGGGAAGGCCAGAAGCGGAGAGTGATTTGGGGGAAAGATAGTTTAGGGTGTCTCTATCACCATCGTTCATAATAATCCCTGAGGATGATTTTGATATACTCTTCATCATCTGGGGGCCAAGAGATGGCTGTCTCTGGCCCCGGGGATGACTTCAGCAGAGCCGATGAGCATAAATATAACATCTAAAACTGAACAGCGGTTGCTATACATCTACGCTTTGCTTCAGAGGCCAAGGGATAGTCTGTCCCTGGCTCGGAAGTAAGCACGAGCAGCGTTCGAGAACCAGGCGAATAAGTAGGCGATCAATCGAACTGGGGAGGGGGATAGCATGCTACTGAATCTAAGAAGAGACAGAAAACATGGGGAGATAGCAATAGGGTTTCGGAGAAATAGACAGCAGGCATCAACTGGAGCCTGTAGTGTTCATTCATTCGAATATCACGATTCCATTCGCACATCAGAGGCAATACATAAAAGAAGGTACAGGGAGACTATGCTTTGCCCTAGCGGAGTAAAACCGGATGTGATATCACAGCATACATCAAAAGGGGGAAGAAGTAGAAGCAATCGGAATTAGAAGAATGAACTACATAAAATGGGGAGGGGAGGGCGGAGCATTGACTCCTCTCCCTCCCCATTGCCCACCTCCGATCAGGCTTCGAACTCTTTCCTTTGCTGGCCCTTCTGCTTCTTCCTCTTTCGGATCAGATTGCAGGCTCTACTCTCTTCTCCTTTCGTGGCTACCTATTCTTCTTCTCCGCTGTCCTCCTTCCGTGTGTCTTCTGCTCGTCTCTTTCTCTTGGAATGAGGGGGTTTTATATCCCTCCTTGGTATCCTATCGGCAGGCCTGTCCCGGCGCGCCTCAATCGTAGGCAGACTTCCCGGCGCATGGGACTCCAGCTTCTCGGTGCCACTTTTGGGCTTCGACAAGGGGCTCCCGGTGCCACTTTTATAGGCCCATTTAGGGCTTTTTAGACCTCGCATACACCTCGGCCTTTATTGGTCCTTTAAATATATTAGAACCCGAGAAGGCCCTCTACTGGTGACACACTTTCTATTGAGATCATTCATAGATTTTCATCAGTCGGTAGACTGGGGTTTCATCGGCGTTGCCATCTGAATGATGACAAAGTCGGACATCATCTCATCGGTGTCGTCACCTGAACTTTGACAAGACCGGACATCAGCTTTAGCCTGAAAAGACTTCAGCCAGGTGACTGCTATTTCATCAGTGCCGTCGTCTGACTGACAATGGCATCGGACATCAGCTTGGCCGAGAAAAAGGCTTCGGCCGGGTAGATGATAAGTGTGTATTTTTATATCTGAATTCATCATTATACACATTTTTATGAGCTTAAATAACAATAAATATACACTTCTCACACTTACTGTTGATTTAGAATCAAATGTTTAATTTTTGAAAATTAAATAAATTTTAATGATAATTTTTATATATTTTTGCAGGCACGCAATACGAGGAAAGCTCCAAGAAAAAGAAAAAAAATAAAATAAAAGTTATATGTTAAACTGAGCCAAAAGCTCAGGGAGTTGTTCAAAAAGAATAGAAAAAAATTAGAAAAAAAATAAAATTATTTGAGTATTTTTTAGAATTTTCTACTTATATATACTAGATATATATATAGATATATATATATATATATATATATATAATTAAAAAAATTAAAACCACCCCCCTTCCCGCCTTCGCCGCCCGCGCCATTGGCACGGGCGACGAGGCGAAGGCGCGAAGGCGGGGGGGGAGGGGGGACGTGGAGGTCGTGGCAGCAGCGGGCGGGGGCTCGTGGCGAATGGCGAGCGGCGACACGCGGCAGCAGCGGGCGGGGGTCGTGGCGAAGGCGGAGTGGCGAAGGGCGACGCGCGGGCGCACGTGCCCACGTGCGACACGCGGTGGCTGGCGCGAAGGTGGGCGCACGGCGGGCCCACGGCAGGCGGCCTAACCCGTTCGGCGCCGGTCGGCGCAACGTGCCGGCAGAGAGAGAAAGTGAGAGAAATAGAGAAAGAGAAGGAAAAGAAGGCCAAAAAAATGCCAGAAAAATCCGAAAAAATAAAAAAAAATTGACAAAGTGTGCAGCACATTCCAGCCTACCAATTTAGGTCAAAATTAGGTGTACTTGAGTTGTTTCACATGAGAGGGGGTGTTATGTGTTGCCCTATATAAAGGGCCTTCATTTGTAATGGAAGAGTAGTTAGTTGTTAGGGATAGTTAGAAGGAGAGATAGCATAGAGATTTTCCATTATATTCTTGAAGTTCTTCATTGTAAGTCTTAGTAGAGCTCCATAGGAGGGTTGGATCTTGATGTTTTACAAGCTTTTGGTGTCACCTTTGTAAGTTGATTTGATATTCATGCAAGGTTCTTTTTAAGCATTCAGTCTATTCTTGGTTCAATTACTTATTGTTGTGATCCCCATTTCAAATTCTTGTCTTTATAAAAATTGTTCGTTTTCAAGTTTTCTTTAACTTCTCTGTTTAGCATTTCTTCAAATTCATCCAAATTCATAGAGTTAATACCCATTTTCTTAAGTGCTGTCCTGTGCATTTACTGTTCATACGTGGTGATACCTTCTTCCATTGCTTCATTTTAAAGTCTTTCTAGTCCTCAAATAACTCTGAGTTCTTCATAAGAGTTGTTCCTCTCTTATAGATCTAAGTTTTATTCTTCTTGCACTTTGTCAAATTCCTCTTCGTTTGAGCTCTAGAATTAAGTTTTCAAGGTGCTATTTTTCTGTCAATTACTGTTCATCCGAACTAATAGGTCATAGTTTTTCAAGTTTTTCCTTATCTTCCTTTCATTTTCTGTTTCTGTGTTCTTCATAAAAGTTCTTCATCTTTTCATTCTCTACAACTTTCATGTTTTCCATTTCTTCTACTTCCATCTAGATTTCACGTTATTCTTTTCCTTCCAACCCCATGTTTTCAACAAAATTCTGATGTATTTTCAAGTGATGTTTGTTTCTATTTACATTTCTTCATAAGTTCTTCAATCACACCCGAAGCGGTAAGTCATCTTCGAATCATCTCACGGCGTCGACTTCCAAGGCAGAGCGATCTTCATCAAAGGCTCGGCGTGGAAACGACGGCATTCTTCAATCAATTGGTTAAATTTCTTTTACTTTTCACTTGATATTTAAAGTTGTAATTTCATTCCACTTAGTGATAATCGCACTCTATGAACAAAATTTGTGTTTTCAAGCATAAGGGTATTTCCAACTTGAGCTAAAATCAAATATTCTCTCCCCGTGGGATCGACCCGTATTCACCACTATACTCGTATTTTCAAAATCATTCGAGTGAGTGAGTGCGGTTATAAATTTTGAAATTTGTGTGGCACGGCATTTTTAAACGACGATTGTCAAGCGCATCAAATTTTTGGCGCCGTTGCCGGGGAGTGAATTATGATGATAGTTGGATATTCTTGTGTTTGGTGTATATATGTGAATATTCATTTTGCTCTTTTTACTTGTGCAGGACAAAGAAAAAAAATTTGAAAATCAAAGAAAGAGGAAGATCGAACCTAAAATTCCAAGGATATGACACGTCGTTAAATAGCCCGACAGCATTGCTAAAGGGCTGAAATCAAGAAACATGTTCTATCTTTCCACTTTCTGAAAAATCTTTACAAAAATCTGAAAATTTTTTGAAAACTCTATAAAAAATCATAAAACAATCAAAACAAAAAAAAAATTTTATGCTGGTAAGATAGGTTCATTAACTAAAAAATGAAAAAAAACATACTTGCACCAAAATCTAAAAAAAATGCATTTCAAGATTAGAAACCACACATCATGTTTTAGGACATGCATCATTTAGTATAGAAGTTTTCTTTGTTTAATTCCTGTCAATTGCATATTGAAGATTGCGAGGGGCAAGGTACGTTCTACTCACCATATTCTAGCATTCATTTTGCATAAAGAACCCCTTGTTTGAAAGTATGGTGTGCATTTTCATTTCAAAATACTTTAAGGGCAACACCCCTAATAAGATAAGGTGGGGATTTCATCACCCTTCCTTATCTCACAAATCACATTTCTCTTGCATCTTCGCATGACCTCCGCCATAAATAAAAGTCAGTAAACGTTGGCCCTAGGATCACAATGTGATTCTTGTGTTATTTAGGTTTATCCTCATATGAAAATCGGTGCCTAAGGCAAGACGGTCGGACAGCAAACGCTTTAATCGGGTTAGTGGTTTGGCATAATAAGGTCCCTACGAAAGTAGGGGGAACCTCCCACTTCCCCACCCCTTACCTGGCTGGTGGTCCTATTGAGGGTAAACTGAAGTCTCACGTTAATCATTTTGTGAAACCCTACTTGTAGGTCTAGGGCACATCAAGGTCATTAGGGTAATTTGTGTGCTAACTTGTTTATTTTTGCATAAAAACACAACAAAATCAAAACAAAAAAAAAATTATTAAAAAAAAACCATCACTCTTTCTTGGGTCGTTTGCATTACCACATCTAAATTTATTCAGGCCCATTACTATATTCTTTCATGTTCAACTATGCAGGCTATTTGAATTCCAATCCTTCATTTGTCCCTTATCATCAAACTCCTTCACTCTTCCACAATGGGGTTCACAATTCTACTTTTACCCAAGAGCCGTATCAATTGTCATCGAATTCTTCCACCTCTTTCTCTCACACAAATCTATATCCTAGGTGGGAAAATCAACAATCATCCTCTTGGGCACCCTATCAAGACCCCATTCAAAGTCCTTCAAACCCACACTTTGTAGATTGGGCTTCATATTCCAATGATCCTTACAATCAAGCTCATTCTCAAGGTCAACCCATCTACTCTTCACCACCTCAGTATCAGGCTGATTTCTATTCTAGTTACCCATCACAGTCTGAGTACAACCCCACCTATTCAACTCCTCCAAAGTCTAATTTTGAGGATAGGTTTAATCAAATGACTCAACTCATTTTGGCCAATCAGCAGTCCCTTGAAGCTCAAAGCCAAATCATTCAAGCCCAAATTGATCAACGTGATAGAGAGTTAGCAATAGACCTACATGCTAGCCTCACCATGGAAAATCTTGAAAATCAATTTCTTGATTATGATTATAATATCAGCTTGAATGAACTATCCATCAATCCTCACTTCAACAACTCTCCCATCATTTTTGATAATGAGGATAATATGGAGCAGCTATATCAGGAAAATTGGGGAGAAGCTAATAAATCCCAAATTGTATTGACCAAGGAAAATAATGAAGAGTCTAAGTTGGGGGGAGAAGAAGGGAATAATGAAAATCATAATTGGGCTAAAACATCTGATGACTATTATGACCCAGCCCAACATACAAATCATTCCCCTCCTCACTATTCATCTCTTCCACCCTCAGCTAATACCTCTGATAATCAATTCTTTCTCCTCAGTCAATTCCTCCAACAGCAAATCAATAGGCTTACTGAGGAAGTCAAAATCATGGAGGGAAATCAATTCTTTGATTACTCTGAACCTAATCCTCATCAAGTCCTTTCCACTGACTATGATCACTCTATGATTCCCCAAGAGCATTACCCTCTGATTAATCTTAATTTAGAAGATGAAGGAATTATGGAGAAATCTTGTCAAAACGATTTGAATGAGGAACCTAGACAATTTGAGGAGATTGAAGAATTTGATGGCAATAAAATTCATGACGGTGATGAACTGATGAATGATCATATTCCCCCTCCTACAAAGGAATTTGAGGAGCCAGTGCTTGTTTGTCAACATGAGGGAAATGCAAGAGAGGTGGATGATCTTCAGTTAGGGGGAGAGGATGAATATATTGAACCTCATCACAAGTCTCTTCCCAACCATGATGAAAATATCCTTGAAGATGGGAATGGAGAAGAAGTGGAGATGGTACACGACTTTGATGAAATTATCCTTGAAGATGGGAAGGAAGAAGAAGTGAAGATGGATCTAGAATTAAATATTTATTTGAATAATGAAGTTGGGGTAAATGAGGAATTGAATGATTTGAATGTACCACATGATACTTTCAATATAGAGGAGAGGATAGAGCTTATGCCAATTCTTGACCACGGTGATTCTTTTGAAGTTCTTCCAACTGACTGGTCTACTCTTGCTCTACATGATGATCCCATAGCCTCTAAGGAGGAACATTTCATAATTAATGACATGATTTTTCTCAATGTTCCTCCTCTATTCTCTGATTGGGGTGGTCCGTTTGTGATGCCTCCACCTCGATACATGCTTTGCCCTTGCGCTCACCAGTCACATTCGTTTTCTTTAGGGCATGAAAAAGATAATTTTGGCAAGGATAAAATTCTTTGGTGGCTCATTTTAAAATCAACTTATTGGTTGTTGAGCTACAGTGCGTCTGGCTGAAGACGTTAAATTTAGCATTTTTTGGGAGGCAGCCCAACATCTTCACAGTTTGGTGTGCAAATAAATGGCTTCTTTGGAGACAACCTAAGTAAATTCTGTGTGATAATCAATTGTTTTGAGAAATTAGATGTGTTTAGGGATTTGAGTGGCCAAAAAGAAGAGAGAACCAAGCAAAAAAACATTTTTATTCAAACTCTCACTAATAGGAACAAACAACCAGAGATTACAAAGTTTAAGGATGCCGATCTGCGGGGGGCGCAAAGAAGCTACTGACACGAAAGCCACGCTCTCGTGCTCTTCGATAGCGCTCCTCGCCATCCTTCAGCCATTGATCGGCAAGGCCAAGACTGGTCTTCAGTTCAAATATTTGGGCCTCTAGGGCCTTCTTCTCCCCTTTCTCGGCCAACCTCTTAGCTTTATCTCTGTCCCTGTCCCTTTCTCTTTCAGCCCGTTCTCTCTCTCTGTCTTCTCTCTCGAGTTGAAGAGTGATCCTCAACTCCACAGCGTCCCTAGAAGAGTCCTCATCAGGACGACGCTGTAGTTCCTTCTCCAGCTTAGTTATTCGAGCTTCCATCTGGGTTGCATGCCCAAGTGCCTCCGGTGTTTCCTTCTCCTGCCATACATTTCATCTCAGGCAAATAGCAATGCTTGCACAAGGGATTTTAAATAGTGACACCCTCACCTGTGCAGAAAGCATCCCTTCTGCCTCCGCAGCCCGTTGTGTGGCATGAGCGAGCTGCTCGTGGAGTTGATCCAGTTCTGAAGTAGGAATCCATAAACTGAAAGAAACGCCATCTGCCCCAATCGCAGATGAAACTGCATCGAGCTGGGCACGCTGTAACACATATAATCTCAAATCATACCTGGGATGAATACAAAACACTTACTGATGAACCCAGAGCCGCTCGGGTGTCACTCAACTCTTGCTCAATGTCCGCCAGGCGAGCTCGTAAGTTCATTATTATGGTATCACGGGCATCCTACAGGTTATGAATTATGAGTTCACACAAAAAAAAAAATCAAAAACAAACCAATGAAAGAAATGAAAAAAGACAAAAACATGGTTTCTTAACCTCTATAAGCCCTCCAGGCTGGAGCCTCTCTGCATACATTGCCCTATAGAGGCGTAGGTAATCCTCGCAGTCTTGTGCTTCAGATTCCACGAGCGTGCCACCCCTTTGCCAGTCTTCATATTGTTCGGGGAAGCGCACCCTCCAATCGACACAGGTTGCCGGTCCACGCGTCTGCTTTCCGATGCTGGGAGATATGGTCATATCTACCCATTCCTGGGCCAGCCCTAGGGTCCTCATAGCTAGTCTCAGTCTGAGGGGCTCAATTTCATTCAAACAATGGAGCCAGAGGTCCCGTCCGAACCGGGCACGACTTCCAGTAACCCACGGTTGGTCAACATCGACTATTTTCAAGAAAGGCCTCCAATTCACCTTTGATGGGTTGTACGCATCTTCTTGGTTAGCTAAAAAAATGATGATCAAACAAAAAAAACCAAAGAAAAGGGAGAAAAATTATCATACCATCGCTGCAGGGAATTCTTGCAACTCCCGCCTTAACACCATCAGTTGATAAGATAAAGGTGATGTACTCATGATGGGTTGCCACCGTCTAGCAAGCGGGACCGTCAGTGGCCGGCAGTGACGAACTCTCCCCATTGGAAGGTAATAGTAGCTCCATAGCTACACCATCATGGGTCATTAATATCAACAAAATCAAGAAAACAAAGGGCATAAACAAAACAACGAAAACATTCTTTACCTGGATGAAGGGCGTAAACCCATTGAGTGTCATCTCTCGGTCTGCCCTTTGTGACAAACCTGTAAACAGATGAGCCAATACAGCAGCGCCCCAGGCGTATTATCCTACTCTCTCCAGGTCTACAAGCAGCTCTAAGAAGTGACAGTGGATACTGTCACCCTTGGAGCCCAATAGCAACTTGCCCAAAAGAAAGAGGAGGAACCTCCTAAGATCCATGTTAGTCCTCTCCCAGTTGCTGGTGTCCACACAATATACCGCACGGGCACCTCTTTCTACCCTTTCCATAAATTCTTCAAGGGATTCGTCATCACGAGGATGCGTGTCAGTAAGCCCTAATGCCTCCATGATAGATGCTTTAGCTACTGACCTGTTCTTCCTGCCGTCTAAGTCCATCCCCAATAGCTTGTGGGCACCTTCTCGGTAGTCCGCGTAAGTCATGCCAGTCACTGCTTCTCCGTCTACTTTGAGGCCCGTAATCCGGACCATGTCTTCTAGGCTAGGTACCATGTGCCCCCACGGCATCAGAAATGCTCGACTTGTCGGATCCCATCTTTCACGTAATGCTTGAATCAAGGCAAGGTCGAGCTTGATCGGCTCGATTCTCAGAAAGGCCCCGAACCCCATCACGTCTAACCTTGCCTTCTGGAAGGCCGGGAGACCTCGATAGGCCGCCACTACCAGCTCCCACGATATGTGCGATCTCATCATGATCTGCACATACACTTGAAGTGAGAAATGGGAATTTTGCAACGGAAAGAACGGAGATGAAAGCATGAAGTAAGGAATGCAAGGAGCCACTTACAAGTTGTGATAGGGTCTTCTCCCTCGGTTGTCCTTCGACTTCTAAGAATCTCCTAGCACTGCTGCCCGATCTGCTCCTCTTCGAGGAGTGAGAGGACTCACCTTCTGCTCTGACGCTCGATTCACCCTCCATTCTGACAGTTGAGCAACACTCACTACTTCCCTTTCCCACCTTTCACTCCTCAACTCTACTCTCAAGCCTTCGATGTGCCGAAGATGAGAGGAAAGGGGGGTATTTATAGGATTGGAGAGACGGTGATCGGCAGCTGTCTTCGTCACCTTTAGCAACAGCCTTGGCGACAAGTCCTCCTCCCTTTACTCTCGTGCCCACTCTACCATGTGGAGTGACCGAGACGGAGGCATGCTTTATTGACTTTCTGGCCTAAAGATTCCATGTGTTCAGTGTCCCGTTGTGACTGCTTTTCGTAAACACATGCCATAAGGGGACATTTCTGCGGGAATTCCGGATCCGTGACCCATGAAGAATTCCGTAGTCAATTCCCTTTGTAACTAATGGACACGGTAACTTCCATTCCTTCTGTGCTAAGCAATGGCTGCTGGGAGGGAATCCCAAGTTTTGTGATTTGACATTTTTCTTGAGTATGTGTTTCAATTGATCGGCCATACGGAGAAGGAGCCTTCATCACTTTGCCCGATCCTTCAGGTTGTATCCTTCCTTCCCAACCAAATTTTCTTTTTACATGTCCTCTACTCTGTCTACTGCTTATGCCATTGAGGACAATGTCATTTAAGTTGGGGGGGGAGATCAAAAAAAAAATTTTTTTTTTTTTGCTCTCTTGTATTGTCATGTTAACCAACAATTTTCCCTCAGTCGAAATTTCTTAATTCATGTCGCATGAAAAGTGACTCTTGAATAGAAAAACCTAGGGAAAAGGATGATGGTAAATTTATCCGATATAGCTACGGAAAACTGATTTAAGAATCTCTTTAAAGTTCATAAGCACTTTAGAAAAATACCATCACGTTGCACGCTAATGAAACAAGAAGGACAAACCTTCTGTTATTTTAGACAGATTGTCTAATATTCTGCATTTTCTGAAGAAGAGACCTTTTATAAGCTTTCTGCCATATTATTATTTGTTGAAATACAAAAGTATGAGAAAAAAAAATACCATGAAAAATACTCCGATTCTGAGTAACCGGGCCTACTTCACTTAAGACGTGTTGAGGTTCACGTCAAAAGGAAAAGGGAACTTGGATCTGTGGCACCGGGCATACTTCACCTAAGACGTGTTGAGGTTCGCGTAAAACAGTGATGGGTAGTGCAGCATCATGTGTGTATAGAAAAAAAAAAGAGAAAAAGAAAAAAAGGAAAAGAGATCCCAAAAGAGACAAATGAAATAAGGCAGATAAAAAGCTATTATGCTTAAAGCTCTGATTAAGAAGTGCAGAATTGAAAGGCATTTGTTCGGAATAGCAACTGGAGGATGCAATTGTCTCTACTGTAAGATTAGTATTTCACTTGCACAAGTGCTACTGAATTTTGATTAGAATTCTTGATCATGTTCATAAGGCTAGACGGTGGTAATTACTTCAGATTCCTGATCTTTAGTTAACTCTATGAAAGATGATCTGGAAATGAAGCATGAATATCTTTAAACTCTTGTTAGTCCTGAAATTTTTCATTAATTACATTGCTAAGGGACTAGCAATGAGTAAGTTGGGGGTGTGATAAGTGTGTATTTTTATATCTGAATTCATCATTATACACATTTTTATGAGCTTAAATAACAATAAATATACACTTCTCACACTTACTGTTGATTTAGAATCAAATGTTTAATTTTTGGAAATTAATAACAATTTTAATGATAATTTTTATATATTTATGCAGGCACGTAATACGAGGAAAGCTCCAAGAAAAAGAAAAAAATAAAATAAAAGTTATATGTTAAACTGAGCCAAAAGCTCAGGGAGTTGTTCAAAAAGAATAGAAAAAAATTAGAAAAATAAAATAAAATTATTTAAGTATTTTTTAGAATTTTCTACTTATATATACTAGATATATATATATATTATATATATATATAATTAAAAAAATTTAAAACCGCCCCCCCCTTCCCGCCTTCGCCGCCCGCGCCATTGGCACGGGTGATGAGGCGAAGGCGCGAAGGCGGGGGGGGACGTGGAGGTCGTGGCAGCAGCGGGCGGGGGCTCGTGGCGAAGGGCGAGCGGCGACACGCGGCAGTAGCGGGCAGGGGTCATGGCGAATGCAGAGCGGCGAAGGGCGACACGCGGGCGCACGCGCCCGCGTGCGACACGCGGCGGCTGGCGCGAAGGTGGGCGCACGGCGGGCCCACGGCAGGCGGCCTAACCCGTTCGGCGCCGGTCGGCGCAACGTGCCGGCAGAGAGAGAAAGTGAGAGAAATAGAGAAAGAGAAGGAAAAGAAGGCCAAAAAAATGCCAGAAAAATCTGAAAAAATCAGAAAAAAATGACAAAGTGTGCAGCACATTCCAGCCTACCAATTTAGGTCAAAATTAGGTGTACTTGAGTTGTTTCACATGAGAGGGGGTGTTATGTGTTGCCCTATATAAAGGGCCTTCATTTGTAATGAAAGGGTAGTTAGTTGTTAGGGATAGTTAGAAGGAGAGATAGCATAGAGATTTTCCATTATATTCTTGAAGTTTTTCATTGTAAGTCTTAGTAGAGCTCCATAGGAGGGTTGGATCTTGATGTTTTACAAGCTTTTGGTGTCACCTTTGTAAGTTGATTTGATATTCATGCAAGGTTCTTTTTAAGCATTCAGTCTATTCTTGGTTCAATTACTTATTGTTGTGATCTCCATTTCAAATTCTTGTCTTTATGAAAATTGTTTGTTTTCAAGTGTTCTTTAACTTCTCTGTTTAGCATTTCTTCAAATTCGTCCAAATTCATAGAGTTAATACCCATTTTCTTAAGTACTGTCCTGTGCATTTACTGTTCATATGTGGTGATACCTTCTTCCATTTCTTCATTTTGAAGTCTTTCTGGTCCTCAAATAACTCTGAGTTCTTCATAAGAGTTGTTCCTCTCTTGCAGATCTAAGTTTTATTCTTCTTGTACTTTGTCAAATTCCTCTTCGTTTGAGCTCTAGAATTAAGTTTTCAAGGTGCTGTGTTTCTGTCAATTACTGTTCATCCGAACCAATAGGTCATAGTTTTTCATATTTTTCCTTATCTTCCTTTCATTTTCTGTTTCTGTGTTCTTCATAAAAGTTCTTCATCTTTTCATTCTCTACAACTTTCATGTCTTCCACTTCCATCGAGATTTCACGTTATTCTTTTCCTTCCAACCCCATGTTTTCAACAAAATTCTGATGTATTTTCAAGTGATGTTTGTTTCTATTTACATTTTTTCATAAGTTCTTCAATCACACCCGAAGCGGTAAGTCATCTTCGAATCATCTCACGGCGTCGACTTCCAAGGCGGAGCGATCTTCATCAAAGGCTCGACGTGGAAACGACGGCATTCTTCAATCAATTGGCTAAATTTCTTTTACTTTTCTCTTGATATTTAAAGTTGTAATTTCATTCCACTTAGTGATAATCGCACTCCATGAACAAAATTTGTGTTTTCAAGCATAAGGGTATTTCCAACTTGAGCTAAAATCAAGTATTCTCTCCCCGTGGGATCGACCCGTATTCACCACTGTACTCGTATTTTCAAAATCATTCGGGTGAGTGAGTGCGGTTGTAAATTTTGAAATTTGTGTGGCACGGCATTTTTAAACGACGACTGTCGAGCGCATTAGTAGATGGTTGACGAGCTTCATCATTGATCTTTCACTGTTGGTCTGATCTTCTCTTCAATTCTGTTTTAGCCCTTGCTCATTTTCTAGGCGTCAACACTGTCCCGGTGCGCCTCAATCGAAGGAAGACTTCCCGACGCGTGGGACTCCAGCTTCCCGGCGCCGCTCTTAGGCTTCGACAAAGGGGTTCCCGGTGCCACTTTTATAGGCCCATTTAGGGCTTTTTAGACTTCACATATACCTCGGCCTTTATTGGTCCTTCAAATATATCGGAACCCGAGAAGGCCCTCCATTGGTGACACAGTTTCTATTGAGATCATTCATAGATTTTCATCAGTTGGTAGACTGGGGTTTCATCGGCATTGCCATCTGAATGATGACAAAGTCGAACATCATTTCATCGATATCGTCACCTGAGCGGTGACAAGACCGGACATCAGCTTTAGCCTGAAAAGACTTCAGCCAGGTGTATAGTCTGTGGAGACTCTTCTTTTGTTCTGACTTTGCAGAAGCCTTCACAATCTTTATATGCTGCTTCTGGCTTCATCTTTATCTTTGCTCATATCACATCTGTCAATAAGCCGACATCTGACTTATTCTGACATGTTACCTGTGGATTCTCGGACGAGGCAGTAATACAGCTCTTATTGAGGTGTGATAGGAGATCTCATCAGTCAGGTGACTGCTACTTCATCAATGCCGCCGTCTGACTGACAATGGCATCGGACATCAGCTTAGCTGGGAAAGGCTTCAGCAGGGTAGATGGTTGACGAGCTTCATCATTGGTCTTTCACTGTTGGTCTGATCTTCTTTTCAATTCTGTTTCTGCCCTTGCTCATTCTCAAGGTGTCAACAAATGCCCCCCACCTGCGGGCGGTGTAAGCGCAGAATAAGCGGCACGGTGTCCGTAGGTGTCTTTCAACGTTCGAGGGTATCTTGCTCAATTTTTCTTTTAATCTAGTCCTTAGACTCTGATCATCTCATTGCAACAATATCCTGTACACATATTTTTCATTTCTTTGTTCTTCTCCAATGAGTTTTCTTTTCTTTTCAGCATTTGGAGTCTTCTCGACGCGGTGAGGGAACTGCCTCTCGGCGCGGGTGCTTCTCGGCGCGGCCCGTTGCTCATAGGCCCTCGGCGCGGCCGCTTCTCGGTGCGCCTGGAGTTCCCGGCGCGAGGGGGGGGTGCTTAAACCGAATTATGTTGGTGGTAGCAAACGTCCGTACGTGCCGCTAGGGAGACGGTTTGCAGGAATGTGAACGAAGAGACTCAGAGCATTATCCGGAACGGGCGAATGGTCCATCCCGGGCAGGTTTCAAAGCTAGTCGGGGCAATGTGCCAATCAACCAGTATATGACTTCATCATCGATATTGGGTTTATATCGATGCAAAGGAGTTTTATAGGTTTCATCAGAGTAGACGTAGGGTCTAGACTGGGTAGAGGTTATCGCAGGTGGGACATTGAAGGGTGCGTGGTTTTCATCAGGACAGACGTAGGGTCTGAACTGGATAGGATTTCATCATTGATCGGGCGAGGTGCCGGTCGATCAATAGCTAGTTTCATCATCGATATTGGGTTCATATCGATGCAAAGAAAGTGTTATAAGTTTCATCAGAATAGAGAAAAGGTCTAAACTGGCAGGGTTTTAATTGGACATGGTTTCATCACTGATCGGGCGAGGTGCCAGTCGATCAGTGGTTGGTTTCATTGTCGATATGGGGCTTATATTGACGCAAGGAGTTTCATAGGTTTCATCAGTATAGACCTAAGGTCTAAACCGGACAGAGGATTTCATCATTGATCGGGCGAGGTGCCGGTCGATCAACGGTGGGACGTATGTAGAGGTGTAGGTCCCGTTAGGACAGACGTAAGGTCTATTCCAGCAGGTTTTATCGCGGGTGGGACAAGACCAAGAAATGGGTAGCTTGGCTAGGGCGGGGTGCCGCTAGACCCAGAAAGGGTAGCTCGGTTAGGGCAGAGTGCCGCTAGACCAAGGAAGGGGTAGCTCGGTTAGGGCGGAGTGCCGCTAGACCAAGAAGAGGGTAACTTGGTTAGGGCGGAGTGCCGCTAGACCAAGAGGGGGTAGCTCGGTTTAGGGCGGAGTGCCGCTATACCAAGAAAGGGTAGCTCGGTTTAGGGTGGAGTGCCGCTAGACCAAGGAAAGGGTAGCTCGGTTAGGGCGGAGTGCCGCTAGACCAAGAAAGGGTAGCCTGGCTAGGGTGGAGTACCGCTAGACCAAGGAAAGGGGTAGCTCGATCAGGGCGGAGTGTCGCTAGACCAAGAAAAGGGTAGCTTGGCTAGGGCGGAGTGCCGCTAGACCAAGAAAAGGGTATAGCTTGGCTAGGGCGGAGTGCCGCTAGACCAAGAAAGGGTAGCCTGGCTAGGGCGGAGTACCGCTAGACCAAGGAAAGGGCTAGCTCGGTCAGGGTGGAGTGCCGCTAGACCAAGAAAAGGGTAGCTTGGCTAGGGTGGAGTGCCGCTAGACCAAGAAAAGGGTATAGCTTGGCTAGGGCGGAGTGCCGCTAGAACAAGAAAGGGTAGATTTTACCCGATTACTCGGGGAATGTTGGTTGTACTGTACGATACAGCTTTAGATGTCTTCCGTTGAGTGGCGAGAATTGGATTTCCCCTCGATGGTTAACAACCACGTAGGCCCCTCCTTCGTAGACCCTCTGTATCACATAAGGACCTTCCCAATTAGCATTCAGCTTTCCTTTTGGGTTGGACGTCATGACTTCTTTTTTCTTGACCATGACGAGGTCGCCTTTCTTGAATTCTCGTCCTTTTACGAGTTTGTTGAATGCAGTGGCCATACGGGCCTGATACATTTGGATACTCTTCTGAGCTCGGAGGCGCTTCCCTTCCAATTCAGCCAGTTCTTCTAGTCTTCTTTCTGCATTGGTCTGTTCGCCACGGGCCAGGTCATATTGGACTGCCACTCTGAGTGACGGGACTTCCAGCTCTAGCGGAACCACTGCCTCTGAGCCGTATACCAGCGAGTATGGTGAGCACCCTATAGGTGTCTTGAAGATAGTGCGGTATGCCCACAGAGCTTCATACATTTTCTCTTCCCAGTCCTTCTGATTAGAACTGACGACCTTGGCCAGGAAGGTGCAGAGAGTCATGTTAAAAGCTTCTGCCAATCCGTTTGCCTGCGGATTGTAAGGAGTGGAAGTCCTCCATTCGATCTTATACTTCTCAGCAAGCCGATATACCTTCTGATTTCTGAAATGACTTCCATTGTCAGATATTATTCGGCTGGGGATCCCAAACCGGAAGATAATGTTCTGTTTGATGAATCTAGCGACCAGTTCACCAGTCACTTCTCTTAATGCTATAGCCTCCGCCCATCGGGAGAAGTAATCTGTTATGGCCAGTATGTACTTATGTCCGGCCGAGGAAGTCGGCAGTGGCCTGACTACATTAGTTCCCCATTGTGCAAATGGCCAGCTGGGAACTGTAGGGTACAGAGTCGTAGGAGGCTTTCTAGGCACAGTAGCATGCTCTTGACATTTCTGGCATGATTTTGCAAATTTACAGCAGTCTTCAAACATGGTGGGCCAATAGTAGCCCAACTTCTTGATTTCTATCTTCATATTAGGACAAGCCTGGTGGGCACCTACTGTCCCAGCATGTGTTTCTTTCATCGCTTGCCAGGCTTCCTCAGTGGATAGACAGCGGAGTAGAATCTTTTTGCGTGCATCTGCCATTATTCGGAACAAAATTCCATTCCTGAGTTCATAAGAATCTTTGATTCTCAGGAGTTTCATCTTTTCTTCTCTTTTCTGCGGCAGCTGTTGGTGTACCAACCACTGCAGCAAGTGCTGTCTCCAATCAGACGCTTGTTCTGTGCTGATGGTGGCAACTTTGTCTTCTTCGGGGCACCCTTCTAGCATACTGGGGACTTGCCACCGGTTCATAACGACAATGTTCAGTGTCTTATTTGGTGGGATTGCTAGTGAGCTGGCCAGCTTCGCCAGTGCATCAGCCTGGGCATTGTGTCCACGGCCTACATGCTTGAGCTCAATATGGTAGAATTTCGCCATGATGCGCACATCTTTTTAGTGGTAGGGATTCAGTTCTGGCTTCCGCACTTCGAACTCCCCTTGGATCTATTTTATTATCAACATCGAATCCCTGAATACTTGAAGCATTTGGATACCCATGTTGAGGCTGATATATAGCCCGATTATCAGAGCTTCATACTCGGCCTCATTATTGGTGCAGGGATTGTTTATAGAACAGGAAGTATGCACGACCTCCCCTTCTGGTGATTTCAGCACAATACCGGCTCCAGCCCGTATTCTGGTCTTTCCATCGGAGTCTGTCTCTGTTCTAGATGCTCCATCAAAGAATAGTTGCCACATAACTGACTGAGCCTGGCAGGCCTCGAGTGTCTCATCATCGGGTAACTCAGTCCCTAGCATATCATTTTTCGGCACAGGATGCTCTGCAAAGAAATCAGCTATGGCCTGTCCTTTTATTACCCTCTGGGGTGTATAGGTAATATGGAATTCCATCAGGATCACTGCCCATTTGCCCAACCGACCCTTCAGTACTGGCTGAGTCAATATGTATTTGAGCGGATCTGCTACAGATATCAATCTGACTTCATGTGACAACATATAGTGTCGGAGCTTCTTGACAGTAAAGACTAGTGCCAAGCAGGTCTTTTCTATGTAGCTGTACCTTTCTTAAGTTCTAATCAGCCTCCTACTCAGGTAGTACAAGGCTTGTTCTTTACCTTCTTCATTTATCTGTGCCAGCATTGCCCCCAGGGAACAGTATGTGGCCGCGATATACAGTATCAAGGGCCTGCCCTTAATTGGTGCCCCCAGCACCGGAGGGGTCTTGAGATATTTTTTCAGCTTATCAAAGGCTTCCTGACATCCATCGTCCCAGAGGAACGGTAGATCTTTCATCATGAGCTTGTGAAAGGGGTGGCATCTTTCCGACAGATTTGATATAAATCGTCGGATATAGGCCAGACGCCCTTGCAGAGATCTCAGCTCGGGTAGATTCCTTGGTGGAGGGAGCTCCTGGATAGCCTTAATCTTGGATGGGTCGATTTCAATGCCCCTATGCCAGACAATAAACCCGAGGAATTTTCCACTGGACACGCCGAAGGCACATTTCATGGGATTCATCTTGAGTTCATATTTGCGCAGCCTCTGGAATACTACCCTCAGGTCTTGCAAATGGTCTTCTCTTCTTTTAGTTTTTACTACCAAATCATCAATGTAGCACTCTACTTTCTTAAAGAGCAAATCATCAAAGATCTTGGTCATAGCTCTTTGGTAGGTAGCGCCGACATTCTTGAGGCCAAACGGCATCCTTTTGTAGTGGAATATCCCCTTCGGAGTGTGGAATGCAATGTGCACTCTGTCTTCTTCAGCAATCCAGATCTGGTTATATCCGGATGACCCGTCCATGAATGACAGGGCTTCATGACCAGTAGTCGCATCGATCATCACTTCAGTGATTGGCACTGGGAAATCATCTTTCGGGCAAGCCTTATTAAGGTCCCAGAAATTAACACATATTCTGATCTGCCCATTCTTCTTCTTTACCGGCACTATATTGGCTAGCCATGTAGTATATTGGTTCTCTTCAACAAAGCCCACATCGATTAGCTTGTCAACCTCTTTGTTAATCTGATTTATTAATTCAGGGTGCATTCTCCTGGAAGGCTGCTTTACAGGGCTAGCCTCTGGGTTTATTGCCAACCGATGTTGTGCAACATCAGAACTCAGTCCCGGCATTTCATCATATGTCCATGCAAAGCAGTCTCAGAATTCCTTCAAAAACTGTATATACTGTTCCCTGGCAGCTGGCTCCAGCAGTGCACTGAGGAATGTCGGCCTTGGCTCATCTGCGGTCCCCAGATTTATTTCCACAAGCTCATCGACGGTGGCCTGACCTCCATCTTCGACCTCGGGTGGGGCTTCTTGCAAGTCAATGAATCCTCCCGGGATATAATCTTCTTCAGTTTCATGATTCTCTGTTTCATCATACCGGTCATCAGCGGGTGCTGGCTCATCATATACGGCCAATATTGTTGGATTCTGTTCAGTCTGCCCCGAGGACGTGACTGGCTCAGCAGGAAACTCAAAAATGGAGTCTTCCGCCCCCAGAGGTTCCTCTGATGCAGGCTCCCTTGAGAGATCATCATTATGTAGAGCCCGGACTTCTTCTAGAATGCGCTCAAACTCCAGACATTCTCTCAGCTCTTTGGCTATTTGGTCTTCATCCGGGGTTCCCGTGTCAAATTTTGCTTCAGCCTGGAGCAGATCCTCTTTGCAAGATAGGTCCTCCCAGCACCAACCTCTCTTTGTTTCATCAGACGTCCCCGTCTCCGGCTAACTATCTGGGGCTTCATTGTTCATTATGGATTGATAAATGATTTCTTCATCTTCCGAGGGGTACTTGTCACATCCCACCTCGGGAGGGTCTTCATGCTGGTAGGAGACAGAGATGACGTCCACCTCAGCTTCATTGTATTCTTGAAGGGTATAACCCAATCCTGGGTGCTGAGTGATCCTCCTCAGTTCTTTACTATCTCGAGGCGGATCCCATAGCTCCTTGAACGCCTTCTTCTGGGCAGCAGGCTGCAATGACGGCATTTGCATCTTAGAGAACATCTGCGAAACCCGTTGGATAGTATAATCCAGGCCTGTAATCGGCACCATCCGGTTTGCAGCTTCTTCAGGGACCGTGCAGTCTTGATCATCTTCCTCGACTGACTCCCCGGTGTAGAATATGATAGGAGGCTCGCAGAAGCGAGGGATTTCCACAGTCTTCAGTGGTAGCACCGTCTGGTACTCTAGGCTGGCGATGGGCTTGACTAAACCCTGCGGAACCTCCACCTGTGTGTACTTTTCTTTCATTTCTTCATCGGTATCATCCGGGTGAATGCTAGAAGGGGTGATCCGAGCAAAGTCACCAGCATAAGAGATGTGAGATATCTCGTGCTTTTTAATATAGCCCTTTGGTGGTGGTGGAGACTAGTTTCTTGCCTTCGTCGCCGGCTTTTTCTGGCTGACCACAGCCTCTTTCTCTTCACACTTTTGCGACACCCCGGTGTAGTAGGATGCATCGAGCATATGGCACTCGAATACTTCGAATGGATGCAGATCCGCAAACACCCTTTCTTCTTTTCCTTTGTGACAGTATTTAATGCACTGATGTAGCGTGGATGGCACTATTTGATATTCATGCAGCCACGGTCTTCGCAGCAGGGCCATATACGTGGTGTTGGAGTCGATTACATAGAATCGTACCACGGTAGTGAGGTCCCCCAATGTGAGGTTGAAATCAGCCACCCCAAGGGGCGTCTCACATTTCTGGTTGAATCCCGCAATTTTCATGTCTCTGACCTTGGTAAGCTGAAGATCAAAGTAATATTTTTGGTAGATGCGGTACGGTAGAATGTTCACGGCAGCCCGGGATCTATCAGTATCCTGCTCAGTGGCTGACAGTTCAAGGAGCCCCTCATATACAACGGTCTGTTATGGCCAGAATTCGGAATCAGCATGTCTTCTTCTATGAATGTGACTGACGGCCCAGAATTCACTTCTGTCAAGAGTGCTTCATATTGTGCCGGCGACTGCAAGGCATCAACAATTGCTTGGCGAGCCTCTTCACTCAGAGAGAGAATCTCCCAGATGGAGAATCTGGTAGGGAGCTTCTTTAGCATTTTCATGATCCGACTGCCCACCCTGACATTAGACAGTCTCATTTTTTCCGCCCATCGGGGTTTTGGAGGTTCATGTGGTGCCCGTGGCCTCTGCTGCCCATTGCTGGTTTCATCCTCCAGACTGATTTCTTGGGAGGCTTCTTCTGTAACAATGGCCCCTGGCATTGTTGGAGGGTTATCCTCCTCTTTCTCATTCTGTTTGCAGGCAACCAATGCCGACTGCTGAGGCCTCTTGCCTTTATCTGGCCCAACCTGTGTTGATTGCTCATTTTCCAGACTGGACAGAAATTCCAGAAATGTTGGAGTTTGACCTCCTTTCTTCTTTTCTTGGTACAAGCTGGCAGGGGGAGGAACCTGAACACCTCGTACCTCTGGTTCGGGAATCTGGTAGGGCTGTTCCCTTCTGAACATAATGTTATGATTAGCTGGTGGTGGGCGCCCCCACCTTCTTCCGGAGCGTGTTGCATGTGCTGAGGTTGAGGCCTCGGCATGGTTGGCTTCTAGCGGGGCATTCGATGTTTCATCCTCATCGTTCTCCCCGGGCGAGGTAAAGAGTGCTGACAGGGTGTTGCATTGTACTGTCACGACTCCCTTTTCTTTTTTTCATTTAGACCATCTCTTCTTTTTCTGGGAATTTGGCTTCTTTGGTTCTTTCCCCCAGAAAGGCTCAGCCTCATCTTTTCCATGTTCTGTCCCCGGTTGCTCTTTAATTCTCAATTCTTCGAGCTGTTCCCAGAGTATACAGTCCTTCACCAGCAGGTGCCCGGGCTTTTTCTGTTCATATTCATCGAGCCCATTAATATACTGCTGTAAACGCCTGGCTGCAGGACTAACTTCCTTATGTGCATGTAGGGGGACTTGTCTTCTCCGGTTATGAGTGGGGATCCGGATGACTGGCCCTGTTTCACCCGTGTGCCATACTGGCTTTACTGGAGGTGGTTCGGGCCTTGGTGTGACACCGCGGATAACTGCTCCACTGATACTGGCTGCGGGAGTTTTCTTTCTATTCTTTATTGGATTTATCTGCCACCCTTCTTGATCCTTCAGTGGGGTGAGGAAGCAAGCTTCATAAGTATGCCTAGTGCATTCCTCGATGGCTTCCTTAGGCAGCTGTTGGTAGATTGAAATCATATTGGCGGCCATTTTTAATGCCGGAGGCTCATGTGGACGAGGTGGCTCTACCTAGTAATCTCCCAGCTGTAGCTCGCCCTTTTTGACCATGCCTTCCACAATATCTTTGAAGACGTAACAATCTTCAATTGCGTGCCCCAACCCTCTTTGAAGACGCACGGTGATATGGACAGAATAGTGGATCACCTTTCTTTACCGCGTCATCGGGTCTCTTTGGCTCAGGCAATGTTACCTTGTTGAACTTGTATGCCCAGTTGAATAGTGCGGCTGTCTTATCTTTCCAGAAAGAGTATGGCTTTCTCATTTTGTTTCTCAGAGAGACCTTATTTTTTCTTTATGCTGTGTCTGCTAGCGGGGGAGCTTCATCTGCCCCCTTCTTCCCTTTCTGTTGCTCGAAGGTTCTGAAATCGACGGTGTTAGCCTCAGAGTGCGATGGTCGTCGATCATTAGATTTCCCTTTCGGCACAGTTGGAGCATTGGCCGTCGGATGCTTGGACAGGAACGTCTCGACCTCCGCCACTATATTGTTCAGCCGGTCAAATGTTCTGACATCTGCACCAATCATCTTTTCCAGTATGATGGGGACATCACCTCCCATGCCACATTCACAGCTCGTCTCCTCGCCCCGGTTGCATCCGGCATGGTCTAGTTATTTAATTTTGAGTCCTATGTAATTTTTATTTGAGTCATTTGATGTATTTTCCCTTTTATTTGAGTCATGTTCCTAGGTCTTGTGTTTATTTCCCTAAGTTTGAGTGTCATTAGGTTGTCTAGTTAGCTATTGGGCCCAATTCATTGGGCTTGGCCCAAGGGCTCCCCCCTACCCCCTCGGTTATTTGTCATTGAGTCAATTGCTAGGGTCTTATTGTAAAATGTGGGTTGCCTATATATAGGGCCCCATTCCCCCCCATTTCAAGGTAATGAATCAATGAATGAAAAAAAACTTGTCATTTTGAGAGTTTACACTTCTTATCTAGTGGAGAGATTCCATTTTTTTTGGGTGAGAAACCCTAGGGGAGAGATTCCCCACCCTTCCCTCTCTTAATCTCTCTTTTTCACTCCACTTTCTCTCTCCTCAACATCCAAATTCGAATTTTCTTCTCTCTCCTCCCTTCCCAACCACCTCCACTCCCCACCTACCCCATTTAAGCCTCTTCCCATTCCCCACAACCCTCATCAATACTCCACCCCTTCCCAAGACCCCCTCCACCAATCCTCTCCTCACCATCCAACCCCCAACTACCCCTCCCACTTTCCCAAGCACCCTTCCCACTACCCCAAGCACCCCTTCCCTTCCCCAACACAAACCCCCCATTCCCAAGACAAAAAATTAACCCCACCCTTAATCCTATTTTCGAATATCCTTTCCCTCTCTCCATTCCAATCAAATTCGCAGCCCCCACTACCACCATCTATTGGACCCTCTTCCAACCTTATTCTCCACCTCCCACACCTTAGAACACCCCCTCCAAGACCCCCTTACAACCAGGGGTCACTCCCACACTCATCTACCCCCTTCCCCTTCTTCTTTCTTGGTCATTGGAAGCTACTTCGAAATTGCAGTTTACTGTCCAGAGGTTACAGATGAACCAGAAACTTACAGCGGCCACCACGACTTCCTCCGGATGAGTTTGAAGACTCAAGAGCCATTGTCGGAAGCGTCTACCAGTCTGCTTCGCAAAAGAAGTGGTTTCATCTTCTTTGGATCTCCGAGCCGTCCAGGAGGTCGATTCTCCCACAACTGCACAGTTCTGCCTCGGCTGAGGACCTGAGCCAGATTAGAAGCTCTGCCAAGACGAACCCTGAAGGAATTAGTCCACGAGTTCTTCTTCAAAGTTCTTCATCGCCCAGTCTACTTCCAGAATAAAGAAACAGAAATTCATTCGGAGTTTGTGATCCAGATTTCTCATTTTTATCCCTCAGCTACACAGATCTGCTACTCATAGTCTGCACCGACCAGTCGCCATTGTTCTGCATCCCCTAGTCTTCTCCGACATCGGTTGGCTTCCCCGTCAGCTTTTCTGCGAAGAGGACTCGTCCACGATTCCAAAAACTCTGACGGCGCTTGATTCTGAGGTCGGGAGCTGCCGGGGCGTTCTCTGCAATCTGCTGTTAGAAGTCTGCAACTGCAGGTCCGAGAATCTGAAGCTCTATTCAAACCTCCATCCCAGTCAGCAGCGGCTCCAGAAGAAATTGAAGAAATTCTGAAGCATTCCCTTCCCAGCTACGAAAATTTCCTCACCAGTCTCATCATCAGAGAAATTCTTGAGCGAGTTCTACAGCAGCAACACCGTCTACCTGTCCCTGTTCGGAGAGAGCAGGCAGAACCGGTGACTTCATCGTTCAATGCTTTTAACCATAGTTTGCCCTCCCCGCTTGGCCGGCTGAAGGCCCCTCCCTGTGTGGAGATAATTTTGGTTGTAATATCCCTTAACTCCCACCCCAAGATCCCCCTCTGTGAGAGGTGTAGTGTTGTAACTTGTTTGGGCAGGTCAAGCTACCCCGGCGCGGCGTGTGGGGAACCCACGCTTCCCCGCTCGCCCTCGTCTCCGAGCGGGACCGGTTTTTTCAAACCGGTCGAGTGAGTGCTCCAAAACTTTGCTCTAATTCATGCTTGTTCTTTCAATATTAGTTCATAAACTCCGCTGGCCGTGACGAGAGCCCGATCCTTAAGATCATTGCTATTAGTGATCATCGTGGGAAGAGAGTGGAACCCGTGCCCTTTGGCACTTCGTCGGACCCTTGATTTGGGCAGCCATACCCTTGGGGAATCAAACCTTGGCTTTGCTGGCCCTCTACCAGTAAGGGCCTAGCCCACACAACCTCCCATTGGCATGCCAAGTTACCCCGGGTCTTAGTGAGCATCGGGTGAGCGGTTGCTATTATCGGTCCATTTTTGAATGCTTAATTGTGCTTGCTTGTTGAGTCCTAGGTTGTGTCACATCAATTGGTATCAGAGCAAGTCATTGACTTGTCTCTACAAGTCAAGTCTTAGGGCATGCTTGCATTGGAGTCATCATCAATCCAACCCTTGCATTGATCCCCCCCGATCATCATGGCCACCTCCTACTTAGCCTACTCACCACCCATGGACTTCATCCTAGATAGGGATATTACCTTTGACGGATCACGTTCTAGTGACTATCTTAGGTGGGAGGCTACCATAGAAAAGTACTTTGAAAAGACTTGGGTATATGGATCCGCGAGAGTCCGACGGGCCAAGGGACGGTTTCGGGGTCAAGTCAAGACTAAGTGGGAACACATAGAGGGATTAAGAAGGGTTAGGAGGCAAGAGCCCATTTCCTCGTGGGATGATATAAAAGTAGAACTTAGAAAGATCTACATCCCCAAACATTCCCACCCCTCCTACTCAAGCACCCCTAACCCGAGAAGCACTACCACTCCTCCATCCCCACCCGGCCTACTTGAGACCGACCTTTGGTCTCCACCCCCACCAACCCCAACAAATCACCTCTCAACCATCATAACTACACTTCGCAACCAAGTCCTCTCCCTTAAGACCCAAATAAACCAAGCATCCACCTCTCTACAATTCCCCTTGGTCCACACCACTGTCCCCCCATCTTCCCCTAAAAAGGGTACACCCCCCCAATCAACCCAAACTGAACCAACCCACCTTCCACTTCCAACCCCAACCCTACCCCAACCTAAGCCACCACTACTTCCACTCCCAACCCAAGTTCGACCTCACTCACCACCCCGGGTGCACCATGCCCCAACCATCATCACCCCATCTCCAAAAGACCCTCCCATTCCCTTAAGAAAAGAGGCCACACCCACTCACATAGGAATAGTTGCTAGCCCAGACCCTCTCCCCACCCATGAGGAAACCCAAGTTCACACCAATGGTGAGGAAGAGCTTAAACCCTTTACCACTTCAAATTGTCCGAGTCTTCAAGAGCCACAAACCTTCACAAATGGCACCATAATCATAGATGGGCCCCTAGCTAGATGGCTAAAGGAGAAACCAATTCACCCCATCACGTCCAATGTCTATCCTCTCATGGAGCTAAACCTCCCCATAGTACCCTTCTCCACCTATCACACCACCATCCAATCATCCTACCAAGTGAAAACTTTAGGGGATCTTCTTAAGGGCCTAGCATGGCAAATTGAGTTCACTAGCATGTTGACCCCTATGGCCGAACAACCTAGAAGCCTTGGCCTCCTACACCTATGCATCGGGTCTATCACCTCGGTTTGCACCATTAGTTGCTACACTAGCGACCTCCTTCTATTCCTCCCCACACCCGATGAGCCCGACCTTCTCCTCCAATTGGAGCTTTTTATATCGGGTAGAGAGCCAAGCCCTCCCCTCATGGCCAACCCACTCACCAAGAACATTGACCCAATTATCATTGAGAGGGATGACTTAGCACCTTTTGAGGATCTTGAGGACATGGAGCTCCTTCCCCTTAGTAACCCATTTTATGATCCCTATGATCCATTACAATGGGAGTCAAGGAACCCAGGTGACCCAACTACCTTAACCACCACCTACCTTTCCCTATCCCAACCCACCATGTTTGACCCAATCCACCCCATCCTAGACCCGGGTTACACCTTGGGAGCCATGACCTTGAGCCACACATCCCTAGGTAATAAGGTTGTGTCCCACCCCATGATGACCACCTTCTTAGATCCATTCGATCCTTTCCAATGGTAGTTCAAAGGTTGTCCCACACCTATACAAATGGAAGTCACCTTTGGGAAAAGCATGCATGTGTCTAGGCTTACTACACCAATTGGCATGAACATTATATCGGGTCCATTCATTCATATCACCCACATGTCAAGTAGAAAGTATGAGTGGTCCAAATTCGGATGTAGTGGTCCACCTTCACTCATCATGAGTCGTAGGCATGATAGGAGTATTCATGGATGTCCGGGTCCCCCAGCGTTTGTCACCCCCATGCATGACCGGATCACCTATGGATGCCCCGGTCCTCCCCATTCCATCAAAGTCTTCTTAGCGTCAAAGCATGATTGGTTTACTTTTGGTTGCCCAGGTCCACCCATTACCCCTAGAATGTCAACATTCACAAAATTGCATGAAAGTCTTTGCAAGCACATAAGCAAGGAAAATGAGATCTATAAGAGGCAGGCTGACTCCCTTCGGCGTCACCAAGAATTCCACGTGGGTGACTCTGTGATGGTGAGGAAGGAGAGGCTCTCCTCGGGAGTCATCTCCAAATTGAGGCTACGTGGGGCTGGTCCCTTCCAGGTCCTGAGGTGCATTGGCGCTAATGCCTGTGAGTTAGATCTCCCCGAGGAGTATGGAGTAAGTCCTACATTCAATGTAGCCGACCTAGTGCCATATAAGGGACCCACGGTGGTACCTAGTGAGGATATTGAGCCTATTCCCTCCGTTGAGAGAGCACCCACCCGTGAGGAGAGTCTACCAGCCAAGAGAGCCCAGCGTGAGCGCATTGAACGAATATTGGATGAACAGGTCACTACCACCAGGAGCAAGGCATACGAGTGCTATTTCGACAGGTGGATGGATCGGTCTCGTTCGGAAGAATTGAGGGCAGTACCACTTCTACACCCTCCAAGGAGGGAAGGACACTTACTCGACGGAGTTGAGTTCTCTGCACCCCGGGAGTATGATGGGGCATCACCTCCCATGCCACATTCACAGCTCGTCTCCTCGCCCCGGTTGCATCCGACATGGTCTAGTTCTTTATTTTTGAGTCCTATGTAATTTTTATTTGAGTCATTTGATGTATTTTCCCTTTTATTTGAGTCATGTTCCTAGGTCTTGTGTTTATTTCCCTAAGTTTGAGTGTCATTAGGTTGTCTAGTTAGCTATTGGGCCCAATTCATTGGGCTTGGCCCAAGGGCTCCCCCCTACCCCCTCGGTTATTTGTCATTAAGTCAATTGTCAGGGTCTTATTGTAAAATGTGGGTTGCCTATATATAGGGCCCCATTCCCCCCCATTTCAAGGTAATGAATCAATGAATGAAAAAAAACTTGCCATTTTGAGAGTTTACACTTCTTATCTAGTGGAGAGATTCCATTTTTTTTTAGGTGAGAAACCCTAGGGGAGAGATTCCCCACCCTTCCCTCTCTTAATCTCTCTTTTTCACTCCACTTTCTCTCTCCTCCACACCCAAATTCAAATTTTCTTCTCTCTCCTCCCTTCCCAACCACCTCCACTCCCCACCTACCCCATTTAAGCCTCTTCCCATTCCCTACAACCCTCATCAATACTCCACCCCTTCCCAAGACCCCCTCCACCAATCCTCTCCTCACCATCCAACCCCCAACTACCCCTCCCACTTTCCCAAGCACCCTTCCCACTACCCCAAGCAGCCCTTCCCTTCCCCAACACAAACCCCCCATTCCCAAGACAAAAAATTAACCCCACCCTTAATCCTATTTTCGAATATCCTTTCACTCTCTCCATTCCAACCAAATTCACAGCCCCCACTACCACCATCTATTGGACCCTCTTCCAGACCTTATTCTCCACCTCCCACACCTTAGAACACCCTCTCCAAGACCCCCTTACAACCAGGGGTCACTCCCACACTCATCTACCCCCTTCCCCTTCTTCTTTCTTGGTCATTGGAAGCTACTTCGAAATTGCAGTTTACTGTCCAGAGGTTGCAGATGAACCAGAAACTTACAGCGGCCACCACGACTTCCTCCGAACGAGTTTGAAAACTCAATAGCCATCGTTGGAAGCGTCTACCAGTCTCCTTCGCAACAGAATGGGTTTCATCTTCTTCGGATCTCCGAGCCGTCCAGGAGGTCCATTCTCCCACAACTGCACAGTTCTGCCTCGGCTGAGGACCTGAGCCAGATTAGAAGCTCTGCCAAGACGAACCCTGAAGGAATTAGTCCACGAGTTCTTCTTCAAAGTTCTTCATCGCCCAGTCTACATCCAGAATCAAGAAACAGAACTTCATTCGGAGTTCGGGATCCAGATTTCTCATTTTTCTCCCTCAGCTACGTAGATCTGCTACTCATAGTCTGCACCGACCAGTCGCCATTGTTCTGCATCCCCTAGTTTTCTCCGATATCGGTTGGCTTCCCCGTCAGCTTTTCTGCGAAGAGGACTCGTCCACGATTCCAAAAACTCTGACGACGCTTGATTCCGAGGTCGGGAGCTGCCGGGGCGTTCTCTGCAATCTGCTGTTAGAAGTCTGCAACTGCAGGTCCAAGAATCTGAAGCTCTGTTCAAACCTCCATCCCGGTCAGCAGCGGCTCCATAAGAAATTGAAGAAATTCTGAAGCATTCCCTTCCCAGCTACGAAAATTTCCTCACCAGTCTCATCATCAGAGAACTTCTTGAGCGAGTTCTACAGTAGAAACACCGTCTACCTGTCCCTGTTCAGAGAGAGCAGGCAGAACCGGTGACTTCATCGTTCAATGCTTTTAACCATAGTTTCCCCTCCCCGCTTGGCCGGATGAAGGCCCCTCCCTGTGTGGAGATAATTTTGGTTGTAATATCCCTTAACCCCCACCCCAAGATCCCCCTCCTGTGAGAGGTGTAGTGTTGTAACTTGTTTGGGCAGGTCAAGCTACCCCGGCGCGGCGTGTGGGGAACCCACGCTTCCCCGCTCGCCCTCGTCTCCGAGCGGGACCGGTTTCTTCAAACCGGTCGAGTGAGTGCTCCAAAACTTTGCTCTAATTCATGCTTGTTCTTTCAATATTAGTTCATAAACTCCGCTGGCCGTGACGAGAGCCCGATCTTTAAGATCATTGCTATTAGTGATCATCGTGGGAAGAGAGTGGAACCCGTGCCCTTTGGCACTTCGTCGGACCCTTGATTTGGGCAGCCATACCCTTGGGGAATCAAACCTTGGCTTTGCTGGCCCTCTACCAGCAAGGGCCTAGCCCACACAACCTCCCCTTGGCATTGCCAAGTTACCCCGGGTCTTAGTGAGCATCGGGTGAGCGGTTGCTATTATCGGTCCATTTTTGAATGCTTAATTGTGCTTGCTTGTTGAGTCCTAGGTTGTGTCACATCAATTGGTATCAGAGTAAGTCATTGACTTGTCTCTACAAGTCAAGTCCTAGGGCATGCTTGCATTGGAGTCATCATCAATCCAACCCTTGCATTGATCCCCCCCGATCATCATGGCCACCTCCTACTTAGCCTACTCACCACCCATGGACTTCATCCTAGATAGGGATATTACCTTTGACGGATCACGTTCTAGTGACTATCTTAGGTGGGAGGCTACCATAGAAAAGTACTTTGAAAAGACTTGGGTATATGGATCCGCGAGAGTCCGACGGGTCAATGGATGGTTTCGGGGTCAAGTCAAGAGTAAGTGGGAACACATAGAGGGATTAAGAAGGGTTAGGAGGCAAGAGCCCATTTCCTCATGGGATGATATGAAAGTAGAACTTAGAAAGATCTACATCCCAAAACATTCCCACCCCTCCTACTCAAGCACCCCTAACCCGAGGAGCACTACCACTCCTCCATCCCCACCCGGCCAACTTGAGACCGACCTTTTGTCTCCACCCCCACCAACCCCAACAAATCACCTCTCAACCGTCATAACTACACTTCGCAACCAAGTCCTCTCCCTTAAGACCCAAATAAACCAAGCATCCACCTCTCCACAATTCCCCTTGGTCCACACCACTATCCCCCCATCTTCCCCTAAAAAGGGTACACCCCCCCAATCAACCCAAACTGAACCAACCCACCTTCCACTTCCAACCCCAACCCTACCCTAACCTAAGCCACCACTACTTCCACTCCCAACCCAAGTTCGACCTCACTCACCACCCCGGGTGCACCATGCCCCAACCATCATCACCCCATCTCCAAAAGACCCTCCCATTCCCTTAAGAAAAGAGGCCACACCCACTCACATAGGAATAGTTGCTAGCCTAGACCCTCTCCCCACCCATGAGGAAACCCAAGTTCACACCAATGGTGAGGAAGAGCTTAAACCCTTTACCACTTCAAATTGTCCGAGTCTTCAAGAGCCACAAACCTTCACAAATGGCACCATAATCATAGATGGGCCCCTAGCTAGATGGCTAAAGGAGAAACCAATTCACCCCATCACGTCCAATGTCTATCCTCTCATGGAGCTAAACCTCCCCATAGTACCCTTCTCCACCTATCACACCACCATCCAATCATCCTACCAAGTGGAAACTTTAGGGGATCTTCTTAAGGGCCTAGCATGGCAAATTGAGTTCACTAGCATGTTGACCCCTATGGCCGAACAACCTAGGAGCCTTGGCCTCCTACACCTATGCATCGGGTCTATCACCTCGGTTTGCACCATTGGTTGCTACACTAGCGACCTCCTTCTATTCCTCCCCACACCCGATGAGCCCGACCTTCTCCTCCAATTGAAGCTTTTTATATCGGGTAGAGAGCCAAGCCCTCCCCTCATGGCCAACCCACTCACCAAGAACATTGACCCAATTATCATTGAGAGGGATGACTTAGCACCTTTTGAGGATCTTGAGGACATGGAGCTCCTTCCCCTTAGTAACCCATTTTATGATCCCTATGATCCATTACAATGGGAGTCAAGGAACCCGGGTGACCCAACTACCTTAACCACCACCTACCTTTCCCTATCCCAACCCACCATGTTTGACCCAATCCACCCCATCCTAGACCCGGGTTACACCTTGGGAGCCATGACCTTGAGCCACACATCCCTAGGTAATAAGGTTGTGTCCCACCCCATGATGACCACCTTCTTAGATCCATTCGATCCTTTCCAATGGGAGTTCAAAGGTTGTCCCACACCTATACACATGGAAGTCACCTTTGGAAAAAGCATGCATGTGTCTAGGCTTACTATACCAATTGGCATGAACATTATATCGGGTCCATTCATTCATATCACCCACATGTCAAGTAGAAAGCATGAGTGGTCCAAATTCGGATGTAGTGGTCCACCTTCACTCATCATGAGTCGTAGGCATGATAGGAGTATTCATGGATGTCCGGGTCCCCCAGCGTTTGTCACCCCCATGCATGACCGGATCACCTATGGATGCCCCGGTCCTCCCCATTCCATCAAAGTCTTCTTAGCGTCAAAGCATGATTGGTTTACTTTTGGTTGCCCAGGTCCACCCATTACCCCTAGAATGTCAACATTCACAAAATTGCATGAAAGCCTTTGCAAGCACATAAGCAAGGAAAATGAGATCTATAAGAGGCAGGCTGACTCCCTTCGGCGTCACCAAGAATTCCACGTGGGTGACTTTGTGATGGTGAGGAAGGAGAGGCTCTCCTCGGGAGTCATCTCCAAATTGAGGCTACGTGGGGCTGGTCCCTTCCAGGTCCTGAGGTGCATTGGCGCTAATGCCTGTGAGTTAGATCTCCCCGAGGAGTATGGAGTAAGTCCTACATTCAATGTAGCCGACCTAGTGCCATATAAGGGACCCACGGTGGTACCTAGTGAGGATATTGAGCCTATTCCCTCCGTTGAGAGAGCACCCACCCGTGAGGAGAGTCCACCAGCCAAGAGAGCCCAGCGTGAGCGCATTGAACGAATATTGGATGAACAGGTCACTACCACCAGGAGAAAGGCATACGAGTGCTATTTCGGCAGGTGGATGGATCGGTCTCGTTCGGAAGAATTGAGGGTAGTACCACTTCTACACCCTCCAAGGAGGGAAGGACACTTACTCGATGGAGTCGAGTTCTCTGCACCCCGGGAGTATGATGGGGACATCACCTCCCATGCCACATTCACAGCTCGTCTCCTCGCCCCGGTTGCATCCGACATGGTCTAGTTCTTTAATTTTGAGTCCTATGTAATTTTTATTTGAGTCATTTGATGTATTTTCCCTTTTATTTGAGTCATGTTCCTAGGTCTTGTGTTTATTTCCCTAAGTTTGAGTGTCATTAGGTTGTCTAGTTAGCTATTGGGCCCAATTCATTGGGCTTGGCCCAAGGGCTCCCCCCTACCCCCTCGGTTATTTGTCATTAAGTCAATTGTCAGGGTCTTATTGTAAAATATGGGTTGCCTATATATAGGGCCTCATTCCCCCCCATTTCAAGGTAATGAATCAATGAATGAAAAAAAAACTTGCCATTTTGAGAGTTTACACTTCTTATCTAGTGGAGAGATTCCATTTTTTTTGGGTGAGAAACCCTAGGGGAGAGATTCCCCACCCTTCCCTCTCTTAATCTCTCTTTTTCACTCCACTTTCTCTCTCCTCCACACCCAAATTCAAATTTTCTTCTCTCTCCTCCCTTCCCAACCACCTCCACTCCCCACCTACCCCATTTAAGCCTCTTCCCATTCCCCACAACCCTCATCAATACTCCACCCCTTCCCAAGACCCCCTCCACCAATCCTCTCCTCACCATCCAACCCCCAACTACCCCTCCCACTTTTCCAAGCACCCTTCCCACTACCCCAAGCAGCCCTTCCCTTCCCCAACACAAACCCCCCATTCCCAAGACAAAAAATTAACCCCACCCTTAATCCTATTTTCGAATATCCTTTCCCTCTCTCCATTCCAACCAAATTCACAGCCCCCACTACCACCATCTATTGGACCCTCTTCCAGACCTTATTCTCCACCTCCCACACCTTAGAACACCCTCTCCAAGACCCCCTTACAACCAGGGGTCACTCCCACACTCATCTACCCCCTTCCCCTTCTTCTTTATTGGTCATTGGAAGCTACTTCGAAATTGCAGTTTACTGTCCAGAGGTTGCAGATGAACCAGAAACTTACAGCGGCCACCACGACTTCCTCCGAACGAGTTTGAAAACTCAATAGCCATCGTTGGAAGCGTCTACCAGTCTCCTTCGCAACAGAATGGGTTTCATCTTCTTCGGATCTCTGAGCCGTCCAGGAGGTCCATTCTCCCACAACTGCACAGTTCTGCCTCGGCTGAGGACCTGAGCCAGATTAGAAGCTCTGCCAAGACGAACCCTGAAGGAATCAATCCACTAGTTCTTCTTCAAAGTTCTTCATCGCCCAGTCTACATCCAGAATCAAGAAACAGAACTTCATTCGGAGTTCGGGATCCAGATTTCTCATTTTTCTCCCTCAGCTACGTAGATCTGCTACTCATAGTCTGCACCGACCAGTCGCCATTGTTCTGCATCCCCTAGTTTTCTCCGATATCGGTTGGCTTCCCCGTCAGCTTTTCTGCGAAGAGGACTCGTCCACGATTCCAAAAACTCTGACGACGCTTGATTCCGAGGTCGGGAGCTGCCGGGGCGTTCTCTGCAATCTGCTGTTAGAAGTCTGCAACTGCAGGTCCAAGAATCTGAAGCTCTGTTCAAACCTCCATCCCGGTCAGCAGCGGCTCCATAAGAAATTGAAGAAATTCTGAAGCATTCCCTTCCCAGCTACGAAAATTTCCTCACCAGTCTCATCATCAGAGAACTCTTGAGCGAGTTCTACAGTAGAAACACCGTCTACCTGTCCCTGTTCAGAGAGAGCAGGCAGAACCGGTGACTTCATCGTTCAATGCTTTTAACCATAGTTTCCCCTCCCCGCTTGGCCGGATGAAGGCCCCTCCCTGTGTGGAGATAATTTTGGTTGTAATATCCCTTAACCCCCACCCCAAGATCCCCCTCCTGTGAGAGGTGTAGTGTTGTAACTTGTTTGGGCAGGTCAAGCTACCCCGGCGCGGCGTGTGGGGAACCCACGCTTCCCCGCTCGCCCTCGTCTCCGAGCGGGACCGGTTTCTTCAAACCGGTCGAGTGAGTGCTCCAAAACTTTGCTCTAATTCATGCTTGTTCTTTCAATATTAGTTCATAAACTCCGCTGGCCGTGACGAGAGCCCGATCTTTAAGATCATTGCTATTAGTGATCATCGTGGGAAGAGAGTGGAACCCGTGCCCTTTGGCACTTCGTCGGACCCTTGATTTGGGCAGCCATACCCTTGGGGAATCAAACCTTGGCTTTGCTGGCCCTCTACCAGCAAGGGCCTAGCCCACACAACCTCCCCTTGGCATTGCCAAGTTACCCCGGGTCTTAGTGAGCATCGGGTGAGCGGTTGCTATTATCGGTCCATTTTTGAATGCTTAATTGTGCTTGCTTGTTGAGTCCTAGGTTGTGTCACATCAATTGGTATCAGAGTAAGTCATTGACTTGTCTCTACAAGTCAAGTCCTAGGGCATGCTTGCATTGGAGTCATCATCAATCCAACCCTTGCATTGATCCCCCCCGATCATCATGGCCACCTCCTACTTAGCCTACTCACCACCCATGGACTTCATCCTAGATAGGGATATTACCTTTGACGGATCACGTTCTAGTGACTATCTTAGGTGGGAGGCTACCATAGAAAAGTACTTTGAAAAGACTTGGGTATATGGATCCGCGAGAGTCCGACGGGTCAATGGATGGTTTCGGGGTCAAGTCAAGAGTAAGTGGGAACACATAGAGGGATTAAGAAGGGTTAGGAGGCAAGAGCCCATTTCCTCATGGGATGATATGAAAGTAGAACTTAGAAAGATCTACATCCCAAAACATTCCCACCCCTCCTACTCAAGCACCCCTAACCCGAGGAGCACTACCACTCCTCCATCCCCACCCGGCCAACTTGAGACCGACCTTTTGTCTCCACCCCCACCAACCCCAACAAATCACCTCTCAACCGTCATAACTACACTTCGCAACCAAGTCCTCTCCCTTAAGACCCAAATAAACCAAGCATCCACCTCTCCACAATTCCCCTTGGTCCACACCACTATCCCCCCATCTTCCCCTAAAAAGGGTACACCCCCCCAATCAACCCAAACTGAACCAACCCACCTTCCACTTCCAACCCCAACCCTACCCTAACCTAAGCCACCACTACTTCACTCCCAACCCAAGTTCGACCTCACTCACCACCCCGGGTGCACCATGCCCCAACCATCATCACCCCATCTCCAAAAGACCCTCCCATTCCCTTAAGAAAAGAGGCCACACCCACTCACATAGGAATAGTTGCTAGCCTAGACCCTCTCCCCACCCATGAGGAAACCCAAGTTCACACCAATGGTGAGGAAGAGCTTAAACCCTTTACCACTTCAAATTGTCCGAGTCTTCAAGAGCCACAAACCTTCACAAATGGCACCATAATCATAGATGGGCCCCTAGCTAGATGGCTAAAGGAGAAACCAATTCACCCCATCACGTCCAATGTCTATCCTCTCATGGAGCTAAACCTCCCCATAGTACCCTTCTCCACCTATCACACCACCATCCAATCATCCTACCAAGTGGAAACTTTAGGGGATCTTCTTAAGGGCCTAGCATGGCAAATTGAGTTCACTAGCATGTTGACCCCTATGGCCGAACAACCTAGGAGCCTTGGCCTCCTACACCTATGCATCGGGTCTATCACCTCGGTTTGCACCATTGGTTGCTACACTAGCGACCTCCTTCTATTCCTCCCCACACCCGATGAGCCCGACCTTCTCCTCCAATTGAAGCTTTTTATATCGGGTAGAGAGCCAAGCCCTCCCCTCATGGCCAACCCACTCACCAAGAACATTGACCCAATTATCATTGAGAGGGATGACTTAGCACCTTTTGAGGATCTTGAGGACATGGAGCTCCTTCCCCTTAGTAACCCATTTTATGATCCCTATGATCCATTACAATGGGAGTCAAGGAACCCGGGTGACCCAACTACCTTAACCACCACCTACCTTTCCCTATCCCAACCCACCATGTTTGACCCAATCCACCCCATCCTAGACCCGGGTTACACCTTGGGAGCCATGACCTTGAGCCACACATCCCTAGGTAATAAGGTTGTGTCCCACCCCATGATGACCACCTTCTTAGATCCATTCGATCCTTTCCAATGGGAGTTCAAAGGTTGTCCCACACCTATACACATGGAAGTCACCTTTGGAAAAAGCATGCATGTGTCTAGGCTTACTATACCAATTGGCATGAACATTATATCGGGTCCATTCATTCATATCACCCACATGTCAAGTAGAAAGCATGAGTGGTCCAAATTCGGATGTAGTGGTCCACCTTCACTCATCATGAGTCGTAGGCATGATAGGAGTATTCATGGATGTCCGGGTCCCCCAGCGTTTGTCACCCCCATGCATGACCGGATCACCTATGGATGCCCCGGTCCTCCCCATTCCATCAAAGTCTTCTTAGCGTCAAAGCATGATTGGTTTACTTTTGGTTGCCCAGGTCCACCCATTACCCCTAGAATGTCAACATTCACAAAATTGCATGAAAGCCTTTGCAAGCACATAAGCAAGGAAAATGAGATCTATAAGAGGCAGGCTGACTCCCTTCGGCGCCACCAAGAATTCCACGTGGGTGACTTTGTGATGGTGAGGAAGGAGAGGCTCTCCTCGGGAGTCATCTCCAAATTGAGGCTACGTGGGGCTGGTCCCTTCCAGGTCCTGAGGTGCATTGGCGCTAATGCCTGTGAGTTAGATCTCCCCGAGGAGTATGGAGTAAGTCCTACATTCAATGTAGCCGACCTAGTGCCATATAAGGGACCCACGGTGGTACCTAGTGAGGATATTGAGCCTATTCCCTCCGTTGAGAGAGCACCCACCCGTGAGGAGAGTCCACCAGCCAAGAGAGCCCAGCGTGAGCGCATTGAACGAATATTGGATGAACAGGTCACTACCACCAGGAGAAAGGCATACGAGTGCTATTTCGGCAGGTGGATGGATCGGTCTCGTTCGAAAGAATTGAGGGTAGTACCACTTCTACACCCTCCAAGGAGGGAAGGACACTTACTCGATGGAGTCGAGTTCTCTGCACCCCGGGAGTATGATGGGGACATCACCTCCCATGCCACATTCACAGCTCGTCTCCTCGCCCCGGTTGCATCCGACATGGTCTAGTTCTTTAATTTTGAGTCCTATGTAATTTTTATTTGAGTCATTTGATGTATTTTCCCTTTTATTTGAGTCATGTTCCTAGGTCTTGTGTTTATTTCCCTAAGTTTGAGTGTCATTAGGTTGTCTAGTTAGCTATTGGGCCCAATTCATTGGGCTTGGCCCAAGGGCTCCCCCCTACCCCCTCGGTTATTTGTCATTAAGTCAATTGTCAGGGTCTTATTGTAAAATATGGGTTGCCTATATATAGGGCCTCATTCCCCCCCATTTCAAGGTAATGAATCAATGAATGAAAAAAAAACTTGCCATTTTGAGAGTTTACACTTCTTATCTAGTGGAGAGATTCCATTGTTTTTGGGGTGAGAAACCCTAGGGGAGAGATTCCCCACCCTTCCCTCTCTTAATCTCTCTTTTTCACTCCACTTTCTCTCTCCTCCACACCCAAATTCAAATTTTCTTCTCTCTCCTCCCTTCCCAACCACCTCCACTCCCCACCTACCCCATTTAAGCCTCTTCCCATTCCCCACAACCCTCATAAATACTCCACCCCTTCCCAAGACCCCCTCCACCAATCCTCTCCTCACCATCCAACCCCCAACTACCCCTCCCACTTTTCCAAGCACCCTTCCCACTACCCCAAGCACCCCTTCCCTTCCCCAACATAAACCCCCCATTCCCAAGACAAAAAATTAACCCCACCCTTAATCCTATTTTCGAATATCCTTTCCCTCTCTCCATTCCAATCAAATTCACAGCCCCCACTACCACCATCTATTGGACCCTCTTCCAGACCTTATTCTCCACCTCCCACACCTTAGAACACCCCCTCCAAGACCCCCTTACAACCAGGGGTCACTCCCACACTCATCTACCCCCTTCCCCTTCTTCTTTCTTGGTCATTGGAAGCTACTTTGAAATTGCAGTTTACTGTCCAGAGGTTGCAGATGAACCAGAAACTTACATCGGCCACCAAGACTTCCTCCGGACGAGTTTGAAGACTCAAGAGCCATCGTCGGAAGCGTCTACCAGTCTCCTTCGCAACAGAAGTGGTTTCATCTTTTCCGATCTCTGAGCCGTCCAGGAGGTCCATTCTCCCACAACTACGCAGTTCTACCTCGGCTGAGGACCTGAGCCAGATTAGAAGCCCTGCCATGACGAACCCCGAAGGAATCAGTCCATGAGTTCTTCTTCAAAGTTATTCATCGCCCAGTATACTTCCATAATCAAGAAACAGAACTTCATTCGGAGTTCGTGATCCAGAGTTCTCATTTTTCTCCCTCAGCTACGCAGATCTGCTACTCATATTCTGCACCAACCAGTTGCCATTGTTCTGAATCCCCTAGTCTTCTACGACATCGGTTGACTTCACCGTTAGTTTTTCTCTGAAGAGGACTCGTCCACGATTCCAACGACTCTGACGGCGCTTGATTCCGAGGTCGGGAGCTGCCGGGGCGTTCTCTGCAATCTGCTATTAGAAGTCTGCATCTGCAGGTCCGAGAATCTGAAGCTCTGTTCAAACCTCCATCCCGGTCAGCAGCGGCTCCATAAGAAATTGAAGAAATTCTGAAGCATTCCCTTCCCAGCTACGAAAATTTCCTCACCAGTCTCATCATCAGAGAACTTCTTGAGCGAGTTCTACAGTAGAAACACCGTCTACCTGTCCCTGTTCAGAGAGAGCAGGCAGAACCGGTGACTTCATCGTTCAATGCTTTTAACCATAGTTTCCCCTCCCCGCTTGGCCGGATGAAGGCCCCTCCCTGTGTGGAGATAATTTTGGTTGTAATATCCCTTAACCCCCACCCCAAGATCCCCCTCCTGTGAGAGGTGTAGTGTTGTAACTTGTTTGGGCAGGTCAAGCTACCCCGGCGCGGCGTGTGGGGAACCCACGCTTCCCCGCTCGCCCTCGTCTCCGAGCGGGACCGGTTTCTTCAAACCGGTCGAGTGAGTGCTCCAAAACTTTGCTCTAATTCATGCTTGTTCTTTCAATATTAGTTCATAAACTCCGCTGGCCGTGACGAGAGCCCGATCCTTAAGATCATTGCTATTAGTGATCATCGTGGGAACAGAGTGGAACCGGTGCCCTTTGGCACTTCGTCGGACCCTTGATTTGGGAAGCCATACCCTTGGGGAATCAAACCTTGGCTTTGCTGGCCCTCTACCAGCAAGGGCCTAGCCCACACAACCTCCCCTTGGCATTGCCAAGTTACCCCGGGTCTTAGTGAGCATCGGGTGAGCGGTTGCTATTATCGGTCCATTTTTGAATGCTTAATTGTGCTTGCTTGTTGAGTCCTAGGTTGTGTCACATCACAATACCTCTCTCCTGAGGCTCTGCTTACATATTTGCACTGCATCTTCTTGATGAGGAGGTCTTCTGCATCTCATAGCTAAGTTCCTCCACCTTTTGATGTAGTCCAGTGCTGTTTCATCTTGCTTTTGCCTGGTTGCATATAGTTCTACTATTGTAATTTCTCTTTCCGTGACATGAAATCGGTCGTGGAACATTCTTTGCATATCAGGCCAATCGGCCACTGACCCAGCCGTCAGGCTTGAATACCATTCAAAAGCTATCCCGGTGAGGGATGAGCTTAAGAATTTAAGCAGATAAGCTTCATCAGCTGCCAAGTCACCCATAATGGTGGTATAGTGAGCTATGTGCTCCCTGGGAGAGCCCTGGCCATTAAATTTTTTAAATTTCGACGGCTTACTGACACCTGGAGGTAGTCTCTTAGCAGCATACTGGGGAGGATATGGTACCTTGTACACATCGTAGGTACTAGCATCATCACCAGTCTTCTCAGATAGCTTCATCTCCACAATTCTTTCAATCATCAGCTTGTGGGCTATGGACGGATCTATGTTTTCCGGGAAGAAGTGAGCTTGTTGCTGACTGTAAGGAGTTGTTATCACAGTTGTGCGCAAGGTAGGCGCGGCAAGCTACGTCTGAGATACAGAGGGCTGAGCTACTGTCTGCTGCGGAACGGGTTGGCTCGGTACTTTGCCCTTATCAGCCGGGAGAGGATTAGTTGGGATAGCCATTTCTGTTGAGCTGGCAGTCTGCCCCACAGGCTCGGCTTGCTTGGAGACTGGTGTAGCTTCATGCCTCTCATTTAGCTGTCTTCTGAGAGCATTGATCTCTTGTTGATATGTTCTAAACATCATCTGGATCATGGGATCCAGGGTTGACAGGATCTGTAGATCTTCTGAAGTCCCTTCAGCATCATCAACGAAGGGATTGTCTTCCTCTTCCGCTGTCACCACATTAACTGTCATAGTGGTGATCTTGCAGGCTTCATCATTAGTCTTCATCTTATCTTTTGCCGCCTGGCCTCTTCTTGTGACGGGGCCTGGTTTGGTTGCCAGTCTGAGCAGTTCATCTGGCTGTGTCGGTAACATATCCTGCCCTTTGACAAGCCCGGCCATATTGCAGGCAAAGATCTGCATCTTTTCCCTCTGCATGTAGACTTTCCTTCTCACCTGATCGGGGTATTTGAGCCGGTCAAAGACTGATATTCTTTCTCTAGCTTCTTTCCGATGCAGGTCTTCTTTTCCATACCCGGCTCTGTGGCCTTCTTCATAATCATTGGAATCGGAGGAGAAGACTCCGATCATTGCTTCTTGAAAGGCTTCTTCTTCATCATCTATGGTGCGCAAGGCACGGGATAATCTTTGCTGCCCGAGGGCGGAGTTCCCCAGGTAGTGAAAGTAGTCTTGAGCCACTTGTTTCATCTCCTCTTGATTGTGCCTTCGTGGCTCTGGTTGGAGCATCAATCTTTCCTGGCTCTTCTGCTGATAAGCCAGTCTTGCCACCTGAGCATTCAAATGCTCGACTTTGGAGTATCTGAATATATCAGCCTGTCTGGCACAGGCTTTTGGTCTTCTTAGAGTGACAGCAGCGACTGGTTCGCTTATTCTAATTTCCTCTTCCTCCCTGAACCTTCTACTCCCATCCTGGCAGCGGTTGGCAGCAGCAGCATAATTCTTCCTTTCCCATCTTTTACCCCCAGCCATGGGGTGGGTGACTGTAAGGTCCTCCTTTTGCTCATATCTTCTGCCCCTCATCCTGGGGCGAATAGTAGTCAGATTTCTTCCTTCATTCTCTTTCTCATCTCTCCTACCTCGAGCCCTGGGGTGAACAGCAACAGTATTTCTTATGTCTTTTCCTTCTCCTCTTCTGCTTCCTGCCCTGAAGCGGGCAACCGTGGTATCAGCAATGTTCTCTTCCTCTTGAGCTGGGACCAGCTATGAATTTTCTTCGGCCGCCAGATCTGCCTGAACTTGGGCGGCTTTGGTGCTAGTGGCTCTCTATCCTCCTCTTTCATGTTGGCCCTCCTGGTAGCTAGTACCCGGAATCTGTTGGTAGTAGGCACCATCGGGACGATCACGTCCGGCTTGACCGCCCTTGGGCAACCACTGAGGTTTACCCGGACATCTCCAATCAGCATTGTCTTTCCTAAGTTGGATATCCAACGACCCGCAGCAGTGGATCGGGCTCTCCTGTCGGATCTCCTCCTTCTTACAGCAGCAGAGGATGTGCCCCTTTTCGCCTCGTGATGGACGAAGCAGGACACGACCTCAAGAATATCCTGCATCACCTGGCTCATCTTGGGGATGGTAGCTTGCGGCAATGTCTCGACAACAGTCTTTTGCTCCTGGTTGTCAATCTCGAGCAAGTCAGTGAAGATGAGGCCCAGGCAGTTGGGCATCCCGACAGCAGGCGGCATCGATCTGAACGAAAGAGGTACCGCCAGGTAGCCTTCTCGAACATGCACATCGACCGCTTGTTGATCAAAGCATACAGATATGATTCCAGCTGTCATCGTAGCTTCCTGAAAATAGAGAAAGCACACAAAATCAGAAATTTGAGGAGGGGCCCGCTGGGCCTCCTATTTTGGCGTAGAGATGAAGGGAGACTCGGTCCCACCGGACGTGCCAGACTTGTGGGGACGGATTTATTTCGCTTATTATTTTTATTTTATTTATTAAATTGGTTTATTAGGCGTGCCAGTCACCGGGGTGACAATCTTATTATGCGCTCGATCTGACTCAATCAGTCAATTGTGAAGTCCGAGTCGGGACCAAAAGTCCGCCATACCATAAAGGCTATGACGTTAATTACGCCCTTCCTAAGAAGGACAACCCTTGATTAAACGCCAAAATAGGAGGCCACTCGGGGCGGCTAAAAATGAAGTGTATGATATTGAAACCCTTGTTATTATGGGAAGATAATTTAGTGCACAACAGATTATTACACCGACATGACCACCTCTTATGTGGGTCGTGCCGGGTAGGAATAGGACACCATCCACGCAGTGGCGGGACGGGGTCCGGACCGTCATCGGGGAGATATCCCCTTTCATATTTCTCATCTAGCCAAGGGCCTCGCAGTATTCATATTCCCTGGAGGATTGAGCCGGACGGGGGGTGTGTGATGTGCACCTCCCGGGACTTATCGGGGTTAAAACATCGATCGATATTTCGGCAGCACCTCTCCATAATCTGGATTATGCCCAGGGGAGAATAGGCTATCACCCACGGAGTGCCGGGATGAAAGCCGAGAAAAGGAGGGAGCGAACCTCCCACATTGCACATGTATGCCCTGGGGCAATGTTTGACTCTTCCCTTATAGGAGCCGGTGACACTCATGCAGTGGCAGAGCTCACCTTAGCTAAAGGGGTTGCTCATAAATCCGACGCGGATCAGTGGAACATAAGGGAGTCTGACTCCTTTTGATTTATCCCCGAGCCAGGTCTGGTGAATCATGGGCATCCCTGGCTTGGTTTGATCAAGGCGCCAGGGGTTCAATTAGATGGCAGAGGAGGCTCTCGGGGCAGCTGAGGTGTGCATATAGGTTCCCGGTGCCAAGGTGGAGTGGCCAGGGGGTAGGTTCTCGGCGCGCAGGGGAGAAGGCTAGGGGATGGGCTTCTCGGCGCGATGGCAAAGAAGCCAAGGGGGGTTCCCGGCGCGCAGGGGAGAAAGCCAGAGGATGGGCTTCCCGGCGCGATGGCAAAGCAGCCAAGGGGGGGTTTCCGGCACGCAGGGGAGAAGGCCAGACGATGGGCTTCCCAGCGCGATGGCAAAGCAGCCAGGGGGGTTCCCGGCGCGGCCAATATGGAGAGGTTCCCGGCGCGAAGGTAAGAAGGTTAGGGGTGGGGTTCTCGGTGCCAGAAGCCTTGCGCCGAGAACTATTCACCCCTTTTACTGTGCGTGAGGCCTAGATGGGTGAGGGCGCCGGGATGAGTTTCAGAGTTTTACGGCACCCTGTTTTGGGTTTATTGACGATTCAGGATAAGGTAGTTGGATTCTGTGGGATTAAAATGGATCAGGGCATCAAATTTGAACTGGATTAGGTTTGGGCTTTATAGAAACATCAGGATCGAGGAGGAATTTGGGAAGACCAAGGTCTAGAGAATCCCTGTCACCAGTATTATGCAGAGCCCGGGGACAGATTTGATGTGGTCGTTCATCACCCTAGGAGCCAAGAGATGGCTATCTCTGGACCCAGAAGTGATTTCAACAATTCTAATAAATAGAGTATAAACATCTGGAACTCCGGAGCATCATAAACCTCGGTCATTGTATAGCTTTGCCTTATCCCGGAGGCCAAGGGATGGTCTGTCCCTGGCTCTGGAATAAGCACAGAAAGCATTTGAAAACCAAGCGAAGCAGCAGACCGATGATCAGACTGGGGAGGGGATGACATGCTACGGAATCTAAGAGAAGACATAAGGGGATGGCAGCAGAGCTTCGGGGAAAAACAACAGCAGGCAGCAACTGCGGCCCGTAGCGTTCATATATTAGAACATTCCAATTACATCCGCACATCAGAGGGAGTACATAGAAGAAGATATAAGAAGACTATGCCTTATTCTAACGGTGTGAAAACCGGCTATCATAACGCAGAATACATCAGAAGAGGAAGAAGTAGAAGCAATCGAAATTAGGCGAGTGAACTACAGAAATGGGGAGGGGAGGGCAGAGCATTGACTCCTCTCCCTCCCTGTTGCCCACCTTCAATCAGGCTTCGAACCCTCCTCTCTCTTTCTCTCTTCTCTTTTTTCTTCTTTGGCCCTTCTGCCTCTTTTTCTCTCGGATCAGATTGCAGGCTCTACTCTCTTCTCTTTTTTTGTGGCTATCTCTTCTTCTTCTCCGCTGTTTTTCCTCTTTCCGCTGCTGCTCCCTTTTCCGAGGGGAAAAGGGGTTTTGTGTCTCTCCTTGGTATCTTATCGGTAGGCCTGTCCCGGCGCGCCTCAATCGAAGGAAGACTTCCCGACGCGTGGGACTCCAGCTTCCCGGCGCCGCTCTTGGGCTTCGACAAAGGGGATCCCGGCGCAACTTTTATAGGCCCATTTAGGGCTTTTTAGACTTCACATATACCTCGGCCTTTATTGGTCCTTCAAATATATCAGAACCCGAGAAGGCCCTCCATTGGTGACACAGTTTCTATTGAGATCATTCATAGATTTTCATCAGTTGGTAGACTGGGGTTTCATCGGCATTGCCATCTGAATGATGACAAAGTCGGACATCATTTCATCGGTATCGTCACCTGAGCGGTGACAAGACCGGACATCAGCTTTAGCCTGAAAAGACTTCAGCCAGGTGTATAGTCTGTGGAGACTCTTCTTTTGTTCTGACTTTGCAGAAGCCTTCACAATCTTTATTTGCTGGTTCTAGCTTCATCTTTATCTTTGCTCATATCACATCTGTCAATAAGCCGACATCTGACTTATTCTGACATGTTACCTGTGGATTCTCGGACGAGGCAGTAATACAGCTCTTATTGAGGTGTGATAGGAGGTCTCATCAGTCAGGTGACTGGTACTTCATCAATGCCGCCGTCTGACTGACAATGGCACCGGACATCAGCTTGGCTGGGAAAGGCTTCAGCCGGGTAGATGGTTGACGAGCTTCATCATTGGTCTTTCACTGTTGGTCTGATCTTCTTTTCAATTCTGTTTCCGCCCTTGCTCATTTTCAAGGTGTCAATAGCCGCTCCACCACCCCCGGGTGGGTCAGCACACGCGTGTCGTAAGAAGGCTACGACTAGTGGATGTGTCACTGGAGGAGAGACTCGACTCACGGAAACCACCGGCTACAAACTAACAAGGGACGGAGGTAGCCCTCCGTATTGACACAGACTCTCGGTGACTCGAAACAAGAAAGATAGATGTCGGGGACACGAACGAGGTCCACTCATCCATCAAGTCACGTGGCACACCAACCGAGGTAACTATTCCCCCAGGGACCCCTAGGCACCCCTACGGCTCACACTGGGTGCTCGAGGCAACCCTCGGGTCATATGCCATAAAGTACCCAAAAACTACCTCGACCGGAGGCTAAACTACCGAAGTGAAGCATGGATTGAAGTGAAACAGGAACGCAACCCTTGCTATGGATGCGACATTAATGCGCCCAATAGTTTGGGTGTGTTCTCGAAGAACGTGCTCTTAGTGACACGTGCTTTATTAAGATGACATGCCCAACACTGTTGGCGCGATCCCACAAAATGCGACGCCCTCATGGGGCACGATCTAGGCCAAAACCCTAGACATGCTCAGACGAACGCACTACCCATCTCTACCGCATCATTAACGCGGTGTCCTTGGAGGGCGCGATCTCCATCATCGCGCTTGGTCGGGTGGGCGCGATCCCAACTGCCAAACTGTTCATCTTCCCCGATGAACGCGCCCGATCGACGCGTCGCGTTCTTCAAGAACGTGACCCATGCAACCGTTGCGATACCAGGCCGAGCCATGTGCGAAAAACTCGATCCCAGGCCCCATTCACCCCTAGGTGAAGGGGAAACAAAACGGGAATCCTTCCACTACCCCTATAGCACCAAATGGAGCCCAAAAACCAACCAAAAACCGCACAAATCAAGAGATCCGGTGCTCATACCCTGAACATGCGATTTCCCTTCCCGTCATGAAACAAGCCCCTCTCAGCCTCCCCACGGCCTAGAATTCACGGGGAAAGCAATAAAAGGGTAAGGATCCATCCCCTTACCTTAGAGAAGGCCGAAATCTACCGGATCATCACCGATCTCCAAATCTCACTATTCACGAACGCCACGCTCTAGGCCGCGTGAATGCCACCGCCTCGACCACCTCGCCGCCGCCGTCGTCACCACGCCACCACCTCAGCTCACTGTCAATAGTCAGAGAGGGAGAGGGCACCGCGAGCTCGTCGAACGGGGGAGAGAGGAAGCAACGGTCAGGTGCGCGCATGGGAGGAAAGAAGAAGAAGAAGAAGAAAAAGAAAGAAAAAGAAAAAGTGTTATATATAGAAAATCTCAAAAATTAGAAAAATACAAAAAGTTGGGAAAAATTATTTCCTCGATCATCGGAACACGCTCGTCGCACTGGTACCGTTTCGGAGTAGGAGAACACAACGGTTTGCCCTACACATGGTTCTGTAGGTCCATTATGGAAAAATACCCGTAAACCGCAAAGCACGCTCCGGGACCCCCGAAAGTGATCCAAAACTCAGATCCTGATCCAAAAAATGTCTGAAAAATCGGGGGCATTACAGCCCTCCCCCCTTAAACAAATTTCATCCTCGAAATTAAGAACGAAGCACAGGAACAGGGGAGAAGACTCACTCGAACAGGTAAGGATACTGCTGCAACATCTCATCCTCACGCTCGCACGATGCCTCACCACCAGAATGACTCTGCCAAACCACCTTAACCAGAGGAATAAACTTATTCGCAAGTGCTGCTCACTCCGATCCCCAATGCGGATGGGATACTCTGGAAGGGACGAGTCTGGGGTCACCTCAGGCCAAACTACATCCTCCAAGACAAGGGAAACATCGGGCATATACTTCCGAAGCATCGACACATGAAACACACCATGCACAGCTGCTAGCTCTGGAGGTAACTACAACCGACAAGCGACTTCACCAAAACGCTCGATAATACAGAAAGGACCAATGTAGCGGGGGCTCAACTTCCCATGCCTGTTGAAGTGCATCACACCCTTCATGGGAGAAACTCTCAGAAACACCTGATCTCCCATAGCAAAGCTAAGAGGTTGCCTCCTCTGATCGTCATAACTCTTCTGCCGACTCTATACTGCCAACATCTTCTGCCGAACGAAATGCACCACCTCAACACACTGCTGCACCAAATCCGGTCTTATCAGGACACGCTCACCCACCTCGAACCAATCAAGCGGAGTCTGACAAGGTCACCCGTACAACGCCTCATAAGGAGCCATACCAATGCTCGAATGATAGCCGTTGTTGTAAGCAATCTCCACTAATGATAAATGGTGGGTCCAACTCCCCTGCCACTCCAGACAACATGACCTCAACATGTCCTCCAAAGTCTGGATGGTCCTCTCAGACTGACCGTCTGACTGAGGATGATAGGCCGAGCAGAATGCCAACTCTGTGCCTAGAGCTCTCTGGAAACTCCTCCAGAATCTCAAAGTGAAGCACATATCACGATCGGACACAATGGAGATAGGAACTCCATGCAACGGGACGATCCGCTCCACATACAAATGGGCCAACTTATGCATGCTCCAACTGACTTTGATCGGCAATAACCAAATACTATCATGCCCACTGGACGTGCTCGGTAACCCAACCATAAAATCAGTGGTCACGTGGTCCCACTTCCACGCAGGAATCTCCAGGGGCTGAAGTGTACTTCCCGGTCGCTAGTGCTCAGCCTTCATCTACTGACAGGTCAAACACCTAGCCACAAACTCTACTACATCTCTCTTCATTCCAGGCCACCAAAACTTCCTCTTCAGGTTCTAGTACATCTTAGCCGATCTAGAGTGCACGGCATATCGGCTCCCATGGGCCTCTCGCAATATCACGCGCCTCACCTGCTCCTCGGCTGGTACGTAAAACCTACCTTCGAACCTCGCAACTCCATCCTCACCAAACTCCACCTTGGCCATCGACAACACTCAAGGTAGCTCGGGGTCAGCACGCTGAGCCTCCGTCACCTGACGATCAATAGCTAGCGTGATAGTCAAGCTCGCGTGAACAGCTGAACCATGATCCTTAGGGATCTTTAGCCTAAAAGTCATGGCCGGCACCTACTTCATAACCTTCACTTTGACGCGGAACGGGACTAAAAAGGGACTGGACCTACTATGAAGACCAAGTGCGGCCAGCACTCACACGTGACAAGGCAAGCCGAGTGAACGACTTCCGTACTATTCCTCCGGGGAGAGGCGTCTCTCAACAAGAAACCCAAGTCCACGGCCGTCCCTATGAGGGAAGCGAGTGGATCAAAGCGGCAAAGGAGCCGACGCGCAACTATAGGAGTCCAGTCCGAGCTCGGTGCTCGACTGGGGCCACGGAATGGGAATACTCTCGCTCACGATCTCGCGGTGTTTAATGCTAGCTAGGATCCCTACTCTCTCACGCGGCATGCAATAATCACATACTAGTAAAGCAGAATGCCGAAGGGGGGAGCGTCGCACGTACCTCCACGCCTAGGCGTGGGGAAGGAACCCCGGCCGAGACCGACAACCCCGATACACACAATGAAAGAAAAGTACAAGCCAGCAATGGTGCCCACTCCTCGCAGGGAGATAACAGGCTACAACAACTCCATTCGGGGTGGCCGATACACGGGCTGACGGGCGGCACTCGGTGGAGTGGTTGATCGCGAGGAAGGCCCGGACGCCGACCGGCAGAATCGCAGCAACGCGCGACTCGGCGAAAAGGGCTCTCACGGTCCGCTCCGGGGTCCGATTGGGGTGCCGTCAGCGACGACGCGCAGTTAGGTCGCAGGAGGAAGCCTCGGCCAAAGGGCGCCCTCAGAATCCGATCGTGGAAGCCGTGGCCGCACCTGCAAGTGGGGACAAGAAAGCTGCCTCCAGAACCGCGCTGTCGAGCGGGGAAAATGGTAACTCGCTGTTCTGGAAGGCGAACGAGGCTCCGCTTGAGGGAGGACACTGGGGACGCAGAGCAGCAGGTCCGGACCAAAGGGCTCGACCAGATCTGGTCGAGGTTGGACGCCGTGAACTCGGGAAGTCGCTGGGTCTTCTGGCGCCGGGTGGACTGGACAGATCCGCGCGACCTCACGGGAACGGACGCCACGAACAGCTCGGGCGTCGGAAGGAGACGAGGTTGGTGGCGTTGGAAAGAGGACGACGAGAGGTACCAACCCTGAAAAAATCAGCTCCAAACTCGGCGTCGTGCGTCCTGTGGGATTTTCGCAAGGAGGAGGTAGGATCTGGGCGCGCAGAGATGGAGGCTCCTGCGCTAGCTCACGAGGAAATCCGCCACGGGTGGTGCCGACTTCGGATCGAGGCGAAACCAAGGCCCACGCGTCGCTGACTTGTAGACGTATCCACAGAAAAAGGAGGTGGCCCAGATTCGATCAGCACCAGACGGGGTCGCCGCTGCAACTCGGGGCTGAATCTGGAACTCACGAATTGAACCGGAGACGACGTAGAAGAGGGAGGGAACCTCGGCGTCGCACCGAGGGGATGGGGCGTCGCACCCCGGGGTTGCTCCCGTCGCAGGAGCTGTGGAGGAGGAGAGGGTCGCCCTCTCCAAGAGGTGGATGCGCAAAAGGCTCCTCAAGAAATTGTTTGATTGTTCATTAATTTCAAAAAAGAGGAAAATACAAGGGTTATATACCCGGGGGGGGGGGGGGGGAAACTAGGGTTTAAACCTAGCCACATGGGGGGTGGGGGCGCAAATGGGAGGAGGGGTGGGCCCCAACTCCCTCCATTCAAGGGGGGTTGCGACCAGCCCTCCCTCCAATCAAGGAGGGTGCGCTCAAGTGAGGCAAGGGGGGGAGAGTGGAAAGGGGAAAGGGGGGGGCGCCCAAAAAGGAAGGCGGCTGCTACCTCCTCCACTTGGAGGAGGTGGGATGCGCCCAAAACCCTAACCCTAGGGGTGGGTGCGCAAATCCCCACATGGGCCAAGGAGGAGTGGAGCACAAGATGGCCCACTAACCCTTTGCCCTCTAAATAAGCCTACAAAGCATAAAAAAATGTCCAATTGGCCTACAAGGGCCCACAACTAGAAAGCAGTGTCCACGCAGGGACTAATCCAAGGCCCAACATGGCCTAAAGCATGAAAAAAATAAATAGAGATAACTCTGCTAATCTGCTAGATGATCGCCGAGCCAAAGGGATGCCGGCATGCTCCGTGTGCTCCGTCGAGTGATGCGGCGTGTGTCCTCACCAATTCTCCCCGGGTGGGAAGAGCTCGACCCTGTCGAGTAAGGGTCACGGTCGCTCAAGTAACGCTCCAGCAGGTCCGGGTCGATCCGCTCCAGCTCTCCACGTGTGATCCAGGTGTCGTCTGTCGCAGGGCGCCCTCTCCAACGCACTAGAAAGCGTTGGTAGGCTCCGCTCCTGGTCGTGGTCACCTGCTCATCCAGTATGTAATCTACATGCTCGCGTGTCTGTAATGGGGCTGGAGGAGGTGGACGCTCAGATGGTGTAATGCTCTCAACAGGAGGGGTAGGCCCAAAAAGCTCACTGGGAATCACCGCGGGATCCCGATATGCCACCAGATCAGAGACATTGAACGTCGAACTGATCCCATAGTCGTCTGGTAGCTCAATCTCATACGCATTCGACCCTATTCGCTTCAGAACTCGGAAGGGTCCTGCACCGCGGTCCTGGAGTTTCTTCACGGCCCCCGAAGGGAACCGTTCAGGTCTAACCCTGATCATGACGTACTCTCCCACTTGGAACTCACGGGTGCGTCGATGCGCGTCAGCTAATTCCTTATAACGTGCGTTGCTGGCCTCTATATGACGACGTATATGCTCATGCAACTGCCTAATATGCTCTGCAAAGGACTCAGCTGACTCAGAGACACGGGCCTGGATGGGTAAGGGGACCAAATCTATCGGTTTCCTAGGTCTACGACCAGTAACAATCTCAAAAGGGCTCAGACCTGTAGACCTATTGACCGAGTCATTATAAGCAAACTCTGCTAAAGGCAGAACCAAGTCCCAGTCCCCGACACGATCACGCACTAGGCACCTAAGAAGATCCCCCAAACTCCTATTGACTACCTCTGTTTGACCATCGGTCTGGGGGTGGTAGGCGGTGGAGAATTTCAGCTGGGTGCCCATCATATGCCAAAGGGTTTTCCAAAAGTAGCTCATGAAACGCACATCCCTATCGGACACTATGGTACGTGGAAGCCCAAACCGGGAGACACAATGAGTGAAGAACAGACGGGCAACTCTAGAGGCGTCAGATGTCTTGGAACAGGGAATAAACAAAGCCATCTTAGAGAACCTGTCTACCACCACGAAAATGGAATCATGACGACGCGAGGTACGGGGCAGACCTAACACAAAGTCCATGCTGATGTCCTGCCATGGACTGTCCGGCACGGGGAGGGGAGTATACAGGCCAGTATTCTGCTTCCTCTGCTTGGCCAAAGCACAAATGCGGCACTGGGCCACGATCCGGGCAACATCACGCTTCAGGCTAGGCCAATAGAAGCGATGCTCAACTGCCTCAACGGTCTTATTCCGGCCGAAGTGGCCAGCTAGACCGCCCGCATGCATCTCCCAAGTAAGAAAATCGCGAACCGAGGTCCGCGGAACGCATAAGCGACTCCCATGGAAAAGATAACCGTCATGCAGCATGTAATCTGAATACTCTCGGGACGGGCCTGCCTGGAGGGTGGTGTAGATCGGACCGAAGTCCGGACAATCAGCGTACAACTCCCTCATCCTATCCATCCCCACCACCTCTACACTCATGGTGGTCAAAAGGTGAGCACGGCGGCTCAAAGCATCAGCTACCCGATTCTCCATACCGGGCTTGTGCCTCAGCACAAAAGTATACTCCTGGAGGAACTCTACCCAACGACTATGACGAGGGTTGAGTTTCTTCTGGGCATGGAGATATCGGAGTGCCTCATGATCAGAAAACAGGACGAACTCCTGGTGTAGAAGATAGTGTCTCCAATGCCGCAGAGCCTGCACAACTGCGTAGAACTCCTTGTCGTATGTAGAATAACGCAGTCGGGCATCCTCTAACTTCTCGCTAAAAAAGGCAACGGGGTGAGCCTCCTGACTCAGAACTCCTCCAATACCAACCCCAGAGGCATCGCAAGAGACCTCAAACACCTTCGTGAAATCTGGTAGACGAAGGATAGGTGCCTGGGTCATGCGCTCCTTGAGGAGCGCAAATGCAGCCGAAGCGGCCCTGGTCCACTCAAACGCCCCTTTTCGAATGCAATCAGTGATGGGGGCGGTGATGGAACTGAAACCTCGAATGAATCGGCGATAGAAGGTCGCCAGCCCGTGAAAACTACGGACATCGTGCAGGGTGCGAGGTTCGGGCCACTCCACTATAGCCCTGACCTTCTCCGGGTCGGCGGAGACTCCATCACTAGAGACAATGAACCCCAAGAAAGTGACCTGTGTAGTCATGAAAGCGCACTTCTTCGGGTTAGCATAAAGGCTCTCTCTCCTCAGGATGAGACAGACCTGCCTAAGGTGGTCTAGGTGGTCCTCCCGGGTGCGGCTATAAATGAGTATATCATCGAAATAGACAACCACGAAGACCCCCATCAATGGTCGCAGGACCTGGGTCATCAGCCGCATAAAGGTGCTGGGAGCATTGGTCAGCCCAAAGGGCATGACCAGCCACTCATAAAGGCCATCCTTGGTCTTAAAGGCCGTCTTCCATTCATCACCAGGCCTGACTCTCACCTGGTGATAGCCACTCTTTAAATCTATCTTGGAAAACACAGTGGCTCCCGCCATCATATCCAACATATCATCCAAGCGGGGAATGGGAAATCTGTACTTCACCGTGATCTTATTGATTGCACGGCTGTCTACACACATCCTCCAAGTACCGTCTTTCTTTGGGGCAAGTAATGCAGGGACGGCACAAGGGCTCATGCTCTCACGGATGTATCCCCTAGCCAGTAACTCCTCAATCTGACGCAGGAGCTCAGCATGATCAGCGGGGCTCATCCTAAAATGGGGTAAGTTGGGTAGAGATGACCCCGGGATCAAATCAATAGCGTGCTGTATATCCCGCATGGGGGGAAGACCCTCAGGCAACTCAGCAGGGAAAACATCAGAAAACTCCTGAAGGATAACAGCAACATCAGAAGGGAGCTCACCCTCCGCCTCACTAACCCTCTCCCGAACAACGACAGCGTAGATGGGGTCCCCTCTAATGAATTCGCGCTCCATCTCCCGGGGACTAATAAGCATCAGCCTCCTAGTCGGAGGATCAACCGGGGTGGGAGCAACAGGAGGGGGTGTCGTGGTCGGAGCCAAAGATGGGGTACTGGGCCCAGAAGTATCAGTGCTGGGGGTACTAGCCCAGTGGGACCCCGAACGGGAGGGCGTGTCGGCTGGGATGGATGAAGGGTGATCCTCTGGCCTTTGTGATCGAAGGTGCATGTGTTCGACCGGCCATGGAGGGTAGCATCTCTATCGAAAAGCCAGGGTCTCCCTAAGATAATGCTGCCTACCTCCATAGGCAACACGTCACACCAAATCTCCTCCTGGTAGGCGTGGAACTGCAAAGGCACCAGACATCGCTGCCTGACTGGAATAGAGGTGGTGTCTACCCATGACACACGATAAGGGGAGGGATGGTCCACGGGGGTTAACCCCAAGCGTTTCACTGTACCCGTGGAAATGGCATTAATGCAACTCCCACTATCAATAATCACCTTACAGACCTTCCCACCCAGCCTGCAAAAGGTGTGAAAAATGGTGGTGCGACGCCAGTCATCACTCACCAAAGGCTGGGTCAAGACGCACCTGACAACACCTAGCTGAACACCATCCTGGCACTGCGTGCCCTGGACACCTGACGACTCTCCCTCTAACAACTCATCAAAGAACTCCTCGGCGAGCTCTGGGTCTACCTCATAACTGACAGGCTCGACCTCGGGTGCGGCCTCACCTGCTGAGGTATCTCCAAAGGCCACGGTCTGCTGCCGAGAAGGGCACAGAGCAGCATAATGACCGACCCCCCCGCATCGATAACAATCTCCACGAGGCCTAGAGCCCTGCGGTGCTCCACCAATCATCGGCCCCTTTCCCTTGTCATCACGACGGGCCGGGGGTGGTGGAAGCTGAGGTCGGGTAGGAATAGTGGGCTGCTGGGGCCGAGGGGGTGCGGGAGCTGGGGCCTGGGGGCGAGGTGGATAGTCCCTCTGGGGAGGTGGAGGCCGGGGCCTAGGAGCAAAATCCGGACGAGTGGGGTCCTGTGGTCGGGCCACGGGTCCCCTCGCATACTGTCCTGTGCTAGTGCGAGAGTCCGTCCCACGAGGGTATGTGGGAGCGGGGCGCTGATCGGGCACAAACTCAAACTCAAACAGCTCCATACCACGAGCGACCTGGTACGCCTCATCTAAGGTAGCCACGTGGCGGCGGAGTAACTCAATCTGGAGGTTCCGTCGCAGACCTCGACGGAAGCGGGCTATAGTCATGATGGCTTCCTCCGAGACTCCACATCGCAGGAGACAATCATCAAATTCGGCGATGTATTCTGCCACAGGCCGGTTCCCCTGACTAAGGGTCTGCCACCGATCAACTAACTGGTGGTGGTAGGAACGAGGGACGTACTTCTGCCGGAGCTTCTCCTTCATATCTACCCACGTCTCAATCGGGGGTGTGCCCTGACGTCTCACTAGGCTCTCCACATTGGCCCAGTAGGTTTGGGCCCTTCCAATCAATTTCATCTTGGCATATCGGACTTTCCGATGTTCTGCCATGTCGACCCACTCAAAATAACGATCCATACTAGCAGCCCAATCACTAAAAACATCGGGGTCCAATGACCCATCAAAGGTAGGAGGGTCCACCCGCACGGATCTAAGGAGACGCTCATCTTCCTCATCCCTATAATACCGATGGCCTTGGCGATCACGGCCATAGCCCTCACTCTCATTATCAGACCCAAAATCATCTACCTCATGCACGTGGGGTCTCCTATTGCCTCCCCTAGGCTGGTCGGGTCGAGGAGCAGGGTCACGTTGGCCATGGGCCTGCTCGGGAACATCCACCGGTGGGGCTCTACCCTGGGGGCGATCAACCAGACCTTGGATGGTCCGGTTAGAGGCCTCAACCCGACCCTCCACATCTCCCAGCCGATCCTCCATGGCCTTCATCCGGCCCTCCATCCGATCGGCGTGGTTCCTAAAGTTGAGACTCAGGGTCTCGATCATCTCCCGCAGGGATAGGTCATCTGGGACGGGATTCCTAGGGTCAGCCATCTGGATAGGGCGATGGTAGGATGTACCACGCCGGGTGGGCATGCAAGACTCTAAGGGACAAGGATGAAATGGTACTAGACACGAACCTAGACAGAAAACTCCTAACTCAACAATGGACTCCAATGCAAGTAGCAGACCTATGGACTCAAATGAACTCTAGCAAATCTAATGACTCGACATGGCCTAGGACCTCAGTCTGTAGGGACAAACTGGACGACCATGCTCTGATACCAAATTTGACGCGGAACGGGACTAAAAAGGGACTGGACCTACTATGAAGACCAAGTGCGGCCAGCACTCACACGTGACAAGGCAAGCCGAGTGAACGACTTCCGTACTATTCCTCCGGGGAGAGGTGTCTCTCAACAAGAAACCCAAGTCCACGGCCGTCCCTATGAGGGAAGCGAGTGGATCAAAGCGGCAAAGGAGCCGACGCGCAACTATAGGAGTCCAGTCCGAGCTCGGTGCTCGACTGGGGCCACGGAATGGGAATACTCTCGCTCACGATCTCGCGGTGTTTAATGCTAGCTAGGATCCCTACTCTCTCACGCGGCATGCAATAATCACATACTAGTAAAGCAGAATGCCGAAGGGGGGAGCGTCGCACGTACCTCCACGCCTAGGCGTGGGGAAGGAACCCCGGCCGAGACCGACAACCCCGATACACACAATGAAAGAAAAGTACAAGCCAGCAATGGTGCCCACTCCTCGCAGGGAGATAACAGGCTACAACAACTCCATTCGGGGTGGCCGATACACGGGCTGACGGGCGGCACTCGGTGGAGTGGTTGATCGCGAGGAAGGCCCGGACGCCGACCGGCAGAATCGCAGCAACGCGCGACTCGGCGAAAAGGGCTCTCACGGTCCGCTCCGGGGTCCGATTGGGGTGCCGTCAGCGACGACGCGCAGTTAGGTCGCAGGAGGAAGCCTCGGCCAAAGGGCGCCCTCAGAATCCGATCGTGGAAGCCGTGGCCGCACCTGCAAGTGGGGACAAGAAAGCTGCCTCCAGAACCGCGCTGTCGAGCGGGGAAAATGGTAACTCGCTGTTCTGGAAGGCGAACGAGGCTCCGCTTGAGGGAGGACGCTGGGGACGCAGAGCAGCAGGTCCGGACCAAAGGGCTCGACCAGATCTGGTCGAGGTTGGACGCCGTGAACTCGGGAAGTCGCCGGGTCTTCTGGCGCCGGGTGGACTGGACAGATCCGCGCGACCTCACGGGAACGGACGCCACGAACAGCTCGGGCGTCGGAACGAGACGAGGTTGGCGGCGTTGGAAAGAGGACGACGAGAGGTACCAACCCTGAAAAAATCAGCTCCAAACTCGGCGTCGTGCGTCCTGTGGGATTTTCGCAAGGAGGAGGTAGGATCTGGGCGCGCAGAGATGGAGTCTCCTGCGCTAGCTCACGAGGAAATCCGCCACGGGTGGTGCCGACCTCGGATCGAGGCGAAACCAAGGCCCACGCATCGCTGACTTGTAGACGTATCCACAGAAAAAGGAGGGGGCCCAGATTCGATCAGCACCAGACGGGGTCGCCGCTGCAACTCGGGGCTGAATCTGGAACTCACGAATTGAACCGGAGACGACGTAGAAGAGGGAGGGAACCTCGGCGTCGCACCGAGGGGATGGGGCGTCGCACCCCGGGGTTGCTCCCGTCACAGGAGCTGTGGAGGAGGAGAGGGTCGCCCTCTCCAAGAGGTGGATGCGCAAAAGGCTCCTCAAGAAATTGTTTGATTGTTCATTAATTTCAAAAAAAGAGGAAAATACAAGGGTTATATACCCGGGGGGGGGGGAAACTAGGGTTTCAACCTAGCCACATGGGGGGTGGGGGCGTAAATGGGAGGAGGGGTGGGCCCCAACTCCCTCCATTCAAGGGGGGTTGCGACCAGCCCTCCCTCCAATCAAGGAGGGTGCGCTCAAGTGAGGCAAGGGGGGGAGAGTGGAAAGGGGAAAGGGGGGGGCGCCCAAAAAGGAAGGCGGCTGCTACCTCCTCCACTTGGAGGAGGTGGGATGCGCCCAAAACCCTAACCCTAGGGGTGGGTGCGCAAATCCCCACATGGGCCAAGGAGGAGTGGAGCACAAGATGGCCCACTAACCCTTTGCCCTCTAAATAAGCCTACAAAGCATAAAAAAATGTCCAATTGGCCTACAAGGGCCCACAACTAGAAAGCAGTGTCCACGCAGGGACTAATCCAAGGCCCAACATGGCCTAAAGCATGAAAAAAATAAATAGGGATAACTCTGCTAATCTGCTAGATGATCGCCGAGCCAAAGGGATGCCGGCATGCTCCGTGTGCTCCGTCGAGTGATGCGGCGTGTGTCCTCACCACACTTCCTTAACAACATCTTACTGATCACCACCTTTCTACTCAAGGCGTCAGCCATGACATTCATCCTACCAGGCTGATATGACAGAGTGAAATCATAATCCTTCATGTACTCCATGCACCTCCTCTGCCAGAGGTTAAGATCCTTCTGGGTAAACACATACCTCAAGCTCTGATGGTCAGTGAAAAGATCAAACTTCTTGCCATACTGATAATGCCTCTAGATCTTCAGGGAAAAAATCACCTGATGTGGCTTCAACTGCCGAGATATGTACGCCACAACTCGACAATGCTGCATCAGCACGACACCGAAACCTACGCCGGAAGCATCCGTACCCACCATGAAATCTCACGATCTTGAAGGCAACACCAACATCGGAGCGGTAGTGAGCAGCCTCTTCAGCTCCATGAAGCTCTGCACACACTCCTCCATCCAGACAAACAGCACATCCTTCCACGTAAGCCTAGTCATCGGGGCTTCAATATGAGCAAAATGCTTGATAAACCTCCTATAATAGCCTGCGAGCCCCAAAAAGCTCCGAATCTCTGTGACAAAACTCAGCCTCGACCTTGGCCGAATCCATGGAAACACCATCACCAGAAATCATGTGCCCCAGAAAGTGCACCTCTCGAAGCCAGAACTCACACTTGCTGAGCTTGGCATACAGTTGGTGATCCCGCAGGGTCTACAACACCACCCTTAAATGATGCACATGCTCCTCAGTAGACCGCGGATACATGAGGATGTCGCCTACAAACACGATCATGAACTGGTCTAAATATGGACAAAACACCCTATGCATCAAATCCATAAATGCCATGGGGGCATTGGTGAGCCCAAACGGCATCACTAAGAACTCATAATGCCCATATCTCGAGCAGAAAGCAGTCTTCTCAACATCAGACTCTCGAATCCACAGCTGATAATAGCCTGATCTCAAATCGATCTGCGAAAACACCCAGGCCGACTGAAGCTGATCAAACAAGTCATCAATCCGAGGCAACAGATACTTGTTCTTAACAGTTGTCTGGTTCAACTATCGGTAGTCGATGCACATCCTTAAACTACCATCCTTCTTCTTCACAAACAACACGGGCACACCCCAAGGGGAGAAGCTAGGATGAATGTACCCCTTAGCAAGCAACTCATGCAACTGTGCCTTCAGCCCTCTCAACTCCGCAGGCGCCATACGATAAGGGGCCCTCGACATAGGTGTCGTACCTGGTACCACCTCAATCACGAAATCAATCTCTCGTTACGGTGGCAACCGTGGCAACTCCTCGGGAAAAACATCAAAAAACTCGCACACAACCAGAATGTCCTCCACCTCCGAACACTGTCGATCGACCAGAACCACTAAAGCGAGAAAACCCTAACAAGCCGTGTCAAGCAATCGACGAGCCCTGATTGCCGAAATAAGAAAACGGGATGAGGAAGATCGGATGCCTTGGAAGTAGAAGGTGTGTCTGCTAGGATGCTGGAAGTAGACCCTCTTCAAGCTACAATCCACCACAGTACGATGGGCCTCGAGCCAATCCATACCCAAAATCACATCGTAGTCATGAAGCGGCAATGCATAAAGCTTAGCCGACATGTTCTGCCCATCCACCCACACAAGAACCTTCTCAAAACAATACGGGATGTGCAAGAAATCACCGGTAGGTAACTCCACTGCCAAATCACAGAACATCTCGGCCACCGGGTCCTCAACACTCTGAGCAAAATCCTCCGATATGAACGAATGAGATGCACCAAAATTGAACAAAACTTGAGTCACACAACCCAAAATTAGAATAGTACCTTCCAACTGTGACGCCTCAGCCTCTGCTCTAGTCATGTGAGTAACTCTGCCTCCAGATCTCTGCCTCCCTATAGTAGCTGATAGAGTCAACGGAGGAAACTATCCCTGCTGCTGGTACTGCTGTGGCTGTGATGGTATTTACTGGGGCTGAAATTGCTGTTACTAGAACTCGTGCGATTGACGGGGTCTCTACGGACAGTCACGTGCCATATGCCCTGGCTAGTCACACTTAAAGCAAATCACGGGTGCCGAACACTGCCTGCCTAGATGAGAACCGTCACACCGAGGACACCTGCCCTCAGAACCACTCACCGAACCCTGGCGCTGATAAGGTGCAGGCTGTTGAACACTGCTCACCGACTACTGCTTCGACTCCCTACGATCCTGACACCTCCCGTCAAAATTGGCTTCCTTGAACAGCTTCTTGAGCTTCGAACCAAGGGATGACGAACCTGCTGCTGAAGCCACAAACTGAGCTGCTTCTGAACCACCTGCTGAGGCTGGACGATACTCTACTGCTGCATGTCCATCAACTGACCAAGACCCGCTTGCGCCTGACCTGCACTACCCTACCCCCGAACCTTCTACAAATGTCGCTCCCACACCGCTGCTGCCTTGCAAGCTGCATCCATGTTAGCTAAACCCGATGCAAGCAGGGGATGCCTCAGCTCTGGCCTCAGACCCTCGACAAATTGCTCGGTCTTCACTTCCTCATCTGACATAATATGAGACACATAATGGCCCAACTCAATAAATCTGGATCGGTACTGTAACACCCTCTTGTCACCCTGGACCAACTCTAGAAACTCGCGCAACCTCTGCGACCTGATGAAAGATGGGCAAAAAGCACGCTCAAAAATCATGATGAGCTCCCGCCACATGATCTGCCGAAGAGGACGAGACTGGAACATTGCCCCCCACTCTGATGTCCACCAGGTCCATGCTGACCCCTGCAATCGATGTGTATCCAGCACCACCTTCTCCTCCTCAACACACTCCATGGAACTAAAAATCCTCTCCAAATCATCCAGCCACTCCTTGGCCACCTCTAGATCTGGCTGCACGTTGTAAAAAGGCGGTTGGAACTGCAAGAAATCTCTCAGCACACGACCATGACCACCTCGAGACGATGAGCCCTCACCAACATCACCACCCTGCTGCTAGAGAACATACTGATACATGCCCCGAAAGAAATCCTCTGCTCCGGGAACTCTCGCCTCCTCAGCTGCATCTGCAGGAAGCGCTGCTCTGCTCTACCCTTCCTGGCCCCCACCTGACTCTCCCTATTTGGAACGAGTTGCTCTCCTAGGTGCCATAACCTTTTGTTAACAAAAACAACTAACAGAATTAATAAAACACATGGACCCTACACCAGTCGCCGACTGTATAGGACATCCATGGACCCCCTGGACCACTACAATCATTTCAGGTTCTTATGTACCTCCACAACCTCACTCTGATACCAACTGTAGCGACCTGAGATCCGAATACCGGAAAGGAACCGACGTGACTCAAACCCCAGCCCGCCACCCACGAGCCCGAAGACTCGGAAGGGTTAAAGGATGGTGTAGGGATACAAGAGAAGCTGAAATAACTACAGAGATAGTACAATAACAAGATAATAATCCAGAAAATTAAATAAATAACTAAACTTCTACAAGTTCTAGTGTATCTCATGTCCAAAAATAAGTACACTCAACAGAAAAAAAAGTACAAGTACACGGAGCATACCCCGGCTCTGGCAACTGGCAACTAACCTCGGCTACTAGAACCATGCTGAAACCCCGTCGCGCCTCGCAACGACCCTGCCTCACCTAAAAACCCTGGGGTGAGCCTCATTTCATTGGCTCAGTAGGGATCCCGCGGATCCCCACCTCGCACGAACGAACAAGGCGGAAAGGCATGCACAAGTGCATAAGGTAACACTACCTAACGAGAGTACGGTATAATCAACAAGAAAAAATAAATAAACGAAAAAGCTCTCTACACTGGACCTTGTAGCAGTTTAGTTATTTATTTAATTTTCCGCATTATTATTTAGTTACTATGCTATGTCTGCAGTTATTTCAGCTTCTCTTGTATCCCCACACCATCTTTTAACCCTTCCGAGTCTTCGGGCTCGTTGGTTGTGGGCCGGGGTTCGAGTCGCGCCAGTTCCTTTCCGGTACTAGGATTTCGGGTCCCTACACATGTAGACCCTCCAGGCGAGTGCTCACCGCTCCCAATGCCCACTCGGTGAGTGCTCGCTGGGTGGTAAGGTCGCCAGAGGGGACCTTCCTTCGGAGTTGGACTGGAGTCTCTTCTCTCCGTGTAGTAGGATTGGTACGGCTAGTAGCTCTATTCTCTTGTGTAGCGATTTGGCAGAATGAACCACCGTACCTCTCTTCCTCATTGATGTTCTTCTTATAGGGATTGTCTTGGAGCGAGGGGGCTTATCCCTTGATAGGGCAAGGCATAAGTGGGGGAGTAACACTTCCCAACTATAGTGGTGGGAATTTCTCGTTGGAGGGCGATTCTCCCGGCGTCGGCGGGTCTCGGGGCGAGTCTTACGGTGCTCGTGGGGCATGCTCGCCCATTATGGGATGGAGGCTGAGGTTGTAGGGAGTAATGGTCGGTCGCCGGAGGGTCTTCCGACGATCCCTACGCTTGGGCCGTAGCCTCTATGCACTGTAAAATCCAATGCCAGACTAAATTGGCCCGCACCTTGGTGGGCCGTGGCTGTCAGGCGCCTCCTAGGCACGCTTGTGTAGGCGAGATCGAACTGGGCCCATCATTATTGGGCCGACGTTGGACCAAGCTAGATTTACCCTCCTTACTTCCCCCTACTGTCAGTTACCAAGCACTTTGCAGGGGTCTGAGAGTCGAACAGGAGAGGGTCTGGCGGAGTGTGGGATTTGAAGTCATTCTCCTCGTAGCGCGGGAATCAACAGTTCTGGTGATATGCTTGGCGCACAAGGTATTTCTGGCGGTGGGAGACGTCACTGCCGTAATCATGATATAGGTCTTGTTTTGTGTGGGAGCGCGGGCTCCGATTAGGCATCTGGCGTTGATGACCGTACCGCGATAGTGACATGTGCCTTTTCACCTGCCTCACGGCCCGGGTGCCCCAGTCTGTCGTGTGTGGTTATATGGGTCGTCGCGGGGTTTTCTCAAAGACTTCACCTTCATCTTGTTGGTCCCCGTGCTCATCGCAGGCTTCTTCTTCCTCCGCATGGTGAGGATTTTCTCCCCCCTTTTCTCTTTCAAGCCCTCGTAGTGATGCCTCCGCATAGGAGAATCCTTAGTCCTACCTCTTCTATTGAAGAAGTGGATCCCGGCTATAGTAGTGCTCCAAGCACTTCGGGTATCGGCGCTAGTCGACCTCCCTCCCCATCGCTAATTGCGTATAAATTGGTCTGAGGGCTGCGGGAAGCATTTCAAATTCCCCCTGAGTTTTATATTGTCTTCTCGACCGTTGATGACGATCAACTAAGCTTGCATATAGGAGGAATCATGGTTCCGGTGGCATCTTTCCAAGCGGCCTTCTGTGGACTCGATTTATTTTATTTATTTATTTGGTTTATTTGGGTGATTTATTTATTTATTAGTTAGTTTATTAGGCGTGCCAGTCATCGAGGTGACAAATTCATTGTGCGCTCGATCTGACTTAGTCAGTCGGTTATGGGATTCGAGTCAGGACCGAAAGTCCGTCATACCATAAAGGCTATGATGCTAATTACATCCTTCTAGGGGAAGGAAGACCCTTGATTAATCACCAAAGTAGAAGGGACCCTAGGGGCAAAACAAAATAAGACTGTCATGCCCCTTTACTTGCAGGATATAAGATGCATGCACATGATCATGCGATTGGAAATTTATTATGATTTATTAGCCTGATTCCCAGTACGAGGTGGAGAACTTAGGTCCGAGAACCATCCTCACGCATAGTGATGGCTTCCAGTCGAGCATGGCCCGACCTCCAATCACACACTATTTGATATACTGGGAGCACAGGCGGGGATGACTTTAGGTTTATTTGACCATCTCGTGAATGCTACAGGGATAGACACATCATTCTTCATGAAACTAGACAGCTTGAGTAGTGGAGAGGGGGATTTCTATAGCCCATCTAAAGAGCAGCCAAACTAGGTCCATCAGGACCAAATGAGGCCCAACTCATCCAAGTGACAGACCCACAGGGCCCACTTAGGCTAAAAAGCCCAATAAGATCACTCGGGATCACACCCTTCCTCGGCGGCCCTTAGGCTCGGAAGGTCCGAGCGTCGGTGAGGTCAGAAAAAGACCCACGCCCGATTGATCCCCTCTCCGGGATAAAGGTAGGTGCTCAGTGCCCACGCCGACCTATATTCATCCGAGCTATGCCTATCGCCCGGACGGGGTTGGCACCTTTTATGCTCCGCTCGACCGATGATTGCTTATCCACGCTGCCGTTGAGAGCCTTTTATGAGCAGGAGTTTATGAGGATAAGGGACCCATGAACCCTCAAGGCTATAAAGATCCCACGATGAGGACGTAAAGATCCCATGATGAGGACGTAAAGACCCCGCGATGAGGACGTAACTTCCGCCTGAAACTTCTCAGCTTACGAGACTCATGAGGCAAGCACACTATATAAACCTGGGACTCCCTCCGATGAAAGGTAAGGGCCAACATACGCCTAAACTCCCTGAGCAGGAACCACTTCACCACCTCGGTGTAGGGGGATCTCGTGCACCTCTTTCTTCCTCCCTTCATAACTTCCACCATTGCTCTACTGACTTAAGCATCGGAGGGTTTTCCCTAGGGAACCATCCCTGGGACCCCTGATCCATTTTCCCTTCTTTACAGTTCACTATCCGGTGATCATCCTCCCAACTCAAGACCAGCGTGAGATCACGCCCCTTCATCTGGCGCCATCTGTGGAAAACGACCAAAGAGCTAGTATGGTGCGAAGAAGTTCAGGGAGGAGGTCCGCCGGCGATAGGGGAAAGGCCATGGTGGCGGCGGGAGAAGGCCCTTCTCAAGCCTCACAAAATCCCCCCTCCAATTCGAGCACCCCCGCTGATGGACCGCCCCCTCCCCCTGCGGCGGTTGGGCACCCACCCCCTCCTCCCACGGCGGTGGGGATACCACTTAGCGGTGGCGCTGACTGATGTGACACGACCTAAGGGTGCAATGGTATCAACCAAATGAACCTCGGACCTAGCCTTGCAAGCCCACTTACAAATTGGCGGACTCGATGTTGGCGGACCGATATCGCAGCACAACCCTTTCCCCGTGGTGACTAAGTGATGGTAGGGTGGATTCGAGAGCCTAAACCAAGCTGGTTAGGGTGATGACTTGGCCAATGAGTTCCCCTCCCTTGGATTGGAGCACCCACATAAGTGGGGTGGACGCCGTGCCTTGAGGGTCCGGGGATCTCTCCTCACTCAATCCACGGTGGCCACTCGTGATCGGGAATCACGGGACCGGGCACTCTCTTCCTCGCCGGCTGAACTTAGAAATGATACTAATAAAACACAAATATCCAGGGAGGGTTCAGCATATACCTGACCGGTGTGAGGACACCGGCCCCGAGTCAGAGACGTGGGCGAGCGGGGAAGCGTGTGTTCCCCACATGCCGCGCCGGGGAAGCTTGACCTGCTCAAATTGCTACAACACTACACCCCATGCAAGGGGGGGGATGATGGGGAAGAGAAGATGATGATTACATCCAAACACTACCTCCTCACAGGGAGGGGCCTTCAGCCGGTCAAGCGGGGAGGGAAATTCGAGCTAGAAGTGATGAAAGGAAGCCGATGCCGAATCTATCCACGTTCTGGAATCAGGGACCAGCAGTCGAAGACGGCACCTCTGTGACCTCTCCTGAATTTTGCTGAAGGCGGGACCAGTAGGGAATTCTTCTTAACTGGATCGGGAAGTTGTCTGAATTTTGTCGATTTCTTCTGGTACCACTGCTGGTCTAGGTGGAGGCTTGAACAGGGTGGCAGTTCTTTGGATCTGACTGCTTCAGGTTCCCAATAGCAGGAAGAAGGGGATGCCACGATCGCTCTCGAGCTCAGAATCAGGTGCCGCTGGAGCCGTTGGAACCGTGAACGAGCCTTCTTCAAAGAAAGACTGACGGGGAAGCCAAATGTTGTTGGAGAAGACCAGTACGGCTCTGAACACTGATGAGGGGTCGGTGCAGACTGTGGGGAAGTATAACCGCGCACCCAGGGGAGAAAATTAAGAACTCCTGGATCCGGACGCCAAATTGAGCTCTGCCTATTGGGGATGAAATAAGACTCGGAGTAAAAGACTTTTGATGAAGAACTCTTGCTCAGATTCCTAGTAGGATGGCCGAAGTCGTGCTTCTCATCAGGTTCAGGTGCTCTGCCAGGGTAGCTTCGCACAGTCGAGGGAGAACAAATCTCCCGGGCAGCGCAGTGCTCAGATGACAACGAAACCACCGCCGTTGCGAAGAAGACTGGCAGACACTTCCATGGGTATCTCTTGGGCCTTCAGCTTCATCTGGAGGAAGCCATGGTCACCTCTGCAAACTGATACTCTTCTGCAGATCTTCAGTTGAGAGCTGTAGGTTGAAGATGACGGGGGGGAATGGGGTATATGGGAGGGGAAGTGGGGGTGGATGAGTGTGGGGAAAGCCCGGGCTATGAGGGGGTCTAGGAGGGGGTGTTTCAAGGTGGGGGAAGGGAAGAATGGGGTCTGGAAGAGGGTCTACCAGGTGGTGGGAGGAGGAGCTATGAATTTGGGCTTGGAGGGAGAGGGGAAGGTGAGGGGGGCACAAGTGGGTGGAGGGAAGGTGAGTTTGAATTTTTCTTAATGGAGGGTATTCAATGGTGGTCTTGGGGATGGGAGGGGTTGTGTTGGGGAAGGGAAGGGGTGCTTGGGGTAGTGGGAAGGGTGCTTGGGGAAGTGGGTGGGGTAGTTGGGGGTTGGGAGGTGGAGCTAAGATTGGTGGAAGCTCTCTTGGGACTAGGGGGTGGAGTAATGGGATGTGTGGGGAAGGGGAGTGGCCTTTAATTGGGGTAGGTGGGAGAGTGGTGGTTGGGAAGGGAGGAGAGAGAAAAATTTCTAAATTGTGTGTGGAGGAGAGAGAAAGGGGAGTGAAAGAGATAGATTAAGAGAGGGATGGGTGGGGAATCTCTCCCCTAGGGTCTCTCACCCAAATAATGGAATCTCTCCACTAGATAAGAAGTTTGAACTCTCAAAATGGCAAGTTTTTTATTCATTAATTCATTAACTCAAAATGGGGGGAATGGGGTCCTATATATAGGCAACCCACATTTTACAAAAAGCTCTTGACTCTTGCCACAATGACAAAGAACCAAAAAGAGGAGGGGCGCCCATGGGCCTAGCCCAAAGAATTGGGCCCAATGACTTAATCAAACTAACTTAATGACACACAAACTTAGGGAAATAACAAAAGACCTAGGGACATGACTCAAATAAAAAGAAGATTACATAATTATGACTCAAAGAAAATATGAAAATTACATGAACTGAATCAGGAAAATGTGACTAACATAATGGAACCATGCTGGTGAACAACCGGGAAATATGAAAGGTGAGAGATGCCCCCATCATACTCCCGGGGTGCGAAGAGCTCGACTCCGTCGAGTAAGAGTCCTTCCTGGCTCGCCCATGTGTCCACCATCGTGGCTGGCCCTTCCACCTTACAAGATACTGCTGGATTGCCCTGCTCCTGATGGTGTCATTATGTTCAACTAGTATCAAATCTTTGTGCTCATGCCGGGCTCTCAAGGTTAGAAGTGGATTCTCATTGGTGGGGTCACTCTTAAAAGGGGGTATGGGCTCAATATCCTCGCTAGGTGCCACCGCGGGGCCCTTGCAGGGCACAAGGTCCGCCATACTACAATGAGGGTTGACCCCATATTCCTTCAGAAGGACCAACTCATTAGCATTTATGCTCAATCGCCCCAAGACCATAAAGGGTCCAGTCTCTCGATCCATGAGCGTAGAGGCGACTCTAGGGAAGAGCCTCTTCATTCTGACCATCAGATAGTAACCCTTTTGGAAGTTTTGGTTTCTTTTGCGGGTATCGATTCGCCTTTGACAAATTCTATTGCCATTGATGATGTACTTGCAAGTATGCAATCCTGAGACATAGTTGGTGAATGCTAGAACTCTATTGGATGTTGGGGGTCCCGGGCACCCAAATGTGGACCTAGCATGTCTAGACTCCCTATGAAGGTTAGTGAGGATAGGAGGGCCTGGACCTCCCAATGTAGCTCTATCATGCAAAGGGGTGGCAAATGCCGGGGGACCCGGACATCCAGGAATGCACCTATCACGCTTAAGACTCATGATGAATGAAGGTGGACCATTACATCCGAAAATGGTCCATTCATGCTTCCTACTTGACATGTGGGTGATGTGAATGAATGGACCCGTCTTATGAATCATGCCAAGTGATGTGTTGTGCCAAGACTTATGCATTCCTATCCCAAAGATGGCTTCCATGTGTATGGGTGTGGGATGGCCTTTGAACTTCCAGGTGAAAGGGTCAAAAGGATCTAGGAAGGTGGGCATTTTGGAAAGGGGCTCTTCCTTGCTTCCTAGGCATATGTTGTCTATGGCGATGGTTCCATTTGTGTGGCCCGAGTCTTGGAAGAGGTGGTCTTGGTCCAACATGGTTAGTTGGGGTAGGGAAAGGTGAGTTGTGGGTAAGGTGGGTGTGTCACATGGGTAACTAGGCTCCCATTGGAAGGTATCAAAGGGGTCATGGACTGGGCTTCCTAGAGGAAGGAACTCTATGTCCACATGGTCTACGCACGGTGGGTCATCCTTCCCCAAGGTAATTGGATCAAAGTCTTTAGTGGGCCAGTCGATCAAGGTACTTGGGATCTTAATGGGAGTGGAGTGGACCATGATGGGTTTTTCCTCCATGGGGAGAATGAGAAGGAGGTCACTAGTGTAACAACCAATAGTGAGGACTGAGGTGATAGAACCATCACATGGGTGGATGAGACTAAGTCTTCTTGGGTGGGCCGCTCCGAAGGTCAATAAGCAAGTCAACTTTAGTTGCCATTCTAAACCCTTAAGGAGATCATCCCAACCATTTACCTCATAGTAGGATTGGAATGCGGTGTGATAGGAGTTAATGGGTGCTAATTGGAAATGGTGCTCCATGGTTGGGGTTTGAAAGTACAAGGCATGAGGGATGAGATTTTACTTTAGCCATTTGATGATGAGTTCTCCTATGGTCACCATCTTTTGGGTGAGATTGAGTGGTTTGGGGAGGTATGTGTTTGTTTGGACGGGGATGATTTGATGTCCTTCCTCCTTATTGATAGGAGTATGGGTTTCCTTAAAGGTGGGGAAGGGCTTTGGGTTGGTGTCCAATCCCGGGGATTTGGTCTTGTGTGCCGGGTTCTCCTCATGTTTACTCATGACCCCATTCATTCTTTGAAGTGGGTTGAGAGGGCATGGTGGCCGGGTATGGGGCTCCGGTGGGTGAGGGAACAAAAGGTTGTTGAAACCATAGGCTCCCGGGAGATGTGGGGGATGAACTAGGCAAGACCAACGCAATGGGTGGAAGGTGATATTCCGTTCATCAAGCCATTGTTTCCCTTGGATTATGCAAGGGCCTTCCAAAGTACCAATTTGACACCATGCTCCATCAAAGTATTTGGTCTCTCCAAACTATTTATGGAATTCAACGAAGACTTGGTCTCCGTTGTGCACAATTTGTTCGGTCGTAGAGAGGGTGACTACAATTTCGGGGGATACCCAATTATCTTCTACCATGTCGATGAAGTCAATTTCTGTGGGGCCCCCATTAGGTAGGTAGGCTTGGGATATGATGGGAAATGGGACCTTTTGGTACGTAGACTCAATGACAATGGGAGGTGGATAATGCATGGAGCGATCCGATGAGAACTCTAACGCAAGTGTGCCCATGGACTTGACTTGTGGGAACAAGTCAATGACTTGCTCTGATACCAACTGATGTGACACGACCTAAGGGTGCAATGGTATCAACCAAATGAACCTCGGACCTAGCCTTGCAAGCCCACTTACAAATTGGCAGACTCGATGTTGGCGGACCGATATCGCAGCACAACCCTTTCCCCGTGGTGACTAAGTGATGGTAGGGTGGATTCGAGAGCCTAAACCACGCTGGTTAGGGTGATGACTTGGCCAATGAGTTCCTCTCCCTTGGATTGGAGCACCTACATCAGTGGGGCGGACGCCTGTGCCTTGAGGGTATGGGGATCTCTCCTCACTCAATCCGCGGTGGCCACTCGTGATCGGGAATCACGGGACCGGGCACTCTCTTCCTCTCCGGCTGAACTTAGAAATGAAACTAATAAAACACAAATATCCAGGGAGGGTTCAGCATATACCTGACTGGTGTGAGGACACCGGCCCCGAGTCGGAGACGTGGGCGAGCGGGGAAGCGTGTGTTCCCCACATGCCACGCTGGGGAAGCTTGACCTGCTCAAATTGCTACAACACTACACCCCATGCAAGGGGGGGGGGGATCATGGGGAAGAGAAGATGATGATTACATCCAAACACTACCTCCTCACAGGGAGGGGCCTTCAGCCAGCCAAGCGGGGAGAGAAATTCGAGCTAGAAGTGATGAAAGGAATCCGATGCCGAATCTATCCACGTTCTGGAATCAGGGACCAGCAGTTGAAGACGGCACTTCTGTGACCTCTCCTGAATTTTGCTGAAGGCGGGACCAGTAGGGAATTCTTCGTAACTGGATCGAGAAGTCATCTGAATTTTGTCGATTTCTTCTGGTACCACTGCTAGTCTGGGTGGAGGCTTGAACAGGGTGGCAGTTCTTCGGATCTGACTGCTTCAGGTTCCCAACAGCAGGAAGAAGGGGATGCCACGATCGCTCCCGAGCTCAGAATCAGGTGCCGCCAGAGCCGTTGGAATCATGAACAAGTCCTCTTCGAAGAAACACTGACGAGGAAGCCAAATGTAGTCGGAGAAGACCAGTAGGCACTGAACACTGATGAGGGGTTGGTGCAGACTGTGGGGAAGTAGAACCATGCACCCAGCGGAGAAAATTGCGTACTCCTAGATCCGGATGCCAAATTGAGATATGCTTGTTGTGGATGAAAGAAGACTCGGAGTAAAAGACTTTTGATGAAGAACTCTTGCTCAGATTCCCAGTAGGATGGCCGCAGTCATGCTTCTCATCAGGTTCAGGTGCTCTGCCGGGGTAGCTTCGCGCAGTGGTGGGAGAACAGCTCTCCCGGGCAGCACAGTGCTCAGACGACGACGAAACCACTGCCGTTGCGAAGAAGACTGGCAGACACTTCCATGGGTATCTTTTGTCTTCAGCTTCATCTGGAGGAAGCCGTGGTCACCTCTGCAAACTGCTACTCTTCTGCAGATCTTCAGTTGAGAGCTGTAGGTTGAAGATGACGGGGGAGAATGGGGTATATGGGAGGGGAAATGGGGGTGGATGAGTGTGGGGAAAGCCCGGGCTATGAGGGGGTCTAGGAGAGGGTGTTCCAAGGTGGGGGAAGGGAAGAATGGGGTCTGGAAGATGGTCTAACAGGTGGTGGGAGGAGGAGCTACGAATTTGGGCTTGGAGGGAGAGGGGAAGGTGAGGGGGGTACAAGTGGGTGGAGGGAAGGTGAGTCTGAATTTTCCTTAATGGAGGGTATTCAATGGTGGTCTTGGGGATGGGAGGGGTTGTGTTGGGGAAGGGAAGGGGTGCTTGGGGTAGTGGGAAGGGTGCTTGGGGAAGTGGGTGGGGTAGTTGTGGGTTGGGAGGTGGAGCTAGGGTTGGTGGAAGCTCTCTTGGGACTAGGGGGTGTAGTAATGGGATGTGTGGGGAAGGGGAGTGGCCTTTAATGGGGGTAGGTGGGAGAGTGGTGGTTGGGAAGGGAGGAGAGAGATAATTTTCAAAATTGGGTGTGGAGGAGAGAGAAAGGGGAGTGAAAGAGAGAGATTAAGAGAGGGATGGGTGGGGAATCTCTCCCCTAGGGTCTCTCACCCAAATAATGGAATCTCTCCACTAGATAAGAAGTTTGAACTCTCAAAATGGCAAGTTTTTCATTCATTGATTCATTAACTCAAAATGGGGGGGAATGAGGTCCTATATATAGGCAACCCACATTTTACAAAAAGCCCGTGACTCTTGCCACAATGACAAAGAACCAAAAAGAGGAGGGACGCCCATGGGCCTAGCCCAAAGAATTGGGCCCAATGACTTAATCAAACTAACTTAATGACACACAAACTTAGGGAAATAACAAAAGACCTAGGGACATGACTCAAATAAAATGAAGATTACATAATTATAACTCAAAGAAAATGTGAAAATCACATGAACTGAATCGGGAAAATGTGACTGACATAATGTAACCATGCTGGTGAACAACCGGGAAATATGAAGGGTGAGAGATGCCCCCATCACTGACGCTTTCCAAGCCCTCAACATAAAACTGGGTGTCATCATGGAACTCATGAGGACTCAGGTAGCCAAGGATGGAAGGTCACGCGCCCCTCCGGAAAGTCACCCCCGCGAGAACATGTCCCAACACACCGCCAGAGGTCGCTTCACCCTCTAAGGCCGGCAGATCATCCGTAACAGGTCAGGAGGACCTTCACAAGCCCCTCCTCCACTCCGAAAAGGGAGAGACCTGGGGCACGCTGTCTGAATCCAACGATCGAAGTCCCTGGGGAATGCCAAGACATCCCCCCCAACCCCATGGCACAGCGATAGTTGGAGCTATCCCTCCGACTACGAGAATTCGAGAGGCGTTTCACAGAACAAGAGCGCTCCCTACGCACCCTACAGAAAGTCTCCTCCACGGAGGATGAGGAGAAATCCCCGTTCTCCGACTATATCTTGAAGGCAGAGGTATCTCCCAGAACCTCCATTCCGACCTTCAAACTTTATGGCGGCCAGGGTGACCCGACCGATCACTTCGACAGCTTCGACGCCCTGATGTCCCTGCATGGAGCGTCCGACACCATCAAATGCCGAGCCTTTGTGACCACCCTGGTCCAAGGTGCCCAAGCGTGGTTCTGGGCCCTCGCCCCCGGATCCGTCTGGGACTTCAAACGATTCAAGCGAGTGTTTAAGGAGAGTTTCGCCGGTAGCGGCCCCCCAAGGTCGATAGCGGGGCTATTGGCTCTCAAACAGGCGCAAGGGGAGAAACTCCGGGCTTACATTCACCGATTCAAGTCGGAAGCCCTGAGAATCCCCCGCCTAGATGTAGCCTCGGCCATAACCGCACTGACCGGGGGCGCCCGGGATGAGAACCTCCGCCGTGAACTTGTCCTCCACCCTCCCTCGACCCTTGTCGAGCTAGTGACCCTAGCTCTGCGCCACGCCGAGTGCGAAAAAGTACTCAGCACATGCCGAGGCACAACCGGCTCAGGTCGGGCGGGAGACAAGAAACGAGCACCCGAGCCAAGTTTGGGTCCAGGAAAAAGGCGGAATTGGGACGGAGAGCACAAGGAATCGTCACAGAAGTACAAGCGGTACACTGTTGGCACTCAAAATATCACTCGTGACGATCAAGTCTCAAAGACGAACGACACGGCCCACTAAAGCACAGAAGCTGATAAATATCAACATATTGAAGACTTCTCAAGCTGCCAGAGCCTCGAGTCACCCTGTATGAGCACGGGGACTTCACCTCAGAGAATTGAGATGAACTCGCAACCAACCGGTAGTGCGACCAAGCCTGCCCAATGAACCGGCATCGACTCCGTCGTGCCGCATACACTACACCCGTTGTCCGACCAAGGACGATGGTCTACCCGGTGGCCACCCACCTCATGAAAGACTCTCCTGAGATGAAAGAATGCCCTTGGCTCTTCAGAACGGAGGACCGAAAGCTCTATCGGCAGAAGATCCCGGTCACCCAGCACGGGTACAACTTCCCGCCAAGATGGGCCCGTTAGTGGCCAAATGATCACCCAGCCCAGGCGTAACTATTCCAGGTGTTATCCCACCCTCCAAGAAGCTTCGAGCACAGAACAGACTGAGCCTATAGCACATATCATAGTGCCAAGAGCCATGTCAGTAGAAAACCCATGTGATCAAACCAAAGTCATCTGAAGTTTTGAGAATGGCCGTACGTCATCCTGAGAGATTCGACAAGGCATCTCGTCGAAGTTTTGAAGAACGGTGGCAGGATAAATGCTCGCGGTGATCCCCGAGACCATCCCCGGACTCATCGGCTGTCCCGCGACATGTGAAGGATGCTAATACGGCGCGCCCTAAATCGGCGAGCCCCATCATACGGCGCCCTGCTGTTCTGGCACGCAAAAGGCAGTGGAGCTCCCTTCCCCGGCACGCCATTTCTCATGCCGGATGAGGATTCGATCTTGCTTCTATTTATAGGTGGCTACACGAAAAGAAAGAATAAAAAAAAAGAAGAGGGGAGTCTAAAAAAAAGAGATCAAGGGTGAGAGAGCCAATCACCTTCGACAGACAGTGGGTTTCTTGGGAGGGAAGTAGCATCCTCACATAGCATCTCCCTCGCCGCCGCCTTCCTATACCTGAAGCCCTCCGGAGCCGGAGAAGATAGTCTTGCCCGATACTCTGTTTTGCTTTTAGGTGGGTTGTCTGCACGATTCCATCTGTCCTGCTATTTATCTTCTCTCGATCAAATGTAAGCGTGAGGCGGGGGAGATGGTGATGATATGAGCCAATCTCATTCCCCCTTTCACCATCGTGTGATTCGTTCTTCTGTGAGTCTTGTTGCAATTAGAGCGCGGTATTTGTGCCACGGTGCCGGCGCCGAATCTGTAATATACGCTTTAGCCTTCCCCATTGATGGGATGATGATGAATATATGGATGTGATAGTGTGTTGAACGCTCGACATCTTCTCTCTCTTACCCGCTTCCATTGTAGTTGGTGTATGTCGGTTTCCCCTGTGTTTAATTTTTGGTTCGGATTTCTTCGATTATAAACGTGCCCTGTATTACCATGGGCTACAGAAACGACCCCTCCCCGGGTCCTTCGTGTCGAGGTCATGGCTGTGCTTCGTCCGATGATTTCTGTATACGAGGTGGATAGAGCTGTGCCTATGCACATGCCTCTTCCCGCTTTGATATGAGGTCCGACTTCCATTCCCTCTCCCCCTTTGCATTGCTATATTGCTCAGGAGAGTTGGAAGCCACCTCCAGAATGGCAAGGCCCATCTTGTGATTACTGTGTTCTAGTTATTCGAGCATATGTGTATGTAGTTAGATTATCTTATCTACGTACCCATCATCCCTATGTGTGACTGCTAATTGTCTGTTCCTCTGGGAATGTTAGCCCAATCTCGCAAGCATTGATGCCTCAACCCTGTGTCTGGTAATCCGTCTATACCGAATGCCCTCATTCCTCTTGTTTGCGGTTTGCAGCCATTGAGCCATTTGAGTTCCGTCGGTTTTATCTTAGTCATCTGGGGAGGGGGACATTCCCCATTGTTTCACGGAACTGCTAGTTGTTCGAGGGGATCTACCTCTCCGTGGTAGATGCTTCCCAAAGGCAACAGAGCAGATAGTGATGAGGACTTCAGCCCAACAATCCTAAACCCAATGATTTTGGGATCCTGTAGTGTCTAAGGGAGGCGTGCTCCTAGTAGGCTAGTCCTCGGAGTTTCTCTCCCTAATGGTCTCCCTCAAAGGGGCGCAGTGCAGGCTGCAGGTTGCCCACCCCTCGTAGGCTAGTCCTCGGGGTGTTGCTTCCATTATCAGCTGCCTCATCCCTCTGTCTTCACCCACGAAGCTTTGGTGCCCCTCGCAGGCTCGTCCTCGGGGTATCCTGTCCGGTTGGGGCTTTGCTGGCTGCAACCATGCAGACCGGTAGTTTAGGGGTTTGCTCCGTAAGTGAGTAAGACTCCGTTCCTCTCCTGCAACCTTTCAGGGATAGGGGAGATGCTACCCAATTTTTGGCAGGTTTTAGACAGACAAGTCGTTTCTGTGGACTGGCCATAATAAAACATTCATTCTGAGCCAAGGAACCTCCGTGCTCGAGTATGAACCTCGCACTAGCTCATGACTCTGCTCCTGGAGAGCCCCAGACTTCAATTCAACAAGCAATAAACCCAATTAAACCTTTAAACCTTCAAAACATCTTAATAAGTTTAGATAGTTTCAAAATTCACAAGAGAACATGTTAAATCGACGCAGCCCTAATCTGGTGCGCCTTACTACGGTGCCCCCCCCCCGCGCGCCGTATTAATGTTAGACTCATCCTTTTCATTTTTCAAAATGCTCCTTTGGGGCGCGCCCCGAGGCCATCACGCCGTATTAACCTTTGCCACGGCCGCGCCGTATTAAACCCTTTTACCTACGCTTGGTCGTGTCGGGGAACCTATCCCTACGCGCGATCGCACCGGTTTTGAATCGTTACGCTGTTCTGATTGGTTGCTCTCCTTCGGAGCAATTCTCACCTCCCGTGGTCAAGATTAGCCACCCTAATCAATAATAAACCAAGTAAGGAAGAAGTTTCTCAAGCCCCGGATGAGCTTATTATCATGCTTTTAATACCATGTGTGTTAGCATTTTGCTTTCGTCATCATGCGTATGTTGCCACTTTCGTCACTTTAGCGGAGTCTATTAAACTTGATTGGTCATTGTTCATCTTTACAACTCTGTGACCATGCTTAACGTTGTCATTAGCATCACGCATGCATGCCTGTATGGACCCTCAGGTATATTAAATAGCATTGACGGAAGTCCGGGTAACTCCCGATCGGAAGTCTTCGCTATGCGCGACGGTGGTCTTCGGACCTATGTCCTCCGCCATGTATCGGGGGTATCCAACTTGATGGATCATTCCCCCTCTTGCATGATAGATAGAAGCATCTCATGTGACCTGGTCATGTTTATGCCTTTGCACCTTTATTCCTGCCTCGACAGCCCACTATCTCGATAATTAATCAAAGGTTTTCCTTCCTCGTGGGGGATGTAATTAACGCCATAGCCTTTATGGTATGGCGGACTTCTGGTCCCGACCGAATCTCTCTCTCGCCCGACACGGGTCAGAATGAGCGCATAATAAACTCGTCACTCACGTGACTGGCACGCCCGCGCAGTCAATCAGTCAGTTAACTACCAGTTATTTAAGTGGTTGATCGACACGTGAAATAAACCAAATAAAACTAAATAAATAAATAAATAAAAATAAGAACAAGATTTCCCATCGTAAATAGTCTGGCATGCCCGGTGGGACCCGTGTCACCTTTCATCTCTTTACCAAGATACTTGGGCTTCGAGGCCCTCCCAAAGGTTGCTGATCGCTGGTTTGTTTATTTCTGTAGGTGAACTATGACGACATTTGGGTTGACTGGCGTCGGCTTCGGCCCATCAATTGTTGATGATCATGCGCAAGGGTACCTGGCGGTGCCCACGGTGTTCGGCAGCTTCCCTGCCGCCGTTGGCTTCCCCAACTTCTTGGGGTTAGCTTTCGTGGACATGCTGGAGGTGGAACCCTCGGAGCCTATCGAGGGAGCTACAAAGAACATGTAGCCTCTAAAGGCCCGATGCCGCCACGACTCGCTCAAGAGTCCAACCTTGGTCGCCCGCTGCCTGGTGCACCATGTGTTAGTGTGCTAGGTCCGGATACAGAGGGGGGGTGAATGTATCCCTCTATGAATAATGGCCAAATAAAAACTTGGATGCTAGAGATAGACACAGAATAGAACCAATTCGATTCAACTCAAATACAAACACTTGGAGCGCGCCTATCCAAGCATCTAGCAGAAGCAAATCAAGCAAACAAACCACTGCTCAATAGATTTTTAGGTGGTTCGGTCCTCCAGACCAACATCCACCCCTCACTCCCAACCGGAGTGAGGCTTCACTAGCAAACGCTAGAACCAAGCAGACTCAGTCTGCAAACAGTTGCTGCCACATAGCTTGACCAGGGAACAGCCTCCCCTCTTCCTCCCAACCGGAGGGACACCCAAGTGACTCCCAGCCACTTGGAAACTAGAGGTTGTAGACCTCTCTTCCTCCAGACCAGGAGGGACCCGACCTCAGTCCAGAGGATCGGAAGTACAAAGGTAATCAGAAAACAAAGGAAAACAATAAACGAAAATAACACAGCAATCAGAAGGCTGTAAAAGATGAAAACACAGATGTGGCTCTCAACGGAGCTGACTGGCCTGGATCTTATCCACGGTCCAGTAGGAACTAGTCTTCAGATGAAGCGTCTTCTTCCTCTTCTCTTCTCTCTCACTTTCTTTTTCTCTTAACTCTCACGAGCTCTCTAACTCTCTCTTACTCTTCTTCTCCTTCTGCTCTTCTTCTCTTTCTTTTCTTCTTCTTTCGCAGGCTCTCTCTATCTCTTCTCTTCTCTGGATCGAATACTCTCTGCTGCTCTCAGACTGGATGTATAGACTTTTCTCCTTTTCTTTCGATTAGCCCTCTTTAGTGGAAGAAAGCTCATATATATAGCAGTAGCAGCAGCAGCCCCTGGGCGCGTGGCTTCCATGTTTTCCCGCCCAAGGAATTCGCCAGAACCGAGGCAGCTTCATCCACGTGTCAGCATCTGCATACCTCGTCCTCCTGGGATCACGAGCCAGGTCATCAATCTCGGTAAGAATCACTGTCAGAGATAGCATTGGATAAGTCATCAGTTTTAAGTCTGAACACCCTGTACAGACTCTGTGAATGCAAAGCATTGTATAGACTTCAGAAATCAATATAGCAAGTGTGTATAGAGTGAGGGAGTGTATAGACTTAGCAGCCTTCATGCGTGCTCAGTGTATATACTTGCTGAAGAGTGTATTATCATAACAGAAGAGTGTGTAGACTAAGGCCTTCTGTTCAAGACAAAAGCCAATGTACAAACTTCATGCAGTACAGACTTGATGTTGATCAAGACACCTTTGGACATCAGCCCAAGGCGTCAACGCTTCCAACGTGCAGCGTCGACGCAGTGAACAAGACAGGTGATGAACAATGAAAGCACTAGCTTTTCCAATGTGTGGACTTCACATAAGAAGCCAACGGCTGTACAGACTTAGGCAACCTTCAACTCACTGTGATGAACAGACTGTGAAGAACAGTAGCCAATGTATGGGCTTGCTCAGCCATAGTCTTCAGCTCAAGGCCAGTGTATGGACTTGATGAGACACTCACGAGTGTATAGAGTTAGTTGAGTGAGCATGCAGTGTATAGACTTGACATAAGAAGACATCCGTTGTTCAGACTTGAAGAGCATTCGGCAATGTGCAGACTTCATGATGTATAGGCTTGTGAATGCAAATGCAATGTACAAACTCTCTAGTGTATGGACTTCAAATATGTGAAGCTATGCGATGTGCATACTTTGAAGAACAGCAAGTGAGTAAGTGTGTACACTGAGAGAGTGTATAGACTTGGATATCTTCATGCGAGCATAGTGTGTAGACTTGCAGTTAAGTGCATTAGTTAACCAAGTGTGTAGAGTGTATACACTTGAGAACCTTCAAGCTTCCTCGGTGTACAGACTTGTAACAAGCCTATCGGATGTGTAGACTTCGATGAGAGCAATGCATGAGCACCCAAAGTACAGACATCCTGTCCTTGCAGCTGAACGACCCCAGTGTATAGACTTGCTGGGGGAGAGACTGTACAGACTTGAAGCGATGAAATCACGATGTGTAGACTTGCCAATTATAGCTGGTCGATGTACAGACTAGAACGAGTCAAGGTCTGTATAGACTTGAAGATCATTCAATGACCAATGTATAGACTTTCCAATGGAAAGGCTGTACAGACTTGAAACAATGTAAGACAGCGAGTGTATAGACTTTGGCAAGGTAACGTTGGTAAAACTGCTAATGTGCAGTCTTTCAAAGCTGAACGTAGGTAAAGAACCCAATGTGCAGACTTGGAAGTGCAACGTAGGAACAGATGCCAATGTACAAACTTTGGCAAATAATGATGTACAGACTTGCACAGTTCCAGCTGAAGAATGTATAGACTTTACCTATTAAGTGTGGCTGTACAGACTTGGAGAGTTGAAGCCAATGTACAGACTTGTTGATATCAAACCGATGTACAGACTTGCAGATGCGAAGCCAATGTACAGACTTTATGATTTGAAGCCAATGTACAGACTTTCAGATGCGAAGCCGATGTACAGGCTTTAAAGGGTGTGAATAACAAGGCATGTTGTACAGACTTTATGAGCACTATCCAGTGTATAGGCTTGATGCCTCGAAGGCGATGTACAGACTTGTAATAAAGCTTGCCGAAGGTGATGTATATACTTGGATGCTGAACGGCAATGTACTGACTTTGAAGAGAAGACAAATCTATGGACTTTGACGGAGTGAGACAATGTTCAGACTTTGAAGTTACACTATGGATGTACATACTTGGAAGATCATGGAGTGTATAGACTTGAAAGTCTGAAGGCGATGTATAGACTTGCCTAAGACGCAGCATGAGACGCTGGCTGAGACAGATGCTGTACAGACTTTAAATGCACTAAGACGCTGAACAAGACGGACCGATGTACAGACTTCTAAGTGCTGATGAACTATGTATGGACTTGGCTTGAGATGCTGCATGAGACGGTGCAGGATGTATAGACTTGCATGAGACAGTCAGTGAGACGCTCAGCAATGTATAGACTTGAAAGAACTCCAAGCGATGTATGGACTTTGAAATGCTTGAAGAGGATGTACATACTTCAAGAGATGCTGCATGCCAATGTATATACTTCATGAAGAAACACATGATGCAATGTGTGGACTTGGTGACACATGCAGACAGATGAGTGTACAGACAATGCCAGCAAGCTACACGATGTGTAGACTTAGAAGTGCCTGTAGCTGTGCAATGTGCAACCAGTGTATGGACTTGTCGTGCCTACACAGGGCGTTGTACACACTTGCTGCCTGATGCAAATGTGCAGACTCTATTAATGCATATCAATGCTTTATGCAGCAGATAATAAGTCTGAAAGACTGAATGAACATTTGAATTACAGACTGAATATAAGAATGACTGAATATAGAATGACTGAATAAAACCATGGTGACTCACAGTGATTAACTCACATTAAAACCAATCATCATAAACCCCTAAAGCCAATCATCAAAACCACAAGCCACAGGGGCCAGGGGCACAACAATCTCCCCCTTTTTGATGATGGCAACAATACACAGTGTGTCATTCTGATGATGTAATACATTCTTATGAAAGTCATTCTGATGACTCAAACTATTCTCCCCCTTTGACTTCATCAAAAAGAAAATAGTTTGAGAAGTGAAAACAAACCAGCATGCAATGATTGAATAAAAATCTCCCCCTTTGATATAATCAATATGAATGCAGATGCAGAAAGAGATACCAAAATGCAAGAGCTCCCCCTAGAAATATGAATGCAAGAACACAATGCTCCCCCTTTAAGAGTTTCTATGCAGCATGATGCATATGACATGGAAGCTCCCCCTTAATAAGTGGAATCTTATGAGATGGATAACAAGGAGAGGTTCAGGTCAATGAATCAATGATATTGAGCAGAAAAGTTTCAAGTAGCAGATTTTTCAAGGAAGCTCCAATCACAAGAAATTCAGTCAGATTTTCAGAGAGATAGCAATCTCATAAATCCAAAACATAAGTTTTCAAAGTCTTCTATTATAAGGGCTTATGAATGAGCTTTATTGAACAACATGGTTTAAACATGATGTATGTAGAGTTTATCAATAAAATTCTGTAATGATATCTAAAATCATGGTTTAATAAAGATGAACCAATCCCTCATATTTATCTTGATAAAACTCCCTTTCTCTTACACAATCAAATTTATTGACTTCTTTCGGAATTACATGCATCAGTATTGAAATCAAGCAATTATGAAGTCATATGATTTTGTCTAGGGTTGTAGCAATTTGATTTTAGCATCAATATTCAGATATTTTAATTTGCTCAACAATTTTCTTGCTACAAATTTTACGAGCACTCTAGTTCAGTGCACACATTGTAACTAGAGGATATACCTTGATTAGAGGCCAATATCCCTAAGCCCTTAGTGCGACTAACTGTCATGCTTTATGTGAACAGAGTTAGCATTTACACATCATGACACACTACAAATCATTTTTTAATGAGTGAGTTGTATTTCTCAGTGTGCATGTCATTGCTCTGCCTGATTTTCAATGAATTTTATGCAGAGTTAACTAAGGCACCTCATGACACAGTCCTTTGGACTTGTGTTTCTCAGTGACCAATGCCATTGCTCTGACAGTTATAACCCTTTAGACATTTCAGAGACATTCATTTGCTTCAAATCAATAATAGTTTCATGTACTCAACCAATTAAAGTCATGTATTCAAAAGTGCAGATTTCAGAAATTTTTCACAAGACACAGCATGAAACAAATGGTTAAGGTTTATTAAACATGCTTTAGATATTTTTTAAGAGATTTTAAAGTCAAACTCCATGAACATTAAACTTAAACCACATGAGTTATTTCAGACATTCATAAAACTGTATAATAGAAGATTTCTAGTTCAAAATTTTCAGATTTATGATCGAGATAGTACATTGAAATCTTCATGAAGGACTGATGGAATTCTGAACCCAAATGATACCAATTGATAGGAGAAATACCAATTGTTAAGAGAGATTGTGAAGCTCAAAGTTTTCAGATTATGATTAAGGTTTGTCAACCAAATGAATAAGAAAGGATATGCAATGAATTTTGACAAATGTATGTATTTGACAACCTATATGCAATGCATTGACTCCCCCTCACAATATGCTTCAAACACTCTTTTTGGCATTTTCAATATAAGGAAATGCAATGCACTATATGTATGCAGGGACATGCAAAGACTCACATTGAATGCTATGCAAGGATATGCAACTAACTCCCCCTGAAAACATGCAATGTTTGCACTGGAAACTGAACATATGATACCAAATGATTCATGCACATTCAGACTGTCCTAATCAGCAAGGTGACCCATGGTACTAGGCGGAGCACTTGGTCTAAAAGACCACCTCACACATAGTAAGAACCTCTAGACAGACCTCCCTGCCTTTTGGTACCTTACCATTTATATACCATTGAGGTCATGCATAATTATTCAACATGCAATGCTATATGCAATTCAGAATTTCAGTGAGCTATTGCAACACACAAGTTTCAAGTCACACTCATAAGCAGTTCAGATTTTTCAGAAAATTCGAAATGCAATTTGTTTTCAGAGTTTATGCATAACATAATTATCAAGCAATTGCAATTAGCCTATGTATGCATCAGATACAGACAACCCTTTTTAATCTGATATTTGCACAGAACTCTCAGCAAATGCATGATCAGAAAATAATGCACATGGCAAATGATGAATGAAAATACAACAACAGATTTAACTTGCTATGCATTAAAACTAAAAATAAGAAGAACATGAAGTTTACCTGAAAAGTTCAGTATGGGGTTTTCTTCTTGAGTGCCTTGGATCATTACCCCTTTTTATTCCAATCCCAAGGCACACCTGTATAGCAATGTTATTTTACACAAACAGGTACCCAAGAAGTCTTGGGTCCTGACAAAACAGTATTACTCCCAGCAGGTTTTCTCAGCACATTTCTAGGAGCAGTTTTCAGATCTGATTTATGCACATTCTTGTTAGCATGAATTCTATGTGCATAAGCATGAGATTTCTTGTTAACAGAATAAAAATTCTGTTTGCCAAAACCAGTTTGGTTTTGATATCCTGCCAGCCAACAGGTTGCAGCCCTGTGACCTGGCTTCCCACAATTATAACATGAAAGTTTTGTAAATTGTCTTACAGGGAATTTAGCATGTTTGAGATTCATATTTCTACCCTGAATATGCCAACAGTCCTTGACTGTATGGCCATACTTCCCACATTTGAAGCACTCATTGTGCTTGCCTCTAAAAATATTACTTCCAAAAAACATTTCCATTTGCAGGGAGTTTAACAGTTTTAGAATTGAATTGTCTACCCTGAGCATGCCAACAGTGGGCTGCAATGTGGCCCATCTTGCCACAATGAAAGCATGAATTAGAACTTTTCTTACCAGCATTCAGCCAGCATTCAAATCTCTTATGACCCAATTTTCCACAATTAAAGCATGTCATATGCTGGTTTATTGGAACAGACTTGTTCTTGTTAAGAGCATGATCGTTTGCATGAAATTTATTCTTATCACTAACAAACCAACATTGTGAAATTTTGTGTCCTAGTTTACCACAATGAAAGCACTCAATTCTCCTTTTCTGAGATGAAGGATTTTTATCATGATATCTCCTAGCATTCTTATCATCCTTCTCCATCAACTTACACTCATACATCAGATGTCCAACTTTATGACAGTAATGACAGATAATCTTCTTTTTAGATGCATGTGAGTGTGTGTGGGGACTGTGATCAGCAAACACTGATGGACCCTTTTTCTTTATTTTCTATTTTCCAATCATTTTCTGATTTTTACCATGTTTTTCTGTTTTCTTAGCCTTATACTGAGGTGAAGATGAAGTGGAAGGCTTTTCCTGTTCAGAGGATTTAACAAAAATAGTTTTCAAATTAGATCCATCGACCTTCGTCATAACTGGACTGTAGCCCAACCCCTCTTTCTTAGAATTATCCTTTGCTCCCAACATTTACTGAGCAATGGGCTTTTTGTCTTTAGAGGTGGTGGCTACATCAGAACCACTTACAAAAGATGTCATAACTTTGTTCTGTAGTTCCTTCTTGTTTATCTTATTGTAGCCCAGCCCTTCCTTCCTAGGGTTGATTTTTATACCTAGTAGCTTGTCTAGGTTTTTCTGCCCATCAACAAATTTAGACATGGAAACTTTCAAATCCTGAATTTCATTTTCAAGAGATGCAATGTGTATTTCATAACTAGCGATCTCTTGTTCACTACAATTGACAGCTTCATTCAAAACCTTGTTAGCTGTTTTGTATTCTTCAATTTCCTTTCTCAGCTCATCTACCTCTTCAGTCTCGTTTGTACAGATGACTTTCCCTTTCTCCAAAGTAAGAAGTCTTTCAGATATTGAAGAGTTCAGCAATTTTAACTTCACATTTTCTTCCTTAAGCTTGTCATTCTGAATTAACTCATTTATTAGAGTCAGATCTTCTGAGTTAACCATGCTTTCTCTCCTAGCTTCAAACTCCTTCAATTCCTTTTGTTGTTTTTCAAATTTTTTTTGTAATTCTATGTTTAAAGATTTTATGGCATTAAAATTTTCAATCAGCAAATCATTCTCTCGTTTAAGTTTCTCTAATTGTTCTTCATTTTCTTTAGAAAACTTTCTGAGAGAGTCATTCTCATTTTTCAGCTTGTTTAAGTCAGATTTAACACATTCAAGTTCTTTCAGCAAATCCTTACCCTGAACAGAATCATGACTAGCTAGGCTAAGCTTCTTTTCAAGTTTAGAGATTTCCTTTACATGATCTTGATCTTCAATTTTCAGCAATGAAATTTGTTTCTTCAATATTTGAATATCAGACATAAAAGCATCATAAACATTTTTCAGTTCAGCACAGTTTTTACATGGAGAATTGAAACTGTCTGACCTACTATTCTTCTTCAATTTTTTGTATTGTTCTCTTAACTGTTCATGAGACTCTAATAATTCAGCATATGAATTCTCCCAATCATCCAAGGTATAGTTCTCAAAAGGGTTTACCTCCTCATCATTATCATCTTCACTTTGATTGCTGCCTTGATCGCTGCTACTTTGATTTCTTCTATTGACCATCATACAGCTTGTTTGATTTCATTTTCCGGCTCTCTTCATCATCTCTAACATATCCCTTGCAGATCTGTAATCAAGGAAACATCAGTGAAAGGCTTTGTCAGTGGCTGCTTTCATCAGATTTATAGCTGTCTTATTCTCCTCATACATTGATTCGTGACTGTCAGTCCATTTGGACCTTTTCTTTGGTAATTCATGAGGACCATGTGAAATCACTTTCCACAGGTCTGGATCAACAGATTTAACATAACTACGTAAAGCACTGTGCCACTGGTTGAAATCAGAACCACTAAAGACGGGTGGACAAGCCATTGAAACAGATAGCAGATAGATTCAATGCAACAGGAATATTGATGCACTAAAACAAATTAGCACCTAAGACTGCAAGATCGGATCTGCAGGTCGTTGGACCTTGTATGCAGACACCTGCTCTGATACCAACTGTTAGTGTGCTAGGCCCGGATACAGAGGGGGGGGTGAATGTATCCCTCTGTGAATAATGGACAAATAAAAACTTGGATGCTAGAGATAGACACAGAATAGAACCAATTCAATTCAACTCAAATACAAACACTTGGAGCGCGCCTATCCAAGCATCTAGCGGAAGCAAATCAAGCAATCAAACCACTACTCAATAGATTTTTAGGTGGTTCGGTCCTCCAGACCTACATCCACCCCTCACTCCCAACCGGAGTGAGGCTTCACTAGCAAACGTTAGAACCAAGCAGACTCAGTCTGCAAACAGTTGCTGCCACACAGCTTGACTAGGGGAATAGCCTCCCCTCTTCCTCCCAACCGGAGGGACACCCAAGTGACTCCCAGCCACTTGGAAACTAGAGGTCGCAGACCTCTCTTCCTCCAGACTAGGAGGGACCCGACCTCAGTCCAGAGGATCGGAAGTACAAAGGTAATCAGAAAACAAAGGAAAACAATAAACGAAAATAACACAGCAATCAGAAGGCTGTAAAAGATGAAAACACAGATGTGGCTCTCAACGGAGCTGACTGGCCTGGATCTTATCCACGGTCCAGTAGGAACTAGTCTTCAGATGAAGCGTCTTCTTCCTCTTCTCTTCTCTCTCACTTTCTTTTTCTCTTAACCCTCACGAGCTCTCTAACTCTTCTTCTCCTTCTGCTCTTCTTCTCTTTCTTTTCTTCTTCTTTCGCAGGCTCTCTCTATCTCTTCTCTTCTCTGGATCAAATACTCTCTACTCCTCTCAGACTGGATGTATAGACTTTTCTCCTTTTCTTTCTATCAGCCCTCTTTAGTGGAAGAAAGCTCATATATATAGCAGCAGCAGCAGCAGCCCCTGGGCGCGTGGCTTCCATGTTTTCCCGCCCAAGGAATTTGCCAGAACCGAGGCAGCTTCATCCACGTGTCAGCATCTGCATACCTCGTCCTCCTGGGATCACGAGCCAGGTCATCAATCTCGGTAAGAATCACTGTTAGAGATAGCATTGGATAAGTCATCAGTTTTAAGTCTGAACACCCTGTACAGACTCTGTGAATGCAAAGCATTGTATAGACTTCAGAAATCAATATAGCAAGTGTGTACAGAGTGAGGGAGTGTATAGACTTAGCAGTCTTCATGCGTGCTCAGTGTATATACTTGCTGAAGAGTGTATTATCATAACACAAGAGTGTGTAGACTAAGGCCTTCTGTTCAAGACAAAAGCCAATGTACAGACTTCATGCTGTACGGACTTGATGTTGATCAAGACACCTTTGGACATCAGCCCAAGGTGTCAACGCTTCCAACGTGCAACGTCGACACAGTGAACAAGACAGGTGATGAATAATGCAAGCACTAGCTTTTCCAATGTGTGGACTTCACATAAGAAGCCAACGGCTGTACAGACTTAGGCAACCTTCAACTCACTGCGATGAACAAACTCTGAAGAACAGCAGCCAATGTATGGGCTTGCTCAGCCATAGTCTTCAGCTCAAGGCCAGTGTATGGACTTGATGAGACACTCACGAGTGTATAGAGTTAGTTGAGTGAGCATGCAGTGTATAGACTTGGCATAAGAAGACATCCGCTGTTCAGACTTGAAGAGCATTAGATAATGTGCAGACTTCATGATGTATAGGCTTGTGAATGTAAATGTAATGTACAAACTCTCCAGTGTATGGACTTCAAATATGTGAAGCTATGCGATGTGCATACTTTGAAGAACAGCAAGTGAGTAAGTGTGTACACTGAGAGAGTGTATAGACTTGGATATCTTCATGCGAGCATAGTGTATAGACTTGTAGTTAAGTGCATTAGTTAACCAAGTGTGTAGAGTGTATACACTTGAGAACCTTCAAGCTTCCTCGGTGTACAGACTTGTAACAAGCCTATCGGATGTGTAGACTTCGATGAGAGCAATGCATGAGCACCCAAAGTACAGACATCCTGTCCTTGCAGCTGAACGACCCCAGTGTATAGACTTGCTGAGGGAGAGACTGTACAGACTTGAAGCGATGAAATCACGATCTGTAGTCTTGCCAATTATAGCTGGTCGATGTACAGACTAGAACGAGTCAAGGTCTGTATAGACTTGAAGATCATTCAGCGACCAATGTATAGACTTTCCAATGGAAAGGCTGTACAGACTTGAAACAATGTAAGACAGCGAGTGTATAGACTTTGGCAAGGTAACATTGGTAAAACTGCTAATGTGCAGTCTTTCAAAGCTGAACGTAGGTAAAGAACCCAATGTGCAGACTTGGAAGTGCAACGTAGGAACAGATGCCAATGTACAAAGTTTGGCAAATAACGATGTACAGACTTGCATAGTTCCAGCTGCAGAATGTATAGACTTTACCTATTAAGTGTGGCTATACAGACTTGGAGAGTTGAAGCCAATGTACAGACTTGCAGATGCGAAGCCAATGTACAGACTTTATGATTTGAAGCCAATGTACAGACTTGCAGATGCAAAGCCGATGTACAGACTTTAAAGGGTGTGAACAACAAGGCATGATGTACAGACTTTATGAGCACTGTCCAGTGTATAGGCTTGATGCCTCGAAGGCGATGTACAGACTTGTAGTAAAGCTTGCAGAAGGTGATGTATATACTTGGATGCCCAACGCCAATGTACTGACTTTGAAGAGAAGACAAATGTATGGACTTTGACGGAGTGAGACAATGTTAAGACTTTAAAGTTACACTGTGGATGTACATACTTGGAAGATCATGGAGTGTATAGACTTGAAAGTCTGAAGGTGATGTATAGACTTGCCTAAGACGCAGCATGAGACGCTGGCTGAGACGGACGCTGTACAGACTTTAAATGCACTAAGACGCTGAACAAGACGGACCGATGTACAGACTTCTAAGTGCTAATGAACTATGTATGGACTTGGCTTGAGATGCTGCATGAGACGGTGCAGGATGTATAGACTTGCATGAGATAGTCAGTGAGACGCTCAGCAATGTATAGACTTGAAAGAACTCCAAGCGATGTATGGACTTTGAAATGCTTGAAGAGGATGTACATACTTCAAGAGATGCTGCATGCCAATGTATAGACTTCATGAAGAAACACATGATGTAATGTGTGAACTTGGTGACACATGCAGATAGATGAGTGTACAGACAATGCCAGCAAGCTACACGAAGTGTAGACTTAGAAGTGCCTGCAGCTGTGCAATGTGCAACCAGTGTATGGACTTGTCGTGCCTACACAGGGCGTTGTACACACTTGCTGCCTGATGCAAATGTGCAGACTCTATTAATGCATATCAATGCTTTATGCAGCAGATAATCAGTCTGAAAGACTGAATGAACATTTGAATGACAGACTGAATATAAGAATGACTGAATATAGAATGACTGAATAAAACCATGGTGACTCACAGTGATTAACTCACATTAAAACCAATCATCACAAACCCCTAAAGCCAATCATCAAAACCACAAGCCACAGGGGCCAGGGGCACAACACCATGCTGTCCATGGGGTCCGCCCCGATGCTATCAACAGGAACTCCGGAGGACGTCAGCGCAAGCAGATCCGGAAGAATACTACTATGGTTATCGGGATCCTCTCGCAATCCGGTAAATCTATGATGGTTGGTGGCATGCGCGTCTTCCTCGACGGATGCGACGCGTGGATTGTCCCGGATCGGGTGGTCCCTTCCATCCCCGTTCGCAACTCGTATCAAGCCCTCGCTGGAAGGAGGGCAGAAAGAGAAGAAGCCGGCCATTACGGCCAAGAGAAGTTGGCCCTCAGGCCAAGGATATTTAAACAGGCATGGGTCCCCAAGAGGGTCCAACCTGTTCATCAAGCTGCACCTGTCCGCCGCCGTCTTGCTCACGACGGAGCGGAAGAAAGGAGAGAAAGGGGCCTGGCCCTGAAAGAAGAAGAAGTGGTTGCACACCCTCCGCACCGCGAAAGTTTCCGGGCCTGCGCCCGCCAAGACAACGTCCCTGCTGTGGGACAAAGGTTCCAGCAACCTGCCGACAGAGCTCGGCTAGCTTATACCCCTCCTGTGGGAGGTCGACAACTATCCCCCGTGCTGTATCAAGAGCGGGGTCGAGAAGAGATGACCAACCTAGTCAGGAACTATTTTCGAGGGCTAGGCAACCCCTCGCTTGGGCAACATCGGTTGATGCAAGCAGCCGCCGCCAATGAAGACTACTGCCCATCAATGGCAGTAGAAGAAAATGAAAGAGAAGGGATGATGCAGTCGTCAGTTGATGACAACGGCTATGATGACGGCTTCGGGATCGAAGCCGATGAAGCCGCCCCTAGGTGGGAAGGAACAAGAAGAACTTTTGTGATCGAGAGGCTGACCTTCCTAGATCGAGCTAAGAGAAGGGTCCATCGACAGAGAAGAAGGATGCAGGTCTTCACCTGCAACATGGCCGGCATATTCGGCCGATACGAAGGACTTCCTAAAGATCCCCGCGAGTTTGCTAAATTGGCCACACGGCCAGGGCCGAATACTCGAAGAGCAGAAGTTGCAAGGTAGCTCCTGGCGACGACTAAAGGGGAACAACCCCGGGTCTACCACCAGTGGGATGACAAGGCTCCTGTCTTGACCGCCAATGTGGTAACGACAGAGGAAGAAGATGATGTTCTCCTCGACATCCTGCCCGAGGGTGCGTCCAGGGAAACAACGGAAGTAATCCCCGCCATAGCAACTATGGACCCGTCGGTCTTGATGCTACTTCAAAAATATCGGCAAGAGATAGACTTGCTGAAGAAGCAGCTTATGGAGAAAATTGAACAGTCATCAGCTTCCAAACCACCCGAAGTCCATGGTGAATCATCTCGGGGAGCGGGTCATTATGTCGACCATCCACCGCTCTACACCTTGCCTCAGTCGTCAGAACCAAGCCCGGCGACAACACAACAGCGGCCACCACAGTCGCAGCCGCTGATGTCACCGGTGCTCCCCCAGGTACACCAGACACCCCCGCTGCTGCGTCCTCCACAGGCGACCACTCTGGTCACCCCATATCTGCAGCCGGCACACTTCTATTCGGAGCCAGTTGACCCCGCGGTCATGAACCGGATGATGGTGGAAAGAATGATCAAGCTGAAGCTCACAGAAAGGGGTGAAGGCGACTACGTCACGTTTGATGCCTACCAGGTGCGATACCCGCAACACCATGCTGCTAAGCGGCTTCCCCCGGGAATCAACAAGCTGCCCAAGTTCGACAAGTTCAACGGGAAGGGATGCCCGAAAGAACATATTGGCTATTATATGACTGTCATGGGTGACCTGGCCATCGATGAGTCATACTTGTTGAAGTTTTTCGGGTCCTAGCTGACGGGGTTCGCATTTGAATGGTACTCTAGCCTCCCGACTGGGTCAATCAGCGACTGGCCAGATATGCAGAGGAAATTCAGAGAAAGATTCCATGTTACAAAGAGGGAGGTCACAGTGGCCGAACTCTACTCAACAAAACAGAGGGCCGATTAGACAGCCCTCGACTATATCACGAGGTGGAGGAACCTTGGAATGAGGTGCAAGCAGCCCCCGCATCAGGAAGACGCTGTACAAATATGCAAACAGAACCTCAGGATGGAGGTTCTGGAAACGATGATCGGAATGGAAATACGGTCGTTTGATCGATTGAACTATGTCGTGGCCGAGGTGGAAGCTTTTCTGGCGAGACATGTCCCTATATCTGCTGCCAGCATGGCCCAGAAGGGCAAGGTGATGGAGCGGCGCTCGTCGCCTAAAGAAGCAAACGCTCTTGACAACAAGGCATTCGAACAACAGAAAGGTGAAGGCAAGAAGGTAGTCACCCCACAGCCTGCAGAAGCCCCATATGGCAAAGAAGGTCCCTCGTTGCGGGACAAGATGAAGAAAGCCTATTCATTTCCGAAGGACAAAACCTGGATTCTGTTCGACTAGGTGACGGAATATGGCATGGTCACCCTGCCAGAGCCAAAGAGGCCGGAGGACCTAAAGAGAAAAGACAGCCCAAGATTATACCCCTACCACCAGATGTTGGGGCATCCAATCGAAGACTGCTATGTTTTCAAGGACATCGTCGAAGGGATGGTGAAGAAAAATGAAATCGAGTTGGGAGAGTACAAAGTGGACCCTCCTCAACAGCATGAAGCCCCTCAGAGGAGGGCAACAGTCAACATGATCTCCCTATACCAGGCACTGCCCGAAGAAATCTCTGAAGCAAGTACGCGGAGCACCTATGAAACTCATTTCTTGGAGCCCGCAAAGGAATAGCAGGTGTGGCAGCAGATCCCTGTGAAGCACAAGAGGAAGAAAGCACCCTGCCCGAAAGTGGGGGCATACATCCGTGGTGTTACACCCCGACCTGCTCCGCGGGTGGCAGCACCTGTGTGGATCACTCCACCTGCAACTGTCAGGATACCTACACACAATCGGAGGAGGTAAACTCCGCTGCCAGTGGTCAAGGGAACTAATCCTGGGGTTCGCGAACTACAAAATCTCATTGAAGGGCCAGACGAGTACGTGCAGCCCGAATTGAAGCCTCTGCTGGTGCGGGACTATGTCCCATGGCAAGAACTGGAGCAGCTCTCACTCGAGCGAAAGGAGGAAGCTGAAGCAGCATCCGATAAGGAGGGCCGTCTGTTCTGGGGGCAGGCACCTGCTGAATCAAAGAAGAAGAAGAAACAAAAGAAGAAGAGAAGGGCCGCTAAGGCCGATAAAGCACAGGTTGTCTTCTACAATACTCTATCAGCGCTCTTCAACCTGCCCGGAGAAGAGGAAGAAGAGGAAATTTGCTCCACACCCCTTGTTGGGGGAGGCAAGGCCGAGGCCGCGACTGCCGCACATGCCACCCGGTCAGGCCGAAAATGGGGGCGCCAGCCGCCACCCAACCACAACATCATATTCAGGGGAGAACAGCCCTACAAAACACCTCCGACGGAGTTCAAGGGAGTCCAGATCCCTCCTCCGCCAGGATTATATAACAAGAGTGGGGGCAAGGCAGTCCCTTCATTTCTTGAATTTATGAAGATGTCGAAGGGAAAACAGCCTTGTCAGGAGGCTGACCCTGCATCCGGGGATGTTCACCCGCAGTCAGCCCAGTTTGTCGAAGATCCAAATACAGATGGACCTCACCCGGTAGCAGCTAATGAAGAGCGTCGAGGATCCGGTACCAGCCAGAAGGGCGCCAAATCCGAGGCAGATGAAGCAGGTCCGTCAGGGCCCGCAACCCAGGATTTCCCCAAGCCCAGGGGGGCTGAAGAGATGAAGCTCTCCAATGTCCGAGCTGAGAGCCGAATAATGAAGCTACTCAAAAAGCTCCCTGCTCGATTTACAATCTGGGAGATCCTTTCCTTGAGTGAAGAGACTCGATAAGCGATCATTACTGCTCTGCAGACGCTTGCCCATTTTGAGACATGTTTGGCTGAAGCAATGCCGGAGGCTAGCATGACCTTCACTCCAGAAGATATGATGCTGCCTACCATCAGCCACAATAGGCTGCTGTATATGAAAGGGCACTTGAATGGAAGAGAGCTGAACAGGATTCTGGTTGATCCCGGTGCAGCGGTCAACATCCTGCCTTATAGAATATACGAGAGGCACCACTTCAACGTGCATCTCGAGAAAGTCAGGGATATGCATATCGCTGGCTTCAATCAAAAATGTGAAGGGTCAATGGGGGTGGCGGAGTTCACCCTCACCCTAGCAGATTTCACTATGACGGTGCAGTTCCATGTCATTGACTCTCGCACCTCGTACAAAGCACTGCTCGGCCGCCCATGGCTGCATGAAAATATGGGGGTGCCATCTACGCTCCACCAATGTATCAAATACAGTCTTCAAGGGAAGGAGGAGAGGATCTCTACAAACCTCCACCCGTTCGAGGTATTTGAATGTCACTTGGCGGACGCCAACCTATATATAGGGCCTCCCTAGAAGACCTCTGAAGCTAAGACCCCTGCAGGGGCATCAAGAAGTGCATCCGGCGGCAATTGGTATCCACCACCACTGCGCAGATATGTCAAGCCCAAGGTGGTCTCCCATATCACAGTATCCGGGGACGTGGGTAGAATAGCACCTCCAGTATTATACGCTGAAGCTAATGAAGTGCAGGTCGGTCAGAAGCATAACCACATCGGAATCCCGGACGGCCTCACCAAGCCGATTCCCGGCCTTGATGACCCCATTGTTGAGCCTTTCAAAACTTGGGAGGTGACATAGGAAGATGGACCCAATAGCTTGTTCTATACGGCTGAAGAGCACACTACTCGGGAAGACACAGACTGTAGCCTCCCCGAAGACATAAGCAACTCGTAGCTCCCCATCAAGGGTCTGTCATTCACAACTAATCGGATGGCCAGGATGTTTCATAAGCAGCACATCCCGTCCGATCAGTCGCAAAAGCGCAAGGAAGCTTTCCAGAAAATGTTGTATCCCGCAAATCTGGATAAGGAAATGAGACGCGTCTCTCAGTACCCGGGGTTGGGCTTCACCCTAGAAGAATATTATCACAGTGGCTGATATGAGGTGGACACCCTCTCCGCCTTCTACCCTGCTGAAGACAGCCCGCTGGGGGAAACCTTTGATGAATACCCAGCGAAAGATGAACATGCTGACTCGGACTAGCCCGGAAATCAAGAAACAGAGACCGGGATTCCTTGCCGATGTTGGGAGTAGGTTTATCCCAAAGAGGCGGCCATGCAAGCCGAATTTGATATGGCTAGCAGCAGTGAAGCCGAAGGTGTTGAAGAAGCAGGGACCTCCCCCTCCTGTGGAGTCCTTCCAACAATGACCCCCGCACCCCTTGTGCCAATCGGGGAAGCCTTGGCCAGCCCCGAACAGGAGGTGTGTGCTGCCGACGATAGGACTGTCACTCCTATTGAAGATGCAACTACCCCAGAAGGCGAGATCTCCTCCCCTTCTGCTACGAGACTGGGTTGCTGTTCCAACCCAAGAACAAGCAGTCACCAGTCGGTCACGACTACGACCCCATCTGCAAGACTGAAGCTGCTCTCTTACCTTGGGAGACTGCGATGGTAGTGGATTTGCTAAAAGAGCAATACGCGTGGCCACTATCAAATGAAACAGAGGACTTACGAGAAGCTCTGATGGTGTCAGATGAGGAAGTCGAAGTACTCGACCCTCAAGATGGTATTCCAGACCTCGTTGACCTCCAACTGGCACCTCTGGAGATAGAAGATGGAGGCCAAGCCACAGTCGAGGAACTGATAGAAGTCAACTTGGGAAGTAAGGAGGACCCTAGGCCTACCTTCCTTAGTGCCCAACTGTCCCCAGAAGAACGGGAGCTATACACCCAGCTACTGCAAGAATATCGGGATTGCTTCGCCTGGACTTATAAAGAGATGCCAGGTCTGAATCCTGCAGTTTCACAGCATGAGTTGGCAATCAGCCCTGAAGCCGAGCCGGTGAAGCAACCGCCGCTACGCATGAGACAAGAACTCATCACTCAAATTTGTGCTAAAGTCGACAAGCTTATTGACATGGGATTTGTCGAAGAAAACTAGTCACCACATGGTTAGCAAATATTATCCCTGTGAAAAAGAAAAATGGATAGATCCGGATATGTGTTGACTTCCGAGATCTAAATAAGGCTTGTCCCAAGGATGACTTTTCGGTGCCAATAACGGAAGTCATGATTGATGCTACAACCGATCATGAGGCCCTATCATTCATGGACGGGTCATCCAGCTACAACCAGATTTGGATCGCGGAGTGTGACCGGGTTCATACTACCTTCCGAACCCCTAAAGGCATCTATCACCATAAGAGGATGCCGTTCGAACTAAAGAATGCTGGCGCAACTTATCAGCGCGCAATGACCAGAATCTTTGATGAGTTGCTCTACCACAAGGTCGAGTGCTACGTAGATGATCTGGTGGTCAAGATCAGAAGAAAATAAGATCATCTGCAGGACCTCCGGATTATCTTTCAGAGGCTGAGGCAGCATGAGCTAAAGATGAACCCTATGAAATGTGCGTTCGGAGCGTCGAGTGGAAAGTTCTTGGGCTTCATTGTCTGATATCGGGGAATCGAGATAGACCCCGCAAAGATCAAAGCAATTTAGGAGCTACTTGCACCAAGAAATCTCTCCGAGCTAAGATCACTACAGGGCCACTTGGACTATACCCGTCGGTTCATTTCGAATTTGTCAGGGTGATGTCAGCCTTTCCACAAACTGATGATGAAGGATGTTCCCTTTTATTGGGATGAAGATTGCCAGACAGCCTTTGACAAGTTGAACGACTATCAGAAGACTCCTCCAGTGCTGCGTGCACCGGTGAAAGGACAGCCGTTGATATTATATATAGCAGCCACACATAATTCCCTGGGGGTAATGTTGACCCAGAATAATGAAGAAGGGAAAGAGCAAGCCCTCTATTACCTCAGTCGGAGACTGGTCAGAACTGAGGAGAAATATACCTATATTGAGAAAATCAGTCTGGCGCTGGTCTTCGCAGTTAAGAAGCTTCGACACTACATGTTGTCACATGAAATCAGCTTGGTATCAAAAGAGGACCCGCTAAAATATATTATGTCCCAGCCGGCACTCAAAGGTTGCCTGGGCAAATGGGCAGTAATTCTTATGGAGTTTGACATCTCCTATGTGTCGCGCAAGGCCGTCAAGGGCCAAGCTATTGCAGACTTCTTCGCTGAGTACCCAGTACCCGGGGACTGTCCGCTGGAACCAGAGCTTCCTGAAGATGAAACCCTGGAAGCCGCTCAGGTGCGGCCCTCCTTATGGTAGCTATATTTCGATGGCGCTTCCAGAATTGACACATCTGCCACTTGATCAGCGAGGGTCAGAGCAGGAGCAGGCATAGTCCTAAAATCTCCAGAAGCGAAAGTGGTGCACACATCTTGCTCGATAAACAAACATTGCACAAATAATGAAGCAGAGTATGAAGCCCTGATAATCGGGTTGCAAATTACTCTATCCATGGAAATTCAGATGTTGGAAGCATTCGGAGATTCCATGCTAGTTATAAAACAACTGGAAGGAGAGTTCGATGTGCGAAAGCAAGAGATTCTCTCCTACCATCAGCTGGCAACCCGCCTGATGTCAAGATTCTACTTCATCAGCATCAAGCATATCAACCGAGGCCAGAATGCTCAGGCAGACGCCCTCGCTAAGCTGGCCAGTTCTTTGGCGGTCCCGCCAGACACGAGCCTGAATATAACGGTGATCAACTGCCGGCAAGTCCCCAGTGAAATAGAAGTCTTAGCCGACGAACAAGAGGTTGAGGTGCTAGCCGTCGAAGAGGTTCAATAGCCCGATTGGCGAGAACATCTCCTACGGTGGTTCCACCACCAGCAGCTCCCAAAGGAAAAGGAACGGAGAATGAAACTCCTGAGGGTCAAAGACTCTTACGAGATGAGGAACGGAACCTTGTTCCGAATAATGGCAGATGCCCGAAGAAAAGTCCTACTTCGTTGCTTGTCTTCAGCAGAAGCAGGGCAGGTGATGCAAGAAATCCATGCGGGATCAGCTGGAGCACCTCAGGACGGCCCAAAGATGAAAATTGAGATAAATAAATTGGGTTACTATTGGCCCACTATATTTGATGACTGCTGCAAGTTCGCTAAAGCTTGTCAAAAATGTCAAGAGCATGCCAATGTGTCAAGAAGACCTCCAGTGCCACTACATCCAACCTTACCTAGCTGGCCATTTGCTTAGTGGGGCACGGACGTGGTAGGGCCACTGCCAACATCTTCATCAGAGTGCAATTACATCTTGGCAGCTACAGACTACTTCTCCAGATGGGCGGAAGCAGTTGCACTAAGAGATGTGACGGGAGAGCTAGTTGCAAGATTCTTCCGACAGAACATAATATTCCGGTTCGGGATTCCCAGCCGAATTATCTCTGACAATGGCAGCAATTTCAGACATCAGAAGGTTTACCGGCTAGCCGAAAAATACAAGATTGACTGGAGGACATCGTCCCCCTACAACCCTCAAGCCAATGGACTTGCAGAAGCCTTCAACAAGACACTATGCACGTTGCTGGCAAAGACTGTTAAGTCTAATAAAAAGGACTGGGAAGAAAGGATGTACGAGGTGCTCTGGGCCTATCGTACCGTCTATAACACCCCAACCGGTTGTTCGCCATTCTCCCTCGTGTATGGGTCAGAGGCTGTGGTGCTGATTCAATTAGAAGTTCCTTCGCTGCGAGTCGCCATCCAGCATGGACTAGTCAGTAGTGAATAAACCAATGCATAAAGAAGATTGGAAGAGCTCGCCGAGCTCGAAGGAAAGTGCCTCCGGGCACAACAAAACATCCAACGCTACCAAGCTCACATGGCCCATGCTTTCGATAAGCTGGTCAAAGGTCAATAATTTAAGAAAGGAGACTTGGTGATGGTCAAGAGAAGAGAAGTGATGGCCTCCAATCCCAAAGGGAAGTTGGTCGAAAACTGGGTCGGACCATACATCATCCACCGAGTATATGAGGGAGGTGCTTACATCCTAGTGGACCACAAAGGAGTCATCCAGTTCTCCCCACTCAATGGGAAGCATATGAAGCTATATCATACGGCACAACCCACATTCCCCGAGTGATCGGAATACCTTTCCTTGGTCTAATGGCACTCTACCCTGACCGAGCTACCCCCACCTTGGTTCAGTGGCATTCCGCCCTGACCGAGCTACCCTCACCTTGGTCTAGTGGCACTCCGCCCTGACCGAGCTACCTTACCTTGGTCTAGTGGCACTCCACCCTAACCGAGCTACCTGTTGACACCCGGAAAATGAACAAGGGTGAAAGCATAATTGAAAAGAAGATCTGACCAACAATGAAAGACTAATGATGAAGTTTATCAACCTTTCACCCGGCTAAAGCCCTTGTCGGCCAAAGCTGATGCCTGGTGCCAATGTCACTCAGACGGCAGTACTGATAAAGCAGCAATCACCTGACTAATGAGATCTTCCAGCCCTTTAAGAAGAGCTATGCTACTGCTTCGTCCAAGAAGTCACAGACGATATGTCAAGATAAGTCAGATGTCGGCTTACTGACGGAAGTAATATGAGATAAAGATGAAGCCAGCACCGGCAGATGAAGATGATAAAGGCTCCTGAGAAGATAGAGCAGAAGAAGAATCGTCTCCACAGATTATGCACCCGGCTGAGGTCTTCCCAGACCAAGGCTGATGTCCGAGCTCGTCGCCATTCGAGTGACGATATTGATAAGATGAAATCCCTATCTACGGACTGATAAAACCCTGTCTGTGGACTGATAAAACCCTGTCTACGGACTGATGAAATCCCTGTCTACGGACTGATGAAATCCCAGTCTACGGACTGATAAAACCCTGTCTACGGACTGATGAAATCCCTGTCTACGGACTGATAAAACCCTGTCTACAGACTGATGAAATTCCTGTCTACGGACTGATAAAACCCTGTCTGCGGACTGATGAAGATTGCGATCGTGATTTCAATACAAGATATTTCATAGATGATAGACCCTTTGGGATGATGATACACTTAAAGAAACCCCAAGTGGGCCTATATGAAGGTGGCGCCGAAAGCCCATGTCGAAGCCCAGATACTGGGGTCGAAAGGTCAAATTTGAGCGCGCCGGAAAGCCTACCTCAAGTGCGCCGTGAAGGCGCCTGTCGAGAAGGAAGAGGAAAGGGGTTATAAAACCCCCTCCCTTCGAAGAAAGAAAAGCGGACGATAGAAATGAGAGAGACCAAAAAAAGGAAGAAGAGAGAAAGCCAGATAGAAAAAGGGGATCGAGAGAAAAAGATAGAGCAATAGAAAGATAGAGAGGGAGTCCCGTTCGGAGAGCAAGAGCCACCCCCCCTTTCAACCAACAGAGAAGAGAAGAAGAAGGAAAGCTCCAGGTGGGCACTGGGGAGGGAGAGGAGTCAATGCTCCACCTTCCCCTCCTCCGTGTTTCTTTCTTTTATCTGATGTAATATAGCGAGTCCTCTCTCGATTTATCAACTGTAGCCGGAGAGTTCCGGCCTTGATTTTTAGCTTTCTGCCTTGCATTTTTCTTTCATGATCAGTGTAAGATTTTCTTTATGCAATGCAATGAAATATTGAGATGGCCCGTCTGGGCATCGATGGGTTAAGACATCCGATCTCTGTCTGTCTCTCTATGTATATGGCCTTTGTCTGAAAGAAATATAGATTAGACTCTTTGGGTTTTGGAGCCGATCGTATGGGTTTGTTCTTCGAAGAGGGACGAGGATGGGACTCCTACCCCTATCCAATGGGTTATTGAGTTTTGTTCTCTTCTTCCCTCTCCGATCTCAATGGATGTTTCCCGATATATATAACCTGAGTTTTCTGACGAGCCCTCTCATGCGGTTCAGGAACCAGAGGTATCAGTCTCTTGGTTTCCTGGGCCGTCCAGCTCTCATAAACGATGATCCGATCTCAGGTCCTCCATTCTAAATATTGAATGCTTAGGGCCTGAAGTTTATACGTTGAGAATCCCCCTTCTCCGTTTGTTTTAATGTCACTGGACTCGTCTGGAGGGGTCGGAGGACAGTCATCTCTTGACTCCCCCAAATGGCCTGCAACAGACAGATAAAACCCTCCACAAGACCAGGTGATGATCTGATTTCTTCCATTTGATTCCCCCGTTCAAATCCCTTGGCATCCTTCTAATAGAAGCCTCCATGAAATTCCCCTTTTCCACTTCTGGCCCGGCATCAATTCGAGCTTGAAATCCCAGAAAACACCCAAACAGAGCATCGTCTTTGAGCTCTGAAACCATGAAACCCTTCTGCATTTCACCCTCTCGGCGTGCAAGTTTCCCCGCCGAGAACCATAAGGCCGAGAGGCCCTCCCCTTCTTTTGGCTAAATGACAACCAGTCTGTTACAACGCTTTCCACGTGAGGCTATATGTGCAACGCTCCCGGCGTGTAGATTCCTGGCGCGGCCAGGAGCGCGCCGGGAAGCCCTCTGCCGAGAGCCCCCTCCTCCTAGCCATTCACCCCCCTTTTTTGCCAAACCTAATACTGCCCCTCTCGGCGCCCCCCCCCCCCCTTTCCGGCGCGCCCAGGAGCCCGCCGAGAAGCTCCAGGCCGAGAGGCCTCCCTCCTTCTTTTGGCCGCCGAGAACCTCCTTGGCCAGCCAAATGACCAGGCCGAGAGCCCCCCCTTGGCCAACCAAATACCAGGTCGAGAACCCCCTTTGGCCAACCCAAGGACCAGGCCGAGAGCCTCCCTTCGTCCATTAAATGTCCAGGCCGAAAGCTCCTTCTTGCCAATCAAGATCATGCAGAGATCCCTCCTTCAATCAGATGAAACCCACTCCGAGGCCCATCTCTGCACCGTTCTTCTTCAAACTTCTTAATCTCCCCTACATCTGTTTAAGGAGATACTCACAGACCATCACTTGTGTCTTGATGAGATACAACAATGGGGAAGACCTCCCCTACAGCTCTCGTCCCGAATCTGGATTTCACCGCTGCCTTATGAACCCAAAGAACCATGTCATTACATGTGTTCTGATGGGTTCCAAGGGAATATTGATCAATAATATGAAGGCAAGATATGTTACTGGGCCTGGTGCCGATCTTTGTTCGGTCGTTGTCCCGGCTCTCCGTGGATGATGACCTATCTTTCCTTGGCATAATCCAGGTTGAGGGAACATGCTGCCGAAATTTACATATCCCCACCAATCGAGTGTGGTATTCTCCTCTAACCTCGCTGGCCCATGGAGTTATGCCCTTGCATGATCTCTGATGGCCCTCCAAAGGGGGATATTAATAAGACATCGCACTCGTACCGGGTGTGTTACATCAGGCTGGTCCCCATCCGGATTCCGGGTTATGTCTATATACCCGATCTTTTGCGGAGCCTATCCTGCCGCTGCATGGGTGGTTTCCTATTCCCCACTTGGCATCATCCAAGATGGTGGGAATATGCCGGCGGGTCTCTCCCGTAATTAATAAACCCCTGCTCTGTTCAAATACGTTTAACGTCTTGCAAGCAGATGAACTTTGTCTCCTTTGAGCATACGGCTTTACCGCTGTCTTCCTCCTACCTCTAGCGTTTAATCAAGGGTTGTCTTCCTTAGGGAGGACGTAATTAACGTCATAGCGTTCAGGGTATGACGGACTTCTAGTCCAGACACGATCACTCACAATCGACTGACCAAGTCAGATCGAGCGCACAATAAAATCGTCACCACGGTGACTGGCACGCCAATAAATCCATAATCAATAAATAAATAAAACAAATAAACAAATAATAAACCAGATAGAATAAAATGTGTTCGAACAAGTCTGGCATGCCCGGTGGGACTTAGTCTCCCTTCATCTTTACGCTAAGGTAGGAGGCCCAGCGGGCCCCCCTCAAATTTCTGATTCCGTGTGTTTCCTTGTTTCCAGGAAACTACGATGACAACACAAATCGCGTCTGTATGCTTCAACAAGCAACCGGTGGACATGCACGTCCAGGAGGGGTACCTGGCGGTACCACTGGCGTTCGGTTCGTTTCCCCCAGCTGTCGGGCTACCCAACTGCTTGGGCGTTGTCTACACCGACCTTCTACAGGTCGATAACGAGGAGCAAGGCGTTGCTGCAAACGCCCCAGTGGAGGCCGCTGATCGCAAGGATGGCTTATCGAAGAAAACGGCCCCCACGGCCGTCGCCTGCTATGTCCATCATGTCCAGAAAAGGGACATGGTCCCCACTGCTGCCCAGAAGGGGAAGAAAACCAACCGGAGGAACCGGTCTACTGCTGTTGATCGTCGCCTTTCCAATTCCGGAAAGACGATAATGATGGGTGCTATTAGGGCGAACCTCGACGGTCGCCCCAGGGGAGTCCGGTCGGACAAAATCGTCCCGACCATCCCAACTGACAACAAGTTCCAGGTTTTGGCCTCTAGGAGGGCCAACTGGGAAGATGCTGAAAGGAAGCCGCTGGCGCCCAAGCCAGCAAAATACAAACAGGTCTGGCGACCGAAGAAGATCCAAAGCTGGGCCCCAGCTGAAGACAGAGAGAACCTCACTGATATCACTGCTGCCCGCCTCAGAGCAGGGGGCAGAAAGGAAATGAAGAGAGATGAAAGCAATGTTGCTGCCAACCGCTGCCAAGTTGGCGATATGAGAAGAAGTGAACCAGTCACTATGCTTACTGCAAGAAGATCAGGAGCCTGTTCCAGACAGGCTGATATCTTCAAATATCCCAGGGCCGAACATCTGAATGCTCGGGTGACAAGACTGGTCTGGCAACAAACGGGCCAGGACAGACTGATGCTCCGACCTGAGCCGCAAAGGCGCAACCCAGAGGAGACTAAGCAAGTAGTCCAAGACTACTTCCACTACCTAGGGAGCTCTGCCCTAGGCCAGCAAAGACTATCCCGTGCCTTGGGCACCAGGGATGATGAAGAAGAAGAAACCTTCCAAGAAATGATGGTCGAAGCCTCTTCCTCCGATTCGAATGACTATGAAGAAGGCCCCAGGGCCGGATATAATGAAGAAAACCTGTACAAGAAAGAAGCCAAAGAAAGAATATCGGTCTTTGACCGGCTCAAATATCCTGACCAGGTGAAAAGAAAGGTCTACAGGCGAAAAGGAAAAATGTAAATCTTCGCCTGCAACATGGCTGGACTGGCCAGGGGGCAAGATATATTACCAACTCAGCAAGATGAATTGCTCAGGCTGGCAACCAGACCTGGTCCTGTCACAAGAAGAGGCCAGGCAGCAAAAGATAAAATGAAAATTGATGATGAAGCCCGCAGGGTTACCACTATGACAGTTAACGTGGTAACAGCGGAAGATGGAGATAACCCCTTCGTTGATGATGCTGAAGGGACTTCTGAAGATATACAAATCCCATCAACCATGGATCCCATGATCCAGATGATGTTCAGAAGATACCAACAGGAGATCAATGCTCTCCGAAGACAGCTCAATGAGAGACAGGAAGCTACATCAGTCTCGAAGAAAGCAGAACCTGCGGGGCAGACATCCAGCTCCACAGAAACAACTATCCTGGCTAATCCTCTATTAGCTGATAAGGGCAAAGCACCGAGTCAACCTGTTCCACAGCAGACAATAGCTCAACCCTCTGTGTCTCAGACACAGCCTACCGCGCCCATCTTGCGCGCCACTGTGATGACAACTCCTCACAGCCAGCAACAAGCCCACTTCTTTCCAGAAGATATAGACCCAGCTGTAGCCCACAAGCAGATGATTGAAAGAATTGTGGAAATGAAGCTGTCAGAAAAGACTGGAGATGATACTAGTGCCTATGATGTGTACAAGGTACCGTATCCTCCCCAGTATGCTGCCAAAAGACTGCCTCCAGGCATCAGCAAGCCGCCAAAGTTTGAGAAATTCAATGGTCAGGGCTCCCCCAGAGAGCATATAGCCTACTATACTACCATCATGGGCGACCTAGCAGTCGATGAAGCCTATCTGCTCAAGTTCTTTGGCTCGTCCCTCACTGGGTTGGCCTTTGAATGGTATTCAAGCTTGTCAGCAGGATCAGTGGTTGATTGGCCCGATATACAGAGAAAATTCCGTGACAGGTTTCATGTCACGGAGAGGGAAATCACAATAGCAGAACTGTATGCTACTAGGCAGAAACAGGATGAAACTGCACTGGAGTACATCAAAAGATGGAGAAATCTAGCCATGAGATGCAGAAGACCTCCTCATCAGGAGGATGCAGTGCAGATATGCAAGCAGAACCTCAGGAGGGAAGTACTAGAAAAAATGATCGGTGCAGATGTCAAAACATTTGACCGACTGAAGAATATAGTGGCGGAGGTCGAGACGTTCTTGTCCAAACGTCCGACCGTCAATGCTCCCGCCATGCAAAAAGGAAAATCCAATGATCGGCGGCCGTCACACTCTGAGGCCAACACCGTCGATTTTAGAACCTTTGAGCAACAAAAAGGGAAGAAAGGGGCAGATGAAGCTCCCCCGATGGCAGATACAGCAGAAAGAAGAGACAAGGTCTCTCTAAGGGACAGGATGAGAAGGGCTTACTCTTTTCCCAAGGATAAGACTGCAGCATTATTTAACTGGGCATATAAGTTCAATAAGGTAACATTGCCTGAGCCGAAGAAGCCCGAAGATGCAGAAAAGAAAGATGATCCGATGTTCTGTCCATTTCACCAGGTGTTGGGGCACCCAATTGAGGACTGTTATGTCTTCAAAGATATCATGGAAGGAATGGTTAAGAAGGGTGAACTGCAGCTGGGAGACTACCAGGTGAAGCCGCCTCGGCCACATGAGCTTCCGCCCTGGAGGGTGGCCGCTAATATGATCTCAATCTATCAACAGCTACCTAAGGAAGCCATTGAAGAATGCACCAGGCACACCTATGAAGCCTGCCTCCTCACCCCATTGAGAGATCAGGAAGGATGGCAGACGGTACCCACAAAAAACAAAAAGAAGACTCCCACAGTCAAAACCAACGGAGCAGTTATCCAGGGTGTCACCCCAAGGCCTGAGTCGCCTCCAATAAAGCCAATATGGCCTACAGTTGAGACCGGACCAGTCATCCGGATCCATACTCGCAACCGGAGGAGACAAACTCCCCTCCCTGCACGTAAAGAAGGAAGCCCTGCGACCAGGCGTCTGCAGCAATATATTAATGAGCTTGATGAGTATGAGCAGAAAAAGCCGAAACACCTGTTGGTGAAAGACTGTATACTCAGGGAGCAGCTCAAAGAATTGAAAATTGAAGAGCAGCCGGAGGCAGAACAAAGAAAAGATGAGACTGAGTCCTTCTGGGGGCAGGAACTAGCAAAGCCAACTTCCCAGAAAAAGAAGAGACGGCCTAAGGCCAAAAAGGGAAAGAAGGTCACGACAGTACAATGCAATACTCTGTCGGTACTCTTTTCCCTGCCCGGGGAGGATGATGAACAAGAAGCATCAGATGTCCCGCTAGAAGCCAATCATGCTGAGGCCTCTACCTCAGCCCATGCAACACGTTCTGGGAGAAAATGGGGGCGTCCGCCACCAGCTAACCATAATATTATGTTCAGAGGGGAGCAACCCTATCAAATCCCAAAACCAGAGGTGCGCGGTGTCCAGGTTCCTCCCCCTGCCAACTTGTACCAAGGAAAAGATAAAGCAGAAGGAGCCCCTTCATTCCTGGAGTTCCTATCCAGCTTAGAAAACGAGCAGCCATCTCATACTGCTCCAGCTAAAAGCAATAAATGCCAGCAGACAGCAACTAGAAAGCATAAACAGCATGAGGAAAATGAAGAAAATAGCCCTCTAGCAAAGCCAGGGGCGGTCATTACAGAAGAAGCCCTCTGGGAGACCGATGAAGAAAATGAAACTGGGACTGGGCAGCAAAGGCCACAGGCACCACATGAACCTCCAAGACCCTGGTGGGCAGAGGAAATGAGGCTGTCTAATGTTCGGGTTGGCAGTCGAATCATGAAAATGTTGAAGAAGCTCCCCACCAGATTCTCCATCTGGGAGATACTCTCTCTGAGTAAAGAGGCCCGCCAAGCAATTGTGGATGCCCTGCAGTCGCCGGCACAATATGAAGCACTCTTGGCAGAAGTGAATGCTGGACCATCAGTCACGTTCACAGAAGATGATATGCTGATCCCAAATGCCAGTCACAACAGACCGTTGTATATGAGGGGCTCCCTGAACTGTCAGTCACTGAGCCGGATACTGATAGATCCCGGGGCTGCTATAAATATTCTCCCGTATCGCATCTATCAGAAATACTACTTTGATCTGCAGCTTACCAAGGTCAGAGACATGAAGATTGCCGGGTTCAACCAGAAATGTGAAACACCTCTCGGGGTGGCTGATTTCAACCTCACATTGGGCGACCTCACTACCGTGGTACGATTCTATGTGATCGACTCCAACACCACGTATAAGGCCCTGTTGGGGAGACCGTGGCTGCATGAATATCAGATAGTGCCATCCACGCTACACCAATGCATAAAATACTGCCATGAAGGAAAGGAAGAAAGGGTGTTTGCAGACCTACATCCCTTTGAAGTGTTCGAGTGCCATATGCTCGATGCATCCTACTACACCGAGGTGTCACAAAAGGATGAAAAGAAAGAGGCTGTAATCAGCCAGAAGAAGCCGGCGACGAAGGCAAAAGCTTGGTCTCCACCGCCACCCAGGGGCTATGTTGAAAAGCATGAAGTAGCTCACATCTCTTATGCTGATGATTTTGCTCGGATCACCCCTCCTAGCATCCATCCAGATAGCACTGATCAAGAAATGAAAGAAAGGTGCATACAGGTGAAGGTCCCACGAGGTTTAATCAAACCCGTCGCCAGCCTAGATTACCAAACAGTGCTGCCACTGAAGACTATGGAAATCCCTCGCTTCTGCGAGCCACCTACCATATTCTACACTGGGGAGGCAGTCGAAGAAGATGATCAAGACTGCATGGTCCCTGAAGAAGCCACAAACCAGATGGTGCCGATTACAGGCTTGGAGTATACTACCCAGCGGGTTTCGCAGATGTTCTCCAAGATGCAAATGCCATCACTACAATCTGCAGCCTAGAAGAAAGCATTCAGGGAGCTATGGGATCCGCCTCGAGATAATAAGGAACTGAGGAAGATCACACAGCATCCGGGATTGGGTTATACCCTTCAAGAATATTATAAAGCCGAGGTGGATGGCATCTCTACCTTCTACCAGCATGGAGACTCCCCTGGGATAGGATATGATCAATATCCCTTTGAGGATGAAGAGATTATGTATCAAACCATAACAGACAATGAAGCCCAAGATGACCAGCCAGAAGCAGGGATGTCTGATAAAACTGAGAGGGGTCGGTGCTGGAAGGACCCATCCTGCAAGGAGGATCTATTCCAGGCCGAAGCACAATTTGATACGGGAACTCCGGATGAAGACCAGATGGCCAAAGAACTGAGAGAATGCCTGGAATTTGAGCGCATTCTGGAAGAAGTCCGGGCTCTACAGAAAGATGACCTTTCAGGGGAGCCTGCAACAGAAAGATCCCTAAGAGCGGAAGATTCCACTTTTGAATGCTCTTCTGAACCAGTCTCGTCCTCGGGGCAGACTGAACAGAATCCGATGGTATCGGCCTTATATGATAAGCTGACATCCGCTGATGAGCAGGATGACGACACAGAAGAACATGAAACTAAAGAGGATTATATTCCGGGAGGCTTTATTGATTTGCAAGAAGCCCCACCCGAAGTTGAGGACGGAGGCCAGGCCACCGTCGATGAGCTGATAGAAGTGAATCTGGGGTCAGCGGATGAGCCAAGGCCGACATTCCTCAGTGCACTACTAGAACCAGCTGCCAGATAATAGTACATACAGTTTCTGAAAGAGTTCTGAGACTGCTTTGCATGGACATATGATGAAATGCCGGGACTGAGCTCTGATGTGGCACAGCACCGATTGGCGATAAACCCGGGGGTAAGCCCTATAAAGCAGCCTTCCAGGAGGATGCGTCCTGAACTGATAAATCAGATCAACAAAGAAGTCGACAAGCCGATTGATGTAGGCTTTGTTGAAGAAAACCAGTATACTACATGGCTGGCCAATATAGTGCCCGTGAAGAAGAAAAATGGGCAGATCAGGATATGTGTAGATTTCAGGGACCTGAATAAGGCTTGTCCAAAAGATGATTTCCCAGTACCAATTACTGAGGTAATGATCGATGCAACCACTGGCCATGAAGCCCTGTCATTCATGGATGGGTCATCCGGATATAACCAGATCTGGATCGCTGAAGAAGATAGAGTGCACACTGCATTCCGCACTCCGAAGGGGATATTCCACTATAAAAGGATGCCGTTCGGCCTCAAGAATGCTGGCGCTACTTACCAAAGAGCTATGACAAAGATCTTTGATGATTTGCTCTTCAAAAAGGTAGAGTGCTACATTGATGACCTGGTGGTGAAAATCAGCAGAAAAGAAGACCATTTGCAGGATCTGAGAGTAGTGTTCCAGAGGCTGCGCAAATATGAGCTCAAAATGAACCCTATGAAATATGCCTTTGGCGTGTCCAGTGGAAAATTCCTTGGGTTCATTGTCCGTCATAGGGGCATTGAGATTGACCCATCCAAGATTAAAGCTATCCAGGAGCTCCCTCCACCAAGGAATCTCCACGAGCTGAGATCTTTACAAGGGCGTTTGGCCTACATCCGACGATTCATATCGAATCTGTCGGGGAAATGCCACCCTTTTCACAAGCTCATTATGAAAGATGTGCCGTTCCTCTGGGACGATGGCTGTCAGGAAGCCTTTGGGAAGCTGAAAGAATATCTCAAACCCCTCCAATGCTGGGGGCACCTATTAAGGGCAAACCCCTGATACTGTACATTGCAGCCACACACTGTTCCCTGGGGGCAATGCTAGCACAGATAAATGAAGAAGGCAAAGAGCAGGCTCTATACTACCTGAGTAGGAGGCTGATCAGAACTGAAGAAAGTTACACCTATATAGAGAAGACATGCTTAGCACTAGTCTTTGCCGTTAAAAAGCTCCGGCACTATATGTTGTCACATGAAATCATATTGATATCTGTAGCAGATCCACTCAAATACATACTGACTCAACCAGTACTGAAAGGCCGGTTGGGAAAATGGGCAGTAATTCTGATGGAATTCGATATCACATATATACCCCAGAGGGCAATAAAAGGACAGGCTGTGGCCGATTTCTTCGCAGAACATCCTGTGCCAGAGAATGATATGTTAGGGACTGAGTTACCCGATGATGAGACACTAGAAGCCTGCCAGGCTCAGTCAACTATGTGGCAGCTATTCTTTGACGGAGCATCTAGAACAGAGACGGACTCCGATGGAAAGATCAGAATACGGGCCGGAGCCGGTGTTGTGCTGAAATCGCCGGAAGGGGAGGTTGTGCATACTTCCTGTTCTATAAACAAGCCCTGCACTAATAATGAAGCCGAGTATGAAGCTCTGATAATCGGACTGCATATAAGCCTCAACATGGGTATCCAGATGCTTCAGGTATTCGGGGATTCAATGTTGATAATAAAACAAATCCAAGGGGAGTTCGAAGTGCGGAAGCCGGAGTTGAACCCCTATCACCAAAAAGCTGTGCGCCTCATGGTGAAATTCTATCATATTAAGCTCGAGCATGTGGGCCGTGCACATAATGCCCAGGCTGATGCATTGGCAAAGCTAGCCAGCTCAATAGCAGTCCCACCAGATGAGACACTGAACATTGTTGTTATAAATCGGCGGCAAGTCCCCAGCATGCTAGAAGGCTGCCCCGAAGAAAATGAAGTCGCCACGATCAGTACAGAACAGGCATCTGATTGGAGACAACACCTGCTACAATGGTTTTTACACCAACAGCTGCCGCAGAAAAGAGAAGAAAAGATGAAACTCTTGCGAATCAAAGATTCTTATGAATTCAGGAATGGGACTCTGTTCCGAATAATGGCAGATGCACGCAAGAAGATTCTGCTCCGCTGCCTGTCCACTGAGGAAGCTTGGCAAGCGATGAAAGAAGTACATGCTGGGATAGCAGGTGCCCACCAGGCTGGCCCCAAGATGAAGATAGAAATCAAGAAGCTGGGCTACTATTGGCCCACTATGTTTGAAGACTGCTGCACATTTGCAAAGTCATGCCAGAAGTGTCAGGAGCATGCTGTTGTGCCTAGAAGGCCACCTACGATTGTACACCCTACAGTCCCTAGCTGGCCGTTTGCACAATGGGGAACTGATGTAGTCGGTCCACTACCGACTTCCTCGGCCGGGCATAAGTATATACTGGCCATAACAGATTACTTCTCCCGATGGGCGGAAGCTATAGCACTAAGAGAAGTTACTGGTGAGCTGGTCGCCAGATTCATCAAGCAAAACATCATCTTCCGGTTTGGGATCCCCAGCCGAATAATATCTGACAATGGGAGTCATTTCAGAAATCAGAAAGTTTATCGGCTTGCCGAGAAATATAAGATCTAATGGAGGACTTCCACTCCTTACAATCCACATGCAAATGGATTGGCAGAAGCTTTCAATAAGACTTTGTGCACCCTGCTAGCCAAAGTCATCAGTGCCAATAAGAAGGATTGGGAAGAAAAGATGTATGAAGCTCTGTGGGCGTATCGCACCGTCTTCAAAACACCTACAGGGTGCTCACCATACTCCTTGGTATACGGCTCAGAGGCAGTAGTCCCACTAGAGTTGGAAGTCCCGTCACTCAGAGTGGTAGTCCAATATGAGCTGGCCCATGGCGAACAAACCAATGCAGAAAGAAGATTAGAAGAATTGGCTGAATTGGAAGGGAAGCGCCTCCAAGCTCAGAAGAATATCCAGATGTATCAGGCCCGCATGGCCACCGCATTCAACAAACTCGTAAAAGGGCGAGAATTCAAGAAGGGTGACCTTGTCATGGTCAAGAAAAAAGAAGTCATGGCGTCCAACCCGAAGGGAAAGCTAAATCCCAATTGGGAAGGTCCATATGTGATACAAAGGGTCTACATAGTTGTTAATCATCGAGGGGAGATCCAATTCTCACCACTCAACGGTAAACACCTGAAGCTGTATCATGCTGCACAGCTGATATTCCCTGAGTAATCGGGCAAGAGATACCCTTTTCTTGGCCTAGCGGCACTTCGCCCTAGCCGAACTACCCTTTCTTGGCCTAGCGGCACTCCGCCCTAGCCGAACTACCCTTCCTTGGTCTAGTGGCACTCCGCCCTAGCCGAGATATCCTTTCCTTGGTCTAGCGGCACCCCGCCCTAGTCAAGATACCTCTTCCTTGGCCTAGTGGCACTCCGCCCTAGCCGAACTACCCTTCCTTGCTCTAGTGGCACTCCGCCCTAGTCGAGATATCCTTTCCTTGGCCTAGTGGCACCTCGCCCTAGCCGAACTACCCTTTCTTGGCCTAGCGGCACTCCGCCCTAGCCGAACTACCCTTCCTTGGTCTAGTGGCACTCCGCCCTAGCCGAGATATCCTTTCCTTGGTCTAGCGGCACCCCGCCCTAGTCAAGATACCTCTTCCTTGGCCTAGTGGCACTCCGCCCTAGCCGAACTACCCTTCATTGGTCTAGTGGCACTCCGCCCTAGCCGAGATATCCTTTCCTTGGCCTAGTGGCACCCTGCCCTAGTCAAGATACCTCTGCCTTGGCCTAGCGGCACTTCGCCCTAGCCGAACTACCCTTCCTTGGTCTAGCGGCACTCCGCCCTAGCCGAACTACCCTTCCTTGGTCTAGTGGCACTCCGCCCTATCCGAGATATCCTTTCCTTGGTATAGTGACACTCCGTCCTAACTAGGCTACCACTCATCGTGATCATGTGCCGTCACGGTCTGACACCCTCTAAACAAGTAGGGGGGGATAAAAAAAAATATAAATATATATATATATATATATATATATATAAATGGGGTTAAAAATAGAGATACCCCGCCAGTCTTGTTCAGATATTCTGAACAAGGGCAAAAAAATGGCCGAAACCCAGCTGTGGTGAAAACCCGAAAGGGCACTGCAGGCAAAATCGGGTACCCCGCTTGCGAAAACCCGAAAGGGCGCACGGGCAAAAGCAAGAGGGGGCTGGCTCTGGTGAAAACCCGAAAGGGCGCTTGGGTCGGTAATGTGGTAACCACGAAGAGACCCGCATATCTCTTTACGTCCCGCCGTGATAAAATCCATCCAGTTTAGACCTTACGTCTATCCTGATGAAACCTATAAAAATCCTTGCATTGGTATAAACCCAATACCGATGATGAAACCCGTTGCTGATTGATTGGCGCATTGCCCGATCAGTAATGAAATCTGTCCAGTTTAGACCTTACGTCTATCCTGATGAAACCTATAAAAATCCTTGCATTGGTATAAACCCAATACCGATGATGAAACTCGTTGCTGATTGATTGGCGCATTGCCCGATCAGCAATGAAATCTGTCCAGTTTAGACCTTACGTCTATCCTGATGAAACCTATAAAAATCCTTGCATTGGTATAAACCCAATACGGATGATGAAACCCGTTGCTGATTGATTGGCGCATTGCCCGATCAACAATGAAATCTGTCCAGTTTAGACCTTACGTCTATCCTGATGAAACCTATAAAAATCCTTGCGTTGGTATAAACCCAATACCGATGATGAAACCCGTTGCTGATTGATTGGCGCTTTGCCCAATCAGCGATGAAACCTGTCCAGTTTAGACCTTACGTCTATCCTGATGAGACTTATGAAACCCTTGCATTGATGTTAGCACCCACATCAATGATGATATATGCACAAGCTGTGCCTATCAGTTATAGAATCAAAGTTTCAATAAAAAGAAAAGGGAAAAGAAAAGAAGAGACAAAATGGGGTTAAAAATAGAGATACCCCGCCAGTCTTGTTCAGGCATTCTGAACGAGGGCAAAAATGGCTAAAACCCAGCTGTGGTGAAAACCCGAAAGGGCACTGCATGCAAAATCGGGTACCCCGCCACGTGAAAATCCGAAAGGATGCGTGGGCAAAAGCAAGAGGGGGCTGGCTCTGGTGAAAACCCGAAAGGGCACTTGGGTTAGTAATATGGTAATTCAAAAAGTTCCGTGCCAACCGGCACGATACCTTCATCTGCCTTCATTGGTAAAACCTTCCGTCGATCATATGGCTCCATGCCCCACCGATGATAAAGCCTTTCTGGGACAGACCTTACGTTTGCCCTGGTGAAATCCACATGCCCCATTCGCATGTCCCACAAACAATGAAATCCATCACTGTTCTGATGAAACCTATACATTCTTGGCAGAGTCCCACCTGCGATAAACCCTACTCGGCTTAGACCTTTCGTCTATTCTGAGGAAACTTATAAACCCTTCTTGCATCGATATAAATCCAATATCGATGATGAAATCAAATGTTGATCGATTGGCACCCCGCCCGATCAATGATAAAACCCTACTCAGTTTAGACCTTTCGTCTATTCTGAGGAAACTTATAAATCCTTCTTGCATCGATATAAACCCAATATCGATGATGAAACCAACCGTTGATCGATTGGCACCTCGCCCGATCAATGATAAAACCCTACTCAGCTTAGACCTTTCGTCTATTCTGAGGAAACTTATAAATCCTTTTTTGCATCGATATAAATCCAATATCGATGATGAAACCAACCGTTGATCGATTGGCACCTCGCCCGATCAATGATAAAACCCTACTCAGTTTAGACCTTTCGTCTATTCTGAGGAAACCTATGAAAATCCTTGCATCGATATAAACCCAATATCGATGATGAAATCAACTGTTGATCGATTGGCACCTTGCCCGATCAATGGTGAAACCCTACTCAGTTTAGACCTTTCGTCTGTTCTGAGGAAATTTATGAACTCTTCTTGCATCGATATAAACCCAATATCGATGATGAAACCGGCTGTTGATTGACTGGCATCTTCGCCCGATCAATGATAAAACCCTATTCAGTTCAGACCTTACGTCTGTCTTGATGAAAACCACATATCCTGTAATCGTCTCACCTGCTATAACCTCTACCCAGTCTAGACTTTCCGTCTATTCTGATAAGGCCCTTTCTTTCACATTCCTGCAGATTGTCTCCCTCACAGCACATATTGCCAAGAGGAACATTTGCCGCTACCAACAGAATCCGGTTTAAGCACCTCTTCGGATGCCGTCACGCGGTGGAGCGAGTTCCCCATCCTTTCTCTGAAGGGGTGGCCGCTCTCCTGCCAGATACGAGCCATTCGCATGAGGGGTTTGCTAAAACCACTACCCCACTTCCCTGAAGTGATAAAACCACATGGAAAAGAAGGTGGATACACATAAAGTAAAATTTTTCCTTTCATTAAGAAGTGAGTACATGAAGGGCCCCGAGGGGACATTGTATCACAAAAGAGCAAAAAAAAAAAAGAGAGAAGAAGAAAAGAAAAAGAAAATGATTCATGACTGCTGGAAGATATCCTCGAATGCCAGAAGACCCACAGAAGGGGCGGCTCCTAGTTCATGAAGCCGAGCCTCCTCTTCCTGCAGTCGAACAGACTGGTCTCGAAAGGATGCCACCTGCCCCTCTAGTAAAGCTGCTTCTTCCTTGAGCTGCGGTCGAGAAGTTGTTAGCTGTGGCAGCTCAGCTCGGAGATCAGACAGTTCAGCTTCCAGGATAGTTATCCGGTCGAGCACGAAATGTTCCCGCTCCGCCAAAGACTGCATTTGACACTGTCGCTCCTGAAGGATAGAGTTCATCTTTGCCAGCTCGGACTTGCACTCCATTCTTTGCAACTTCAAGGCTGCCAATCTGTCCGACATGATGTGTGTCAAGAAATCCCGACGATGAACAAACTTTAACAACAAAAGAACCCGCTGGGCCCATACTTCTGTGGGACATCCCATCGCCTGTAAGCCGGCGGTGAAGCGCCCGGCTATCTCCTTCAACTGTGAATAAGTTAGTCCAGGTTGGGACTCCACCAGTTGACGCAGCATGCCCAGATGTTGCCAGACAAAACTTTCAGGGGAAGTGAAGCCAGGCGAAGGAAGAGGAGCTACTTCAAAAGTTACTTCACTGTCTATATCCGCCCATAGGGTGATATCCGGCTGCGAAGAAGAAGACGGCAGGTCTGCCGAAGCCACCAACTGAGCTTCGCCCATAACCTCTGAGGTGGCCGGGAGATCTTCCACCTCCATCTCCTCGGAGGCGACCATCGGAATACTCTCGGATGCAACTTCAGGCATCTCCTCCTCAGATTCTGAAAATACGGAAGCAGATTCCGTGGCCGTTGTAGGCGATACTCCCAGTTCTGCAACAGATACCTCTCCTTCTTCCATTTCGGTGCCCAGCCCCTGCAATGTCAAGTCTGCGGGGACCACGGTCTGAAGAGGCAAAGGTTCGCTCTCCATGACTGATACTGTGGGAACTGTTGATTCTAGAGCGATGGTCATCACTGCAGTTGGTATAAAGGCAGAACCCCTGGCTGGGTCCATTTCAGCTCTAAAATCCAAAGCCTTGATGAGAGCCGGACCTTCCCCTGCATTCCGCAGGTCCAATGATGCTAAGTCTGTGGAGGACTGCACCCTCACCGGCACAGGGTGAATTATCTCAAGAACGGTTGCCGAAGCAGGAACAATAGCCAATGTGCCAGATAAAGTGGCTTCAACAGCTGCACTCGTAGCCGGGAGGGCAACGGGGGATTCCTGTGAACGAATCAATGCAGCGTCAAGCAGCAGATAAAGATGGAGAAAATGAAACCATAAAGGGAAAAGACTCACTTTTAAAGTGATGCCAATATCCTCAAAAGGTTGCAGGGAAGAAGAAAGCTCCGCTGATGCGACCACAAAAGGGGGAGTTATATCTGCCTCGGTATCCAGAGCGGCGAGCTCTTCCGGTAATTCTTCTCTAGAAAATGGCACTGGCAGCTTGGGGGGTGTAAATGATAAGACAATGGCGGTACACACGGATGGGGCCTCTGGTCTGGAGGCATCCTCCGTGTCGCTCCAGCTGAAATCTGTTTCTTCTCCACCTGCCTCAGAAGCGGCCGCAAAGCTACCGGAAGAGATTTCTACTCTGTCCATGGGCGGGGCCATCAATTCTAACATCTGCTTGTAGGAAGACCTGGTAACTATGCGCCTTTCGGGAGCGGGGCCCCATTTCGCCTGGGTCTTATAACCCTCCCGCGGCTGAGTAATATCGCCAGCCGCTCCTGTAATCTCAGTCTCCTCCCCGGCCATCACTATAAAGAAAAGCCTGTGAGAGGGACGATGAAAGATAGTTGAAATGAACATAAAAAGATGAAAAGGAAATGCTTACCCTCCGTCTCACTAGTCGGCGTGGGAGAGGGCAACCTGGTCTCCACCTCGGAGGGCGCCGCGGCTGGCTCTTGAGCTGTGCAAAAAGGAGTGGTCAGATTTAAACACTCCTCTGAAATTCAGCAAGAGAGAATGAAGAATGTAATGGCAGAATACTGATGTTACTCTGAACTGATGCCTGAGCAGCCTCCTTCTGAGTTTCGAACTCATCAAATGAGGGAATGTAAGGGAGAGGGGTCCCGGTGTCCATCACTACCGAAGCCGATTGTTGAGCCTGAGCTTTCTTGGCCCTCCTGGCCTTCCCAACTGCAGCCTTGACTGCAGAAGCCTTCCTCTTCTTGCCAGGAGGCAGGGGAGTAGTAGTCGATGCTGCTACAGGGACTTCAAAATAAGTGGGCTTCTCAGCCTGCGCAATAATCTTCCTGTAGAGCCCCTGCCGCTTTATGTCGGGCCGGTCTGTTAAGAACGGCAGAAAGATGATGGGATCAATAGATGCAAAATCCAGATGCTAAACAGAAAACACTGCAGTCAGAAGGGAAAATATTATACCTGCTGGTCCATCATAAAATACAGAGAGCGGCCAGTACAGATAAGCCACGTCTTTGGAGCGGGAAGCAGCCTCCTTGATAAGCCAGCAAACATCGCCGAATATCTGGCATTTCTCCACTAAAGCTGCCAGGTCATTATGGCCATGAAAATCAAGGCAGCGAAACAAGTCAAGATGGTCCATGCCCCAGCCATCGACATAATGAAATGATATAAACAGCGGCTTGTTCAAAATGCCAGCTATCGGGCTTTCTGCAGATAATCCATGCAAATTCAGCAGAATGAACAGCCAGGACGTTTGCTTATAATACGTCTGAGTTCTATCTTCCTGGCGTACAAACGTCCTATACGGATGAAATTTATAAATTGGACCCCTCCAATGAGCTACTGCTGGGAGCGGCTCTTCAACAGGAAATGGATACTGTTGTGCCTCCAAGCGATCATCTCCTATATGGCACAGATGTTTCAGGGTCTTCATGAAATTGTCTTCGTTAATAGCAGCAAAAACAGGAGCGGGGGGCACAGAATTCTTTTCCTTCAGAGCTCGACGCTGGGCCAGATAGTTCTCTGCCTCCCTCGGGTTCTGCGAATAAAGCTTCCTCAGATGGGCCTCGGGGATTTCAAACACCGGCCCAGGCTGCTGTTTCCGGAAAGAGCGCTCTACTACATCCCAGAAAGCACCCCTGCCATCCCTGAAAAAGCCGGTCCGAATGTTCCACCATTTGATATATTCTGATGTTACCCGGGGAACACGGTTGGAGACGGTGGGCACCCTGAAAATTGCGTCGTCCTGACGATGATAGAAATCCCACCACAACCGGCCATCGCCAACAATGGTGGACCCGTGCTTGGCCCTGCTATCCAGGGGAAATTGAGCAACTGATGTAGGGATGTGCTGGTCATAACCAAAGTTCCACCCAAATCGAAACGGATAGTATGGCTCCAACAGAAGTAGGCCACACTTTCTGTAAACCAAAACACTAGGCCAAATTGCCATGGCCCATCTCACCAGCTCCGGTTCCAGGATTGGCCGAGCAGTGTTGACCCCTGAGACAGGGTGGATATATGTCTCTATCTCCTCCAGCTTGCATTCTCTTTGAGGATCAATCAAAGGAGCTGAACCTGCGGCCAAGCTCCAGAAATGTATGCTGCCAGGGGCGTCCACTGGTACTCTTATCAGCCGGCCCCTTATTTTAAATAGCTGATCATAAAAGGGACCAGGCTCAGCGCTGGCAAATTCAACCATCCTGGGTGACACTGTGTCCACCTGCAAGGTTCTCGGAGCTAATTCAGGGAATATACTGCAGACCCAGGCATTGAAGAAATGAAAAGGACCCACGGTCCTCAAAGAATGGGGAGTCCGATGCTTGTACAGGTCCCCCAAAGATTTATAGATGAAACACAGGGCCACTGGGCAGAGCGACAGCTTCATCCCCCAGGCCATCTGACAAGCTGGATATATGGCCTCTGGCGAAATGACTGTCTCGTCCCCTTGTGGAAGAGCAAAAGTACACAGCCAGAATGTGAAATAAGCTGCATAGTGTGTTATGGGATCTACCCCTGCCGGGTTGGGACCACCTTTGCCCGCATGGCGCAATGAAGATGGCAGTGCCGATTTATAGCGGGGAGCTCTTATCTGCTTGCTCGCAACAGGACCCATGGAGGGGAAATCTGCATATTTCAGGGGACCGTCGAAGAAGTAGTGGAGCCACTGCCCGATCCGGACCCTCAGTTTGCTACCTTTCTCTCCGGGATGATAGCCTTTGGAGGATCCTCTACTATATGCCAGACAGATGGAGCGATAGACCTTCATCAGATATCGGTAAGAGAAGCCAAGGGAATACTTGCCTTCTCCATCAGAGCTGTCTTTCTCGGAGTCCGCCAAGTAGACTTCTTCATACGGTTCACCGTCAATAGGCAGACCGAAAGCCATGATAAACTCCAGAGGTCTAGGGATGTCTCACCCTCTGCTGTATAAAAAGTGTTGAACAAAGGACAGAACACTTCAAACATCCCACAGCATAACCCTCTGGAGATGGGATATCGGAATCTGGAAGCAAAAACACTGTGGTATACTCCCGCTCTGATCAGCAGAGGGGCATATTCCGTCAGAACAAACTCGGTAAATTCTACTGCCCCTACTCGGAATAGATGGGAGTCATTGATCTTGCAGTCTCCGAGCCAGCCAGCCGACAAATGGTACTTGAACTGAATGGCCGAGCAATTTAGCACGAAGGGCTCTTCGCGATATCCCCACTTTATAGGTGCCAGGCACATACCATAGCCGGGCTTCTCCCTATTAACTCGGCCGCCAGCATTGTCCCACCGAGCAGGTGTAAATTCCGGTGCCCGGGTAAGCATCTTCTTCTCCGGTTCTAGCTCCGATATTCCAAGAACTGTATCCCAGTCCCGCTTCTCCCCGGGAAGATATATAGCCTTGCTGCGATACACTGATTCCTTCATGCTATCCCGCTCGGCAAGGATGGCAGCTTCAACTACGCGAGCTATCCGATAATCTCGCAAGCCACCCACTGTGAAGGTCCGGATGAACGGCATCAAGTGGCGATCCTTCGGGAAGTCTGGCCGGTAATTATTATCCCGCCTGAAGCATGTCTCGGTCGCCGTGGAGTATACCCGGGCCGTCGACATTGTGTCAGTTTCAGAATCAGATGATTCGTCAACTAAAGCTATTCTATCATATCCATAATCCAAGCTGTGCACGTTCAACCAATTTACTGTGGCCCGAGATATGTCTGGCTAGGCCGATGAACTAGCTCCAACAGCTCCGGAAGATGCAGCAGCAGAGCCAGAAGCCATTGCTATATCTGTAAACAAAAGAAGAAATGTGGATTAAAAGTCAGTCTTTTAAGGATTGCAACATGAGATTCTATAAAAATTTCGGCAGCATCTCCCCTTATTCAGGATCTGCCCAAAAAGAATAGGGAGTCACCAACCAAGAGGGGGTGATCCCGGAAGCAAAGGGATTAAATCCCCAAAAGACGTCACCCGGGACGGAGGGACTCGCGGCCACGGCCGAGAGGATGAAGACGGCTCGCGCCGAAGGGAGGAAATGGAAAAAAACTGAAGAGAGAGAAAGGCTGGTGAAGAATGAAGAAAAACAGGCCGTCGGCGGCCTAAATAGGGGCCCAGGCGACCAGGTTCTCGGCGCGGTGAAACGCGCGTCGAGAACCTCTAGGTCGAGAGCCCCCGGCGGCCAGAAGGCGCGCCGAGAAGCCCCCAGGCCGAGAAGCCCCCAGGCCGAGACCCCTCTGCGGCCAGGGCGCGCCGAGAAGGCCCCCAGGCCGAGAAGACCCCAGGCCGAGACCCCTGCGCCAGGGCGCGCCGAGAAGGTCCAGGCCGAGAGCCTGGCCAACCAGGTTGCGCCGAGAGGCCCCTGCGCCGAGAAGCTTCGCGCCGGGAGGTCCTGCAGGCCGAAAAGCCCCAAATGCTAAAAATAATGACAGAAAATATGAAAAGAAGAAACATCGATGTGCAGAATACTGTTACAGCGAGATGATCAGGTTTGAGAACTGAATTGAAGACAAATTGAGGAAGATACCCTCGAATAGTAAAAGACACCTGCAACCCCCGTGGCGCTTATTCTGCGCTTACGCCGCCCGCAGGTGGGGGGCATTTGTTGACACCCGAAAAATGAACAAGGGTGAAAGCATAATTGAAAAGAAGATCTGACCAACAGTGAAAGACTAATGATGAAGCTTATCAACCTTTCACCCGGCTAAAGCCCTTGTCGGCCAAAGCTGATGCCCGGTGCCAATGTCACTCAGACGGCAGCACTGATAAAGCAGCAATCACCCGACTAATGAGATCTTCCAGCCCTTTAAGAAGAGTTGTACTACTGCTTCGTCCAAGAAGTCACAGACGATATGTCAGGATAAGTCAGATGTCGGCTTACTGACGGAAGTAATATGAGATAAAGATGAAGCCAGCACCGGCAGATGAAGATGATAAAGGCTCCTGAGAAGATAGAGCAGAAGAAGAATCGTCTCCACAGATTATGCACCCAGCTGAGGTCTTCCCAGACCAAGGCTGATGTCCGAGCTCGTCGCCATTCGAGTGACGATATTGATAAGATGAAATCCCTATCTACGGACTGATAAAACCCTGTCTGCGGACTGATAAAACCCTGTCTACGGACTGATGAAATCCCAGTCTACGGACTGATAAAACCATGTCTACGGACTGATGAAATCCCTGTCTACGGATTGATAAAACCCTGTCTACGGACTGATGAAATTCCTGTCTACGGACTGATAAAACCCTGTCTGCGGACTGATGAAGATTGCGATCGCGATTTCAATACAAGATATTTCATAGATGATAGACCCTTTGGGATGATGATACACTTAAAGAAACCCCAAGTGGGCCTATATGAAGGTGGCGCCGAAAGCCCATGTCGAAGCCCAGATACTGGCGTCGAAAGGTCAAATTTGAGCGCGCCAGGAAGCCTACCTCAAGCGCGCCGTGAAGGCGCCTGCCGAGAAGGAAGAGGAAAGGGGTTATAAAACCCCCTCCCTTCGAAGAAAGAAAAGCGGACGACAGAAAAGAGAGAGACCAAAAAAAGGAAGAAGAGAGAAAGCCAGATAGAAAAAGGGGATCGAGAGAAAAAGATAGAGCAATAGAAAGATAGAGAGGGAGTCCCGTTCGGAGAGCAAGAGCCACCCCCCCTTTCAACCAACAGAGAAGAGAAGAAGAAGGAAAGCTCCAGGTGGGCACTGGGGAGGGAGAGGAGTCAATGCTCCACCCTCCCCTCCTCCGTGTTGCTTTCTTTTATCTGATGTAATATAGCGAGTCCTCTCTCGATTTATCAACTGTAGCCAGAGAGTTCCGGCCTTGATTTTTAGCTTTCTGCCTTGCATTTTTCTTTCATGATCAGTGTAAGATTTTCTTTATGCAATGCAATGAAATATTGAGATGGCCCGTCTGGGCATCGATGGGTTAAGACATCCGATCTCTGTCTGTCTCTCTATGTATATGGCCTTTGTCTGAAAGAAATATAGATTAGACTCTTTGGGTTTCGGAGCCGATCGTATGGGTTTGTTCTTCGAAGAGGGACGAGGATGGGACTCCTACCCCTATCCAATGGGTTATTGAGTTTTGTTCTCTTCTTCCCTCTCCGATCTCAATGGATGTTTCCCGATATATTGTGGAACGCACTAAAATTTCGATGGGATGAGAATATCAGGGTATCGATGGTCTTTTTATCGGTTTATCTAGTGCGAGGGCGTGCCAGTCACCTAGGTGACAATGTGTTCGGGCTTCGAGACTGGAGTGGTCTGAAGCCCGGGGTGCGCTCCATCTGACTGATCAGACGATTGTGGATATCGGGTCGGGACTGGAGACCCGCCGCGCCATAAAGGCCGCGACGTTAATTACATCCCCTCGGAGAGGGGAAGACCTCTGATTAATCGCCAAGAAAAGGGGTCAAATGACCTAAAGATCATTTTTCATTAAAGCATGCGAGTTGGGTTGACATGATTTAAACCCTCCGCATCGGTATGCAAAACGGTGTTCAAAACCATACAAATATTTGCTACGAGTGCGGCAAATTTAATGCAAGTGCGGGATTAGATCTTGGTATATATATATATCAGTCACTAAGGACCATCCAATATCCGGTCGAGAGTCCGTATTCGAAGCATCGAAGGTAACAACAAAGACATTCGGATATCTACCGTAGGTACGGCACGTTTCATGTGTGTGAGGGATCGGATCCCGGAAGAAATGGGTCAAGCTGATGAACTATCGGCCCGAGAGGTGCACGGATCATGACCATGTCGGGGATCCCGAGGTCCATGTCCGATACCACGGGGCATCATTACACAGTCCGGGGGAGAGGGTTGTTAAGTGTAAGGCCCGAAACTCGACAACGTGCGCCCTCGCACGCGGATCGACCTGCCCGGTCAGGTCGTGGGGGTCAAGGGGGCAACGCCCCTTGCGGGGGTTTTCGGGGGCAGCGCCCCCGGAACAAAATTTGGTTAAGGCGCGGGTAATAGAATTCCTTTCGTTTTTTTTTTTGGGTTTAGTTCTCTTCCTTCGCTTTATTCATCAATTCAAGCCTTTTCTTCCTACTTAGTTAATTCCCTCCCCCCTTTTTTTTAATGAAGCACGCCGGTTGCAGAATGAGTCAAGGGGGCGCGCCGGATAGAGGCAGTAAGGGGGGCGCGCCGGATAGAGGCAGTAAAGGGGGGGGCGCCGGGTGGAGGTACCCATGGGGCGCGCCGGTTGGGGCGCGCCGGTAAAGGGGCGCCGTTTTAAGATGTAAATGGAGACGGGGGGCGCGCCGGATAAGGGGCGCCGTTTTAAGGTGTAAATGGAGATGGGGGTACGAGAGAGGTGTTAAATCGGCGCGGTGAGGGGTGACAGCGCCGGATTAGGCCACGCCGGGACATCGTTTCGCTCTGTGGACTTGTTTTGCTTTCTGTTCTTGATTCCATGGCCTACAGAAGGATCAATAGTTAGATTAATTGTTCAATTGACACCCTAGATCAATAGGGTGAAGGTTTAAGCATCGTTGATGGTTTGTTAAGGTGAGTGAGCAAGAGGTTTAACTGTTTTATTCGGGGGGTTCAGTTCACAGAGTTTTACTCTGTGTTTCTTTTCTTTCACCCGTGGGCAAATGCTATGATACATTTATTCATTGTTCTTGGTGTTCTTGTATGTTCTTGACCCTGACAAAAATCGGGCAGCACCTCCCCTAGATTGGAAGGGTCTGGGGGAAAAAAATGGGGCGCGCCATGCGGAGAGAACTCCGACGACCCCGAAACATCCCGGTGCGTGCTAAGCAACAACACCAGTAAAGTTACCCCATTTGGGGCCGGAGATCCCGAGGGCTAGCCTACAAGGGAAACCGGTGACCCATGGGTTGTTGTGATCGTATCGACTCCCCTGTTCGGGGCCGGAGGTCCTGAGGGCCAGCCTACAAAGGAACTCCGACGACCCGAGGGTTGCCGTGATCGCGTGGCTGAAGACCGCGTGAGAACTGAAGTCGGCACAAGAACACGGCGGAAGGGAGATCCAAGGGACAGCAGTAAAATGAAGTTAACGCATGCATACGTATATATCTATCTACAGATACATATGTATATATCTACGCATATATGATCCGACGGAAACATATAGACTTGTAAAAGGGAAGGGATGAGCGAGCATCAAAATCGGGTTTCATGAGGGAGATAAGTGAGGATCGGGGTTGAAGGCCCCATGCTTCATTTCCATTTAAACCGAAGAGCTACATCGGGGCTGGACGTCGCCGAGCAGAATACAAGGGGAGAGGGGAAAGACAATGACCCACCCTCACACGGCTGGCTCTCACTCTTCCTCCCCTTTCTCTCCCACTCTTTCTCTCTTCTTCTTCGCACAGGCTTCGGGCTTCAAGGGATTTCTCTCGGAAGAAAGCTTCTGCCTTTCAAGCTTCCAAGAGTTGTCCCTCCTCTTCCCCCGCGATCAAAGTTCCCCGTGGTGGGATTTTTATAGGGGCCAGTGGCCCTATCGAAGGGAGAGCCCCCCCCTTATTTCTCTTTATTTCCTCTTCTTTCCATCTTGCTTCGCCTGCAACGCCTCTGCCGTGTCGCCGTGTCGAGAGCCGTTGTCGTGGACGTCACCTTTGCCGCGGCTACAGTGTGACCGGGAGAGGGGTAGAGGCATGGCCTCCTCCTTCGCTGGCATGTACACCGCTAGCCACGTTTGCTTTCATCATTTGCAGGGGAATGGGCGGCCGGCTGACGGAGCAAGCATTCGACAGTGCGTGGCTCGAGAGTTTCCATTTGAAGAACATGCTTGGATGCCCAACGGATCGAAGCAAACGTTTTAGCCATTTCAGGCTTGTTCGTCGTCGTGCAGTTCCCAGGAAACAGGGGACCGTAATGCCGATGAGATGGGTCGGTTGCTCGCCAGGAAGCGCTTCAGAGAAAGGGGTTAAAAGGTTAAAACGGCGCCATATTCAAAGGGGCGCCGTTTTAAGCATCAAAGGGGGGCTTCGGGGCGCGCCGTGTAGCCAATGAAAAGAAAATGGGTTAAAACGGTGCCACATCCCAAAGGGGGCGCGCCGTTTTAAGGGGGGGGGGCGCCGTTTTAAGGCGCGCCATTTTAAAGCCCCCTCGTTCCGTTTTAAGCACTAAACGGATTCTTCTCGAAGTCGCGGCCATTTTACGTGAATGTCGACATTCCTGGAAGGTTCCGGTTGCTATGTATGACCTCTACAATGTTCCATTCGCAGCCTTTGGGGCCCGGTCCCAGACTCTGCGTGACTTTCGGTGCACGTCGGGCTATGTCGGAGTCCCCGACTCTTCTTTGATTCAGCTCTCGGCGCGGCCGGCTGTAGAGTTGTGGCCATATCTTCCGCCCGGGGGGGGCTCCCTCATCGGCTAGCGGACCACCAAGCAAGTCCTCATCCTGATCGGGGAGGCATGAGGTTTATTTGGCATTTTCATCTTCGGCTTGCTCTCGAGTGTCGAGACGTGCATGCCGTATGATCATCATCGACAATTTTTGACGTCCACAAATGCCCCCCACTCGCGGGTGGCGCAAGCGAGGGATGAGTGCGCGGGGATCGCAAGTGTAGAGTTCTTCGACAGGACGTCTGTTCTTCCGAGCCAGTGGGATGCTAGTCCGGTGCAAATTCACGGGAAAGCGCTCACTCCTTCAGCGAAGGGATGAGGGGATCGCTTCACCGCACATGCACACGGACTGGCATATCTGAGTGGAGGTTTGGTCGACGGCATGGTGGAATGCCGAAGCAAGAAGGTGGGGTTCAAGTTTCTCTGACTTGGGTGAAAAGTCAAGATCGGATCGCACGGCTGAGGCCCCAGAAAGGCCTTAGGCGCCATCAAAGGTGGTTCGTTGACACTGGGGTTGCATCAACGCAAGGATTTCAATCTTCTTCCGACCCAGACGAAAGGTCTAAATCGGAGCTTTCGGCGAGGGCGCCGCATAAAGTGGATTCGTCAATGCTGGGATTACATCAACGCAAGGATTTTGGTTTTCTTCCGACCTAGACGAAAGGTCTAAATCGGAGCTTTCAGCGAGGGTGCCGCATAAGGTGGATTCGTCAATGCTGGGATTGCATTAACGCAAGGATTTCAGTTTTCTTCCGACCTAGACGAAAGGTCTAAACTGGAGCTTTCGGCGAGGGTGCCGCATAGGGTGGATTCGTCAATGCTGGGATTGCATCAACGCAAGGATTTCAGTTTTCTTCCGACCCAGACGAAAGGTCTGAACCGGAGCTTTCGGCGAGGGTTCCGAGTAAGGTGGATTCGTCAATACTGGGATTGCATTAACGCGAGGATTTTGGTTTTCTTCCGACCCAGACGAAAGGTCTAAATCGGAGCTTTCGGCGAGGGTGCCGAGTAAAGGTGGATTCGTCAATGCTGGGATTGCATCAACGCAAGGATTTTTGTTTTCTTCCGACCCAGACGAAAGGTCTAAATCGGAGCTTTCGGCGAGGATGCCGAGTAAGGTAAATTCGTCAATGCTGGGACTGCACCAACGCAAGGATTTCAGTTTTCTTCCGACCCAGACAAAAGGTCTAAACCGGAGCTTTCGGCGAGGGTGCCGAGTAGAGTGGATTCGTCAATGCTGGGATTGCATCAACGCAAGGATTTCAGTTTTCTTCCGACCCAGACGAAAGGTCTGAACCGGAGCTTTCGGCGAGGGTGCCGAGTAGAGTACACTAAGGAACAACTTCTTTCTTATTCTTTTTTTTTCTTTTTCTTATTCTTTTTTTTTCTCTTTCTTTTTCTTTTTTTCTTTTTTTTTCTTTTTTTTCTTTCTTTCTTTCATTTCTTTTCTTTTTTTTTTTGATGATCACGGTGGGACCGGATCACAAAGGTGTGATAGTATCGTCGACATTGGGTTTATGTCAACGCAATGGAATCGGGTTTAACCGGCTTAGACGGAAGGTCTACGCCATGCTGCTCGGTTGAGGCCTCGGAGGGCCATGGGCGCCGAGTTGAGTTTTCGGATGTTTTATGTAAAAAGCTCCATGATGGAATCCTCTTCATTGTGGGGTAATGGTTTCAGTTGATCGCCGAGCTGGGGAAGCGGCGCATGGTATAACTTCAGGTGTTTCCCATTGAGTGGTGGGAATTGAATTTCCCCCCGGTGGTTGACGATGACATAAGCACCGCCTTCATAGACTTTCTGGACCACATAAGGTCCTATCCAGTTTTCATTCAGTTTGCCTTTGGGGTTGGCCGCCATGACTTCTCTTCGCTTGACCATGACTAGGTCTCCCATCTTGAATTCACGTTCTTTGACGAGTTTGTCAAAGGCGCGGGTCATACGGGCCTGGTAGACCTGTATGTTCTGCTGGGCTCTGAGCCGCCGTCCTTCCAGATCGGAGAGCTCCTCCAATCTTCTTTCTATATTGGCTCGGCCATCTTTGACTAATTAGTGCTGGATCGCCACCCGTAGTGAGGGTACCTCCAGCTCTATCGGCACGACCGCTTCTGAGCCATACACCAAGGAGAATGGTGAACAACCTGTCGGGGTCTTGTACACAGTGCGATACGCCCATAGCGCTTCATACATCCTGTCTTCCCAATCCTTCTTGCTAGAGCTGACCGTCTTGGCAAGAAGTGTGCATAGTGTCTTGTTGAAGGCTTCCGCTAACCCGTTTGCCTGCGGATTATACAGAGTGGACGTCCTCCAATCAATCTTGAATTTATCGGCCAATCTATAGACCTTTTGGTTTCGGAAGTGGCTTCCGTTGTCAGAGACAATTCGATCGGGCACGCCGAATCGGAATATGATATTTCGACGGACGAATCTGGCCACGATTTCTCCCGTCACTTCTCTTAGAGCCACAGCTTCAGCCCAGCGAGAGAAGTAATCTGTTGCTGCTAGAATGTATTTGCATCCCGCTGAAGAGGCGGGGAGCGGGCCCACAACATCAGTACCCCATTGAGCAAAAGGCCAACTGGGCACCGTTGGGTGCAAATGAGCTGGAGGTCTTCTTGGGATCGCAGCATGCTGCTGGCATTTATGACATGACTTGGCATACTTGCAGCAGTCATCGAACATAGTCGGCCAGTAATATCCTAGCTTCTTGACTTCAATCTTCATTTTCGGCCCAGCTTGATGAGCACCGGCCGACCCGACGTGAACTTCCTTCATAACCATCCAAGCCTCCTCCATGGATATACATCGGAGGAGCACCTTTCTTCCGGCATCAGCCATGGTTCGGAACAGAGTTCCATTTCTGACTTCATAAGAATCTTTTGTTCTGATCAATCTGATCCTTTCTTCCCTCTGCTTGGGCAATTCTTGGTGTTCAAACCATTTCACTAGGGGTTCCCTCCAATCAGGAGAGTTAGTTGTTTCTGCTGTCGCAGCTTCATATTCTTCTTCGTCACCTGGCTCCTCTATCATGCTGGGGACCTGGCGCCTGTTTATGACTGTTATGTTGAGGGATTCGCCTGGCAGGGCCGCCAGTGAGCTTGCTAATTTTGCTAGTGCATCAGCCTGGGCATTCTGGCTTCGGACGACATGGCCTACTTCAATGAAGTAGAACCGCCCCATGAGCTTCTTCGCCTTGGCGCAATACGGAAGTAACCCGGGCTTCCGGACGTCGAACTCTCCTTGTATCTGCTTGATAATCAGCATAGAATCACCAAACACCTGCAGCATTCGGATCTCCATGTGGAGGGCTATCTGAAGACCGATAATCAAGGCCTCATATTCTGCTTCATTGTTCGTGCACGGTTTGTTGATCGAACACGATGTATGCAACACTTCTCCTTCTGGGGATTTGAGGACGATGCCTGCTCCAGCCCTTATCCTCGCATGCCCTGATTGAGATGTTTCAATTCTGGATGCCCCGTCAAAGTATAACTGCCATATGGCTTGACGGACTTGGTCCACTTCTAGTGTTTCATCTTCCGGAAGTTCCGCGACAAGCGGGGAATTCTCAGGCACAGGGTGTGCTACGAAGAAATCTGCTATCGCCTGGCCTTTAATAGCCTTTTGCGGCACATATGTAATATCAAATTCCATCAAAATGACGGCCCACTTCCCCAGTCGCCCTTTCAGCGCCGGCTGGGACAAGAGATGTTTGGCTGGATCGGCCCTTGATATCAGCTGTATTTCATGCGAGAGCATGTAATGCCTCATTTTCTTGGCCGCAAAGACCAAGGCAAGACAAACTTTCTCGATCGGGGTATACTTTGCTTCTGCCCCGACCAGTCTTCGACTGAGGTAATAAAGCGCCTGCTCCTTTCCCTCGTCGTTGTTTTGAGCCAACATTGCCCCGAGTGAACATTCGGTGGCGGCTATGTAGAGAATTAGCGGCCGCCCTTTGACAGGTGCCCCCAGCACAGGTGGGGTCTTCAAGTATTCCTTCAGCTTATCAAAAGCCTTCTGGCATTCTTGATTCCAGTCGAATGGCGCATCTTTCATCATCAGCTTATGAAATGGTTGACATCGCCCGGACAGGTTGGAGATGAACCTGCGGATATTGGCCAATCGGCCCTGCAGTGATCGCAGTTCCGTCAGGTTCTTCGGAGGCGGCAGCTCCTGAATAGCCTTTATCTTGGAGGGGTCTATTTCAATCCCCCTATATCGGACAATGAAGCCCAGAAACTTCCCGCTGGAAACACCGAAGGAGCACTTGAGCGGGTTCATCTTCAACTCGTATTGTCGGAGCCTTTGAAATATAACCCTGAGGTCACTCAGGTGATCTTCTTTCTTTTTGGTCTTGACAACCAAGTCGTCGATGTAGCATTCGACCTTGTCATAGAGCAATTCATCAAATATCTTGGTCATCGCCCTTTGATAAGTGGCGCCAGCATTCTTGAGGCCAAAAGGCATCCTTTTATAGTGGAATATCCCCTTAGGTGATCGGAAAGCCGTATGAATTCTATCATGCTCGGCTATCCATATCTGGTTGTATCCGGACGACCCATCCATGAAAGATAAGGCTTCATGGCCAGTGGTGGCATCGATCATGACTTCAGTGATGGGCACCGGGAAATCATCTTTCGGACAAGCCTTGTTCAGGTCTCGGAAGTCCACACATATCCGGATCTGGCCGTTCTTCTTCTTGACGGGCACAATATTGGCCAGCCAGGTGGTATACTGGTTTTCTACTACGAAGTCGACGCCTATGAGCTTTTCGACTTCCTTGCAAACTTGGCTTATCAGTTCTGGCCTCATTCGCCGGGGTGACTGCTTCACTGGTTCGGCCTTGGGGTCAATGGCCAACATATGCTGGGTAATGGCCGGGTTGAGGCCCGGCATTTCTTTGTAGTTCCAAGCAAAACAGTCTCGGAACTCTTGTAGGAGCTTGATGTATCGCTCTCTTTCTTCTGGGAGAAGGAGGGCGCTGAGGAATGTTGGTCTGGGGTCATCTTTTGTACCCAGATCCACTTCGATCAGCTCATCAATAGTGGCTTGGCCACCATCTTCTATCTCCGGGGGAGCCGGTTGCAAATCGATGAAGCCTTCATCGTCTTCTTCAGCCTCGAGGGCATCATAGATGTCTTCTTGTACCACCCCGCTTAGTGGCAGAGCTTTGTCATCTTCTTTCAGAGGGGTTGAAAGGGGTGCTTCACTAGCTTCGGGGCATCTTCCATCGGCGGGGCTTGCGACCTCCGTGAGCAAAGAGATCATGTGGACCCTGCTTCTATAAGCGACCACGTCATGCGGACGCGGTGGGTACACTTCATATTTTCCCAGCCTTAGTTCGCCCTTCTTGATTAGGCCTTGAGCGATATTTTTGAATACATAACAATTTTCAATAGGATGCCCGAGCACCCGATGATAAGGACAGAATTCGGGGTCGTCGCCTCGTTCGACATCCTCTAGCCTTTTGGATTCTGGCAAGGTAATCTTGCCGTAACGACAAGCCCATTCAAAAATCCTCTGAGTTTTGTGTCTTGGAAGGAATAAGGCCTCCTCATTTTCTCTCGCAACGAGGCCGGTTGATTGGTTGAAGGATTGGCTACCTCCTTTGTCTTCTCCTTCGAATGCCCAGAAGTGCGGAAGTTGACACCTCCGGGTTTGTCTTCTTGCCTTGCCAGGGTGATGGCAGGATGGTATTTTGCCGGGAAGGCTTCAATATCAGCCGCTATCATGGCCAACTGATCAAGGGAGTGGACGTTAAGGCCGACCATCCGCTGCTGAATATCCTTCTTTAGACTTTCCCCGCAAGCCCAAGTGGCAACCTCGTGGCTTAACGGGGAGATGCATCTCACATATAGGCTTCTCCACTTTCTGATGTAGTCCAGGACGGGCTCATCATCTTCTTGCCTGTGGCTGTAGAGTTCTGCCCTGGTCACGAGGAAGTGCTCCGGGCTTGAGTGACTGTATCGCTGAGGGAGGATGTCCCCTGCTGGGTCAAACCAGCGCATACTTATTTCGGCTAGGTGCTCCTCCAGCCTTTCAATTTCCTGATGTAACCCGCCGAGCAGTGAGGGCAAGGTGGAGTCAGGCTGAGGGAAATCTGCTTCAGGGCATCTTTCACCAGCCAGGCTTGTGACCTCTGCGAGGAGGGAAACCACATGGACTCCCTTTTCACGGACAGCTGCTTCATGGGGTTGTGGGGGCTTCACCTCATAATCCTCCATCTTCAATTCTCCTCTGTTGATCAGGTTCTGGGCGATATCCTTGAAGACATAGCAATCTTCTATAGGGTGGCCAAGGATTCGATGGTAGAGGCAGAATTTAGGGTCATCACTCCTTGTAGCATCCTCTGGCCTTTTGGACTTTGGCAAGGTAACCCTGCTATAGTGGCAAGCCCATTTAAAGATCTCCCGAGTTTTATCCCTCGGGAAGGAATAAGGCTTCTTCATCTTCTCCTGCAACGTGAGGACTCGTTCCGCCGGCCGGCTAGTTGAAGGACCGGCTATTTCTTTCACCTTCCTCCTTGAGTGCATAAAAGCACTAAAGTTGGTGGTCAGGGACTGATTCTCCCATCTTTCCGTGGTGGCATAGGAGCCCCCCGGGTTCATGGATCTGCCCTCCCGGAGGTGGATACCCTCGGTAAGACCGGACAGTAGTTTGATCATCTTGGCCAACTGTGCCTTCAACATCTCGATCTCCTGCTGCTACTCATAACATATTGCGAGCATAATAGGGTCACAAAGGGAGAAATATGGAGTGTAGCTTGGACTGCTATCTTCCGTTCCGACATCGAGTGGAGGTGGCAGCACCCCGCCACTGTGACTATCTGGGAGTGGTGCCTCGAAGTGGATGGTACCCCCTCTATTTCCCTGCTTGGAGGTGAGTTCTGGAGGAATACTTCTTCATCTTGAGCTTCGTCGGCTGAAGGCCTATGCTGCTCTTTGCTCTTGGTTTTTTGTGCATCTGGGTCTTCTGGGGGACAGTCGCCAACTAGAGTTGAGACAGCTATCATGTTTGCTTCATAGAATTCTTCTGCTGAGAAACCCAAACCAGGGTGCTGTGTAATCTTCAGGAGTTCCCTATCCAGGTTCGGTGGATACCACAGCATCCTAAACATCTGATTTCGACTTTCGATCTGAAAGAAGGGCAGCTGTTGACCTCTGGCCATTTTCACCACTCTGCCGGATATATCTGGAAGTCCCATGATTGGGCCGACCGGGTCACAGATTTCTTCGGGGAATTTACAATCATCATCCCCTTTCACTGGATGTTCATCAGCCACATAGAATATCGTAGGTGGGCCCTCTGGGTTGGGCACCTCCCAGATCTTCAAGAATTCGACTGTTTGACAGTCTAAGTCTGTGGGGGGCTTCATGATCCCTGGAGGGACCTTCACATACCCAGGCAAATCTTCGAGCTTCGGAACTCCTATCTCGAGGTAAATATTAGAGGGGATGGCTCGAACCACGCCTTCAACTTTAGAAATGTGTGACAGTTCCTGCGGTGCCACATAGTCGGGCGGTGGTGGAGGGAACCAATCGTCGTCCTCTGCTATCTCCTTTTCTTTGCTTTGAGTCGGCTGGGGATTCTGCTTCGGCTCCTCCAAGTAAAGTGCAGCATCGAGCAGGTGGCATTCAAACACCTTAAAGGGGTGTAAGTCTGCGAATATTCTTTCTTCTTTTCCATTCGGGAGTACTTAATGCACTGGTGTAGGGTTGAAGACACTATCCGATTCTGATGCAGCCACGGTCGGCCGAGCAATGCTTTATATGTGGTATCGGAGCTGATGACGTGGAACTGCACTTTGGTGGTGAAGTCTCCTAGTGACAGCTCGAACTCTGCTACACCCATGGGAACTTCAGACTTCTGGTTGAACCCAGTTATCTTCATATCCTTGACCTTGATCAGGTGCACATTGAAGTAATGTTTCTGGTAAACCTGGTAGGAGAGTATGTTTACTGCTGCCCCTGTATCGACCAAGATCCTGTTTATAGGCTGGCCATTCAACTGTCCCCTCATGTACAAGGGTCTGTTGTGGCTGACCGAAGGAAAGAGCATGTCTTCTTCGGTGAAGGTGATGGTTGTTCCCAACTGCATCTCAGCAAAGCAGCTTTCATAATGCGCCGGGGTTTGCAGAGCCGCAATGACAGCCCGCCTGGTTTCCTCATCCAGAGAGAGTATCTCCCAGACACTGAATCTTGCTGGGATTCTTTTCAATTGTTTCAATATCCGAGTGCCGGCTCGGACGTCAGCTAACTTTGCTTCTTCGGCTTTGCTATGCTTGCCATGTTCTGGTGCCGGAGGAGTCGGCGAGGAAGATAGTTTATCTTCTTCGGACGCCGCCCGGCTCCGGCTTGCTTGGTCAGCTGGTTCTTTCATTTGCGCGGGCTGAGCCACAGGGGTGGCGCCCTCATCATCTTTATTCGCCGGAGGGGGCGTTCCCGAGGTGGAGGCAAGAGTGCTCTTGGCCTTGGACCCGGGCTGTTGGTATGGTTGTTTGCTCTTCTTCGCGAGCAAAAATTCGGCGAACGAGGGTACCACTTCGCCTGCTGCATCTTCAGGGTACAAGCCCGATGGAGGCGGGATTGCTGCGCCCTTCACTTCAGGTTCGGGGATTTGGTATGGCCGCTCGCCCCTGAATATAATATTGTGATTGGCCGGGGGCAAACGTCCCCACCTTCTCCCAGACCTGGTGACATGTTGGGAAGTAGAGGCCTCGACTTGGTTTGCTTCGGTAGGTGCGAAGCATATTTCTTCTTCTCCCTCCTCTTCGGCCATATTGAATAAGGCCGACAAGGTATTGCAAGACAAAATGTTGCATTTTATTTTATTCTTCAGCTTCTTCTCCTTTTTCTTCTTCTCTTCTTTTACAGCTGGAAGCTGTTCTCGGGGAAGTTCATCCCATATGCCGGTTTCTTGTGTTTCGGCTTCAGCTTCTTCAGCCAATTTTAGGGATTCAAAATGTTTCCAGGGGACATATTCCTTCAGCCGCACTGGCTGGATCTTGGGTTGTTCATATTCTTCTAACCCGTCAATGATCGCCTGCAGCCGTTTAACCGCCGGGCTGACTTGCATGTGCATCCGCAACGAGAGTGGCTTCTTCCTGTTGTCAGTCATTCTTCGGAGGACCAACTGAGGAGCAGTTTCATACCAGACCGGGGTTACAACCGGTGGTGGTGGCTGAGGCGTGACGCCATGAATTCGGACTCCCGGGGTAGGGCGGGATGTCGACTTTCTTCTTGTCTTCTTTGGCACCATCTGCCAATCTCCCTGGCTCTCTGCGGGAGCGAGAACAAATGCCTCATATGTGTGCTTTGTACAAGTATCTGACACTTCTTCGGGCAGTTGTTGGTATAAGGATATCATATTTACGGTTGCCCCCAGCACTGGCAACTCATGTGGGCGGGGCGGGTCCACCTTGTGTTCGCCCATCTGGAGCTCTCCCTTCCTGATCATGCCTTCAATGATGTCTTTGAAGACGTAACAGTCTTCGAGGGTGTGCCCGAGCATCTGATGGTACGGACAAAATCGAGGATCATCTTTCCTCTTGATGTCACCGGGTCTCTTCGGCTCCGGGAGAGTAATTTTGTTATATTTGGTGGCCCACTCGAAGATGACCCGGGTCTTCTCCTTCGGGAAGGAGTAAAGTTTCTTCATTCTTGACCGCAAGGAGGCGGCCTCTTGTTGTTCAGCCTGCTTGGCCGGAGGAGCACTGGTGACTCCTTTATCAGTGTCCTTCTGCTTCTCGAAATCCTTGAAGTCGACAGTGTTGACTTCTTTGGGCACGGACCGCTTCTCAATTGATTTTCCTTTTTGGGCTGAGGTGGCCGGTGCGGAAGAGTATTTGGAGAGGTAGGACTCAATTTCCACCACCACATTATTTAATCGATCAAATGACTTGATCTCCATCCCGACCATTTTCTTGAAAACTTCACGCTTCAAATTCTGCTTGCAGATTTGAACCGCATCTTCTTGGTGTGGCGGGCGTCTACACCTCATGCTGAGGTTCCGCCATCTCTTGATGAATTCTAGAGCAGTTTCATCATTCTTCTGCTTGGTTGCATAGAGCTCGGCCACTGTGACCTCTCTTTCGGTGACGTGGAACCGCTCCCGAAATTTTCTTTGCAAATCTGGCCAGTCATTAACGGACCCCGCCGGCAAGTTCGAGTACCATTCGAAGGCGAGCCCTGTGAGCGAGGACCCGAAAAACTTCAGTAGGTATGATTCATCAGTCGCCAGATCGCCCATCACATTGACGTAATAGGCTATGTGCTCCTTCGGTGACCCCTGGCCATTAAATTTGTCAAACTTTGGCGGCTTGCTGACGCCAGGAGGCAATCTCTTCCCCGCATGATGGACAGGGTAGGGTACCTTGTACACATCATATGAGGCATATTCTTCACTTCCCCGATCGGCCAGCTTCATCTCGACTATCTGCTCGATCATGAGCTTGTTAGCCGTTGCCGGATCCACTGCTTCTGGGTAGAAATGAGCTGACTGCATCTGTGGCGTCGTCAACACCGTCGCCTGGGGTATAGTGGCGGTGCCTTGGTGTTGAGGAGCCGAAGGGGTCATTGGGGCCGTGCCCCCAGCATAGTTGGGGATTGGCTGAGAGGCCGTCACCTGGGGTGGACCCTCAAATTCTCCAGCGCCTTGCCTGGATGTTTCTGGAGGCGGTTCGACCTGCTTCGAGGTGGAAGCATGCATGGTCAGTTCGCCCACCTGTCGCTTCAGAGCTTCGATCTCCTGTCGATAGGTTTGAAGCAGCATCAGCATCGCCGGGTCGGAGGTGGAAGGGCTAGGAGCTTGGCCTCCCCCTTCTGTCAGAGTATCTAGAGAAGGTGCTACCCTTTCTCCTTCATCCCCAGTGGTAATCACGTTCGCTGCCATGGCGACCGCATCTGAACTTGTTTCACCGACGAGGGCTTGTATTATCTCAGCTGCAGCTGCTCCTCTTCTGGTGAGGGGACCCGACCTGCCAGCCAGCCTGGCCATCTCTTCTTGGTCTTCAGGTAGGGCTCCATACTGGTTGGCCACCCCGGCCATATTGCAGGTATAAACCCGCATCTTTTTGTTTCTTCGGACCACCTCCCTGGTTGTCAGTCTAGGAAAGGTTATCCTATCAAACACCGAGACTCTTGGTGGAGCTTCTTTATAGAGGGGCGGCCCATAGCACCCTGACTCTGCATCTTCGATATCTTCCGGGCTAACTTGTTGCTCCCGGTTTCTTTCATCATCATTCATGGCTTCTAGGAGCCGCTGAGTTCCCAAGAGGGTGTTTCCGAGGCCGCGGAGATATCCCCTCACGGCTTGAGTGATGTCGTCTTCTCCTTGGCTGGGGCAGACAGTTGGTGGTGATGCTTGCACTGGCGGTCTATAGGCGAGATGCCTCCGCTCGTGCATCATGTTGTATCTTCTTTCCTTCAAATAGATGTTCGCCTGCCGACCGTGAGTACGGAAGGCAGGTCTTCGAGACGCTTGAGCTGATGCCTCAATCTTCTCTTCTTCATCTTCCTTCATCTTTTTCTTGAGCCGGTCAGTCCTGACGAGCTCCAGTTGGGTTGAGGCTGGGGCCCGCCTGATGGGGACCCATGCTTGCTTGAATTTAGTCGGCTTCTGGGCCGACTCTTGCTTTGGCATGGACCTGATGCGGTCTTCTCGCTCCCGGGCCAGTGCTTGGAATTGGTTGTGCACCGGCACCATCGGGATTACCCTATCTGGTGAGATCGTGGCCTGACGGCCATTCAGGTACACTCGGACTCCTCCGATCATTACGGATTTGCCCGAGAGGGAAAGCCGGCCTTGCGGCGTGCTAGTGGTTCTCCATGCCGCCCTCCTGGCAGCCGAGGTGCATTTCTTCTTTGCTTCAATGTGGTGGACGTAATAGCCCACCATCTTCACAGCTTCGGGTGTCACCTCCACGGGGGCGACGGGCTCGACCTCCTTGACATCCAAGAGGTCCACGAACATAACCCCGAGGAAGTTGGGGAAGCCAACGACTGGGGGAAAATCACCGAACTGGATCGGCACTGCCAAGTAGCCATGCTCCGCATGGCTCGCCACAACTAATGGACCGAAAGTGACAGCCATTGGTTCTTCAGAAATGGATCCCTCCTGCAATTTCAAAAATGCGGAAGTTAAGACTTCGGAAAAGGCCATTGGGCCCCTAATCTTGGCGAAAAGATGAGAGGTAGTCCAGTCCCACCGGGCGTGCCAGCTTGTGGAACGCACTAAGTTTCGTGTGTGAAGGTATCGGGATATCGATGGTTATATTGATTCGAGATCATCAGTCCCACCGGCGTGCCAGCTTGTGGAACGCACTAAAATTTCGATGGGATGAGAATATCAGGGTATCGATGGTCTTTTTATCGGTTTATCTAGTGCGAGGGCGTGCCAGTCACCTAGGTGACAATGTGTTCGGGCTTCGAGACTGGAGTGGTCCGAAGCCCGGGGTGCGCTCCATCTGACTGATCAGACGATTGTGGATATCAGGTCGGGACTGGAGACCCGCCGCGCCATAAAGGCCGCGACGTTAATTACATCCCCTCGGAGAGGGGAAGACCTCTGATTAATCGCCAAGAAAAGGGGTCAAATGACCTAAAGATCATTTTTCATTAAAGCATGCGAGTTGGGTTGACATGATTTAAACCCTCCGCATCGGTATGCAAAACGGTGTTCAAAACCATACAAATATTTGCTGCGAGTGCGGCAAATTTAATGCAAGTGCGGGATTAGATCTTGGTATATATATATATCAGTCACTAAGGACCATCCAATATCCGGTCGAGAGTCCGTATTCGAAGCATCGAAGGTAACAACAAAGACATTCGGATATCTACCGTAGGTACGGCACGTTTCATGTGGGTGAGGGATCGGATCCCGGAAGAAATGGGTCAAGCTGATGAACTATCGGCCCGAGAGGTGCACGGATCATGACCATGTCGGGGATCCCGAGGTCCATGTCCGATACCACGGGGCATCATTACACAGTCCGGGGGAGAGGGTTGTTAAGTGTAAGGCCCGAAACTCGACAACGTGCGCCCTCGCACGCGGATCGACCTGCCCGGTCAGGTCGTGGGGGTCAAGGGGGCAACGCCCCTTGCGGGGGTTTTCGGGGGCAGCGCCCCCGGAACAAAATTTGGTTAAGGCGCGGGTAATAGAATTCCTTTCATTTTTTTTTTTGTGTTTAGTTCTCTTCCTTCGCTTTATTCATCAATTCAAGCCTTTTCTTCCTACTTAGTTAATTCCCTCCCCCTTTTTTTTTAATGAAGCACGCCGGTTGCAGAATGAGTCAAGGGGGCGCGCCGGATAGAGGCAGTAAGGGGGGCGCGCCGGATAGAGGCAGTAAAGGGGGGGGGGCGCCGGGTGGAGGTACCCATGGGGCGCGCCGGTTGGGGCGCGCCGGTTTAAGGGGTTTCAAGGGTGGGGCGCGCCGGTAAAGGGGCGCCGTTTTAAGATGTAAATGGAGACGGGGGGCGCGCCGGATAAGGGGCGCCGTTTTAAGGTGTAAATGGAGATGGGGGGTACGAGAGAGGTGTTAAATCGGCGCGGTGAGGGGTGACAGCGCCGGATTAGGCCACGCCGGGACATCGTTTCGCTCTGTGGACTTGTTTTGCTTTCTGTTCTTGATTCCATGGCCTACAGAAGGATCAATAGTTAGATTAATTGTTCAATTGACACCCTAGATCAATAGGGTGAAGGTTTAAGCATCGTTGATGGTTTGTTAAGGTGAGTGAGCAAGAGGTTTAACTGTTTTATTCGGGGGGTTCAGTTCACAGAGTTTTACTGTGTGTTTCTTTTCTTTCACCCGTGGGCAAATGCTATGATACATTTATTCATTGTTCTTGGTGTTCTTGTATGTTCTTGACCCTGACAAAAATCGGGCAGCACCTCCCCTAGATTGGAAGGGTCTGGGGGAAAAAAATGGGGCGCGCCATGCGGAGAGAACTCCGACGGCCCCGAAACATCCCGGTGCGTGCTAAGCAACAACACCAGTAAAGTTACCCCATTTGGGGCAGTAGATCCCGAGGGCTAGCCTACAAGGGAAACCGGTGACCCATGGGTTGTTGTGATCGTATCGACTCCCCTGTTCGGGGCCGGAGGTCCTGAGGGCCAGCCTACAAAGGAACTCCGACGACCCGAGGGTTGCCGTGATCGCGTGGCTGAAGACCGCGTGAGAACTGAAGTCGGCACAAGAACACGGCGGAAGGGAGATCCAAGGGACAGCAGTAAAATGAAGTTAACGCATGCATACGTATATATCTATCTACAGATACATATGTATATATCTACGCATATATGATCCGACGGAAACATATGGACTTGTAAAAGGGAAGGGATGAGCGAGCATCAAAATCGGGTTTCATGAGGGAGATAAGTGAGGATCGGGGTTGAAGGCCCCATGCTTCATTTCCATTTAAACCGAAGAGCTACATCGGGGCTGGACGTCGCCGAGCAGAATACAAGGGGAGAGGGGAAAGACAATGACCCACCCTCACACGGCTGGCTCTCACTCTTCCTCCCCTTTCTCTCCCACTCTTTCTCTCTTCTTCTTCGCACAGTCTTCGGGCTTCAAGGGATTTCTCTCGGAAGAAAGCTTCTGCCTTTCAAGCTTCCAAGAGTTGTCCCTCCTCTTCCCCCGCGATCAAAGTTCCCCGTGGTGGGATTTTTATAGGGGCCAGTGGCCCTGTCGAAGGGAGAGCCCCCCCCTTATTTCTCTTTATTTCCTCTTCTTTCCATCTTGCTTCGCCTGCAACGCCTCTGCCGTGTCGCCGTGTCGAGAGCCGTTGTCGTGGACGTCACCTCTGCCGCGGCTACAGTGTGACCGGGAGAGGGGTAGAGGCATGGCCTCCTCCTTCGCTGGCATGTACACCGCTAGCCACGTTTGCTTTCATCATTTGCAGGGGAATGGGCGGCCGGCTGACGGAGCAAGCATTCGATAGTGCGTGGCTCGAGAGTTTCCATTTGAAGAACATGCTTGGATGCCCAACGGATCGAAGCAAACGTTTTAGCCATTTCAGGCTTGTTCGTCGTCGTGCAGTTCCCAGGAAACAGGGGACCGTAATGCCGATGAGATGGGTCGGTTGCTTGCCAGGAAGCGCTTCCGAGAAAGGGGTTAAAAGGTTAAAACGGCGCCACATCCCAAAGGGGGCGCGCCGTTTTAAGGGGGGGGGCGCGCCGTTTTAAGGCGCGCCGTTTTAAAGCCCCCTCGTGTCGTTTTAAGCACTAAACGGATTCTTCTCGAAGTCGCGGCCATTTTACGTGAATGTCGACATTCCTGGAAGGTTCCGGTTGCTATGTATGACCTCTACAATGTTCCATTCGCAGCCTTTGGGGCCCGGTCCCAGACTCTGCGTGACTTTCGGTGCACGTCGGGCTATGTCGGAGTCCCCGACTCTTCTTTGATTCAGCTCTCGGCGCGGCCGGCTGTAGAGTTGTGGCCATATCTTCCGCCCGGGGGGGGCTCCCTCATCGGCTAGCGGACCACCAAGCAAGTCCTCATCCTGATCGGGGAGGCATGAGGTTTATTTGGCATTTTCATCTTCGGCTTGCTCTCGAGTGTCGAGACGTGCATGCCGTATGATCATCATCGACATTTTTCGACGTCCACATATATATAACCTGAGTTTTCTGACGAGCCCTCTCATGCGGTTCAGGAACCAGAGGTATCAGTCTCTTGGTTTCCTGGGCCGTCCAGCTCTCATAAACGATGATCCGATCTCAGGTCCTCCATTCTAAATATTGAATGCTTAGGGCCTGAAGTTTATACGTTGAAAATCCCCCTTCTCCGTTTGTTTTAATGTCACTGGACTCGTCTGGAGGGGTCGGAGGACAGCCATCTCTTGACTCCCCCAAATGGCCTGCAACAGACAGATAAAACCCTCCACAAGACTAGGTGATGATCTGATTTCTTCCATTTGATTCCCCCGTTCAAATCCCTTGGCATCCTTCTAATAGAAGCCTCCATGAAATTCCCCTTTTCCACTTCTGGCCCGGCATCAATTCGAGCTTGAAATCCCAGAAAACACCCAAACAGAGCATCGTCTTTGAGCTCTGAAACCCTGAAACCCTTCTGCATTTCACCCTCTCGGCGTGCAAGTTTCCCCGCCGAGAACCATAAGGCCGAGAGGCCCTCCCCTTCTTTTGGCTAAACGACAACCAGTCTGTTACAACGCTTTCCACGTGAGGCTATATGTGCAAGGCTCTCGGCGTGTAGATTCCCGGCGCGGCCAGGAGCGCGCCGGGAAGCCCTCTGCCGAGAGCCCCCTCCTCCTAGCCATTCACCCCCCTTTTTTGCCAAACCTAATACTGCCCCTCTCGGCGCCCCCCCCCTTTCCGGCGCGCCCAGGAGCCCGCCGAGAAGCTCCAGGCCGAGAGGCCTCCCTCCTTCTTTTGGCCGCCGAGAACCTCCTTGGCCAGCCAAATGACCAGGCCGAGAGCCCCCCCTTGGCCAACCAAATACCAGGCCGAGAACCCCCTTTGGCCAACCCAAGGACCAGGCCGAGAGCCTCCCTTCGTCCATTAAATGTCCAGGCCGAAAGCTCTTTCTTGCCAATCAAGATCACGCAGAGATCCCTCCTTCAGTCAGATGAAACCCACTCCGAGGCCCATCTCTGCACCGTTCTTCTTCAAACTTCTTAATCTCCCCTACATCTGTTTAAGGAGATACTCACAGACCATCACTTGTGTCTTGATGAGATACAACAATGGGGAAGACCTCCCCTACAGCTCTCGTCCCGAATCTGGATTTCACCGCTGCCTTATGAACCCAAAGAACCATGTCATTACATGTGTTCTGATGGGTTCCAAGGGAATATTGATCAATAATATGAAGGCAAGATATGTCACTGGGCCTGGTGCCCATCTTTGTTCGGTCGTTGTCCCGGCTCTCCGTGGATGATGACCTATCCTTCCTTGGCATAATCCAGGTTGAGGGAACATGCTGCCGAAATTTACATATCCCCACCAATCGAGTGTGGTATTCTCCTCTAACCCCGCTGTCCCACGGAGTTATGCCCTTGCGTGATCTCTGATGGCCCTCCAAAGGGGGATATTAATAAGACATCGCACTCGTACCAGGTGTGTTACATCAGGCCGGTCCCCATCCGGATTCCGGGTTATGTCTATATACCCGATCTTTTGCGGAGCCTACCCTGCCGCTGCATGGGTGGTTTCCTATTCCCCACTTGGCATCATCCAAGATGGTGGGAATATGCCGGCGGGTCTCTCCCGTAATTAATAAACCCCTGCTCTGTTCAAATACGTTTAACGTCTTGCAAGCAGATGAACTTTGTCTCCTTTGAGCATACGGCTTTACCATTGTCTTCCTCCTACCTCTAGCATTTAATCAAGGGTTGTGTTCCTTAGGGAGGACGTAATTAACGTCATAGCGTTCAGGGTATGACGGACTTCTAGTCCAGACACGATCACTCACAATCGACTGACCAAGTCAGATCGAGCGCACAATAAAATCGTCACCACGGTGACTGGCACGCCAATAAATCCATAATCAATAAATAAATAAAACAAATAAACAAATAATAAACCAGATAGAATAAAATATGCTCGAACACTACCCTCACCTTGGTCCAGTGGCATTCCGCCCTAACCGAGCCACCCTCACATTGGTTCTATGGCGCTCCTCCCTAACCGAACTACCCGCATCTCGGTCCAGTGATGGTCGGCCCCGACCAGACTCGCATAGTGTCTACGATATTGCCATTACGGGCCTTACGCCCGAATCGGAACAAATCTACCCCTTTGCGTCAGCATTGCCTTCTTGCTGACGAATAAACTCTTTTCTCAGCACAAGAGTTCATGTCCTAGCCGACCTTTATACAACATTGCCATTGCGGGCCTTACGCCCGAATCGGCACTAATCTGCCCCTTTGCGTCAGCATTGCCTTCTTGTTGACGAATAAACTCTTTTCTCGACGCAAGACTTCATGTCCTAGCCGACCTTTATACAGCATTGCCATTGCGGGCCTTACGCCCGAATCGGCACAAATCTACACCTTTGCGTCAGCATTGCTTTCTCGCTGACGAATAAACCCTTTTCTCGGCGCAAGACTTCATGTCCTAGCCGACCTTTATACAGCATTGCCATTGCGGGCCTTACGCCCGAATCGGCACAAATCTACCCCTTTGCGTCAGCATTACCTTCTTGCTGACGAATAAACCCTTTTCTCGGTGCAAGACTTCATGTCCTAGCCGACCTTTATTCAACGTTGCCATTGCGGGCCTTACGCTCGGATCGGCGCAAATCTAGCCTTTGCATCAACATTGCCTTCGTGCTGACAAGTAAACCCTCTTTCTCAGTGCAAGACTTCGTGTCCTAACCGGCTCTCTCAACATCCTTCTGTTACGTGAGCAAAAAGAGAAGACAAAATGTGGCTAAAAATAGAGATACCCCGCCAGTCTTGTTCCTGAATCCGGACAAGGGCAAAAATGGCTATAACCCGGCTGTAGCGAAAACCCAAAAGGGCGTTACGGGCAAAATCGGGTATCCCGTCACGTGAAAACCCGAAAGGGCGCGTGAGCAAAAGCAAGAGGGGGCTGGCCTCGACGAAAACCGGAAAGGGCGCTCAGGTCAGTAAAGTGTTAATCCAAAAAAGTTCCTCTTTATTCTCCTCCTAACGAGACTCCCAAAGGATGATCATCAAGAGTCCCGTCGGAGATCTCCTAACAAACCTATGTTCGGCCCTCGTCATCATCGGCGAGATCGGTTGATCTCTATTCTTAACTTGGACCTTCCGTCCATGTTAATGAGTCTATCGTTGCTTCGACATGTGACCCATGCCGATGAATAAACCTATGTTCGACCCTCGTCATCATCGGCGAGATCGATCGATCTCTACCCTTAACTTGGACCTTCTGTCCCTGTTAATGAATCTATCCTTACTTCGACATGTGACCCATGCCAATAAATAAACCTATGTTCGACCCTCGTCATCATCGGTGGGATTGTTCAGCCTTTATCCCTTAACCTGGACCTTCCGTCTCTGTTAAGAACTGTACCCTTTGCTTTGGCATTTAACCAATGTCGACGAATTAAACTAGGATCCGACCCTTGTCATCATCGACAAGCCCGATCGGCATGCTAGCGGCCAGGCTCTCCTGTGCCCCGGCTTCTTCCTACAAAAAAAAGAAGAGAAAAAAAGATAGGGTTAAAAATAGAGATACCCCGCCGGCCTTGTTCCTACATTAGGGTAGGGGCAAAAATGGCCATAACCCGGCTGTAGCAAAAACCTGAAAGGGCATTAAAGGCAAAATAGGGTACCCCGCCACGTGAAAACCCGAAAGGGCGTGTGGGCAAAAGCAAGAGGGGGCTGGCTTCTGCGAAAACCCGAAAGGGCGCTTGAGTCAGTAATGTGATAAAAAAAAGAGAAAAAATGAATGATGAGATGATGATGTAGTAGCGAGGTTAGCCTCGTTCACCATTCCACTTCCTGCTACCCCATTTCGACCCTTGTCACCATAGACAAGATCGGTCACTACCTTTTTCGGCCCTTGTCACCATTGGCAAGACCGGCCATCTTTTCGACCCTTGTCACCATCGGTAAGACCGGTAGCTACCCTTTTTCAGCCCTTGTCACCATCGGCAGGACCGGCCATCTTTTCGACCCTTGTCACCATCGGCAAGATCAGTCACTACCTTTTTCAATTTTTGTCATCGTCGGTAAGACTGTCTACCATTTCGACCCTTGTCACCATCGGCAAGATCGGTCGCTACCCTTTTTCGGCCCTTGTCACCATCGGCAGGACCTGCCATCTTTTCGACCCTTGTCACCATCGGAAAGATCGGTCACTACCTTTTTTGGCCCTTGTCACCATCGGCAAGACCGTCTACCTTTTTCGACCCTTGTCACCATCGGCAAGATCGGTCGCTACCCTTTTAGGCCCTTCTCACCATCTGTAAGATCGGCCATCTTTTTGACCCTCGTCACCATCGACAAGATCGGTCGCTACCCTTTTCTACCCTTGTCACCATCGGCAAGACCGACCATCTTTTTGACCCTTGTTATCATCGGCAAGATCGATCGCTACCCCTTTCGATCCTTGTCACCATCGGCAATATCGGCTACCTTTTCGGCCCTTGTCACCATCGGTAAGACCGACTACCTTTTTAGCCCCTGTCATCATCGACAAGATCGGTCAACGTCCCCCTAACCTGGACCCTTCGTCCTCGTTAAGCAATTAACTTCTTTTGCTTCGACATATAACCTCTGTCGATGAATGGATCATACCCTCAATTTCCTTCAGCGTCAATAAGCCCAGTTGACAAGCCGTCTCACCTTACTTCCCAGCCCTAAGGTGATGTGATACCCCCTAGGACTTAGACAAGCAAGCACATTCACAATCAAAAGGGCCAATTTGGGCCACCGCTCTCCCGTCGCTCACCCAAGTCCCGGGGTAACTTGGCAATGCCAAGGTGAGGTTGAGGGGTTGGACCCTTGCTGGTAGAGGGCCAGCAAGGCCAAGATTTGATTCCCAATGGATGTGGATGCCCAATTCAATGGGGCCGACAAAGTGCTAATGGCACTGGTTACTCTCTTCCCACGGTGATCACTCAAGACAACGGGGCTTGAGGATCAAGCTCTCACTCTCATGGCCAGCGGAACTAAGAACTAATATTGAAAGACAAGCACTAAAGGGAGTGAGGTTTGAGCACTTACTCAACCGGTTTGAAGAAACCGGTCTCGCTCGGAGACGAGGGCGAGCGGGGAGGCGAGTGGATCCCCACACGCCGCGATGGTGTAGCTTGACCTGCTCAATCCAATTACAACACTACTCCTCTCGCAGGAGGGGGACCTTGGGGTGGGGGTTAATGGGTATTACAGCCAAAACTACCTCCACGCAGGGAGGGGCCTTCAGCCGGCCAAGCGGGGAGGGAATTGGAGAAAGGAACACCGAAGACGGGAGGTTGCCGATTCTGCCCGGTTCTGTGGGTGCTGACAGGTGACTGAAGAGTTGACTGCTGCAGCTGCTACCAAATTTTGATGGGGACGAAACCACATGGGAAATCTTCATAGGAGGCAGGGGAAGCCGTCCAAAATTTTTTAATTTCTTCTGTCGTCGATGCCGGTCTGGGTGGAGGCCCAAACAGGGATGCAGACTCTTGGACTAGAAGCGCCTGATTTCCAACAGCAGGTTGCAGAGGATGTCCCGATAGCTCCCGAATTCCGAATCAAGCACCGTCAGAGTTTTTGGAACCGTGGACAAGCCCTCTTTACCAAAAAACTGACGGGGAAGCCAATCAATGCCGGAGAAGGCCAGGGGACTCTGAACACTGCTGACAGGTCGGTGCAGACTGTGGGTAGCAGAACTACGTAGCTGAGGGAGAAAATGGATAACTCCTACTACAAGATGCCGAACAGAGTTCCGCTTCTTGATTCTGAAAGTAGACAGGGATAGGAAGAACTTTATAGAAGATCTCTTGAGCGGATTCTTCGGAGGTTTGTCGTGGTGAAGCTTCTACTCCGGTTCTTGTACTCAGCAGGGGCAGCTCTGCGCAGTTGTGGGAGAACGGAGCTCCCGGGAAGCACACAGCTCGGATGAAGATGAAACCACCGCCGTTGCGAAGAAGACCGGTAGACGCTTCCGTGGATATCTCTTGGGCCTTCAGATTCGCTGGGATCTGGTCGGGGTCGCCTCTGCAATCTGCTACTCTTCTGTTACCTGCGAACTGAAAACTGGAGGTTGAAGATTATGGGGGGAAATGAGGTATATGGGAGGGGAAATGGAGGTGGATGAGTGTGGGGAGAACCCTGGCTGTGAGGGGGTCTAGGAGGGGGTGTTCCAAGGTGGGGGGGGGGGAGAGAATAGGGTCTGGAAGGGGGTCTAATAGGTGGTGGGAGGAGGAGCTACGAATTTGGGCTTGGAGAGAAAAGGGGGAAGGTGAGGGGGGCACAAGTGGGTGGAGGGAATGTGAGTTTGAATTTCCTTTAATGTGGGGTGATCAATGGTGGTTTTGGGGATGGGAAGAGGTGCCTTGGGAAGGTGGAGGGCTGCTTGGGGAAGGGGATGGGTAGTTGGGGGTTGGAGGGTGGGGTGTGGATTGGTGGAGGGTCTATTGGGACTAGGGGGAAGTAATGATGGCTTGTGGGAAGTTGTAGAGGAGTTAATGGAGGTAGGTGGGAGGGTGGAGGTGGTTGGCAGGGGAGGAGAGAGAAAATTTTTGAAATTGGGTGTGGAGGAGAGAGAAAGGAGAGTGAAAGAGAGAAATTAAGAGAGGGATGGGTGGGGAATCGCTCCCCTTGGGTCTCTCACCCAAATAATGGAATCTCTCCACTAGATAAGAAGTTTGAACTCTCAAAATGGCAAGTTTTTCATTCATTGATTCATTAGTTCCAAATGAAGGGAATGAGGCCCTATATATAGGCAACCCACATTTTACAATTAGACCCTGACAAAAGACTCAATGACAAATAACCGAGGGGGTAGGGGGGGCTCTTGGGCCAAGCCCAATGAAATGGGCCCAATAGCTAACTAAACAACATAATGACACTCAAACTTAGGAAAATAAACACAAGATCTAAGGACATGACTCAAGAAAATGAAAATTACATCAAATGACTCAAATAGAAAGCATAAAAAGGATAATTGGGCCTTTATGGAGTGAGGCCCGAACTCAAATGGTGCCGGAGTGTGAGGAAGGCCCGAGCCAAAGGGAGTCACGAGTGATGCCTCCATCAAATCCCCTGGGCTGCGAAGAGCTCGACTCCGTGGAGTAGGGGTCCATCTGGCTGTGGTACTGCTCGAGAATGTCTGGATCCAACTGCTGGAGATCCTCCCGACTCACCCATGAATCCTCCGAAGGAGGCCGATCCTTCCACCTGACGAGATAGCGCTCGTGTACCTTGCTCCGAGTGATAGTGACTTGGTCATCCAATATTTTTTCTATGCGTTCACGCTGGGCTCTCTTGGCTGGTGGTCTCTCCTCACAGGTGGGTGCTCTCTCAAGGGAAGGAATAGGCTCAATCTCCTCACTAGGTACCACCATGGGTCCCTTATATGGCACTAAGTCGGCGACATTGAATGTGGGACTTACCCCATATTCCTCGGGGAGATCTAACTCATAGGCATTTGCACCAATATGCCTCAGGACCTGGAAGGGACCAGCCCCACGTGGCCTCAATTTGGAGGTGGCTCCCAGGGAGAGCCTCTCCATCCTTACCATCACAAAGTCACCCTCATGGAATTCTTGGTGACGGCGATGAGAGTCGGCCCGCCTCTTATAAGCTTCATTCTTTTTGCTTATGTGCTTGCAAAGGCTTTCATGCAATTTTGTGAATGTTGACATTCTACGGGTGATGTGTGGACCTGGGCAACCAAAAGTAGACCAATCATGCTTTGATGCCAAGAAGACTTTGATGGAATGGGGAGGACCAGGGCATCCATAGGTGATCCGGTCATGCATGGGGGTGACAAATGCTGGGGGACCTGGACATCCATGAATACTCCTATCATGCCTACGACTCTTGATGAGTGAAGGTGGACCACTACATCCGAATTTGGACAACTCATGCTTTCTACTTGATATGTGGGTGATATGAATGAATGGTCCTAACATAGTGTTCATGTCAAGGGGTGTGGAAAGCCTAGACACATGCATACTTTTCCCAAAAGTGACTTCCATGTGTATAGGTGTGGGACAACCTTTGAACTCCCATTGGAAAGGATCGAATGGATCTAAGAAGGTGGTCATCATGGGGTGGGGCACAACCTTATTACCAAGGGATATGTGGTCTAAGGTCATGGCTCCCAAGGTGTAACCCGGGTCTAGGATGGGGTGCATTGGGTCAAACATGGTGGGTTGGGATAGGGAAAGGTGGGTGGTGGATAAGGTGGTTGGGTCCCATGGTTTCTTTGACCCCCATTGGAAGGGATCAAAGGGATCATAAAAAGGTTTATCGAGCGGGAGGGGCCCTATGTCCTCAAGATCCTCAAGTGGTGATGGGTCATCCTCCTCTAATGAGATAATTGGGCCGAAGTTCTTTGTGAGTGGGTCGGCCATGAGGGGAGGGCTTGACTTTCCACCCAATATAAGAAGCTCCAAATTAAAGAGAAGGTCGGGCTCATCGGGTGGGGAAGGAATAGAAGGAGGTCGCTAGTGTAGCAACCAATGGTGCAAACTAAGGTGATAGACCCCACACAAAGGTGTAGGAGGTCAAGGCTCCTAGATTGGTGAGCCATAGGGGTCAACAAGCTGGTCAACTCATATTGCCAAGCTAAGACCTTGAGAAGGTCCTTTAAGGTTTCCACTTGGTAGGATGTTTGGATTATGGTGTGATAGGAGGAGATGTGCATTATGGGAAAGTTTTCCTTAATGGGAAGGCAATCATGGGCCGTGATCTCTCTTATTGGGCTCTTCTTTAGCCAACTAATAAGGGACTCTTCCAAGATGAATTTGGCCTTATCTAGAGGGGGTGGTGGAGGGTGAAGATCCTCTTGCGAGCCTTCCTCTTCAATTGGGACATGGGTGCTCTCCGTGGAGGGGATAGGTTCCCGAGAGGTATTTGTCTTCATGTGGTAAAGTGGGTGGACTACTTCTTCCAAAGCTAATGGAGTGGGAAGGTTCTTTGATGGTGGGGTGATGATGGCCGGAGTATGGTGCACCCGGGGTGGTGAACAAGGGCGGGATTCCTGCGGGTGGGAGAATACAAGGTTGTTGAATTAAAGGTTCCCGAAAGGTGTGGCGGATGCACTAGGCAATTCCGACGTGTTGGGTCGATGTCGGCATTCCTTTCATCTAACCATTTCTTACCTAGGATTATACATGGCCCCGCTAATGTTCCCTTTTGACACCAAGCCCCATCCAAATACTTAGTTTTCCCGAACCATTTATGGAATTCAATAAAGATTTGGTCTCCATTGTGCACAATTTGTCCGGTCCTACAAAGAGAGGTAATGATATCGGGGGACACCCAATTTTCAGATTCTAGGTCAATGAAATCAATTTCTACGGGCTCTCCATTAGGTAAGCATGAATGGGATATGATTGGGAGAGGGGCCATGTGACCCAAGACTCAATGTTAACAATGATGGGTTTGACAATGCACGGTTCAGACAAGAATGCAAGCATGCCCTATGACTTGACTTGTAGAGACAAGTCAATGACTTGCTCTGATACCAATTGATATGATACCCCCTAGGACTTAGACAAGCAAGCACATTCACAATCAAAAGGGCCAATTTGGGCCACCGCTCTCCCGTCGCTCACCCAAGCCCCGGGGTAACTTGGCAATGCCAAGGTGAGGTTGAGGGGTTGGACCCTTGCTGGTAGAGGGCCAGCAAGGCCAAGATTTGATTCCCAATGGATGTGGATGCCCAATTCAATGGGGCTGACAAAGTGCCAATGGCACCGGTTACTCTCTTCCCACGGTGATCACTCAAGACAACGGGGCTTGAGGATCAAGCTCTCACTCTCACGGCCAGCGGAACTAAGAACTAATATTGAAAGACAAGCACTAAAGGGAGTGAGGTTTGAGCACTTACTCGACCGGTTTGAAGAAACCGGTCCCGCTCGGAGACGAGGGCGAGCGGGGAGGCGAGTGGATCCCCACACGCCGCGGCGGTGTAGCTTGACCTGCTCAATCTAATTACAACACTACTCCTCTCGCAGGAGGGGGACCTTGGGGTGGGGGTTAATGGATATTACAGCCAAAACTACCTCCACGTAGGGAGGGGCCTTCAGCCGGCCAAGCGGGGAGGGGAATTGGAGAAAGGAACACCGAAGACGGGAGGTTGCCGATTCTGCCCGGTTCTGTGGGTGCTGACAGGTGACTAAAGAGTTGACTGCTGCAGCTGCTACCGAATTTTGATGGGGGCGAAACCACCTGGGAAATCTTCGTAGGATGTAGGGGAAGTCTTCCAAATTTTTTTAATTTCTTCTGTCGTCGATGCCGGTCTGGGTGGAGGCCTGAACAGGGAGGCAGACTCTCAGACTGGAAGCTCCTGATTTCCAACAGCAGGTTGTAGAGGATGTCCCGATAGCTCTCGAACTCGGAATCAAGCACCGTCAGAGTTGTTGGAACCGTGGACGAGCCCTCTTCGCCAAAAAACTGACGGGGAAGCCAAACGATGCCGGAGAAAGCCAGGGAACTCTGAACACTGCTGATAGGTCGGTGCAGACTGTGGGTAGCAGAACTACGTAGCTGAGGGAGAAAATGGATAACGCCTGCTACAGGATGCCGAACGGAGTTCCACTTCTTGATTCTGAAAGTAGACAGGGAGAGGAAGAACTTTCCAGAAGAGCTCTTGTGCTGATTCTTCCGAGGTTCATCGTGGTGAAGCTTCTACTCTGGTTCTGGTAGTCAGCAGGGGCAGCTCTGCGCAGTTGTGGGAGAACGGATCTCCTGGGAAGCACACAGCTCGGATGAAGATGAAACGACCGCCGTTGCGAAGAAGACCGGTAGACGCTTCCGTGGATACCTCTTGGGCCTTCAGATTGGCTGGGATGTGGTCGGGGTCACCTCTGCAATCTGATACTCTTCTGCTGCCTGCGAACTGAAAACTAGAGGTTGAAGATGATGAGGGGGAATGGGGTATATGGGAGGGGAAATGGAGGTGGATGAGTGTGGGGAGAACCCTGGCTATGAGGGGGTCTAGGAGGGGGTGTTCCAAGGTGTGGGGGGGGGAGAATAGGGTATGGAAGGGGGTCTAACAGGTGGTGGGAGGAGGAGCTATGAATTTGGGCTTGGAGGGAAAAGGGGGAAGGTGAGGGGGGCACAAGTGGGTGGAGGGAATGTGAGTTTGAATTTTCTTTAATGTGGGGTGATCAATGGTGGTCTTGGAGATGGGAAGAGGTGCCTTGGGAAGGTGGAGGGCTGCTTGGGGAAGGGGATGGGTAGTTGGGGGTTCGAGGGTGGGGTGTGGATTGGTGGAGGGTCTATTGGTACTAGGGGGAAGTAATGATGGCTTGTGGGAAGTTGTAGAGGAGTTAATGGAGGTAGGTGGGAGGGTGGAGGTGGTTGGGAGGGGAGGAGAGAGAAAATTTTCGAAATTGGGTGTGGAGGAGAGAGAAATGAGAGTGAAAGAGAGAAATTAAGAGAGGGATGGGTGGGGAATCTCTCCCCTAGGGTCTCTCACCCAAATAATGGAATCTCTCCACTAGATAAGATGTTTGAACTCTCAAAATGGCAAGTTTTTCATTCATTGATTCATTAGTTCCAAATGAAGAGAATGGGGCCCTATATTTAGGCAACCCACATTTTACAATAAGACCCTGACAAAAGACTCAATGACAAATAACCGAGGGGGTAGGGGGGCTCTTGGGCCAAGCCCAATGAAATGGGCCCAATAGCTAACTAAACAACATAATGACACTCAAACTTAGGAAAATAAACACAAGACCTAAGGACATGACTCAAGAAAATGAAAATTACATTAAATGACTCAAATAGAAAGCACAAAAAGGATAATTGGGCCTTTATAGGGAGAGCCCCGAACTCAAATGGTGCCGGAGTGTGAGGAAGACCCGAGCCAAAGGGAGTCACGGGTGATGCCTCCATCATAAGGGGCTTGTACACTTTTTGGTCCTTAGGACTTTTGGCCTACGTTAGCCATTGCTTGGTCCCGAGAATGGTCACGGTGCAGTGGAGCGAACACCTCACCCCTTTGCTGAAGGCGTGAGTGCTCTCCTGCCCTAGTGACTCACATACTCGGACTAGAATTAACTGGCGAGTGGAAAGGGGAAAGAAAAGAATAATGAAAGAATGGAGTCGTCATTTAATAGCAAAATGATGATTTTTTGTTCCTATGGAATAAAAGGTACATGTTACGCGGGGCATTCCCCGGAATACATGAAGTCCAAAAAAAGGGGCAAATAGAAAAGACTATGGCCGAGGGCGTCGAAAGATGTCCTCCAGCTCTAGAATGCCCAAGGAAGGATGGCGGGTTAGTTCTTGCAGTCTGAACTCCGTGGCCTCCAGCTGAGATAGTTTCTCCCCGAGGGAAGCAGCTTGTCCCTCGGCCATCTCTGCCTCCTCCATCCTCTGGACTTCCAGGCGCTTTACTTCTTGAAGCTCAGCCTCCGCCCTTGAAAGTTCGGCCTGTAGCTCTGCTATCTGGGCCGTGAGGAAGCTTCGGCGCTGCAAAGAGGCATTGGCATCATTCCTCATCCTCGCCGCAGTCCCTTTCAAAGAGATGAGAGCTGCTCGACATTCAGCTCGCTCCAGTGTTATGGCCGCCAGCTGGTCAGCTGTCTCCCGGCCTAAGAATCCCCTTCTGTTCACATATTTCAGAAGCAAAACCACCCGTGGAGTCCAGTCGTCCATGGGGCAACCAAAAGCCAACAGCGAACGGGATAAGTGCTCTATCAAGCCCCTCAGTAGAACATAAGTCAAATCTCTGCTAGCCGTTATGGTCTGCTGAAGGGTCCCTAAGAACTGCCACACAAGGTCACTCGACGACTGGAGACCGAGCGGCGACGTCTCGGGTAGTTCGAACTCCACTCTGCTATCGATTATGGGCGCGCCGAATTAACACCCCCTGAGCAAAAGGCACGCCGATTATGGGCATGCCGGATTATCCTCTTCCAAGCATAAAAGCCACGCTGGATTAGCGTCTAAAAGCCCAGGGGTGCGCCGGATTAACCCCGTGCCGTATGAACATTCAAACGGCGCCGGATTGGTATCCGTGCCGGATTAAGGGCCGTTCAGAGCCTCCTTCGATTGAAGAGGAGATCATTCCGAGCGAAGCTCATCCGTCGGCCTTGCTGCACACGTGCCTTGCTCACAACACCCACGGCTGGGGGGCATTTGTTGGCACTCAAAATATCACTCGCGGCGATCAAGTCTCAAAGACGAACGACACGGCCCACTGAAGCACAGAAGCCGATAAATATCAACATATTGAAGACTTCTCAAGCTGCCAGAGCCTCGAGTCACCCTGTATGAGCACGGGGACTTCACCTAAGGAGAATTGAGATGAACTCACAACCAACCAACAGTGCGACCAAGCCTGCCCAATGAACCGGCATCGACTCCGTCGTGCCGCATACACTACACCCGTTGTCCGACCAAGGATGACGGTCTACCCGGTGGTCACCCACCTCATGAAAGACTCTCCTGAGATGAAAGAATGCCCTTGGCTCTTCAGAACGGAGGACCCAAAGCTCTGTCGGTAGAAGATCCCGGTCACCCGGCACGGGTACGGCTTCCCGCCAAGATGGGCCCGTTAGTGGCCGAATGATCACCCAGCCCAGGCGGAACTATTCCGGGTGTTATCCCACCCTCCAAGAAGGTTCGAGCACAAAACAGACTGAGCCGGTAGCACATATCATTGTGCCAAGAGCCATGTCAGTGGAAATCCCGCGTGATCAAACCAAAGTCATATGAAGTTCCGACAATGGCCGTACGTCATCCTGAGAGCTTCGACAAGGCATCTCGTCAATGTTTTGAAGAACGGTGGTGGGATAAATGTTCACGGTGATCCTCGGGACCATCCCCAGACTCATCGGCTGACCCGTGACGTGCGAAGGACGCTAATACGGCGCGCCTTAAATCGGCGCGCCCCATCATCCGGCGCCCTGCTGTTCCGACGCGTAAAAGGCAGTGGAGCTTCCTTCTCCGACGCGCCATTTCTCACGCCGGATGAGGATTCAAGCTTGCTTCTATTTATAGGTGGCTACCCGAAAAGAAAGAAGCAAAAAAGAAGAAGAGGGGAGTCTAAAAAAAAAGAGATCGAGGGTGAGAGAGCCAATCACCTTCGAGAGAGAAAGGGTTTCTTGGGAGGGAAGCAGCATCCTCACATAGCATCTCCCTCGCCGCCGCCTTCCTCTACCTGAAGCCCTCCGGAGTCGGAGAGGATAGTCTCGTCCGATACTCTGTTTTGCTTTTAGGTGGGTTGTCTGCACGATTCCATCCGTCCTGCTATTTATCTTCTCTCGATCAAATGTAAGCGTGAGGCGGGGGAGATGGTGATGATATGAGCCAATCTAATTCCCCCTTTCACCATCGTGTGATTCATTCTTCTGTGAGTCTTGTTGCAATTAGAGCGTGGCGTTTGTGCCACGGCACCGGCGCCGAATCTGTAATATACGCTTTAGTCTTCCCCGTTGATGGGATGATGATGAATATATGGATGTGATAGTGTGTTAAACACTCGAAATCTTCTCTCTCTTACCCGCTTCCATTGTAGTTGGTGTATGTCGGTTTCCCTTATGTTTAATTTTCAGTTTTGATTTCTTCGATTACAAACGTGCCCTGTATTACCATGGGCTACAGAAACGACCCCTCCCCGGGTCCTTCGTGTCGAGGTCATGGCTGTGCTTCGCTAGATGATTTCTGTATACTGGGTGGATAGAGCTGTGCCTGTGCACATGCCTCTTCCCGCTTTGATATGAGGTCCGACTTTCATTCCCTCACCCCCTTTCCATTGCTCTATTGCTCAAGAGAGTTGGAAGCCACCTCTAGAACGGCAAGGCCCATCTTGTGATTACTGCGTTCTAGTTATTCGAGCATATGCGTATGTAGTTAGATTATCTTATCTACGTACCCATCATCCCTCTATGTGACTGCTAATTGTCTGTTCCTCTAGGAATGTTAGCCCAATCTCGCAAGCATTGATGCCTCAACCCTGTGTCTGGTAATCTATCTATACCGAATGCCCTCATTCCTCTTGTTTGTGGTTTGCAGCCATTGAGCCGTTTGAGTTCCGTCGATTTTATCTCAGTCATCCGGGGAGGGGGACATTCCCCATTGTTTCACGGAACTGCTAGTTGTTCGAGGGGCTCTACCTCTCCGTGGTAGATGCTTCCCAAAGGCCACAGAGCGGATAGTGATGAGGACTTCAGCCCAACAATCCTAAACCCAATGATTTGGGGATCTTGTGGTGTCTAATGGAGGCGTACTCCTAGTAGGCTAGTCCTCGGAGTTTCTCTCCCTAATGGTCTCCCTCAAAGGGGCGCAGTGCAGGCTGCAGGTTGCCCACCCCTCGTAGGCTGGTCCTTGGGGTGTTGCTTCCGTTATCAGCTGCCTCATCCCTCTATCTTCACCCACGGAGCTTTGGTGCCCCTCGAAGGCTCGTCCTCGGGGTATCCTGTCCAGTTGGGGCTTTGCTGGCTGCCACCATGCAGACCGGTAGTTTAGGGGTTTGCTCCGTAAGTGAGTAAGACTCCGTTACTCTCCTGCAACCTTTCAGGGACAGGGGAGATGCTGCCCAATTTTTGGCAGGTTTTAGACAGATAAGTCGTTTCTGTGGACTGGCCATAATAAAACATTCGTTTTGATTAAAGGAACCTCCGTACTCGAGTATGAACCTCGCACTGGCTCAAGAATCTGCTCCTGGAGAGCCCCAGACTTCAATTCAATAGGCAATAAACCCAATTAAACATTTAAACCTTCAAAACATCTTAATAAGTTTAGATAGTTTCAAAATTCATAAGAAAAAATGTTAAATCAGCGCGGCCCTAATCTGGGGCGCCTTAATACGGCGCCCCCCACCCGCGCCGTATTAACGTTAGACTCATCCTTTTCATTTTTCAAATTGCTCCTTCCCAACGCGCCCTAAACCGACGCGCCCCGAGGCCATCGCGCCGTATTAACCTTTGCCACGGCCGCGCCGTATTAAACCCTTTTACCTACGCTTGGCCGTTCCGGGGAACCTATCCCTACGCGCGATCGTGCCGATTTTGAATCGTTACGTTGTTCTGATTGCTTGCTCGCCTTCGGAGCAATTCTCGCCTCCCGGGGTCGAGATTAGCCACCCTAATCAATAATAAACCAAGTAAGGAAGAAGTTCCTCAAGCCCCGGATGAGCTTATTATCATGCGTTTAATACCATGTGTGTTAGCATTTTGCTTTCATCATCATGCGTATGTTGCCACTTTCGTCACTTTAGCGGAGTCTATTAAACTTGATTGGTCATTGTTCATCTTTACAACTCTGTGACCATGCTTAACGTTGTCATCAGCATCACGCATGCATGCCTGTATGGACCCTCGGGTATATTAAATGGCATTGACGGAAGTCCGGGTAACTCCCGATCGGAAGTCTTTGCTATGCGCGACGGTGGTCTTCGGACCTATGTCCTCCACCATGTATCGGGGGTATCCAACTTGGCGATCATTCCCCCTCTTGCATGATAGACAGAAGCATCTCACGTGACCTGGTCATGTTTATGCCTTTGCACCTTTATTTCGGCCTCGATAGCCCACTATCTCGGTAATTAATCAAAGGTTTTCCTTCCTCGTGGGAGATGTAATTAACGCCATAGCCTTTATGGCATGGCGTGTTAGGTTAGGTGCAGTATTCAGAGGGGGGGGTGAATGAATATAACCCTTTAAAATCCTTTACCCAATTAAAGGGTTATGATGCTCACTAACTATCTAGAGTGCTGACTAGACAGATGTATCAAATCTGAAGGACTAAATAGCAGTAGCACCATTCTTCCACTCAAATAAACTTTCGCTCACTCAACGGATTAAACACTCAGAACAAGATCTGATCAACCACTTGGAGCGCCCCTATGCAAACATCTAGCGGAAGCAAAACATATAGAGAAATCAGACCACTGCACAGAGGATTTTTAGGTGGTTCGGTCCTCCAGACCTACATCCACCCCACACTCAAACCGAGTGTGGCTTCCACTAGCTCACGCTAGAAACAGCAGACTCAGTCTGCAACAAATGCTGCCAAACAGCTTGACCAGGGGAACAGCCTCCCCTCTTCCTCCCAACCGGAGGGAACCACTAGTGACACCAGTCACTAGCAAACCAGAGACACACGGTCTCTCTTCCTCCAGACCTGGAGGGAACCCCTGGACTTGAATCCACAAGCCCAGAACCGGAGACAAGTCTCCCTTCCTCCAACCCGGAGGGAAACCTAGAGACCCAAGTCTCTCTTCCTCTGAACCCCAGAGGGAAGCACAACCGGAGATAAATCTCCCTTCCTCCAACCCGGAGGGAACCCACAAGCAGCCCACCTGCTACTTGCAACCGGAGGTATCAATCTCCCTTCTCCTGAACTAACAGGAGGAACCCCGACCTCTCTACAGAGTATCGGAAACACAGCAAACCAGAAAACAAAGGAAAAATAATAAACGAAAATGACTTCAGCAAAACAGAAAGCTGAAAGATGAAGTGCACAATGTGGCTCTCAACGGAGCTGACTGGCCTGGATTTGATCCACGGTCCAGTAGACGGATCTTCAGGTAAGATCTTCCTACTTCTCCACGAGCTCTCTTGCTCACTCTCTATCTTTCTTTCTCTTTCTTCTGCTCTTCTCTCACTCTCTGCTTCTTCTTCTCTTCACACTCTTCTCGAGCTCTCTACCTCTCTTCTTCTCCTTCTGCTCTTCTTCTTTCTCTTTTCTTTTTCTATCTGGATCGTGGCTCTCTGTATGAGCTTTTCTTCACGCCAACTCGATCACCTTCATCTGTGGACGAAGGTCTCATATATATAGCAGCAACAGCAGCATCAGCCACGACGTGTGACCTCCACATTTCCAGCCCTAATCGGACCACGTGGCAGTCTCTCAGCAGGCTTCATTCCAGCCTCGGATCACGTGCTGCCCAGGTGTGTGGAATGTTCTTCCTCGGATCTGCAAGGAGATGAAAATCATTAAAGCTGAGGGCCATAGGAACTAAAGCTGCACGAAGTATGTAATAGAAATACTAGATGCACTGAGAACGACACGAAGAAGATGAAAACATCACGAGGTAATAAGAAGAACGACACGAGATACATTGTAACAGAACAGACACAACGAAGAGACCGACACGAAGTGAAACAAGAATGACACGAAATGTCAACAAGGAGAACGTTACGAGATACATACGATGACAAAGGCACGAAGTAAAGAAAACGACACGTTGCAAACAAGCAAGACACGAGGTCTACGTAAAGCAACACGAAGTGTGGTCAAAGCAAGAACGACACGAGGTGGTGACACAGAAAGCAACACGAAGACATGAAACAACACTTAAGACGAAGTTGACACGGAGTGAAAATGACACGAGGTCTGGGAGACACGACACAAAGTCACAAGAACGACAGTAACCAACACGAAGTGTGGTTACGAAACATGAACGACACGAAGTGTGAAAACATGACACGAAGTCACAAGAAGAGCAGTAACCAACACGAAGTGTGGTTACAGAACAAAAACGACACGAGGTCACAAGACAAACGACACGAAGTCCAAAGGTGACAAAACAGATACTACAAAGAGAACGACACGAGGTAGAAAGAAAACAACACGAAGTAAATCAATAACGACACGAAGTGTTACTGTAACAACAAACACTACGAAGTTACGAATACAAAAAGCAACACGGAGAGATAGAGAAGTAAAACCGACACGAAGTGTGGTTACAAAAATAAAAGGACACGAGGTATAGGAAGAACAACACGACCACGAAAAAGAGTTGACACGGAGTGTGGTCAAGGCGAGAAGGACACGAAGTCTAACGAGAAAACAGCACGAAGACAAGAACATAAAAACTAACACGAAGACATAATTGTGAAAACACCACGAGGAGATAGACAGCAAGGAGAACGACACGAAAGTGAAACGACACTTGAACCTAGACCGACATAAAGATCCAGCGAAAAAATGACTCGAAGACAGAAATACACAAGCACGACATGAACTAAGGATGACATGGGGACAACACAGTCACATAGGCTGCACGAAGTGAAAGACAACACGGTTATCTCGACACGTGATGAAATGGTGGAAGTAGAAGAACAACTCGAAGACGAAAACGACACGAGCTGAATTTAACACAAAGGCGAAGACAGACACTGACACGAGGTGTGGACACGAAGCAAGAATGACATGAGGTTCAGGGAAACCAACACGAAGACAGAAACAGTACGGACACACGAAGTATTACCTCTTAGCAGCTTTTTCTTGTAAAGCATGGAAATCAACACGAAGTGTTGTAAGCTCAGACGACACGAGATTTTTTCGTGTTAGTGAGGGGAAACAACACATAGACTCAAGTACAGAGACAGCACGAAGACGATGTACAGTCTGATGTACAGACTTTGAAGAACAGTCTAATGTATAGACTTGTGGATTGAAGGTGATGTATAGATCATGCACATACCAGAAGTCTAACACACACAATATATCAGTCATACACGTGCATTCTCCAGATGATATACAAATCACAATCATGAAGCTATCATCAAAGCACAATGTCAGCAGATAAACTGAATGAGCATATGAAGTCCTGAATGAACATCTCATCAGGATGACTCACAATGATTACCATCAAACACCAATCATCAAAACCAGATAAATCATTAAAACCACAGCAATGAATGTTTTATGCATCAGTTTAACATGTAACAGGACTGAAACATCAAATATGTTAGTCTAAACTGAGCAGCAAGATGACTGAACATTTGATTAACTCACATCAACAACCAATCATCAAAGCCATCATTAAAACCATCATCAAAACCAAAACCACATGCATGGGCACAACAATCTCCCCCTTTTTGATGATGGCAACACTTTCAATACATTGAGTCATTCTGATGATGTGAGACATTCTGAGGCATTCTGAAGACTCAAATTATTCTCCCCCTTTGACTTCATCAAAAAGAAAAATAATTTGAGAAATTATAGCATGTATAAGAGTTCAGTCAATTTCTCCCCCTTTCAAGAACATGATTCTCCCTTTTTTGCAAACAATCTCCCCCTTTGATATAAACAAAATAAACCATGGGAAGGGTTAAATGCAAAAATGCAGATGCAACAAGGAATGCAATACTCCCCCTAAGTATGTGAATGCAAGGTCACAAATGATATGAACATGATTCAGTGTGACAAGGAATGCTCCCCCTGAATAGATGCCAATTGATATGCAAGTGATGCATGACATGGAAGCTCCCCCTCAATAAGTGGACTCTTATGAGATAAATGAGAAGGAGACCACAGGGGCAAACAAGGAGAAGTTCAGGTCATTGAGCCAATGACATGAGCAGAAGAAGTTCAGATGAGCTTCAACTAGAAGGAATTCAATCAGATTTTCAAGGAAATATCATTCTCATAAATCCAAATCAGAATATTACAAAGTCTTCCATTATAAGGGCTTATGAATGAACTTTATTGAACAGCATGGTTTAATCATGATGTATGTAGAGTTCATCAATAAAATTCTGTATTGATATCTGAAACCATGATTTAATAAAAATGAACCAAGCCCTCATATTTATCTTGATTATCCTCCCTTTGTCTTACACAATCAAATCTATTGACTTCTTTCAGAATTACATGTACTAGTATTGAAATCAAGCAATTATGAAGTCATATGATTTTGTCTAGGGTTGTAGCAATTTGATTTTGGCATCAATATTCAGATATTTCAATTTATTCCATAATTTTCCTTGCTACAAATTTTACGTGCACTCTAGTTCAGTACACACCTTGTAACTAGAGGATATACCTTGATCAGAGGCCAATATCCCTAAGCCCTTAGTGTGACTAACTGTCATGCCTTATGTGAACAGAGTTAGCATTTACACATCATGACACACTACAGCTCAATTTTTAATGAGTGAATTGTATTTCTCAGTGTGCATGCCATTGCTCTGCCTGATTTTCAATGAATTCTCATTTTACAGAGTTAACTAAGGCACCTCATGACACAGTCCTTTGGACTTGTGTTTCTCAGTGACCAATGTCATTGCTCTGACAGATATTACCCTTTAGACATTTCAGAAACATTCATTTGCTTCAAAACAATATTAATCTCATGTACTTAACCAATTAAAGTCATGTATTCAAAAGTGCAGATTTCAGAAGTTTTTGCAAGACATAGCATGAAACAGTTGGTTAAGATTTATTAAACATGATTCAGATATGTTAAGAGATTTTGAAGTTAAACTCCATGAATACATTAAGCTTAAACCACATGAGTTATTTCAGTCATTCTTAAGAATGTATAATAGAAGATTTCTAGTTCAAGAGTTTTTCAGATTTATGATCGAGATAGCCCATTGAAATCTTCATGAAAGACTGATAGAATTCTGAAGTCAAATGATATCAATTGATAGTAGAAGTACCAATTGTTAAGAGAGATTGTGAATCTCAAAGTTTTTTTTTTTTTTCAGAATATGATTAAGGTTTGTCAACAAAATCAGTAAGAGAGGATATGCAGTGAGCTCTGACCCATGTATGCATTTGACAGCCTATATGCAATGCACTATATGTATGCAGGGACATGCAAAGACTCGACATTTAATTGCTATGCAAAGATATGCAACTAACTCCCCCTGAAAACATGCAGTACACTGGTCTACATGAAGACAAGACCCTTGGTACTTGGCAGAGAACCTGGTCTCAAGGACCATCTCACACATAGTAAGAACCTTTAGGCAGATTTCCTTGCCTTTTAGTAACTTACCATTTGATATACCAGGGTTATGCAAGACAATGCAACTCGAGGCAGAAAACAAAATATGCAGTCTTCAGCAATAGGCAAATGATAGTCATGCAGACGAAATGTGTACCTATGAGACACATGCATTGACAATATACACTGAAGAAGCATTCAAATTCAGTTCAATCATATGTCAAGAGAAGAGCATCAGTTATGCAGAATTGAATTCAATAGTTGAGTCTGGAGTGCAGACTGATCAACTAGACAAGAGAAGATCATACAACAACCAAGTAAATCAGCATGGAATTCTCATTTTTCATACTCACAAATTCAGATAATGAATTTAAAATAAATTTCAGAACTGACCTGAATTGAATCATGGGGTTTTCTTTTTGAGTGCCTTGGTTAACCCCTTTTATTTCTCCTTCCAAGGCCCTACCTGCGGCAAGTCAATCAATATGATCTTGCAGGGACCCAAGCAGTCTTGGGTCCTGCACTACCCCTATCAGGTGTTCTAAACAGTTTCTTAGCAACATGGTCATCAGATTTCATCAGAAAATAATTATCCATAGAGTGACCAAGTTTATCACAGTATCTACATGAAACAGCAGATTTTCTGGTCCTGTGATGCATATCAACAGCAGCATGAGACCTATGATAATTAGCATGAATTTGTGATTTATCATTACTTGCCCACCAGCATTCAGAAGCTCGGTGGCCAGGTTTTCCACATTCATAACAAGCAAGAGTCTTTTCTTTAAGACTAGTTTTATTTCTGCCCAAGAGATTTTTGTTTGGAGGGAATCTTACAAATTTGGAATTAAAATGATTTCCCTGAACAAACCAGCAGTCCTTGACTACATGCCCATACTTACCACATTCAATGCACCTAGAATGCTTACCTCTTGAGCCAGTAAATCCCCATGAAGGCCTAAACCAACACTCAACAGCTTTGTGACCACGTCTGTTACAATTGTAACAAATGATATGTTGGTTTGAGGAAGACATGTTTCTTTTGGGGTGGTGATGATTATTTGGAAGAGTTTTATCATGCATCATATCATCCCTTATCATTACTCTGCAGTCATCCATATAATGACCATGCCTACCACAGTAGTAACAATAGGCATCAGATTTCCTAGGAACATGGTTTCTATCATGTGAGTTCCTAGGTGTATGTGAACGAGTACAAGAAGCATGAGCATTATGTATTGGCCCAACAGATTCAGCAGAACTAGCAAATTTCAGAGTACAACCAGAAGTATTCTTAGCCTTCTTTGTTTGACTCTTTCTTTTCAATTTCTGATTATTCTCAATAGATTTTGTTTGCTTTTCAATTTTCTGGGCTTTAAACTGAAAGACAGATTTTGAAGGTGACTTCTGATTTTCATTTTGTTTTGGGGATTGCCTTGAAGTACCAGCTACATTAGTGCTTTGGACAAATGTTGTATATAGCTGGTTTTTAGTGATTTTCTTAACATCAGAACAGCAATTTGTTCCCCCTTCAGAGTTATCATCCTTCCTCCCCTCAACAGTTTTCATTTTTCCTTTAATCTTGGCAGACTCGATAGCTGAATTTTCAAGATTATGAATTTTATCTTCCAAGTTAGCAATGTGAAGTTTATAACTGGCTATTTCCTGTTCGCTGCAATTTACACATTCGCTTAGAACTTGGTTTGCAGTTTTATACTTCTCAATTTCTTGTTCTAGACTGTTCAAACTTTTTGAATTTTCATCATAAACAGCTTTTCCTTTTTCAATTGACAGCCATTTCTCAGAGAATACAGTATTAAGAACCATTAGCCTTTTATTTTGATCTTTTAAGTAGACATTTTCTTCTTTTAGAGATTTTATTTGTTCTTTTTGAAGAATGTCATCAGACTCAAACTCATTAATTATGTCTTCGAGAATGGCACAACCTTTACAAGAATTATCTTCTCTAATGTGCTCCTTTTCAGATTTCAAAGTTTTCACTTCTTTTCTCAATTTCTTGTTTTCAGATTTTAGTTTCTTGGATACTTTGAACAGATCTTTATACATTACTATCAATTCATCAAAAGTGTATCCATCTGATTCGGAGCTTACCTGAGATGAAGTTTCCTCACCATCACTTCCCCGGTTGGCCATTAAGCATATGGACTTTCTTCCTTCTCTATCAATGTCCGAGGTGTTCCCTTTGAGTTTCAATACCTCTGGACAATCATCCTTTGTGTGGCCAGCCTTCCTGCATTTGTTGCAAACATTAGTGTCAGCAATCTTGGCAGGATTAGAGTTATACCTTGTTTGCTGTTTGCTACCGTCAAGCTTTCCTTCTCTTTTTCTCAGAAATTTCCTGAAGTTACTAATCATCATTTCAATGTGGTCTTCATCAATTTCAGACCGCGAGAGGCTACTTTTCTTGCTTGATGATCCACTGTGGCTGGATCTGTTTGCTTTGCTGGAGCTAGCCTTCAGCACGATTGGCTCCATTGCAAACAATCTGAAAGCTCAGAACAAACTTAAGCACCTAAACCAAATAAGCAAGACAAAGCACTAAGACGGAGAATCAAAGCTACGAACACAGAGAGCACACTCTGAAAAACACCAAACAAACCAGCAGGATCCTCTGCAGATTGTTAGATCAGATAGATCAGAGACCCGCTCTGATACCAATTGTTAGGTTCGGTGCAGTATTCAGAGGGGGGGGTGAATGAATATAACCCTTTAAAATCCTTTACCCAATTAAAGGGTTATGATGCTCACTAACTATCTAGAGTGCTGACTAGACAGATGTATCAAATCTGAAGGACTAAATAGCAGTAGCACCATTCTTCCACTCAAATAAACTTTCGCTCACTCAACGGATTAAACACTCAGAACAAGATCTGATCAACCACTTGGAGCGCCCTTATGCAAACATCTAGCGGAAGCAAAACATATAGAGAAATCAGACCACTTCACAGAGGATTTTTAGGTGGTTCGGTCCTCCAGACCTACATCCACCCCACACTCAAACAGAGTGTGGCTTCCACTAGCTCACGCTAGAAACAGCAGACTCAGTCTGCAACAAATGCTGCCAAACAGCTTGACCAGGGGAACAGCCTCCCCTCTTCCTCCCAACCGGAGGGAACCACTAGTGACACCAGTCACTAGCAAACCAGAGACACACGGTCTCTCTTCCTCCAGACCTGGAGGGAACCCCTGGACTTGAATCCACAAGCCCAGAACCGGAGACAAGTCTCCCTTCCTCCAACCCGGAGGGAAACCTAGAGACCCAAGTCTCTCTTCCTCTGAACCCCAGAGGGAAGCACAACCGGAGATAAATCTCCCTTCCTCCAACCCGGAGGGAACCCACAAGCAGCCCACCTGCTGCTTGCAACCGGAGGTATCAATCTCCCTTCTCCTGAACTAACAGGAGGAACCCCGACCTCTCTACAGAGTATCGGAAACACAGCAAACCAGAAAACAAAGGAAAAACAATAAACGAAAATGACTTCAGCAAAATAGAAAGCTGAAAGATGAAGTGCACAATGTGGCTCTCAACGGAGCTGACTGGCCTGGATTTGATCCACGGTCCAGTAGACGGATCTTCAGGTAAGATCTTCCTACTTCTCTACGAGCTCTCTTGCTCACTCTCTATCTTTCTTTCTCTTTCTTCTGCTCTTCTCTCACTCTCTGCTTCTTCTTCTCTTCACACTCTTCTCGAGCTCTCTACCTCTCTTCTTCTCCTTCTGCTCTTCTTCTTTCTCTTTTCTTTTTCTATCTGGATCGTGGCTCTCTGTATGAGCTTTTCTTCACGCCAACTCGATCACCTTCATCTGTGGACGAAGGTCTCATATATATAGCAGCAACAGCAGCATCAGCCACGACGTGTGACCTCCACATTTCCATCCCTAATCGGACCACGTGGCAGTCTCTCAGCAGGCTTCATTCCAGCCTCGGATCACGTGCTGCCCAGGTGTGTGGAATGTTCTTCCTCGGATCTGCAAGGAGATGAAAATCATTAAAGCTGAGGGCCATAGGAACTAAAGCTGCACGAAGTATGTAATAGAAATACTAGATGCACTGAGAACGACACGAAGAAGATGAAAACATCACGAGGTAATAAGAAGAACGACACGAGATACATTGTAACAGAACAGACACAACGAAGAGACCGACACGAAGTGAAACAAGAATGACACGAAATGTCAACAAGGAGAACGTTACGAGATACATACGATGACAAAGGCACGAAGTAAAGAAAACGACACGTTGCAAACAAGCAAGACACGAGGTCTACGTAAAGCAACACGAAGTGTGGTCAAAGCAAGAACGACACGAGGTGGTGACACAGAAAGCAACACGAAGACATGAAACAACACTTAAGACGAAGTTGACACGGAGTGAAAATGACACGAGGTCTGGGAGACACGACACAAAGTCACAAGAACGACAGTAACCAACACGAAGTGTGGTTACGAAACATGAACGACACGAAGTGTGAAAACATGACACGAAGTCACAAGAAGAGCAGTAACCAACACGAAGTGTGGTTACAGAACAAAAACGACACGAGGTCACAAGACAAACGACACGAAGTCCAAAGGTGACAAAACAGATACTACAAAGAGAACGACACGAGGTAGAAAGAAAACAACACGAAGTAAATCAATAACGACACGAAGTGTTACTGTAACAACAAACACTACGAAGTTACGAATACAAAAAGCAACACGGAGACATAGAGAAGTAAAACCGACACGAAGTGTGGTTACAAAAATAAAAGGACACGAGGTATAGGAAGAACAACACGACCACGAAAAAGAGTTGACACGGAGTGTGGTCAAGGCGAGAAGGACACGAAGTCTAACGAGAAAACAGCACGAAGACAAGAACATAAAAACTAACACGAAGACATAATTGTGAAAACACCACGAGGAGATAGACAGCAAGGAGAACGACACGAAAGTGAAACGACACTTGAACCTAGACCGACATAAAGATCCAGCGAAAAAATGACTCGAAGACAGAAATACACAAGCACGACATGAACTAAGGATGACATGGGGACAACACAGTCACATAGGCTGCACGAAGTGAAAGACAACACGGTTATCTCGACACGTGATGAAATGGTGGAAGTAGAAGAACAACTCGAAGATGAAAACGACACGAGCTGAATTTAACACAAAGGCGAAGACAGACACTGACACGAGGTGTGGACACGAAGCAAGAATGACATGAGGTTCAGGGAAACCAACACGAAGACAGAAACAGTACGGACACACGAAGTATTACCTCTTAGCAGCTTTTTCTTGTAAAGCATGGAAATCAACACGAAGTGTTGTAAGCTCAGACGACACGAGATTTTTTCGTGTTAGTGAGGGGAAACAACACATAGACTCAAGTACAGAGACAGCACGAAGACGATGTACAGTCTGATGTACAGACTTTGAAGAACAGTCTAATGTATAGACTTGTGGATTGAAGGTGATGTATAGATCATGCACATACCAGAAGTCTAACACACACAATATATCAGTCATACACGTGCATTCTTCAGATGATATACAAATCACAATCATGAAGCTATCATCAAAGCACAATGTCAGCAGATAAACTGAATGAGCATATGAAGTCCTAAATGAACATCTCATCAGGATGACTCACAATGATTACCATCAAACACCAATCATCAAAACCAGATAAATCATTAAAACCACAGCAATGAATGTTTTATGCATCAGTTTAACATGTAACAGGACTGAAACATCAAATATGTTAGTCTAAACTGAGAAGCAAGATGACTGAACATTTGATTAACTCACATCAACAACCAATCATCAAAGCCATCATTAAAACCATCATCAAAACCAAAACCACATGCATGGGCACAACATGGCGGACTGCTGGTCCTGACCGAATCTCTCCCTCGCCCGACACGGGTCAGAATGAGCGCATAATAAACTCGTCACTCACGTGACTGGCACGCCCGCGCAGTCAATCAGTCATTTAACTACCAGTTAGTTAATTGGTTGATCGACACATGAAATAAACCAAATAAACCTAAATAAATAAATAAATAAAAATTAGAACAAGATTTCCCATCGTAAACATACACTCCCCTAACCGCTCCGGTGTACGAGATATATGAAGACATCAAAGGCTCGGGTCTCCTCTGCCAACCCGAGCCAATGAAGTCGAAGAGCCGTAATTGCAGCAAGCACTGCCTGTTCCATAGTGACCACGGGCATCACACCGGCGATTGCTACCAGCTCCAGGATGAAATCGAGCGCCTCATCCGTCAAGGACACCTATCCCGGTTCGTGGCCAGGCATAAGGAAGAATGAGGCGCCCCAAAGGAAATCGACAACACCCCTTGTGGGGTCCATATCAACGTCATCGCTGGTGGAGTTGCATCAGGAGGAGACAGTGGCCAAGGAAGGAAGCGTCATGTTGAGCGGGTGGGCCGAGCCATCGAGCCTCCCAAGGCCCCGCCGAGTGAGCCCCAGGTCATAGTCTTCTCCGACCGAGACCTAGAAGGGCTAACCACCCCGCATGACGACGCCTTAGTTATATCGGTCACGATAAACCATTGTAACGTAGATAGGATTCTAGTCGACAATGGAAGTGCCCCTGATGTATTATCCTTTGAATGTTTCCTTAAGATGGGGGAGGATCCGTATAAACTCCACCCGATCCGAACCCGTCTGTATGGGTTCAATGGCCAGGCCACTTATCCCGAGGGAGCCCTAAGCCAGCCCGTTACTCTCAGCACCCCACCCAAAATCGTTACGGTCATGGTGGACTTTATAGTGATCAAGGGTATGATAGCATACAACGCAATCTTCGGCCGAAGAATCCTTAGCCGAACGAAAGTGGTGCCCTCTACCTATTACCAAAAAATGAAGTTCCCCACCAAAAATGGGTTGGGGGAAGTCCGAGGAAACTAGGCAACGGCCAGAAGGTGCTATAATATCTCGGTTGAAGCCACAAGGCCGGATGAGAAGAAGAAGGGTCCCCGAGAAGTCGAGGGAAAACCTGCAACCTCCAAGCCTGGAGGTGAATTGCTAATAGTTTTCCTAAACGACGACCCGACCTTAGGAGTAAAGATTGGAGCTGACCTACCATTTGAGGTTCAACCGCAATACAAAAAGTTTCTTTCAGCATACATTCGAGTCTTTGCATGGTCTGATGATCAACTCCCCGGGATACTAGAGGAGACAGTGATGCATAAGACCTCGACCCAGCCGTGAAGCCGTACAGCAACGTAGAAGGAAGCACACGCCAAAGAAGCAGGCGATCATCAAGGAGCAACTCACCAAGGGGCAAAAGATTGGTCTTTTTAGACCGGTCCTATACCCGATGTGGCTGGCTAACGTCGTCTTGGTGCCAAAAGCTTCGGGAAAGTGGCGAATGTGCGTGGACTTCACCGACTTGAACAAGGCTACTCCAAAGGACTGCTATCCATTACCGAGCATCGACCAACTGGTTGACTCAACCTTAGGCAACGAGATACTCAGCTTCCTGGATGCCTATTCAGGTTACCATCAGATCAGAATGCACCCTGAAGACATCGAGAAGATCGCCTTTATCATTGACTTCGGCATATACTGCTACACCCGGATGCCTTTCGGGTTGAAGAATGCTGGAGCCACATACCAGAGGCTGGTCAATCATCTGTTCGAGGGACAGCTCGGCCGGAACGTCGAGTCGTATATTGACGACATGCTCGTGAAGACCCCCAAGGCCGTGGACCACTTCGCCGACCTACTTGAAACCTTCGACACCCTCCTAAAGTACAGCATGAAGCTCAATCCTACCAAGTGCGCCTTCGGAGTAAGGTCTGGGAAATTCATGGGCTTCTTAGTCAACCAGCGTGAGATCGGGGCCAACCCCGACAAGGTCCAGGCCATCCTGGACATGCGCCCACCCACCTGCATCAAAGATGTTCAACGCCTTACCGGGCGCTTGCCGCACTCAGCAGATTCCTGTCTCGTGCGGCTGAACGATGCCTACCCTTCTTCAAACTGTTGAGGGGGCCCTAAAATGGCATCTGCTACATTTGCGTGGGATGAGGAATGCCAAAAAACATTCGTCGAGCTTAAGGAGTTCATGGCTTCGCCCCCGGTGCTTTCAAGCCCATATCAGGCAAAACCTTGCATCTCTATCTCTCGGCGACTCCATCTACAGTTAGCTCGGTCTTGGTCAGAAATGACTCGGGAGTCGAGAGACCTTTCTACTACACCAGCAAGGTGCTCAACGAGGCCGAAAGAAAGTACCCCACAACCGAGAGACTCGTGCTAGCGTTGGTTACCTCGGCCAAGTGCCTCCGACCCTATTTCCAAGGGCACTCCATCACCGTGCGAACCGGCGAACCGTTGAAGAGGATCCTCGCTCACCCTGAAGCCTCAGGACGCCTCGTCAAGTGGGCCATCATGCTCGGGGCCTATGATATATCGTATCGGCCTCGCTCGGCTATCAAAGGCCAGGCGCTCGCTGACTTCATCGCCGAGAGCACCATCCCGACTGAAGAAAGATCTCCGTCCGTGCCCGGGCCGACCTGGGAACTGTTCGTCGACAGATCCTCCAACTCAGCGGGGAGTGGCGCCGGGATCCTCCTGATGTCCCCCGATGGAGCAGAGCTACAATACGCTCTGAAGTTCAACTTCCAAGCATCTAACAACGCTTCCGAGTATGAGGCCCTCATATCGGGAGCCCGCATGGCCCGGCGGTTAGGGGCTTAGCGAGTCAGGATTCACACTGACTCCCAACTGGTCGCTAGCCAGGTCAACAGCAATTATGAAGCTCGAGAAGCACCGGTGATCAAATACCTCCAGCTGGTCAAGACCGTGGCACAACAGTTCGAGAGTTTTGAGGTAGTCCGAATAGCTCGGGAGGAAAACTCCCAAGCGGACGCCCTCTCTCGGCTGGCCTCTTCTCTTGACACAGAGGGTACTCGATCGGTCCTTCTCGAAGGGCTAGAACGGCCGAGTATCGATTCGGAGCTCCTATCTATTGACTCGGCCTCCCCAAGCGACTGGCGTACCCCCTATCTTTCATGGCTTCAAGACTCTCAGGAGCCTCCCAACCCTCAGAAAGCCCGAAGATTGAAGTACCAAGCTCGGTGATTCGTCACTCTGGATGGCGCTCTCTACCGGAGATCCTTCTCCGGTCCTCTCTTGAAGTGCCTCAGCACTGATGAAGCCAACCGAGCGATCGAAGAAGTTCACGAAGGTCTGTGCAGAGTGCATTTAGGAGGTAAGTCGATCGCCAGGATCTTGCTACAGCAAGGTTATTGGTGGCCCACTCTACAACGTGACTACTCGACCTACACACAACACTATGACTGATGTCAGCGATTGGACCACTTGGTCCATCAGCCAGCAACGGAGCTCATCACCCTAGCTGAGCCTTATCCTTTCGCTCGCTGGAGAATCGACATCCTCGGGCCATTGCCCACAGCACAGGCCCAGAAGAAGTTCATTATCGTCACCATCGATTACTTCACTAAGTGGATCGAGGCCGAAGCCACAGCAAGGATCACCGAGACAGTCGTCTGGAATTTCATCTGAAAGTCGATCATCTGTCGTTACGGCATCCCCTGGGTGATAGTAAGCGATAATGGTCGGCAATTTTATTCTCATTATTTTTGAGACAGATGTGCCGACCTAAGCGTTCGCAATCACTTCACCTCGGTCGCCCACCCTTAGGCTAATGGGCTAGTCGAAAATACCAATAAGACTATCTTAAAAGGCATCAAGACTAGGCTCGGCAAAGCCAAGGGCAACTGGCTTGAGGAATTGCCGAATGCACTTTGGTCACACAGAACGACTCCCAGAACGAAAACTGGTGAAAGCCCCTTTCAGCTAGTATACGGTACCGAGGCCGTCATCCCGTTGGAGATTGGCAACCCCTCCCTCCGAGTCATCTGCTTCTCGTTCGAGGCAAACGACCAGAAACTGCTCGAAAACCTCGACCTAGCAGATGAAGTCCGAGAGATTGCCAGCATCCGAGCAACGGAATATCGATGCCGCCTCACTCGATACTACAATGCCAATGTCCGAGATAGACACTTTTAACCGGGAGACTTCATCCTCAGGAAAGCCGAAGCCTCTCGACCACTTGAGGTGGCGGGCAAGTTATCCCCTAATTGGGAAGGCCCCTACCGAGTGGTCGAGACGCTCGGAAAAGGAGCATACCGACTATCCATGATAGAAGGAGAGCTCATGCCTCGGACCTGGAACGCGACTACAATATGCAAGTTCTACTTCTGAATATTGAGCATTGTGTAAATGACATGAGATAAAACAAAAGCCTCTTTCTTTTATTCAAACAACTCGCTTGTACATCAAGAAGGCGAAGCCAAGAAAATACAAGTCAAAAAAGCAAAAATCCATCTGGCGCCGCCGTATGAAACCATCGCTCGGCTGACTCGGTTGACCTTCCTACGTCCAGCCACTGACTTTGCCTCGTGTAGAAACTGGCTCGGATAAAGGGTAGTCGACCCCGTTGGCTCGGGCAGCTCGGACAAAGGTGACAGAGGGATTAGGAAGGAGAAGGCTACCTTCCAAGTTGAACTTGGAAGAGAAGGGAGACGCAATAAAGATAACCAGCAGAGCTGGACGAGGAGGTAGGGGAAAGCCCGGAAAGGAGGGAGCTTAATTGGCTTCCTCCTCCCCTCCGTGGAGCGAGTAGGAAGGGACGGGCGGTAGGGATGCCTGATGCCCCCATCTGTCCACCATCTCGCCCCCCTGCAAGCATCGCCAGAACTGATAAAAAGAAGACGACGTGCCTCCACACGTCGAACCCTCTTTAAGTCTGTCTGTCGACCGTCGAACCCTCTTTAAACCCGAAACAGCGAGAACTCTCTACCCCCCATCGTCGGCAGCCTCATCTTCCAGAGCGTCTTCCATGCTCCAAGTAAAATGGCACAACGCTACGTGAAGAAAGAATGAGGAAAGACTGTCAGGGAAACCCCTAAGCATTGGAGAGGAAGGGACGCCCTTCAGACCTTTTATAGGCGAAGGGAGGCTATTTGCCTTAAATGATTCTCTCCTCGAAAACACGCCAAAGGGATATCTCCCTACGAACGGTCACCTCAAACTTCTCATTTTCCGCCCCAGCGGGATACACGAAGCGGCCAGGCATTCAAAGCATGAGAAAATGAAAAGACACCCTGTCAGACGCTCACCCAACCATCAGGCGAGATCCACGCAGAAAGTATCGGCTCTTTCCAACCACTGCGGATACGCTGAACAAAATACGGCAATGGCGATACGAAACAGATAAGTCTTCATCATAACGCTATTGCCTTATCTATTTTTCTACACAAAAGAGGAAGTTTTTTTTCTTCAAAAAGGAAAAAGACATACAAAAAGAGGAAGCAAAGTAGATACATCAGGCCTCCGGCCCACCTTGAAGCCCGAAAGTGGAGGGCTCAAATGGTCTGCCCCCGGCATCTTCGGCGACGGCCGACCCTGGCAATGACCCCACCGTTGTGGGAACTGCCTCGGTTGCGTGCCCTCCCGAGGCATCCGGAGTTGGCAACCCCTCGAACGAAGAGCCCTCGGGATCCTCTTCATCCTGTGCCGAAGCAGAGGAACGGGAGGATGACAGGTCCGAGTCATAACGTTACCCGGACGGGAAGTCAACTACTCCGGACGCCTACTCCTCGGCGTAAGAGACGGCCCAGTCGTAGCCTTGCTTGAACCCCTTGCGGATGCCCCGGCGAAGTCCTAACTCGTAGTAGGGGAGGGCAGCCTCCTTAAGGTCAACCCGGTAGGCCTATGAGCTTTTGTACTGCTCGAGAGCCTCCGCCCTGGCCGATCCTACCCTACCAGCGAGCTCGGCCTTCTCCCGCTCCACCTCGGTTGACTTCCGCTCGGCCTCAGCCGTCCGCTCTTCGGCCTCCGCCGCCTGCTTCTCCACCTTGGCCCGATCAGCCTCGGCCTCCCGTCGAAGGCACTCAGCTTCCTCCTTCCGGTCCACCAGCTCGGAGCGCTCAGCCTCCCACCGGCCATCCAGCTCGACGCGAACAAGGCCCTCCTTTCTAAGGAGCCTGCTCTTCCTCTCGAGCGATTCACGGGCCTTAGCTAGCTACTCGGTTAGCGCTCGGGCCTCCACCTGGCTCGACCGCACCAGCTCCCTAACTGAAGAAAGCTCCCATCGAAGCCCATCACGCTCCTCGACAAGCCGAGCAACCTCTTGTCAGACCCACTAAGGGTCCAGGCCAGGGTCACTCGCTCCGACTCCGACCGAGCGTACGCTTCCACCAGAGTGGCCCCCATCTGGGCCAGGACCAAGCCGCCCTATATAATCATCTCGAGGGCCACGGAAGGGGAGTGCTTCCTATCTCCCCCCTTCACCTTCTCGGCTATACCGTGACAAATTTGATACAGAGGGCCTTGGATGCCGAGCCTCTCTATGGCCGCCAGAATGGAGACCCCCTCTTCGGTCGGCGTCCCGCCGGATGGCCCAGAACGAGCCGCGGCTTCTTCGCCCCTCGTGCCTTGGTCGGTCGGGGCTGTGTCACATTTTATTGCGACCCCCAGCCTGGACTGGTTGGACACCTGCACCGCCACCTGGAGCGTCACCCGCCTCAGTCAATGCCCCAATCTTGGCCATGGTCCCAGCGTCACCCGCCTCATCTACGGCCCCCTCGGCTCCTACCGAGGGGAGAGCTGGGCCAGCATCGTTGCCAGTCACAGGAGTAGCCCCGGCCCCCTCAGCTCTGGCCGAAGGAGGAGCCGAGCCAGCATCATCACCGACCGCAGAAGCAGCCCCAACCTCCTCGGCCCCCTCTTGCTCAGTGGGTGGGAGAGCTTGTCCGGTAGGGTCGGCCCCATCATGCCCGGCGGAGCGGCGAGCTGCGGCAAGGTCACCTTCGACTGCGAGTACGACCCCGGCCTTCTTGGCCCTCTTCTTGGCCTTCGCGGCGGCCCGGATCATGCCCTCCATGGGATCCTTGCGCTTGCACCCCCGCGGCCTTGAGGATTCGCCCTGGGCCACCCCCTTTCCCTTACCTCTAGCTCGGGAGCGACCTGTGGGAGCAGTCGACTCATCGGCAGTCGAGTCATCGCCGAGGTCGATCACCTCTGCGGCCCCCTCCAAAGCCGACCGCCTGGTGTCTGCACAAAAAGGAAGACATAGTCAGAAAAAGAAAAATGGTCTCAACATCTAAAGGAGAGCCTAGATTGTGGCACCTGAGCCTGACGGATGCATCCGCGTAAGAAGACACTGCTCGATGTTCTCATGAGTAACCAGCTCTTCTGTGGACTGGCGGTGCTTCAACAAAATAGTTACGTACTCCTCCACGAACGGAGGGAACTCGTCCTGCCTGGGCGGGATATTCGGATGGAAATTGGGGATCACGGGGCACTTCCAGGTCTCCTCCACCGAGTAGATCCCCACCCAGAAACATTGAGTTTTCCACCTCTTATGCGAAGAATCCTTCGCCGCCATGGAGATGCAGCTCCTATTCCACCTCGCCTGGATGAAATAAAAACCCTTTCCGGCCGAGGATGCGCCTTCAACTCAAAAAAGTAGTGAAAGAGGTCCAGGGAAGGAGGAACTCCGCATTGGCGTCAGAGGATGCGAAAGGCGGAAAGAAGGAGATAGGATTTAGCTACCAACTGAATGGGCACCAACCGAAAAAAATTGAGAAGCTTAAGAACGAAAAGTTTTAAGGGAAGGCGGAACCCGCTTTTCCACGACAGAAGGAAGGTACGGATATGGCCTGTACGAGAGTCCAAGCTCGTCTCGTGCGAAGCGGCCGCGGCAAACCAAAACTTGTGGGGCAGGCGAAACTGGTGCTCCAACCTTTTCACCTCGCCTCCCCCAGTTTGCTATAGTTTGGAACCGCCGCCTTCACCACCGGCTCATCCTCCCACTCTTCAACATCCAGACGCTGATCTGCCATGGAATTCGGAGAAGAACTTTAAGAAAGACACTCCCGGGACAACGAAGACTCCAGAGGGAGAGGAAGCTGCCGGACTGCCTCTGCAGTTATCTCCGCGAACGCCGCTGCGAGCCTCTGCTCTTCCATCGTGTCCTCACGATGCATCAAAGAGCCCAAAAGCAAGCACGAAGGCAAGCCAAACCCTTAAGACAGAGGGAGTCTGGAATGACAACAAGTGCCCAATGCCTATATTCCCACACGAAAGGCGGCGCGCCGTTACTACCTCCGAGAAAAAGGGGCTCCTTCATTTAAAATCCGTCAGGATTATTAATATTACGGGCCCAGGTGACCATGACACGTGGCTTCTTAACACCGCCAGATCTCCACCCACTCGAGCCACGCTGGTCCAAAACCCTAACGGCTACTCTTTCGATCCTACCAAGGCTCGGGAGTAGGAAGGGGACAAGTGGAGAGGGAGATTTCTGTAGCCCATCTAAAGAGCAGCCAAACTAGGTCCATCAGGACCAAACGAGGCCCAGCTCATCCAAGTGACAGCCCCACAGGGCCCACTTAGGCTAAAAAGCCCAATAAGATCACTCGGGATCACACCCTTCCTCGGCGGCCCTTAAGCTCAGAAGGTCCAAGCATCGGTCAGGTCAGAAAAAGACCCACGCCCGATTGATCCCCTCGTCGGGATAAAAGCAGGCGCTCAGCGCCCACTCCAACCTATCTTCATCTGAGCTATGCCTATCGCCCGGACGGGGTTGGCACCTTTTATGCTCAGCTTGACCGACGATTACTTATCCACACTACTGTTGAGAGCCCTTTATGAGCAAAAGTTTATGAGGATAACGGACCCATGACCCCTCAAGGCTATAAAGATCCCACGATGAGGACGTAAAGATCCCACGATGAGAACGTAAAGACCCCGCGATGAGGACATAACTCCCGCCTGAAACTCCTCAGCTTACGGGACTCATAAGGCAAGCACACTATATAAACCTGGGACTCCCTCCGACGAAAGGTAAGGGCCAACATATGCCTAAACTCCCTGAGCAGGAACCACTTCACCACCTTGATGTAGGGGGATCGCGTGCACCTCTTTCTTCCTCCCTTCATAACATCCACCATTTCTCTACTGACTTAAGCATCGGAGGGTTTTCCCCAAGGAACCATCCCTGGGACCCCTGATCCATTTTCCCTTCTTTACAGTTCACTATCCAGTGATCATCCTCCTAGCTCAGGACCAGCGTGACATCACGCCCCTTCAAGTAGAATAATAGAGTTTATATTATTGGAACATTGTGGCATTACATGCTCATTTATTGATTTTATTCACATAAAACACAGAATGAATCTGGCAGCATGTCCCCTTATCTTGGATCATGCCAAGTGGGAATAGGAAACCGTCCACGCAGAGGCGGCATGGAGTCCATAAAAGATCAGAACATATCAATGTCCGGATACCACGAGGTAGGACTTAACTGAGACAGTATTCATCCGTCGAGGCATTTAATATTATTATTCCCAAGAGGGAGTCAACAGAGACCATGCAGAGGCAAGACTCTCTAGATCCCAAGGGGCTTGGGGATAAGGTAACATGATGGTGATAGGAATTCATTCGGATAGCATCTCCCCTTATTTCGGACCGTGCCCCGGGGAATATAGGACATCCATCCACGGAGTGCCGAATTTGAAGCCAAGGAGAAAGATGGGCGTAGCCCGAGATCCAAGAGGATCGGAATACAACGGGACGGTGTCCACTCATCGTGGTATTTATTGATATCCCCTTGAAGGGACCATAAGAGAACGTGCAGTGGCAGAACTCCATAGGCCAGTAGGGTTAGAAAATAAGCATCATACTCGGTAGAATGTAGGGGTAAACCACATTAATCTAGCTCTCATAGATTTGAGTGAAAGACGATTGCTCCCTTTATTATGGTGAATGTTTTAGCAAAGATTAGTAAGGCTACAATCTTAAGGCTCTGGTTGGTTCGAGGCTTTAATTGCTGGGTTTCAGAAATTCTGGCAGGTGTCAGGAGATTGGGTGCTTCAGTAACTAAAGGGGATTGAAGGACCTGAAGGGAATCGGCGGTTGGAGGATGAGCACCCAAGGAGTCGGCGAGATGGGGAACTCGAAGCGATGGGGACTCGGCACGCAGGCATTGGTATGAGGGGGCATCGACCTGGGAAGGCTAGCAGAGAGGTGGCCAACATAGATGCAGACCGGCGCAGGCTGTCGTCGGCACGCCTGCCACTAGGCGCAGAACCAGCGCCGAGAGAGCACCGCGCCGGGAAAGCAATTAGGGTGCCGATTGAGATGATTTGAGGATCTGGGGTTTTGAGGCCTTGGATTCTGGGGGTATGATGTTTTATTCAAAGGGTTTGCTACCAGGGGAACAGAGGTTTGTTCACAGAGGGTCCATGGGAGGCAAGTTATTTCTTGAATTGCATGAACTATGATTCGAGTGTATCCCTCACCATTTCACAAATGGGAAGCCATGAGATGGATTGTCTTAGGCTCTCACCGCGATTGTGAGGTTGGGAAAACAATGACTAGGTAATAGAAATGAATCCGCACAATACACAGTAGAATCAAAATCTATACACAACAGCTATCAAATACAATAGTCTTCAGGGAGACGGAGAGAGAGAGGGAGAGAGAACTCCAGAATCTATTATTTCATTTCATTCAATAGAACGCACATATTCAGCATAGAAAGGAATAAGACTATATGATTACACACATGGACTAACGACTCTTGAAGATTTGTCGGACTGCACCGACGCTTAACATCAACAGAGAGTAGTACTTAGAAGTAAACTACAAGAAAATGCTAGGATAGATGATGGGGAGGGGAAAATGTATCCCCTGAGGGCACTTGACAGACAAACTCCCACCTTTACTCCCCTTTGCTCACCCCTTTCCTGCACTTTCTATTTTCTTTCAGATCCTTTTCAGCGAGCTCTCGGTCTCTCTTCTTTTCCACTGGCTGCTCTGTCCCCAGATGTTCTCCTTTCTTTTCTTTCGAAGACTAGGGTTATATATAGAGGGAATGGACTTCCTCCATCGACGCGTATTCATCTCGACGCGCCCGGGCAGTGATGCTATCGGTGCGTGCGTTTAGCCCACTATCCACTCAGCGCCCCTCTGATGCATACATGGGCTTTGGCCAAATTTCCACTTTGTTGAACTTCGAAGCCTTCGTCCCTTCAACTAGCCTTTAGCAGTGTTAGTGACCCTTTTATCATCACGTTGCTAGGCCCATGATATGAAGCCCATTTTACCAGATATTGTGATATTTCAGAGATCTCATCAGTAGGCCAATGATTGCTCAGAATTTAAATCGGATTTAATCAGACTGATCATTAAAATACAATCGCTCCGGACAGTGTTGAGTCTTGTTGAATCTTTACATGTTTTGATGATGACAACACTATAAGTCTTAGTGGTCTTCCAAAATTATGTCTATGTGAATATTTAACAAAAATATTTCTCTGTGAAAATGAACAAAGAACATGTTTGTTGAAGAATGAACCTTCATTTCACTTCAGGCATCTTTCAGGGACTGTATTCGTGTTGGTTAGCACTTCGTCATGTTTGTGTGTAACACCTCGTGTTGAATTGTTTGTCCTCGTGTCGTTTTAGTTCTAGTACTGTTTGTATTTCCGACACGCCGTGTCGTCTTCTCTTACCACGTGTTGTTCATGTTTACTGTCTTTCAAGTCGTGCGTCCATGTTGTTTCCACTACATTTCGTGTCATTTTCCTCTGAAGTGTTTGTTTTGATTCAGTGACATTTTCGTGTCATTTGATCTTTACTTCGTGTTGTTTTCATCGTCTTCGTATCATTCTCCGCGTAGTGTGTGGTTCTGTCAAAGTTCACTTCGTGTCACTTACTGTTGTTCTTCGAGTCGTCTTTATCTTGGTCTCACTGTTTCGACTTCGTGTCGTTGTCAGTTCGTGTCTATCTTATGTTGAAACCACACTTCGTGTTGGTTTCTATTTTGATGAACTTCGAGTCGTTTCCCAGTGAACCCCGTGTTGTTTTTTCCTCCTGCGTCATCCTTGTTTTCACTCCGTGTCTATTTTCTGTTCTCATCATACTTAGTGTTGTTTTTCATTTCATGTCAACTTCACTTCGTGTCGTCTCACCTCGTCTCATTTTTCCTCACTCTGGTCTCTCTGACTTCGTGTCATTTTCTTTGTTTTCACTTCGTGTCGTTTTACTTCTTGCCCTTTTCACTTCGTGTCAAATCACTGTTCTGTCTTCGTGTTGTTTACAACTCCGTGTCAATTCTTGTACTTCATCTTGGTGTTGTTTTTCAACCCGTGTCGATTACTGTTTCGACATCGTGCTGTTTTCAACCCGTGTCGATTACCGTTTTGACTTCGTGTTGTTTTCAACCCGTGTCGATTACTGTCTCGCCTTCGTGCTATCTTCACCTCGTGTCATTTATCTTGTTGCTTCTTCGTGTCGTTTTTTATTCTTCCCTGTCCTCGTGTCTTTCTTGTATTGAAACCATACTCAGTGTTGGTTTCTGTTCTTGTCTTCGTGTCTTCGCGTTGTTTTTCTGTCTACCTCGTAAAGGTCTCTTAGTAATGTTCATTGTGTCACCACTGTATCTCGTGTCGTTCTCTGTTTAGTACCTCTTGTCGTGTCCACTAACCTCATGCAGTTCTAGTTATTATGGCACTCAATATTAATGGCTCTTATCTCGTTGCAGGTCCGAGGAAGAACATTCATCAGTGTCTGGGTGCACATGATCCGATACTGAAGGAACAAATACACCAAGGGCACGTGGCAGAAAGGTTCTGGATCGAGCGTGGGAGGCACACGCGTTTAGTGCCCTATCCATCTGCTGCCGCTATAAATAGAAACCTTCGCCCACCGATGAAGGGCGATCGGAGCTACGAAAGAAAAGGCAGTGTTACAGAGAGCTCGATCCAGCAGAAGAAGAAAAAGGAAAAGAGAGAGAGATAGTGATCGTGTGAAAGAGGAAGAGAGTTTAAGAGAAAGAAAGAGAGAGAGAGAGTGAATGAGAGAGTTCGTGGAGAAGAAGAAAGAAGCTTACCTGAAGATCTGTCTTCACTGGACCATGGATCAGATCCAGGCCAGTCAGCTCCAGTGGGAGCCAAATTGTGCATCGCGTGTTTCAGCTTCTGTTTGCTGAAGCTATTTTTCGTTTATTATCTTTTCTTTGTTTTCTGGTTTGCTGTGCTTTTCGATCCTCTGGTCTGAGGTCGGGTTCCCTCCGGTTAGGAGGAAGGGAGATCTGATCTCCAGTTGCAAGTAGCTGGGAGCTACTTGTGGGTTCCCTCCGGTTTGGAGGAAGGGAGACTTGTCTCCGGTTCTGGGCTTGTGGATTCAAGTCCAGAGGTTCCCTCCAGTTTGGAGGAAGAGGGGAGGTTGTTCTCATGGTCAAGCTGTGTGGCAGCAATTGTTTGCAGACTGAGTCTGCTTGGTTCTAGCGTGTGCTAGTGAAGCCTCACTCCGGTTGGGAGTGAGGGGTGGATGTAGGTCTGAAGGATCGAACCACCTAAAAATCTTTTGAGCAGTGGCTTGATTGTTTTGTTTGCTTCCGCTAGATGCTTGAATAGGTGCGCTCAATGGGTTTGTATTTGAGTAGAATAGAATTGGTTCTATTCTGTTTCCTTATCTAGCATTTTTTTTTAAATTTGGCCATTATTCGTAGAAGGATTCATTCACCCCCCCTCTGTATCCGGGCCAAGCACCCTAACAGTTGGTATCAGAGCGGGTGTCTGCTTACAAGGTCCAGCGACCTGCAGATCGATCTTGCAATCTTAGGTGCTTATTTCCTTTTAGTACATCAATATTCTTGTGCGTAAATCTGTGTGTTCTCATGGCCCATCCACCGATCTTCAGTGGTACGCATTTTGATGCATGGTTCCCTATTTTGAAGAATTATGTTAAATCTGTGAATCCAGACCTGTGGAAAGTAATTTCACATGGTCCTCATGAACTACCTAGGAAAAAGTCCAAATGGACTGACAGTCACAAATCCATGCATGAAGAAAATCAGATAGCAATAAATTTAATGAAGGCAGTTACTGATAGAGCTTTTCATTCATGTTTCTTTGAATCCAGTTCTGCTAAAGATATTTTGGATGCACTGAAGCGAACTCAGGAGATAGATGTGGACAGATGCATGATGGCCAACAGAAGAAATCAAAGTGCCAGCGATCAAGGCAGCAATCAAACTAAAGAAGATGATGATGATGAGGTAAATATCTTCGAGAATTTCTCTCTAGAAGATTGGGAGAATGCATATGCTGAACTATTTGAATCTCATGAACTGTTAAGAAAACAGTATAAAAAGTTGAAAAAGAGTATTCGGGTAGATAGTTCTAGCTCTCCATGTAAAAATTGTTCAAGTACGAAGAAATCTCATGATGCATGTATGTCTGATAATCATATGTATAAAAACCAGAATGCAGAACTGAAGAAGGAACTTGAATGTGTTCACTATGAGCTGAACAATGTAAAATCTGAAGATGACTTCCTCAGAAAGCTCTCTAAAGAAAATGATGAACAACTAAAGAAACTTAAACGAGAGAATGAGTTACTGATTGAAAAATTTAACGCCATAAAATCTGTAAACATAGAATTACAGAAAGATTTTGAAAAACAACAAAAGGAATTGAGGGAGTTTGAAGCTAGGAGAGAAAGCATGGTTAACTCTGAAGATCAGCTTCTAATAAATGAGCTAGTTCAAAATGATAAGCTTAAAAAGGAAGTTGAAAAATTAAAACTGTTAAACAGTGCCATGTCTGAAAGACTTCTCACATTGGAAAAAGGAAAAGCTATCTGTACAAACGAGACTGAAGAGGTAGATGAGCTAAGAAAGGAAATTGAAGAATACAAAACAGCTAACAAGGTTTTGAATGAAGCTGTCAATTGTAGTGAACAAGAGATCACTAGTTATGAAATACACATTGCATCTCTTGAAAATGAAATTCAGGATTTGAAAGCCTCCTTGTCTAAATTTGTTGATGGGCAGAAAAACCTAGACAAGCTGTTAGGTGTAAAAGTCAATGTCAAAAAGGAAGGGTTGGGCTACAATAATCTAACTACGAAGGCTTTGCAGAACAAAGTAATGACATCCTTTGTAAATACTTCAAATATAGCCACTACATCAAAAGACAAACAGCCCATTGTTCAGAAAATACGGAGAACAAAGATTAACTTTAACAAGGAAGGACTGGGTTACAGTCCAGTCATGATGAAGGTTGATGGAGTCAACCTGAAAACTGTCTTTGTCAAATCTTCTGAAGAGGAAAAACCTTATGTCTCATCTCCACCTCAGTATAAGGCTAAGAAAATAGAAAAACAAAATAAAAATCATAAAACATCAGGAATTCAAAGGAACAATCTGCATGCTAAAAACTCATCAGATAAATGCCACGTTTTAAAGAAATCAAATGGCTCATGTCATTACTGTGGTAAGTATGGACATCTTATGAGTAACTGCTTTGTGATGGAAAAAGATGACAATAAGCATGCTAGAAAATCTGTGTCTGGTCAGAAAAAGAATGTCATATGTTCTAATTGTGATAAAGTAGGACACACTACTGCTCATTGTTGGTTTGCAAGTAGTAAGGAAAAATCATGTTCATATCATACAAAACACTTTGCAAATCAGCATGCCTTTAACAAGTACCAGCACATTATATGTTTTAATTGCAACAAAATTGGTCACAAGGCCTCTGAATGCTGGTCAGGTTCTTTTAGAAGAAATTCTCTAGTTTGCTCTCACTGTAGAAAGCATGGCCACACAGTCAAGGACTGTTGGCATATTCAGGATAGAAATATGAATTTCAAACATGCCAAATTCCCTGTAAAAGAATCAGCAAAACCTTCATGTCATCACTATGGGATGCCAGGTCACAGGGCTGCAACCTGTTGGCTGGCAGGATATCAAAACCAAACCAGTTTTGGTAAACAGAAATTTTACCCTGCTAACAGAAAATCTCATGTGTATGCACATAGAATTCATGCTAATAAGAATGTGCATAAATCAGATCTTAAAACTACTCCTGGAAATGTGCTGAGAAAACTTGCTAAACATAATAATGTCATGTCAGGACCCAAGACCTCTTGGGTACCTGTTTGTGCTAAATAAACCTTGTTTTGCAGGTGTGCCTTAGGACTGAAATAAAAGGGGTAATGATCCAAGGCACTCAAGAATGAAAACCCCATTCTCACAATTTTCAGGTAATCTCTCTACATGTCCCATTTTGAAACTTACTGCATATCTGGTTTGATGCATTCTTGCATATCTTGCTATTAGCTTCATCTAGTGCATGCATATTGAATCTGGTCTTGCATATTCATTCATCATCTACAAGTTGCATTATTTTCTAAAACATGCACTCTGAAATTTCTGAAATCTTTAACTGAAAGCGAATGCTGGTTGAAAACTGTATGTTGCATAATTCTTTCGTGGCAAACACTGCATTCATTAAATAATTAACACTCCCAAGAGTCGTGTGTGAGTTGTCCTTGAGTGGGCTGAAGAGGAGCTTGTCAGGCTTTTTAGTCTCTGAAGATTTTTGTCAGCCGATGCAGTTAATGTGGTTTTTAAGATCTGTCATCTCAAGAGGTTGCAGTCTATTGCCCAAGAGTTTCTCTGGATGTGAGACAGAACTACTTCAAAATACTATATTTGGATATGTCCTTAGTGCCTAATGTCTTGAGTGATCTCTCACTTGTTGGCTTGCTGATAGGAGTGCTGCTCATCTCATGTCATCTCTCTCTATTCAATCAGCCACCTCATTATCTCTCACCTCACACTATTGGTTCAGATTCTCTCTCGAAGAACTTGTGGTTTCAGTCTTCTTGCTCTTATCAGATAAGATATGTATACCTTAAACCACCCTATATCAAGTGTAACAATCTACACCTGTTAATAAAGAATTTCAATGTTTGGGGGTTATATTTGGTCCTTGATCCTTCTAAGTTATCTTCTCAAGTGTTGGTCAACATATTATAAAACTTCCTGTTAAATGAGAAAAACTTATTGAGGATCTCGACTTAACTGAAACTTATGTAAAGAGAGCTCTGAGATAAAATTATGTTAAGTAAGATTTCTCTTTGTCTAAAATCATGAGAAGTGCTTCCAGGGAATACGCCATTATTTGTGGCAGAGCAATGGCTTTTGTGGAGAAATAGACACTCTAGATCAATGAAGTCCAGAGTCTCTGTCATGATACAATTAGCTATCTCTGTGTAGAAATGTTAAAAAAAAAAGGGAAAAAAAATCCTCAAAAGAAAAATCTCATTGGCATTAAGGTAGTTCGTCCTGAGTAACCAGGGTTTCTGGTGTCTGATAAACATGTCTCCTTGTGTAAAAAGGGACTATTCTACCTTGTGTTCAACAAATTGGTTGACCCTGTATGGCTTCTCGTCCATTAAATGAAGAAATGAAATCTACTTGACTTAGTTGTGTTATTTCGTTGCTTGACAAACATAAGGTGCAATTTAATCGTGTCTCTCTCTAGGTTAAGCAACTTTAACAGCTAATTTTGTGATTATGCTGATTTAATATCTTGAGTTAACTGACCTTGGTTTTTGGAAGAATATAACCCATCCACATATTGAAGGGCTAACTTTAACATGCTGTAGCTGCGTTACATCAGGACTAAGGGTATTTTGGGTATTTACAGAAAAAGTTGATATGAGTAAAAAGCTACCCAACAAACCCTTCGTGTTCCTCACGCCTTCCACCTCAACCCTTATTTCCCCTTGCCGCTTCCTATTCATCCTCGTGCTGCTCTACCTTGAGCGTCTTCTTCAAACCCATCTCCATCTCTTCCCGCTCACCTTCTTCCCCCCACAGAGGTCTATTCCTCTCTTCAGTCTAGCATCGCGTCCAATAGCAGCCTGCAAGAGAGAGTTGATACTCTGGAAGTTCCGGCAGATGGATCAGCAAAGGTCAGCAGCTCCGGGTGACAGGAAGAGGAAGGGAAAAGAAATTGTTGAAGAGCCCTCATCTAAGCAACAGAGATGTCTTGTGCCAGAACCTGCTGCGGAAGTATCTTCCGAACAAGGTACCAGGATGTCTCAGTCTACCGTGTTTGTAGAAAGTGGGAAAATCATTCCTCCTAGATTAATAGATTTCGGAGATGAAACTTTGGTCTCGAAGTTCCCAGAACTGTTAAGAATCTTTGAGTTTCAGGAGTGGAGAGATTTCTTAGAAAATCACCGTGTCTATTACCCTAGGCCGGTAATGGAATTTTATAATAACTTGTCCTTGAGCCAAGACAAGTCTGCCTTATTATCATCTGTTAAAGGGGTCGAGTTAACTGTTACATGTGAGTCCCTCCACAAAGCCCTCGGTGTTCCAGATAAAGGGGAGGTAGAGGGAAGCTTTCGATACAGTCTCCATGAAGCTTTCTCAGTCATTACTGGTAAACCCAGTAATATTCATGATAAGGGGCAGTTAAAGCTAAAAGCTTATCAGGCATCGTCATTTCCTCCTCTTCACAAGCTCCTTCAGAATGTCATCGCTTCCATTATCACCCCACAGACTGGGGCTAGAGGAAGAATTACAGACACACAGAGATTTTTACTGTTTTGTCTGATTCAAAATGTAAAGATCTGTCTGCCAGAGATTATTTTTTCGGTCATGAAGGGATGCATTGGATCCAAGAGACATCTTCCCTATGCCGCCCATCTGACTGAGATATTCAAGCACTCTGAGATTTGCTTGGATGGAGAGGCCGCATCAGAAGTGAAGGCCAGAAACATTTTTAATATGAACTTCGTTTCAGTATTTTTGGGGTTAGAGGACTCCTCTATGGTGGGACAAGCTAAGGTCCAAAAGGCCAGGGAATCACAATCTCAGGGGGAGCATTTAGAAGAATTTCAAGTCTTAGCCCAAGCTGGTGAGCAATTAGTTTCTGAGATTGCTCAATAGGAAACACCAGCTGAACCACCAGTGTCTATCTTGCCAGCTGCACCCATCGAAGTACCCTTCTCATTTCAGAGGCTAGTTGAGGCTGCATCTGAGGACATCAGATTGTCTGACGAAAGCATTCAAACAGATCTAGATGCAACCATTGCTGGGCTATTTGATTTGTTTGGGAAGACATCTGAAGAGGCAATAGTGCCTGAAGAACAGCCAGCCAAAGAGCAAGACAGTACTGATCAAGATCTTGCTGTTTTTGTTAATGAAATTTTAAGAGCAACTGTTGAGCGAAGCTTGGAAGAGGCTACCAACTTGGTCGTATCTGAAAGTCTTGAGCAGGCCTTTGTTGGCAGCCCTGCAGATCAGGAACTCATGGAAGATAGAGAAAAGGTTTCTGTCATAGAACTAGATACAGAATCTTCAAGTGAAGAAGAGGAACCTGAAGATGTATTCCCTCAGAAAGAAACTCAAGCTGAAGATGAAGTTCAGGTCCCAGCTGAGAGCAGTCAAATGCCAGTACAAGAGAAAGCAGCTGAGAGAACTGCACCTGGCAGTGAATTTTTTGGTACACCTCTAGGTCCACCTAGACTCTTATCTGCAGAGGCACCCAACATTGAATCTACTCGGGCGCCCAACATTGAAGAGCTTCTCATAAACCTGACTCAGCAGATGCAAAAACAAGACAAGAAATTAGATGATCTGCTTACATTTGTCACTCTCAACATTAATCAGGTACATACCAGATTATTGAAGCTTGAGATATCTCTCCTCACTGAATGGAGACGATTCCTTCTAAACAAAAGGGCTTCAGATGATGCAATCAAATCCTTGATGGAAGGATTACAGGAGATTTGTTCAAAAATTGCAAAAGCTCTGAGAGAGTCACATGATGTTAATATTTCCTCCTTCAAGATGTCTTCTACCATAATAGATCATTGCTATGAGATCAGAATAGCTTTAGAATAGTTGAAGAAGTCTTCAAGTGCCCTAGGTCCAGGCATTCAGCAAATCTATGATAAGTTGGTTGCCTTCATAACAGAAATGACAACTCTGACTGACAGATATAAAACTGTCAGTGTTCGCCAAGACGACATTATTTCTGAAGTGGCAAATGTCAGAAGCACTGTGGCGTATTGGCTTGCTGAGCTATCAAATGATTTAAAGGAATTTCAGTCTATCTTGGGTTCAACACCTGGTCACGCCTCTTCCAGCAGAACTCCACCTCAAGAACATTCTTCTGCTTCTCCAAGGGGGAGACCACCTCAAGGCAGGACGCGTGGCCCCTCTAGCAGACAAGCCAGATACTTTTCCTGAAAAGACTATGCTCTGTATTTTGTTGCCCTTTTGAGGCCTTCTCTCTCAGACTCTTGGACAAATTAACTTAACTCATATCATTTGCATTGTTGCATTCTTCTTGTTTTCATTTTTTTTGATGATGTCAAAGGGGGAGAAATCAGGAAAAATGTTTGTTAAAAATGTTTGTTATATTCATTTGCGAATGGCTATTTAGTGTTTTTCCTTCTCTGCAAAGACTCAAGACTCATAGTGTTGCCATCCATCAAAAAGGGGGAGATTGTTGAGTCTTGTTGAATCTTTACATGTTTTGATGATGACAACACTATAAGTCTTAGTGGTCTTCCAAAATTATGTCTATGTGAATATTTAACAAAAATATTTCTCTGTGAAAATGAACAAAGAACATGTTTGTTGAAGAATGAACCTTCATTTCACTTCAAGCATCTTTCAGGGACTGTATTCGTGTTGGTTAGCACTTCGTCATGTTTGTGTGTAACACCTCGTGTTGAATTGTTTGTCCTCGTGTCGTTTTAGTTCTAGTACTATTTGTATTTCCGACACGCCGTGTCGTCTTCTCTTACCACGTGTTGTTCATGTTTACTGTCTTTCAAGTCGTGCGTCCGTGTTGTTTCCACTACATTTCGTGTCATTTTCCTCTGAAGTGTTTGTTTTGATTCAGTGACATTTTCGTGTCATTTGATCTTTACTTCGTGTTGTTTTCATCGTCTTCGTATCATTCTCCGCGTAGTGTGTGGTTCTGTCAAAGTTCACTTCGTGTCACTTACTGTTGTTCTTCGAGTCGTCTTTATCTTGGTCTCACTGTTTCGACTAAGTGTCGTTGTCAGTTCGTGTCTGTCTTATGTTGAAACCACACTTCGTGTTGGTTTCTGTTTTGATGAACTTCGAGTCGTTTCCCAGTGAACCCCGTGTTGTTTTTTCCTCCTGCGTCATCCTTGTTTTCACTCCGTGTCTATTTTCTGTTCTCATCATACTTAGTGTTGTTTTTCATTTCATGTCAACTTCACTTCGTGTCGTCTCACCTCGTGTCATTTTTCCTCACTCTGGTCTCTCTGACTTCGTGTCATTTTCTTTGTTTTCACTTCGTGTCGTTTTACTTCTTGCCTTTTTCACTTCGTGTCAAATCACTGTTCTGTCTTCGTGTTGTTTACAACTCCGTGTCAATTCTTGTACTTCATCTTGGTGTTGTTTTTCAACCCGTGTCGATTACTGTTTCGACTTCGTGTTGTTTTCAACCCGTGTCGATTACCGTTTTGACTTCGTGTTGTTTTCAACCCGTGTCGATTACTGTCTCGCCTTCGTGCTATCTTCACCTCGTGTCATTTATCTTGTTGCTTCTTCGTGTCATTTTTAATTCTTCCCTGTCCTCGTGTCTTTCTTGTATTGAAACCATACTCAGTGTTGGTTTCTGTTCTTGTCTTCGTGTCTTCGCGTTGTTTTTCTGTCTACCTCGTAAAGGTCTCTTAGTAATGTTCATTGTGTCACCACTGTATCTCGTGTCGTTCTCTGTTTAGTACCTCTTGTCGTGTCCACTAACCTCATGCAGTTCTAGTTATTATGGCACTCAATATTAATGGCTCTTATCTCGTTGCAGGTCCGAGGAAGAACATTCATCGGTGTCTGGGTGCACATGATCCAATACTGAAGGAACAAATACACCAAGGGCATGTGGCAGGAAGGTTCTGAATCGAGCGTGGGAGGCACACGCGTTTAGTGCCCTATCCATCTACTGCCGCTATAAATAGAAACCTTCGCCCACCGATGAAGGGCGATCGGAGCTAAGAAAGAAAAGGTAGTGTTACAGAGAGCTCGATCCAGCAGAAGAAGAAAAAGGAAAAGAGAGAGAGATAGTGATCGTGTGAAAGAGGAAGAGAGTTTAAGAGAAAGAAAGAGAGAGAGAGAGAGAGTGAATGAGAGAGTTCGTGGAGAAGAAGAAAGAAGCTTACCTGAAGATCTGTCTTCACTGGACCATGGATCAGATCCAGGCCAGTCAGCTCCAGTGGGAGCCAAATTGTGCATCGCGTGTTTCAGCTTCTGTTTGCTGAAGCTATTTTTCATTTATTATCTTTTCTTTGTTTTCTGGTTTGCTGTGCTTTTCGATCCTCTGGTCTGAGGTCGGGTTCCCTCCGGTTAGGAGGAAGGGAGATCTGATCTCCAGTTGCAAGTAGCTGGGAGCTACTTGTGGGTTCCCTCCGGTTTGGAGGAAGGGAGACTTGTCTCCGGTTCTGGGCTTGTGGATTCAAGTCCAGAGGTTCCCTCCAGTTTAGAGGAAGAGGGGAGGTTGTTCCCCTGGTCAAGCTGTGTGGCAGCAATTGTTTGCAGACTGAGTCTGCTTGATTCTAGCGTGTGCTAGTGAAGCCTCACTCCAGTTGGGAGTGAGCGGTGGATGTAGGTCTGAAGGACCGAACCACCTAAAAATATTTTGAGCAGTGGCTTGATTGTTTTGTTTGCTTCCGCTAGATGCTTGAATAGGTGCGCTTAATGGGTTTGTATTTGAGTAGAATAGAATTGGTTCTATTCTGTTTCCTTATCTAGCATTTTTTTTTTAAAATTTGGCCATTATTCGTAGAAGGATTCATTCACCCCCCCTCTGTATCCGGGCCAAGCACCCTAACAGACAGCAGCTTCATTGGGAAGGCCTTAGTCGAACAGGATGTTGTTTGTAACAGACCTCAGCCTCCATCACAGTTCTGGGACTTCTGAGAGTATCATCAAAGCCGCAAATTTCATCAATCTTTAGAGCCCTGGCAATTGACTCATAGCATCTTTTGTTCTCTTTATTTGTACACTTTTTCAATGTCAACAAATGCCCCCCATCTGCAGGTGGCGTAAGTGAAGAATGAGCGGCATGGGGCCTGCAGGTGTATCCTTCACCATTTTGGGCACATCTTCTTGCTTGATCTGTCTACTTACAGCTTGAAATCTTCGTTCTGCTTGTAAGTCTCATCATTCATAGGTGTTTGGGCTAATACGAGCTTGCTGAGTCTTAAATGACCAGTATTTAGGTTTGATTTTATGGTCGCATCTTCCCTGTGCGAGCAAATCGGCGCAGCAGCAGTCTTGGCACGACACTTAAGTTGGCGCGGCATTGACTCGGCACACCGTCTTGGAGCGACGGATCTCATCGCGCTTCTAGGCGGTTGCTATCATCTTGGCGTGCCATTTTGCTCGACCGGGGGTTCTCTTCGGCTAGGGTTACTATTTAAGGCACCGAGGGCTTGGGGAGAGCTCATTTTAACCCGAGCTCTCTTTTTCTTCATCGTCTCAGCGGCGGTGCTCGGCGTGAGCTTTCTTCAGGAGAGATTTCTCCTTCTTCCTCCTTCTTTTCATTGTGAGGTCCTTTCCTTGCTTCACATACGGGACGATGTCCCCTTTTATTAAGGAGTCATCCCCTCTTGGTGAGTGATCGTCCTACTTGACTTTAGGCATACCCAAACAAGGGGAGATGCTGCCAAAATTTTCTTAGAAATTTCCTCTTCTATTGCTGCCACAGCCATGTCTTATCTTGTTTGATTTTCTTATTTGTAGTTGCTGAAATGGCCACCACTTCTAGCCGTGCTACTTCGGGGACTGCTGATGCCGGTGCTTCCTCTCAGGGTAGGGCGTCTGGCCCTTCTGTAACTTGGCTGAATGTCGGCTAGCTAGACCGAGGTATTGGGAAGGTTGCCATAGTTGACGAGTCCTCTGACTCAAAAATGGACACAGTGTCTACATCCCGCATCCTGCCTACTGAGGATGGGTTAAGCTTCAATCGTGACGAAGGCTATCGCCCAGACTTTTCGAAGGACCGTCATCTTGTGCCGTTCATCTGCACCTTCAATGTAGCTGGGAAGAGAGACGTTATGCTAGCCCGGATGGTGGAATGGGCCATACTACTAGAGAGGGATAGCCTGAAAGGCTCCATGTATCGTGGAGAAGTCATCTATCTTCCTGGAGAGTGCGCAAATGGAGTGTCGTCCTGGGAGTGACTGAGCTGGAGTCGGAATAGAAGATGCTGACACGAGCTCCTGAGTTTACCCCGGCCAGGTGGGATAGTGCTGCAGGTCGGGTCAACAGAGAGAAGCCTGGCTACGGCTTGTTCCTTGCGCCCATCTAGTGGGGCTATAGAGATGAGCCATTTATTCTGAACTGCTTGGCTATCCAGTTCAAGTTTCAGTTGGCTGCCGGCTAGTTTGCGGACACTAAAGTGACCGATGCTCATCTCTTCCGTGTGGGAGCGGTAGAATTTACAGAGTTTGTGCCAAAAGAATATGCTCATTTATTGACCAGAGCCGGAGTATATCATAGTGTATATGCATCCCGCCTCCGATATCCCATCTCCAAAGGCCTATGCTGCGGCATGTTTGAAGTCTCCTGCCCACAGTTTAATATCTTTTACACAACAGAGGGTGAAACTTCTTTGGACCTATGGAGTTTATCACAACTTTCAAGTCTGCCGATTGACGGAGAACCTTATGAAGAGATCTGCTTGTATGACTTTATCAAAGATGAAACTGACGGAGAGGGCCAGTATTTCTTCAGCTTTTCCTACAGGTACTTGATGAAAGCATATCGCTCTCTCTGCCTCGCACATCATAGGGGATCATCTAAGGGCTATCATACCCATGAGAAGAGCAGTAGGATGAATGTCCGAGTATGACATTCGATCTAATATTTCTTTGGCGGCCCTTTGAAATACAATGAGTTTCCTTCTGTGGCTCCTGTTGCGGGTAAGCAAAGCAAGCCTCTCAAGTTCATGTCAGAGCTACCTGCTTCCATTCGACGAGTCAGCCGAGGAGGGCCGAATCTTGCTGGAGTGCATGCCCTTACTCACTGTGCCACTTATGTTACATTTTGGCTATGCACTTTTGCTCTTCCACAGGGAGATGAAATAGTTATCAGGCCAGAGGCAATATACCTGGCATGTCAAATGGCTTGGGGCATGCGGCTTGCTTTATGTCCGGCTACGCTCTGCCTGGTTTACAAATCTCTAAGAGATCTTTATAAGCATCAGGTCCCCGGTCCTTCAGAACAGTGGGCCCATTCAATTTCTTCAATGCCTAGGTATGTAGTTTGTTCCCAGAGCTTGCTCCCTAGACTTTACAGACGACTACATTATACCCTAGAATGCTGGAATTTGCAAGTGTCGAACCTGGCCCCGTGTCACAGTAGCTTTACTCTATCAGAGGCCTGTTAACAAGGGTTCCGGTGGATTCAGCAGGAACTATTCATTTCTGGAATTTGGCAGCACATTCTGCTTCGCTGGAGAATCGTCAACGTGAGTGTGTAATTGAGGCAGTGGAGACTTTTACCCAGTTTATTTCGGGTGCCATAGTGACCCGGCCAGTTCTGGAGCCTGAGCTCATTGATTGGGCTTTGTCCATCCGCCCCAGTGTTTTAGTTTTCAAGAAGGGGGGCGTGGTTCATCTAGAACCTTACTACCCATTCAGATTCGGCCAAAATTTCGGCTATGATCAGCACATTCCACCTTTAGCTACTCAGTTTCCGTTGGACAGCAGGTCAAAGCATGGCTCGGTTGTTGCCAGCGAAGGTCCCACTTGGTGGGACTACTTCCATCACCGAGATGCTGATACCTTCAGAGTACCGGTGCCGAACCATGTTCCCCGAATCACTCCAGAGTATATAAAATGGTGGAATGCCCGAACCAGCTTCTATCGCAATGCCAGGACAACATGCTGGGACGTGGCTGAGCGTACTTTTCTAAGTCAGCAGCCTGGGCCAGTCATTGACATTGATGAAGCCCATCTGAAGAGGCTATTTTCTCAGCACCCAAAGGAGGTCGATGCATACATAGTATGCAGGAAAGCCTTGGAGGAAGATGCAACAAAATAGTTGATGCATGTGCTTGCTGACATAAATGAAGATGTTTTATGACTAATCTGGAACATTTATGCCAAATTGGTGACGCCCGCCTGGAACTTCAACAGTATCCTTTTCCAATTGAGGAGCCGCTTCCCAAAGTGTTCTCATGGAAATGCGAGGTTGATCGCTTCTGCCCGTATCAGGTGTTCATTAGGAGGGAAGACAGAACCCTGACGTATTATCATCATACGTCCTGGTTGTTTATTCTGATGAATATCCATGGGCTGACCCTTGACAACCATGTAGCAAGTATTCTGGGCAAGCCCTTGTTTGTATCTTTCCATTATACTAATGGATGGGGTCTCGACCACCTCGGCTTGTATCATTGTCTCGCTTCCCATGGCCATGTGGACTTGGCTAATCTGGCCGAAAAGTGCAAGAAAATTGGTGTGATGTGAAACAGAAACCTCAGTCTCATGATTTTCTTCACCTTGTTGTCTAATTTTTGTTTTAAGTATCCATTGGCTCCAGGGTAGGTGCTGGGCTAGCATCAGCTGCTTGTTCTGCATTACCATCAGTACGTTGAGGTTGCGGTTCCTGGGGTGAGGTGAAGCCTCAAATGGCGACATCATTTGAGGTTTAGGTGGTGCTGGCATATGCTAGGTCATTATGGGCCTGCACAACCTGTCAAGTGTCTCAGCTTTCCTCTTCACATCGCCATCAAGGAGGATTGGACCTGTGTACGTGGGCAACATATCATGTTGCTGCCTTTTGACTATCTCAGCCAGGCCTCTACTTTACTACACTCATTTACAACCTTTTGTTTCTCTGCAATGCCAATGTGATCAAACTTGAGATCTTTCGAGAGGGCTGCTCTTCTGTAACTGTTAATGCAATAAACTAGTTGATCTATGGTTGGCCTCCTCTCAAGGTTTTTCTTCCAATGCTCCTCAACACGGTCTCCTTGCTTTTAAGCTCCTCAAGTTTTCCAACGTAAACGCTGTTTGTTTCATTCTCTCCGTCACTTTGGGGCCGACCCATGCAGGTAACAGACATGAGGGCGCCCGACGGCAAGTAAGCAACAAGGAGGCCATGCGATGGTGGTGTCGATGGCGATGGCCTGCCGTGCTGCTCGGTGGTGAGCTCGCGTCCATGGGAACACAGAGATGGCGGTGGCGACAATAGCTAGTCTGGCCGGTGGTGGCATCGGTGATGGGCGTCGTGGCTCTATGGAAGCTATGGAAGTGAGCGGTGGCAGTGGGCTTGGGACAACGGTGATGCTACGTGCATGGCGATGGGGGGAGGGTTGGAGACCGGTGGATGATGATGCGGAGTTGGGTTCTCAGCCGAGCAGAGGAAAGAAGGGAGTGGGGGAGTGAGAAGAGAGGGGTTGGATGGCTGCAAAGGGGGGAGAGGGGAGGGAGACGGGGGCACCGGCGGTGCCCCTGTTCCAAACAGGGGACCGGCCACGCGGTTTGAGAGAGTGAGGGAGAGGGAGGAAAGAGGCTTGGGGCCGGTGTTACATGAGTGTGAGTGTTCACAGAAGAGAGAAGAGAGGCTGGCGGGAGTGTGTTTAGAAAGAGAGGGAGAGAGGGAAATATAGAGGGGGTCGTCTGCTGCAAGAGAGGGGGAGCAGGAGAATGGCCGGTGACGGTGTGTGGGCTTGTGAGGAGAAGTAAAAGAGAGGGGGCTAGCTCGGGACTGTTAGAGAGGGAGAGGAGGCGAGAGGAGTGCCGCGGCGGTGTTAGAGAGAGAGAAGAGTGGATACGTGAGGGGGGGGGGTCGAGCTGGTGGCTGAGCTATGGGAAGAGAGAAAGATAGAGGGGGAGGGGGGTGTGAGAGTTAGAGAGAGTGAGAGAGAAGGAGGGATGGGGATGCTGCCGAGGTGCAGAGGGATGGGAGAGGAGAAGAGTTCAGAGGGAGGGGGAAGGTGCAGGGAGAGGAGAGACCGGATGGGGGGGAGGGAGGTGGGTGCACCGGCGGTGCCCCTGTTCCAAATAGGGGGCCGTCGCGGGAGTTTGAGAGAAAGAGAGAACGGGACAAGAGGGAGGGTGGTGCGGGTGAGAACCAGTGAGAGGGAGAGAGAGAACTGGAGGGGGGGTGGGGACGGCTGCCACCGATGGTGTGTTGGTGGAAGAAAAAAGAGAGCTGATGACAAAGGGGAGACCGGTGTGTGGAAAGAGAGAGAGGCAAGTAGAGGGTCTGGCATGCTGGTGCGTGAAGAAGAAGGACAGTCGGAGGGAAGGTGCAGATGAGAGCGTTAGAGAGAGAGAGAGGCCACCGGTGTGGGTGTGTGTGTGGAGAGAAAGGAAGGGTGGGAGGTGAGAAATCGGGGAAGAGGGGGTAAGATAGATTGAGAGAGGGCTAGAGGGAGAAGAGATTGTGGCGGTTAGCGGAGGCCCAACTGGAGGTGGGTGAAGGTGAAGAGGCACTATCGGGAAGGTGGAAGGAGAGGACGGTGAAAACCATGGCAGTGGGAGGGGGAAAGGATAGGGGCCGCTTCTCACTACCAAAGGCTTCTCACCCATAGGATAGGGGCATCTCACCCCATCTCCTTCTCAGAGAACACAAGGCTTCTCACCTCACGTAGGATAGTGGTTTCCAAAAATTCTAATCAACTTCATTGTCTTAAACAAAGATTACATGACCTTTTTATAGGCTCCACAAAGAAGACCAAAAGACAACTCACCTAACACCTACTTCCTACCACTCATAACTCCCTTAGGAAGACTAAAAGACACAAAAAGACTCTTACATAATAGTTGGGGACATAATTACTACAAAACATAAAACATGGCCCATTTGGCCCAAACATGTAGCCCAATTAACAAGAGACGATTAAACATAGATATATATTTGATATTTTTGTTGAAGCCGATTCCGTCATGGTGACATTTGCTGGCTTGTTCGGGAGGCGGCATCCCAAAGCAAGGAGGTGGCTTATCAATACTGGCCCCTCTCATCTTTTTATAATTGCCCGATAGGTAAGATTTTCTCCGGTTGACATGCTGCTTGTCTCATTCCCTGACCCTTCTTTCTAATGATATATGTTTTCTTCAGCAGATAGACCAGACATAAAGTAGCAGGGGCTTTATAGGAAAATCATATCCAAGGCCCAGAAGCCTGAATATTTTGACACTCCTGCACCAGCACCAACCACTACTCCTGTCACGCCCCGAACAAGGCGGAAATATCGGGACGTACAGTTAGGGACACGTTGGCAAGAGAGGGAACTAAATCTAAAACAATACACAAGTGCTACAAGATGGAAATGCTAAATGATCATTAATAAACCACGACTAATACAATAATCCTCAAGTTCAACTTAATACAACTGGAATAATCAACCACTAAAACTCAATAACATGACTGAGACTAAAAGCTCTCCAAAACACAACTAAAGAAGGATAACACACTACTAACACACTAGAACTGATACACTCAAGACATCACTCCTGCCCTTCCCCATCGGTAAGCGCGTCACCTGAAAAGCCTGGAAAGGGGGAAACAACGGGGTGTGAGCTAACGCTCAGTAGGAAGTAACAGACATGTATAAGTGATTAACAGTTTAATTACATTTTCAAAATGTCATGCTACAAATGATAAAAACAATAAAAAGATAACGATGATATCACGAAACGAAATTCAAAGATCTTGCAAGGTCAAGAAATATAATGAATAGAATAGTAAGACAAGAATTTACTACAGGAGATAACGATAAAAAGTTGGCCATATCAAGTCAATTCAAGTCATGTCAAGCACGTATGTAATTTCATTTCCACGTCCAAGTAATGAGCAAGTACAGTAACCACAAGTAGAGTATAGAACAGTGACGAGTGGAAAGTGAAAAGTAGTAGAAAGTAATGTAGAGAGTAGTGGAGAGAGTAGTGGACAGTCCTAGATTTAACACATGTCAAGTACTGGTGCCAAATGCCACACCTAGTCATTCACCTCCCAGGGGTACACGTAGTGTTCGGGCGCTCTTCCCAGGACCAGACCGAGCCCTTAATTGTTTGCCAGGCATTGATTTCTTTGGATCAAAGATCCCACGAATCTAGACTTCCACAGTTTATGGCCAGAATTCCAAGGTTTAAACTAAGTAGCAATAACAACTTCAAGTAGGAAGGAGATTCATTTCCAGAATTTCAAGGTAAGTATAATCATCAAGGAGATTGAAATCAAGTCACAACAAGAGTTAATCGTGCTGCGCTACTGTACAACAGCAGCAATCAAACAAGCTAATCAACATATTAATCCTAATCATCAAGTTAAGATATCATGATTTAACCATTATCATTTGCATTAAGACAATTGCCAAGAAGCTGATTCAAGATGATAAGGCAAAGAACAACTCCCACAGGAGTGAAATAGAATGCATTAACAAAGATTTAGTTACACCATTAACCACTAATTATGTGGGTTTCTATTTAATCTTGTATGCGTTGAAATGAAGATGATAAACGGTGTGTTTTTACACTAAGTTTGCATGTATGGACCAATGTTAATTGAAACTAAAAAGGGTACATGAATAGGTCATTAGTTCCTCAAAAATGTAGTTTTCAAAGTGTTTAGGTTGAATGGTTTGATTCCCCGATGATCCGGATTGATCCCCGGGTCAAATCTTCAAAAAAAACGGGTTTACAATGCATGGGTCGACACTTTGGGTCGACCCTTGGAAAAATTCCAGGGATGGGTCGACCCCTGGGTCGACCCCTGCAGGTTGTGGGTCGACCCATTGGGTCAACCCCTGCAAGGCAGCATTGCTGCTTGCAGGGTTTGAAATGGGTCGACCCGTGGGTCGACCCCTGGGTTTCCAGACCCAAAAAGCGATGAAATCTCCACGAATTTGGGGTCTAAAAGTATTGGGATCATAACCATAGACTCTAGGGTTAATAATATGCATCTTAGGGTCATGAAACACGATTTTAAATCACGAATTTCGATAGGAATCCAATGAAATAAATCCTATTCTATGAAGAACACAAGTGAAGTCTAGCTTGCTAGCATGCTTCTAATAACACACAAAATACTCTAGACATGATCTATAAAAATTGGGGATTTTGATGTCAAAAGAAAGCTAACATGCTATTGATTACATTCATGTATGTTAATTAGAAATTGGGTTGTTATCACCTACCTCAAATTGAAGAAAGAACTCGAAACCTAGAATAAAGAACAACTTGACAGCACCTCACTAAAACCTCGATATCTCCATGGATACCTAATGACAATTGTGGCTTTTGCCACCAATGGAAAGAGCTTGATGAGAGGTACAATTTGCTATACTCATGATCAAGATTTGGTTGAGAATTCCTACCTTAATCGATTGATCAAAGAAGGATGAAGGGAAGCCAACGGCCTACTGACTGACCTCCACAAATCGAACTAGATCTCTCCAGATCCGAAATTTCAGCGAACCCCACAGCAGCCAAATGAAAGAAGACTCGTAGGGCTTCATTTTGATAGCTCATAGAGCTTCTGGAGCCTTCTGAATTGGGAGTATTTGCTGCTGCAAGCTACGAGTTTAGAAACGGCGCCGAAATCCTTGACTTGACCTAACTATGTCGGCAGTACATTTTGGGGCTAAGTTTACCTCAAATTGATTGAGGGTAAATGTTCCTTTATGTAATACCTTTCATTTGCCTCTGGAATCACCCCATTTGGTTGAGAAACAAGCTCGAATTTGATGTTCAAAGTTTGGGTGAATAGTGAATACGAATTTGGGTTAGGTGGGTTGTAAGTCAGGCTTAATCCACTGATTAGGGCTAGATAATGATTTAATTAGGCTTACTCCAAGAAGACAAAAGTGTTAGTCGAAACATCTATTATTTAATTACTATTTTTATGAATTTTTATATGGTAAATAAAATTCCATTTCTACTATTCCGTAATTAATTAAGTATTAAGTTCGGAAGACTTAGTTTGCTAATTCGGCTTAATAAACGATTGTATTAGGCTTAATTGTAGAAGACAAAGTTGATAAACAAAATTAATTCTACAAGATGTGATTTTTGGGGATTTTTAGAAAATAGTAGAAAAATGGCTTATTTTATTAATTAATTAATTAATCTAATTAATTTGGATAATTCTCATTAATTCGAATAACTTCAAATAAATTCCAAATAATTACAAATAACTTTCTAAATAAATTTCTAAAGAATTTGGGGTCTTACACCCTCCCCTACTTAAAGGAATTTGGTCCTCCAAATTCACTGCACTAAAACTGAGAGTAGAAAAAGATCGCTCACCTAGAATAGATCGGGATACCGCTTTCGCATAGTCTCTTCGGATTCCCATGTAGATTCTTCGGTCCCATGCCGACTCCACTGAATCTTGACCATCGGTATCGAACGATTCCGGAGTTGCTGATGCTTCCGGTCCAGAATCTTGACAGGTCTTTCCTCATAGGTCAAATCTTCCTTCAGTTCAAAATTCACTTGTTGAATGATATGAGTGGGATCGTACACATATTTCCGTAACATAGACACATGGAAAACATTATGTACGCCAGACAAATGCGGTGGTAAAGCCAGTCTGTATGCCACCTCTCCCACTCTATCTAGAATCTCGAATGGACCAATGTACCTCGGACTCAGCTTGCCATGAATGCCAAATCTTCGGATCCCTCTCGTCGGAGAGACCTTTAAGAACACATGCTCGCCAACCTGAAATTCCAATGCCCTTCTCCTGTTGTCGGCATAACTCTTCTGTCTTGACTGGGCTACTTGTAACCGGTCTCGGATAACACGGATGTTCTGTGATGATTCCGAAACAAGATATGGTCCAAGCCACTGTTTCACACCTACCTCGTCCCAACACAACGGGGAACGACAACTTCTACCATATAGTGCTTCAAAAGGAGTCATCTGAATACTAGACTGATAGCTGTTATTGTAGGCGAATTCAATTAATGCCAATTGCTCACTCCAATTGCCACCGAAATCAATCATGCAAGCTCGCAACATATCTTCCACTATCTGATTGGTTCTTTCAGTCTGTCCATCTGTCTGTGGATGAAAAGCAGTACTGAAATTCAGATGAGTACCCAAAGACTCTTGCAGTCCCTTCCAGAAATGTGAAGTAAATCTGGGGTCTCGATCAGATACTATATTCACTGGAATACCATGCAATCTCACCACTTCTTTTATATACAAAGCAGCCAATACATCAATCGTCCACTTGGACTTAATTGGTAAGAAATGAGCCGACTTTGTCAATCGATCGACAATCACCCATATCGCATCAAATCCACCACGAGTCCTAGGTAGACCCATAATGAAATCCATGCCAATACTTTTCCACTTCCATTGGGGTATGTCGAGTGGTTTCAATTTCCCTGCTGGTCTGAAATGTTCGGCCTTAACTTGCTGACATACCAAACATCTGCTCACAAAATCTGCAACTTCTCTTTTCATATTCGGCCACCAAAAGGACCTTTTCAAATCTCGGTACATCTTAGTGCCTCCAGGATGAATGGTATATCTGGATCTATGGGCTTCCTCAAGAATTTTGTTCTTTATTGTAACCTCATCCGGAACACAAGTTCTGCCTTTAAATAATAATCTACCATCATCGGCCAACATGAAGTCAGGTCTGCTACTCACGCTTCCCTTGATCTCTACCAACTCGGGATCATTATCTTGCAAGGACTTGATCTCTATCAATATTTCAGGTTTAAGTTGAATCTGAGCAATCAAGATCCGATCATTGTCAATATTGAGATCCAGACTAGATAATTGTTCCATCAATCTCCATTCTTGTAACATGAGACTTGACAATTTAGCTACCGGCTTCCGGCTTAATGCATCTGCCACAACATTACCTTTGCCAGGATGATACTCAATGGAGAAGTCGAAGTCTTTCAAGTACTCCAACCATCTCCGCTGCCTCATGTTGAGTTCCTTTTGAGAGAATAAATACTTCAAACTCTTATGATCCGAAAACACTGTAAAGGTTTCTCCATATAAGTAATGCCTCCATATCTTCAAAGCAAACACGACTGCAGCAAGTTCCAAATCATGAACAGGATAATTATCTTCGTGCTTCCTCAACTGCCTAGAGGAATAGGCAATCACCTTCCCATGCTGCATGAGTACACAGCCTAAGCCAATACCTGAAGCGTCAGTATAAACAACGAATCCTCCTTCACCAAAAGGTAAAGCCAAAACAGGTGCAGTAGTCAAACACTCCTTCAGAGTCTGAAAGCTTCGCTGACAATCATCTGACCAATCAAACTTGTTCTCCTTGCGGGTTAATCTTGTCATAGGTACTGCAATCTTAGAGAAATCTTGAATAAATCTTCGGTAATAGCCTGCCAGGCCTAGAAAACTTCTAACTTCAGTTGCACTAGTAGGCTGCTCCCAATTCTTCACTGCCTCAATCTTCGAAGGATCAACAGAAATACCTTCCTTGGTGATAATATGTCCGAGAAAGGACACTTCTTGTAGCCAGAACTCACACTTACTGAACTTAGCATATAGCTGATGATCTTTCAATAGTTGCAATGCCATTCTCAGATGCTCAGCATGCTCCTCCTCATTCTTAGAATAAATCAGGATGTCATCAATAAAGACTACGACCCATTGATCAAGATAAGGCCGAAATACATCGTTCATCAACTGCATGAAAGCTGCTGGAGCATTCGTTAGACCAAAAGGCATAACGACAAATTCAAAATGACCATAGCTGCTGCGGAAAGCCGTTTTATAAATATCCTCTTCCTTAATCCGCAACTGGTGATATCCAGATCGAAGATCGATCTTAGAGAAATATTGAGCTCCCCCTATCTGGTCAAATAACTCGTCAATCCTCGGCAAGGGATATTTGTTCTTGACAGTCTGCTGGTTTATTTGTCGATAATCAATGCACAACCTCATCGAACCATCTTTCTTCCTGACGAATAACACAGGGGCTCCCCACGGAGAAGTACTAGGACGAATAAAACCCTTCTCGAGTAATTCCATCAGTTGCTGCTTCAGTTCCCTCAGTTCCGCAGGAGACATACGATAAGGAGCCTTAGAAATAGGAGCTGTGCCAGGAATAAGATCAATAGAAAAGATAACTTCCCGCTCAGGTGGAAGTCCTGGTAATTCCTCTGGAAAGACATCAGGAAAATCTCGGACAACAGGAATGTCCTTGATCTCCATCTGCTGCTCAGGAGTTGCACAAACAAAGGCTAGAAAAGCCTCACACCCATGCCTCAAAAGCTTATCAGCTCGAAGAGCCGAAATGAGTGGTACGGAGTTATGGTGCTTGACTCCCATAAAAGATAAACCAGAATGTCTAGTAAAAGTCACTGAGCTAGAACTACAGTGAACATTGGCCTCATACTTGGCCAACCAATCTGCTCCTAGGATTACATCATAATCCTTCATATCCATGCAGACCAAATCTGCTGGAAAGTTCTGTTCACCAATCATAACCTTACTAGAAGGATAGAAATACTGGATTGTTGATCTAGTGCCAATAGGGGTTGAAATCTCTAACGGAGTATTCATCAAAACAGGTTCCACAGCTAATGACTTAGCAAATCTCCGTGAAATAAAAGAATGTGTTGCACCAGTATCAAAGAGAGCAAACGCGGGCTTATCGATTATAGTAAGGGTACCTTCGACGAGTCCGCCATCATCAGAAATCCCAGTTTCCTCTGCATGTAAAGCTTGAAGCTTGCCTTGTGGTTTCTTGAAGACTAGAGGTTTTGCCGGTGTAGCTTGCTCCGATATGAGAGGACAATTGGGGATACGGTGCTCCTTGCTTCCACATCGCAAACAGGCGCCTAGCTTGCGCCAGCACTCCTCTATCTTGTGACCCGGACGATCACAATAGTTGCATACGCCCTTGAATGGAACAATAGGGTCAGGCTTCTTGTCTTCATGCCTCGGCATCTTGCCCTTCCACGATCCGGACCCGCTCCACGAACCAGGTCCACTAACAGGTCTCTTCTTGGTATACCCGGGTTTGACACTCCCGGAACCCGTAGGTAATTCTTTCTTGGTGCCTTTCCCACGGATTCTCTCCGTCATCTCAAGAGTATCCTCCAGAACTTGCGCTTTCCTTACCATCTCGGAATAAGTGGAAATCTCCATCGGTGCCAATTGGTTGATATAATGAAGCTTCAAACCATTGAGAAAGCGCTTCGCCTTCATCTTCTCGGTGGAAATGAGATGTGTAGCATATCGAGAAAGCCGTGCGAATTGAGCCTCATACTCCGCCACGGACAAACCTCGCTGTTTCAAGGCCGCGAACTCTGCCGTTTTCTTCTCTTGCACTCTATCGGAAAAATACTTGCTGTTGAAGAATTCCTCGAACTCTTCCCACATAACTTGCCGATCTCCGAGAGTTGCCTTGATAGAATCCCACCAAGTACGTGCATCATGTTCCAATTGAAATGTGGACAAAAGGACACGCTCCGGGTTGGTGCATTGCATAACTTCAAAGATTCTCCCCATCTCGTCTAGCCAGTGCTCGGCTTGGTCAGGGTCAGTCGAACCAGCGAATCTAGGCGGATTCATTCCGCGGAAGTTGCGGTATAGATCACCGGTGCCATGCTGTGCCGCTCCTGCCTGAGCTACTTGCTGAAGGGCCTGAGTAAGGCCTTGAACCGTACGTTGCAGGTTCCTCCATTCAGCACGATCAGCTGCCATCTACACGAGAAATAGGTTACTTAGGTTCAAATAAGATAGATAATTACACGATTAAGAAACGAACTTAACCCAAGTTCTACCCAATCTCACAGGTCAGGTCTTAAACTTTTACAAGGTTAGGGATCTAGTGCACCTAGACACGACCAAAAACTCGGTACCTGGCGGAGGTAATCGGTCCGAAGACCACTCGCGCAAGTGTGCGACCTTCCCGATAGGCGTAGCCTAACATTCGGACAACACCTTTTTATATACCGGTTATTGGGATGCAATGCAAGAAAACTTAAAACTTAGGGAACCTAGGAATGTGAAACCTAGGGCTCTGATACCAACTAAACTGTCACGCCCCGAACAAGGCGGAAATATCGGGACGTATAGTTAGGGACACGCTGGCAAGAGAGGGAACTAAATCTAAAACAATACACAAGTGCTACAAGATGGAAATGCTAAATGATCATTAATAAACCACGACTAATACAATAATCCTCAAGTTCAACTTAATACAACTGGAATAATCAACCACTAAAACTCAATAACATGACTGAGACTAAAAGCTCTCCAAAACACAACTAAAGAAGGATAACACACTACTAACACACTAGAACTGATACACTCAAGACATCACTCCTGCCCTTCCCCATCGGTAAGCGCGTCACCTGAAAAGCCTGGAAAGGGGGAAACAACGGGGTGTGAGCTAACGCTCAGTAGGAAGTAACAGACATGTATAAGTGATTAACAGTTTAATTACATTTTCAAAATGTCATGCTACAAATGATAAAAACAATAAAAAGATAACGATGATATCACGAAACGAAATTCAAAGATCTTGCAAGGTCAAGAAATATAATGAATAGAATAGTAAGACAAGAATTTACTACAGGAGATAACGATAAAAAGTTGGCCATATCAAGTCAATTCAAGTCATGTCAAGCACGTATGTAATTTCATTTCCACGTCCAAGTAATGAGCAAGTACAGTAACCACAAGTAGAGTATAGAACAGTGACGAGTGGAAAGTGAAAAGTAGTAGAAAGTAATGTAGAGAGTAGTGGAGAGAGTAGTGGACAGTCCTAGATTTAACACATGTCAAGTACTGGTGCCAAATGCCACACCTAGTCATTCACCTCCCAGGGGTACACGTAGTGTTCGGGCGCTCTTCCCAGGACCAGACCGAGCCCTTAATTGTTTGCCAGGCATTGATTTCTTTGGATCAAAGATCCCACGAATCTAGACTTCCACAGTTTATGGCCAGAATTCCAAGGTTTAAACTAAGTAGCAATAACAACTTCAAGTAGGAAGGAGATTCATTTCCAGAATTTCAAGGTAAGTATAATCATCAAGGAGATTGAAATCAAGTCACAACAAGAGTTAATCGTGCTGCGCTACTGTACAACAGCAGCAATCAAACAAGCTAATCAACATATTAATCCTAATCATCAAGTTAAGATATCATGATTTAACCATTATCATTTGCATTAAGACAATTGCCAAGAAGCTGATTCAAGATGATAAGGCAAAGAACAACTCCCACAGGAGTGAAATAAAATGCATTAACAGAGATTTAGTTACACCATTAACCACTAATTATGTGGGTTTCTATTTAATCTTGTATGCGTTGAAATGAAGATGATAAACGGTGTGTTTTTACACTAAGTTTGCATGTATGGACCAATGTTAATTGAAACTAAAAAGGGTACATGAATAGGTCATTAGTTCCTCAAAAATGTAATTTTCAAAGTGTTTAGGTTGAATGGTTTGATTCCCCGATGATCCGGATTGATCCCCGGGTCAAATCTTCAAAAAAAACGGGTTTACAATGCATGGGTCGACACTTTGGGTCGACCCCTGGAAAAATTCCAGGGATGGGTCGACCCCTGGGTCGACCCCTGCAATCCTGGCTGCATGGGTCGACCCCTGCAGGTTGTGGGTCGACCCCTGCAGGTTGTGGGTCGACCCATTGGGTCGACCCCTGCAAGGCAGCATTGCTGCTTGCAGGGTTTGAAATGGGTCGACCCGTGGGTCGACCCCTGGGTTTCCAGACCCAAAAAGCGATGAAATCTCCACGAATTTGGGGTCTAAAAGTATTGGGATCATAACTATAGACTCTAGGGTTAATAATATGCATCTTAGGGTCATGAAACACGATTTTAAATCACGAATTTCGATAGGAATCCAATGAAATAAATCCTATTCTATGAAGAACACAAGTGAAGTCTAGCTTGCTAGCATGCTTCTAATAACACACAAAATACTCTAGACATGATCTATAAAAATTGGGGATTTTGATGTCAAAAGAAAGCTAACATGCTATTGATTACATTCATGTATGTTAATTGGAAATTGGGTTGTTATCACCTACCTCAAATTGAAGAAGGAACTCGAAACCTAGAATAAAGAACAACTTGACAGCACCTCACTAAAACCTCGATATCTCCATGGATACCTAATGACAATTGTGGCTTTTGCCACCAATGGAAAGAGCTCGATGAGAGGTACAATTTGCTATACTCATGATCAAGATTTGGTTGAGAATTCCTACCTTAATCGATTGATCAAAGAAGGATGAAGGGAAGCCAACGGCCTACTGACTGACCTCCACAAATCGAACTAGATCTCTCCAGATCCGAAATTTCAGCGAACCCCACAGCAGCCAAATGAAAGAAGACTCGTAGGGCTTCATTTTGATAGCTCATAGAGCTTCTGGAGCCTTTTGAATTGGGAGTATTTGCTGCTGCAAGCTACGAGTTTAGAAACGGCGCCGAAATCCTTGACTTGACCTAACTATGTCAGCAGCACGTTTTGGGGCTAAGTTTACCTCAAATTGATTGAGGGTAAATGTTCCTTTATGTAATACCTTTCATTTGCCTCTGGAATCACCCCATTTGGTTGAGAAACAAGCTCGAATTTGATGTTCAAAGTTTGGGTGAATAGTGAATACGAATTTGGGTTAGGTGGGTTGTAAGTCAGGCTTAATCCACTGATTAGGGCTAGATAATGATTTAATTAGGCTTACTCCAAGAAGACAAAAGTGTTAGTCGAAATATCTATTATTTAATTACTATTTTTATGAATTTTTATATGGTAAATAAAATTCCATTTCTACTATTCCGTAATTAATTAAGTATTAAGTTCGGAAGACTTAGTTTGCTAATTCGGCTTAATAAACGATTGTATTAGGCTTAACTGTAGAAGATAAAGTTGATAAAGAAAATTAATTCTACAAGATGTGATTTTTGGGGATTTTTAGAAAATAGTAGAAAAATGGCTTATTTTATTAATTAATTAATTAATCTAATTAATTTGGATAATTCTCATTAATTCGAATAACTTCAAATAAATTCCAAATAATTACAAATAACTTTCTAAATAAATTTCTAAAGAATTTGGGGTCTTACAACTCCACTACCTCTTGGCAGAAACAGGGCGGCTTCTTTGCTGAAAGTTTCCTTGGGATGGGTGAAGAAAGCACGGAGAGCTTCATCGAAGTAGTCATTAGCTGATGTAATTGAGATTCCCTAACATCTTGTGCCATCAGATGAACAGTTTGCCGCTCAGCGGGAGACTACTCAGCAAGCAGTCGAATGTGGCACTACTTTTTTTTTTGCAGACTATAAGATTATTCCTTCCACAGCACCTTCATTCTCTGACATTTTCTCTATTGGACAATATCTGAAGAAACAATTGCTACTGGTATGAACACCGAGGAAATCGCCAAGGCGACAGAGGATGTGGAACCCCCTGTCGTGGCCATGGTGGAGGCGACTGAGACTATTGAAGCCATAGGAGAGAACCTCCCCATTGCTCAAGAGGACGTTAGACTTCCCTCTCCCACGCCGGCCAGTGAAGCCGAGGGTGAGCCAAGTGACTCTGATCTTTTGAATTTTCTTTTCCTGATGATCTTCTGACCCTGCCTTATGCATATCTTTGTGTTGTAGCGGCCGAAGCAGTTAGTACTGAAGCTTGGACACCTACTGTGGATGCCCCTTTGCAGCAAGAAGGGCATAAAATTGTGTTCAAGAAGGGTACTATCCCATTGCGGCGTGTGATCACCCACTCAGGGGCTCGTAAAGCAACGGAAGTGGCGGGCCAACTTGAGCCTAGTATAGATATTTCTTCCAACAGCTCTACTACCCCTTTTGATGAAGTTTATTATGGTTCTTCAGAGGGTGATGAGAGAGCATATGAGACAGTCAGCGAAGGGACAGTGATGCCCTCTATGCTACTGAGTGGCACTTCCATATCCAGCCCTCCAAGATTGCTAGTATCATCATCTGAGGGAATATTGCAAGAGGAATTTGCCAAAATTGACATGGAAGTGGAGATAACCCCTCCTTTTGTTGCTTCCTCTGTGGAATTTGTGTCCTTTATACAGGCATTTGAGCGGATGGATTCCGCGGCCATGGTAAATTCTGCCCGTCCTTCTGCCGAGCTTTATAGCTTTGCATTTATTTTTGTCATCTTGGTGCTTATTGAAACTTTGTTCCAGGAGTCTGGCGCAGCCGATCACCTTTCGGTACCATCTTCAGACGTCATCATTTCATCGGGGGCTTTGGACATATTGCCCTTGGTCACTGTATCTTCTCTGGAGGCGGTTACTATACTCCGTCCTTTGCCAGTAAGGATACAACCGGCAGTTGAGACATCATCACTAGAGTTATGCTCGTTGGGAGAGAGTTCTACTCTAGCGCCTACCAAAGAGTTGAGAGCCGAAGTGGATCCACGAAGAGGCTCTGCCTTCGTTCCAGCGGCCGTAATGACCATTGCGCCTAATCTTACAGCTCCATTCATGCAAGTAATAGAGTCGGGGCCTCTGTCGCCTCCAGCACTCGTGGAAGAGAGATCTTTAAAGAGACTGGTGGAACATGAACAGATTGTTGAGGTGCCTGCTCCATCAGCATTGGTGGAAATTCCATCTTCTTCTTCTGAGCCAGATACCGGCTTATGGGCTTCCATAGACGGTGAAGTCACTTTTGATGTGACACCAGCAGCCTCCCTTGGCTTTTCATCATTAGAGGATTTTGTCTGGCAGCATTTAGAGATGCTATGCCAGGTAGTAGAATCTCAGTCGACACTGTCTTTTCTTCAATTGAAGGAAGTGGCTGAGTGCCTGACAGTTGGTCTACAGGCACTAGGCTATCCTTTAGAGATATGGACCCAGCCGATGCTATTTTTGCTGAAGTTTATGAATCACCGAGACTTTCTCGAGCGGACAATGAACGACCGGCTGACAGCCCTTAAATTGCAGAAGGCCGATTGTCAGACAGAGCTGGCTTCAGTGAACTCTGATCTCCAAAGGAATAGAGCCCAAGTTGAAGCTTCAGCCGCTCGCGCACAATTCTTGCGTAGCCGACGGGAGGAGCTTCGAGCAAAGTTGAATGACGTTGAAGCTGAGATACCATTGTTGGAGTCAGCAGAGGCCCAGGGTATTAAGGAGAGCACATTACTGGAAGGTCGAGTGGCATCTTTGCAGATAGAGATGACGCGTATTCAAGAGGAGGAAGTTCAATTTCGTGAACTGGGAGCGGCTCCACATGTCGGGCTTCTTGACTTTGAGGATATTCTCCGGTGATCTTAGCCGATCCTCCTTTTGTAATCCATCCCCCTGAAGGGCCCCATATGTATTTATCCCCTTTTTGTAATGAAAAATTATCTTTCCTTTAATATCGTCGGTGCTCATCCGCACATCTTTATTTTCTAATGGTTTGCAGCAGTTTGGTGACTCTTGTAAAAAAAGTTCACATGTATCTGTATCGCAGGAGAGTGCCCACTCTTTCAAGGAAAGGATGGGGGAATCGCTCCACCGTGTGACGGGATTTCAAGAGTCTCTAAACTAGAACATAAGCATAAGTATATGTTTCATCGACCAAAGGTGCTGAATGTAGAAATGTTTGCTGATGTATGGATGAAGGGTTCATACGTATTATCGAAATAGACATAAGGTCTATCTCAAATAGGTTTTTTTTTTGGCATCGATCTAGGCACTGGGCCATATGATCAACGAAAGCTTCATCGTCGGCATTAGGTTTATGCTGATGCAAGAAAATGGATAGGTTTCATCACAATAGACAGAAGGTCTATCTCGGATAGGTTCTAGCATTGGTCCAGGCGATGATGCCTTAGGATAGAAAGTTTCATCATCAGCATTGGGTTTATGCCGACGCAAGAAAATAAATTTGTTTCATCAAATTAGACAGAAGGTCTATTCCGGATAGATTTTAGCATCGATCCAGGCAATGATGCCTTACGATCGACGGAAAGTTTCATCATCAGTGGGACATTGGATAGCAGAATAATGGATAAGTTTCATCAGGCTAGACAGAGGTCCTATTTTGGATAGGTTTCATTATCGATCCAGGCGATGATGCCTTGCGACCGACGGAAAACTTCATCATCAGCATTGGGTTTATGCTGATGCAAGAAAATGGATAGGTTTCATCAGAATAGACGGAAGGTCTACTCCAGATAGGTTTCATTGTCGATCCAGGCGATGATGCCTTGCGACCGACAGAAGGTTTCATCATCAGCATTGGGTTTATGTCGACGCAAGGAAATTGATAAGTTTCATCAGAATAGACGGAAGATCTATTCTGGATTGGTTTCATTATCGATCCAGGCGATGATGTCTTGTGACCGACAAAAGGTTTCATCATCAGCATTGGATTTATGCCAACGCAAGGAAATTGATAAGTTTCATCAAAATAGATGGAAGGTCTATTTTGGATAGCTTTCATTATCGATGCAGGTGATGATGCCTTGTGACTGACAGAAGGTTTCATCATCAGCATTGGGTTTATGTCGACGCAAAGAAATTGATAAGTTTCATCAGAATAGATGGAAGGTCTATTCTGGATAGGTTTCATTATCGATCCAGGCGATGATGCCTTGTGACCGACAGAAGGTTTCATCATCAGCATTGGGTTTATGCCGACGCAAGAAAATTGATAAGTTTCATCAGAATAGACGGAAAGTCTATTCTGGATAGGTTTCATTATCAATCCAGGCAATGATGCCTTGTGACCGACAGAAGGTTTCATCATCAGCATTGGGTTTATGCCGACGCAAGGAAATTGATAAGTTTCATCAGAATAGACGAAAGGTCTATTCTAGTAGGTTTCATTATCAATCCAGGCGATGATGCCTTGTGACCGACGGAAGGTTTCATCATCAGTGGGACATGGGATGGCAGCAAATGGATAAGTTTCATCAGAATAGACGGAAGGTCCTGGATAGGTTTTAGTATCGATCCAGGCGATGATGCCTTAGGACCGACGGAAGGCTTCTTCATCAGTGGGACAATAGATGGTAGTGTCGCCAATGAGGTATAGCATGTATTTCACACACATTTTATTTGTAACCATATTACTGACCCAAACGCCCTTTTAGATTTTCACCAGAGTCAGCCCCCTCTTGCTTTTCCCCAAGCGCCATTTCGGGTTTTCACGTGACGGGGTACCCAATTTTGCCTACAGCGCCCTTTCAGGTTTTTACCACAGCTAGGTTATAGCCCTTTTTTCCCTTATTCATGATGTCTGAACAAGTCTGGCGGTGCACCTCTATTTTAAGCCCCATATTTTTCTTTTCTTCTGTCATCTTTTTTTTTTTTAACATTTGAAGTTGCATGTTGCCTTTTGAACATGTAAAGCTGTTTATCGTTGATACGGGGATTAACATCAACGCAAGAGAGATATGGACTCATCATCTATCCAGACGGAAGGTCCGAATTGATGTTGGTATGCAGTGGCTCAGGCGTTAAGCCATTCATCGGAAATGTGCATGTGTTTTATCGTTGATGTGGGGTTTAAAAGGAGATAAGGTTTCATCATCTACCTGGACGGAAGGTCCGAATTGATGTCAACATGAAGGAGGCTAAGCCCCGAAGCCGTTTGCCAAGAATGTACATATGTTTTATTGTTGATGTGGGGTTTACACCAACGCAAAGAAGATAAGGTTTCATCATCTATCCGGACGGAAGGTCCAAATTGATGTCAACATGAAGGAGGCTTAGGCTCGAAGCCGTTCGCCGAGAATGTACATACATTTTATCGTTGATGTGGGGCTTACACCAACGTAAAAGAGATAAGATTTCATCATCTATCTAGATGGAAGGTCCGAATTAATGTCAACATGAATGAAGCTTAGGCCCGATGTCCTTCACCGAGATTGTACATACGTTTTATTGTTGATGGGGGGTTTACACCAACGTAAAGGAGAGTAAGGTTTCATCATCTATCCGGATGGAAGGTCCGGATTGATGTCAACATGCAAGAAGGGGTGACCATCCTCCTCCTCATCATCATTCTTTAGAGCCCTCATTACCATCATTTTTATGTTGAGGTTGTTTATTCAATCATTCACCGCTCCCTCAAAAGGCAGTGGTACAGCATGATGGAGCTTCAGATGCTTCCCGTTGAGCGGCGGGAATTAAACATCCCCCCGATGGTTGACAACCACGTAGGCTCCGCCTTCGTAGACTCTTTGGACAACATATGGACCCAACCAGTTTGCAGCCAGCTTGCCCTTTTGGTTGGAAGCCATGACTTCTTTCTTCTTGACCATGACCAGGTCATCTTTCTTGAATTCTCGTCCTTTGACAAGCTTGTTGAAGGCATTTGCTATGCGGGCTTGGTATGCCTTGATGTTCTTCTGTGCCTGAAGGTGTTTTCCTTCCAGCTCAGCCAATTCTTCAAATCTTCTTTCAGCATTTATTTGTTCATCGTGAGCTAATCCGTATTGAATGGTGACCCTGAGTGATGGAACTTCCAGCTCTATGGGGACCACTGCCTCGGAGCCGTATACAAGTGAGAAGGGTGAACAACCCGTAGGGGTCTTGTAGACAGAACGTTATGCCCACAACGCTTCATACATCTTTTCCCCCCAGTCCTGCTTGTAGAAGCTGATAGTCTTGGCAAGGAGCGCACATAGGGTTTTATTAAATGCTTCAGCCAATCCGTTTGCTTGCAAATTGTAAGGGGTTGAGATCCTCCAATCAATTTTATACTTCTCGACGAGCCGATATATTTTCTGATTTTTAAAGTGGCTTCCATTATTAGAAATTATCCGGTTGGGAACACCAAACCGAAAAATAATATTCTGTTTGATGAATCTGGCGACCAGCTCACCAGTCACCTCTTTGAGTGCTATAGCTTCTGCCCATCCGGAGAAGTAATCTGTTATAGCCAAGATATACATGTGTCCGATTGAGGATGTTGGAAGAGGTCCAACCACATCAATTCCCCATTGAGCAAAAGGCCAACTGGGAACTATTGGGTGTAGGGGTGCAGGTGGCCTTCTGGGCACAACAGCATGCTCCTGGCATTTCTGACATGTTTTTACAAATTGACAGCAGTCTTCAAACATAGTAGGCCAATAATAGCCTAGTTTCTTGACTTTAATATTCATTTTCAGTCCAACTTGGTGTGCACTGGATGTTTCAACATGTATCTCTTTCATCACTTGCCAGGCCTCCTTTGTGGATAGACAGCGGAGCAGAATCTTTTTGCGGGCGTCTGCCATGATTCGGAACAATGTTCCACTTTGGAACTCGTAGGAATCCTTGGTCCTAAAGAGCTTCATTCTTTCCTCTTTGCTTTTGGGTAGCTGTTGGTGGAGGAACCACTGCATAAGGTGTTGCCTCCAATCGGGCTCTTGTGCTTCTTCGGCTATATTGGCCTCACATTCTTCTGGACATGATTCTAGCATACTGGGAACCTGCCGTCGATTTATCACGACAATGTTGAGTGTTTCATCTGGTGGGACTGCTAGTGAACTGGCCAATTTTGCCAGAGCATCAGCCTGGGCATTATGCCCCCGGCTCACATGATTAAGCTTGATATGGTGGAAGTTCGCCATAAGGCGCAGTGCTTTTTGACAGTGAGGGCTTAGTTCTGGCTTTCGCACCTCAAACTCTATAATGCGCGAGGATTTTCTAAAAAAAATTGGTATTAAAATATAATTATTAAGTATTTAATGGGCTATTAATTTAATTATAATAAATTAAATCTAATTATTTAGGCCCTAGATAAATCCAAGAGAATTAGGCCCATATAATGAACCCAATTGGCCCAAAAAGATTGTGTTGGACCTTAGCCCATATTCTAGAACCTTAAAGTAGGTGTAAACACGGAATTTAAGGATAATTACTCCTTAGTGAGATAAGTGAATGGATAATAAATGGGGATAATATCAAAAGAGTTTGATGTATTTCAAATTCGGTGCTCAATAGTGAAAACGGTCTATCGCGAGACCGCTAAGGGACGGTTGGCGGTCCAACCCTCGATCGCTAAGGCACTGCAGTTCCGTGAGAGAAAGAAAACGTGAAAAGGATGAATTTTTAGCATCCAAATCACCAAGGATCGAATCTATCTACTAATTAGATAAGTCTAGATGGTTAATAGATCGAATTGAAAGTCTAAATGGGACTGTAAGTTCGTTCTAATCCTCAAACCCTAGTTAACCCTATAAATAGGTCCCAGATTTGACATGTGCAACCCTTACTTTTGGCACGCGTGGAACTAAGGTAAGGAGGATGAATTAGAGGTATGTTTCTTCTAGGAATTTATTTATTATACTTAGGACTAACTCTCCTTAAAATGTCATTCTAGGAGATCGAGCCTACAGAGAGATAGAAGCCTACAAAGTTGTTGATCTTACATCATGGACTCAGGAAATAGTGCTGTCGACCCAAGAAGATCAGGGAAATAGATGTCCCAAATGAGGTAATTAGATAGAGGTTCTTTAGTAAAATTTGTTCCTATTAGTACCCTCTTCTTACTCTCAAAATTTCACATCATTAGGTCAAGGGAATCAGGAGATACAAGGGCATGAAGTTGCTGATTTAGTTCAGGACGAGTAGAGAACTAGGGTTGACTTTCAACCTTAAATTCAAAATTTAAAACCCAAGACAGAGGTAGGTTATCTCATGAATGGCTCAAATTAAAAGCCCTCTAGTTTCATTCGATTTCATGCATTATACTTTGAGAATTTCATGTTTTACTTAAGACTATGCATCTAGTTTAGTCTTCATGCATGAACTAGCCTTAATGAAGAAAAAGGAATTTTCTTGTTTATTACACAACCCTATGCATGTTGTTGGCCTATCCTTGTTCTATCATGCCATAGAAAGTTTAAATGTGTTGATTTCCAGGCATGATATGTCTTAGTTTAGCATTTTTTTATTTATCATTTGCACTCAGATTTACACAGCATGAAACGATCTTCCTATCGACCGCCAGGGAAATCTAGCGGTCGTACGATAGACCGCTAGCCCAGGTTAAACGATCCTATATTAGACCATTTTCTATTTCTGATTCTGTAATATTTTTAAACCGAACCATATTACAGAATTAACCATAGTTATTATATAATAAGCCTAGTTAACTAAGTTTTTGTCTTATTTTAAGTATTATTTTCCTATACTTAGTTAAATTTCTGGTTCATCATAATAGATTTCATGTTTTGCGCACATTGGTAGTATTTTTAACTTAAGTTAATTTATGACCAAAACAATATACTCTTGTAATTAAATACATGTTTTAAGTAGAGGATTCATGATTTAACTTGATCCTTGATTTATCACGATTCTCTCTTTTCTAAGAGTCATTTCTTAAGTACATGGCACATATCTCGGTATGTTATCATTAGTTATACTTTTGCACATTAGGAACATAATCTTGGACATGATGACCTCTCCTTTGGATATTCCTTTCAACGGACTAGGAAATCTTATTTCAAGTCCTCCATAAGACTCCGCGAGCCTAGGATTCTAACTAGGACGCCAAGCTGGTTGTACCATTAAAGCCCATAGTCTAGAAGAGCACTTATCGATGTTTTATATATTCTGAAACCTAGTGGCCTTCTGATTGACCGCCAGAGTCTGCTAGCGGCCCTGGATTTGACTGCTAATGGATCCTTAACGGCCATGCATTAGACCGCTAAGACTCTGGATATTCTGTTTTCAAAATATCGAACTATCTTATAAAATGGTCTTGTACTAGACTGCCAGGAGCAAGAAACAGTCCGATAAACGACCGCTAGCATCCTGAGTTTGATTAACCCAGGGTTTGACTCAAGGGTGGATTTTCCTATGTTCCTAGATGGTCCAATTGATTATCTAGAACCTGTCACATTATTCCAAAGATACCTAAGTAATTTTGAGAGTAAAAGAAATGTACCGTTATGTTGCCGATTAATTTCCATGGCATAACCAAGTTATTAAATGCATTTATTGAAATCGCTTATTCTCAATAGAAGCATTCTTATTTTTGATTACCTTATCATGGAACCATAGTTGAAATAGTACTTTCTTAGCAACATTATTGTTATAAACGTGGAAGTAGCTTGATTTATACGTGAAGATGCAATTCGAGCACTGATTGTGTTCAAGGGCTCTATTCTAGTCCCCTCGGCTGATTGTCGGAAACATACTGTAAACCATGGGGTAATATGCTACTGGCGTCGCATTGCGCTGGAAGTACTTTCTTTATGAATAAGTGAAATCCACAGAATTCTTGTGAGGCTCTCTCTTTTGATTGAATTGCTACATGCTTGTTACATGGCATTCTAGTGCATAACCTTTATAGTTATGAAAAGTGAAAAGTGAAAGTGCGTTCTTGATGCATGCAAGCATATTCTTGTTCGTGAAAGGCCAAATTACGTTCTTGTTATATTCAACTCGATCTTGTTCATATGTCATGACACATCATATATCATGATCTTATCGTGCTATTATGTCGCGTGCTTTATTGGCATGATTCATCGTATTGGCATGATTTACCTTATTCTTTAGAGCTAAAATGCTAATCATTTAATTATTGCCTTCATGTTGATACGAAGATACCTACTGGGCAAGTGTGCTCATTACCCTACTTTCCAATCTTTTTCAAAAAATTCTAGCGGATTGGATTCAGATTACTCAAGTGATGGATCCGAGAGTGATTGATGGTTCGAGAGAAGCCATAGTTAGTCTAGTTAAAAGTCCAATATGTAATTTGCACTTTATTGAGTCCAGTTAGTCAACCAATCAAGATCATGTACTAGATGATTATTATCAATAAAAGTCATATTTTTGATCAATTATTGTCTCCATTCGTCTTATGTGTGAATGATTTACACTCTGATTATTATTGTCACTTGAGGCTTCTCTTGCCGGCTGTTCACGTTCCCGAATATCTTCCGCTATAATAAAAGCTCAGGGCGCGATAGTTAAAGTGGTATCAGAGCATAGGTCTTAGGACTTACTTATTCCTATGGGAAAAAATGTCATGTTATAGGTTAAGTCCAAGGATAAGGACCATAGCCATGAACTAGGAAAGAATTACGAACCCATGTGAGAGTTGGGTAGAACCCAAGGTGAGATACTTATATAGAAAATATCTTACGGTAAATCTTCCCGATTCTAAGGGAAATAACTAAAGGTCCACTTTTTCAGGTACTCAGATTTCTCGATGGCTCATCGTGTGAATTTGGATGAGATGCAGCAGACTATTACGGGTCTTACCCAACCCCTACAGATGGTGGCCCAAGCTGGTGCAAGGGTTGGCACGGGTAGCTTGCATAGTAATTTCTGGAGTTTGAATCCTCCACGATTCTCTAGATCCTCTAACTCTGATGAGGCGTAGAATTGGATTGATGAAATGAATCAAATATTCGATGTCATGCAATGCACTAGCCAAGAGAAGGTTCGTCTCGCCACATTCCAACTCAATAAAGATGCACGTATGTGATGGAAGTCTATTTCGGCACCACCTGCGGACGCACCTCACACGTGGGATGGATTTCTTATTCTTTTTCAAGAAAAGTACTTCTCCGAGCATGTAAAGGAGAGAATGGTGGCAGAATTTGCCTCCTTAAGACAACGCACAATGTCCGTGGCAGAGTATGAATTACAATTCTCTCGACTAGCATCTTATGCTCCCCACGTGATAAGCATAGACTTATTTAAAGCCAACCGATTTATGGATGGTTTAAGGCATGGATTTATCCAACAACTTGGAACTCAAAATATCTGTACATATGCAGAGATGGTTCAAATGGCACATCTATGCGAAAGAACCATGGAGAAGGTGGAAAAGCTCTGAGAGAAGGAAGAAAGGTCAACCTGAAAATAGGATAGGTGAGAGGAGAAAGAAGTGGATGAGGATGAAAATCGTCACATTAAGAGGTCCCGAAATGGGAACGGTAACTGAAAAAGAAATGGAAATGGAAAGACTAAGAAAGTTAAAGAAGAAGAAGGAACGCAAGTCATCACGGCTTGCTCATTCTGTGAAAAGTTTGGGCACTCGGCTGAAGAATGTTGGAAGCGTCTCGGCGCTTGTCTCAAATGTGGGAGTCGGGAACATCGCTTACCCATGTGTCCTCTCATAAAGGAACAATCTTCGAGGGATAATAGTGGACGTGGGAAATAAGGCCAACTAAATGCCATTCTAGACGAGGAAGGTAAAGTACTTAAAGGTACCATCTTAACCTAGTTATCTTACTTTAATTCTTCTAACAGTTAATTTTAAAATATGCACACTCTCCGTAAAAACTCACGTTGTGAATTTGGGGACCAAATACTCTTTAAGTGGGGGAGGGTGTAACGCTCGAGGATTCTCTAAGAATTTTTCAGGATTAAAATATAATTATTAAGTATTTAATGGGCTATTAATTTAATTATAATAAATTAAATCTAATTATTTAGGCCCTAGATAAATCCAAGAGGATTAGGCCCATATAATGAACCCAATTGGCCCAAAAAGATTGTGTTGGACCTTAGCCCATATTCTAGAACCTTAAAGTAGGTGTAAACACGGAATTTAAGGATAATTACTCCTTAGTGAGATAAGTGAATGGATAATAAATGGGGATAATATCAAAAGAGTTTGATGTATTTCAAATTCGGTGCTCAATAGTGAAAACGGTCTATCGCGAGACCGCTAAGGGACGGTTGGCGGTCCAACCCTCGATCGCTAAGGCACTGCAGTTCCGTGAGAGAAAGAAAACGTGAAAAGGATGAATTTTTAGCATCCAAATCACCAAGGATCGACTCTATCTACTAATTAGATAAGTCTAGATGGTTAACAGATTGAATTGAAAGTCTAAATGGGACTGTAAGTTCGTTCTAATCCTCAAACCCTAGTTAACCCTATAAATAGGTCCCAGATTTAACCTGTGCGACCCTTACTTTTGGCACGCGTGGAGCTAAGGTAAGGAGGATGATATAGAGGTATATTTCTTCTAGGAATTTGTTTATTATACTTAGGACTAACTCTCCTCAAAATTTCATTCTAGGAGATCGAGCCTACAGAGAGATAGAAGCCTACAAAGTTTCTGATCTTACATCAAAGACTCAGGAAATAGTGTGGCCGACCCAAGAAGATCAGGGAAATAGAAGCCCTAAATGAGGTGATTAGATAGAGGTTCTTTAGAATAATTTGTTTCTATTAGTACCCTCTTCTTACCCTCAAAATTTCACGTCTTCAGGTCAAGGGAATCAGGAGATACAAGGGCGTGAAGTTATTGATTTAGTTCAGGACGAGCAGAGAACTAGGGTTGACTTTCATCCTTAAATTTAAAATTTAAAGCCCAAGACAGAGGTAGCTTATCTCATGAATGGCTCAAACTCTATGTTAGGTGTAAAAGCCCTCTAGTTTCATTCGATTTCATGCATTGTGCTTTAAGAATTTTATGTTTTACTTAGAACTATGCATTTAGTTTAGTCTTCATGCATGAACTAGCCTTAATGAAGAAAAATGAATTTTTTTGTTTATGACACAACCCTATGCTTGTTGTTGGCCTATCCTTGTTCTATCATGCCATAGAAAGTTTAAATGTGTTGATTTCCAGGCATGATATGTCTTAGTTTAACATTTGTTTATTTATCATTTGCACTCGGATTTACACAGGAAGAAATGGTCTTCCTATCGACCGCTAGGGAAATCTAGTGATCGTACGATAGACCGCTAGCCCAGTTAAACAGTCCTGTATTAGACCGTTTTCTATTTCTGATTCTATAATATTGTTAACCCAAACCATATTACAGAATTAACCATAGTTATTATATAATAAGCCTAGTTAGCTAAGTTTTAGTCCTATTTTAAGTACTATTTTCCTGTACTTAGTTAAATTTCTGGTTCATCATAATAGATTTCATGTTTTGTACACATTGGTAGTATTTTTAACTTATGTTAATTTATGATAAAAACAATATACTCTTGTAATTAAATACATGTTTTAAGTAGAGGATTCATGATTTAACTTGATCCTTGATTTATCACGATTCTCTCTCTTCTAAGAGTCATTTCTTATGTACATGGCACATATCCCGGTATTTTGTCATTAGTTACACTTTTACACATTAGGAACACAATCTTGGACATGATGACATCTCCTTTGGATATTCCTTCCAACTAGGGATGTCAATGGTAATCGACAACCCGATAATCGTCCGTTTCGTTAGCTTAACAAACCGCAAATGGATAGTATTTTTCTTTCCTATAAATTAACAGATACGAATACGGATATATCCGGTTTCTTAGTGGATACGGATACGAATACACCTCATTTCGAACCCGTATCCGTCCGTTACCGTTAAACAAGTTTGGATTTGACTCAAATAATTTAATGTCTTGAAGAAAATGACATTGAAGATGAGATATATGTCTAATCTAAGTCATTTCTATTTTAGTGACGATAAAATATTTCTAAATTATAAGATATTTTTATAATCATTTAAATTATAACTTAATATATTCTTTATTATCATGCAAAATATGTAAAGAATGAAATGATGATGGAGATTAAAGTCCAAGAGTGTTATTTCACTTTATTATTTTCACTTAATATGTTTCATCTTGTCTTTAGAGATATTATAATATTATATAGTTTTATACTTTTAATTTCATTCTATGTTGACTCATAAATGATGATGATACGAGAACTAAATTGAAATGTGTTTGTTTATCATATATATGGATTATTCTTTTCAATTTAAATTTTTTTTCTAATTGAGTTAATTTACATCTTAAATTTTAGTCTTTTATGTACTCTTATGACAGGTAACTATCTGCTAACCGTCCGCTAACCATATTTTTTGAATACTAGATGACGGTTTCGGATACACTATTTTCCGAATACTTAGCGAACAACAAACGGATACAGTTCTTCCTTATTGGATATGGATACGGATAGTCCACTATATGTACCGTATCCAATCCATTGACATCCCTACTTCCAACGGACTAGGAAATCTTGTTTCAAGACTTCCATAAGACTCCGCGAGCCTTGGATTCCCACTAGGACGCCGAGCTGGTTGTACCATTAAAGCCCATTGTCTAGAAGAGCACTTATCGATGTTTTATATATTCTGGAACCTAGCGGCCTTCTGATTGACCGCCAGAGTCTGCAAGCAGCCCTGCATTTGACCGCTAATGGATCCTTAACAGCCATGCATTAGACTGCTAAGACTCCAGATATTCTGTTTTTAAAATATCAAACTATCTTATAAAACGTTCATGTACTAGACCGCCAGGAGCAAGAAACGGTCCGGTAAACGACCGCTAGCATCCCGAGTTTGATTAACCCGGGGTTTGACTCAAGGGTTGATTTTCCTATGTTCCTAGATGGTCCAATTGATTATCTTGAACCTGTCACATTATTCCAAAGATACCTAAGTGATTTTGAGTGTAAAAGAAATGTACCGTTATGCTGCAAATTTATTTCCATGGCATAACCTAGTTATTAAATGCATTTATTGAAATCGCTTATTCTCAATAGAAGCATTCTTATTTTTGATTACCTTATCATGGAACCATAGTTGAAGTTATACTTTCTTGGCCACATTATTGTTATAAACGTGGAAGTAGCTTGATTTATACGTGAAGATACAGTTCGAGCACTGATTGTGTTCAAGGGCTCTATGCTAGTCCCCTCGGCTGATTGTCGGAAACATACTGTAAACCATGGGATATGATGCTATTGGCGTCGCATTACGCTGGGAGTACTTTCTTTATAAATAAGTGAAATCCACAGAATTCTTGTGAGGCTCTCTCTCTTGATTGAATTGCTACATGCTTGTTACATAACATTATAGTGCATAACCTTTATAGTTATGAAAAGTGAAAATACGTTCTTGATGCATGCAAGCATATTCTTGTTCGTGAAAGGCCAAGTTATGTTCTTGTTATATTCAACTCGATCTTGTTCATATGTCATTACACATCATATATCATGATCTTATCGTGCTATTATGTCGCTTGCTTTATTGGCATGATTCATCGTATTGGCATGATTTACCTTATTCTTTAGAGCTAAAATGCTAATCATTTAAATATTACCTTCATGTTGATATGAAGATACCTACTGGGCAAGTGTGCTCATTACCCTACTTTCCAATCTTTTTCATGAAATTCTAGCGGGTTCGATTCGGATTATTCAAGTGATGGATCCGAGAGTGATTGATGGTTTGAGAGAAGCCATAGTTAGTCTAGTCAAGAGTCAAATATGTAATTTGCACTTTATTGAGTCCAGTTAGTCAACTAGTCAAGATCATGTACTAGATGATTATTATCAACAAAAGTTAGATTTTTGATCAATTATTGTCTCCATTCATCTTATGTGTGAATGATTTACGCTCTGACTATTATTATAGTTGAGGCTTCTCTTGCCGGCTGTCCACGTTCCCGAATATCTTCAACTGTAATAAAATCTCGGGCATGACAAACTCTCCTTGAATCTATTTTGTTATCAGCATTGAGTCGCCAAACACTTGGAGCATCTGGATTCCCATGCTGAGAGCGATCTGTAGTCCGATTATCAGAGCTTCTTACTCAGCCTCGTTATTGGTGCATGACTTGTTTATTGAGCATGAAGTGTATACCACTTCCCCTTCATGTGACTTCAGGACAATGTCGGCTCGTGTTCGGACTTTGACCTGTCCGACTGAGGTGGTTTCTGTTCTTGATGCCCCATCAAAGTAGAGGTGCCACATCACCGACTGAGCTTGACATGCCTCTAGTGTTTCATCATCAGGGAGTTCAGTTCCTAATGGAGTATCTTCTGGTGTAGGGTTCGCTGCAAAGAAGTCGGCTACGGCTTGACCTTTTATGGCTCTCTTAGGCACTTATGAAATTTCAAATTCCATTAGGATCATGGCCCATTTGCCGAGTCATCCTTTGAGTGCTGGCTGGGATAATATGTACTTGAGCGGGTCCGCTCCAGATATCAATCTGATTTCATGGCACAACATGTAATGCTAGAGCTTCTTGATAGTGAAGACCAGTGCCAGACAAGTCTTCTCTATAAAAGTGTATTTTTCTTCAGTCCTTACTAACCTTCATGCTGAGGTAGTAAAGGGCTTGCTCTTTACCTTCTTCATTGACTTGAGCTTGCATTGCCCCTATGGAATAGTGAGTAGCTACTCTGTAAAGAATCGAGGGTCTTCCTTTAATCGATGCCCCCAACAGCGGAGGGGTCTTCAGATATTCTTTCAACTTCTCGAAAGCTACCTAGCATTCTTCATCCCAAAAGACGGCATATCTTTCATCATGAGCTTGTGGAAAGGGTGACATTGACCCGACAGATTTGAAATAAATCAGCGAATATATGCCAGTCGGCCTTGCAAGGACAGCAACTCCGACAGACTCTTCGGAGGAGGGAGTTCTTGAATAGCTTTAATCTTGGATGGACCAATTCAACGCCTCTGTGTCGGACAATGAAGCCAAGGAATTTTATGTTGGACATGCCGAAGGCGCATTTCATGGGGTTCATGTTTAGCTCATATTTGCGTAGCCTTTGAAACACTACCCTCAAATCTTATAGATGGTCTTCCTTAATCTTGGTTTTCACCACCAGATCATCAATGTAGCACTCCACCTTCTTGTAGAGCAAGTCATCGAATATCTTCATCATTGCTCTTTGATATGTAGCACCGGCATTCTTGAGGCCGAATGGCATTCTTTTATAGTGGAATATCCCTTTTAGGGAGCAGAATGACGTATGGACCATGTCTTGCTCAGCGATCCAAATCTGGTTATATCCAGATGATCCGTCCATAAATGAGAGGGCTTCATGGCCTGTGGTGGCGTCTATAATCACCTCAGTGATTGGCACGGGGATGTCATCTTTCGAGCATGCTCTGTTGAGGTCCCGAAAATCAACACATATTCTTATCTGCCCATTTTTATTCTTCACGGGCACTATATTTTCTAGCCATGTTGTGTATTAATTTTCTTTGACGAACCCCACATCAATGAGCTTATCGACTTCTCCATTAATTTGATTAATCAGCTCGGGCCGCATCCGCGTGGGGTGCTGCTTTACAGGCTCTACTTTTGGATCAATTGATAGCAGATGCTACCGGAGCGTAGGTCCTTTAATGATTTTTGGCCGATAAGTTTGTGCAACTTCTCATATAAAATTATCTCTCGAATCATCACTGAGCGTCTGGCTCCTCTTATGCCTGGCATTATCTCTAAGGAACAGGGCATTTGTAAAAGGTAGAAATATTCTGGATAATGTTGCTCTTGCCAGGCAAATGATGATGGACATCAATAGGAAGGTAAGAGGTCATAATGCCATTTTCAAATTAGATATGGCTAAAGCATACAATAGAATGGAATGGGATTTTATATTTACAGTTCTGAGGAAATTCGGTTTCAACTCCCGGTTCACTTCTTTAATTGGTATGCGTCTTTCAAACTACTGGTTTTCTGTTAACTTCAATGGCTCTATGACTGGCTTCTTCAAATCTAGCAGAGGGATTAGGCAAGGAGACCCCCTTGCTCCATATCTCTTTATTATTGCTTCTGAAGTGCTCAGCAGGGGCCTCTCCAAAATGTTTCTAACAGGGGTGCTACGGGGTTACAGTGGGCCTAGACATTCTACACAGGTTTCTCACTTGTTATATGCGGATGACACTCTTGTCTTCCTCAATGCCAGTAAGCAGAACATAATTATCTTTCTGAATTTTATAGAGAAGTATCAGTTAAGTTCTGGGCAGATGGTTAATACTGGAAAAATCAGCTTCACTTTATCTTCCAAAGTCTCTCCTTCTCTAAGGCAATCAATTCAAGTTTTGACTGGCTATAAGGTTATGACTGAAGAATTCTGTTACCTTGGTATTCCTGTTAAAAAAGGGAGATATAAATGCTCGGACTTTAAATATCTTATTGACAAAATACAATTGAGGCTTGCAGGCTGGCAATCTAAATTTTAGTCCCAGGCAGGGAGACTTGTGTTGATTAATGCAGTGCTCCGAAGTATGCCAATATATTTGGCCTCTGCTTGTTTCATTCCGAAAATAGTCATATATGCAATAGATAGACTTTGTGCCAATTTTTTCTGGCAGGGTGCTGAAGGTGAAAGAAAGCGGCATTGGGTGGCTTGGAAGGCTATCCAAAAACCCTGGGCTGAAGGGGGTCTCAGAATCAGAGACTTATATTGGGTCCAGGTTGCATTGGCGGCCAAAGTAATATGGAATGTCCTTCATGGTTCATCATTATGGTCTAAGTATGCCAGGCAAAGATTTATTAAAACTCACTTTTCAGAATGTAAGAAGCATTTTCCTGCTGGTTTTCCTTCAATTGCTTTCCACCAAGTCAAGAACCTCATAACTAGTCATTCCCGGTGGTTCTTAGGGAATGGGGCTGACATCGACTTCTTCAGGGATAATTGGACAGGAAATGGGCCTCTCTTCCATTTGGTCTCGGCCTTAGAGTGCACCAGCCAGCAAGCCATCCCTTTAGCTTCTGTAAGAGTGGTCTTAATGGATCCTCAATATGAAACATTGATGCAGTTTTGTTCAGATTATCAATATTACAGAGCTCAGCTCAGCAGTGCTGCTGATGTTTGGGTTTGGACTGGCACAGCCAAGGGGGATTTTTCCGTTAAGTTTGCATATGATCTTCTCTGAACTGGTGGTAACTACAGGCGGCCTTGGATCAATCTGTGGCATTCTTCCATAAATCCCAGGGCAGCTTCTTTTGTCTGGAAGTTATTACATAGAGTAGTACCAGTGGATAGTAGGGTGGCTGACTGTGGCATCCCCCTTGTTTCCAAATGCAACTGATGTCAAGTTCCTGCTCAGGAGGACTTGAACCATCTTTTCATATCTGGTGAGCTAGCAACAGAGCCGTGGTTGTGGATTTATCCTTTGATTAGTGAGAAGGTTTTTCTAAGTGATCAAATTACCATCCGATGTTGGAATTTTCTAACAGCCACCAATATGAAATCAGCCTTTAGCTTCATTGGTTTACATGTTGTTATCCTTATGCTGTGGGGTATATGGAAGCACCATTGTACTATCAGGTTTGACAATGAATCTTCTCCCAAGAATGATATCAAGAGAAGCATAGTTTCTTTCATTTCTCATGTTTTGGATAAGATGAGCTTCCACATTCCCTTGTCTTCAGCCCATGCCAGCAGATTAGCTTGCTTTCAATTTTTTCCCTGGGTGAAGGTCAAACAGCCAATCTTGGTGACCTGCAGCCTGGCTTTGGACTGGCTGACTATACACGTTGATGGGGCTTCAAAAGGTAACCCAGGATTGTGTGGAGGAGGGGGCTGCATCCGGGATGCTAAAGGCAATTTGTTAATTGGTTTTTCTTTCCATTATGGCTATGGCAGCAGTTTTTTCCCTAAAGCGAGGGCATTACATGATGGGTTATCCATAGCTAAACAGGGTGGATTAAAAATAGCAATTGTGTTTTCAGATTGTGCGCTGCTTGTTGATGCAGTTCAAAAAGGAGTGGCGCCCAATTGGACGGTTTTGCCTTGGTGGAGGAAAATCATGGAACTTTTTAGAGATTGTGGTTGTATTGTTCAGCATGTATATAGGGAAGGCAATCAAGTTGCGGATGCCTTAGCATCACATGCTTGTGGCATCCAGATTAATGCCATCTTCACTCATACTAGTGACCTCCCGATTTTGGCTAGGGGGCCGCTCAAGATGGACAAAGCAGGTCTACCCACTCTGTGAAATTGTATGTAGCCAAGTATGCTTTCTTTCTAGTTTTTAGTTCTTTTACCTTTGATAGCCCATACAGGGGTGTACCCCAAAGTTATTACATGGGCATTATTAAGCCCTTGATTGTTCTAACAGGGGTATGCCCCGAAGCAATTGTATTCTTTCATTCAATCAATAAAATAAGGGCCACAGGATCAATCCGGGGGAGCGAGAACACTCTTCCCTGCTGGGGACGGGTGCGCTCGACCAGACTATGATTCTGTTGGTTGGTCTTTTGGTTACAAAAAAAAAAAATTTGATAGCAGTCCCGGAACTCTTTCAACCCTGGCATCTCATTGTAGGTCCAGGCAAAACAGTCTCGAAACTCTTTCAAAATTTGTGTATACTGCTCCTGCTCTTCTGTTGACAACAGTGCACTGAGAAAGGTGGGCCTTGGATCTTCCTCACTTCCCAGGTTTACTTCGATCAGCTCATCAACGGTAGCCTGACCGCCATCCTCGACCTCTAGTGGAGCTTCTTCGAGGTTTATAAAGCCTCCATTGATATAATCTTCTTCAGCCTCGAGGACTTCCGACTCCTCGAGTGATGTATAAGTCGACCTCGGGTCTTTGAAGTCTACCAGTGATTGTTGGTTTTCTTCAGGTTGGCTCTCTAGGGTTAGAGGAACTTGTCCCTCAGTTTCTTTGTTCCTTTGTTGAATCATTGGACCCTCCACCGGGTTTCGGTTAGCTTTGCTTTGCTGTCTTGATGTCTCATCTTGTGTTTCTGATATCCGACCTTCTGCCCATGAGGGTCCACAGGAGGAAATTCTTCTATCGGATCTGCCAGGTCTTGCATGGCCTGGATCTCCTCTAGTATGTGTTCAAGTTCTAGGCGCTTCTTTTCTTCCTCAGAAGCTTGATCTTCATCAGGTGTCCCCCTGTCAAATCTGACTTCAGTCTAGAATAGATCCTCTTTGGGAAGGAGCTCCTTCCAGCATTGGCAGAGAGTGACTTCATCTTGTCCCCCTATGCCCTTATAATTGTCATACGTTTCAGCACTACTTTCGGGGCGGTGTGTTTCTTCATCGCCATATGCTGGGTAATCATCATAATCTGCCTCGAAAGGGTCTTCATGGATGAAGTAGGTGGAGATAACATCAACCTCTGTCTCATGATACTCCTGCAGGGTGTAGCCCAGCCCCTGGTGCCGAGTGATCTTCAGCAATTCTTTGTTGTTGTTGGGCGGATCCCAGAGTTTCTAGAATGCCTTCTGTTGGCCGACAGGCTGCAGTAAGGGCATTTGCATTTTGGTAAACATCTGGGAGACCCGTTGGGCAGTGTAATCAAGACCCGATATTGGCACCATCCTGTTGGTTGCCTCCCCCGGGATTACGCAGTATTCATCATCCTCATCGACAGGTTCTCCAAGGTAGAATATCATAGGGGGTTCGTCGAAACGGGGAACCTCCATAGTCTTCAGTGGTTGCACTGTCTGGCATTCCAAGCTCGGAATGGGTTTGAAAAGTCCAGGCGAGATCTCAACGAGCTTGAGCTTTTCCTTCACAGCGTCTTCTGCTTTGACAGGGTAAGAAGCTGGTGGTGCAATTCTAGCAGAGTCCCCAGTCCGAGAGACGTGGGCGACCTCCTGTTGTTCCACGTAACCCGGGGGTGGTGGAGGGGACCATTCATCTATTCTTGCCATTGCTTTCTTCTGGATTGCAGGAAGTTCTTTCTTCTTTGCCCCTTGGGAGGCTTCCGTATAGAACGGTGCATCGAGCATGTGACACTTGTATACTTCGAAGGGATCCAAATCTGCAAACACCCTCTCTTCTTTGCCATTATGGTAGTACTTGATACACTGGTGCAATGTGGAGGGAACTATCTGGTATCTATGCAGCCAAGGCCGTCCCAGTAAAGCTTTGTATGCAGTATTAGAATTTATGACATAGAACTTCATCAAGGTGGTGAAATCACCCAATGTAAGGTTGAATTCTGCAACTCCGAGTGGAGTTTCACATTTCTGATTGAAGCCAACAATCCTGATATGCTTCACTTTGGTGAGGTGCAGATCAAAATAATACTTTTGATAGATACGGTAGGGTAGGATGTTTACAGCAGCTCCCGAATCTACCAGAATTCGGCTCAATGGTTGACAGTTGAGATGCCCCCTCAAATACAGAGGCCTATTATGATTGGGGTCAGGAATTAGCATGTCATCTTCCGTGAATGTAACAGCTGGCCCGGAGTTACCTTCTATCAAAGTGCTTCATACTGAGCTGGCGACTGTAGAGCATCAATAATAGCTTGGCAAGCTTCTTCGCTCAAGGAAAGGATTTCCAATATAGAAAACCTTGTAAGAACTTCTTCATCATCTTCATAACTCGGCTGCCCACCTGGACGTTGGACAATTGCATCTCCTCCACCCAGCAGGGTCTTGGAGGCTCATGGGGTGCTTGCGGCATGGCTTGCCCTTCTCTTGCTTCCTTCTCCTGAGGGAACCGTTGGGGAGTCTCCTCTGGGGAAGTTAGCTCTGGTGTTGAGGGAAGATCGATGTTCACTTTATCTTTCTCTTTGAGCATCGTGGCAGATGGTTGCCGGGGATTTTTGTCTTCAGCAATAGCATTCTGAGCTGGCTGTTTGCCCTCCAGAATGTATAGGAATTCAAGGAATGATAGAGTTTCATCACCCCATTTTGCTTTTACATGGAGGCCTGACGGGGGAGGAATTTCAATGCCCCGAACTTCAGGCTCTGGTATCTGGTAGGGTTGCTCGCCCCTGAAGATAATATTATGGTTGGCTGGAGGTAGATGCCCCCACCTTCTCCCAGAGCGGGTAGCATGCATCGAGGTTGAAGCCTCGGCTTGATTTGCTTCTAGTGATGGAGTAGAAGGCTCCCCTTCATCTTCTTTCCGTGGCAGGGTGAACAGTGCTGATAGAGTATGACACTACAATGTGACTGTTTTCTACTTGTTTCTTGGTGTATTCTTCTTCCGACATCTTGACTCATCCGACTTGTGCCCCCAGAAGAGGCCGGCTCCAGCTTCTTCTTGCCCTTTTCCTGACGGCTCTTTGATGGTTAATTCCTCCAGCTGTTCCCAGAGAACATGATCTTTCACCAATATTGGCTTTAGCTTTGGCTGTTCATATTCATCCAGCTGGTTAATGTATTGCTGCAAGCGTTTCACCTCAGGGCTTATCTTCTCATGAGCTTGCAGCGGAGTCCGCTTCCAACGATTGTGAGTGAATAGTCAGATAACTGGTGGTGACTCTATAGTGTGCCACACAGGGTTTATTGTTGGCAGGGCTCGCTTCGGAGTGACACCCTAGATAGAGGCCCCCGACACTTCAGAGACTGATGGCCATCTCTTAGTCTTGGATGGTACTGTCTGTCATCCCACCCGATCTTTGATGGGGGTAAGAAAGTAGGCTTCATATGTATGTTGTGTGCAAGTTTCAGCAGCCTCTCCGGGCAATTCTGGTATAGGGAAATCATATTGACAGCCTGCCTCATTACTGGGGGCTCATGAGGGCGTGGAGGATCCACCTGGTGCTCTCCTATTTGTAACTCGCCCTTCTTAATCATGCTTTCAATGACATCCTTGAAGACATAATAGTTTTCAATGGCATGTCATAGCGCCCAGTGGTATGGGCAGAATAGAGGATCATCCTTCTTTGTTGCATCATCGGGTCTCTTTATCTCAGGCAATGTTATCTTGTTGTATTTATATGCCCAGTCAAATAATGCCCGTGTCTTTTCTTTGGGAAACGAAATAACTTCTTCATTTTGTTCCTCAAAGAGACACCTTCTTTCTTTTCCATTGCCCCCACTAGCGGAGGGGCAGCTGCTACTTTGGCCATTTATGTTTCCCAATCAAAGGTATTGAAATCAAAAGTGTTTGCTTCCATTGGCGCTGATCGCCGTTCAACAGCTTTCCCTTTTTGAACAGCAAGAATGTTGATTTTAGGACGTTTGGACAGGAAGGTTTCGACCTCTGCCACCACACTGTTCAAACGGTCGAATGTCCTGATATCTATTCCAATCATCTTTTCAAGCACTTCCCTTGTTGGGTCCCACGATCAATGACACCCAAGAGGGGGGTGAATTGGGTGATTACAAATTTTAAGGAAACTCTTTCCCTTTTTAACAAGTGTAAAGAAACAACAATTAAATCAACAAATATGTTGAACAGCAAGTTAGATAACAGCTTACACTAATCCTCACACTAGATGATAAGACGAATGCTGCGAGGTGGAGTAAATTCCTTTCAACAAGATTAAGGAAGTTAATTAAGCCAAGAAACAGATTCTCCCAATCTCACCGTTCCCACACGATCATATAAAAGGATTCAACAATCACACCAAGCCAATGCACAAAGCAAACCACAATGCACAGATATTTTAAGGTGGTTCGGGACCTCGACGGGCTCCCTACGTCCACCCCTCACCAAACTAGGTGAGGCTTCACTCGGGGATAAATCCCCAAATGGAGACGACGCTCCAATCACACACGCAGGACGACGCCTGCACAGACACACGGGGACAAGCCCCAATGTACACACACACACACACGCACGGAGATGAAGTCTCCAACACAATCCAACAGGCGGATCAACAAAATGCACACACGCTGCGACAAGTGCAGCAAACCTCACACACACGTAGATCTAGGAAGACCTACGCACACACACATGAATCAAATATGATACACGCACACGACCACGGATCCAGATGATCCACACATACACAAATGCTTAGAGTTTATGAGAAATACAAATATAACATTTAAAGCATGATGACAGTGAGGCTTAGTTTAGAAATCCCCTAATTTGGCTTCTCTTTGAATGTATGCTGCTGATTTAGAACATAGCTTCAATCTTCACTTAATCGAAGCTTCTGTCTGTGCTTGCTTGGCTCTTCTTCTTTCTAGTTTGCTTGGCTTTCTCTTCTTGGGAGGAGGTTGGTTTTAGATCTTCCTTGAATCACCTTGGAGATAGATGAACGATCTTTGCTCAAATGACGTGATGGCTTGATTCTTCACGTAGCCTCCAGTTGGAGATCGATTGGAGACTTGTATGCTGCTTCTTCCCTTCACATTCACGCTCAAATCAAGGTGGAAGAAGTCCTGGAGCTGCTACCTACGACCTGCACATACAAGGGTTAGAGGAAAAATGATTTTCAGATCTCACTTGGTTTCTCCTTAGGGTTTACAACCCAATAACATGTATATATGTGTTTAGGTCGGTCAAGAGATAGCCTAAGGACCAGATCCTCACTTTGTGGAGTGATTTGTAGAAGTTGGACACGGATTGGAAGACTTTAGGAGCAAGAAAACGGCCGTCAAAAATCACGACTGGAGGTCGAACGGGAAAGGGTCGACCCTTGGGGTCGACCCTCGGGCAAACAGAAGCCAAACAGAACTAATTTTATGTTCTATTTTACGGGGGTCGACCGCAGGGGTCGACCCTTTCAGGCAAGTTTCACAAAATTGGTTCTGTTTTGAACAGAACCTGAGAGGGTCGACCCCATGGGTCGACCCCTTCTTGTTTGGGCCTGAAAAATAACTAAAACCACCATCAAATCAATGGGAAACAATTGACTAAATATTACCATAATCCTATGAAGATCAACCCTGATTTTTCATCCTGAAAAATATGATAAAGCAAAAGGTTAGATCAAGATCAAAATATATGGGTCATGCATTAACATATGAAGCTAGTTTTGAGACCGAGACCCAAATGACATGATGTATGAACATGAAAGCACTAGCATGAGACAAATAAATGTTTTGATAATATTTTCGTCTTAAGATCCTCATATAAGTTCCAACTTCAGTTCAGAGCAACATTTATTCAATCATCTGGGAGTATTTAGATCCTGCAGAAATCAAGGGCATAACTTTATCATTCTTTAATCAATGCAAGAACAACACCACACTTGTATATGATTCAAAGGCTTTCAATTCACTTACTACAAAATCTGACATCTGAAAATGGTTTCAGTTAAGCATACATGAGTTGCATGTTTAGTCCAAAAGTTCAGAATCTAAGCACCCTTGCCATTTGAGGAATGATTGAATTTGTATGAGTGAAAGGAAGATGATGATCCTTTCAACAAGGACAAACAATGAAATAGAAATGATTTACATAATGATAAGCAATCAATTCATATCAATGAATCACTAATGAATTCAAGTTGGTATGGGCAAAAAGAACAAGAACATTAGTCTTAACATTCCCACACTAAAACATGTATGAAGGCGCATGCATTCTAGCCCAGTGGCAGTACCTGCAAAGCAAGATAGCAACATGTGAGTTCGTTTGTCATGAAGACATTTTCCATTAATCAATCACACAATATATTGTGATTATCAAAACCACTATCAAAACCATAGCTCAACAATCTCCATCACACATGAAGTTTAGTTATCATCAAAATCATAGCTCAACAATCTCCCCCTTTTTGATGATGACAAACTTAGTGATGAATGATGACAATCTTAGTGAAGATGGCAAACAAAATGATTTTTCTCTTGTCACAGGCAATCATGTATCACATGAAATTTTACATGAACGGTTTGAATCTTATTCTCCCCCAATCATGAATCCAGCTCTCCCCCAATCATGAATCTAGCAATCAGCAATATCAATCATGAATCACATGAAATGTTTCTCCCCCTTTGACATTATCAAAAGGCGGGGTAATGCCAATCATTCTCCCTCATGAAGAAGAAACAAAGGAGGTGCAAATTGTAGCATGATAAATGTGCAAGGAACAATAACCCACATTGGAAATTCTGATGAAGCAATAGCAAATTATAAATAAGTGGGTTCATGGAATGTATGGGAGGCACCAAATCATTGATTTGTATTGGAGATTCAGATACCAAATGATAACTAGAGAGGATACCAAATGTTCATTACTTGGATGTGCCCAATCTTTCTCCCCATTTGCCAAGCAAATACAAAAATTTATTGAGCAAGTAAATAGCATGGGAAGTCCACTCAATTTTTGGTTTTCAGTATTTTCCAGATTTTCAATTTTTGATTTGTGGTTTGAAATGCATGAGATGCAACTTATGCATGTGATGGCATGTAAGATGCATATACAAGCGAACAAATAGATACTGATATATACATGCAACATAGCTCCCCCGTACTTATTTAAGAGGGGATGGGTATAGAAAGGATGCAAGAGAGTCATGACAATCGGAATACACATGTGTAGCACATGGGAGATTTTGCAATCATATAGGAGATTAATACAAGTGCTAATACAGTCAATCAACTTTCTGAATACATATTAAATCAAATTCTCATATGTGTGAGTGAGTAACATGAAAAATGATAGTTTCAATATGGATATTAAGATTTTTAGATCAACACAGGGAGACATTTTACAGACTGCAATTCAATTTTGAGAACAACGTATTGGAGGCTACGCTCTACCACAATGAGTTTTCACCATCATTTTTTCAACTTAACCAGTATCACATGATAGTCAGATTTTTTCAAGAGTGATCAGGTTCAAAATGATTCCTTTTTACGCGAGTAGACGCATGGAGCTCATGCCAGAATCCCCGGTTACTCAGAATATTGAACTATTTCACCTCATTTTGAATAGAGATACTAGTCCACACTTTTCAGATATGAACCACATCACGTCTCAGGTGACATGTGCCCAGTTTACTCAGTGAGATCGAGCATTGCTCTGCCGTTCATTTTCATTTCAGATTTTTCAACAAAGATAGGTAGGCAGCTTTTTCCTCAACTGTCTCTTCAACATACATGCAATAAGTTTAACATCTCGAGAGTGTTGAAAAGAAATTCATATATCCTTATCTTTAACACTCATTTTCACATTCTGTGCATGAAGTGTTCGAATTTGATCCAGCATGTATACTGAAAATATCATGAATACATACCAATACAACTCCCCCTAAATAGATGCACTTATACTGCCCCAGAGTGTACAACATGAAGCACATCGATAATGACTCAAATGTAACATTATTTATCAAGAAGGGATAAGGTCATAGAAATTTCAAGGATGGGGCTGAATAGCCTACAATAACACACAAGCACACATTGGGAGTTTATGCAAATGCACTATGACATGCATGTGAGCAATGTGATGTCAATTTGATACCAATTGAATGGATAAATTAATACCAATTGAATGGATGCTAACAGAATGAACTAAGTGCGACTGATGCATGAGTTCTAATGTAATGCAAAAATTAACATGGGTGCAAAGTGTGTGTTTTTGGTTTTTCATTTGAGTGAACTAAATGCACCCAATGTATTGGATTCTGATGCATGCAACCTATAACTATATGAGAATGAAAGATAGATGCAAAAACAAGATGAGAGCTTTGATTTTTCAAGTCAGTGTGACAGAAATCTTATTGAGATCATCCACATTCTATTCATGAATCGGTAACCATTCTTTATGACATGACCTTTATGAATAAGGGTGCATAAATGATCAAAATTAAGCAATGCAACCCAAATTTCAGAATTGTTCAAAAATAGATTTTCAAAGGTCTTTCACAGGTTTTGAAATGAGAATTCATCCAAAAGTCAAATGTATGAATTATTTAATCACAAACATATTTTCAATTTACATAACTCAGCTCAAGGATTCATTCACAAATCAATCACTCACAAGCCAATCAAGATCTGGTACGAGACGGAGATTTTAGTCCAAAGACCCAACTCAACGCATAGAGAATACTTTCAAGTGGACATAATCCACTCTTTCACAAACGCCATTTGATATACCAGATATGCAATTCAACTGAAGTGTGATGATGCAATTCAGATTGAGTGGCATTCAATAACCAACTACTTCATGCACATCTCTCAAGGTTTTCATTTGGTTCAAACAATTAAATATGCTCATCACATCAAACTAGATTCAACCAATTTGTCACAGTATGCTAGTAAATGACAACTCAAGTTTTTAGAATCAACACTTGTCATCTAAAGGTATCACCAAGTGGCAACAAGGCCATTGCATGAGTTGATAAGGATGAATTACCTTGGTTCATAAGATAAGATTGGAAGCCTTCAATCACTATGATCGTCAACCTCATGGAGGTTGATACTTCAGATTTTACTTTCTTACCTTTGCCTTGAGAATCCATTTTCTTCTAAGGCTTTCACCATGCCTTGGGTACTTGCTTTAGCATGTACAAGGACTTTAACCGACTTGTGCTTAAGTCGACTCTAAAGGTTGTTCAAGTTTAGATATCCCATCTCCTTGTGGCAATTGAGACAATTCTCATCATTTTTCATCCTTCCAAGGTGTTCCTTTAGTTGATGCAAGCTTGACTATGAATGGCCAGTATCACTTGGACTTGGGGAGTTTAATCTGCATCCAAAGACAAAAATAGATTTGATTTGTCAATTATGATTCAGATTTATTAACCATGGCATCACAAATTATTTTAACAACCAACATCCCCTAGATAGCTCAAGATGCAATGCATGACTCATGTGTGAACCTAAACATTAAGCTCGTATGAATAAAGTGGTTGCTCCCCCTTAATGTGTGCAAGAATGTAAGATGTTCAGTAACAATCCAATGTCATATGCAGCCTTTTGAGTAAATGACTCATAGTACTAGGCGGAGAACTTAGATCCGAAGATCACCTCACGCGTAGTGATAGCTTTCAGACAGGGATAATCTGCCCTTCCACATGTCACCATTTGATATACTATGTAGTCAAGGGTGATGAAGGTAGGAGGATTGCTATGCATTATGACATGACTTCACAATGTTTAACTTATGCAAGACAATACGTGAAAGGGTGTATGCAAACATGAGAGTGTATGCAAACTCAACATATGTAGTGAAATTTATTGACGGTTTTAACGCTCCACTCCAACAAGATGCTATATGATGATGATATGCACAAGTGTATGCAACTATCTACGGATGGAATGCATGTACAGACATATACGTTATCACAAGACAATTCAGCACAATATGAATCAAACCATGACACAATTACTAAAGAGTGTGAGAGGGATATCACCTGAGTTTTCAAATTTCAGTTTTGGTTTTTCTTTTAACCTGATTTATCCCACTTGTGTGCCTTACCTTCTTGATAAAAACAGATTTCATGCTTTACATTCCCAAGGCACACCTGCAAAACAAATGTCTCATTTGGCATTCTTAGGTACCCAAATCATCTTGGGTCCTTGTGGGTTAGCAGCATCTTTGGCACGTGGCTTCCACTTCTTAACAACATTCAAATCATCAATTTTCTTCAGAAAATAATCATACTCAACATTTCCAAATTTTTCAAAGTGATGGGGGGAAACATGTGGCAGTACAATTTTCTTTCTCATTGGTTCTACTGGTTTGTGTATGTGAGCATGACGTGTTGAGTGAAAACTCATTTTCTTCATGTGTAACCAGCATTGTGACTTTGTGTGACCTCTTTTACCACAATGATTACAATGCATGAAAGGTTTTCTGGTGAATATTTTCTTTATATTTTTCAAACCAGCCTGATTTCTACACGCTCTCAAATCATCATTCTTCATAATGAAACAATCATGCATCATGTGTCCAAGTTTTCCATAGTAAAGACATGAGACATTTCTTTTCTTAAATGCGTGGAAGTTTACATGAATATCTCTAGCATGCACATTCTGGACATCCACACTCTTTTTCAGATTTGATTGAGTTCTTGACATGGTGTGTTCATGGGAGTGAGATGTGGAGGTGCTGGGTGCACACGCGGTATGAACAAAAGAAGTGTGTAGCTTGCTCTCAAATTTCTTTTTGTTCACTTGATTAAAACTCAGCCCTTCTTTTTGAAAGTTTACTTTCATGCCCAGTAATTTATCCATGTTTTCTTGGCCATTCACAAATTTAGATAATGAAGCATTCAAGTCAGAGATTTCTTTTTCAAGAGATGAAATGTGCAATTCAGAATTGGCAAGTTCTTCTTCACAAGTGGAAAGACTGACATTTAACATGGCATTGGTTTTCCTAAGACATTCGACTTCTTGCCTTGTTTCATTCACATCTTCACACTCTTCCAAAGCCACATATTTTCCTTTTTCTAAAAACAACAATCTTTCAGACATGGCATTATTCAACTGTTTCAATTCTTTAGTTTCTTTTTCAAGTCTCTTATCATGAGCAAATTCAATTTGGCCAATGTCCATAAGACTCATTCTCTCTTTCAGCTCTTTATTTTCATTTCTCAAGGAAGAGATTTGATCTTTATGAATTTTAATATCAAATATGTAACCATCAATCAATTCCTTAAGGTGTGAGCATTCTTTGCAAGAGGAATCACTTTTATTTTGACCAACATTCTTTTTCAATTTTTTATTTTCAGATTTTAACTTCTTGTATTTTTCAGCAAGCTCTTCATAGGCATTCATCAATTCTTCGTAGTTAAAATCATCTTCATAATCAGAGTCAGAGTTTACCCTTGAGCTCGATTCACTTGGCTGACCACTCCATTGTTCACTCGTGCCAGCTACAAGACATCTGTCTTTAAGCTCCTCCTAGAGGTCTGCAAATCCATCCAATATGTCCTTCGCGGATCTGCAATGGGAGACAAAAGGAAAATAGTTAGAATCAACTACAGCAGTTTGCAACTTCAAAACCAAGCAATTTTGATCATGTATGTGTTATGGTGCAATCCCTGGATACAGAGGGGGGTGAATGTATCATGCTAGCAATATCACCCAATTAAAACCTCGGAAGCTAAACACAATACCAGAATAGAAACTAATTCAATTGAACAAATGAAGAGACACTTGGAGCGCTCCTAATCAATCATCTAGCGGAAGCAAACACACAAATAAACCACTGCTCAAGAGATTTTTAGGTGGTTCGGTCCAAAGACCTACGTCCACCCCTCACTCCCAACCGGAGTGAGGCTTCCACTAGTAACACTAGCACAGCAGACTCAGTCTGCAACAAATGCTGCCAAACAGCTTGACCAGGGGAACAACCTCCCCTCTTCCTCCCAACCGGAGGGACACCCCAAGTGACTCCCAGTCACTTGAAAACCAGAGACACACGGTCTCTCTTCCTCTAGACCTAGAGGGAACCCCTGGACGTGCTACCCACAAGCCCAGAACCGGAGGACCAAACCTCCCTTCCTCCAAACCGGAGGGGAACCTAGAGACCCAAGTCTCTCTTCCTCTGAAACCCAGAGGGAAACACAAGTGACACCAAGTCACCTGCAAACTAGAGGTCTCGGACCTCTCTTCCTCTCAACCGGAGGGAAACAACCAATGACACCCAGTCAAAGGCAACCAGAGACGCAAGTCTCTCTTCCTCCACACCGGAGGGAACCCGACCTCACACTAGAGGATCGGAAGAACAACAAGTGAATAGTTCAAAGGAAAAACAAAAATGCAGCAACAGAAAGCTGAAAAGATAAAATCAAATGTGGCTCTCGCAGGAGCTGGCTGGCCTGGATTTGATCCACGGTCCAGAAGGAGCTTCTTCTTCTACTTCTTTCTTTCTCCCAGCACGAACTCTCTTTTCTTCTTCTTCTTCTTTCTTTCTTTCTTCTCTATTCTTTATATCGTGAAGGCACTCTCTGCTCTTCAGCTTTTCTCAATGGCTCTCTTCCTGCTCTCAGATGGCCTCTTTTGCTTTACTTCTTCCTTGGAGTGAGCTATCCTTTTCAGAAGACGAAGAGGGATTTATATACCAATAATAGGGGCTCCAGAGGATAGGGCAGAGATGCCCTAGAGAGCTTCGATGGGTTGGTCCACGTGGTGAAGTAGCAGGCCCCAGCTTCCACGTGTCTGACTGTTGGCACGTCCTTTGTTATAGGATCACGTGCCGTTTCATAATTGGGGTCTCCTTGTACTGCATCAAAATATTCTAGTAATTTACCACACTTACTGTTTCTGGAGACTAACCGCGTTGACGCACTGGCATCACTGCGTCTACTCTTTGCTTGTACACATTTGAATTTGTCCCACTGCGTCGACCCTGCTGTGGATAGCGTTGACGTGTTGAAGACAGCCAGAGGTCAGTCGCCCCTTTCTTGAACTGATGCGTCGACGCTGCCAGTTGGTGGCGTTGACGCACGGATGAAAATCAGAAGTGTGTATTGGCCTCTCTTCCGCCGCTGCGTCGACGCTGCTTGTTGATGGCGTTGACGCATGAACATGTACATTGAGGCACTTGATGGCGTGAAGGAACGAGTGTATAGACTTAGTTGATGCCAATGAATAAGTATGTACACAGAGGGAGTGTATAGACTTGAAACCCAAAGGCAGTGTACAGACTTTGTAAGTCTGAGCCAATGTACAGACATCAAGTGAAGACCAGTGTGTAGACTTCTCGTGAAAACCAGTGTACAGACTTTGAGGCGTTTGACGGATGTATATACTTAGCCTTTGAGGAATGATGTATAGAGTCTGAATGTGAAGGCAGGCTGTATAGACTAGAAGCGCTTGAAGCGATGTACAGACTTGGTGGTTCAAACCGTGTACAGACTTGTGAAGGCTTCAAGGCAACAATGTACAGACTTTGAAATAAAAAGTGTACATACTTGAAAGTTCAAGGCCACGATGTATAGACTTCTAACGAACCAGTCCGATGTACAGACTTCAAGAACTCTAGACAACGGACGCTGTACAGACTTCAGCTAAGTAGGCCACAGGCCGATGTGTAGACTTGGCCAATGTGTAGACTTTGGCTTGGAACGAAGGTAAAGATGAGGCTGTATAGACTTGGCCAGAACGTAGGAAAAGCCATGAATGTATATACTTGATCATCCAGATTCAAGGCAACCGATGTATAGACTTGAACGCTGTACAGACTTCTCGAGGTGATGCTTGAGCAAGGAGACAGTGTATAGACTTTCACACAAAAAGTAGACGAAGCAGCATGGCGTCAACCCAGCTGTTCCACTGCTTCAACACAGCAAGTAAACCAGCAACTACTGCGTCAACGTAGTGTCCTTGAAGCGTCAACGCACTGCATGAACAATTAGGCACTACGTTAACCAATCTAGCCATATTCATGAATTAGCTATTCAAGCTAACAATCAGATATTTAAGAAGTCAAACAGTCATCTAAATTAATTAGCACACCTCAGTGTGACTCATGGTGTGTCAGCCATCATCAAAACCACACAGGGGCACAACAATCTCCCCCTTTTTGATGATGGCAACACTATGAGTTACACTGACTCAGATTAGATTCTTCTCCCCCTTTGCCTTCATCAAAAAAAATGAAGTAGGAAAAACAATTCAGTAAAGCACAGGAATGTTATACTTCCCTTTGAATTGTTGATGGTTTGAAGGAGACCTTTTCTTGGGAGACATCTATCTTCCAAATGTATCCTTTTAAGAGCTTCTCCCCCTGTAGATATGTCATATTTTCAATCACACAGGAGCACTGAAGTATGAAGAACTCAATCATGTAAAGAGTTAGGAGATCAATAAAATGCATAAATCAAGTATCCCCCCCCTTTTTTTGAATTATGGAAAGAGCAGCTATTTTCTGACACCAATTGAAAGTTTCTGACACAACAAATCTCCCTTAACGAAGTGGAGCATAGCAGCAAGCACACAGGGAGTTCGAATTGGATCTGATTCTAGGACTGCAGGAGTCGACCCATGGGGTCGACCCATGAACACAACAAGCAGTGACTTATGCATCAGAACATAAGGTCATCACAGTAAAAATAACTTGAAAATTAACTATATGAGTGCAATTAACTATATGAATGCAATCAAAAATCGTCAACTAGAAAGATGTTATGAATGCAGTGCAATTAACTATGTGAGTGCACAGTCATTGACAATTCATGTAGGATATGAGAACTATGCATGAGTCAAAACCTAAAAGGCATGTTATGCAATTAGTTTGACTAGCTCCCCCTTAGTCATACAACCCTTATGCATCCACCATGCTTATGCAGGCCCAAGATATGAGTGGAAGTCAACAGTTGAGACCAATTGATAGGACTGAGTGCAAATGAATCAGTCAGTTTGGTCTGAACGACTGGAGTCCAATATGAGAGAGAAAAAAAAATTCAGAAAGAATGAGAAAGATTTTCAATGGAATATCAAATTTCATAAATCTGATTTAAACAGATGATTACAGACTCTTCCATCATAGAAACCTATGAATGAACCTACGTTGACAAACCAGATCAGAATTTTATGTATGCAAGGTTTGAGCATGAGCCTTTTCTACTCATATCTGAAATCAATTTTCTTAATAACAAGTGAACCAAGTTTTCATATTGAGAGACCTTTTTAACCTTCTTCATTCTTACTCACTTAATTTCAAAGATTTCCTCAAGAAATGCAATCGATAGTATTGAGGATAAACAAACAAGAAACCATTTATTTTTGTCAAAGTTTCTATTGAAAGAAGATTCTTTTCCAAACAATTTCAGATGATATGCTAGATAGGCAACGAATTTTTAACAACAATATTCAGGAGCAATTAAGTTAAGTACATCCTTACAACTGGAGGATACACGTTATTTAGACGCCAGTATACCTAAGTGCTTGGAAGGACTAACTGTCATGCTTCTTAAGAACAGAGATAGCATTTACACCGCATGACACACTGAAACTCATTTCTTTGATGAGGGACATGTATTTCTCAGTGTGCCTGCCATTGTTCTGCCAGATTTTTAATCAACATATTTAAGCAGAGTTAACTATGGCACTTCATGACATATCTTAATTCATTTCTTTGATGAATGAGATGTGTTTCTCAGTGACCAAAGACATTGCTCTGACAAGATTTGGTATTTGACATAATCCATATTGCCTGATGTTTAAAAACAATACATATTTTCATACAAATCAGTCAAGGAAAATCATGATTTCAGAATTTCAGATTTCAGAAGAGTTTAAAAGACACAACATGAAAGGGTTGGTTAAAGTTTATTAAGACTAACTCAGATATTTTCAGGAAGAATTCATAAGCAAACACAAGAAATACATGAAACTTCAACTGGCTGAAAGCTTCAGACATTCATAGTCCTATATGATAGAAATTTCCTTAAAAATAATGTTTTCGGATTTATGATCAAGATATGCGCAGAGAAATCTTTATGGGACTTCAAGGAAGGCAAGAGCATTTTTCAGGTACAGCCAAGTCAACAAATGCCAATGGATACCAATTGATAGTATGAGTGACAATGGCTGACAAGAGTTGAAGCAAGAGGCTGAAATACAATGCATTTCACAATCACCAAGGAGTTTATCAAGATTGCAGTTCAAACAGGAAGGTGAGTATTAGTCATCAGACATGAGCTTTGATGAGAGGTATGATGGTCACATGCAATTACATGAATGAATAATGAGAAATGCTCCCCCTCACTAAATGCATAAACTGAAACCCTCCCTTTTCTTTGGAAAAATTTCATGATTAAATGATGCCACTCTAAGATGCAATTAGATGCATTAACTACTCATGAAGGGCATGAAGACACTGAAGGGTATTAGACTAGTCAAATGTGCATGATATGCAGTGCAGCTCCCCCTGACGGTATGCATTCAAAACATTTGAAAATCATTCATGAGTCATGAATTCTAGATGTATGTAGTCACAGAATGAGCATATCCAGACGCAACAACTATTGCATGGAAATGCAAACATGCATGTTTAAACCACTAATTAACAAATCTATCTATATACCTAATGCGATCTAAGCAGACTCATTGAAAAGTCAAGAGACTTACCTGAGAAGTGCATTAGTGGGGTTTACCTTCTTAGGGTGTCTTAGTTTATTTGCCCCTTTTATTTCTCATTCCCAAGACACACCTGCAAAAAGTTTCTCACTTGGCACATTTTGGTATTCAAGTTTCCTTGGGTCCTGCAGGGTTAGTGACATTTTGATGGGGATGTTTTCCAAAGCTTCTGAGCCATCATATCATCATACCTTTTCATATAGCAACTAGGCATGGAATGTCCAGACCGACCACAATAATCACATGAACCACTCGGTCTGAATTTCTTACTATGCATGTAAGCAGGTGTGCTAAATTCATGAGCATGAATGTTTCTGTTTTTACCACCACTTTGTTTCAGATGGTCAGAAAACCAGCAATCAGTCACCTTGTGACCTTGCTTTCCACACTCAAAGCATGTGAGGGATTTTCTTGTTTGAACAAATTTGTTCCTACCAAACACACTTTGTTTAACAAATTTAGAGTTAATCTTCTTTCTCTGAGAATGCCAGTAGTCTTTGACTGTATGGCCAGGTTTCTCACAGTGATAGTAGAAGATGGACTTTCTTCTACCAACATTAAGCCGGCAGTCAACCGCCCTATGGCCTGACTTGTTGCAGGTGGAACACACCATGTGTTGGCCCCTGGACCCATTTTTGTTCCTCTTAAAGACATGCTGATTTTCATACAAATTGACATGATTAGAATTTGAAAAATATTTGCCTTTACCTTTGGCAAACCAACATTGTTCACTAACATGACCTATTTTTCCACAATGATAACAATTACTTTTTCTTTTCTGTTCAACAGGATTGTTTTTGTTATTGTACTTCCTAGCATGCATTCTATCATCTTGTTCCTTCAATTTACATTCATGCATCAAGTGACCAAACCTATGACAGTAATGGCATGAAATTTTCTTTTTATTTGCATGAATGTGTTTGTTCAATTTAGGCACAGCATTCTCAGTTTTATCATGAGAGTTCCGTGAATCTTTGTTCTGAACATGAACAGTCTTTTTCTGTTTTTGAACTTGTTTCTCAGACTTAGGGCTGTCAGTGGAATTTTGATTCTTCTTAGCACTAAATTCAAAAATAGGCACATTCGATGTGCTGCCAGACTTAGAGCTACTCACGAATGAAGTTTGAAGCTTACTTTCAAAGCTCTTTTTATTTATGGGTTTGTAGCCCAAACCCTCTCTTCGGAGATTCACTTTAGATCCAAAAATTTTATCAAGATTTTCTTTTCCACTGACAAATTTCTCAAGAGATTTCCTCAATTCTGTAACTTCTGATCCAAGCTTTGATACATGGATTTCATATTCATCAGCTTTCTTTTTATAGCAAACAGCATCTTCTTTCAACATTTGATTAACAGTCCTAAGACTTTCAATTTCATGTTCAGCTTTCATTAGCTCATCAGAGCGATCCAGGCTAACACTCTTCCCTTTTTCAAGAGTGATAAGTCTCTCAGACATAGCTGTATTTAACTGTTTTAGCTTGCAGATCTCCTGTCTCATTTTACCATTTTATTCCAGGATTTCATCATCAAATTTCAAAACACTTAAGGAGGTCTGACATTCACTAAACACTTCTTGTTCATCTTCAGATTGAAGATTTTCAAGCCTTTTCTGAAGTTCTGAGTTTTCTATTCTGACAGTCTCCAAAGTTTCAGAAATCTATCTATTTTCATTTTCAAAGCTCACTGATTTAGATCCAGATTCCTCAGTTTGTTTTTTGAGTCTAGCATTTTCAGATTTCAGATATTCCAGATCTGAAGTAATAGAATCAAGATCAGTCAGCTGTCTTCTAAATATATGATTTTTAGTTTTCAGAGTATCACTATCCTCACCAGTAAGTTTAGAATTCTCAAACCTATCTAACCATTTTATCATAGATCTGTTTTTCTTGCTCAATTTATTGCTAGATCTTAACAGCTTGGAATAAGCATCTACCCAATCATCTAAGGTATAGTCCGCAAAGGGATTTACCTGAACTTCGTTCTCTTCTTTATCACTATGGCTGCTGCTATGGTCGCTCCCATCAGCCATCATGCATTTTTCCTTCCCTGTTCTGCAAGTTAGTTTCATCTTGTCCAGAATATCCCTAGCAGACCTGCAATCATGAAGGCAAAAGTGTAAGGCCTTGTTAATGGATGCTTTTATCAGATTTATAGCTTTCTGATTTTCTCTATGCATTGATCTATGACGATCAGTCCATTTGGACTCTTTTCGTGGTACCCTATGAGGACCATGAGTAATTAACTTCCACAAATCGGGATTATCTAGTTGACGTAGTTACGCAAACTACTGAACTATGAATCAAAGTCAGACCCATTTAAAACCAGTGGAAGAGCCATTTGTAGGCTATGATCAATTAGACAAAGATCAAGGAGCAGCAAACCGGAATAAGCACCGAGAAGCACGGGGATCACTGCAGATCGTTGGATCTTGAAGCAGTAACCACTCCGATACCAATTGTTATGGTGCAAGCCCTGGATACAGAGGGGGGTGAATGTATCCTGCTAGCAATATCACCCAATTAAAACCTCGGAAGCTAAACACAATACCAGAATAGAAACTAATTCAATTGAACAAATGAAGAGACACTTGGAGCGCTCCTAATCAATCATCTAGCGGAAGCAAACACACAAATAAACCACTGCTCAAGAGATTTTTAGGTGGTTCGGTCCAAAGACCTACGTCCACCCCTCACTCCCAACCGGAGTGAGGCTTCCACTAGTAACACTAGCACAGCAGACTCAGTCTGCAACAAATGCTGCCAAACAGCTTGACCAGGGGAACAACCTCCCCTCTTCCTCCCAACCGGAGGGACACCCCAAGTGACTCCCAGCCACTTGAAAACCAGAGACACACAGTCTCTCTTCCTCCAGACCCGGAGGGAACCCCTGGACGTGCTACCTACAAGCCCAGAACCGGAGGACCAAACCTCCCTTCCTCCAAACCGGAGGGGAACCTAGAGACCCAAGTCTCTCTTCCTATGAAACCCAGAGGGAAACACAAGTGACACCAAGTCACCAACAAACTAGAGGTCTCGGACCTCTCTTCCTCTCAACCGGAGGGAAACAACCAATGACACCCAGTCAAAGGCAACCAGAGACGCAAGTTTCTCTTCCTCCACACCGGAGGGAACCCGACCTCACACTAGAGGATCGGAAGAACAACAAGTGAATAGTTCAAAGCAAAAACAAAAACGCAGCAACAGAAAGCTGAAAAGATAAAATCAAATGTGGCTCTCGCAGGAGCTGGCTGGCCTGGATTTGATCCACGGTCCAGCAGGAGCTTCTTCTTCTGCTTCTCTCTTTCTCCCAGCACGAACTCTCTTTTCTTCTTCTTCTTCTTTCTTTCTTTCTTCTCTATTCTTTATATCGTGAAGGCACTCTCTACTCTTCAGCTTTTCTCGATGGCTCTCTTCGTACTCTCAGATGGCCTCTTTTGCTTTACTTCTTCCTTGGAGTGAGCTATCCTTTTCTGAAGACGAAGAGGGATTTATACACCAATAACAGGGGCTCCGGAGGATAGGGCAGAGATGCCCTAGAGAGCTTCGATGGGTTGGTCCACGTAGTGAAGTAGCAGGCCCCAGCTTCCACGTGTCTGACTGCTGGTACGTCCTTTGTTATAGGATCACGTGCCCTTTCATAATTGGGGTCTCCTTGTACTGCATCGAAATATTCTAGTAATTTACCACACTTACTATTTCTGGAGACTGACCGCGTTGACGCACTGGCATCACTGCGTCTACTCTTTGCTTGTACACATTTGAATTTGTCCCACTGCGTCGACCCTGCTGTGGATAGCGTTGACGCGTTGAAGGCAGCCAGAGGTCAGTCGCCCCTTTCTTGAACTGATGCGTCGACGCTGCCAGTTGGTGGCGTTGACGCACGGATGAAAATCAGAAGTCTGTATTGGCCTCTCTTCTGCCGCTGCGTCGACGCTGCTTGTTGATGGCGTTGACGCACGAACATGTACATTAAGGCACTTGATGGCATGAAGGAACGAGTGTATAGACTTAGTTGATGCCAATGAATAAGTATGTACATTGAGGGAGTGTATAGACTTGAAACCCAAAGGTAGTGTACAGACTTTATAAGTCTGAGCCAATGTACAGACATCAAGTGAAGACCAGTGTGTAGACTTCTCATGAAAACCAGTGTACAGACTTTGAGGCGTTTGACGGATGTATATACTTAGCCTTTGAGGAACGATGTATAGAGTCTGAACGTGAAGGCAGGCTGTATAGACTGGAAGCGCTTGAAGCGATGTACAGACTTGGTGGTTCAAACAGTGTACAGACTTGTGAAGGCTTCAAGGCAACAATGTACAGACTTTGAAATAAAGAGTGTACAAACTTGAAAGTTCAAGGCCACGATGTATAGACTTCAAAAGAACCAGTCCGATGTACAGACTTCAAGAACTCTAGACAACGGACGCTGTACAGACTTCAGCTAAGTAGGCCACAGGCCGATGTGTAGACTTGGCCAATGTGCAGACTTTGGCTTGGAACGAAGGTAAAGATGAGGCTGTATAGACTTGGCCAGAACGTAGGAAAAGTCATGAATGTATATACTTGATCATCCAGATTCAAGGCAACCGATGTATAGACTTGAACGCTGTACAGACTTCTCGAGGTGATGCTTGAGCAAGGAGACAGTGTATAGACTTTCACACAAAAAGCAGACAAAGCAGCATGGAGTCAACCCAGCTGTTCCACTACGTCAACGCAGCAAGTAAACCAGCAACTACTGCGTCAACGTAGTGTCCTTGAAGCGTCAACGCACTGCATGAACAATTAGCCACCACGTTAACCCAATCTAGCCATATTCATGAATTAGCTATTCAAGCAAACAATCAGTTATTTAAGCAGTCAAACAGTCATCTAAATTAATTAGCACACCTCAGTGTGACTCATGGTGTGTCAGCCATCATCAAAACCACACAGGGGCACAACAGTATGTGCTTTTCATTTTCAGTCCAGACACTTTTGTCTTTAGGCAATTCATGAGGACCATGTGAAATAAGTTTCCATAGCTTAGGGTCGTATGAATTAACTAGACTACACATCCTTCCTAACCACAAATCAAAATTACAGCCATCAAACATGGGTGGAGAGTTCAAGGTGTACATCATGGTAGTCATTGATCCGGATCACTCTAGATCGTTAGATCTATGAAATTAGAGCCTTAGCTCTGATACCAATTGTTAGGTCCCACGATCAATGACACCCAAGAGGGGGGGTGAATTGGGTGATTACAAATTTTAAGGAAACTCTTTCCCTTTTTAACAAGTGTAAAGAAATAATAATTAAATCATCAAATATGTTGAACAGCAAGTTAGATAACAGCTTACACTAATCCTTACACTAGATGATAAGACTAATGCTGCGAGGTGGAGTAAATTCCTTTCAACAAGATTAAGGAAGTTAATTAAGCCAAGAAACAGATTCTCTCAATCTCACCGTTCCCACACGATCATATAAAACGATTCAACAATCACACCAAGCCAATGCACAAAGCAAACCACAATGCACAAGGATTTTAAGGTGGTTCGGGACCTCGACGGGCTCCCTACGTCCACCCCTCACCAAACTAGGTGATGCTTCACTCGGGGATAAATCCCCAAATGGATACGACGCTCCAACCACACACGTAAGACGACGCCTGCACACACACACACACGGGGACGAGCCCCAATGTGTACACACACACGCACACGCACGGAGACGAAGTCTCCAACACAATCCAACAGGCGGATCAACAAAATGGACACACGCTGCGACAAGTGCAGCAAACCTCACACACACGTAGATCTATGAAGACCTACGCGCACATACATGAATCAAATATGATACACGCACACGACCACAGATCCAGATGATCCACACATACACAAATGCTTAGAGTTTATGAGAAATACAAATATAACATTCAAAGCATGATGACAGTGAGGCTTAGTTTAGAAATCCCCTAATTTGGCTTCTCTTTGAATGTATGCTGCTGATTTAGAACGTAGCTTCAATCTTCACTTAATCGAAGCTTCTGTCTATGCTTGCTTGGCTCTTCTTCTTTCTAGTTTGCTTGGCTTTCTCTTCTTGGGAGGAGGTTGGTTTTAGATCTTCCTTGAATCACCTTGGAGATAGATGAATGATCTTTGCTCAAATGACGTGATGGCTTGATTCTTCACGTAGCTTCAACTTGGAGATCGATTGGATACTTGTATGCTACTTCTTCCCTTCACATTCATGCTCAAATCAAGGTGGAAGAAGTCCTGGAGCTGCTACCTACGACCTGCACATACAAGGGTTAGAGGGAAAATGATTTTCAGATCTCACTTGATTTCTCCTTAGGGTTTACAACCCAATAACATGTATATATGTGTTTAGGTCGGTCAAGAGACAGCCTAGGGACCAGATCCTCACTTTGTGGAGTGATTTGTGGAAGTTGGACTCGGATTGGAAGACTTTAGGAGCAAGAAAACGACGGTCAAAAATCACGGCTGGAGTTCGAACCGGAAAGGGTCGACCCTTGGGGTCGACCCTCGGGCAAACAGAAGCCAAATATAACTAATTTTATGTTTTGTTTTACAGGGGTCGACCCCAGGGGTCGACCCTCATGTTTCCAGAACCCAAACAGAACCAACATTTGGTTTTGGGTTACTGGGGTCGACCCCAAGGGTTGACCCTTTCAGGCAGGTTTCGCAAAATTGGTTCTGTTTTGAACAGAACCTGAGAGGGTTGACCCAATGGGTCGACCCCTTGTTGTTTGGGGCCTGAAAAACAACTAAAACCACCATCAAATCAATGGGAACAATTGATTAAATATTACCATAATCCCATGAAGATCAACCATGATTTATCATCCTAAAAAATATGATAAAGCAAGAGGTTAGATCAAGATCAAAATATATGGGTCATGCATTAACATATGAAGCTAGTTTTGAGACCGAGACTCAAATGACATGAAGTATGAACATGAAAGCACTAGCATGAGACGCATAAATGCTTTGATAACATTTTCATCTTAAGATCCTCATATGAGTTCCAACTTCAATTCAGATCAACATTTATTAAATCATCTGGGAGCATTTAGATCCTGCACAAATCAAGGGCATAACTTTGTCATTCTTTAATCAATGCAAGAACAACACCACACTTGTATATGATTCAAAGGCTTTCAATTCAATTACTATAAAATCTCACATCTGAAAATGGTTTCAGTTAAGCACGCATGAGTTGCATGTTTAGTCCAAAAGTTCAGAATCTAAGCACACTTGCCATTTGAGGAATGATTGAATTTGTATGAGTGAAAGGAAGATGATGATCCTTTCAACAAGGACAAACAATGAAATAGAAATGATTTACATAATGACAAGCAATCAATTTATATCAATGAATCACTAATGAATCCACGTTGATATGGGCAAAAAGAACAAGACCATTAGTCTTAACATTCCCACACTAAAACATGCATGAAGGTGCATGCATTCTAGCCCAGTAGCAGTACCTGCAAAGCAAGATAGCAACATGTGAGTTCGTTTGTCATGAAGACATTTTTAATTAATCAATCACACAATATATTGTGATTATCAAAACCACTATCAAAACCATAGCTCAACAATCTCCATCACACATGAAGTTCAGTTATCATCAAAACCATAGCTCAACATCCCTCTTGAGGTTTTGCTTGCATATTTGAACAACATCTTCTTGATGCGGACGTTGTCTGCACCTCATGGCCAGGTTCCTCCATCTTTTAATGTAATCCAGGGTTGTTTCATCCTGCCTCTGTCGGGTAGAGTACAATTCTGCCACTGTAATTTCCCTTTCTGTGACATGGAACCTTTCTCGAAACTTTCGCTGCATATCGGGCCAATCAGCTACAGACCCGGCTAGTAGGCTAGAATAGCACTCAAAGGCCAAGCCCGTGAGGGACGAGTCGAAGAACTTCAGCTGTCACGCCCCGAGCGCGGAAGATACCCGGAGATGCGCGACGAGTTTATATCAATCATGTCAATCAGAGTGGTCGTGTATTCGACACAAAGACAGAGACGCGCAAAATAGCAAGATAACCTAATCCTTTATTTCATAATGGATAGACTATTACAAATCCAATACTCTGTTTAAAAAAAGGAAAAGAATACATATTTGACTCAAGAAACTATAGAAAAGACTAGATGACACTTGAGCAGCTCTATCACTTTCACTCTTGACCATTCCCATCCGATTGACTTCCATCGTCATCGGACTTACCTGAAAAGTACAAAGGGACAAACGGAATGAGCGAACTCTCAGTAGGAAATTATATCTCAAGTACTAGCAAGGGGTTTAAGTGATTACATCTTTCATGAATGCAATAAAGCTATGCATGCTCGCATAAACGACAAGATAGAGAGTATGTAATATCAAGGAAATAAGATGAAATAATCATGAACTTTCAACAAGATAACAAGTGTATTCAAGATATTCAAGCAAGTACGTTTAACAAGTCATGTCAAGAACTTTGGCTATCATGTATCAAGTAAGTAATTTACCCTTTTTCGGGCCACTCATTTCATGTCAAGTCAAGTACGATTCAAGTACAAGATGTGTGTGGAATGTCCAATCAAGCAAGTCAAGTACTCGGTATAATGCCAGATACCTTAACATTTTAACTCCCATGGGCACAAGTACTTTCGGATGCTCCTCCCAAGACCAGATCGGGCCCTATATGCGCTGGCATTTATCATGTATTTTTGACATCCACTCTTGTTTATATAGCCAATATAGAATTTCAATAATCAAGCTTGTAGACTTGTATGACAACTTGGATAGAATAGAGTCCAAAATATGACAAAGGACATAGATTGATAATAACGGTATAATCACGATATCGATAAAACTAGGTAGAATATGGTTCCCTTAACTTAGGTACCATGACAAATCAGTATGGACATTCTTTATATAGAATTGAGGTCCACATGAACAGTATATCAAAGCAAGATACCCTCATTCTTATCATAGAATTGAGGTTTACAAGAACGACATGATATGGCATGATATCATCATCCCATTAAGAATTTTCTTATGATATACTCTTTGTATAAACATAAGGGCCGGTATACCATGTTTCTTTAGATTGACATGGCAAAGATCGTGTAATGGGTTTTTATGGTACAACCAGCTCAGTCGGCCTTGAGGGAATCCAAGACTACGAGGAGTCTTACGGAGGTCTCTATGACTAACTCGCTAGTCCAAAGGAACGGAATGTCCAATGGAGAGCTTGTATGTCAATGAGAGTTGAGTGTGATCGATGAAACAACATGAAACGTGGGACTATACTCACGGAGTGGAGAATAGTGCCGATATATATATATATATATATATATATATATATATATATATTGTAGCATATGAAACGATCGGTTAACAAAACGGATGAAAATCAGTTTACAGTAAAATAACGACTTAGGTAAAGTCATTTTATCAAGTAAGTAACGCCTAACAGAAGGGCGTTTACATATGTTTCCGTTTTACAGAATTTTTAATAATTCAGTAATTTATCTAAAACACGCCCTGGTCAGGGGCGTTTCTTCAAGAGTTGACGACTTCACAAGAAGGCGTCTTATTATTTACATATCTGTCAGAATGTAAATAATTTTCAGGATTGATAGAAAACACGCCCTGGGAAGGGGCGTTACTGTTTAATTCTATTTTACAGAATAAATATATTTCAGGATTTTAACAGAGAAACGCCCTAGGAAGAGGCGTTAGCTTTCAGAATCACGCCCTGTTCTGGGGCGTTAACATATAAAAAAATGACTTTGTCCAAGTCGTGAATTCAAGAAATTTATAATATTCCAGGAAATAAAATTTCAAGTGACAGGAGACATGGTCATGACAAGAAAATTAGTAGGAATTTACAGGTGGAGTTATGCAAGATATTAGAATCGATATTTCATATTTATCGAATTTTAAACAGGATCAATTATTAATTACATGCTATTGTTCATGAAATTAACGCCTATATATAAGGCGTATAATTTTGAATTAACGACCTTGTGAGGGTCGTATCTTGTAAAATAGCGCCCTTGACAGGGGTGTTTCTTTTAAAATATACCAGCAACGTCCGAGAAACTAAAATAAAACTAATACATGATATGCATGATGCTTCTTGTATATATATATTTAGTTTGGGCTACAAGACTTGAGAAGATCCTACCTTAATTGATGATCTAGAAGAGTACTTGTGAAGTAATTGAGGAGAACCCTTTCTACTGCAACTATATAACCGCAGCAGCAGCAGGAAGAATCGTTTGTTTTGAAGAACCCTTGTTCTTCGACTGAATTCCCTACAGAGAAACATGAAGATGTATCAATCCTCACTTCATCATGTTTTGGCTGAAGATAAAAGAAAGAAGAACATTACCTTTGTTCTTCACGTACGCAGGTGCTCTCTTCGATCTGTAAGAAGAGAAAGAGATGAAGAGTTAGTAACTCTTCTTTTGACAGTAAAATAGAAAGAAAGAACGTTCAGTTCTTTAACGTAATAGCCGCAGACGATCAAATGGTTTAGGGTTCAGATGAACGAGAGTTTTTATAGGGTTTTGGGTGTCCTATTAGGGTTGGTGATCGTGTGGAAGTAATACTTCTATGATAGAGTCATTGCCGCGTTTGAACTCTTTCTAATGCTTATCACTTACCCTGGATAAGTTCTGGGTTCGATCGGTTCACGAACTGAATTAACGCCTTTGGTCAGGGCGTCTATTCTTAAATTAACGACCTTGTTCAGGTCGTTTCTTAAGAAGCGTCTTGTATAAGGGCGTTCATTATTTTTGAAACACGCCCAAGATATGGGCGGTTCTTTTACTTGCCTATTTGGTCGCGTGAGAGTTGACGACCGCACGTGTGGGCATCCTTTCTTTAGTCACGCCGTTTGTAGAGGCGTGTCTTTTTAAATTAACGCCTTACTCAGAGGCGTTATTTGTAATTTGTTTTATTTTTGTCTAATTAACCCTATTCTTATTATCCGTATTACTTCTGTAATATATATGTTTTTAATTTTATTTCAATATTCATTTATCAGGGTTGCTACACCCTCCCCCACTTAAAAAGAATTTGGTCCCCAAATTCAATATATATATAATTATACACGTGGAGAGTGTAGAGCATATACCTCTTAGAATAACTCAAGAAATCGTTTCTTCATAGATTCCTCGGTCTCCCATGTCGCTTCGTGTTCATGATTCTTATTCCATTGTACCTTGAGCATGGGAATAACCTTATTCCTTAGAGCTCGTATTTCTCGATCCAAGATCTTCATAGGCTTCTGTTCATAGGTGAGATCTTTCTGGATCACTAGATCTCCATGTTCAATAATATGAGATGGATCATGCACATACTTCTTCAACATAGATATGTGAAACACATTATGCACGTCGGACAATTGAGGAGGTAACGCGATGCGATAAGCAACCTCGCCAACTCTTTCAAGTACCTCAAATGGTCCGATGAATCTTGGCGTAAGCTTGCCCTTAACACCAAATCTTCGTATGCCACGTCCAGGCGATATCTTGAGAAATACATGATCTCCGATTTGGAATTCAAGATCTCTCCTCCTTGTATCAGCATAAGCCTTTTGTCTTGTCTGAGCAACTTGTAATCTTTCTCTGATTACTTGTATCTTCTCAGTTGTATCCCTTACCATGTCTGGACCTAACAGTTATTTTTTTCCAACTTCGTTCCAGCATAAGGGTGATCGGCAACTCCTTCCATATAAAGCTTCGAAAGGTGCCATTTGGATACTAGCTTGGTAGCTGTTGTTATATGCAAATTCAATTAATGGCAAGTGATCATGCCAGCTTCCTCCAAAGTCAATGATGCATGCTCTAAGCATATCTTCAACAACTTGATTAGCTATCTCGGTCTGACCATCCGTTTGTGGGTGGAAAGCTGTACTAAAGTTAAGCCTTGTTCCCAATGAATGTTGTAATCCCTTCCAAAAATGAGAAGTAAAACGGGGATCTCTGTCAGACACGATTGAGACAGGAATTCCATGTATCCTGACTATTTCCTTGATGTACAGTGCGGCTAGCACATCAATTGACCATCGGCTTTTTATTGGCAAGAAATGCGCCGATTTAGTTAATCAGTCAATGATAACCCATATTCCATCATGTCCTCCTTTAGATTTAGACAAACCCATGATGAAGTCCATACCAATATCCTCCCACTACCACTTAGGAATATCTAGAGGATGTAGTTTTCCAGCAGGCTTTTGGTGTTCCGCCTTGACCTGTTGGCATATGAGACAGCGTGCTACATAGTCCGCTATTTCTCTTTTCATATTGGGCCACCAAAAGTTCCTCTTTACATCTTGGTACATTTTAGTTGATCCAGGATGAATAGTGTACCTTGATCGGTGAGCTTCATCTAAGATCTTCTTCTTTAATTCCAGACAATCGGGTATACAAGTTCTACCTTTGAACAACAATCTTCCATCAGAAGTTAGTTGAAAATCAGATTGTCCTTCTAATCTGCCTTTGATTTCCACTAATACAGGATCATCACCCTGAAGTGCTTGTATCTCAGATAATAAATCTGACTGTATGCTTACATGAGATAATGTAACAAATTTGGATTCCGTGTCCAAGCTTATATTGAGCTCGGAGAATTGTTCAAGTAACCTCCATTCTTGTATCATACAATTGGCTATCATTGCTCTCGGCTTTCGACTAAGGGCATCAGCAACATAATTACCCTTTCCGGGATGGTATTGTATATTGAAGTCGAAGTCCTTGAGATATTCTAGCCAGCGTCTTTGTCTCATGTTTAGCTCCTTTTGTGAGAATAGATATTTGAGACTCTTGTGATCGGAGTATACAGTAAACTGCACTCCATATAAGTAGTGTCTCCATATCTTTAGGGCAAATACCACCGCGGCCAGTTCTAAGTCATGGACGGGGTAATTCTCCTCATGCTTCTTCAGTTGACGTGAAGAGTATGCTATGACCCTTCCTTGTTGCATTAGGACACATCCGAGGCCAATGCCAGAAGCATCTGTGTAGACCTCGAATTTCTCTCCTTCTATCGGTAGAGCTAAGACAGGAGCTGTAGTGAGATGATATTTGAGAGTTTGAAAACTTCTTTCACATTCCTCACTCCATTCATATCGGATCTCCTTGCGAGTTAACCTTGTAAGGGGCACGGCGATCTTAGAGAAATCATTGATGAATCGCCGATAATATCCTGCAAGACCTAAGAAACTTCTGATCTCACTTGCATTAGTGGGTCTTTCCCAGTTTCTTACAGCTTCAACCTTTGACGGATCTACTGATAATCCATCTTTTGATATGACATGTCCGAGAAAAGCCACTTCTTCAAGCCAGAACTCGCATTTGTTGAGTTTAGCATATAATTGATTTGTCCTCAAGACTTGCAATGCAATCCTCAAATGCTCTTTATGTTCTTCCTTAGTCTTAGAATATATCAATATATCATCAATGAAGACTACTATGAATTGATCCAAGTAAGGCCTGAATATGCTATTCATTAACTACATAAAGACAGCAGGGGTATTTGTTAGTCCAAAAGGCATAACAACAAATTCATAATGGCCATACCTGCTTCTGAATGCGGTCTTGTGAATGTCATCATCCTTGATTCTTAATTGATGATATCCCGACCTGAGATCAATCTTGGAAAAGTATTTGGATCCTGAAATCTGATCAAATAATTCATCGATTCTCGGCAGTGGATACTTGTTCTTGATAGTAAGATGATTCAACTGTCGATAGTCGATACACAATCTCATGGATCCATCCTTCTTCTTTACAAATAAGACTGGTGCTCCCCACGGGGAAGTACTTGGTCTAATAAACCCTTTTCGGATTAGTTCCATCAACTGCTCCTTCAACTCCTTGAGTTCAGCAGGGGACATTCTATATGGTGCCTTTGAAACAGGACCAGCACCAGGGACTAAGTCAATGGTGAAGGCCACTTCTCTTTGAGGGGGTAATCCTGGCAATTCTTCCGAAAATACGTCTGGAAATTCTTGCACTACCTGAATGTCTTCTATCTTGGTTTCCTTAGCTTCTTTAACAGTGACAAAAGCAAGGAAGGATACACATCCCTTCCTGACGAGCTTGCTTGCTCGAAGAGCCGAAATAAGAGGGGATTTGCTTCGACTCTTAAGATTAGTATAAGTCAGTTCTGGAAATTCTTTGAAAACAATCTTGCTATTACGGCAATCAACCGTTGCCTGGTACTTAGATAACCAATCTACTCCTAGTATAACATCATATTCTTTTAGATCTAAGCAGATAAGATCAATAGGAAAATTCTTTCCTCGAACCAACACCTCACAGTTTTGGTAATGATGCGTGATATCCGTCTCGTTTCCGAGAGGAGTAGACAACACTATTTTCATCCATTCCGGTTCTAGAGGTAATGGGTCAGCAAACTTCTTAGAAACAATAGAATGTGATGCACCCGTATCAAATAAGACATTTGCATATTTGGAACAAATTTTCAATGTACCTTCCACTAATCTGCCTTCTTCTTCAGGTTCGGTCTCCTATATTGCATGAAGACGAGCATTCTTTGTCACCGGGCGTTTACCATCGCCGGCTTGGTCATTCATTAATGGACACTCAGGAATCCGATGCTCACGGCTTCCACAACGGAGACAAGCTCCTAATTTCCTCCAGCATTCTTCTGTCTTGTGACTAGCCTTGTCACAATGCTTGCATACTGTATTAGAAGGGGTAGTTGTGATAGAGAAAGGCTTGGTCTTTTTGAACTTATGGTCTTAAGAGGAAGAACCTCCATTATTGGGCCTCTTCTTGAAATTGGGTTTGAAGGAACCCGAACCCGTGACTTGTTCCTTCTTGTCTTTCCCTCGGATCCTATCAGATAGTTCCGTGGCATCTTCAAGTAGTTGGGCTCGGCGCACTATTTCAGAATAAACTTGGATGCCCATAGGCGCCAGTTGAGTAATATAGTGGGGCCTAAGCCCATTAAGAAATCTACGGGCTTTCATCTTCTCCGTGCTAATAAGATGCTTAGCATATCTAGACAACCTGGAGAACTGAGCTTCATAATCTGCTAATGATAGGGATCGTTGCTTTAATGCAGCGAATTCGGCAGCCTTCTTTTCTTGGACTCGGTCCGAGAAATATTTAGCATTGAAGTATTCCACAAATTCTTCCCATGTTACTTGAGTCGGATCTATGGTTGCTTCAATAGACTCCCACCAGCATCTAGCATCTTTCTCTAATTGAAATGTAGCTAATAGAACTTTGTCCTGATCCGTGCATTGCATGACACGGAATATGCATTCGATTTCCCGAACCCAATGCTCGGCATCGTCCGGATCGGTCGATCCCATAAACTTCGGGGGATTCATGTTCTTAAATGCTTGGTGTAAGCTTCCAGCTCGTGGAGCACCACCTTGTGCTACCTATTGTAGTACTTGGGTCATCCCTTGGAGGGTACGCTGCATGTTGCGCCATTGAGCACATTCGGAAGCCATTATCCTACAATTATAATAACTATATTAGTACGGGATCGTATTTAAAGACTCATATACTATGTTAAATCTAACCCTTGGTTCTACCCAATCTCACTGGTTTAAAGGTTCAACTTATCCTTGGACTTGGGTTTTTCCTAGGAATTGAATACCTTAGGCTCTGATACCACAAAAACTGTCACGCCCCGAGCGCGGAAGATACCCGGAGATGCGCGACGACTTTATATCAATCATGTCAATCAGAGTGGTCGTGTATTCGACACAAAGACAAAGACGCGCAAAATAGCAAGATAACCCAATCCTTTATTTCATAATGGATAGACTATTACAAATCCAATACTCTGTTTAAAAAAAGGAAAAGAATACATATTTGACTCAAGAAACTATAGAAAAGACTAGATGACACTTGAGCAGCTCTATCACTTTCACTCTTGACCATTCCCATCCGATTGACTTCCATCGTCGTCGGACTTACCTGAAAAGTACAAAGGGACAAACGGAATGAGCGAACGCTCAGTAGGAAATTATATCTCAAGTACTAGCAAGGGGTTTAAGTAATTACATCTTTCATGAATGCAATAAAGCTATGCATGCTCGCATAAACGACAAGATAGAGAGTATGTAATATCAAGGAAATAAGATGAACTAATCATGAACTTTCAACAAGATAACAAGTGTATTCAAGATATTCAAGCAAGTACGTTTAACAAGTCATGTCAAGAACTTTGGCTGTCATGGATCAAGCAAGTAATTTACCCTTTTTCGGGCCACGCATTTCATGTCAAGTCAAGTACGATTCAAGTACAAGATGTGTGTGGAATGTCCAATCAAGCAAGTCAAGTACTCGGTATAATGCCAGATACCTTATCATTTTAACTCCCATGGGCACAAGTTCTTTCGGGTGCTCCTCCCAAGACCAGATCGGGCCCTATATGCGCAGGCATTTATCATGTATTTTTGACATCCACTCTTGTTTATATAGCCAATATAGAATTTCAATAATCAAGCTTGTAGACTTGTATGACAACTTGGATAGAATAGAGTCCAAAATATGACAAAGGACATAGATTGATAATAACGGTATAATCACGATATCGATAAAACTAGGTAGAATATGGTTCCCTTAACTTAGGTACCATGACAAATCAGTATGGACATTCTTTATATAGAATTGAGGTCCACATGAATAGTATATCAAAGCAAGATACCCTCATTCTTATCATAGAATTGAGGTTTACAAGAACGACATGATATGGCATGATATCATCATCCCATTAAGAATTTTCTTATGATATACTCTTTGTATAAACATAAGGGCCGGTATACCATGTTTCTTTAGATTGACATGGCAAAGATCGTGTAATGGGTTTTTAGGGTACAACCAACTCAGTCGGCCTTGAGGGAATCCAAGCCTACGAGGAGTCTTACGGAGGTCTCTATGACTAACTCGCTAGTCCAAAGGAACGGAATATCCAATGGAGAGCTTGTATGTCAATGAGAGTTGAGTGTGATCGATGAAACAACATGAAACGTGGGACTATACTCACGGAGTGGAGAATAGTGCCGATATATATATATATATATATATATATATATATATATATATATATATATATATATATTGTAGCATATGAAACGATCGGTTAACAAAACGGATGAAAATCAGTTTATAGTAAAATAACGACTTAGGTAAAGTCATTTTATCAAGTAAGTAACGCCTAACAGAAGGGCGTTTACATATGTTTCCGTTTTACAGAATTTTTAATAATTCAATAATTTATCTAAAACACGCCCTGGTCAGGGGCGTTTCTTCAAGAGTTGACGACTTCACAAGAAGGCGTCTTATTATTTACATATCTGTCAGAATGTAAATAATTTTCAGGATTGATAGAAAACACGCCCTGGGAAGGGGCGTTACTGTTTAATTCTATTTTACAGAATAAATATATTTCAGGATTTTAACAGAGAAACGCCCTAGGAAGAGGCGTTAGCTTTCAGAATCACGCCCTGTTCTGGGGCGTTAACATATAAAAAAATGACTTTGTCCAAGTCGTGAATTCAAGAAATTTACAATATTCCAGGAAATAAAATTTCAAGTGACAGGAGACATGGTCATGACAAGAAAATTAGTAGGAATTTACAGGTGGAGTCATGCAAGATATTAGAATCGATATTTCATATTTATCAAATTTTAAACAGGATCAATTATTAATTACATGCGGTTGTTCATGAAATTAACGCCTATATATAAGGCGTATAATTTTGAATTAACGACCTTGTGAGGGTCGTATCTTGTAAAATAGCGCCCTTGACAGGGGCGTTTCTTTTAAAATATACCAGCAACGTCCGAGAAACTAAAATAAAACTAATACATAATATGCATGATGCTTCTTGAATATATATATTTAGTTTGGGCTACAAGACTTGAGAAGATCCTACCTTAATTGATGATCTGGAAGAGTACTTGTGAAGTAATTGAGGAGAACCCTTTCTACTGCAACTATATAACCGCAGCAGCAGCAGGAAGAATCGTTTGTTTTGAAGAACCCTTGTTCTTCGACTGAATTCCCTACAGAGAAACATGAAGATGTATCAATCCTCACTTCATCATGTTTTGGCTGAAGATAAAAGAAAGAAGAACATTACCTTTGTTCTTCACGTACGCAGGTGCTCTCTTCGATCTGTAAGAAGAGAAAGAGATGAAGAGTTAGTAACTCTTCTTTTGACAGTAAAATAGAAAGAAAGAACGTTCAGTTCTTTACCGTAATAGCCGCAGACGATCAAATGGTTTAGGGTTCAGATGAACGAGAGTTTTTATAGGGTTTTGGGTGTCCTATTAGGGTTGGTGATCGTGTGGAAGTAATACTTCTATGATAGAGTCATTGCCACATTTGAACTCTTTCTAATGCTTATCACTTACCCTGGATAAGTTCTGGGTTCGATCGGTTCACGAACTGAATTAACGCCTTTGGTCAGGGCGTCTATTCTTAAATTAACGACCTTGTTCAGGTCGTTTCTTAAGAAGCATCTTGTATAAGGGCGTTCCTTATTTTTGAAACACGCCCAAGATATGGGCGGTTCTTTTACTTGCCTATTTGGTCGCGTGACAGTTGACGACCGCACGTGTGGGCGTCCTTTCTTTAGTCACGCCGTTTGTAGAGGCGTGTCTTTTTAAATTAACGCCTTACTCAGAGGCGTTATTTGTAATTTGTTTTATTTTTGTCTAATTAACCCTATTCTTATTATCCATATTACTTCTGTAATATATATGTTTTTAATTTTATTTCAATATTCATTTATCAGGGTTGCTACATCAGTAGATAAGCCTCATCAGTAGCCAAGTCTCTTATGACTGTTGTATAATAAGCAATATGTTCCCTTGGGGAGCCTAGCCCATTGAATTTCTCGAACTTTGGCGACTTGTTAATGCCTGGGGGTAGTCTCCTTGCAGCGTGTTGTGGAGGGTACGACACCCGGTAGACATCAAAAGCTCCATAATCACCATTAGTCCTCTCGGACAACTTCATTTCTATCATCCTTTCAACCACTAGCTTATTCACTATAGTAGGATCAACAGGTACTGGGTAGAAGTGCGCATGTTGTTGTGTAAAGGGAGTTGTCACGACAGTGGCATGTAGACCCGGCTACACTCCTGGCGGAGAGGGTTACACTTGAAGCACCGAAGGCTGCACTGTGAGCTACTACGAGAAAGGCTGACATGGGACTTTCCCGTGACTTGCTTGGTGGGAGATGGCAGGTATTAAAACCTCCGCATAACTGGAGATCTCTTTTGCTGGTTCAACATGCTTGGAGACAAGAGTTTGTTCATTCTTCTCATTCAGCTGCCTCTTAAGGGATTCAATCTCTTGCTGATATCTTCTAAACATCATTAAGATAGTTGGGTCTAGAGCCGCAGCCATAGGCATCCCCTCTGTCATCTGACTAGATGTCCCCTCAACTGGGTTTATGAGTGACACATCTTCTTCTTCTAAAGTCACCACATTTACAGTTAAAGTGGTGATCTTTGGCAAATCATCGGGTGCTGCAAGCTTCTCCCATGCTGCCTAGCCCCACATTGTTATGGGTCCCGGCCTTTGAGCCAACTTGATGATCTCTTCAGGCTGGTCGGGAAAAGCACTATACCCCCCAGTGATTCCTGCCATGTTACAAGCAAAAATCTGCAGTTTTCCTTTTTGCATCCAAACTCTTCTCCAAGCGTGGCTAGGGAAGGTCAACCGATCAAACACAGATACTCTTCCTTTTTCTTCTCCCCTCTACGGGGCATCCTTTGAACATCCGGCCCTTCGGCCATCTTCGAATTCATTGGAGTCCGAGCATGAGACTCCTGACATTATCTTTTCTTTATTATCTCTTTCTTCCTCTTCGGCGCCCATGGCGCGGAGCAATCTTTGCTGGCATATGGATGAGTTCCCCAGGCAGTGGAAATAGTCTTGGACTACCCTGTCCACTTCTTCTCGACTATGCCTCTGGGGGTCAGCTTGTGGCATCAGTCGCTCTAGTGTCTTCGGCTGATAAGCCAGCCTTGTCATCTGGGCAACTTGGTACATCCCCCGGGGATACCGAAACACATCTGCCTGTCTAGCGTAGGCCCTCGGCATATGGGGAGCAACCATTGGGACGACTTCTTCTACATCTTCTTCTTTCCTTATTTGAACTTTTCTGCCCCCTCTCCTGGGGCGCATAACAACAACTTCTTCCTTCTCAGGGGTTGGTGCCGAGCCCCGAAGTTTCTTGGGTACCCAGATCTACTATAATTTTGCTGGCTTAGGTGCTAGGGGCTTCTTTTCTTCTCTCTCCATGTTGGCCCTCTTGGTGGCCAGCACTTGAAACTTGTTCTTGGTAGGGACCACCGGAATGATGCGGTCAGGTATTGCTTCAACTGGGCGACCATTGAGGTATACCCGCATTCCTCCAACCAGCATGGACTTTCCCAAAGGTGACAGGCGTCCTCGGGGTGTAACAGTGACGACCCGGACTCCGGATATCGAATATACCCGATAGGACTACCGAGTAGACCCGATACCACTTGGAACCCGAGAAGCCTTCCAAGAGCTGTAAAGCTCCGAAGGGATAAAATGATTGTTGTGTAGTACATTGAAGTCGCAGATATAATAGTAAGCAACTAAATTTCATTCATCAGGTTTGCTAAAGTAGCAGAAACAAAATTAATTTTTAATTAACAGTTAAAATAAACAATTATACTAGAGTACAATCCAAAGGAAAGATAAGTACAGTCCAACAGAAAGAAAAATGTACACTGAGGTCGGGGGAAGCCCGACGCAGGTACCGCTGGCAACTACGAACACGCCACACCAGGAACCGTGAAGGATGTAGAGCGCCACACCTGAAAAGCAAGGGGTGAGCCTCGTGTCAATGGCTCAGTAGGGGTCACGCGGATCTCCACTGAAAAATAATGCAGTAACACGGAATAACAACCAAAACAGTAGTAGTAGTAAAGCAGAAAAGGAAGCAATAAAAACTACTACTAGAAAGCTGTAAAAGAAAGCTGGGAGAGCAGGAGTAGAAAGGCTAAAAAGAAAAGGAAAAAGCAAAGCCGTAAGGAATGAGAACACGGCTACCGAGCAAAGCACGGCTCCCTAAGCTACTCCAAACAATGAGAGAAGGGCGAACCCTGATCTCACAAAGTCAGGAGTTACCGATCCTTCAGTCAACCATTAGCCCAAAGGCTAAAGCCCAGGAAACCAGGCAAAAGCCCAAGAAAAGACCTAGACAGACAACAGACATTGACGGACACGACTAGAGCGTCGTGTACGCGACACGGAGCTATCCTCAGTAAAGCCGAGAACAGACCAACTCGGAAGGGGAAGCTGAACTCAGACGAAGCCAAGAACAGACTAACTTGGAAGAGGAACACAGACTCCGAGAAACACGAGGGTCACGCGCCAAGTGACGAAAGCACCTCCTCACTAGAAGAACAGCCAGATGCGTCCACTGACATCTTACACTGCACCGCAGGTATCTCACTACGGTCGCCGAGAATGACGGAGACTGAGATACTCACTGAACTGAACCAGGAACTACAGTAACGTGTGACTAGTCAGGGTTACGCCCGTCGACATTCATCCAAAACGCCCCTGACCACATGTGCAGACACAAGCTCAATGCCTTGAGCCAGACCTCTAGCTAGTTTTCTCCCCCAGTAGAACGCTACTACAAGGCAAGGGAGCCCATGGAAACTAGCCTACAAACCGTATCTCGGGAACTGCCCCACCCCCACTCCCTTATGGACCGACACTCGAGGGCGTTGGGCTATGACTAGTGGAGGCTCACTAGACACTGAGACTCTGAAACACGAGTGCTGAAGTACAGACAGGCTAAGAATGCACTGTCGCACGTACTACGAACTGGTGGTATACCAACTGCCATAGACTCAGGATAGGACAACTAGACCTACTGACACAACGATCCTTGAGTCACAAGACTCGGGGTCAAGATCATCACACAACGGCGGTGACAAGCTGCCAATCAGCCTAATCCTAAGTCGAGGAAAATGACATTGGATCATCGGATTGATGGGGACATCGCTTACCCCTTCACATGGTCCTGCTGCTCGCCATTTTGTTCGCCATCATTTTCTGAGTATAGCCATGTAGTTCTCTCATTTTTCTTGAGTCTTATCTATGTAATTTTCCCTTTATTGAGTCTATTACCTAAGTTAGTTAGTCATTTACCTAAGTCCAAGTTTCATTAACTAGCTTAGTAGGTTATTGGGCCTGGCCCATGGGCGCCCCCTTCCCCAACCTTTGGTCTTCTGTCAGTGGTCCACAATGTGAGGACTTATTGTAAATTGTGGATTTCCTATATAAGGACCCCAATCCCCCACTTGAAGAGGGTAATTGATGAATGAATGAAAATTGAACCCACTTGAATCCCCTTGAGTCTTCTCTCTCTCTCTCTCTCTCCCTCTAGTTCTTTCTCTCTCTCTCTAGTTCTCTCCCTCTCTCCTAGGGGCGAACCCCCTCTCTCTCCTCCCTCCTTCTCTCTCTAAAATTCGAAATTCCCCTCTCTCCTCACCCCTTGCCACCTCACTTGCCACCTAGGCAAGTCCCTTCACCTCCCAAGACCCCCATTACTTCACCATTAATCACTCCACCTCCCCAAGCACCCTTTCACCTTCCCAAGGCATCCCTCCCCCTTCCCCAAGCAACCTCCCACCTCCCTAGGGCCCTTTCCCCTCCCCAAAGATCCCCTTCACCTCCCTAGGTCGTCCAACCCCTTCCCTTCCCTCCTAGGGTCGACCCCCTCAACCCCTCTCCACCCTCCCATTGCCTTGGCCGACCCCTCCACCCCCCCTTTTGTCAACTTCAGTTCTATCTGCAGGCTGACCTGCAGACCAGCCTCGAGTTGCAGCGACTACCACGACAACATCGTGAAGCTTCTGGGGACGTGGCCTACCTTTCTGGAAAGGCCTCCCTTTCCTCTTCGCAGGCGAGGTAGAATCACCCCATTCGGAGTTCGTGGCCGTCCGAGAAGGCTGTTCTACCCCGACTGCGTAGAGCTCCATCAGCAGAGCCCCTGAACCCTGTTCAAAGCTACACCACGGCCGACGGTGAGAGATTCAAGTTATGAGTTCTTCTACAAATATCTTCCTCCACCAGTCCTCTTACTGGATCAAGAAGCGGAAGTGCGTTCGCCATCCGGAGGTCAGAGTTTTGGTCTTTCTTCCTCGACTGGTCGGGTCTGCCTCCCACAGTGGACAGTGACCTGTCTCCACTCATTGGCATCCCCCAGTCCACCCCGACATCAGACGGCTTCCCCATCAGTTTAGCAGCGCAGAGGGATTGTCCACGGCTCCAGAAACTCTGGCGGCTCGAGATTTGGCATCCGGGAGCGGCCGGGACAACGTCTGCAATCCACTGTTCGTTTCTGGTAGCCGCTGTGGCCAGAGTCTGCAACCCGGTTCATTGCTGCACCACGACTAACCGTGGAGGAATCAAGCTGAACTCTCTTCTTCAAAATTCTTCCTCCATCCGTCCACGACCAGAAAAAAGAAACGGAACAACATTCGTCATCAAGGAGCCAGAGTTACAAATTTTCTCCCTCTATCGCGCGAATCTGCCTCCTGCAGCCTGCAGCGACCAGTGCCTACTCTTCAGGTCACACCGACCATCCACGGCCTCGGATCACAGCTCCACCGACTCCAGATGAAAGCTACCTCGACCACGGAGATGACGCCACTGATTTCGTGCCAATCAGAGCTCGGGAGCGCCCGTGACAGCATCTGTAACCTACTTCTACAGAACAGGTCCGGCCAGAGACCACACCAGCTGTCCTGGTTCAGTCGCCTGTGCCACCAGTCCCTGACTCCAAAGGCCGCCCAAAATTCAGACAACACTGACTTCAAGTCAGGAAGCATTGTGAGGTGGTTTCGCTCAATTCGGAGTCCGGACGAGCCCGGGGCAGAGCCAACAACAACACCCTGTCCAGCCGTCCAGATTGCAGCTGAACCCACATTGATTTCCTTTCTACCATTTCGGTCCGTCCTCCCATCCCCGCCTGGCCGGCTTACCGCCCCACCCTGCGTGGTGGTAGTGTTTGTTTGTAATTAACCAATTCCAACCCCCGAGATCACCCTCTTGCGCGAGGTGTAGTAATTGTACTCTTGAACAGGTTTTGAAGCTTCACCGGCGCAGTGTGCGGGGAGCACGCTTCCCCGCTCGCCCTCGTCTCCGACCGGGATCGGCGTCTTCATGCCGATCAGGTGAGCTCCTGGTCACTCTTCTATGCTGGTTATTACCATTGCTAGCTTAGTATCGCTTTCTTAGTTGCCCGTCGGAAGTGAGACGAGCGATCGACCCGCCATTCAATCAATTTGTGTGTTCGCCGCGGAGCCAGTTGAGAGAGAGCCATTGCATCCCACGCCTTCGGCGTGCCGGCCGCCCTTGAAATCGGGCATCCCTAGCCCATTGGGGTCCCTTCCTAGCTAGCCAAACCCTTGGGACCTTGAGGTCCAACCCCCGGACCCTCACCGCCATCGTCAGTCCTCCTTCGGACCCGAGTGTGCCTACGCGAGTGAGTCCGCTAGTGTGACGTTGCCGAACTTGTGTGTTGCTTGCTATCCTAGGTCCAAGGGAGTCATATCACATCAAATTGGTATCATTGTCCTCCGCTGCATGTTGTGTCACATCAAATTGGTATCAGAGCAAGTTCTAGACTTGTCTCTACTAAGTCTTGTCCTTGGGCAGTTGCATTCATCACCCGATCATCATGCATACCCCTCGTTGGCCAAATAGTCCGATTGACCCCCTCCACATGGACTACATTGTAGATGAGGACCTTCATTTTGATGGAGATACTCATGCCTATCTTAGGTGGGAGATTACCATGGAAAGGGACTTTGAAAGAACTTGGATATATGGATCCGAGAGAGTCCGCAGGGCCAAGGCACGACTTCGGGGTCTAGCTAAGAAAATGTGGGAACACAAAGAGAGATTCAGAAGGGTTTGGGGGCAAGAGCCCATTCACTCATGGGAAGAGATGAAGAGTGAGCTTAGGAAGATCTACGCTCCCCGACCGGCCCACTCCTACCGTGAGGACCATAACCCGAGGAGCACTCCCACTCCCCCTTTTCCTCCCAGTCAACCCAAGGCCTCCACTAGGACCCAAACCCCACCACCCAAAAGACCCCAAGACTCATTAGAAGAACTAAGGATTGAGATTAAGAATATCTTCACCTCCCTTAGGGTCCAAACTCCACCACCCCAAATAATTCCAACTTGCACCACCCCATCGCCAAAAGGCCTTCCCACTCCCTTGGAGAGCAAGACCCCCACACCACAAAGGAATGAGATTGAAGTTGAGAAATATGAGGCCTCCCCCGATTGGGAAGAAGAGTATGAATCACAATATCATGGGTTAGGCCAAGAAGTTCCCATCCCAAGTGGAGGAAGCATCATGGCTCACTCCACCCTCACCATTCCAACCCGTGTGGACCCCATGTCCACTCCACCTAGGCCCATCATGGCCACCACCACCCCACCCAAAACTCTCCCACAAACCCACACTCCACAAACTTCCTTGGTCCCCAAAACCACCCCTCCATCTTACCCTAAAAGAAACACACCCCCTAAAACCAATCAACCCAATCCTCCTCAACCCATCCATCTTCCACTACCAACCCCTATCCAACCCCAACCTAGGCCTCCACTTCTCCCCTTACCGATCCCAAACCAAGTTCCCCTTTACCTCCCACCCTGGGGGTACCACACACCTATCCTCACCACCCCACCCTCAAGGGACCATCTCACCTCCTTGATAGAGGAACCCATGATTCCCATACCCAACCCCATAAAGGTGAACACACCAACCCCCGCCATAGAGATCGCCCATGCCCAGGAAGAAGAAGGAACTTCACATGGTGGTCTTCACCTTATACCACCCTCCTTAATAGGGACCGAGCTTATCTTAGGAGAACCCCTTTCACGTTGGCTAAAGGAGAACCCATTTGGAGATCTCATGGTCCATGCTTACCCACCCATGGAGCAAAACCTTCTTATAGTACCCTTATCCACCTATCACACCACAATCCAATCATCCTATCAGGTGGAAACATTAGGGGATTTTCTTGAGGGTCTAACTTGGCAAATGAAGCTAACTGGCATGTTGACCACTGTAGCCGACCAACCTAGGAGTCTTAACCTCCTACATCTATGTGTCGGGTCCATCTCTTCCATTTACACTGTGGGTTGCTACACTAGCGACCTTCTTTTATCCCTCCCCATTCCCTAAGAGCCCGATGCTATCCGCGAATTGGAGTTACTTATTTCGGGTAGGATACCAAGCCCTCCAATCATGACCAACCAACCCTCCTCGAACTTCGGTTCAATTAATACATTTGAGGAGGAGGACTCACCATAATTTGGAGACCTTGAGGTGAAAGAACACCTCACCCTTGGTAACACATTCCATGACCCCTTTGATCCCACCCTATGGAAGACAATGAACCCATGGGACCTGACCGCCCTACCCACCACCCACTCCCTCCTACCCTCACCCACCATGCTAGAACCAACACACCTCGTCCTAGACCCAGCCCACACCAAGGGAACCATGACCATGGGCAGTATACACCTAGGGAACAAGGTAGTGCCCCACCCCATGATGCATACCTACTATGATCCCTTCGACCCTTACAAATGGGAGCTTAAAGGCCACCCCATACCCACACACATGGTCATCATCTCTAGGAGAAGAAAGCACCCATCTTGGCATGTCACATCATTCGACAAGGGTCATGAGTCCAGCCCTCCCATGCATGTCACGCACAGTTTAGGCTCAATGCATAACTGGCCTACATTTGGTTGTGCTGGTCCACCCACATTCTTCATAGACCTTACACTTGAATGGAGCACACATGGATGTCCGGGTCCCCCGGTAATTCTCACAGCCATACACGATAGATCCACCTATGGTTTCCCAGGCCCCCCTGAGTCCACAAGATGCCTCATCACATCCATGAATGATAGGTCTATGTACGGTTGCCCCGGTCCCCCTCTGCATACCACATACTTCCCACCCCCACCGCACCATCACTCAAAGCATTCTCATTCAAGCAAGCATCCAAATATGGGTAGTGACGATCATAATGAGCGGGCTATAACTCAAGGGTGGCACTTTGAAATCCAAGGAGGTAACCTCGCGATGGTGGCATTGGAACGACTCTATCTTAGGGCCACCTCCAAATCGAGGGCACGAGGACTTGGACCTTTCATGTTCCAAGCGGCTTTGGCCAACCTGGCTTATGGATTAGATTTACTAATGGGCTATGGGATATACCCCAATTCTCATGCGGCTGATCCGGCACCCTACATGGGCACCGCGGTGAATCCCAGTGAGTACTTTGAGCCTATAACTTCCTTTAAGAGGGACACCCCGGAGAGCTTCCACCAAATAGCCTTGAGAGCCCGACGTGTACACAGAGGGGCAATACTATGCAAGCAGGGTTCCACCGCCAGCATGAGGTTGTGTCCGGGCCGCCTTGAGAGGATGAAGAGCCGTCCCCTGGTCGCAGGTGCAGGTTTGTTTGGAGATTGCAGGTCGTCCTGAGCTGCTTCCCCGGTGGGCCCTTACTCGACGGAGTCGAGTTCTCCGCACCCCGGGAGTATGATGGGGACATCGCTTACCCGTTCACATGGTCCTGCTGCTCGCCATTTTGTTCGCCATCATTTTCTGAGTATAGCCATGTAGTTCTCTCATTTTTCTTGAGTCTTATCTATGTAATTTTCCCTTTATTGAGTCTATTACCTAAGTTAGTTAGTCATTTACCTAAGTCCAAGTTTCATTAACTAGCTTAGTAGGTTATTGGGCCTGTTCATTGGGCCTGGCCCATGGGTGCCCCCTTCCCCAACCTTTGGTCTTCTGTCAGTTGTCCACAATGTGAGGACTTATTGTAAATTGTGGGTTTCCTATATAAGGACCCCAATCCCCCACTTGAAGAGGGTAATTGATGAATGAATGAAAATTGAACCCACTTGAATCCCCTTGAGTCTTCTCTCTCTCTCTCTCTCTCCCTCTAGTTCTCTCTCTCTCTCTCTAGTTCTCTCCCTCTCTCCTAGGGGCGAACCCCCTCTCTCTCCTCCCTCCTTCTCTCTCTAAAATTTGAAATTCCCCTCTCTCCTCACCCCTTGCCACCTCACTTGCCACCTAGGCAAGTCTCTTCACCTCCCAAGACCCCCATTACTTCACCATTAATCACTCCACCTCCCCAAGCACCCTTTCACCTTCCCAAGGCATCCCTCCCCCTTCCCCAAGCAACCTCCCACCTCCCTAGGGCCCTTTCCCCTCCCCAAGGAGCCCCTTCACCTCCCTAGGTCGTCCAACCCCTTCCCTTCCCTCCTAGGGTCGACCCCCTCAACCCCTCTCCACCCTCCCATTGCCTTGGCCGACCCCTCCACCCCCCCCTTTTGTCAACTTCAGTTCTGTCTACAGGCTGACCTGCAGACCAGCCTCGAGTTGCAGCGACTTCCACGACAACATCTTGAAGCTTCTGGGGACGTGGCCTACCTTTCTGGAAAGGCCTCCCTTTCCTCTTCGCAGGCGAGGTAGAATCACCCCATTCGGAGTTCGTGGCCGTCCGGGAAGGCTGTTCCACCCCGACTGCACAGAGCTCCATCAGCAGAGCCCCTGAACCCTGTTCAAAGCTACACCACGGCCGACGGTGAGAGATTCAAGTTGTGAGTTCTTCTACAAATATCTTCCTCCACCAGTCCTCTTACTGGATCAAGAAGCGGAAGTGCGTTCGCCATCCGGAGGTCAGAGTTTTGGTCTTTCTCCCTCGACTGGTCGGGTCTGCCTCCCACAGTGGGCAGTGACCTGTCTCCACTCATGGGCATCCCCCAGTCAACCCCGACATCAGACGGCTTCCCCATCAGTTTAGCAGCGCAGAGGGATTGTCCACGGCTTCAGCAACTCTGGCGGCTCGAGATTTGGCATCCGGGAGCGGCCGGGACAACGTCTGCAATCCACTGTTCATTTCTGGTAGCCGCTGTGGCCAGAGTCTGCAACCCGGTTCGTTGCTGCACCACGACTAACCGTGGAGGAATCAAGCTGAACTCTCTTCTTCAAAATTCTTCCTCCATCCGTCCACAACCAGAAAAAAGAAACGGAATGACATTCGGCATCAAGGATCCAGAGTTACAAATTTTCTCCCTCTATCGCGCGAATCTGCCTCCTGCAGCCTGCAGCGACCAGTGCCTACTCTTCAGGGCACAACGACCATCCACGGCCTCGGATCGCAGCCCCACTGACTCCAGCTGAAAGCTACCTTGACCACGGAGACGACGCCACTGATTTCGTGCCAATCGGAGCTCAGGAGCGCCCGTGACAGCATCTGCAACCTACTTCTACAGAACAGGTCCGGCCAGAGACCACACCAGCTGTCCTGGTTCAGTCGCCTGCGCCACCAGTCCCTGACTCCAAAGGCCGCCCCAAAATTCAGACAACACCGACTTCAAGTCAGGAAGTATTGCGAGGTGGTTTCGCTCAATTCGGAGTCCGGACGAGCCCGGGGCAGAGCCAAGAACAACACCCTGTCCAGCCATCCAGATTGCAGCTGAACCCACATTGATTTCCTTTCTACCATTTCGGTCCGTCCTCCCATCCCCGCCTGGCCGGCTTACCGCCCCACCCTGCGTGGTGGTAGTGTTTGTTTGTAATTAACCAATTCCCACCCCCGAGATCACCCTCCTGTGCGAGGTGTAGTAATTGTATTCTTGAACAGGTTTTGAAGCTTCACCGGCGCAGTGTGCGGGGAGCACACTTCCCCGCTCGCCCTCGTCTCCGACCGGGATCGGCGTCTTAACGCCGATCAGGTGAGCTCCTGGTCACTCTTCTCTGCTGGTTATTACCATTGCTAGCTTAGTATCGCTTTCTTAGTTGCCCGTCAGAAGTGAGACGAGTGATCGACCCGCCATTCAATCAATTTGTGTGTTCGCCGCGGAGCCAGTTGAGAGAGAGCCATTGCATCCCACGCCCTCGGCGTGCCGGACGCCCTTGAAATCGGGCATCCCTGGCCCATTGGGGTCCCTTCCTAGCTAGCCAAACCCTTGGGACCTTGTGGTCCAACCCCCGGACCCTCACCGCCATCGTCGGTCCTCCTTTGGACCCGAGTGTGCCTACGCGAGTGAGTCCGCTAGTGTGACGTTGCCGAACTTGTGTGTTGCTTGCTATCCTAGGTCCAAGGGAGTCATATCACATCAAATTGGTATCATTGTCCTCCGCTGCATGTTGTGTCACATCACGGATCCACAAACCCGTATAAAATAACACACGGAGACCTGAGGGAGCATCAAGACCCTCAAAGCACCTGGACATGTAAACTGAGGTAAGATAGCACCTCTAGGCGTCCAGAACCATGTCTCGATCAGATGAGACAGTAACGAGGTTGAGTGTCAACCACTGGATCACACCGGGTTCACCAGAAACCAAGGATGACTCTGAAGCATCACGGAACACGACTCGATGTACAGGCACTCCTGGCTACCTTCTAACATGGTCATAGCCCACATAGGACATCAAGGATATCCATGGGACCACGGGCAACCCACAAGGTCAAGCAAAGACAAATGGAGGCCAACCCATCGGAAAAACAACACAAAGCAGTATTTTAAGAAGTAAACGGTCACTCGCTTGACCGTTCTATGGGTCAAACGGTCAGCCAAAGGGCCGCTACCTTCACTCCAAACACACAGGCAATACACGGTCATACCAGGGCCGCTCAATGCCAAAAACGGTCTAAAGACATGTCACTCCACAGACTAGAACGGTCTACAGAGGGGCCGTCTCATTGAGATGAATGGTCAGGGACATGGCCGTTCAACTCAGAAGACTCTAGAAAATGAAATTATAAAAGCGTAGGGGTAAGCGGTCTGCCTGAGGCCGTTTATATCATAGAACGGTCTCCTCATGGCCGCAGAGACGAGCCAAGCGGTCGTGACCTAACCGCTTCACATAGTCAACCCCAAATAGTTAAACTGGTCAAACCAATAGAACGGTCTAGACAAGGGCTGTTCAAACCATACGAGCAGTCTATCGTTAGACGACTTGGCCAAGGCCGCTTAAACCTTGAACACGGTCAGTCGCGTGGCCTTTAAGCCAGCGAACCGACATACCCAAGACAACACGGGGAAACACGGCCTCTATTGGGCCGTTCTTAAGGGAATAGCGGTCCTCCAAGGGCCGCTTACACAATAACATGGTCTATCGCGAAGCCGTTTAACTCTTAACCGACCAACATGAAACAGTCGCCCTTGAACTGCTTATAAGGTAGAACGGTTTCTGTAAAACCGTTTAAGCATCATGGCAAGTAAAACAGGGGATCGGCCGGATCTCGGACTTTCCCCGCCATGTTCGCTCTAAAACGAAGGGGAAACAATCCTAACGATGATACAAGCCTTCCGCAGACCGAAAGGGGTCAAATCAATGCCAAAACGACACGAATCGGGCAAATCAAACGAATCGACCCTAATGGAGTCACATGGGTTCCCGGGCTTCTACCGGCCCCAAATGACCACCGATCGCGATGAAACTTGCGGGAATGGAATGCTAACATGCTGGGGGTTCCAATGGAACCAACTGATCTGAAAACCGTCACCGTTTTCTGACGAACCCAATGAACACCCCAAAAGTATGATTTTCTCGAACTTGAATGAAACCCACTCGTTCTCGCACCGTTCGGCGTGAAACTACGAGGAAACGTAGAACAGGAGTAGGACTTCCATCTCCCTACCTCCACCGATGATTCCGTGCACCAAAGCGACTAAACCACACCGAAACAATCACGACGATCAAACCACGCCGACTTTGAATCCATCGAGGGATTGGGCCAACGTACGCTCCATTCGTCACTCCATTGCGTTCCCGCCTCGCCCAGGTCGCCAACGGTGCGCGCCCCGCGGAGAGAGGAGCAGAGAGGAGAGAGAACGAGAGAGAGAACATGAGGTGAGAAATGAGAGGGAGGAGAGAGGAAATGAAAATAAAAAGGAAAGAAATTAATAATTTTCCTAATTTCTAAAAATCTGATTTTTATGTCAAAAATCCATTAATTCAAACAATTATGTAAAAATAGTCGAAGCGATCCTCTCAATGAGTACATCGTAGCTGTAGCGTCCTCGAGTCGATGAATTGAGAAATAAACTCACTACAGGGTTCTGTAACTTGTACGGGAGAAAAATCCACGTGGATCATAAAACTCAACTCAGGACCCACAAAAGAGATATGAAAGCACTTCGATAAGGATCCGGAAGATACGGTAAGAATCTAGGGTATTACAGCCTCCCCTCCTTCAAGAAATTTCATCCTCGAAATTTAAGGAACTACCAAGGAGAAGTAGGAAGAATAAACCCAAACATCTGGACTCGGAACAACACAAATCTTGAAAAACACAGTTCAGAGGGACACCGCCATACCATCATCACAAGCACACGCTCTGGACCTCAGGGCAAATCGATCCACAGAATGAGCATGGTACACAAGTGAACACAAGTCTGATACCTCCGAAACAAGACAACGTCACTTACGTCTCACAGGAAAGGAGACACGACCCATGCTACGACAACAGTAACCGATAACACAAAATGACAAACACATCAAGGATTAGCATAAACAGGGAAACATAGTCCTCTCAGCTAACACTCCACAACATCATTGGCTCCGATCCAGTGCCATAACCAACCACGAAAGCCTGGCACACAGGACGTCAACGACAGCACTGGACCCTCCCTCAGACATTATATCTGATCGAGTCGCAAGCCAACTCTACCAGGAAAGAAGAGTACAACATAGCCAATTGACAAGTCCACACATTGCCAAGATAGATTCACAGGGAAACAATGACAAAACGACAACAACAGCACTTGCATGATCCCGACTCCGTACAGAACACAGAATCACGGAACACAACTGCAAGCTGGGTCACATCAAGGCACGATAACAGTTGAACACACGACTACAATGGACTAGTCATGCAATGATCAGCTTACAAGGGAATGACCTACGACAACGAGAACAACAATCTTGGGAAACGCATCTCAAGGACCACGATCACGTCTCAAGAACACAACACCCAAGAAAAAGATACAGAGGACCGTAGGGTTATCAGCCCACACACTTCCGCTACGCACTCATACAACGCACATAGGCATAAGAAATACCTCGACATCCGCATCTCAGCACACACTCGGCGCCATCGCAATTCACGTAACTGCAATATAACACGCCACGAGTACTGATCCTGCGAGCAACTGATCATAAGTCACCTAAGTGCACATCAGGAAGAGTACCTGTAGCAACCCTAATAAATGAATAATTGAAATGAATTAAAACATATATATTACAGAAGTAATATATATAAAAGGAATAGGGTTAATTGGACGAAATAAAACAAATTAAAAATAATGCCTCTTATTAAGGCGTTAATTTATAAAGAAACGCCTCTATCCATGGCGTGACTAAAGAAAGGACGCCCACATATGCGGTCGTCAGTTCTCATGCGACCAAATGGGTAAGTAAAAGAAACGCCCCTATCTTGGGCGTGTTTTAAAACACGAAACACCCTTCTTCAAGGCGCTTTTTAAGAAACACCCTAAAGTAAGGCGTCAATTAAAGAATACACGCCCTGACCTAAGGCGTTAATTCAGTTCGTGAACCGTTCGAACCCAAAGCTTATCTAGGGAAGATCAACCTAATCTAGTAAGTGTCTATTAGAGTAAGGACTCTATTAGGGATATACTACCCTCAATCAAACCCTACTCTTGTTAGGACTTCAATATCCTATAAATAAGCCTGTTCGATCCAACCCTAAACCTATTTGATCATTCGCCTGCTACGGTAAGTTGACGAACAGTGAGTTTTTTTTTCTGATAATCTTCTTCCATGATGCATGAAGAATATTGATTCTTCTTCTTCTTCTTTTCTACAGTTTAAGAGGCTTGGACGTCGTAAAGAACAACAGTAAGTATTCTTCCTTCGCCTCCAACGACTAAGTACAAAGATGTTGATACCTTTGACGTGCCCGCTTTAGGTTTTGCAATCGGGACTCATCTATAACCTTCAGAGTTCTTCTTCTACAATCGAAGCCAACATCTTCTTCCATCATCCAGTAGCCGTTGTCTTCAGGAGCGTAGCAAAGCATCATCTTCTTCTAGTCAAAACCCCTCACGATTGTCTTCGAATCAAAAGGTAGGATTTTCTCAAGTTATTGTAGCCCAAATAAGAAATAATGCAAGATATCTATACATACGTATATGAGCATGGCATGCATACTATTTATAAGGTTTTATTACGTTTTCTGCAAAATTTTAAAAGAAACGCCCTTGATTAGGGCGCTAATTTAAAAGAAACGACCATGGAAGTGGTCGTCAATTTAATATTTGACGCCCTCTACGCAGGCGTTAATTTCATAAGAATCGCATGTGATTAATAATTGATCCTGTTTAAAAATTACAATACATATGAAATAATGATTTTTAATATCTTGCATGACCCTGTGAATTCCTGTTAAATTTTACTGCCATGACATGTCTCCTGTCTCTCGAAATATTATTTATTAAAGTATCGTAAATTCCTTGAAATTCACGACTTGGACAAAGTCGTTTTCCATATTCTAACGCCCCAGAACAAGGCGTGAATCTGAAAAGTAACGCCCCTTCCTAGGACGTGTATCTATTAAAATCCTGAAATTCACATATTCTGTAAAATGGAATTAGAAAGTAACGCCCCTTCCAAGGGCGCGTTTTTGATAAATTTCTGAGAATAATTATATCCTGTCGAATATGTAAATGATAAGACGCCTGCCTCTGCAGTCGTCAACTTTGAAGAAACGCCCCCAGGAAAGGCGTGTTTTTGATAAATTAATGAAATAATGGAAATTCTGCAAATTGGCAATATATGTAAACGCCCTTCTGTTAGGCGTTAATTATTCAATACACGACTTTACTTAAGTCGTTATTTTACTGTAAACTGATTTTATCCTGATTCTATTACCGATGGTTTCATATTATACATATATATATATATATATATATATATATCGGCACTATTCTCCACTCCGTGAGTATAGTCCCACGTTTCATGTTGATTTATCGATCACACTCAACTCTCATTGACATACAAGCTCTCCATTGGACATTCCGTTCCTTTGGACTAGCGAGTTAGTCATAGAGACCTCCGTAAGACTCCTCGTAGCCTTGGATTCCCTCAAGGCCGACTGAGCTGGTTGTACCCTAAAAACCCATTACACGATCCTTGCCATGTCAATCTAAAGAAACATGGTATACCGGCCCTTATGATTATACAAAGAGTATATCATAAGAAATTCTTGATGGGATGATGATATCATGCCATATCATGTCGTTCTTGTAAACCCCAATTCTATGATAAGAATGAGGGTATCTTGCTTGATCTTATGTTTATGTGGACCTCAATTCTATATAAAGAATGTCCATATTGATTTGTCATAGTACCTAAGTTAAAGGAACCATATTCTACCTAGTTTTATCGATATCGTGATTATACCGTTATGATCGCCATTCTATGTCCTTGTCATATTTTTGGACTCTATTCTGTCAATGTTGTCATACGTGTCTACAAGCTTGATGATTGAAATTCTATATTAGCTATATAAACAAGAGTGGATGTCAAAACACATGATAAATGCCTGCGCATATAGGGCCCGATCTGGTCCTGGGAGGAGCACCCGAAAGTACTTGTGCCCATGGGAGTTAAAATGATAAGGTATCTGGCATTATACCGAGTACTTGACTTGCTTGATTGGACATTCCACACACATCTTGTACTTGACTCGTACTTGACATGAAATGAAATGCGTGGCCCGAAAAAGGGTAATTTACTTGCTTGATACATGATAGCCAAAGTTCTTGACATGACTTGTAAATGTACTTGCTTGAATATCTCGAATAAACTTGTTATCTTGTTGAAAGTTCATGATAAGTTCATCTTATTTCCTTGATACTACATTCTATCTATTTTGTCGTTTCATGCGAGCATGCATAGCTTTATTACATTCATGAAAATGTAATTACTTAAACCCCTTGCTAGTACTTGAGATATAATTTCCTACTGAGCGTTCGCTCATTCCGTTTGTCCCTTTATACTTTTCAGGTAAGTCCGACGACGATGGAAGTCAATCGGATGGGAATAGTCAAGAGTGAAAGTGATAGAGCTTCTACAAGTGTCGTCTAGTTGTTTCTATAGTTTTCTCGAGTCAACTATGTACTTTTATTTTTATTAAACAGAGTATTGGATTTGTAATAGTCTATCCATTATTAAATAAAGGATTGGGTTATCTTGCTATTTTGCGCATCTCTATCTTTGTGTCGAATACACGACCACTCTGATTGACATGATTGATATAGACACGTCGCGCATCTCCGGGTATCTTCCACGCTCGGGGCGTGACAGTACCAGCTTCAGCACAAAGCACAAAGAAAACTGCTAATCTCAGCTTACCCTTACGTCCCAAAACAATTACTGAACCTTCACAACACGTCAGCCACCAGACACGGCACGACGAACACGATATACAACGGCTCTTAACACAAGAATAGATCCAAAGCCAAGCAACCGTTGAACAAGGAGCAGATCAGGCTCAGAATAAATATTGTCCACACTTAAGTAGATACAGGACAAAGGTCTCACTAAGAAAGCAATTCCAAAGCTTACCTCAAAAAAGACTCCACCAAATAGGATGAGAAGCATCAAGCTCACTAACAGTAGCTCACCAGGAAGGGAAATCCTAGGTTCACTTGAGCATCTTCTCAATTGAGGCAATAAAGCAACCACTTTAACAGAAGCGAAACACCTCAAGAGCTGAACAGACTGAAGCTGGGATGACTAAAACACCATAAGAATGTGCATGGCCCTCGCACCAACACTAAAAGTCACCAGCCACCAGAACAAACCACAGAGAAATCTCGAACAATGTACTACAGATTCAAGCCTACCGACGAACTCTGCCGAGTACAGCATGATCGAGACAAACACCACGATGAAAAAGAGCATCCCATCACATCCTAACGAGAGCAAAACCATCTCGCCCAGTGCTAACATAGCATGCACAAGACATCACACGGAAATAAAACGACAAGGAATCGTGAAACCTAAGCCAACGAAAGACTATACTGGACTTTCAGGACTCTAGATACTGTCATATCTCGGATTCCCATGTACTTTCACACAACAACGCTCTGATACCACCTGGGACGACCCGGACTCCGGAAACCGGATATACCCGATAGGACTACCGAGTAGACCCGATACCACTTGGAACCCGAGAAGCCTCCCAAGAGTTGTAAAGCACCGAAGGGATAAAAGGATTGTTGTGTAGTACATTAAAGTCGCAGATATAACAGTAAGCAATTAAATTTCATTAATCAGGTTTGCTAAAGTAGCAGAAATAAAATTACTTTTTAATTAATAGTTAAAATTAACAATTATACTAGAGTCCAGTCCAAAGGAAGAACAAGTATAGTCTAACAGAAAGAAAAACGTACATTGAGGTCGGGGGAAGCCCGACGTAGGTACCGCTGGCAACTACAAACACGCCACACTAGGAACGGTGAAGGAAGCAGAGCGCCACACCTGAAAAGTAGGAGTGAGCATCGTGTCACTAGCTCAGTACGGGTCACACGGATCCCCATTGAAAAATAACGCAGTAACACGGAACAACAACTAAAATAGCAGTAGTAGTAAAGTAGGAAAAACTACTACTAGAAAGCTGTAAAAGAAAGTTGGGAGAGCAGGAGTAGAATGGCTAAAAAGAAAAGGGAAAAGCATAGCCGTAAGCAACGAGAACACGGCTACCGAGCAAAGCACGGCTCCCTAAGCTACTCCAAATAGCGACAGAAGGGCGAACCCTGATATCACAAAGTCAGGAGTTACCGATCCGTCAGCCAACCATTAGCCCAAAGGCTAAAGCCCACGAAACTAGGCAAAAGCCCTAGAAAAGACCTAGACAGACAACAAACATTGACGCACACGACTAGAGCATCCTGTACGAGACACAGAGCTATCCTCAGTAAAGCCGAGAACAGACCAACTCGGAAGGGGAAGCTGAACTTGGATGAAGCCAAGAACAGTCTAACTCGGAAGAGGAACACAGACTCCAAGAAACACAAGGGTCACGCGCCAAGTGACAGAAGCACCTCCTCACTAGAAGAATAGCCAGATGTGTCCACTAACGTCTTACACTACGCCATAGGTATCTCGCTACGTATGCTGAGAACGACGGAGACTGAGATACTCATCGGACTGAACCAGGAACTACAGTAACGTGTGACTAGTCAGGGTCACGCCCATCAGCGTTCGTCCAAAACACACCTGACCACGTGTGCACACACAAGCTTAATGCATTAAGCCAGGTCTCTAGCTAGTTTTCTCCCCCAGCAGGATGCTACTGCAAGGCAAGGGAGCCCACGAAAACTAGCCTACAAACCGTATCTCGGGAACTACCCCACCACCACTCCCAGGTGAGCCGACACTTGAGGTCGTCGAGCTACGACTAGTCAAGACTAACTAGACACGGAGGCTTTGAAACACTAGTGCTGAAGTACAGACATGCTAAGAATGCACTATCACACGTACTACGAAGCACCCAGACACATGGCGGTATACCAACTGCCACAGACTCATGATAGGACAACTAGACCTGCTGACACAACGATCCTTGAGTCACAAAACTAGAAGTCAAGATCGTCGCACAATGGCGATGACAAGCCGCCAATCAGCCTAATCCTAAGTCGAGGAAAATAACACTGGATCATCGGATCCACAAACCCGTATAAAATGACACACAGAGACCTGAGGGAGCATCAAGACCCTCAAAGCACCTGGACACGCAAACTGAGGTAAGACAACACCTCTAGGCGTCCAGAACCATATCTCCATCAGATGAGACACTAACGAGGTCATGTGTCAACCACTGGATCACACCGGGTTGACCAGAAACCAAGGATGACTCTGAAGCATCACGAAACTTGACACGATGTACAGGCACTCCTGGCTACCTTCTAACATGGTCATAGCCCACATAGGACATCAAGGATATCTACGGGACCACGGGCAACCCACAAGGTCAAGCCAAGACAAATGGAGGCCAACCCATCGGAAAAACAACACAAAGCAGTATTATGACAAGTAAACGGTTACTTGCCTGGCCGTTCTATGGGTCAAACGGTTAGCCAAAGGGCCGCTACCTTCACTCCAAACACACAGGCAATATACGGTCATACCAGGGCCGCTCAATGCCAAAAACGGTCTAAAGACATGCCATTCCACAGAATAGAACGGTCTATAGAGGGGCCATCTCATTGAGATGAACGGTCAGGGACATGGTCGTTCAACTCAGAAGACTCCAGAAAATGAAATTATAAAAGCGTAGGGGTAAGCGGTCTGCCTGAGGCCGTTTATATCATAGAACGGTCTCCTCATGGCCGCAGAGATGAGCCAAGAGGTCGTGACCTAACCGCTTCACATAGTCAACCCCAAATAGCTAAATTGGTCAAACCAATAGAACAGTCTAGACAAGGGCCGTTCAAACAATACGAGCGGTCTATCGTTAGACCGCTTGGCCAAATCGACTTAAAACGTTGACCAAGTCCAAACGATAAAAATAGTTGAGCCAAGGCCGCTTAAACCTTGAACACGGTCAGTCGCGTGGCCGTTCAGCCAGCGAATCGACATACCCAAGACAACACGGGGAAACACGGTCTCCATTGGGCCGTTATTCAGGGAATAGCGGTCCTCCAAGGGCCGCTTACACAATAACACGGTCTATCGCGAAGCCGTTTAACTCTGAACTGACCAACATGAAACGGTCGCCCTTGAACCGCTTACAAGGTAGAACGGTTTTTGTAAAACCGTTTAAGCGTCACGGTGAGTAAAATAGGGGATCGATCGGATCTCGGCCTTTCCACTGTTGCATCCCTACGGTTTTGATGATGTCTCACACTATAAATCAATCTATTATTTCTAGATTTATTCATGATTCATCATGTAGGATTGTGCAGTTCATGTGGTTGTCAGATAGATATGCACTACTTGATCATGTCTACACTCTGTCAGCATTGACTGGACAGTTGTGGGTCGACCCCCCTTACTGATGGGTCGACCCCCTAGTTTCCCAAGTCAATACATTGGCCTTAGCTCTCATAGTCTATACATTGGTCTTCATATTCAAAGTATGTACATTGGTCTTCACCTGAAGTCTATACATTGGTCTTCATATTCAAAGTCTGTACATCTTCCGCTAAGCCTTCAAAGTCTGTACAGCCATTCCTTGAGGTCAAGTCCATACATCGGCACTGTATCTTGCTCAACTGAAGTCTATACATCCTTCATTGGCCTAGTCTATACATTGGCGTACTGTTCTGCATCAGTCATCAAAGTCTATACATCGGTGTTGTGCTAAAGTCTGTACTGCTGTTTCTTTTGCCAAAGTCTGCACATCGCCTCACATCTTTCAAGTCTATACATCGCCTTCTGCAAGCATTCTTCAAGTATGTACAGCCTGCGCATTGCTTCATAACAAGTCTAGACATCCTGGTTGCGTTCTAAGTCTACACATCCTGATAGGTCACACTTCAAAGTCTAGACATTGCACTGTAGGTTGCTTAGTTGAAGTCTATACATTGCTGATCGAACGTAAGTCTATACATTCCAACCTTTTCCTACGTTCGATGCTTTAGCTACACCCTAAGTCTCCACATTGGCAAAGTATATACATCGCTTATGCAAGTCTGTACAGCCAGCGCATTCATTGATATCAAGTCTACACAATGCATATAGGTAAAGTCTGCACATTGGTAGAGTCTGTACATCCTCTAGGAGCCTTAAGTCTATACATCGCAAAGTCTGCACATCGATGTGGTCAAGCCTCTCAAGTCTATACATTGGCTCAAGCGTTCCAAGTCTGTACACTGGTGCTCAAGCGTTCCAAGTCTGTACATTGGTTCAGGCTTACCAAGTCTGTACATTGGCCTTCAAGACTTTCAAGTCTATACAGCCTGATTTGTCGTTCAGAGTTCAAAGTCTATACATCGTGGGCTTCAGTTCTTCGAGTCTGTACATCCTTCAAGGGCCAAGTCCATACACTGTCTCGCTCACATCTTCAAGGGTGATTGAGCATCGTGAAGTCTGATTGAGCATCGTGAAGTCTGATTGAGCACTATGAAGTCTATACAGTGGCTGAGCATCGTGAAGTCTATTCAGTGGATGAGCATTGTAATGTCTATACATTGGTTAGGCTCGTTCATGCAGCGTTCATCTCAAGTCTGTACACTGCCTTTCACATGCACTCATTCATCAAGTCAGTACGGTCCCTTGTTTGCAAGTCTATACACTCGATTCCTTCAAGTATTACCAGAAGCCTACACATCCCCCTCTGCCATGTTAATGCATCATATTTCAAGTCTATACACTGAGGACGCTGAAGGCTTTCAAGTGTATACACTCTCACGTTGTTCATACTTGGCTATATGCTGTTTTCAAGTGTATACACTCTCACATTTGACACACTTGCCTAATTGACATCTCCAAGTCTATACACTCGATGGCTTCATACATTTCATAGAAGTCCACACATTCCCCCTGTTGTGATAATGCATTCTTCAGCAAGTATATACACTAAGGTCGCCTGAAGACTCACAAGTCTATACACTCTCTCAGTGTACACACTTACTCAGTTACTACTTCTAAAGTATATACATTCATTGTTATATGACTGAACTAACTAATCACATTTCCTTTGTCTCTGCCTACAGATGATTCAGGATAATGATTGCACACGTGAACCGAGGATGATTCCTGGCACGTGATCCGAGGATGATCTGGAAAAGGTGGGAACGAGACCCACTCATGTGAAGTCCTGAAAGTCAGGTCGAATGCCATATAAAAGGTTCTTCTGCGATTAGATGGATGGAACAGGGAGGAAAAAGCTGAAGTGAAGAATCCCTGAGCAGAAGAAGAAAAGAGAGAGAGCCTCCATGTTCCAGAAAGAAGATAGAGAGAAAAGATTTGAGAGTATTGCTGTAAGAGAAAAGTCTGAGTGAGAGAGAAGAGTCTAATTTGCTTCTTCGGAAGCTACATTTGATTTTGGTTTTCTGAAACGATTGTTGTTCATCGTTGGTCTTGTTTACATTTCTATTTTTCCTTTCATTTCTTCATATCTCTAATTCCGAGTTGTTACCCTCCAGTGTTTGGAGGAAGGGAGAGTTACTCCGGTTCCCCTCTAGGCTGCAGAGGAAGAGAGATCTGTGATCTCTGGTTTTGCTAGTGACGGGTTGTCATTAGCAGGTTCCCTCCGGGTTGGAGGAAGGGAGAGCCATCTCAGGTTCTGGTCTTGCTGGTAGCAGGTCCAGGTGTCAAGCTCTGTGGGTAGCAGAGTTTGGTTGAGAGATTTGTTTCCCTTGGTTGTTCAAGCTGTGTGGCAGCATCTTGTTCGCAGACTGAGTCTGCAGTTTTCTAGCAGTGGCTAGTGGAATCCTCACTCTAGTTTAAGTGAGGGGTGGATGTAGATTGTGAACTACAATCGAACCACCTTAAAATCTCTTGTCTCCTATGTGGTTTGCTATTATCGTCTGTGCTCTCCATCTACTTGGCTTTGTGTTTGTGTGTGGACAGCCACTTTCAATCGCACCTTATTATTCTATCTTAGTTACTCTCTGCATTAGCTATACTGTTTAGCTGTATTTGAAGGGTTGAATTTCAAGGTAGTGATTTTCCGCTGAAGTTTTCTAAATTGGGAGTGATCTATTCATCCCCCCCCTTCTATATCACTCTTCGCTGCGCTAACATTTGGTATCAGAGCAGGTTTGCATCATGTGGACGAACGGTCAGGGAAATGCTAATGGTCCTAGAAGCTTCATGGCTGAAGGTCAATCCATTAGTCGCCCTCCATTTTTTGATGGTAATAACTATCTCTTTTGGAAGAATAAGATGGAAGTGTTTATCAGGGCACAGAGCCACAAGCTGTGGAGGGTAATTAATGTTGGGCCGTATGATCTGCCACCGAACGACGACGCGTGGACATATGATCATGTCAAGCTATCTTCACTCAACTAGACGGCACTGAACATCATCCTGTGTGCTGTTCACCCAGAGGAATATGCCCGTATATCTGCCTACAAGACTGCCAAGCGAATGTGGGATGAGCTGTAATTAATCTACGAAGGTACAGCTCAAGTGAAAGCCTCGAAGGTAAACCTCTACATCTCTAAGTATGAACTGTTTAGGATGAATGCAGAGGAGAATATTACTGAAATGTAGGCCAGGTTGTCATTGATCACAAACACTCTTAAGGGGCTAGGGAAGGATCTAGCTGAGGCAGATATAGTTAGGAAAATTCTTAGATCTTTATCCCCAGCATGGCACACTAAGGCCATCGTGATTGAAGACTCAAAAGATCTGACGACCTTGACAGTGAATGAACTCATAGGATCCCTCATGACCTATGAGATGAATTTCAAAGGAGGTGGTGAAGTAAGTGATAGGAAGGCTAAGAATGTAGCTCTCAAGGCATCCCGCAACAAGAGTAGCAGTAGCAGCAGCAGCAGCAGTAGCGGTGAGTCTGATGGCTTCCCCGATCTCGACCAGAAGGAGCAGGCAATGCTCACTCGTCAGTTCAGTAAATTTTTAAGGAGAAAGGGGAAGACCTTTAGGAGGAAAAAGCCATACTCCTTTAACAAGAATGTTGAATCTACCAATCATTGGGATAGAAATCCTAAGAGACTGACTTGTTATCATTGTAACAAACAGGGACACATGAAAGGCGAATGCCCAGATCTCCAGAAGAAGGGTCCCTACTTTCAGAAGAAGAACACAAAGGTGCAGATGAAGAAGAAGCCACAGGTGATGGTCTGCACAAGGAGCGAGGAGGAAGAAGATCCCGAAGACACTTCCTCAGAGGAGTATGAAGAAGGAGTTTGCCTAATGGCAAACAGTGAAGAGGAGGTAACCAATGTTTTTGAAACTTTTACGATTGATGACTGGGAAGATGCTTATGCTGAGTTATTAGATAAGTTCAATTCTCTTAATAAAGAGCATAGGGTTCTGAAAAGAAAATTTAATACTAATGTTGAAGAACAAACCCAGGTCTGTGAGGAAAATCAGAAACTAAAAGAGCAACTAGAAGAAATGACCTCACTAAGAAAAGAAAATGATAAGCTCAAGGGAGAAAACCAAGAGAGTCAAACCCAGCTTAATGAACTCAAAATGAAAATGGAAGAAAGCCTGAAAGAAAATGGAGTAACCTCAGAGAAGTATGCAGCTGTTAAGAAAGTGAATGCTGAACTCTTAAAAAACTCTGAGTCTCTGTAAAAAGAGCTGGAAGACAAACAGACAGTTTTGGAAAAGTTTGTCCAAGGAAAAACTAGTCTGGATGCTATACTAGGGACTAGGGTTAACTTCAATAAGGAGGGTCTAGGCTATAACCCAACTAACAAGAGACCCTTACAATTCAAAACCATTACCTTCTGCCCATAGAAGGGGAAAGAGAAGCTCGACACACCATCCAGCTCAAACAGCAGTAAGGGAACTCAAGGTCCGAAAGAAAGTTCTAAAAATAGTGCTGGTCAACCATTTAAAATGGGAATGAATTCTGTGAAAAACTTCAGTAAGCCCACTCATCAGAACATAAATGGTATATGGACCAAGCAAGTGGATCAGAAGAAAAGCTGGAATTACTACAATCAGATGGGTCCAAACAGGACCTACTGGAGAAATAATTATAATCTTAAAAAATCTGTTAATCAACAAGCTTACAGGAGATTTCCTAGGAATGGGAAGTCTAATGAATGAAATAGAACTTACTTCCCCAGACCAGCTGGACTTAATTTCAATAAACCAGAAGTAAAGGTGCTAGAGAAAACCATGCTGAAGCAAATCAGGATACCTAAACATTTGATCAGAGATTTGAACAATGTCTTTGGACCCAACTCATCTTGGGTTCCAAATCACTTTGCTTGATTTTGTTTGTGTAGGTCGGCCTGGCAGCTGAAGACAACAAGTGGTACCTCGACAGTGGCTGCTCCAGGCACATGACAGGAGACCGATCCAAGTTCAGCAAGATAGAGATGAAGGTAGGGGGTCTGGTCAAGTTTGGAGGAAAGAACAAAGGTAAGATAATTGGAGTTGGTACAGTAGGTAAGTCTTCCACAAACTCCATTGAAAAAGTTCTACTTGTGGAAGGTCTTCAACACAACCTGATTAGCATTAGTCAGTTATGTGACAAGGGTCACAGGGTTGTGTTTGATGATAATTCATGCAAAATCTTTGAAATAAATTATGATGTGGTTAAATTTGTAGCCAACAGGATTAATAATGTCTACATGGTAGACCTAGATGAGGAATCTGAATATAATATTTGTTTATCTGCCAATTCTGAAAATGATGCTTTTCAATGGCATAGACGTCTAGGCCATGCTAGGTTTACTACTTTAAATAAATTGGTCAAGCATGATTTAGTGAGAGGCATGCCTAGAATTAAATTCAATTCTATTTCAAAATCTTGTGATGCTTGTGCTCTAGGCAAACAGACCAGGAATTCTTTCAAATTAAGATCTGAGCCATTGTCCTCTAGACCAATGGAACTTCTCCATATTGACCTCTTCGGTCCCACTAGAACTCAGAGTCTTAATAGGAACAGGTTTGGCTATGTCATCATTGATGACTTCTCTAGATTTTCATGGATCTTTTTCTTAGCAAATAAAAGTGATGCATTTCAAAAGTTTAATTTGTTCTTCAATAAGGTCAAACAAGAAGGAAAACACAAGATCTGTTCTATTCAATCTGATCATGGAGGTGAGTTTGAAAACTCCATGTTCTCTGATCTTTGTGAGAGAGAGGGACTAACACACAGATTTTCTTCTCCCAGAACACCTGAACAGAATGGAATTGTGGAGAGAAGAAATAGAACCGTTGTGGAGATGGCCCGAACCATGCTAATTGAAAGTCAATTACCAAGGAGGTTTTGGGCAGAGGCGGCCAATACAGTAACTGACATAATCAATAGGGCCATGGTAAGACCCATTCACAAGAAAACACCATATGAGCTTCTAAAAGGGATTCCAATCATGATGGGGAATTCCTAGAAGACCAAGAAGAAGAGAAGACTCAGCCGAGTGGAACAGCAAATACTCCCAACCAGGAAGAGCCAAGAGAAACATGTGAGTCTTCAATAAATGCTAGATTTCTTAAAGATCATCCGATAGATAATGTCATAGGCAATCCTGAAGATCCTCTTCGGACTAGGTCTCATTTGAGGAATGTAAATAATGAGGACTTAATTGCTTTAGTCTCACAAGTTGAACCCAAATCAGTAGATGAGGCCTTAGCTGATCAAGCTTGGGTCAATGCTATGTGTGAGGAATTGGGCCAGTTCGAAAGAAATAATGTCTGGGAACTTGTTCCAAGACCAGATAATGTTAATATCATAGGAACTAAGTGGGTGTTCAAAAATAAAATGAATGAAGATGGAATCATTTCTAGGAATAAGGCCAGATTAGTAGCCAAGGGCTACTGTCAGGAATTTGGTGTAGATTTCGATGAATCCTATGCACCTGTTGCTAGGATGGAAGCTATAAGAATGTTGCTTGCTTTTGCATGTTCAAAGAATATAAAACTCCAACAAATGGATGTGAAAAGTGCCTTTTTAAATGGAGTCATTAAAGAAGAGGTTTTTGTTGAACAACCCCCTGGATTTCAATTCTCTCCTCAACCTAACAAAGTTTTCAGGTTAAACAAAGCCTCGTATGGTCTAAAGCAGGCTCCAAGAGCATGGTATGAAAGATTGACTGAATTTTTGATCAGCAAAGGCTACAAAAGAGGTAAAGTTGATCAAACCTTATTTACCAAGGGTACAAATAAAGATCTCATCATAGTTCAGGTATATGTAGATGACATTGTATTTGGATCAACTAAGCATGAACTATGTGATGAATTCTCTAAAATGATGTCTGCTGAATTTGAGATGAGCTTGGTTGGTGAACTGAAGTACTTTCTTGGCTTGCAGGTACAACAGTCTGAGGATGGATGTTTCATCAACCAGACCAAGTACACAATGGAACTATTCAAGAGGTTTGGCATGGAAAACATGAAGCATATTACAACACCCATGGGTACCAATACCTCACTGGATGCTGATGAGACAGGTAAAGAAGTAAATACCAAACTCTATCGAGGTATGATTGGATCTCTTCTTTACTTGACAGCTTCTAGACCTGATATACAATTCAGTGTAGGAATGTGTGCAAGGTATCAGTCTAGACCTACTGAATTACATTTAGCTGCAGTGAAAAGAATTTTCAGATATTTGTCAGCTACCCACTCTCTTGGTTTATGGTTTCCTACATCACACACATTTAACTTAGTTGCATACACAGATGCTGATTATGCAGGATGTAAACTAGACAGGAAAAGCACTAGTGGTCATTGTGAATTTTTGGGCGGGTGTTTAATGTCTTGGGGTTCCAAGAAACAATATTCTGTGGCCCTCTCCACTGTAGAAGCTGAATATGTGGCTGTAGGGAGTTGTGGAACACAAGTCATTTGGATTAAACACCAACTTCAGGACTACCAAGTAGACCTGGGGTGCACACCTATCTATTGTGATAATACCAGTGCCATTAATCTTGCAAAAAATCCTGTTTTGCATTCACGCACTAAACACATGGAGATAAGGCATCATTGCATAAGAGATGAGGTTTCTAAAAATAATTTTGAACTGATTCATGTAGGCACAAATAATCAGATTGCTGACATCTTCACTAAACCTCTGGATAATGAAAAATTCACAAAACTAAGAAGAGAATTAGGCTTATACAAATTGTCTTAAATGTGAAGTCTGCTCTTTTTGTGAGGGGATGTTCTGTATGTCTGCTGGTTAGCTTTCAGGAATGCTTTAAGTGAGGGGGAGCTGGTTGAGCTATAAGAGGAAGAGTTCTTTGACAGATTCAAAAAGATTGACCGGATGTGTGTCATTGCTGGTTTTCCTGACATATCTAGTGTGGTTCTCTCCGACAGTAGAATGTCACTTATTTCTTAAGTCTATAAGTCAGTGATACTAAAGTCCAGTTAGAATCTTTCCTCTGGTATTCCTTCAGAGATCTGGATTAATTGTATAAAGCATATCTTCCTACATTGTCAATGATTCTGGTTCAGGCCAAAACCTATATGTCTTGATATCTGACCCAATCAGCTTCAAATCTAGACTTCAAGATTGACTTCAAGAAATAGTCCTTCTGGTATTATTTTCAATCATTCCATCTCTTCAACACAAGGGCTTAACTGAACAAACATGTCTTGTTATGGTCACTGAGAAACTGGAGCTTCATCAATGAAATGAAGTTTTCTCCTATGTCATGAGGTGTCAAATGCTTAAAATGAATGAAAAGTCATGATAGAGCAATGGTGGCTTGCTGGTGAGTAACTGGGGACTCTGGCCTCTGATCAAGGTGTTTCCTCATGTCAAAAGCCACAGTTACTAACTCTGTCCCATTAATAAAAAAAAGGAGGAAGTAATGAGGTACTCACACTTAGTAACTGGGGATTCAGGCCTCTAATCAAGGTGTCTCCCTAATGTCAAAAGAGTGAGTTACCAACTTACTCATTGATCTTCTTGAAAATGATCTCACAAATTCCTTGTTGTTATGCAACTAATGGATTGCTTGTCTTCAATACCTTGAGAACACCTCTCTGACTTGGTCTCTTGCTATCTTTTGGGATTGTTGACTGTTCAACAATATATGGCCATACTTGTTACCTCCTGCTCTAAATCATACACTATGTATGCTGATAAACTTTTCTATCATTCTATCTCTCCTATCTTCACTTGAATTTAGAACCTCACTTATTTTCTTAAGACTTGCTCGTGCCTTTCTACACTAAGAAGTTACTATACTTCTTCTTCATGTCTCCAGCACTTTCATATATTCTGCATTTCCTTTTGCTGATGTCAAAGGGGGAGAGAGTTCTGCAATATCTGTAAGTCATGAATTGTCATGAGCTTTGGGGGAGAATTCATGTAATGGAAATAACTGAGAGTGAGGTATGGGGGAGTGGTTTTGGAGAAAGAAGTGTTTCAACAGTAGTGTTTAATTCGTTTGCATGAGCATGCCTTGAATTTGCTTTGATTGTTGAAGCTGCAGTTAATTTCTTGTTAAGCTTTGATATTGCTTGATTCATAGTGTTGCCATCATCAAAAAGGGGGAGATTGTTGCATACCTATGGTTTTCATGATGTCTCACACTATAAATCAATCTACTATTTCTAGATTTATTCATGCTTCATCATGTAGGATTGTGCAGTTCATGTGGTTGTCAGATGGATATGCACTACTTGATCATGTCTACACTCTGTCAGCATTGATTGGACAGTTATGGGTTGACCCCCCTTACTGATGGGTCGACCCCCCAGTTTCGCAAGTCAATACATTGGCCTTAGCTCTCATAGTCTGTACATTGGTCTTCATATTCAAAGTATGTACATTGGTCTTCACCTGAAGTCCATACATTGGTCTTCATATTCAAAGTCTGTACATCCTCCGCTAAGCCTTCAAAGTCTGTACAACCATTCCTTGAGGTCAAGTCCATACATCGGCATTGTAGCTTGCTCAACTGAAGTCTATACATCCTTCATTGTCCTAGTCTATACATTGGCGTGTTGGTTTATTCCAACGTTTATTTCCAGCGTCTCCTTGTATTTGGTGTGTACCATGTGGGGTATGGGACCCACGTGGGACCATCGGTGCTTGGCAGCCCAACCCGCCGCATGGATTATGGGGTCCATGTGCGAAGCCCCTCATGCCCGCCCACAGCACGTCATAGACGTGGGGCTCTGCGCTGCCATAAGGAAATACGGTCTAACCTTCGCTACCAGCTCGAGCTTTTAGCGCAACGGTAGGGGCTTGATCCTGTAAACTGGTATCAGAGCGAGGTCGCGGGTTCAAATCCCAGGTGCCGCTGGGGGGGAGATTGTTGGTTTATTCCAACGTTTATTTCCAGCGTCTCCTTATATTTGGTGTGTACCATGTGGGGTATGGGACCCACGTGGCACCATCGGTGCTTGGCAGCCCAACCCGCCGCATGGATTATGGGGTCCATGTGCGAAGCCCCTCATGCCCGCCCACAGCACGTCATAGACGTGGGGCACTGCGCTGCCATAAGGAAATACAGTCTAACCTTCGCAACCAACTTTCCTGTTACGCATGGAAATCAACACGTTTTGATGATTGGTTGTTGATGTGAGTTTATCAAATGTTCAGTCATCTTGCTGCTCAGTTTAGATTAACATATTTGATGTTCAGTCTTGTTACATGTTAAACTGATGCATAAAGCATTCATTCATTGCTGTGGTTTCGATGATTGATATTGTTTTTGATGATAGCAATGATATAGTGTTTTCATGACATTGTGCCTTGATGATTGCATCATGACTGTGACTGGTACAACTGATATATTATTTATGTTAGACTTATGTTATGTGCATAGTCTATGCAGTGCTTCGTGGGGTTTATGCCCTAAGTCTATTCACTGCACAGCAAGCTCAAAGTCGATACATTGAGCGTCTCATGCATCATTCGTCTAAGTCCATACATTGGACTGTAGTGTGCATTTGGCGAACACATCACAAGTCTAGACATTGCACTGTAGCATGCATTTCCTTAAAGTCTATACATAGGACTGGTTTGTATTGGCTAAGTATATACAACGTCAGCTCATGCCTTGTCTTAGACAAAGTCTATACAATGGCTTTGGGTCTCTAAGTCTATACAGCCTTTTGCTTCGCCAAAGTCTGTACATTGGTCTGCATAGGCTAAGTGTCTACATCGTCTGCTGTGAGGATAGCAAGTCTGTACACTGGCCTTCTTTCATGATAAACTACAAGTCTACACATTCAACACTGGTCTTCCAAGTCTGTACAGCGTGAAGTCTATACTTTAGACTGTTCTTCAAAGTCTGTACATCAGACTGTACATCTTCTTCGTGCTATTTCTGTACTTGAGTTTTCATGTTGTTTCCCCTCACTAACACGAAAAGATCTCGTGTCGTATGAGCTTACAACACCTTGTGTTGATTTCCATGCGTAACAGGAAAGCTTGTATGAGGTTAGACCTCGTGTCGTTTCCCTTGTCTTCATCTTCGTGTTGTTTTAGTGTCTACGTCGTCGTGTTACCCCGTGTCAATTACAGTTCTTGACTTCGTGTCAAATCACTGTTCTGTCTTCGTGTTGTTCCTACACTCCGTGTCGATTTCATCTTTTATCTTTGTCTTGTGTTTTCAGGACCTCGTATCATTTTTTCCTCTCATAACTTCGTACTGTTGTTTCTGTGACTTCGTGTCATGTTTCGTAACCACACTTCGTGTTAGTTACTGTTGTTTCTGTGACTTCGTGTCATGTTTCCAGACCTTGTGTCGTTTTCGTATCATGTTTTCCACACTTCGTGTTGTTCATGTTTCGTAACCACACTTCGTGTTGGTTACTGTCATTCTTGTGACTTTGTGTCATGTCTCCCAGACTTCGTGTCGTTTCACTCCGTGTCATTTTTGTTCCACTGCGTGCAGAACATTGCAGCACTTCGTGTTGCTTTCTGTGCCACCACCTCGCGTCGTTCTCTGTGTAGTATGTGTTTTTGTCACCACTACACTTCATGTCGTTGTTCTTTACTTCGTGATGTTTTCACTGTCTTCGTGTTGGTCTTTCTCATTAGACCTCGTGTCTTTCTCGCCTTGACCACACTTCGTGTTGCTTTACGTAGACCTCGTGTCTTGCTTGTTTGCAACCACTTCGTGTCGGTTTCTGTTGTCAGCCCGTGTTTGTCCTCGTGTTATTTTTGCATTCGTAACCTCGTGTTGGTCTAGTATTTGTGTTTTTGTTGTTTTTATTCTCGTGTCTTCGTGTTGCCATTTATAGACCTCGTATCTTTTTTGTTTTATAACCTCACTTCGTGTCGTTCCCTTCGTTGTGCTTGATTTGTAACAGTGACTTCGTGTCGCTGTCCTTGTAATGTTTGTATTTGTCACCACTGAATGTCGTGTCTTTCTCAGTGCATCTAGAATTGCTACTACATACTTCGTGCAGATTTAGTTATTGTGGCCCTCAGTTTTAATGGTTTTCATCTCCTTGCAGGTCCGAGGAAGAAATATTCCCAAGTGACTGGGCAGCACGTGATCCGAGGCTGGAATGAAGCCTGCTGAGAGACTGCCACGTGGTCCGAATAATTAGGGCTAGAAATGTGGAGGTCACACGTCGTGGCTGATGCTGCTGCTGCTATATATATGAGACCTGCGTCCACAGATGAAGGTGATCGAGTTGGCAAAAAGAAAAACTCATACTGAGAGCCACGATCCAGAGAAGAAGAAAAAGAAAAGAAGAAGAGAAAGAGAGTGAGAAAGAGAAGAAGAAGCAGAGAGCGAGAGGAGAGAAGAAGAAAGAGAAAGAAAGATAGAGAGTGAGCGAGAGAGAGCTCGTGGAGAAGAAGGAAGATCTTACCTGAAGATCCGTCTACTGGTCCGTGGATCAAATCCAGGTCAGTCAGCTCCGTTGAGAGCCACATTGTGCACTTCATCTTTCAGCTTTCTATTTTGCTGAAGTCATTTTCGTTTATTGTTTTTTCCTTTGTTTTCTGGTTTGCTGTGTTCTCGATACTCTGTAGAGAGGTCGGGGCTCCTCCTGTTAGTTCAGGAGAAGGGAGATTGATATCTCCGGTTGCAAGCAGTAGGTGGGCTGCTTGTGGGTCCCCTCCGGGTTGGAGGAAGGGAGACTTGTCTCCAGTTCTGGGCTTGTGGATTCAAGTCCAGGGGTTCCCTCCAGGTCTGGAGGAAGAGAGACCCTGTGTCTCTGGTTTGCTAGTGACTGGTGTCACTAGTGGTTCCCTCCGGTTGGGAGGAAGAGGGGAGGTTGTTCCCCTGGTCTAGCTGTTTGGCAGCGTTTGTTGCAGACTGAGTCTGCGGTTTCTAGCGTGAGCTAGTGGAAGCCACACTCAGTTTGAGTGTGGGGTGGATGTAGGTCTGGAGGACCGAACCACCTAAAAAACCCCTTGTGCTTTGTGGCTTGATTTGTTCATTTGTGCTTCCGCTAGATGAATGCATAGGGGCGCTCCTTGTGTTTGCTAACTGGTAGAACTGAATAGTTGACTAGCTTTCAGATTTGGTAAATCTGTCTAGTTAGCATCATAGTTCTAGTTTGGGCGAAATTTTATATTGAGTGAAAGTCTTGTTAGTATTCTAGTTTTCAATTGGGTGAAAGTTTTTTTAAACGAGTTATATTCATTCACCCCCCCTCTGAATACTGCACTGAACCTAACATGGCGTACTGTTCTGCATCAGTCATCAAAGTCTATACATCGTTGCTGAGCTAAAGTCTGTACAGCCATTTCTTTTGCCAAAGTCTGCACATCGCCTCACATCTTCCAAGTCTATACATCACCTTCTGCTAGCATTCTTCAAGTATGTACAGCCTGCGCATTGCTTCATAACAAGTCTAGACATCCTGGTTGCGTTCTAAGTCTACACATCCTGATAGGTCGCACTTCAAAGTCTAGACATTGCACTGTAGGTTGCTTAGTTGAAGTCTATACATTGCTGATCGAACGTAAGTCTATACATTCCAACCTTTTCCTACGTTCGATGCTTTAGCTACACCCTAAGTCTCCACATTGGCAAAGTATATACATCGCTTATGCAAGTCTGTACAGCCAGCACATTCATTGATATCAAGTCTACACAATGCATATAGGCAAAGTTTGCACAATGGTAGAGTCTGTACATCCTCTAGGAGCCCTAAGTCTATACATCGCAAAGTCTACACATCGATGTGGTCAAGCCTCTCAAGTCTATACATTGGCTCAAGCGTTCCAAGTCTTTACACTGGTGCTCAAGCGTTCCAAGTCTGTACACTGGTCCTCAAGCGTTCCAAGTCTGTACATTGGTTCAGGCTTACCAAGTCTGTACATTGGCCTTCAAGACTTTCAAGTCTATACAGCCTGATTTGTCGTTCAGAGTTCAAAGTCTATACATCGTGGGCTTCAGTTCTTTGAGTCTGTACATCCTTCAAGGGCCAAGTCCATACACTGTCTCGCTCACATCTTCAAGGGTGATTGAGCATCGTGAAGTCTGATTGAGCATCGTGAAGTCTATTCAGTGATGAGCATTGTAATGTCTATACATTGGTTAGGCTCGTTCATGCAGCGTTCATCTCAAGTCTGTACACTGCCTTTCACATGCACTCATTCATCAAGTCGGTACGGTCCCTTGTTTGCAAGTCTATACACTCGATTCCTTCAAGTATTACCAGAAGCCTACACATCCCCCTCTGCCATGTTAATGCATCATATTTCAAGTCTATACACTGAGGACGCTGAAGGCTTTCAAGTGTATACACTCTCACGTTGTTCATACTTGGCTATATGCTGTTTTCAAGTGTATACACTCTCACATTTGACACACTTGCCTAATTGACATCTCCAAGTCTATACACTCGATGGCTTCATACATTTCACAGAAGTCCACACATTCCCCCTGTTGTGATAATGCATTCTTCAGCAAGTATATACACTAAGGTCGCCTGAAGACTCACAAGTCTATACACTCTCTCAGTGTACACACTTACTCAGTTACTGCTTCTAAAGTATATACATTCGTTGTTATATGACTGAACTAACTAATCACATTTCCTTTATCTCTGCCTGCAGATGATTCAGGTTAATGATTACGCACGTGAACCGAGGATAATTCCTGACACGTGATCCGAGGATGCTCTGGAAAAGGAGGGAACGAGACCCACTCATGTGAAGTCCTGAAAGTCAGGTTGAATGCCATATAAAATGTTCTTCTGCGATTAGATGGATGGAACAAGGAGGAAAACGCTGAAGTGAAGAATCCCTGAGCAGAAGAAGAAAAGAGAGAGAGCCTCCACGTTCCAGAAAGAAGATAGAGAGAAAAGATTTGAGACTATTGCTGTGAGAGAAAAGTCTAAGTGAGAGAGAAGAGTCTAATTTGCTTCTTCAGAAGCTACATTTGATTTTGGTTTTCTGTAACGATTGTTGTTGATCGTTGGTCTTGTTTACATTTCTATTTTTCCTTTCATTTCTTCATATCTCTGATTCCGAGTTGTTACCCTCTAGTGTTTGGAGGAAGGGAGAGTTACTCCGGTTCCACTCTGGGCTGCAGAGGAAGAGAGATATGTGATCTCTGGTTTTGCCAGTGATGGGTTGTCATTAGCAGGTTCCCTCCGGGTTGGAGGAAAGGAGAGCCATCTCAGGTTCTGGTCTTGCTAGTAGTAGGTCCAGGTGTCAAGATCTGTGGGTAGCAGAGTTTGGTTGAGGGATTTGTTTCCCTTGGTTGTTCAAGCTGTGTGGCAGCATCTTGTTCGCAGACTGAGTCTGCAGTTTTCTAGCAGTGGCTAGTGGAATCCCCACTCTAGTCGGAGTGAGGGGTGGATGTAGATTGTAAACTACAATCGAACCGCCTTAAAATCTCTTGTCTCCTCTGTGGTTTGCTATTATCGTTTGTGCTCTCCATCTGCTTGGCTTTGTGTTTGTGTGTGGACAGCCACTTTCAATTGCACCTTATTATTCTGTCTTAGTTACTCTCTACGTTAGCTATATTGTTTAGCTGTATTTGAAGGGTTGAATTTCAAGGTAGTGATTTTCCGCTGAAGTTTTCTAAATCGGGAGTGATCTATTCATCCCCCCCTTCTATATCACTCTTCGCTGCGCTAACATCCACGACCCATTCACTCTAAAACGAAGGAGAAACAATCCTAACGATGATAAAAGCCTTCCACATACTGGAAGGGGTCAAATCCATGCCAAAACGACACGAATCGGGCAATTCGAACGAATCGACCCTAATGGAGTCACATGCGTTCCCGGGCTTCTATCGGCCCCAAATGACCACCGATCGCGATGAAACTTGCGGGAATGGAATGCTAACATGCTGGGGGTTCCAATGGAACCAACTGATCTGAAAATCGTTGCCACTTTTCGGCGAACCCAACGAACACCCCAAAAGCATGATTTTCCCGAACTTAAATGAAACACACTCGTTCTCACACCGTTCGGCATGAAACTGCGAGGAAACGTAGAATAGGAGTAGGGCTTCCATCTCCCTGCCTCCACCAACGATTCCGTGTGCCAAAGCGACTAAACCACACCAAAACAATCATGATGATCAAACCACGCTGGCTTTGAATCTACCGAGGGATCGCGCCAACGTACGCTCCATCCGTCACTCCATCGCGTTCCACGATCACTCCATCGCATTCTTGCCTCGCCAAGCTCGCCAACGGTGTGCGCCCGCGGAGAGAGGAGCAGAGAGGAGAGAGAACGTGAGGCAAGAAATGAGAGGGAGGAGAGAGGAAAGGAAAATAAAAAGGAAAGAAATTAGGAATTTTCCTAATTTATGAAAATCTGGTTTTTATGTCAAAAATCCACTAATTCAAAAAATTATGGAAAAATAGCCAAAGTGATCCTCTCAATTAGTACATCGCAGCTGTAGCATCCTCGAGTTGATGAACTGAGAAATAAACTCACCACAGGGTTCCGTTACTTGTACGGGAGAAAAACCCACGTAGATCGTAAAACTCAACTCAGGACCCACAAAAGCGATCCGAAAGCACTCCGATAAGGATCCGGAAGATCCGATAAGAATCCAGGGTATTACAGTAACAATCTGATTTCTTCGATAATTCTTCCTTCTCCCGCCAGCAGTAGCAGGAACAGTGGTCCTTCTATCCACATGGTGGACATAGCATGGAACAATGGTGTATGAGGCAACCGCCTTTTCTAACTTCTTCCTCTCTGGAATCTTCATGACTTCTACCACAGCGGTCTTCTCAGCTTTACCATCGACCTGGAGCAGGACGACGAATGCAAGCCCCAAGCTGTTCGGGAAGCCCACCACCGGTGGCAGGGACCCGAACATCGTCAGCACCGCCAGGTATACAACACAAACGTGGTTATCGATGACTTGTTGGTCGAACTTGAGAGAAATCAGTACATTCTCCATTTGAATGTCTGCAAATGAGATCAGCACATAGTCAGAACTTTTGGGGAGGTCACCAGGCCTCCCACTTTGGCGAAAAGATGAAGGGAAACTCTGTCCCACCGGGCGTGCCAGCTTTGTGGACTCGATTTATTTAATTTATTTATTTGGTTTATTTGGGTGATTTTTTTATTTATTAGTTAGTTTAGTAGGCGTGCCAGTCACCGAGGTGAAAAATTCATTGTGCGCTCGATCTGACTTAGTCAGTCGATTGTGAGATTCGAGTCGGGACCGAAAGTCTGTCATACTATAAAGGCTATGACGTTAATTACATCCTTCTAGGGGAAGGAAGGCCCTTCATTAATCGCGAAAGTAGAAGGGACCCCAGGGGCAAAACAAGATAGGACTATCGTGCTCATTTACTTGCAGGATATAAGATACATGCACATGATCATGCGATTGGTGGTTTATTATGATTTATTAGACTGATTCACAGTACGAGGCAGAGAACTTAGGTCCGAGAACCATCCTCACGCATAGTGATGGCTTCCAATCGGGCATGGCCCGACCTTCAATCACACACTATTTGATATACTGGGAGCACAGGCGGGGATGACTTTAGGTTTATTTGACAATCTCGTGAATGCTGCCGGGATAGACACATCACTCTTCATGAAACTAGACATGCTTGAGTAGAATAACAGTGTTTATATTATTGGAACGCTGCAGCATTACATGCTCATTTATTGATTTTATTCATATAAAACATGGAATGAATCCGACAGCATGACCCCTTATCTTGGATCATGCCAAGTGGGAATAAGAAACTGTCCACGCAGAGGTGGGATGGAGTCCATAAAAGATCGGAACATATCAATGTCCAGATACCACAAGGTGGGACTAAATTGAGACAGACTAAAGTGAGACAGTATTCATCCGTCGAGGGATTTAAGATTATTATTCCCAAGAGGGAGTCAACAGAGACCATGCAGAGGCAGGACTCTCTAGATCCCAAGGGGCTTGGGGATAAGGTAACATGATGGAGATCGGAATTCATTCGAGTAGCATCTCTCCTTATTTCGGACCGTGCCCCGGGGAATATAGGACATCCATCCACGGAGTGCCAAGATGGAAGCCAAAGAGAAAGATGGGCGTAGCCCGAGATCCAAGAGGATCGGAATACAGCGGGACGGTGTCCACTCATCGTGGTATTTATTTATATCCCCTTGAAGGGACCATAAGAGAACGTGCAGTGGCAGAACTCCATAGGCCAATAGGGTTAGAAAATAAGCATCATACTCGGTAGAATGTAGGGGTAAACCCCATTAATCTAGCTCTCATGGATTTGAGTGAAAGTCGATTGCTCCCCTTATTGTGGTGAAGGTTTTAGCAAAGATTAGTCAGGATACAATCTTAAGGCTCTGGTTGGTTCGAGGCTTTAATTGTTGGGTTTCAGAACTTCTGGCAGGTGTCGGGAGATTGGGTGCTTCAGTAACTAAAGGGGATTGAAGGACCTGAAGGGAATCTACGGTTAGAGGATGAGCACCCAAGGAGTCGGCGAGCTGGGGAACTCAACGCGATGGGGACTCGGCACGCAGGCATTGGTATGAGGAGTCATCGACCTGGGAAGGCTAGCAGAGAGGTGGCCGGCGCAGAGGCGAACCGGCGTAGGCTGCCATCGGCACGCCTGCCACTCGGCGCAGAACCAGCGCTGAGAGAGCACCGCGCCGGGAATGCAATTAGGGTGCAGATTGGGAAGATTTGAGGATCTGGGGATTTTAGGCCATGGATTTTGGGGGTTTGATGTTTTATTCAAAGGGTTTGCTACCAGGGGAATAGAGGTTTGTTCACAGAGGGTCCATGGGAGGCAGGTTATTTATTGAATCGCATGAACTGTGATTTGAGTGTATCCCTCACCATTTCACAAATGGGAAGCCATGAGATAGACTGTCTCAGGCTCTCACCGCGATTGTGAGGTTGGGAAAACAATGACTAGGTAATAGAAACGAATCCACACAATCTGATGGGTGTGCATACACAGTAGAATCAAAATCTGTACACAACAGCTATCGAATACAATAGTCTTCAGGGAGATGGAGAGAGAGAGAGAGAAGTCCAGAATCTATTATTTCATTTCATTCAGTAGAAGGCACATATTCGGCATAGAAAGGAATAAGACTATATGATTACACACATGGACTAACGACTCTTGAAGATTTGTCGGACTGCACCGACGCTTAACATCAATAGAGAGTAGTACTCAGAAGTAAACTACAGGAAAATGCTAGGATAAAGGATGGGGAGGGGAAAATGTAGCCCCTGAGGGCACTTGACAGACAAACTCCCACCTTGAGTCCCCTTCGCTCACCCCTTTCCTGCTCTTTCTATTTTCTTTCAGATCCTTTTCAGCGGGCTCTCAGTCTCTCTTCTTTTCCACTGGTTGCTCTGTCTCCAAATGTTCTACTTTCTTTTCTTTCGAAGACTTGGGTTATATATAGAGGGAATGGACTTCCTCCATCGGCGCGCATAAGAGGGGTGAAGCCCTCCCGGCGCCGGCTGCTCCCGGCACGTATTCATCTCGGCGCGCCCCGGGCGGTGATGCTATCGGCGCGTGGGTTTAGACCACTATCCACTCGGCGCCCCTCTGATGTATACATGGGCTTTGGCCCTATTTCCACTTTGTTGAACTTCGAAGCCTTCGTCCCTTCCACTAGCCTTTAGCAGTGTTAGTGTCCCTTTTATCATCACATTGCTAGGCCCATGATATGAACCCCATTTTACCAGATATTGTGAAATTTCAGAGATCTCATAAGCAGGCTAATGATTGCTCAGAATTTAAACCAGATTTAATCAAACCGATTGTTAAAAGACAATCGCTCCGGACAGTAGCTTCGTCGGGAAGGCCTCAACCCGATAGGATGTTGTTTGTAACAGATCCCAGCCTCCATCACAGTTCTGGGACTTCAAAGAGTATCATCAGAGCCACACATTTCATCAATCTTTAGAGCCCCGACTAGTGACTCCTAGCATCTTTTGTTCTCTTTATTTGTACACTTTTTCAATGTCAACAGCTTCCATCTTCACGTTCATCCTTTCATCACCTCTGTCCTCCACCATTGCGGCCGACATGCAGGGGAGCTATCCTCTAACTCTTACTACGTCCTCTATGGATTTGTCTATGCGTGTTGCCGAGCATCGGTGGAGCCCAGTATCCATCTCTTCCGCCACTTCTATTACTTACAGAGGTGTCCGGCCGACATGGCCTACGCAAATTTCAAGGCTCGAATTGGTCATAACATCGTCCAGGTCTCCACCGCCGCGGTTAACCTCAAGGGTTGGTCACAGCGTTACGTGTACATCACCCAATTGAGTGACCGTGATTCCTCCGGTGGTTGGAGGCATAGGGGCACTCGTCCTATCTTGGCAGATAGGAAACTTCCGGCAAACGCCGAGGATCGTAGAAGGATAGATGTTGTCCTTCGGCATCCCCTCGCCAACGCCAATTTTGAGCTAACCCTAGGGTTGCTTTGAGAGCTGGGGTTGAGTCCCCCGTTACCACAGGGTACCGATCTTGAACCCTTCTCAGGCGGCATTGGTGGCAAACAGAGCTGATTGGATTCTAGCTTAATTTCAGGGGCATCGAAAGTACTAGTGTGGCGCTAGGAGGTCGTGCATCTGTCGCGGTGTGCCCTTGGTCCGGTGGACCACATCGAGTCGGGGGCCAGCTAGGTGACAGTCGTCACCCCACAGGCTGCGGTCACGTTTACTCTAGGGAGGCTACAGTACCCTGTTCCTGCGGGTGTCCCCTTGGTGAGCTTGACTGCAACTTCCGTGGCCAGTGGTGGGTCGAGTGCTCATAGGGAAATCTCCAAGGTAGCCACTAGTGTCGCGGAAGGAGAGTCCACCATGACTGGTGGTGGTCAAGCTTCATTAACTATGGATGACCTGGTGGCATTGTGTGAGACACGTGAATTTCGTATTCTTATCGGATTTTTTTTATTCAGAAAATTTCGTGAAATTGGGCTATTTTTGTGAGCCTTTTTCATGAGTTAAAGGGGTTTAAAACCTTTAATGTAAAGCATTATTATAATAAAGGGGCATTCATGCAATTTTGGTCTTGTTAAACCCTTCTTGCAATTTGAGGTTTTAAAACAAAAAAAATGGGTTAAAAGCATTTTTTACCCATGTTGGAGGAGAGAACCTACTATTCTCTCTCTCCCTTCACACTCCTCTCCCCCTCTTCCTCTTGTTCTCCCTCGGTGTACAACTCCACCCGGCCGCAGGCGACTTGGAGGAGAAGGCTCCAGCGAGCACGAGGCAACGGTGGAGCGTTGGTGTGCTCGGGGAGGCAAGCTCGTATGATGGGTGGCTTTGTTGTCATCATGGGAGGCGGTTCTAGCGCGAAGAACGATGTCCTCTCTAGTTTCCAAGTAGGGGGATAGATCTTGCTTCGTATTTCCATGTTTTTCCACGCATTAGCATGATGAAATGCATGTTAGAATGGTTGTTTCAATGCATGGGAGTTGTTTTGCATTTTAGACCTTTGTGATATATTTCATCATGGCCATTGTCTCTTATGTTTTTGAGGTGTTTAATGTATAAAATTGTTAGAGGACAGGTGAAAATAGGGTCTACAATTGTATTCCGATCGATTTGAATCGATTGGGAGGGGTCGAGAACTGGTTAGCTTAGGCCCGGAATCCTGACTAGAATGTGGTACAAAGAAGCATCGCATTCTCAGTAGAACACGCTATAGGTAGGCACCGCGATGTCGATATTGCGCCATATCGGGGCACCGTGATCCGTGCTTTCGTGTATTTACAAAGGCGGTGGATGACGCGGTCATGAGGACCACCGTGTCAATGGTTAACATGCTACAGATGTCTGCTGCGTTAATGAAAAATGCGCTCAAAGGGTCATGTGCGTTATCAGCAGACCAAGTTATGCCTTTTGTGTCGATAAGTCATGCATCTAGGGTTAAGCCATTAATAGTTTTGCATTGTTTGCTGCTTTATAACAAGTTTATTTCCCCATGTTGAGTGGTTTTCCCTTTCTTTGTGACTAATCCACTAGTCGTAGCCCAACGACCCTTAGAGTCGGCCGACCGAGGAGAGGTGGCGGGGCAGTCCCGGTGTACGGTTTTTAGGCTAGTTTCCGTAGGCCCCCTTGCTTTGCAGTAGTGTCCAACTGGGGGGGAGTAGCTAGAGGCATGGCTCAAGACATTGAGCTTGTGTGTGCACACGTGGTCAGGGACGTGAACTTGCACAAACGAGTGAGACCCTGACTAGTCCTTGTCTTTGGTTACTGTTACGGTGTCTCAGTTACCATGTTCGAGGCAAGTGGGAGACACCTGAGGCATAGTGTAAGTCGTCAGTGGATGTGTCTAGTCTTTATTCTAGTGGTTGTTCTTTCTCTTGTCACTTAGTTTGTGGAAAGTTAACTCTAATGGTGAACGCATGATTTTTGTGTTTAATTATGTGTTTTCTTAGCTGTCTTTTAATTGGTAGTCCTATACAGCTTTCTTAAATTGTTATGGTTGCATATTACCTGTTTATTTTACACTTCTTAGCTGCGAGGTAGGGATCTACAGGACCCCTACCGCGTCAATGAAATGAGACTCACCCTTTGTCTTCCAGGTGAGATGCTATAGTCGTCTGGTTTTCCACATGGTTTTGGCGGCCAATCTTAGTGCCAGCGTGGTCCACTCCGGGGTATGCCCCGTGTTGTTGTACTTCTTTTGGTTATTGGGTCCTTTTGGGCTTATACTCTGTACTTCTGGACTATTGTATAATTATAAAACTCTGATCATGTAAATTTTGCTTCTGCTTAATGTAATATTTTCTTAAAATTACGCGTGTGATTGAATATCTTCATACACTAAAGCCTCTTTTACAACCCTTTCGGAGCCTCAACAGCTCTTGGGTGGCGTCCCTGGGTCTTTGGATATCGGGTTACCGGCATCTGGGAAACTGGGTTGTTATAGTTGGTATCAGAGTGTGGTATTGATGTATAAAGACCTAGAATTACAATGGTCCAGAACAAGCCCGTGTACCACTTCTTGCTGGCTTAGGTTGTTTTCTACATTTACTTATGGTTTTGGTTGTGTGTTTCTCTTTGTGTAGCACTAATGGCGCCAAAGCGAAGGACGTGTTTCTAAACCAGAGTGCCTTTGAATGTGCAAGGAGAAGAGAGCGGTTCATCGCCCCCTCCAGTGAATGTTGGAGGTCAAGGCCGTGCTAACCTTGAAATTGGTGAAGGTGTGACTTCTCAAGGTGGTCGTGGTCGAGCTTTAAAGGAGTTTCTTTTATTCCACCCACCTCGGTATGAAGGGCAGCCTGATCCGGATGCAGTAAGGGTAGGTTGGATGCTACCGATCGAGTTTTCCGTTCCATGGAATGTGCTGAAGATGAAAAGGTAATGTTGGCTACTTTTCAGTTGCAAGGGGCAGTGCTTGCTTGGTGGACTTCTGAATGGGAAACAACATATCAATCTCATCCTCTTCGACTGATTAGCTAGCGGGAGTTCGTCTCTTCTTTTGAGCGTACTTACAGTCCGGCTTATCTCAAAATGGATAAGATGTATTAGTTTATGGAATTGGCTCAACGTGATATGACAGTCCTACAGCACCGCACTAAATTTATCGAATTCGGTCGATATGCTCCACATATCATGGCAGATGAAGGGCTGAAGACTCAGCAATTTCTGAAAGGTTTGAGGCCAGAATCGAGGCCGCCTCTTATTAAGACTAATGTGGCAGATCTGGATAGAGCTTGTCAGGCAGCGGCAGCCTTAGAGTTAGTGATGGGACACCACTAGGGGAATGCAGCAAAGAGATGAGGGCCCTCGGACCTACTATGCAAATACAATCAATTTTGAGCACGGGGTTGCATAAATCACCGAATCGCCGTTGCACGCACGAACCCGAGGTGACTCGGTAATGCCGAGTGGAGGTGGTGGATCAAGACCCTGGCTGGTTGAGGGCCAGCAAGGCTAAGGTTGCCCTCCTGAGGGTACGATGCCCACAACTAAGGCGCTGGTCGGGTGCCAAGTGGGGCACTGGGTTACTCTCTCTCACAAACCACGGTGACCACACGGAAGTGGAGCACACCGGGGTCGGGCGCTCTCTCGCGCTTCCAACGGAGCAATTTCGTGAATATTAAAGGAACAAGTACTGATAATGGGAGCAAGGGCTAGAGCTTACCAGGTTGGTTTGAAGAAACCAACCCCGTTCGGAGATGATGGGCGAGCGGGGAAGTGTGGGTTCCCCGCACACTATGTCGATGTAGCTTGAGTCCTACTAAATAGCACATGCACTACACCTCACACAGGAGGGTGGATCTCAGGGTGGGGAAATGGGCTTACACACAAACACTAACTCCACACAGGGAGGGGTGGTAAGCTGGCCAGGCGGGAAGGAAAGAGGGTTAGAACCGGAGCCGATACGCCTCTTCGGGGTTCTGCCCGCCAGATTTTCCTACTGATAGGTACTCTCTGTCGGTGATCTTTTCTCCCGGAGTTGAAAGTGGACGAGACCAGCGCCAAAATGTCGGGGACTGACCCATGATGAATGCTGAATTTTTTTGGCACCAGATGTCATAGTCGCTGGCCGGGAAAGTCGCTGGACCGGCACTACTTTGCTCTGCTTCAGACTCAGTTCTGGTTGTGACAGTAGGTTGGTGATGGCGTCACGATTGCTCCCGTGATCCACTTGGGGCAGGACCAGGACGGTTGTAAGCGTGGCCGCGTCCTCTTCGATCAAACAGAAAGAACGGCACCGGCGGAGGTCGGGGTCAAGAGTAGCAGCCCGAGAAGTGGGAAGGTATCGGGGCAGACCCTGACTGACCTGGACGGCGTCCTCGAGGTAGAAAAATTGGTACAAATAGTTCCGAACTCCAAATGACACCCCTCTGGATGGGTTGGATAGGGGACCAGTGGAGGATCGTCCCGGCCAAGTGGAGAGCCAAGGGGAGCCAAGCTGTGGCCGCAGGGGCTTCTGAAAGCTGCTAATGGTTGCAGTCTTGACCAGGTCTGCGCAGTCTGGGGAGAAAGGTTCTCCCAGTCATCCCCGAATTCGGAATGGAGCGGGACCACCTTGCCTACGAAGCCGTCTGGAAGACCTTTCCGGCGATGTATGGTACACTCCTAGGGACGCTGGTATGTGAGCGTGGTCGGCGCTGCAATAGGCGGGCAGAACTGTGGATCTGCAGTTCCTATCTAGAAGGAATAGGGTGGGGTGAGTGGAGAGGGTTTTGGGTGGAGGGTCTAATGGTTTTGGGAGGGGGTAAGGCTGCTGACGGAGGGCTGGAGCTTGGGGAGGGGAGGGTCGATGGTGGTGGTGGGTGGTAGCAGGGTGGGAGAGAGGGGGCGGATCTGGTGAGGGGAGTGGATGGGGAGGTGGGGGCGCAAATGGGCTTGGGGGAATGGGGAGGGTTTCCTTTGGATTTGAGGGGTGGGTTAATGGAGGGGTTAATGGGGGGCCTAGGGAATGGGAAGGGTTGCCTTGGGAAGGGGAAGGGGTGCTTGGGAGAAGGGATTCTCCCTTGAGAAAATGAAAGGTTGTATGGGGAAGGGGAAAGGTTGCTTGGGAGAATGGAGAGGTGCCTAGGAGAGGGGAATTCCACCTAGGGGTTGGAGGGGAATTGAATGAGTGTATGGGGAAGGGGGAGGGGCCTTAATGAAAGGTGAATGGGGAGGAGAGAGAGAGAATTTCAAAATTGGGGGTGGGGAGGAGAGAGAATGGGGTTCGCCCCCTTTAGAGAGAGAGAGAGATAGAGATAGAGAGAGAAGGAGGCACAATTCTTGTGGACACTTTCACTCAATAATTCATTAGTCCTCCATCGAGGGATTGGGATCCTATTTATAGGAAACCCTCAATTTACAAAAAGTCCTCACCTTTTGGACTATTGACAAATGACCAAGGGGGGAAGGGGGCGCCCATGGGCCAAGCCCATTGAAGTTGGCCCGTTAACCCACTAGGCCACCTAATGATACTTAGACTTAGATAGATGACTCACTAACTTAGGTACTTGACTCAATAAAAGGAAAATTACATGGTTAAGACTCAAAGAAAGATATAAAAATTACATATCTAGACTCAGAATATTAAGATGAACACAATGGCGAGCATCGGGACCCTTGGAGAAATGGGAAGTGGTAAGCGATGTCCCCATCATACTCCTGGGGTGCAGAGAACTCGACTCTGTCGAGTAAAGATCCATCGTATGCGGAGGGAGTCACGGCGGGGTTGCCCACAAGTCTACCAAAGGTAGCTGGTCCTTTCACTAAGCGAGGTAGCGCCCATACCCTTTGCTCAGATGACAGTGACCTATTCATACAATATCCGCTACACTTGCTCACGCTGGCCTCTCTGGTCTGGTGGAGCTCTCTCACGGGTAGGGACTCTCACAAGGGGTGGAACAGGCTCGATGTCCTCACTAGGTGTCACTGTGGATCCCCTGTAGGGCACCAGGTCAGCCACATTGAATGTGGGGCTTACTCCGTATTCCTCGGGGAGGTTCAACACATAAGCATTGGTGCCGATCCGCCTCAGAACCTGGAAGGGACCTGATCCACGTGACCTCAGTTTGGAGACATTTCCAGGGAATAGTCTCTCGGTCCTCACCATCACAAAATCACCTGTATGTAATTCTTGGTGGCGACGATGGGAATCATCTAATTTTCTGTATCCCTCATTGCTCTTGTTGATGTGCTCGCGACGGGTACTATGCAGTGTCATGAATGATGATCCTCTAGAGATGAAGGGAGGGCCTGGACAACCAAATTCAGCCCTATCAAGTGTTACATTGGTTTTGACGGACTTAGGAGGACCGGGGCATCCATAAATGGCTCTATCAGGTATGGGTGTAGTGAATGTCGGAGGACCTGGACTTCCATGTATACTCCTATCATGCATAAGATGGATGATGAATGGGGGAGGACCTGCATATCCAAATGTAAACCTGTCGTGCACTAGACCTAGTGTGTATATGACACAAATGAGACGAGTTGACTTACTAGCCCTACCAGATGAAGCAAAATGTTATGACACATGCATTCCTATCAAGATTTTCCCATCTTTAGGTGGGGGTTGATTTGGGGGTTTCCACTCATGGGGGTCGAAGGGGTCCCAGAAAGTGGACATCTTGGGATGGGTCAATTCCTCATTTCCTAGGTGGATGTCACCCTTGATCATGGCTCTCATAGTGTGGGCTAAGTTTTGGAATGGGTGGGTTAGGTTCAACATGGTGGGTGAGGGTAGGAAAAGGTGGGTGGTAGGTAAGGCGACTAGGTCCCATGGGTTCATTGGCTTCCATTGGGAGGGATCAAAGGGGTCATGGAATGGGTTGCCAAGGAAGAGATATTCTATGTCCTCAAGGTCCTCAAATGATGGTGAGTCATCCTCCTCTAATGAAGTAATTGAACCGAAGTCTTTGGCGGGATGGTTGGCCATGAATGGAGGGTTTGGCATTCTACCCGAAATAAGCAACTCTAATTCGTGGATAGCATCGGACTCATCGGGTGTAGGGAGCAATAAAAGAAGGTCGCTAGTGTAGCAACCCACAGTGTAAATTGAGGAGATGGACCCGACACATAGGTGTAGGAGGTCAAGGCTCCTAGGTCGGTTGGCCATTGTGGTCAATATGCCAGTTAACTCCATTTGCCAAGCTATACTCTTAAGAAGATCCCCTAATGATTCCACTTGATAGGATGATTGGATTGTGGTGTGATAGGTGGATAAGGGTACTATGGGGAGGTGTTGTTCCACGGAAGGGTAGGCATGGGGCAGGATAGGGTGAGCCCGGTTTTCCACTAGCCATCTAACCAAGGGCCCACTTATGATAAGTTCACTCCCAATTGGCGGGGGTGGCATGAAAGGTGAAATTTCTTCCTCGTTTTGACCATGATTTTCCTCCAAGGTGGGGAGTGGTTCTGGGGTGTTCCCTACTAGGGAGTCGGGTGTGGGGATCATGGTTTCCTCTACCAAGGAGGTGAGTAGGTCCTTTGTAGGTTGGGTGATGATGACTGGCATATGGCGCTCTTGGGGTGGTGGGTAATGGGGGACTTGGGATAGGATGGGGAGAGGTAGTAGTGGAGGCCTAGGTTGGGCATCTTGTAACTCACGGGGGAGGGTGCACCCATTTAGGCTCAATGGGTTTTCTTTTGGTAGGGATGAGTTCTCTTGACCCAATTCTTGGCATTGGGCTTCATATTCTTCTTCCCAATCTAGGGGAGCCTCATGGACTTTGGTCACCTCCTCAAGTTCCCTTTGGATAGGGGTAACTATTTCTTCAGTTAGTGTGTTGGACATCTCTCGTGAAGGGCATTGATGGATGAAGTGTCCAAAGCCTCTACACTTTGAGCATTGTTGTCTATTTCCCTGAGTGGTCTCACCCACACTTGGCCCATTGGATCTCCCTTCTCGCCGAGGTATGGGTTGACTAGGGATGACCCTTGTTGGATGAGGGGTGGAAGGAGGATTTGTGGGCCGAAATGGGGTACTTCCGTTTGGACATGGCATGGGTGTCTTTAGGAGAGGGTCTAGGTTGGGACGGGGTCCCATGTTATTGGCATCATCTGATCGTGGAGTGAACCTAGGAGACCTAGAGAATCGCATCATTCGTGAGGATTGGTTGTCCAGGTTATCCCGGGGACGTCTCTCCTCACGCCCGTAGTGTTGGGACGTCTCATAGTAATAATAAGGATCATAGTCTAACCCTTTCCTATCAAACTCATCTCGTGGAGGCAAGACTCTAAAGCCATAGCTCCTAAGTGGGGGTTCATTAGTTTCCCATCCAAATTCATCCCGAGGTGACCAAGCTCTAGGGCCGTGGTTCCTTTTTGCTTCAATCCGATCAAGCCGGGTGGTGAGGGTATCTAGACAGTTATGAAATTTGTTGATGACAGCATCAAATCGGTCCATGGGTACATGGGGCATTTCCCTAGGGTGGTCATGCAAGGGGCGTTGGAAAACGAGATGCAAGGGAGACCCAAATGCCAATGCCCTAGGACTAGACTCGTAGAGACAAGTCTAAAACTTGCTCTGATACCACTTGATGTGACACCACTAGGGGAATGCAGCAAAGAGATGAGGGCCCTCGGACCTACAACGCAAACACAATCAATTTTAAGCACGGGGTTGCGTAAATCACCAAATCGCCGTTGAACACATGAACCCGAGGTGACTCGGTAATGCCGAGTGGAGGTGGTGGATCAAGACCCTGGCTGGTCGAGGGCCAGAAGGTCTAAGGTTGCCCTCCCGAGGGTACGATGCCCACAACTAAGGGGCTGGCCGGGTGCCAAGTGGGGCACTCGGTTACTCTCTGTCACAAACCACGGTGACCACACGGAAGTGGAGCACTCCGGGGTCGGGCGCTCTCTCTCGCTTCCAACGGAGCAATTTCGTGAATATTAAAGGAACAAGTACTGATAATGGGAGCAAGGGCTAGAGCTTACCTAGTTGGTTTTAAGAAACCAACCCCGTTCGGAGACGATGGGCGAGCGGGGAAGTGTGGGTTCCCCGCACACTGCGTCGATGTAGCTTGAGTCCTGCTAAATAGTACATGCACTACACCTCACGCAAGAGGGTGGATCTTGGGGTGGGGAAATGGGCTTACACACAAACACTACCTCCACACAGGGAGGGGCGGTAAGCCGGCCAGGCGGGAAGGAAAGAGGGTTAGAACTGGAGCCGATACGCCTCTTCGGGGTTCTGCCCGCTAGATTTTCCTGCTGATAGGTACTCACTGTCGGCGCTGTTGCGATTGCTCCCGGAGTTGAAAGTGGATGAGACCAGTGCCAAAATGTCGGGGATTGACCCAGGATGAAGCCTGAATTTTTATGGCACCAGATCTCGTAGTGTCTGGCCGGGAAAGTCGCTGGACCGGCGCTGCTTTGCTCTGCTTCGGACTGAGTTCTGGTTGTGACAGTAGGTTGGCGATGGCGTCACGATCGCTCCCATGATCCAATTGGGGCAGGACCAGGACAGTTGCGAGCGTGTCCGCGTCCTCTTTAATCAGAAAGAAAGAACGGCACCGGCGGAGGTCGGGGTAGAGAGTAGCAGCCGGAGAAGTGGGAAGGTATCGGGGCAGACCCTGACTGACCTGGACGGCGTCCCGGTGGTAGAAAAATTGGTAAAATAGTTCCGAACTCCAAATGATGCCCCGCTGGCTGGGTTAGATAGGGGACCGGTGGAGGATTGTCCCGGCCAAGTGGAGAGCCATGGGGAGCCAAGGTGTGGCCGCAGGAGCTTCTGAAAGTTGCTACTGGTTGCAGTCTGGACCAGGTCTGCGCAGTCTGGGGAGAAAGGTTCTCCCAGTCAGCCCCGAATTCGGAATGGAGCGGGACCACCTCTCCTGAGAAGCCGTCTGGAAGACCTTTCCGGTGATGTATGGTAAACTCCCAGGGACGCCGGGATGTGAGCGTGGTCGGCGCTGCAACAGGCGGGCAGAACTGTGGATCTGCAGTTCCTATCTAGAAGGTATAAGGTAGGGTGAGTGGAGAGGGTTTTGGGTGGAGGGTCTAATGGTTTTGGGAGAGGGTGAGGCTGCTGATGGAGGGCTGGAGCTTGGGGAGGGGAGGGTCGATGGTGGTGGTGGGTGGTAGAAGGGTGGGAGAGAGGGGGCGGATCTAGTGAGGGGAGTGGATGGGGAGGTGGGGGCGCAAATGGGCTTGGAGGAATGGGGAGGGTTTCCTTTGGATTTGAGGGGTGGGTTAATGGAGGGGTTAATGGGGGGCCTAGGGAATGGGAAGGGTTGCCTTGGGGAGGGGAAGGGGTGCTTGGGAGAAGGGATTCTCCCTTGGAAAAATGAAAGGTTGTATGGGGAAGGGGAAAGGTTGCTTGGGAGAATGGAGAGGTGCCTAGGAGAGGGGAATTCCACCTAGGGGTTGGAGGGGAATTGAATGAGTGTATGGGGAAGGGGGAGGGGCCTTAATGAAAGGTGAATGGGGAGGAGAGAGAGAGAATTTTGAAATTGGGGGTGGGGAGGAGAGAGAATGGGGTTCGCCCCCTTTAGAGAGAGAGAGATAGAGATAGAGAGAGAAGGAGGCACAATTCTTGTGGATACTTTCACTCAATAATTCATTAGTCCTCCATGGAGGGATTGGGGTCCTATTTATAGGAAACCCTCAATTTACAAAAAGTCCTCATCTTTTGGACTATTGACAAATGACCAAGGGGGGAAGGGGGCGCCCATGGGCGAAGCCCATTGAAGTGGGCCCGTTAACCCACTAGGCCACCTAATGATACTGAGACTTAGATAGATGACTCACTAACTTAGGTACTTGACTCAATAAAAGGAAAATTACATGGTTAAGACTCAAAGAAAGATATGAAAATTACATAGCTAGACTCAGAAACTCATGATGAACACAATGGCGAGCATCGGGACCCTTGGAGAAATGGGAAGTGGTAAGCGATGTCCCCATCAGTTAGATATGGCAAGAACTCAAGGGTAGAGCAAAGCAAGGCCTATGTAGCAAGTTGGCCAGCAGCAACAGCCGAGTGGTCAGCCGAGTATGCTAGGGGAGCCATCCTCTACTCCTTTTGCCAGTGATTCACCTTCTTTAAGATCCAAGTTCAGGCGGATGTTTAGGAGGCAAAAGAAGCGGCAAGATCGACAATCTTCTACTAGTAGTGCGCAGCAACATGCACCTTCTCAGTGGCAGGGATCGGTAGGGAATCAGCCTCAAGCGTGTCCTAGATGTGGTGAGAGCCATCCGGGTAGACAGTGTATGATGCCAGTGGTATGTTACCGGTCCGATCAGGCGGGACACGTGGCTCGTGAGTGCCCGACGAGGCCTACGCAACTTGCTCAATTTTCACAGCCACAGTAGTTTCGACCTCCACCACCGTAGTAGATGCAGCACTTTTCTCTGGCACAAGCATTTGTTGGGATGGATGGACGCTAAGATCTAGATGGGGGGTAAATAGATCTACCCCTTAAAAACACTAACAAAAATTAAGTGTGGATTTAAAGGTTCTACTACGAAGCTATCAGATGCACTAATCACAGATATAAGAATCTAAAACAAGATTTATACAGTAGCAGACATAGAGAAGAAGTAGGAACATCTAAGCATTCTAACAAGTATGCACGAAGGGCAATGCTCAATAACAGTTTGAAAAATTATTGTAAAATGTCAGATAGAATCCCCAAATACTGTAAGAGATGAATTTTAGCAACATCAAAAGAGATCAGATGATTGCACTCAACAGTATGCCAAACACCCAGGTATGGTATGATGGCGGAGGCTAACCTCACGCAAGAGGTGGAATTCTAGATAAGCGTAGCTTATCCTTTCAACCACGCCTTTTGATATACCTACTGGATGAAGGGCTTTAGCAACAATTTCGGATAGCAACGTTAATAAATGAAAGCACGTTTCTCTTAAACGCTCCTAAGCATTCATCTAAACACAGAGCAGACATAAGCTGTAAGCCCACTGAAGCACAAAACAATCACACAGAACACCAGAGATTTTAGGTGATTTGATTTTCACCTACATCCACCCCACACTTAGACCAAGTGTGTCTTACTGCTGATTCATATCTTCGATCCGCTGATCCACAGCTTCGGGAATTAAATCTCTACACACCGCTGATCCACAACTTTAGGGAGATACTCTTAGACCACTGAGCCTCACAGCTTGCTACCGCTGAGCTTTACAACTTAACTGTCTGAGGACTCAACCTCGCCCGCTGACTTACAGCTTGACAGATTTCAGAAATGAAAACAAAAGAAAGAAACGAGACATCAAAATCACTCTCAAGAGGTAGATTAACTCTGGATTTGATCCACGAGTCAATTACAAATACCGATTCTCTTAGACTCCTAACAATCTCAAACTTACGATACTCAGCACTCCTTCTAGCTTCTCCTCTCAGCTTTCGACTCTCTTCAGCTTTGAAGACTTCTTCATCTCAGCTTCTTATGCTCGCTCTGCCAATCTCTTCAGCTCTCACTCACTTGCCCTGGAAATCCTTTTTCTCTCTGTATCTTCTCTATCATCTCACCAATCTGAAAGATCTGGTTCCCTTTTATAGCCTGTGCGAGAAGAGGGCACGTGGAAAGCACGTTTCCCGCCCAGGGAATCTTGAGACGAGCACTTCGGTAGAGATCCACAAGTAAAGATCTGAAGGCACACAGTTCCATGTGGTTGAATCTCCTTTTGAACACTGCCTTGGATCATGTGCTATTAACCTGGTACTTTGACTTCCTCGTGAGTCAAGTTCGCAGGTTGTCAGTATAGCCATCATATGTTCGACCATATAACTGACCTGGAAAATAGATGACAGTATTAGTTTTTAATCCAAGAGAAATGCTGCTAGCATCGAGTCTATGTATGCAACATAGTAATGTGACGTTACATACTGAACAACTAAGTGTCTACCAACCCTAAGCAAGCAGACATCTATGTGTGCATCGACCTTCTGTGAAGGAGTAGGAATATACTCAGACCTATATGATGTCCGATCAGAATATGCACGGACCTAATATGCATAGAAATATAAAGATGCACTGACTTAGTATATCACAGTAGAAATATGCACTGACCTCTATAGATGTAAGGTAAACCATGCACCGATTTCTTACATGCATAAGATAATGCATGCACCAACTTTGATTATGCATGATATAAATGTGCACTGACCTGAGTCTATGCATATATCAATATGCATTGAATTTATTCTACCTTTTAACGGATGTGCACTGACCTTGCTTAGCACAAGACAAAAACATGCACTGACTTTGTATGCTCATAGCAAAACCTGCACCGACTTATATGTGTTTCTACAAAAACATGCTCCGACCCTATCGAAGACAAAGTGTGATATGCATCGACCTTAGATACGCATGACACAGTCTGTACTGACCTTATACGTCCTTCTACGAAAACATACACCGATCTTGTATGGAGTCATACAAGATGTGCACCGACCTTAAATGCAGAAAGATAAAATGTGCACTGACCTTCTTAGAATGAAGCAAGAAGGTGCATTGACCTCATATGCAAGTGACACAAACATGCACCGACTTGGCACCAACTTACCATGTAGTTTGCATCGACCTTTATTATGAACACAGCCTATCATGCACCGACCTTAGTATGCAATGCAAGTGCATGAAGCTATAAAATGCTAATCAATGTTGAAAGTCATTATTTATCAAAATCCAAGGTTTGAAAAATAAAATGAATAGTTACCAATCATAAAAAAAATAGGAAATTAACTTCAGTGAATTAAGTCAGAGGAGACATGACATGAAATGTATTGTACCACACAAACTCCCACAACATTCTCCCCCTTTTTGATGATGGCAACACATTTACATTTTGATGTCAACAATGATTTTATTAAGAAAGAAGAATTGTGCTCTCAGCAAGATGCAAATGCAATGCACAACCAATGCAATGCAAAATTACCCCCATCAAACTCTCTCTAACATCAAAAGCTCTCCCCCTTTTCCATTAGCAGAAAGGATAAACATGAAGATATCATGATGAGTATCATATTTAAGAAGAAATCTGATGTGACAAACTGTTTAAGCGTTTCAATAATCAAGCAAGTAAAGCACAGATTCTTCTATTATAAGAAAGCAGATAGTTCATTCCTGAACATATGTGGTTTAAGAAGTATGAAAGTGAGAGACTAGCCACTTCACTCTGTGAGGACCAGTCTGTACAAGCTCTTAATAGTAATGAACCAGGAGCACATAGGACATGTCAGCTTTTGTCTTACATTATCTTGTTTATCCGAGCATCAAGGCATCATCAGGATTGACCAGAACATGTATTAAGATTAAACAACCTTCACATTCCTGAATTTATCTTCAAAGGAGCAGAGATAGTTTCATATATTTCTTTTCTCTACTGCTTTAGAATAGTCAAGTATGATCTAGCCTTTTTACATAAGAGTACACGTTTATCAGATGCTAGTACCCCTAGTTACTCGACAAGATCCGCTATTCTGTCTGAGGTATAGTTTTCACCTTTTTATGTAAGGGTACACGTTTATTAGACGCCAGTACCCCTAGTTACTCAGTGAAACTAACCTTTTATTTTCTGAACAGAGATAAATTGAGGCACTTCATGACATGGGTTTTTCTCCATTTCATTGATGAAGTACCCAGTTTCTTAGTGCATTCAATCAATGCTCTGCCTTTAGAGTATATGATTTATCATTTTGACACATCTGTCCATTTGATTTTTAGAAAGTGTTGTTTAAGAACAATACATATTTTCAGGTTCTCTCAACCAATTTAACATGAGTCTAGATAGATTCAGATTTTGCAAGACTCAATTAAACATGACATGCACGAAATGGTTAAGAACTATTCAAAGGTATTCCACAGTCTTTCTTCATTAAGTTTGATTTTTAGTCTCTAAAGATCATAAAGTTTAAACCAACAATTCATTCAGGGTTCATTACTGTTTCTTATAAGAGAAGCTTTCAGATTTCAACAACTTAGATTAATGAACATATCTATCAGTTTGTCATTTGATCAGATTCAAAAAGGATTCCAAGAAATGTTCATATACTGAGGCCAAGGATGATGATAAGTCGTGACAGATTCAAGAAAGACAAAGTGAGTTTTCAAAGGAGTCAGCACTGAAAGTCGACATTTCAGAGCAGTGATCAGGAGTGGAAATTGAGAGTCAACATTATTGAGCAATAATATGTTAAATCACTAAGGAATTATTCCAAATTCCCCCTATCAACATGTATGAGATGAAATTAGGATGCATGAAGTGGAATTATAGAGATGATATCACGATGCACAAACTCCCCCTCACTGTGTACATGAGGTTTCAGATGTATATGAGAAAGGCACTAACCTACTCTAGACAAATGTGAATTGACCCATGGTACTAGGCGAAGGACTAGCCTCTATGCATAGAGTGGGTTTCCAGACAGAAAATATATGTCCTTCCCACATCTTCCATTTGATATACCAATGGGCCAGCCATGAAGTGTAGTAAACAGGCATTCAGTGACTCATATTACATCAGAAGCATTCAGGAAGATACAAAAAATCTGAATGAGCATTCATGCAGAGAATTTACAAAGACCAAGTTCTCTTCTTAAAAACTTAAATCTTTCATTTCCCGGTGGTTTTGTGAAAATGTCGACAATTTGTCTTTCAGATTCAATGAATTCAAGCTCAATCTCCTTTTTACTAACTTCATCTCTAAGAAAGTGATATTTGATTTTAATGTGTTTTGTCCTAAAATGGTGAACATGATTTTAGTTAAGGAAATGGCACTAGTGTTATCACAAACGATTGTAATACAACCAAGATTGATAAGATAGTCAATTAATTGGTGTTTAATCCAGAGGACTTCGGCCGCACAGTTACCTGCAGCCACATACTCTGCCTCAGTAGTGGATATGGCGATAGTGTGCTGTTTCTTAGATGCCCAAGATACTAGACACCCACCTAGAAATTGACAATATCCACTAGTACTTTTCCTATCTATCTTACACCCGGCACAGTTTGCATCTGTGTAAGCTATCAGGTCCAGCTCACACTTAGCAGGATACCATAGGCCTAAGACTAAGGCGCCAGATAGATACCTAAAATTCCGTTTCACAGCTATCAAGTGTGATTCCTTAGGACATGCTTGAAATCTAGCACACAAACATACTGAGAATTGAATGTCAGGTCGAGAAGCAGTAAGGTATAGCAAGGATCCAATCATACCTCTGTATAATTTGGGGTCTACCGTTTTACCTTCAGGGTCAGAATCAAGACTGGTAGATGTTCCCATTGGTGCGGTTATTGCCTTGAGGTTCTCCATCTTGAATTTCTTCAGAATATCCTTGATATATTTTTCTTGAGTTATAAATGTTCCTTCTTTGGTCTGACATACCTACAACCCAAGGAAAAGTTTTAGCTCTCCCATTGAGCTCATCTCAAATTCACTTGTCATTAAAGCTGAGAATTCCTCACACATGGATAAAATTGTTGAACCAAATACTGTATCATGTACATAAATTTGAATGATTAAATTTTCTTTTCACACACCTTTATGAATAATGTTTGGTCAACCTTACCTCTGGAGAATCCCTTTTCAGTGAGGAACTTGCTCAGTCTGTCATACCAAGCTTAGGGAGCTTGCTTCAATCCATAAAGTGCCTTATCAAGTTTATACACATTGTCAGGAAATTCAAGACACTCAAAACCCGGGGGTTGCTTAACATATACGTCCTTTTTTATTTTGCCATTTAGAAAAGCAGATTTGACATCCATCTGCTATAGGGTTATTCCTAGACTGCATGCAGTAGCCAAAAGAATTCTAATGGCTTCTAGCCTAGCTACATGGGCAAAAGACTCTTCAAAGCCAATACCAAACTCCTGGTTGTACCCCTGAGCAACCAACCTAGCCTTATTCCTAAAAATTTTACCTTGCTCATCAGTTTTATTACAAAAGACCCATTTAGTGCCTATTATGTTGCCATGAGAGGGTTTAGGAACTAAGTACCAGACCTTGTTCCTATCAAATTGACTAAGTTCTTCATGCATGGCATTAATCCAATATTCATCCTAAAGGGCACTATCTATATTTTTAGGCTCTACCTGAGATACTAAATCAAATGAGTTCAATTCATTTTCAATTCTAAAGTGTGCTCTAGTTCTCGATAGTTCATTTAGATTACCAATAATATTCTCAAGGGGATGGTCTCTAAGAAATTTAATGTTGCTGACCTGATTACTTGAATTCTCACTTACCTCCCCCAGAGTTCCAGATTCTTCAGCTTCTTCAGTAGATTCTTCATTTTGGTCTTCTTTGGTCTTCAGAATTACTCCATCAACTTTGTCCCTGCACAAATCAGTTTCAGTTCTAATAGCAGACTCATCAAAGACAACATGAAGAGACTCTTCTATAATTTTAGAATTTAGATTAAAAATCCTGTAGGCTCTATACTGATCAGAATAACCTAGAAATATTCCAGGTTCACTTTTAGGTTCAAACTTATCAAGGTTTCGTTTAGAGTTAATGTGAATAAAATATTTGCAGCCAAAAACCTTGAAATGAGTTAGAGAAGACTTCTTACCTTTCAGAATCTCTTAAGGAGTCATTTGAGTTGTGGGACTTACCAGGGCTCTATTAATGATGTAGCATGAAGTGTTAATGGCCTCTACCCAAAACTTCCTTGGCAAGTTCTTTTCTACCAGCATAGTCTGAGTCATTTCAACTAGAGTTCAATTTCTCCTTTCCACCACTCCATTCTGCTCTGGAGTTCTTGGTGAGGAGAACTTGTGAGTGATACCATTCTCCCTGCAAAAATCGTCAAAATGTGAGTTGACAAACTCACCACCATGATCAGACAAAATGTTCAAAATCGCATGCTCATCGGTCTATTTTATTTTGTAAAAGAACTCCTGAAATTTTTCAAAGGCTTCATTTTTGTGAGACAAGTAAAAGACCCAAGTAAATCTAGAGAAATCATCAACAAGCACAAACCCATATCTTTTTCCAGATAAGCTAACTGACTGGGTGGGTCCAAATAAGTCCATGTGTATCAGCTCATACGGTTTAGAAGATAGGTTTTCGGTTCTAGATTTAAATAATTTTCTGGTCTGTTTACATTGGGTACATGCCTCACAGTCTTTATTGTCATTTATGAAAGAGATTTCGGGAAGCCCTTTTACCATGCTATGTTTATTCAATTTATGTAGCACACTATAGCTAGCATGACCTAATCTACGATGCCATAGATAGGCTAGGTCATCCTTATTAACATTAAGACAAAGATTAGAATGTGCTACATCATCTAAGTCTACCATATAGATGTTATTGACTCTCTTGCCAACAAATTTTACAGAATCATAATTGGGTTCATAGATGGTGCATGCAAGAGAGTCAAAGACAACTTTATGGCCTCTATCACAGAGTTGAATTATGATCAGAAGATTATATGCTAATCCCTCAACTAACAAAACTTCTTCAATCAGACAGGAAGAGTACTTACCAACCTTTCCCGATCCAATAATTCTTCCCTTGGTATTACCTCCAAAAGTGACATGACCAGCATCTTTCTTCACTAACATATAGAATTTCTCTTTATCTCCGGTCATGTGCCTGGAACAGGCACTATCCAGATACCACTTGTTGTGATTCGCTGCCAGGCATACCTGCAAGGGAATCAAGTGGAATGATTTGAAACCCAGAACTTCTTGGGTCCCATAAAATAATTTATCTCATGTAGACTAGAAATAAGATGTATTGGTATCCACATTTGATTTGGATCCTTCATAGCAGTTGTGGATCTCTTATCATTCAGTTTTGTCTGCCTTTTCTTTCCACTTTTATTCTTCAAAACATGTTTCTTAGGTGTGGCTTGTTTCTTATTTTTGAAGTCATTCTGAAAGTTTCTTTGCTAGTGATTAGTCCAATAGGCATTGGGAGTGGTAGGTGCACTATAGATCCTGGACTGACTTGGCATGGAGTTGATAAAGCTATAAGAGTTCTGACTTCTGAAATTATTGACCCCAGTCATATAGGAATCCTAAGGATAAGGCTGATGCCTTTGAGTAGAGTATAAATTCTGAAACTGCATTGGCTTCATGTAGAAGCTACCTTGACCTTCCTTTCCAAAGTTGTGATAATAAGTGTTGTGAAATGTAGGGTAGGTAGGAACAGTATTGTAGTAGCCTTAATCTGAGGTTCTTCTACTCGGCCCTTGATTCCTAGAGGACTTATACCAAGATGAAGTAGAGGTAGATGGAAATTGATAGGTACCTCGACCATTCTGTGGAGATTTATCTATTTTGATTTTGGGGCTTCCTTGGACTCTAGCTCTAGAAGTCTGACCCCTAGCATGTCCCTTGGTCTGAGGCGTGGGAGTGTATGAGCATGATTCCCTAGACACCTTCCCTTTGCCCTTGTCCTTGGCACTGGGTTTAGTTTTCTCAATATATTTCATTTTGTTCTTATTCTGACTTTCTCCATAAGTCATGTTTATCAAGGGTTGGAATGTCCCCTTTTCTATGACAAAGGAGATAGTTCTCATGTCAAACCTCTCCTTATTAGTTGGGTTGAAACCCAAACCTTCCTTTCTGAAATTTCATTTTGTTCCCAAGATGGCATTCAGATTTTCTGCACCTTGTGTCATGCCTTTAAGGAAGTTTTATTTGTCTTTGTTTTCTTTTTCTAGATTTTCTATTGTCTTTTTCAGTTCAGTATTTACACCACTTATAGCATCATATTTTTTAGTGGCATTTCTTGTTTCTTTATGAAAAGCATGAATTTTCATTTTATGTTCATCAATAGTGTTCTGCAAGTTCTCATTTTCCTTTTTCAAATCATCTAACATGCTTTTACGACATTCAGCTTCATTTCGGGAGTTTTTCAGTTCTGAATTTTCAGTTTGTAGACAAGCAATTTTATCAGACATAGAAGTATCATTAGCTAATGAATTCATTTTCCATTTTAAATGTATGTTCTCCCTATGCACGTCTTCATATTTTTCTAAAATTTTAGCATAAGCAGCCTCCCATTCATTATGTGTAAAATTGTCAAAAGGAGATATTACCTCATCATCACTTTTTGACATCAAGCAAATCATGTCTTCTATCTCACTGTCAGAGGAGCTGCTCTGACTTCCTTCTTCTTCATCGCCCCAGGTGCAAACCATAGCTTTTCCCATTTTGCTCTTCCACCTGGGCTACATGTCCTTGAGCTCTGGGTAGTCCGCCTTGAGATGTCCTACTTTCCTGCAATTGTAGCAAACAATGGCATCAATTTTATTGGTAGGTTCAGGTTTGTGTTTGGATTGTCTTTTTCCTGAGAAGTACTTTTTTCTTAGCACTTTCCCTTCTTTCCTCAGGAATTTCTTGAACTTCCTAGTGATCATAGCAAACTCATCTTGATCTTCCTCAGAACTAGTATAGCTGCACTCACTGGATGACCCTTTGCTAGAATTGACTTTGACAGCTAAGGGTTTTCTTCTCTTCTCAGATTCATCAACCTTCTTATGGTTCAACTCATATGTCAAGAGAGAACCGATGAGCTCATCTACAGTGGTTGTAGCTAGGCTCCTAGACTCCTCCACGATAGTGGCCTTAGTATGCCAAATGGGTGTCAAGGATCTTAGAATTTTTCTAACAAGCTCATATTCACTGTAGGTCTTTCCTAGACTTCTCAAACTGTTTGTGATCACATTCAATCGTGCATACATCTCTGATATGGACTCTTCAGGCTTCATTTTCAAAGCCTCATACTCAGAGACTAACATATTTGCCTTAGTCTCTCTAACCTGAGACGTCCCTTCATAGATGATCTCTAACTTTTCCCACATCTCCTTAGCGGTGGTACAGGAGGAAACTGTGGAGAATTCAGTGGGATGGAGTGCACATTGTATAGCATTAATGGCACCCTAATTCAAAGTGGATTTTCGGATATGCTCCTTAGTCCAGAATTCTTCATCTAGAGGTAAATCAAATGGTCCATTACTAACAACCTTCCATATCTCATAATCCTTAGCACGAGAAAAACATGCATCCTATTCTTCCAGTAGGCATAATTGCTACCATTAAGGAATGGTGGCTTGCTAGTTGAGTGGCCCGCAGCAAACAAACCTTTAGCATCCATATCTAATCTCTTCGGGATGTGAGGCCCTAAGGGAGAGTTAGAGTCTGATACCACGTGTTGGGACAGATGGACGCTAAGATCAAGAGGGGGGGTGAATAGATCTACCCCTTAAAAACACTAACAAAAATTAAGTGCGGAACTAAAGGTTCTGCTACGAAGCTATCAGATGCACTAATCATAGATATAAGAATCTATAACCAGATTTAGACAGTAGCAAACATAGAGAAGAAGTAGGAACATCTAAGCATGCTAACAAGTATGCACGAAGGGCAATGCTCAATAAAAGTTTGAAAAATTACTGTAAAATGTCAGATAGAATCCCCAAATACTGTAAGAGATGAATTTCAGCAACATCAAAAGAGATCAGATGATTGCACTCAACAGTTAGCCAAACACCTAGGTATGGTACGATGGCGGAGGCTAACCACACGCAAGAGGTGGAACTTCAGATAAGCGTAGCTTATCCTTTCAACCATGCCTTTTGATATACCTACTAGATGAAGGGCTTTCGCAACAATTTCAGATAGCAACGTTGACAAATGAAATCACGTTTCTCTTAAACGCTCCTAAGCATTCATCTAAACACCGAGCAGACATAAGCTATAAGCACACTAAAGCACAAAACAATCACACAGAACACCAGGGATTTTAGGTGGTTTAGTTTTCACCTACATCCACCCCACACTTAGACCAAGTGTGGCTTACTGCTGATTCACAGCTTCGATCCGCTGATCCACAGCTTCGGGGATTAAATCCCTACACACTGCTGATCCACAGCTTTGGGGAGATACTCCCAGACAGTTGAGCCTCATAGCTTACTACCGCTGAGCTTTACAGCTTAGTTGTCCGAGGACTCAACCTCGCTCGCTGACTTACACCTTGACAGATTTCAGAAATGAAAACAAAAGAAAGAAACGAGACAACAAAATCACTCTCAAGAAGTAGATTGACGCTGGATTTGATTCACGAGTCAATTACAAATACCAATTCTCTTAGTCTCCTAACAATCTCAAACTTATGATACTTTGGTCTCCTTCCAGCTTCTCCTCTCAGCTTTCAATTCTCTTCAGCTTCGAAGACTTCTTCGTCTCAGCTTCTTATGCTCGCTCTGCCAGTCTCTTCAGCTCTCGCTCACTTGCCCTGGAAATCTTTTTTCTCTCTGTATCTTCTCTATCATCTCACCGATCTGAATGATCTGGTTCCCTTTTATAGCCTGTGCGAGAAGAGGGCGTGCGGAAAGCACGTTTCCCACCCAGGGAATCTTGAGACGAGCGCTTCGCTAGAGATCCACATGAAAAGATCTGAAGGCACATAGTTCCACGTGGCTGAATCTCCTTTCGAACCTTGCCTTGGATCACGTGCTATTAACTTGGTACTTTGACTTCCTCGTGAGTCAAGTTCGCAGGTTGTCAGTATACCCATCATATGTTTGACCATATAACTGACATCGCAAATTAAATAGACGACATTATTAGCTTTTAATCCAAGGGAAATGCTGCTATTATCGACTCTATGTATGTAACACAGTAATGTGACGTTACATACTGAACAACTAAGTGCGTACCGACCCTAAGCAAGCAGACATCTAAGTGTGCATCGACCTTCTATGAAGGAGCAGGAATATACTTAGACCTATATGATGTCCGATCAGAATATGCACGGACCTAATATTCATAGAAAGACAAAGATACACTGACTTTGTATATCACAGTAGAAAGATGCACTGACCTCTATAGACGTAAGGCAAACAATGCACTGATTTCTTACATGCGTAGGACAATGCATGCACCGACTTTGATTATGCACGATACAAATGTGCATTGATCTGAGTCTATGCATATATCAATATGCATTGACTTTATTCTGCCTTATAACGGATGTGCACTGGCCTTGCTTAGCACAAGACAAAAACCTGCACTGATTTTGTATGCTCACAGCAAAACCTGCACTGACTTATATGTATTTCTACAGAGACATGCACCGACTATATGCAAGCACAATGCAGACGTGCACCGACCCTATCGACGACAAAGGCCGATATGCATCGACCTTAGATACGCATGACACAGTCTGCACTGACCTTATACGTCCTTCTACGAAAACATGCACCGATCTTGTATGGAGTCATACAAGATGTGCGCCGACCTTAAATACAGAAAGATAAAATGTGCACTGACCTTCTTAGAACGAAGCAAGAAGGTGCATTGACCTCATATGCAGGTGACACAAACATGCACCGACCTGGCACTAGCTTGCCATGTAGTTTGCATCGAGCTTTATTATGAACACATCCTATCATGCACCGACCTTAGTATGCAATGCAAGTGCGTGAAGCTATAAAATGCTAATCAGTGTTGAAAGTCATAATTGATCAAAATCTAAGGTTTAAAAAATAAAATGAATAGTTGCCGATCATCAAATCAAATAGGAAATTAACTTTAGTGAATTAAGTCAGAGGAGACATTACATGAAATGTATTGTACCACACAAACTCCCACAACAGCGTCATCACAGCAATCTTCCATAGGCGGCAAGAAATCTCGTGGAAGGGTTATGCATATGCCTCATGCTCAGGCGGTTGCATCACAACTCGTGGAAGTTACTATTATGATTTATGGTCAAGCCGCGCGTGTTTTATCTGATTTTGGTGCTTCATACTCCTTTATTTTTGAGCACTTTGTTGCTTGCATTGAGGAGCCGACTTCAGAATTATCTTGTGAGTTGATTGTGGAATTGCCTATGGGAGAAATTATGTTTACTCCCTTCTGTCTTGATAAGGCCCCAGTGGTAATTGGGAATCAGCAGTTGCCTGCTAGATTGTATGCCTTGTAGTTGGTAGACTTCGATGTCATTCTGGGCATGGATTGGCTAGAGGATTATGGAGCAGTGGTTGATTGCAAAGCTAAGAAGATTTACTTTCATCCATCTGAGGGAGCAGCATTCTATTTTCAAGGTATTCGATCTCGTTCTTCTCACTTACTTATTTCTGCTATTCAAGCACGTAGGCTACTTGATGCTGGTTACGAGGGATTTCTTGCTTCAGTGGTTGTTGTTGAGACACCACGACTGGACATTCATGATATTCTAGTAGTTTGTGAATTTTTTGATGTTTTCCCTGATGAGTTACCAGGCTTACCCCCTCAACGAGAAATTGAATTTACGATCGAAGTAATTCTAGGTACGGTGCCTTTGTCAAAAGCACCCTACCGAATGGCTCTTGCAGAACTCAAGGAATTGAGGACACAATTGCAAGAATTGCTGGAAAAAGTCTATATTCGTCCTAGTTTCTCCCCGTGGATGTGAGCGACGTCACGCGGTTCGGGGTGCGAAGAGGACGCGGAGCGCGCGGGCTCCTTCTTTTTGTTTGCTGCAGCACAGAAATAAGAGAAAAGAGAAGGGGCCACCACAGGAGATTGTTCCGGTGGGGCGAGCGGGACAAATGTAATATAGCAAGATATGGGGGTTAAACGGCCATAGCGGGAAGTGACTCGCCGCGACCTCGGGGGGACGGGAATGGTGCAGAAATTAAATAACAAGAATTGAAACGGCCATTGGGGAAGTGACTCGCCGCGGCCTCAAGAATACGAGCAGGTAAGAATACAACAGAATATAAGGAGAATATAAAGAGCGGGAATTTAAGTGGCCATTAGGGAAGTGACTCACCGCGGCCTCGAGAACATGAATAGATAAGAATATAATATATAAGAACGGAAATTTAAACGGCCATTGGGGAAGTGACTCGCCGCGGCCTCGAGAATATGAATAGATAGGAATATAACATATAAGAACGGGAATTTAAACGGCCATTGGGGAAGTGACTCGCCGCGGCCTCGAGAATATGCGCAGAATACAACAGAATATAAAGAGAGTACAAGAACGGGAATTTAAACGGCCATTGGGGAAGTGACTCGCCGCGGCCTCGAGAACAAGATGTGATCGCCAGGGGCCGAAAGACCCCAAAATAAAGAAAGTGATCGCGCCTACCTCAAGAGCGGGAGATGGCGGGTTGCTTCTTCCTCCCCCTTCGGCCGGCCGACGGAGAGGGCTTTTCTTGGGTACCCTTACAAAATAACGACAAACAAGTAACGAGTGGATTAGAAAGATGAAGGTGTAGTATTCAAATCCTTGCGATAAAAATAACGAAATGATGGCAAGACACACACCTGGTTGGTGTTGTCTTTTAAACCCCTCTCGGACTCGAGTAGGAGGAAAATGAGATGATGGATGCAAGAAGTATATAAGAAGAGGCGCCCTTATAAAGGGGGATAGATGATGCGAGATGATGAATGCAAAAGAACTAAGAAGAAAAGGAAAGGATTGGCTTATTGGATGTGCCGATGGTGAAATCCGGCGGAGCTCCGGCAGCGTAGGGATGGCGTGGAAGCGCGGTGGATGAAGACGACCTTCCTCTCGCGAGCGTGGGCACCCGAGAAGCCGGCAGAACCTCCACCTACAAAAGACCCCACGGGTTAGAAAATGACTCCGGTAGCCTCTGGGCTCCGGCAGCCTATCGAATCTCTTCGAAGCTCCCCCAGAACTGAGGGGGTGGGCCTCTATTTATAGGGCTCCGGAGGCTGGAGGCGTCCAGGACCCTGGACACCTCCATCAGGGCCGAATTAATAATTTATTCTATTTTTATTAATTTTTTCGGAATATTTTTGTGGAGGCGTCTAGGGCTCCGGACGCCCCTAACAGGTCCACCGAACACCACCGACGGCCGCACGCGGTTTGACACAACGCGTGGTTTTGTGAGCGGCGCCTCGTGATTTTGAAATGGGCGCGTCCAGCGGGCTGGACGTCTCCATAATTTGGCTTTTTTCACACACGACAAACCGTCGTTCGGTGGGCGGCGCCCGTAAGGGAGTTGATGGAGGCGTCTAGGGGCCTGGACGCCTCCATAAATATATTATTTTTATTTTTATTTTATCTTTTTATGCCAAAGCTGTCATTATATATTTTTTATTTTTATTTTTATGGAGGCGTCCAGGGGCCTGGACGCCTCCATTAATATATCATTTTTTTTTATTTTTATGCCAACTGGCATATATATATATATATATATTATATTTGTTGTTATGGAGGCGTCCAGGGGCCTGGACGCCTCCATTAATATATTATTTTTTATTTGTGTTTTGGGTTTTGAAAAATAAAAATTAAATTAAATTAAAAGAATGGGGGCGTCCAGGGGCCTGGACGCCCCCATCAAGACCCACCCGGGTCCTCAGACAAGCGTTGGCGGCCGCCCGGCAGACACCCTTCTTGGTTCCGGAACCTCCTGATGCGTCTGACTGGTGTTGATGCCATCCGAATGCCGTGACGAGACAATTCCGGATGCCGAAAAGGGCGGAAGAAGACTCAAGAAAAGGAAGCACTCGAGCGATTCAAAATGCGTAAGCCGTTGCGGGGCGTTGTATAGTAATATGAGACTTTCTCGGGAGACGTCAGGAATGGCGTGTCTACAACTACCCCGCCTTGGCGTCTACTTTGCAAGGGAGCGACACGTAGTGGAATGGTATCGAAATGGAGTGAAATGAAGTGGGAGCGGAGTGATAAGTTGATGCCAAGGTGTGATGAGACGCGCTTCTGACGTACTGTTTGGAATTTTTCGTGAAGTTTCAATGAGGCGACCGGGAAGGAGGTCTTTCAAGTCTTGACGGTTGCTTGGACGGAGATCAAATAAAGGAGGGTGAAATGTGCACTCAGGCACGAAAAATAAAGGAGACCAACTTCTCGGTGTGGAAGTACCTGGGTCATAAACCTGTAGGTTTCACCTTTGGGAGCGGTTACCATCCAATGTGGAAGTGCTACAGCCAAGGTGGGTCAAACAAGGTAAAAAGGAATATCTGAGGGTCTGTCCAAACAAGGGTCTCCTTTCAGAAGAGCAACGTAGGGCCATTTCAAGGAAACTCAGTATTTCATTCGGAGTGGAATATCTCATATTTGTAGGAATTGAAGTACAACGGCCTTTGTAATCGAATCACTTGAATGATCTTCCGCAATAAATAAAAATCCTATATGAATGCATGCTGGGTTAAAATAAAAATTTAAAACAAACTAAAATAGAAAACAGCCAAGGATAATATTGTCAACTTGTTAAGAACGGGTCAAGATACAGATCCGGTGAGCCGACACTGGGCTGGGCCCCATTTATCCGCGCACCAACTCACTGAATGGAACCGTCGTCCCCATGCTACCACAAGTTAATGGCCTATCCGTACAACCCAAATTCTTCCGGGATCATCACTGTTTTTGTTGAAGGGGAACTCAAATCCCAGATTTGTTCGGGTCGCAAGGTCCTTGACATGTTCTAATAGCGTAGGTATCGTATACTATGATGCATGACATGGTGGGACCAACCATTGAAAGGTGGGACAGGAGACAGGACAAAGACGTCCGTTAGTAAAACCTGCACAGACTAGCAAATGTTAGCAACATCAGAATGTAGCAGAATCACAGCAGAATCGCACCACAGTACAAAGGAGATCCAGGCAAAATCTTGACAATGACCACTGATGTGACATGTTCCGTCCTGTAGCGATCTTCCCTTCCTATAAGAACTCCCCTTAGGCTAGTTCATTCAAATGCACCAAGGTGGGTTTTGGAAGCTCAGGAGAGGAAAGAGAGGAGAATCTAGAGATTTTCAGGATGGAAGGGGAGTCTTCCCGCGTTATGAAGAGGAGCAGGCCTAGCAGCGAGATCAGGCGACTCTCCGACCTCGAGGGTCATTTGAGTGGGACGATCATGTCGCATATGGTAAGCTGATTCATTTCAAATTTCTCCACGTGAACCTTCCTCTTACTACCTTCCTTTCTTCTTTTTTCTTTTCTCTTCCAGTCATATCCACTCTTCCCAGGCCCGAGGAAGTTTTCCAAACTACCATGGCTTTCAAAGCTAACTTCCAACATCTCCATCGGCATGAGGGCCATACTCTCGAAATGGCATCTGCAGGGGCTACTTATTCACGCCAAACACTATGAGAAGATTCGTATGGACTGGGCGGCTATGGGCGCACTAGTGGAGATCTGGCATCCCCAGACCCACACTTTTATCTTCCCGACCTTCGAGGTGACCATCCTCCTCGAGGAGGTGGAACTTCTACTCGGATTGAAGAAATTCAAGAGTGACGGGAAGGTGAAGGCTATGCGGATGCTGACACGGGGGACTTCCGAAAGCGTCCTTGGAAGCTTCATGCCGCCCGACGCAGCCAGAAAGGTCCGTACTCAAAAGGGGATCGATCTCCAAAAGCTTGCGGAGTGGGTCATGGACGCCCTGAGAGGGTCACCAGACGATGACTATTTGGAGGGAATCATGAAGGGGTTCACCATTTGTCTGGCGGGTGCTCTCTTGTTTCCTTATACCGACAACATGGTGGAGGAAGACCAACTGAGTGCTATCTGCGGGATCTGGCGTGAAAAGAGGGTGGGACCCGCTGTCCTCGCCTACCTATATAGTGGCCTTACTACCTCGAGCATGGGTAAGCCTCCTTTTGGTTGCGCACTTATCCTGAGTTGCTGGCTGGATTTTCATTTCAAGTTTGATCACCGTGAGGGAATGCCAACCGCTTCGAAGCTCTTCCAACAAAGCCCTCTTCATCACATAGCCGACGTGTTAGGGTTCGGTGGTACTGTAGTGAACCGTGTTCCGTGGCTGAAGAAACGTGAAGACTGGCGGTCTCACTTCCGCACCGTCACACAAGGCTTCTTTACTTGCGCACCGGCATGTTTGCTTTCGCTTGATCTCCTCATGAGGCCTTCCCCCGAAGTTGATCTTCAATTGATCGGCTCGACTGAGTTTGTCCTTTATAACGCGCATCGATGCTGCCTCAGGTCGGCATTCCACGCCATTCGTTCCCACTATCGACTGGCATCGTTCCTTTGAAGAAGAGAGAGTTGGGTACTGAAGCGGATGCGAAGGAAGCGAAGGCCGTCAAAGCACCCTGGAAGACAAGTGTCGCGGGAAAGGCCTTAGCGCACGTGGGGGAAGAATGTGAGCTGTGGAGGGCTTATGTAACCGGACTGGTGAAGTTAAGGCCTAAGGCGCGTAAGCCCCTGATGTAGTTCATTCTGCTTTTCTGATGGAATAAAATCTGGCATTTGGCAGTTTTGGACCAGTTCCGTTAATTATTATTATCTTTTTTGTGGTTTTTCTTTTTCTTTGTGTTTTTTTTCTTTTGTTTGGATTATATACATACTCTTGTCTTTTTTTACTTTTATTATATATTTTTTTTTTGAAATTTTTATTATGGGGGCGTCCAGGGGCCTGGACGCCCCTAATTTTTTATTTTTGATTTTTTAAAGTTTTTTTGTTTTGGGGGCGTCCAGGGTCCTAGACGCCCCTAATTTTTATTTTTTATTTTTTTTGATTTTTTTTTGGGGCGTCCAGGCGCCTGGACGCCCCTAAAATTTTGAATTTTGAAAAAAAATAAAAAAAGTGGGGGCGTCCAGGCGCCTGGACGCCCCAATTAAAGTGGATTCTATATATATGGGGGGGCCTCACCCCCTGCTCACTTGTACTATTCATTCTGACGACCCAGTCACCCCAGACGACCCATTCTTAGTCCCAATGGACCGAGGAGGATCGAGCCAGGGTCCAGAGAAGCGGAAACGACAGGCTCGTCGTCCGAGGAGGCTGAGGGATGATGCCGAGGCGGCCGCAGCAGAGGAGATTACTGCGGAGGAGGGGATGGAGGTGCCTCTTCTGGCCGCGGAGGCCGCTGCGGGCGTTGGTGACGTGGGAGAGGACGATCACGACCTGGTAAGCCCTTCGGAACTCTCACTCTGTGGTTCAATAGGCTAAACGGACGGGCGAGAGGCTGTGAGAGAAGGCCGGGGAGTGAGGGAAAGGAGGCGTCCAGGGCCCTGGACGCCTCCACATTTTCTTTTTCTTTTTGTTTATTTATTTATTTACGTAAATAATAAAATAGGATTAAAAATAAGGAGACGTCCAGAACCTGGGACGCCTTCATAATAATATATATATTGTTAATATATTTTTTTGTTTTGGGTTTTTCTATAAAGAAAATAAGGAAAAAGAGAGGAGGCGTCCAATGTGCTGGACGCCTCCATAAAAAACCTAAAATGTTTTAAAGATAAGATAGCATAAAATAAATATATAGTGTTATTGCTTAATATTATTCATGATGCTGATGTATTTTTTATTGGTTTTGTGGTGTGCAGGGTGTGATGAAAGGACGGATCAGCTGGTCCCTAGTGGTGGCAGCATACCATGGGCTGCCGGACTTCTAGAGGGCGCGTGTGGACGCCATGGGCTTTGGAGCTTTCCTTAGGATCGAGCCCTTCCGGCTCGACCTTCCTCTTATCAAGGCATTGAGGGAGCGGTGGCACGCGCCGAGCCAGGCATTTCTGATGCCCTGGGGGCACATGGTGCCGACACTAGAGGACGTGGCTCGGATCACTGGGTTACGAGTTGACGGAGAGGCGGTCAGCGGGGTCACCTACCCCGACTACCGAGAGAGTGCCCTGGACCTGCTGTGGTTAGAGACGAGCGTGACCGACAGGGACAGCAGGGTAGTCAGCCGAGTGGAGATCATGGAGGCGCTCGGATTCGTCGACCCGCGCCAGCGGGTCAGCGAGACTGGAGCGGAGTTTCTGGCATGACTGGAGGGAGATGCCCGTGCAGCTTTCACCCAGGACCCGAGCGAGCGGGAGCTGGTGGATCTAGACCTTCGGAGGTTTCTTTTCTTCTTCCTGGGCCGCCTTCTGCTGGGGACGAAGGGGGATGGCATCCACTGCCGCTTCCTCGAGATTATGGCGGACCTTGATAGAGTGGGGCACTACGCGTGGGGGGCGGCTCTGCTTGCCCATTTGATTGCTGATCTCTCCCACACTTCGGAGAAGGAGACGACAGTCAGTGGCTTCGCACCTTTTCTTCAGGTAAACATTTTATTTATGCATTCCCACAGTTAAATATGCAATTATTGTACTAATGATGTATGATGGATGCAGGTGTGGAGCTATTACTATTTCCCGATGGGGAAGGCTAGGCATGGGAACAGGAGGGCCGTGCCTCTAGCGCGGCGGTGGAGGTCGGTCGTGGTTGCAGCACCCCACGGCTACCAGCTGGCGTCACTTCGTCGGGAGCTGAGCGAGTATCCCGAGGCCATGGTATGATGCGTATGGTTTTTTGTGTTTTCTTATGTGACTGAATGGCAACTAATATGATGTATGTATGATGATGTAGGTGGTGTGGAGACCCTACCTGGTCATGGGCGACGCTGGCCAGCCTTGGGTTGTAGCGGGTCTTCCTCTTTTCAGGCGGGACGTGTGGGTCCATTGCCTGAACGAGATCGAGCCGCTTCGGCTGAGGCTGGTTATGAGGACGTTGGGGCTAGCCCAGGAGTGGGTTGATGTAGAAGAGCCGGCCCGCATCGGGCGGAAGACCAAGGGGAAGGCGAAGATTGTGGACTGGCGTATGTGCTTCCCAGCACAGTGCCAGGACTGGCAGCAGGGCGGGGTCCCAGTGGTATCCCATGTACAGGACAGTACAGATTACATGAGACGATATCAAGCTACGTACGGGGACCGCCTCTCCTTGGGTGGTATGGCAGGGGTAAGTGAAATGAAACTGCTTCACCCTTCTATATGTATATGCATGTGGCAATAACTTATGTGCAATGCAGGATGCTCGTGACAACATGATTGCCGACCTGCGGGCCCAGCTGGCAGACGCCAGGCGGCAGTTAGTGGCCATCCGACAGGAGTTGGAGATCCTGGTGAGTCTATGCAATGCATTTTTTTTGTGACCTAGATTTTTGATGCTTAGCCTTTGACTGACATTTGCCCCGTGTTTCAGCGGGCCCACCAGACAGCGGCAGCCGGGACGGCTAGTGGAGCGGGTTCAAGCTCGTGGGGCCCTCCTCCGGAGGTTTCTGCCCTCCAGGAGCAGCTGGCGTATGCGGTGGCTCGGGCTGAGGAGGCCGAGCGTGACCGTGAGGCTCGAGTGAGTGCTTGCTTGGCCTTGACCCTCTTCTAGCTGCTTTCCTTCCATCACTGTTCTCTTACGGTGCATGCGTGCTTTGACAGGTGGGCGAAATTCGGGAGGCCCTGGCCCGTGCTGTTCGTGCTGAGCAGGAGCGCGATGCCTGGGTGGCAGAGCGTGATGCCCGGATTGACGAGCTAGAGGAGGAGCGGCGACGGGAGGCTGAGGAGCTTCCTCGCGACGTAGTGGATCTGCGGATCACCCTCGAGCTGTCGAGGAGAGAGGCAATGAGGGAGAGAGAGGAGAGGGAGAGGGATAGGGAGAGCGTGGAGAGAGAAAGGGAGAGGGATAGGGAGACCCTAGAGAGAGAGAGGGAGAAGGATAGGGAGACTCTAGAGAGAGAGAGGGAGAGGGATAGGGAGACCATAGAGAAAGAAAGGGAGTATAGGATGGTGGAGCGATATCGAGATTGGGACGAGAGGAGAGCTCTGGTGGCCCGGGTGTCGGAGCTCCGGCTGAGTCTTGGCACGGCGGAGGGGAGACTCCGGGAGAGTGAGGAGCGGTATCAGAGGGCGAAGGAGCGCGGGGCGTGACTTCGTCAGTCCGGTTCCTTTTCTGTGGGCAACTTTCTAGTTTCTTCGGTCGAGCAGCGTCGCCGCACCTTGGAGGCTGGCATGGTGCCACCTGGAGAGGCGAGCACGGCTTCTCAGGGCTCGCAGAGGTCGCAGAGGCCCCCTAGGGATCCCCGTCAGAGGAGGGAGAAGAGAGATGACCAGGAGGGTGGTGGTGAGAGTTAGAGAGTTATTTGTACATCCCACCGTCCTCACTGTATGATGTACTTTTGACTGTTTATATGAAATGGATTTTGTGTGGTTCCTTTTGTCGTGTGCCCTTTTCCTTCCTGCACTTTCTTTCACACCACGTTGTTCACGCTTCACGGGACTTTGCCCTAGACAGGAGGGAACTACTTTGCATGGAGGCTTTTTTTGTTCCCTTTTTTTCGCTTTCTTTTGGGCGCGTCCAAGCGCGAGGACGCGTCTTAATCCGCAAATTCAAATTTAAAGCAAGGGGTGGCCTTCCTTCTCCGTGCCTTACTCGCAAACGAGCCCGCCTTCCGCCGAAATTTGCTCGCCCGTCTTTCTCTTCTTCCCCTCGATCGATGGAGTTCGACGGTCTGGACCACGGCGAAGGTGGAGAGGTACGCGGGACCCCTCGCCCAAGGAGGGACGCGCCAGAGCACGGAACGGCGTCTATGGAGGAGGAAGGGCCACTTCGGGCCCCCGAGGGACTCGAGGGGCCCGATGTCGCGGAGGGAGGTGAACACGGTCTGGTTGGTGCTTGGTTTTCCCCCTCTTTGATCCATTTTGAGTTTTGAAGCAAGCCGTGCGAGGGGGGAAAGGGTTCGGCGAGTGTTGCACTTAAATGATGGATGCGTCCTAGGCAGGGGACGCGTTCTTTTTGACTGATGTGGGACCCTTTTCTTGGCGCAGGACATGGCGAGGACCCTGGGCCTGGCCGATGAGTGGGCGAGTGCGGACGAGTCAAGCCGCGTTAGGAGGGAGAGTCGCGGTAAGGCAAGGCTGGAGGACTGGCACGTACGTCTCCCTGGACAGCAAGGGAGTGTATTGGTGCAGGACAGCGCCGACTTCCTGCAGCGGCAGAGAGAGAGTTATGCGGGGCTTCCCCAAGCTGGGGACACGCGTGGGGTCGGCGGCTCGCGCGCCCAACTATCAGAGGATAGGCGGCAGCTGGCCGTCGCTCAACATGAGCTGTCGCTCCTGGTAAGTTACGTGCCGCACTTTTATCTTCAGAGTTGGAGTTTCACTGACGGCCGTTGTTTATTTTGTTCCAGCGTGCCCAGCAGACAACGACGGTGGGGATGATTGGTGGCGCATCTTCTAGTTCCTCGGCCCCTTTTCTCGAGATTGCCACCCTCCGGGAGCAACTTGCCGGTGCGGTGGCTCGGGCGACCCGGGCGGAAGAGGAGCGTGATGCCTGGGTGGCGACTGTAACGGAGCTGCGACATTGTGGTGAGGAGAGGCCTTCTCCAGACATCCTGGAGTTAAGGGTTCTTCTGCAAATGATGAGGAGGGAGGCAGAGAGAGAGAAAGCCGAGAGAAGGTCCGAGCGACAACGGGATCTGACCGAGAGGAGGGCCTTGGAGGCCCAAGTGAGGGAGCTCCAGCTGGGCCTTCAGGCCGTCGTGCAGAGGCTAGGAGGGATGGAGACGCGCTACGAGAGAGCGCGAGAGTTCGGGGAGCGACTGCGCCAGTCTGGTCGCTTTGCCGCTAGTGGCTTCTTTACCACGCCAGGGGAGGAGCAGCGAGTCACTGCTGCGGAGTAGGCGCCAAGAGGCGAGGCAGGTGCTGCTGCACGAGGATCCCAGAGGCTTCTGTGGGACCCGCACCTCAGGGGAGAGGAGGGGAGCACCCAGAGAGATGAGTGATGGCGAGGATCGGCGAGCTGGTGGACTCGCCTCCTCTCTATGATTGTAGTGTTTATGACAGCTTATGTAGAATTATGAATGGAGTGATTTGATTTTCTGCTGCTCATTTGTTCTCTTGTGCATTCCTTCTTCCCTACACTTCCTCTCCTTTGCACTGTTCCCATGTGATGGGTCTGCCGAGACTCAACGTCGAGCGGAGAATCGTGTCTTGTTGTGACCATTTTCCACGGGAATCTGCCGTCGAAGTCAATAATGACGGCCCTAGCCCCTTTTCCCGGATGTTGTGTCAAATTTTGCGGACGTCCTCCAAAACATGATAGGGTTTCCCTAGACAACATAGGGGGCTAGTCGTCATATTCTTCGTCCAATCAATCACCATGTGCGAGCAGTGAAGTGACACACGGGACCGCATGGCAGGTTCCTCATTGCGAGGGCTATCATTAACAGGTGATGGAGGCATCTTGGCCCGCACTCCTTCCATTTCTATAAATTCTTGTCCCTTTTATCTTCCCAGGTATATCGAGAGCTAACTCGAGGAGCACAAGTTTTCACGGGAGAGGAGGAGTTTAAAATTCCGAGGGTTGGATGGAGGGCGAATCTTCCCACTCCTCGAAGAGAAGCAGGTCTAGTGATAGTAGTTCCAGGAGGCTTTCAGACCTCGAAGGACACTTTAGCGAAAGGGCCCAATCACAACTCGTAAGCCAAGTTTTCTTGCCCTTTTTTCCATTCTTTTTTCTTCCTTTCTTTCTGACCAAACCTCCTCTCCATTCCCTGCATGCGTAGAGTGTGATGAAATCACAGATCTCATGGGAGTTAGTAGTGGCAGCATACCGAGGTCTCCCAGATTTTTAGAAGGCCAGGCTAGACGTGATGGGTTTTGGCACCTTTCTTCGGATCGAGCCGATCCAGCTCGACCTGGTTCTGATCCAAGTCTTGTGTGAGAGATGGGACCCAGTGAGTCGGGCATTCATGATGCCCTGGGGGCACATGGTGCCCAGCTTGGAGGATGTGGTCCGAATTACGAGTCTCAAGGTGGATGGCGAGGCAGTGACCGGAGTCACTTACGCGGACTACCGAGAAGGTGCCCAGAAGTTACTGGGTTTAGACCTAGATGATCGAAAAAACAGGTCGGTAGCTAGGGCATCCCTCATGGATGCGTTAGGGCTCACCGACACTCGCCGGCGGGACGACGAATCCTCAGAAGAGTTTATGGAAAGAATGGAAATAGGATGCCGTGCCGTGTACTGCACAAATTTCAGCAACTGGGAAAGATGCAACATAGATTTGAGGAGATTTCTCCTCTTCCTTTTGGGAAGATTGGTTCTGAGCTCGAAAGGGGACGGTATCTAATGTCACTTCCTGGAGCTGCTATCAGACCTTGAAAGAGTAGGGTACTATGCCTGGGGAGCCGCCATGCTGGCACACTTGTTTGCAGGCTTGTTCCAAGAAGCGGATCGTGAGATGACTGTGAGTGGTTTCACACCATTCATCCGGGTATTTTTGGTTTTGCTTGTTTTGTATTTTTTTTTTATGTTTTTGCAAGGTACTGATGACCTGTGCCGAGCAGCTATGGAGCTATTATTACCTCCCTATGGGGAGAGCTCAGCATTGGCGACCCGTGATGGTGCCGCTAGCCAGGCGGTGGGAACCCATCATGAGTGCGGCACCTCTAACCTACCAACTGATGGTGCTAAGGCGGGAGCTACAGGAGTTCCCTGCAGCAATGGTAAACTGGAGACCCTACTGAGACATGGTCGATGCCGACTAGCCGTGGGTTCTAGCAAGTCATGCCCGATTCGGACGGGAACTGTGGATGCACTGCCTGAATGAAATTGAGCCGCTTTGGCTACGATTAGTTATGGGGACTTTAGGACTGGCTCAAGAATGGGTGGATTCAGCTGCGCCACCTCGTGTCGGGAGAAAGACGCGGGGACCGGCGACCTGCATTGACTGGCGCGTGTGATTCCCCGAACAGTATGAGGACTGGCAACGGGGTGGCACGATTGTAGAATCACAGGCGCGGGATAGCGAGGACTACTTGTGTCTATATAGGACAATGTACGCAGAGCGGTTCCAACCCCGGGGACTTGTGGAGGTAGGTTTCCCCTTTTTCTCTTTTCTTCTTTCTCATTTTCTTGGTTTTCTGGTGAAAAATGCTGACTCGTAAGGCTGCAGGATGTCCGGGATGCCATGATAGCGAATTTACGAACTCGCTTGGCAGAGATGGAACAACAGTTCGGTAATGCCCGCGGAGCTACGAGCGCCTTGGTAGGTGTACAGTACGTTCCTAATTAAAACCCCAGATTTCAGATGTTGGCTGCTAATTCACGCGGTCGTAGCATGCCCAGATTGGCGCGGCTTCCCCAGCGATGGGAGTAGATGGTGCCTCTTTCATCTTGTGGATTCCCACCTCAGAACTTGACTTGCTTCATGAGCAACTTGCTCACGCCACGCAGTGTGCTGCGGAGGCAGAAGGGATGCTCTCTATACAGGTAAGAGTCTCAGTGTTGAGTTCTCCTTGTTTATGCCTTATCGTGTATCTGAGATGGTACACTCGGCAGGAAAAGGAGACGGTAGAAGCGCTTGGCCAAGCTGCGTAGAAGGAGGCTAGGATAGCAGAACTGGAGAGGGAACTGCGGCGTCATCCTGATGACGACTCCTCTAGGGATGCTGTGGAACTGAGGATCACTCTCCAGTTGGAGAGGGAAGACCGCGAGAGAGAACGTGCAGAGAAAGAAAGAGACGCAGAGAGAGAAAGAGCCAACAGATTGACTGAAAGGGAGGAACGAAGGGCCATGGAGGCCCAACTATTCGAACTCCGAATCAGCCTTGGTCTTGCTGAACAGTGGCTGAGAGATGGTGAGGAGCGCTACCGAAGAGCACGAGAGTGTGGCTTTCGTGTTGGTAGCTTCTCTACTGCTTCTGTAGATCAACGCCGGGATGTGGGAATAGGAAGAGGAGTACAGAGCGGTAGGAGTACCGCTTTTCATAGTTGGGTAGCACCTTTGAGAGCGTTTTGCCCGGAGAGTAGTGGGACGAGTAATGCGGAGAGAGAGGGCGGAACTTGATGTAAATTTTTTGGTTTTTTGGAATAAAATACAAGGTTTGGTTTGTTTGGTTTTCACCTTTGCTTCTGTTGCCTGGATCCCTGCACACATCACTGAAACAAACAAATCAGAATTTCTGTTCTGAGTTGGCCCCTTGCTCAATAAGCAAATGGTCACTGTGACTGTCCTTGATAACTGGTCAAGGGGCCAAGTCTTTATTTAACGAAGGCAAGGAAAAGATGCGGTGATGATAAATGCGACAGGCAAGCACAAGAATGCAAGCGGTATTAAAAGCGAGATGCTGCACGCAAATGCAATCATGCAAAATTGATTTTCTTTCTTTTTATATTTGGCATTTTTTTTTGTTTTATCATAAAAAGATTTTTTTTGTTTGCAAATATGTACATTTTCTCTTGTCTATTTTTTGTTGCTTTTATCATTTCAATTTTTTTGTTGCTAACGCCTGGCAAACACCCAAATGGCACCTAACCTACGTGAGACAGGGGTTTCTTACAAACCTCCCAGGTATCCTAAGTGCACATCTAGGTTGATTTGGGCCTCTAGACCCCTCGAATGATGATCCCGCCGGCTAAGACTTACCCTGATGACAATACCGTCATGCCATGCTTAGGCTCCCAGTCGCTTCCGACCACAAGGATTCACCCAAAAGGTGTTTGAGGTAAATGATTTGCCCGACCCGGGTCTGTTTCCTCACAACTCTAGATGGTATAGGATAGACCACCCTGGAACCCTAACGACCAACCGCGCGACGCTGACCCGGAATCAGACGCCGTCGCACCCATAGGTGACGCGCTTGCATTGGCCTAAGCCCGAGGTTAAACAAGAAGACATCAAGGTGGTAAACAGGGGTCTTGACCAGCCAGAAATACGGAGACTCCTTCGCAGCGATAGCTTTTGCTTTTCAAAGTAGGCAACCATATGTGTATATTAAAATAAGGTCGCAGACCCTGGGGAGTTTTCACCTTTCAGAAACTCCATCAAACCTTCATCTTTAGAGGAAGAAGGAAGAGCGTGGGGGATAAACCTCCTGAGAGGATCGGCAAAACCGTTAACCCGGCGAGCGAATAAGGGCCCATTAACTCTTTCCTTTCGGACAACTTCGGACCAAATCTCGAGCATTTACATTCCACGGCCCCTTTTGTGGATTCAGACTTTTACTTTGAGGGGTTCCGTTTATCGCAACAGGCACGGTCACGACCAGGCTTTTCTCTTGATTTTGATTTTGTATTTCTTTTTGTGAGGGAGATATAGTCGTTTGACGTTTGTGGGCTCCCTTTTTGTATGCCTGCGGGGACACTGCCCTCTTCTCATGCTCTGATCGATGCTCGAGGAAATGGATCCTACTCTTGCCTTTGGGGTTTGAGTTTTGGTTTGCCATGCTCATCATTTTAAGGGCGCCGACTGTCTCATTTGGTTGAAGAGAAAAGAATAAAGATTACAGCTTCCGGAGATCTTCTGGGTGACGCTCCACCGTAGGTGATGCTACCGACTTTTTTTGAATAAAATACATAAGTGAGCACATGTTAGCTTCCTTCGAGCGAGCATAGGCCGACGTGGCGGGACAGGGATCTCCACGGTTCTGGCAAACCAAGACCCGGTGACTACCAAGCCTTAATGGGCCCTATCCTAACATGAAGGTTAGATGCAGGAACTTAACTACATGGTGACTGCCAGGCATCGACATTTTGAATTTTCCATATTTTTAGTGGTTTTCGGTATTTCTTTGTTTTTGATGTTTTTATCTTTTCATCATTTTTTTGTTTGTGCTAAGGGTAGTATTTCTTAAGATAAAGCCCATTCCAAGGGTGAGATAACTCGGTCCCTTCGGCGTTGACTAGCTTGTAGGCGTTGCCAGGGTACACGGCTTGAATTACAAATGGTCCTTCCCAATTGGGTTGGAGCTTAGAACGCGGACCTCCAGGTTTGACAAAAATTCTTTTTACGACCATCTCACCGACTTTGAATTTTCTCTCAACGACTTTCTTTTGCTAAAAGCGAGCGAGTCTATTTTGATACACACGCGCGTGTTCGGCAGCGGCCAGCCGTTTCTCATCCAAGAGTTCCAACTGGGCGAGGAGTGAATTACGACGATCGTCGAGGGGAAATTCCTCGTCCAATTGTACCCTGAGAGAAGGGATCAGAGTCTCGTACGGGACTACCGCTTCCATACCATAAGTAAGGGCAAATGGAGTCTGCCGGTGGGGGTACGGATTGAAGTGCGATAGGCCCATAGAGCTTCGATAAGCTTTTCTGGCCAGTCTGAAAACTTACTAGACTCGCAGGTTTTTTTGATGATTTTGAGCAATGTTTTATTGGTGGCCTCCGCTTGGCCGTTACCTTGTGGGTAATAAGGCGATGAATGATGCAATGCAATTGCGTACCTTTTGCAGAGGTCCTGTAGGTCCTGAGAAATGAACTGTGGCCCATTGTCAGTGATGATTGTGCTTGGGACGCCGAATCTGGCGAGGATATTTTTCATGATGAACTTGTAGACTGTTGACGCCTTGATTTTCGCATAAGCTTCAGCTTCGGCCCATTTGGTGAAGTATTCCGTCGCAGTAAGGATGAAAGATTTCTGCTTGGTGAGGGAATTGGGATCACCTAGGGGACCAATGATGTCGAATGCCCACATGGAGAAAGGCCACGGGGAAGATATTGGATGAAGTGAGGAAGATGGTGAATGGATTTTATCGGCGTGAAGTTGACACTTGACACACCTACGGACATAGACAGCACAATCTTCTTCGATAGTGGGCCAATAAAAGCCTTGGCGAATGATCTTCTTGGCGAGCATCTGACTATTCACGTGGCCACCGCACACGCCCGAGTGCGTCTCCTCTACACATTTCCAAACCTCATCGTCACCAAGACATCTTAACAGAATACCAGTAAGGCTCCTCCTATAGAGTAGACCTCCAACCAAAGTATATTTCTGAGCCACCCTTCTTATGACTTTCTTGTCCTCTGTGGTGGCCCCTTCAGGATAAGACTGATCTTGGCAGTATTTGACAATTTCATAGAACCATGGTTTCTCTTCATCAGCCAGTTCTTCTTCAACCTCTGCCAACATGATCTCCCTCTTCTCAAGGATATCTTCCTGCAGGATCTTTCTTGCTATCCTGTCTTTGATATTTACGTAGGAAGCATCATCGATTGCAGGGGCGTGAAGTTTGTAGATGGAAATGGACTTAAACCATCTTCCTAGAGGGAACCTTATGGATGATGCCAACGAGGCGAGGGCATCAGCGAGAATATTCTGATGACGAGGGACATGAACAAAGATCAGTTTGGCGAACAGTTTGGCAAAGGCAGCAGTGAGTTCTTGGTATGGCTTGAGTTTGGGATCGCGAGTGTGATATTTAGTGAGCACCTGGCGAAGGATGAGTTGACTATCACCTACGACTCGCAACTCAGTGATACGAAAAGAATGAGCGAGTTCTAGGCCAGCTAGAAGAGCTTCATATTCGGCTATATTGTTGGTGACTGGAAATTTGAGTTGGTATGCCAATGGGAATGTGAGGCCTTCAGGCGACAGGAGGGCGACGCCGATTCCTCTCCCTTGAGAATTCAGAGCTCCATCAAAATATAGCGTCCACGTTGGCTCATCTGATTGGTTGACGGACATTAGTTCCTCATCTGGAAACTCTGATTGGACGGGATCGAACTTGGGAAGAGGATGGTGAGCGAGATGCTCGGCTATGACATAGCCTTTAATCACCTTTTGCTGGGTGTAGGTGATGTCGAACTGAGAGAGAAAACTTTGCCAGCGTGCTAGCCTATCCGTAAGGACGGCTTTCTCCAGAAGGAATTTGATAGGATTCATTCGAGCAATCAAGTGGACCTCATGAGCCAAGAAGTAGTGCTTCAACTTCTGCACTACCCAAACGAGGGCAGCACAGGTTTTCTCCATGACGGTGTACTTCTGCTCACAGGGATTGAGAAGTTGGACAAGTAATAGGTTGCCCGTTCCTTGCCTTCTTCATCAGCTTGTGCGAGGACGGCTCCCACGGAGTCATCCAAGACTGAGACGTAAAGGATCAGAGGTTTTTCTGATTTGGGTGGAATGAGAACGGGTGGACTAGCCAGATATTCCTTCAACCCTTCAAAAGCTTTTTGACATTTAGAATTCTAGTGGAATTCTACTCCTGGCTTGGTCAACTCGTAGAGAGGTCTACACCTTTGTGAATGTTGAGACACAAACCGACGAATAAACTGCAACCTCCCGATTAAACCTCGGACTTCCCTCAAATTCTTGGGAGGCGGCATATCCCTGATAGCCTTAGCTTTGTCGGGATCTATCTCGATCCCTCTTTTGCTCACAATGAACCCCAGCAATTTACCTGACGACACACCAAACACACACTTCTTCGGGTTCATTTTCAGTTGGAACTCCCTTGACCTCTGCAAGACCTTAGCCAAAACTCTGGATGTTCCATCCTGGTCCTTGATTTTACCAATAAGTCATCCACATACACTTCCAGATATATGTGCATCATGTCATGAAATATGGCCATCATCACTCTTTGGTAAGTAGCTCCAGCATTCTTTAATCCGAACGGCATGACCACGTAACAATATGTTCCCCAAGGGGTAGTGAATGACGTCTTTTCCTGATCCTCTTCTGCCAAACGAATTTGATTGTATCCTGAAAATCCATCCATGAATGAGAGGGTTTCGTAGCCTGCCGTGTTATCAATCAACACATCAATGTGAGGTAAGGGAAAATCGTCTTTTGGACACGCGCGGTTAAGGTCCCGGAAGTCGATACAAATCCTGACTTTCCCATCTTTCTTCATGACCGGGACAATGTTCGCCACCCATTGAGGATAAAGAACGACTCTAATGAACCTGGCTTTGTGGAGCTTATCGACCTCTTCTTTCATTTTCAAAGCCATTTGAGGGTGGAAACGCCTTAACCTTTGTTTTACCGAGACGGACCCTGGTTTTAGGGTTAAACGGTGTTCGACCAAGGTTGAATCCAGACCCGGCATATCCTCGTAGCTCCATGCGAACGTGTCCTTATATTCCTTGAGAACCTCAATTAATGCCTCTTCTTCAGAGGGTGGTAGGTTGTCACTTATGAGGATGATCCTAGGGTCTTCCTCAGTTCCCAAGTTGACTTCTTTGGTGGATTCTTCTACGGCGGTTGACGGCTCGTCGAATCTCCTCATTCCACTTGCGTATGCGCCCGCCGCATCCTCATATTCTTCACCCTCATCTTCAGTGGGGCATTCTTCATTCGTGATCTCGTAGACTCCATACCCTTCATCAAATGCACAGTCGCCCTCACATTCTATTTCTGGTAGCCGGATGGGATTTTCTAGCAACTGGGGGATGGCAAGGAGGGCTTGACACCTGGCGGCTAAATCCAGAAGGAATCGACGAGGGATCTGCCTACCCTTGGATTTCTTCCTAGGTACTACCCTTGGCCTATCATTCCTAGATTGACTGACAATATTTACAGAAGAAGAGGAAGACGAAGAGGATGGTGTAGAATGTACAGGAGAAGACCCCTCAGAGGAGGGGTAGAAAAGGTCGCTCATCGGACCTTGGACGGGTGGTCCGCAAGGCGGTACGCACCCGTGGGAGATGTAGGAGGTTTCCTCAACGAAGATGTGTTGTTGGGGAGTTTGAAAATTGACGTTTTTTTTTCATTTTCATTTTTAATGACAAAGCAGTGAAAAGAGATTGGAGGAGAGAGAAAAGTGGTTATGGCTAGAGGATTGTGAGGCTCATAGAGCAGATCATGGTTGAAGACCTGGCGCGGGTTGAAAAGCCCGCGTAGGTATGTAAACAGAGAAGGGGATCTGGGAAGATCATCAGACAATTGTCTGGCCCAGGAAGAAGATATCAGCAAAGGCTGAGACGAGTGGATGGAGAAGATGGCGGCTAATGAGCCGTCGACGGCAATGTTGAGGACGGATGAAGATCCGTCGATGACAGAGTCCTTCTGGCGAGGACGAGGATAGTTTGGAACCTTGGCAAGAGTGGTAATATTCTCTGGTATTCCGGAGATCAATGGTGGTCCTTCAGGCTGCGGAGACGAGAACATCCTTTCCAGTGCAACGGAAATGTCCCGTATGTCGAACCATTTGTTCCACTCGCATTCCGGATCTTTGATCTTGCCTCTTTTGGTGATCCTCGGACATTTTTCAGCCAAATATACAGCATGTGATCCCCCATATGCTTCTCGTGGGTAATCTCCCATCTGAACAACGGGCCCTCTGTTGAAGTGGTTTGATAGAGTCCATGTGAGGGGCTTCCAATCCGCCCTGAACGGTCCTTTGAAGCCTAGGCCAAACCTACGGTTCGGCCTAATTTCCTTTGGCGGTTTGAGCATACCCTGTAATTGTGCGCCCAGACCTTTACCCTGTTGATAGCCGATGTTCCTCATAATCTCCCAACCTTTGGAGTGAAAAGGGAGACATGATGTTGCGGTTGTCCTGACCGGCTCCTTTGGTGCTAGTGGAACGTGAGATGAATCACGTACATCCAGTAGTGACAATATGGGCCGATGAGACGGCCAAACAGAGGGCAGAGAGGTGTTGATAGCATCCACTGTGTGAAGGACAGGTGTACTGACCACTTTAATAATTCTCCCATTGTAAGGAAACTTCATGCACTGATGGTTGGTGGAAGGCACAGCGTCCATGGCTTCGATGTAAGGGCGACCCAGTATAGCCTTGAATGTGGGGTCCATGTCGAGGACATGGAATTCCGTGGGAATTGACATGGGGCCTAGTTCTGCCTTCAGAATAATCATCCCCTGCGGCGGCCTTTTGCTATTGTCATAGGCCGTGACCGTGATCGAGGAAGGTCTTATTTGTTCCTCGTCGATCCCACACAACTGAAGAGTGCTCATGGAGATCACATTTATGGACGCACCCGTGTCCACAAGACACGGGTTTATGGATACCCCATTGATTTTTATTGAAATGCACAATGCATATTTCCGAGCTTCCTTGGGAGCGAGCTCGTAGTTGTGGAACATGATGGCCGGTTGTGTGTCTGTTGGGGTCAGGACGGTCGAAATCTTCTCCACGGGGAGGTCTTCATTAACCATGACTCTTTGAAGGTACTCCATTAAGGCTGCCTGGTGGGATGTGGATCTTTGAAGAAGCTCCAGGATGGAGATCCGAGCAGGCGTCTTGTCCAAATGTTTTAATAGATCATACTGTGTTCCAGGGATAGCTCTTTCTGGTTGTTCTCCATCATCCTTCTCTGGCTGAGATTGCTCAAGATTCTGACTGTTGTGGGGGAAAACCCTGTGGAAAATCCTTCCACTCCGGAGCACCATTGCCTGCGGCTTTTGTACCTCTGTGGGGGTAGCAGTGGGTTTTAACAGAGGTTTGAGGGGTAGTGGTGGAGGAATGGTCGATGAAGCAGGGGTGATGACGGGAGCAGGGATTCTGATGAGGGGTTTGTTAGGTGGAGGCATGGTGAGGTAGAGGGGATATCGCGCGGATTATGAAGGATAAGGGGTCTGGAAGGTGGAGGTGGAGACGAAGTAGAAGTGGGTAGGGCTTGAAGTGGGCAATGATTTTGAGGTGGGCGATGAGTAATGAGTGGTTTTGAAGGCATTAGTGGTGATACGGTGGAGAAAGACGGGGTTATGTATGGTTGACGGATGATAAGGGGTTTAGAAGGCGTAGGGGTAAATGTGGTAGAGGTGGATGGTAAAGTGGGGGAGTGAGAGAAGATGAGAGGGTGTGAAGGCGTAGTGGAGAGTGTCGGTTGATAGGAGATCGGGGTACGGATGAGGGGGCGTAATGGTAGTGGAAATGGTGAAGGCGATACTGACGCGGGTTGATGAGAGAGAGGTGCTACCCGGGCAAGGCGAGGGGGTTGCATGACGATGGGGTTGGAGGAAGAAAGAATAGAGGTACTTTCCTGGTGCCACACCTGCTCTCTCCCGACTTCCGGGAAGGAGGAGATGGGGTTAACCTGATGATTGGGCTGTTGGTGCTCCGGTAATGGATTCTGGATTATGCCCATGTCGGGCTGTTGTTGTGGGGCCTGCTGAGGCTGTTGTTGTTGTTGTGGTTGCTGCTGCTGCTGCTGTTGTAACTGCTGCTGTGGCCTATGAGGAGGTCTCCTAGCCTTAAGAGCGGCGACGTATCGTCTCATTTCATCCCAATCTATTTGATGTTCATCATTCATATCGTGGATGTAATCTTTGAAATGGAAGCAGTAATCTACTGTGTGTCCTGGCTGCCTGTGGTAGACGCAGTATTTGGAGGTATCAACATTTGGGGGCCACACGGGCCTTTCTCTGGGTAGGGCGAGTTGGTTTGATGCCATGAGGGCATTAAAAATGTCTGCTAAGGTTTCTGGCAATGGTGGATAGTAGGCTCTCTTGGGACCGAGCGGCCTCCTTTGTTGCTGTTGGGGACCATAGTTCCCCGGGGGTGGAACTTGGTTGTACTGAAGCGGTGGTTGTTGTTGCTGAGGTTGTGGTTGTTGTTGCTGGGGTTGACGTAATGGAGGCATATTATCCTGGGGTGGATTATTTTGGGGTGGAGGACGAAGAGGGAAAGGACCTGGTTGGAGGGGAAGTCGGGGCATTTGTGGAGGCCTTGGGTTGACCGCATAGTTGGCATTGTTGACCGCACCCACTTGCTCATTTGTCACGACCCCTTCTGTGGCTCCGCCCGGGACACCAGCGCCTGTCTTTCTGACCACTTTGGGCTTCGACGACTCAAACATGTTCATAATGGGGGAGTCTTTTAACTGGGTTTGGATGTATCGGGCCCTTTCATAGAGTTCCTCCATTGTAGTAAGTTTATTCATGGCCAGGACGTGTCTGAACTGTGGGGTTGCATTAGACACAATCATCTTCACTTGTTCGGGCTCAGAGAGGGTATCCCTTATTCTTTCCGCCAGAGACCTCCATCTATCAGCATAGCGGACAAAATCCTCATCGGGCTTCATCTTTTCGGCCACTAGGTCGGTAATGGAGAGTGAGGGACCGACCCTATCCCTATATTTCTGCAAGAACCTTCTCTGGACTATTTCAAAATTCTCGGCCTCGCGGGGCTCCAAGGAATAGAACCACTCAAGCGCGGGACCATCCAATGATCTCCGAAAGAGGTATGCCAGGGACCTCTGATCGTTTTGCCAATAGGAGGATTCATACATGAAATCCTTGAGGTGAATGAAGGGGTTGCCGGTACCATTGTATCTGCGGTACGTGGGCATTTCGGAGGGAGGAAGATGAATGACGGGAAGGATTGGCAAAGCAACCTCCGGGGTGGCTTTCACGTCCACCATCCTTCTCAGATTTTGAAACTGCTCGTCCATGCGATTGAACCTATTGAGGAGCGATTGGGCGAGCTCCTCTGGAGGTGAAGGTGGCACTTGCCACTGGGGGAGAAACTGTCTCCCGGAGACTTGAGGGGGGAACCCGGAATGAGAGGGAGCTGTCGGACCGCCGACAGTTGGCCCTGGCTGAAGCGGTGTGTGGGGAACAACGGGAGTTTGAGATTGTGACGGGAACTGGAATGAGGGTGGTTGTTGGCTCGCTTGTCCTTGAAGCGAGGGAGACTGGATGGCTTGCGCCAATGAAGGAGATGGAATGGCCTGCACGGACTCTTGGAGAGGTGCGATGGCCGGAGTTGATTCCTGGGGCGTGGGGGAAACAGATTTCCCTTTTAGAATGGCCTGGAAGGCCCGGAGCTGTTCAGAGGTAAGCTCCGTGTTGGCGAGGACGCCCAGTAAGGAAGAGATATCCTGCGGTGGGGATGTGTCCCCGGCAATAACCTGCACCTCATGCGAGTGCTCATGAGAAGGACCCGAGTCCATAGCATAGACTCGCGGGTCGGCTGACAAACCACGACTAGGGTGGTTCTCCTCAAAAGACTCGTGAGCCATGCTCACAGTTTTCCCAGAACGCAAAAACATACACTAGCAAGCAGGTAGCAGAGATTATCAAACAAGTTGATGCCTTTACGCCTTTTTTTGTGTTTTGATTTTGATGATTTTTTTGTGTTTTTAGCGAGATCCGAAGTTCACACAAAATGGGGACCCTAGTTTATTTTTGTTTCACCGCCGTGTCAGCTAGGGTCTCTCGTCTCACCACGAATGAAATGACTAACTTCGGGGAACTTCAATGGTACAACCAGCCCAGTGAACGAAGAGGAGATTCTTCGATGTCGGGGACTTACGGAGGTCCCAGTGGAGGAGATTCTAGTCCGTTGAGAGGAATTCTCAAACGGAGAGTCCTTCCTTCACCGGGAAAGGGTGATCCTCAAAAAAATGAAAAAAGGATAGAAAAGAGGGATGGATGCATGCAATGAAATGCTGACAGAGATATGGAGTGGGAAAACAACAGAAATAACAGACATGTAATAAACAAACAACCAATCAAAACTGACAGTGCTGCCGTGAGCACAACGGGGGCGCGCGCGGGCGCCAAGGTGGAGAGGCACGGATGGTGCCGAACTTGCAAGGGTAGCCGAAAGGAAGCAGTAGAGGTCCCACCGTGATCGCCAATCTGTGAGCGACGTCACGCGGTTCGGGGTGCGAAGAGGACGCGGAGCGCGCGGGCTCCTTCTTTTTGTTTGCTGCAACACAGAAATAAGAGAAAAGAGAAGGGGCCACCACGGGAGATTGCTCCGGTGGGGCGAGCGGGACAAATGTAATATAGCAAGATATGGGGGTTAAACGGCCATAGCGGGAAGTGACTCGCCGCGACCTCGGGGGGACGGGAATGGTGCAGAAATTAAATAGCAAGAATTGAAACGGCCATTGGGGAAGTGACTCGCCGCGGCCTCGAGAATATGAGCAGATAAGAATATAACAGAATATAAGGAGAATATAAAGAGCGGGAATTTAAACGGCCATTGGGGAAGTGACTCGCCGCGGCCTCGAGAACATGAATAGATAAGAATATAATATATAAGAACGGAATTTAAACGGCCATTGGGGAAGTGACTCGCCGCGGCCTCGAGAATATGAATAGATAAGAATATAACATATAAGAACGGGAATTTAAACGGCCATTGGGGAAGTGACTCGCCGCGGCCTCGAGAATATGAGCAGAATACAACAGAATATAAAGAGAGTATAAGAACGGGAATTTAAACGGCCATTGGGGAAGTGACTCGCCGCGGCCTCGAGAACAAGATGTGATCGCCAGGGGCCGAAAGACCCCAAAATAAAGAAAGTGATCGCGCCTACCTCAAGAGCGGGAGATGGCGGGTTGCTTCTTCCTCCCCCTTCGGCCGGCCGACGGAGAGGGCTTTCCTTGGGTACCCTTGCAAAACAACGACAAACAAGTAACGAGTGGATTAGAAAGATGAAGGTGTAGTATTCAAATCCTTGCGATAAAAATAACGAAATGATGGCAAGACACACACCTGGTTGGTGTTGTCTTTTAAACCCCTCTCGGACTCGAGTAGGAGGAAAATGAGATGATGGATGCAAGAAGTATATAAGAAGAGGCGCCCTTATGAAGGGGGATAGATGATGCGAGATGATGAATGCAAAAGAACTAAGAAGAAAAGGAAAGGATTGGCTTATTGGATGTGCCGATGGTGAAATCCGGCGGAGCTCCGGCAGCGTAGGGATGGCGTGGAAGCGCGGTGGATGAAGACGACCTTCCTCTCGCGAGCGTGGGCACCCGAGAAGCCGGCAGAACCTCCACCTACAAAAGACCCCACGGGTTAGAAAATGACTCCGGTAGCCTCTGGGCTCCGGCAGCCTATCGGATCTCTTCGAAGCTCTCCCAGAACTGAGGGGGTGGGCCTCTATTTATAGGGCTCCGGAGGGTGGAGGCGTCCAGGACCCTGGACACCTCCATCAGGGCCGAACTAATATTTTATTCTATTTTTATTAATTTTTTCGAATATTTTTGTGGAGGCGTCCAGGGCCCCGGACGCCCCTAACAGGTCCACCGAACACCACCGACGGCCGCACGCGGTTTGACACAACGCGTGGTTTTGTGAGCGGCGCCTCGTGATTTTGAAATGGGCGCGTCCAGCGGGCTGGACGTCTCCATAATTTGGCTTTTTTCACACACGACAAACCGTCGTTCGGTGGGCGGCGCCCGTGAGGGAGTTGATGGAGGCGTCCAGGGGCCTGGACGCCTCCATAAATATATTATTTTTATTTTTGTTTTGTCTTTTTATGCCAAAGCTGGCATTATATATTTTTTATTTTTGTTTTTATGGAGGCGTCCAGGGGCCTGGACGCCTCCATTAATATATCATTTTTTTTAATTTTTATGCCAACTGGCATATATATATATATTTTTTATATTTGTTTTTATGGAGGCGTCCAGGGGCCTGGACGCCTCCATTAATATATTATTTTTTACTTGTGTTTTGGGTTTTGAAAAATTAAAAATAAAATAAATTAAAAGAATGGGGGCGTCCAGGTGCCTGGACGCCCCCATCAAGACCCACCCGGGTCCTCGGACAAGCGTTGGCGGCCGCCCGGCAGACACCCTTCTTGGTTCCGGAACCTCCTGATGCGTCTGACTGGTGTTGATGCCATCCGAATGACGTGACGAGACGATTCCGGATGCCGAAAAGGGCGGAAGAAGACTCAAGAAAAGGAAGCACTCGAGCGATTCAAAATGCGTAAGCCGTTGCGGGGCGTTGTATAATAATATGAGACTTTCTCGGGAGACGTCAGGAATATCGTGTCTACAGTGGAGTGGCCCTATGTTATTTGTAAAGAAGAAAGATGGAAGCCTGAGGCTTTGTATTGATTACAAGTAATTGAATCAGGTGACTATCAAGAATAAATATCCTTTGCCCAAGATCGATGATTTGTTTGACCAACTTTTGTCAACTCGTGTCTTTTCCCGAATTGATCTCCGATGTGGCTATTATCAATTGCAGATCAGGGAATCTAATGTGGAGAAGACTGCTTTTAGTACGAGGTATGGTCACTATGAGTTTTTGGTTATGCCATTTGGGATAACTAATGCACCTGCAGCTTTCATGTATATGATGCATCGGGTGTTTCGTCCATATTTGGACCAGTTAGTGGTTGTCTTTGTGGATGATATCTTGATTTATTCTGCTTCTGAGGAAGAGCATGCACTACATTTGAGAATTGTATTGCAGACTCTGTGAGATCATCAGTTGTATGCAAAATTCAGTAAGTGCGAGTTCTGGCTTCAAGTAATCCATTTTTTGGGCCATGTGATTTATGGTGAAGGGATTGCAGTTGACCTAGAAAAAACTGAGGCCGTCCTTCAATGGAAGAGATCGAGATCTATGACAGTGGTCAGAAGTTTCTTGGGTCTTATGGGATACTACATGAGGTTTATTCAGGACTTTGCACGAATTGCAACACATATGACTAAGCTGACTCGAAAAAATGTGCCTTTCCTCTGGTCTGTGGATTGTGAGCAGAGTTTCAATGAATTGAAGAAGGTACTCACTACTGCCCCATTGCTTGTTTTGCCTTCTACCTCTGGTGGTTTTGTTGTGTGTACAGATGCGTCTCGAGTGGGTCTGGTCGCAGTATTAATGCAGCATGGTAGGGTTGTAGCTTATGTATCCTGACAATTGAAGCTGCATGAAGAAAATTATCCCACTCATGACTTAGAATTGGCAGCGGTGATCTTTGCACTTATAATCTGGAGACATTATTTATATGGTGAGAAATTTGAGATTTTCACCGATCATCAAAGCGTGAAATATGTCTTTTCTTAGAAAGACTTGAATCTTCGTCAACGCAGGTGGGTGGAGTATATGAAAGATTATGATTTTACTCTATGTTATCCACATGGCAAGATGAATATGGTAGCCGATGTGCTGAATAGGAAAGTGCAGATCAGTCATTTGATGGTGCGAGAATGGCAATTATGGGAGCATGTTCCAAGCGAGACTTTCAAACTGAAAATTCCTTATGATCTGATGACGACTGTTCTTTCCAGTCTAGTGATGACTCCAGCTATTTATCAGCATATCAAGGAGGCACAACAGACAGATCTTGAGTTGTCTCGTGTTGTGATAATGCGAGATGTGGAATTTTGTGATGATGCAGTGGTGAGATTCAATGGCCAAATCTATGTTCCAGTCAAAGATTCCTTGAGGAATGCTATTTTGCATGAAGCGCATGGATGTCGCTATACCATTCATCCCGGAACCACGAAGATGTATAATAATGTGAAAAGGAAATTCTGGTGGCCATGTATGAAGAAGGATGTGGTAGATTTTATGGCTAAATGTTTAACATGTCAACATGTGAAGGCCGAGCATCAGAGACCCGGGGGTATGCTTCAACCTTTGGAGATTCCGATGTAGAAATGGGACCTAGTGACTACTGACTTTGTTGTGGGTTTACCTTGATCTCCTGAGGGTTATGATGGCATTTGGCTGATAGTTGATCGTTTGACGAAAATAGCTAGGTTGTTGCCTATTAAGGTGAGTTGGAATGTTCAAAAATTGGCCAAGCTTTATGTTGAAAAGATTGTACCATTGCATGGGATTCCCATATTTATTGTATCTGACCTTGACCCACACTTTACTTCTGGCTTTTGGAGGAGCTTCCAAAAGGCGTTAGGTACGGATTTGGCATTCAGTTCAGTATATCATCCGCAATCTGATGGTCAGTCTGAGAGCACCATTCAGACATTAGAGGATATTGGTGAGGACACACGAGCTATTGATTGACATTACAGGACACGTAGTGCAGCTCGAGCTATGTAGGCATCACTGTGGCTTGGAGACGGCTGGGAGTCCCAGTTATGAGGCATGATTTCATCGTTATTTTTATTTTGGATTCCTTTTTGTGGCCATTTGAAGGCCATTTGGTTAATGGGTCATTAAGAGTCTAGGTTGAGGGAATTGGGTCATTTTGAGTGCATTAGGCCGAAGCCTTCCTTCCCTTGGTATTGGGTTAGAGGCACCCAAGGCCCATGTAGGATTCCAAGGAGGGAAAATGGAGTCCATAGATTTCAAATTTCAAATTGGTTCAAATTCAAACTCCAAGGAGGGAAAATGGAGCCCATAGATTTCAAGTTTCAAATGGGTTTAAATTCAAATTCCAAGGAGGGAAAATGGAGTCCATAGATTTCAAGTTTCAAACGGGTTCAAATTCAAACTCCAAGGAGGAAAAATGGAGCCCATAGATTTCAAATTTCAAATGGGTTCAAATTTAAACTCCAAGGAGGGAAGATGGAGCCCAACTTTATATATTTTCATGTATTCCACGCCCTTGAGGTATTTTTAAGGAATGAATGAATGAATTGAAGAAGAAAGTTGTGAAAGCTTTGAGATTGGCTGCTCCCTACCCTCTGCCTTCCTCTCCCTCTTGGGTGCGATGCCCTAGCCCACCTTCTTGCAGGTTCTTGCTACTCCAACTGCTCGGAGGCGACCTCCCTACCTCTCCTCAAGCCTGGAGTTCAGGGACCATGGATGTGCTGCGAGCTTGGAGGAGAAGACCCCTGCTTTCTAGCGCCCCATCCCTGGCTGTCTGTCTCCATATTTGAGACTCGAAGATCAGGTTGGCACCCCTTTCTCCCGTCCCCAAATCCCCTAGACTTCTTCATAGATTTTCTTCCTCATCATGTGCCCCACGCCTCCTGAAAATCCCATTCCCTAACTCATCTTGTGGCAAAAGTTTTCTTTGTAAGCGTTTTCTCTGCGCAGGTTGCCTCTGTGCAGACCTGCAGGAAACCAGAACCATGAAGATCAGGTTGGGACGCCCACTTCCCAACCTCTGATCACTTCAACCTCTTCTTAACTTTTCGTCCTATACCTGTCCCCCACCTCCCCTCAAAAGCCTGCATCAAAACTCGCTCTGTGCAAAAATGTCCCTTTAGTGCCCTTTTAGTCACGCAGACTACTCCTGTGCAGTCCTACCGCGATGGTGCCAAAACCCCTCCTAAAGGATGACCCCCAAACCATCTCTGAATGCTATGAAATTTTGAGCACTGTTTATACACATCCAAAACCTTCCCACATAATTTTCCTGCAATTTCTAGAGCCCTTTTTTCCCTGCTTACCCCAGCCACCTTCATAGCTCTCAGTTCTGACTGTATTGAACTACAGCATTGAGCACCACATATTTTCACTTCCCATGCTCAAAAGCACCACTGCACGCCACCCTGCCACTGCTATGCAACCATCCTACGACCCTCACCTATCCACTAGAGAAAACCCCGCCCCATTTGCCACCCGGAAGCCCTAGTTCTAGCCCATTCTTCCACCCTCTATCCAGCTGCCAGCAGATAGTCTATAAGTGCAGGGCCTGCTTCAAAAATTCACCATGGTCTCCACAATGCTCGGTTGCAGCCGCCACTCCACCGGCGTCCCTGGGACATTCCCAATAGCATCTACGCCAAGTTTCGTGACCGGAGGACAAGCAGAAGGTGGCGTACCAGGCTCGTCTTATTGCTGTTTCCCAGCACCATGTAGATTGGCCAGCAGTCTGCCTGCTCGTTCGAGGTCAAGCTGGAGCTTCATTCCAGTGCCGTCGGCTTCCAGCTTCTTTCGGAGCGATCGTCGTCCCTTGCTGCCCCCCTCCGGGATCGTTGCTCCATCCTTGGCGCCCAGGACTCGCCTTCCTTGCTTCTGGTTCCAGACCGGTCCGTGGTAACAGCTTAGTCCGACCAGCTCGCTGCGGCACCGTGGGTGACGAGCTTCACCGACCCAGTACCCGTCACCCCACTTCGCACAACCCCCAGATAGTGCGGTGTAGCCTATTACCTCCCTGCAAGGAGTGGGCCGTGTTTGACTTGTGATGGTTTAGCTCTTGTACCTGGTGGTTGTGTGACTTGACTGGGCTTCTTCCCCACGCCCCGAGCATGGAGGTATGTGTCTGCCCCTCCTTTGCGTTACTTGCTCATTTAGTATAGTTTCGTGACGCCGCTGCTTGTGAGATCATAGGCGCCTAGCTCTTATATTTGTTATATCACTACCACGGTGAGAGAGTGTGACTGTCCCGTGACTCGTCCGAGTCGCGAGTGTGGAGTCTTCCACCCTAGACCCTGCCAGTTTCTTAACCGTGTGGATCGGCGCGCTTCCCTCTCTTGCGACGCCTGTGAGCTAGAGGTTTTTGTTGAGTGGCGCAGTTTCCTTCTGGGGAACCTTAGGTGTTGAGTCTACGCCATTCAATCTATTGCAAAGTTGCTGGTCTTAGTTGTTCTTTTAGGCCCGTCATTGCATAGAGTCTAGCTTGCATAGCATTCCGCATCAATTTTGGTATCAGAGCCTAGGTTGTCTAGGGTGCAATTGTGGCATTAGGTTTGTTTAAGTTGCATTTGAGTCCCTTAGTTCGTCTTAGGTACACTTGAGTCCATATTCTACCCTTTGCATTACCATTTTAGGTTCGTGTCTAGTTAGAGTTTTAGCCCCTCCCTTGTCCTTTAAAGTCTTGTATGCCCACTCGGCGTGGTACCGATTACCAACGCCCGGTCCCGATGGCTGACCCTAGGAATCCTTCCCCTAGTGACTTTTCCCTTCAGGAGATGATGCAAGCTCTCATAAATCGGATCGATCAGTCCGATAAGAGCTTTATAGATCATGCTGCATTCATGGAGGGCTGGATGAAGGCCATGGAGGACCGGATGGAGGCTTCCGACCAGACCATTCAAGGTATGGTTGGACGGCCCAACAAGGGTAGGGCTCCACGTGAGGATGTCCCCGGGCAGGCCCAAGGCCCACTTGACCCTACTCCTCGGCCCACACACCCTAGGGTCGACGATCGGAGACCGCATGTTCAGGAGTTTGAGGATTTCAGGTCCGATAATGAGTTTGAGGGGTATGGCCGTGCCCGGCGTGGCAACTGGCCCAATAGGGACGATGAGGATGATCATCTCCTTAGGTCCGTACGCGTGGATCCTCCCACCTTTGATGGGTCCTTGGACCCTAAGGTTTATGTTGACTGGGAGGCGGGTATGGACCGCTACTTCGAGTGGTACGAGATGACGGACCACTGAAGAGTCCGATTTGCCAAGATGAAGTTGCTTGGGCACAGACTTATTGGAGGAACGTGGAGAGCCTGTTGATGCTACGGCATCAACCCCAGGTTGAGACATGGGATGACATGAAGGATAAGCTCAGGCAAAAATACCTTCCTGCCACATACCGTCAGAGGCTTATTGATAAGTGGCAGAGTCTCAGCCAAGGGGATCAGACTGTGATGAAGTACATCGTCGATTTTAATGAGTATTACTTGCGGTGTGGGGTCACAGAGGAGAGTGCCACGACCATCTCTCGCTTCCGTCGGGGTCTGCGGCCGCACTACTAGTATGAGTTATTTCGTCGCCATGCCATGACCCTGGAGGAGGCTTATCAAGTCACACTCGAGTTAGAGCAGTTTGAGTATGAGTTTGCTCCGGTCCAGCACCCGGGACCCACATATCCTCGTGGGTCGAACCCTCATGCTATGACTGGACCTTACCCTCGGGGACCTGTGGCCCGTCCACAGGAACCCGCTCGTCAGGACTTCACTGCCCCTAGACCTTGTCCTCCCCCTCCGAGGGACTATCCCCATCGACCCCAGGCTCCAGCCCAAGCCCCTCGGCCTCAGTAACCAACCATTCCTACCCGACCCCAGCTTCCACCACCCCCGGCCCGTCGTGATGACAAGAGAAAGGGGCCGATGACTGGTGGAGCACCTTAGGGCTCTGGGTCCTGTCATGAGTGTTACAGGTGCGGAGGAGTTGGTAATTATGCTGTTAGTTGTCTCACCCGATCTTCTTTGGTCATCGGGGATTCTTCGACTGGTGAGCTCGCACATGGAATCATATCCGTCAGTTATGAGGCTGACCAGGAGCTCGCGGAGGAGTTCTTTGATGAGCTGATTGAGGGCGAGCAGCTAGATGTCCAGGGCATGCAGTACCAGGATGATGTTCAGCTGGGTGTTGTCAGGTGTATCTTGACCCAGCCGTTGGTGAGTGATGACTGGCATCGCACCACCATTTTTCATACCTTTTGCACGCTGTGCGGGAAAGCCTGCAAGGTGATCATAGATAGCGAGAGTTGTATTAACGCTATCTCCACAGGTACTATGACATGCTTAGGGTTCACCCCCGTGGACCACCCCTCCCCTTATCGCATGTCATGGGTAGATTCCACCTCTATTCCGGTCAGGTTGCGATGTCTGGTGCCATTGTAGTTCCATGCCTACCAGGACGGCATCTGGTGTGATGTGTTGCCTATGGAGGTAGGCAGTATTATCTTGGGAAGGCCCTGGTTATTTGATCGGGATGCTACCCTCAATGGCTGGTCAAACACATGCACATTCGACCATAATGGTCAACAGATTACCCTTCACACGTCCCAGCTGAGGAGTCCATCCATCTGGGGTCCCACTGGGCCTATACCCCGACTCATGTTGTTCCAGGGCGTAGTACCCAATCGCTGGCTTAGGCTACGACCTTACCTCCGGATGTCCCCGCCCCGAGTGTTCTTCTGACTAGGAGGTTGATGCAAGTCAGCTCCCGGGAGTTGGAGCGTGACTTTGTTAGGGGGGACCCTATTTTTGCCATCGTAGTCCAAGAGGTGGTTAGAGAGTTGGAGAGTGATCTCCCATCTGATGCTGCTGATGTCCTTCGGGAGTTTGCTGATGTATTTCCCGATGATTTACCCGAGGGTCTTCCACCCATACGCGCGGGACATTCAGCATGCTATTGACCTGATTCCGGGGTCCTCATTTCCCAACTTGCCACATTATAGGATGAGCCCCACTGATCACGCTGAGCTTCAGCGTCAGGTCGAGGAGTTGATGACGAGGGGATCTGTGACGACCCGGACTCCGGATACCGGATATACCTGATAAGACTACCGAGTAGACCCGATACCACTTGGAACCCGTGAAGCCTCCCAAGAGCTGTAAAGCTCCGAAGGGATAAAAGGAATGTCGTGTAGTACATTGAAGTCGTAGATATAACAGTAAGCATTTAAATTTCATTAAACAGGTTTGCTAAAGTAGCAGAAATAAAATTACTTTTTAATTAACAGTTAAAATTAAGAATTATACCAGAGTCCAGTCTAAACGAAAGACAAGTACGGTCCGACAGAAAGAAAAACGTACACTAAGGTCGGGGGATGCCCGACCCAGGTACCGCTGGCAACTACGGACACGCCACACCAAGAACCGCGATGGAAGGAGAGACGACCACACCTGAAAAGTAGGGGTGAGCCTCGTGTCACTAGCCCAGTAGGGGTCACACGGATCCCCATTGACAATTACGTAGTAACATAGAACAACAGCTAAAACAGCAGGAGTAGTAAAGCAAGAAAAGCTAAACTACAACTAGAAAGCTGTAAAAGAAAATCGGAAACGAAAAGAGTAGGAACAGCTAAAAGAAAACGGAAAAGAAGCCGAACCGAACCAGAACCTCGGCACCTACACTACTCCAAAAGCAACGGGAAGGCGAACCCTGATCTCACAAAGTCAGGTGTTACCAATCCATTGACCAAGCACAATGTTGAGTTATGGTTTTGATGATTGTTGTGATTATTGTTCATGACTATTATGGTTTTGATGATAACTAAACTTAATGTGTGATTACGTAATGATAATTAAACTTGCATGGTTCGGATGGCAAATGGCAACGATTACATGGTCTTGATCCTTGATTTGTATATAATCTTTGGTTGAATTTTTGATGTCAATGGGATGCATATATAGATCATTTGGATTCACAAAATGAAGGCTTCATGAGAATCTTGGTTGAAAGTGGTAAATGGCATCGAAGTGATTGAACTTGTATTATCTTAACTTCATTTACTCTCTTATGCAGGTTTAAAATGGAATGCCAATCCCATATGCAAAGGTATCAAGATTCATGGTGAGAACTTGGCACCTTACATATGTATATTTTTGGGAGAAAATGGTAGGTTTCCATTTGGAGTTTTTTCATCTTGATAGGATATATGGTTGATATGTGTTCTCACATTGCATATACACTTGGCAAATTAGACCCAATCACCTTGTTGAATGGCATCCTCATAATATATGAAATTTGGTTCAATGATGCTATCTTATTGCACAATATGGATAGCCATATGATCTTGATGTTATGTTATGGTTGATTGAGTTTTTCAAGTGTTTTCATCCTCCTTGTTAATTATTTCATGTATGTACTTCATGCATTCATCACTTGGGATCATTGGGCATGTTTTTCTACATGTTTACTAATATTTTTATTTTTTCTTTATTTTTCCTGCAGGTTTAGGTCGACCTAAAGGACAGTTTAGGTTGACCTAAAAACACTGTAGCTAGCGGTCGACCGTCAGGAGCTAGCGGTCGACAGAAAATCCCAGAAACCAATGGGCAGCAGTTCTCTCAATAGCGGTCGACCGCCAGAAGCCACCGGTCGACCGCCAGCCCCGAGCCAACAAAAGTTGACTTTGTTCTCCACTTCGAGAAGAGCCATTCTCATTGCATTTCTTTAATCCTAATGACACCCAATCATCCACAAAACGTGGATCTGGTCTGCGACTTGTCCTTGGACCATTCAAGGGTCATAAAAATATATTTGTGAAGTCATAAACCCCCTTTTGCCCTTGGGTTCATAATAGACCTATTGGGGGTCTTTTTGGATGGTTCTAGAAGGGTGATCATGGTCTTTTCATGTCTTCTACATAGGCATATGTGTAAGCTACGAATTTAGCAAGTGGAACTCTAATGTGTTCATTGTTTTCTATCTTGTAGGTGAAGAAAGGGAAGAAAGGAAAGAAGAGCTCAAGCCAAAGGGTTTTGATCTTCATCCAAGAGATTTTGAAGATTACAGAAGAAGGAAACGTGCAGCAGATCAAGGAGAGGATCAAGAAGATATCAAAATCATCACCATCCGACTGGAGCTACCATTTCTATTCTTCTTGAAAATCAAAGGGGGAACAATCTCTACATCCTTTAGTTGCTATTTTGAGATGGTTGCCATGAGTTCTATTTTGATCTGAGCATATATTGTTACTTGTGTTTACTTTCAAACCTGAAAATACTTTGTGTGTGTGACCGTTTGTGTATACGGTCGTGGTTAATCGCCTGCGTGCGGTCGTATGTGTTATTGTGCTACGTTTGTTGTAGCGTGTGTATGCGTGTGTGGTAGTGATCCGGTTGTCGGATCGAGTTGGAGTTCATCCCCGTGTGTGTGTGTGTGTGTGTGTGTGTGTGTGTGTTGGAGCTTATCTCCGTGTGTAGTTTGGGACGCGTCTCCGTGTGTGTGTGCAGGTGTCGTCCTGCGTGTGTTGTTGGAGCATCGTCTCCGTTTGGGGATTCATTCCCAAGTGAAGCCTCATCGGATTTGGTGAGGGGTGGACGTAGGATTGCCATCGTTGCATCCAAACCACCTTAAAAACCGCTGTGCATTGTGTGTTATTTGTGTGGTTTGATTGTTTTCGTTGCATGGTCATGTGGAAACGGTGAGTTTGAGAGTATTGGTTAATTAGTTTTCAATTGCTAATTATTATTTACCACGTATTTTGTAAAAAGCTAAAAGTTTCCTTAAATTCTGTAAACACCCAATTCACCCCCCTCTTGGGTGTCATTGATCGCGGGACTTCAATTGGTATCAGAGCTAAGGCTATAATTGCATAGATCTAACGATGTAGAGTGATCCAGATCAATGACTGCCATTATGTATACTTTGAATTCTCCACCAGTGTTTGATGGTTGCAATTTCGATTTGTGGTTAGGTAGAATGTGCAGTCTTGTCAACTCATATGACCCTAAGCTATGGAAGCTTGTTTCATATGGTCCTTATGAGTTGCCTAATGATAAAAATGTCTGGACTGAAAATCAAAAGCTTAAACATGGTCAAAATTCTTTGGTGTTAAAGTTGCTAAGTGCTGCAGTTGATTCTAATTATTTCCCCTTTGTCTCGCATTGCAGATCCGCAAAGGATATCTTGGATGGCCTAACCCAAATTCGGGAAGAGGATGGAGACCAATGTCTTGTGGTAGGGACGAGTGAACAAATGAGTGATCAGCCAAGTGGATCAACCTCATCAAGTGGATCAAGCTCAAAGGTAAATTCTGATTCTGATAATGAAGATGAATTTAGCTATGAAGATTTGTTGAATGCATATGATGAGCTTGCTGAAAAGTACAAGAAAGTTAAGTCTAAAAATAAAAAATTGAAAAATAAATCTGAACATGCTTTTCTTGAGAATGCTTCTTGTGATAAATGCTCAAAACTTGAAAAGGAGATTAGTATTTTGTTAATTCAGAACTCCTTACTTGAAAGTAATGTGAAAAATCTTGAAAAACTTCAAAAAGAAAATTCTTCATGTAATAAATGCTTGGAATTCAAAACGGAAAATGAATCTCTTATGACTGACATCAAAAACCATGAAGAAGTCATTTCATGCATGAGAAAAGAAAATGAAGGATTGAAACAATTGAATAATGTCATTTCTGAAAGATTGCTTATTTTTGAAAAAGGAAAAAGTTTACTTGTTGATGAATGTGAAAATGTGCATGTGTTGGAATAAGAAGTGGAAAACCACAAAACCATCAATATACATTTGAATGAAAAAATCAATTCTTGTGAAAATGTGATTGTTTCCTATGAATTGCACATTTCATCACTTGAAAAAGAAATCTCTGACTTGAATGTTTTATTGTCTAGATTTGTGGATGGTCAAAATAACATGGACAAATTGCTAGGAATGAAAGTAAACTTTCAAAGAGAGGGGCTAGGCTATAATCCTGTGAACAAAAAGAAGTTTGAAAATAAAGTTTATACATCCTTTGTGCACAATTCAAACATAGCCAGCACATCAAATGAGAATCTGAAAAAGGAAAATCATGTTGCACACACACATGGATCCACAAAGAAAATTAATTTGCATCAAAAATCCAAAAATGCTGGTACATGCATGTTAAACATACTTCTGCCACACACACACAACCACTTAGAAAGAAACTCTCATGTTTTTACTGTGGTAAATCTGGACATGCCATGCATGATTGTTTCATTATGAAGAATGATGATTTGAGAGCATGCAAGAAAATGAATGTTTTGAAAAATGCAAAAAAGGTTTCATTTGGGAGAAATAGATTTGAGAATTCTTATGTTCATGCTAAAAGACCACATGAGAAAATGGCTTCTGTGCGTTGTTTCTATTGTGGTGAATCTAGTCATACTAAGCATGATTATGAGTTGATGTATGGTTGTCCTTTGATGAAAAATGATAATTTGAATACTGTCAAAAAGTGAAAACCATGTATAAATGTTGCTGCTAACCCACAAGGACCCAAAAGGATTTGGGTACCTAAGAATGGCAAATGAGAAATCTATTTTGCAGGTGTGCCTTGGGAATGTAAAGCATGGAATCTATTTTCATCAAGAAGGTAAGGCACACAGGTCAAGTGGCATAAGTTAGGTTAGAAGAAAAATCAAAAACTGAATTTGAAGATCATGTGATATCCCTCCCACCTTTGTAGTGACTCTGTCATGTTTTAAGTTACTTTGTGTCATATAGTCATGTAATATTGCATATGACTACACATGGCATTAAGATGTTAATGAACATCTTGCATTCATGCACACAGTAAGGGGGAGCAATCACATTCGTCATATGAACTTAATGTTTAGGTTCACACATGAGTCATACATTGCATCTAGAGTTGTCTAGGGGATGTTGGTTGTTAAAATAATTTATCATACCATTGTCAAAAAATTTGAATCAAAATTGACAACTCCAGTTCTCTTGTCCTTGGATGTAGATTATACTCCCAAATCCAAATGATGATGGGCTACTCATGGTCAAGCTTGAGTAAATGAAAGGAATACCTTGCAAGGATGAAAATGATGAGAACCCTATCAAGTTGTTACAAGAAGATGGGATATTTTATGTAGAACAACCTCCAGGATCGACTCAAGTACAAGGTGGTGAAAGTTTTGTACGTGTTGAAGCAAGTACCCAAGACATGGTATGAAAGGCGCGCATCTCTTTTAACCAAGAATGGGTTCAATAGGTGGAAGACTCGGAAGAAAGTGGATTCTCAAGGCAAAGGTAAGAAAGCAAATCTAAAATACTAACCTTCGTGAGGTTAGTGATTTTGGGGCTTGAAGGCCTTCGGTATTGTCCTTTGAACTAAGGTAATTCACCCTCTTACTATGGAAATGAAAATTCATGCATTAGTCTATGGGACTTTGTGATGTTATTCTGATGACAGGTATTGTTTCTATATACCTGAAATGATTGCTCCTCCATTCTGCTGTGATTAACCTACTTATTGGTTAAATGAAACTGAAAACCTTGAATTTTATGTTGACCTTTTAACATCCTTCAATCTGATTGCTTGAGCACATTTAAGCTTAATTGAGTATCTGGTATATCAAATACTGAGTAGTGAAAAGGTGGATTATCTTCACCTGGAAACTCTCACTATGCGTGAGTTGGTCTTTGGACCAAAGTTCTCCGCCTTGTACCAGAACTGGAAGAAATTGATTATTTGGCCTTGAAAGACTTCTTCTGATGCTACTATTTGCTCCTTGTTAGCTAGCCCCATGTCATGAGAGAAACATTACACTTTCACTGAATTTTTCTAAGATTCATGTTTTTGTCAAAGGGGGTCTTGCTAGCTAAATAAGTTGAAATGATTGCTATTCTCTATTGAATGAGTGATCTCTAATTGAAACATACAACATGCTCATGATGAATTGCTTCAAAATTTCTAAAATTGATCCTTGTTGAAGTAAAGAGTTCTGCAATGGAAATGTCTACTCCTGAATGACTTGTGATTGATTTCAAACATTTTGAAAATCTGTTCTTAACTATTTTTGACAATAAATGGTTTCCACTGCATGCCAAATGATTTCTACACATTTGTATATGAACCACTTGTGATTAATAATGCCCCATGCTCGTCCTTCAAATCTGAACTGCTCTCTTGTACATAGTGTCATTTTTCATCTTGCATTCCATTCTCACATAGTTATAGGTTGCATGCATCATAATTCAATGCATAAGGTATTTTTAGATCATGCAAATGAAAATCAAAAGTTTGAATCATTTTGCACATTGCATCGCATTCTCATATGCTCATATGTTGTATTGTATTGGAACTCATGTATTAGTCACACTTAGTTCATTCAGTTGGCGTCCATTCAATTGGTATCAAATTTACCTCACATTGCTCGTATGCATGTCACAGTGCATTTGCATAAACTCCTAATGTGTGCTTGTATGGTATTATATGCTATTCACCCCCATCCCTTGGTATTTCTATGGCCTTATATTTTCTTGATACATAATGCTGCATTTGCGTCATTATTGGAGTGTTTCATGTCATACACTCTGGGAGAGTTTATATTTCATAAGTGCATCTATTTCAGGGGAGTTGTACTGTTGTGTATTCATGATATTTTCGGTGTACATGCTGAATCAAATTCGTACACTTCATGCACAAAATGTGAAAACGAGTGTTAAAGATAAGGATATATGAATTTCTTTTCAACACTCTCGAGATGCTAAACTTGCTGCATGTATGTTAAAGAGACAGTTGAGGAAAAAGCTGCCTACCTATCCTTGTTGAAAAATCTGAAATGAAAATGAAAGATAGAGCAATGCTCGGTCTCACTGAGTAAATTGGGCACATGTCACATGAGACGTGATGTGGTTCATATCCGAAAAGTGTTGACTAGTATCTCTGTTCAAAATAAGGTGAAATGGTTCTGTATTCTGAGTAACCGGGGATTCTGGCATGAGCTCCATGCGTCTACTCGTGCAAAAAGGAATCATTTGAACCTGATCACTCTTGAAACATTCTGACTATCATGTGATCTTGGTGCGGTAAAAAAAAATGTGGTGAAAACTCATTGTGGTAGAGCAAAGCCTCCAATATGTTGTTCTCAAAAATTAAAGTGCAGTCTGTGAAATGTCTCATTGTATTTATCTGAAAATCTGAATATCCATATTGCAACTATCATTTTTCATGTTACTTACTTACACATCTGGAAATTTGATTTAATATGTATTCAGAAAGTTGATTGACTGCATTAGCAATTGCATAAGTCTCCTATATGATTGCACAACCTCTCGTGTGCTACACATGTGCATTCTGATTGTCATGACTCTCATGCACCCTTCCTATACCTATACCCTCTTATATAAGTAAGGGGGAGATATACTTGCATGTCTATATATACGTACTGCCTGGTTGGATTGTGTGCTCATCATGTGTCATAAGTTGCATGTATATAGCCTCATGCATTTTATAAGAAAATTAAAAATTTGAAAATCTCACAAACATTGGACTTCAATTTGCTTACACTTGCCATATGGGGTTTTTGCTTTCCATTGGTATCATGCTTGCATTCATAGTATCATCACATGCTTGCATTGAGTTCTTACGCATTTCCAAAAAATATAAAAATTAAAAATTTGACAATAAAAGAAAATCTTTTGATGTGCTCTTGCATGTTGTGAACATCTGATATGGGTTCTCTTATTTGCATGCTATCATGCTGACTATCTCAGCTTGTGAAATTTTGATATGAGGCCAATCATTACCTTCCATTGGCATCCATGCATGCTTGACTGAATTTACCTCAACTGGTATCATATTGATGTGTGAGAATAATCACATCTTGGTCTCCTCAAGAGGGAGAAAGACTTGCTCTTACTTCATTGGTTTCTTCCAGCTCGTTTGATACTGTTGTTGTGGGAGAAAGATTTGCATTATCCTGCTTTTTGATTATGTCAAAGGGGGAAAAATTGATGATTGTTGTTGACAGGGGGAGAAGTTGATGACTATTGTTGATAGGGGGAAAAGAACATTTGTGCCATTCTGTTATATCATCCTAAGTTTATCATTAAATTTGTCATCATCACTAAGTTTGTCATCATCAAAAAGGGGGAGATTGTTGAGTTATGGTTTTGATGATTGTTGTGATTATTGTTCATGACTGTTATGATTTTGATGATAACTAAACTTAATGTGTGATTACGTGACGATAACTAAACTTGCATGGTTCGGATGGCAAATGGCAACGATTACATGGTCTTGATCCTTGGTTTGTATATAATCTTTGATTGAATATTTGATGTCAATGGGATGAATATATAGATCATTTGGATTCACAAAATGAAGGCTTCATGAGAATGTTGGTTGAAAGTGGTAAATGGCATCGAAGTGATTGAACTTGTATTGTCTTAACTTCATTTATTCTCTTATGCAGGTTTAAAATGGAATGCCAATCCCATATGCAAAGGTATCAAGATTCATGGTGAGAGCTTGGCACCTTGCATGTGTATATTTTTGGGAGAAAATGGTAGGTTTCCATTTGGAGTTTTTTGATCTTGATAGGATATATGGTTGACATGTGTTCTCACATTACATATACACTTGGTAAATTAGACCCAATCACCTTGTTGAATGGCATCCTCATGATATATGAAATTTGGTTCAATGATGCTATCTTATTGCACAAATTGGACAGCCATATGATCTTGATGTTATGTTATGGTTGATTGAGTTTTCCAAGTGTTTTCGTCCTCCTTGTTAATTATTTCATGTATGTACTTCATGCATTCATCACTTGGGATCATTGGGCATGTTTTCCTACATGTTTACAAATATTTTTATTTTTTCTGTATTTTTTCTGCAGGTTTAGGTCGACCTAAAGGACCGTTTAGGTTGACCTAAAAACACTGTAGCTAGCGGTCGACCGTCAGGAGCTAGCGGTCGACAGAAAATCCCATAAACCAACGGGCAACAGTTCTCTCAATAGCGGTCGACCGCTAGAAGCCACCGGTCGACCGCCAGCCCCGAGCCAACAAAAGTTGACTTTGTTCTCCACTTCGAGAAGAGCCATTCTCATTGCATTTCTTTAATCCTAATGACACCCAATCATCCACAAAACATAGATCTGGTCTGGGACTTGTCCTTGGACCATTCAAGGGTCATAAAAATATATTTGTGAAGTCATAAACCCTCTTTTGCCCTTGGGTTCATAATAGACCTATTGGGGGTCTTTTTGGATGGTTCTAGAAGGGTGATCATGGTCTTTTCATGTCTTCTACATAGGCATATGTGTAAGCTACGAATTTAGCAAGTGGAACTCTAATGTGTTCATTATTTTCTATCTTGTAGGTGAAGAAAGGGAAGAAAGGAAAGAAGAGCTCAAGCCAATGGGTTTTGATCTTCATCCAAGAGATTTTGAAGATTACAGAAGAAGGAAAAGTGCAGCAGATCAAGGAGAGGATCAAGAAGATATCAAAATCATCACCATCCGACTGGAGCTTCAAGCTACCATTTCTATTCATCTTGAAAATCAAAGGGGGAGCAATCTCTACATCCTTTAGTTGCTATTTTGAGATGGTTGCCATGAGTTCTATTTTGATCTGAGCTTATATTGTTACTTGTGTTTACTTTCAAACCTGAAAATACTTTGTGTGTGTGATCGTTTGTGTATACGGTCGTGGTTAATCGCCTGCGTGCGGTCGTATGTGTTATTGTGCTGCGTTTGTTGCAACGTGTGTATGCGTGTGTGGTAGTGATCCGGTTGTCGGATCGAGTTGGAGTTCATCCCCGTGTGTGTGTGTGTGTGTGTGTGTGTGTGTGTGTTGGAGCTTGTCTCCGTGTGTAGTTTGGGGCGCATCCCCGTATGTGTGTGCAAGTGTCATCCTGCATGTGTGGTTGGAGCATCGTCTCCGTTTGGGGATTCATTCCCAAGTGAAGTCTCACCGGATTTGGTGAGGGGTGGACGTAGGATTACCGTCGTTGCATCCAAACCACCTTAAAAACCGTTGTGCATTGTGTGTTATTTGTGTGGTTTGATTATTTTCGTTGTATGGTAGTGTGGAAACGGTGAGTTTGAGAGTATTGGTTAATTAGTTTTCAATTGCTAATTATTGTTTACCACATATTTTATAAAAAGCTAAAAGTTTCTTTAAAATCTGTAAACACCCAATTCACCCCCCTCTTTGGTGTCATTGATCGCGGGACTTCACACAAGGCCTAAGGCGAAGGCCAACAAAGACAGGCAAAAGACCTAGAAGAGACCTAGACAGAGACGAAACACTAAAGCCTACACGACTGGATTGTTGTGCACGGCCCCTAAGCGCAAACGCATACACGACAGGATCGTCATGCATACCACACAGCACTAACCTCGGGTAAGGACAAGAAAAGATTAACCCGGAGAGGTCACGATGCATGAGAAACGTGAGAGTCACGTGTCACGTGACGGAAGCACCTCCTCACTAGAAGAACAGCCAGATGCGTCCACTAACGTCTTACATTGCGCCTCAGGTATCTCGCTACGGATGCCGAGAATGACGGAGACTGAGATACACACAGAACCAGAACAGGATCTGCAATAACAAGTGACTAGTTAGGGTCACACTCGTCGGTCTTCATCCAAACGTCCCTGACCACGTGTGCACACACCGGCTCTTGCCTTGAACCAGGGCTCTAGCAAGTTCCCCCCCCCCCCAACAGGACGCTGCCGTAAGGCAGGGGCCCACGGAAACTAGCCTAAAAATCGTATCTCGAGAACTGCCCCACCACCACTCCTAGGTGGGCTGACACTCGAGGTCGTGAGGCTATGACTAGTGGAGGCTCACTAGACACGGAGACTCGAAAACGCGAGTGCTGGAGTACAGACAGGCCGAGAAAGCACTGTCACACGTACTACGAAGCACCAAGGTGTTATACCAAACTACCAACAGACTCAGGATAGGATAACTAGACCTACTGATACAACAATCCTTGAGTCTCACGACTCGGGGTCAAGATCGTCGCGCAACGGCGAAACAAGCCACCAATCGGTCTAATTCTAAGCCAAAGAAAATGACACATCCATATGAAATGACTCACGGAGACCTGAGGAATCACTACGACCCTCAGCACACCCGAACACACAGACTGAGGTAAGACGATGCCTCAAGGCATCCAAAACCACTGTCTCGATCTATCCAGAATAGCCGAGACACCCAAAAAGTCACATGTCAACCACTGGGTCACACCGGGTTGACTGGGACCTAACAACGATTCTACAGCAGTACAGAAACCAAGGCATGCATGACTACCTTATACTGTAGTCATAGCCCTCATAGGGCATCAAGAGACATCCACGGGACGATGGACAAACCACAAGGTCGAGTCAAGACAATTGGAAACCAAAACGTCAGAAAGCGACACTCTGTACATACACAGAGGCACAGACACTGGTGTTCATAGATAGGGCCACGAGGTGACTGTAGCGGTGAAAGCTATGGCCACTAGACTCAGTCAAACTCCGACTGACCTGCCCAGACAAATCACCAAGCGGTCGATAACAAACATGCCATATGGACTCAGCAGTCCAAGAGTGAACTGCTAGACTAACCGCCCTAAGACAAGGACTTAAGATAGACGGACCAGTAGCAGCCTAAGAAAGGTGCTACAATGACAAGATGGATGAAGGTTGAGCCGCCAAGGCCAACCGACTTAGAATAGCAATCCGGTAAAAATGATCCAGAACGGTCTGACAAAGGACCGCCCAAGACATGGAACGGTCTAGGGAGAAGCCGCTCCATCAAACTAAACGGTCAGACGTGGGACCGTGCAAAGCAAACGGCACAGCCACCAACTAGCTGTTCAAATCGGCGAGGGGAATGGCACGGCCAGCCACAAGCCGTTCAAGGGCATAGCACGGTCAGACATTTGCCGTGCAAAGGGATGATAGAAACGGATGGAAACGAAACGGCTAGACATTGGCCGTTCAATGGACACAACACGGCCACCCATGTGTCGTTCAATGCAATGAGGGAATGGCACGGCCAGCCATTGCCCGCTCAACTGGCACTGCACGGCTAGACAAGGGCCGTGCAATCCATAAAACGATCTGTCGCGCGACCGCGTAGACCCAAACTGACATAAATGGAACGGTTATACATTGAACCATGCCATACATGAAATGGTCTCAATTGGACCGCCAAAGCTTAAAAACGGTTATTGTTAAACCGTTTAGGGCATCACAGCGGGAAAACGATGGGATCGGCCGATCTCGACCTTTCCACGCCCCATTCACTTCTAAACAAAGGGGATATAGCCCTACTGACCATACAAGCCTTCCACAAACTGGAAGGGGTCCAAACGACACCAAAAACGTAAGAAACGGGTGATTCTACCGAATCGACCCAAATCGAGTCACCGGGGTTCCCGGGCTCGTACCGGCCCCAAATGGCCACCGATCATCGCAAAACTGACGGAAAAGGAATGCTGACATGATGGGGGTTCCAATGATGCTAATCTAGCTGAAAACCCTTGCCGTTTTTTGACGAACCCTACGAACTACCCAAAAACATGCTTTTCCTGAAACTGAACGAAACCCGCTCAAACTCACACCGATCGACACGAAATTGTGAGGAAACGCAGAAGTGAAGTAGGGCTTCCATCTCCCTACCTCCACCAAAAATTCCGTGCACCGAAGTGACTAAACCACGCTAAAAACCACATCACGAGGTCAACCATCGGCTTTGCATCCACCGTTTGGGATCGCGCCAGAAACGGTCCGATCCTCGAGCCATCGTGCACCCGATCACTGCCGTAGCATCTCCACTGCCTGCCCCTGCCTCCTCCGTCTGCAGCTGGAGCCGGGAGGGCGAGAGAGGAGTGAAAATGGGAGAGAGAGAGTCATAGCGGCGAATGAGAAAAGGAAAGAGAAAAAGTAAAGAAAAAGGAAAAGAAATTATGAATTTTCATAATTTCTGAAAGTTCTAATTTTTGAGCTGAAAATGGACTAATTCAGAAAAATATGCAAAAATAGTCGAAATGATCCTCTCAACAAGTACATCACAACTGTAGCATCCTCAAGTCGATGAACTGAGAAATAAACTCACCACAGGGTTCCATAACTTGTACGAGACCAAAACCCACGTGGATCGTAAAACTCAACTCAGGACCCACAAAAGTGATCCGAAACTCTCCGAAAAGGATCCGAAAGATCCGATAAGAATCCAGGGTATTACAGCCTCCCCTCCTTCAAGAAATTTCATCAAAATTTAAGGAACGAACAAGAAGAAGAAGGGACCAACAAACCCCAAGACACAACTTGAAACAGCATGAATCTCGAAAAACATAATTCAGAGGGACACCGCCAGACCATCATCACAAGCACACGCTCTAGATCTCAAGGCAAGGCAAATCGATCCACAGAACGAGCATGGCACACTAGTGAACACAAGTCTGACACCTCTGAAACAAGGTAACGTCGCTTACGTCTCACAGGGAAGGAGACACGACCCATGCCACGACAACAACTATCAGGAAAACAAAATGACAGACACGGCAAGCATCAACTTAAACAAGGAAGCATAGTCCTCTCAGCTGACAGCTCGACACATCGACTCCAGTGACAAAGGCAACCACGAAACCTGGCACACAGGATGCCAAGGACAGCACCGGACCAAAAACACAATCAAGTCAGTCCTCAGTCAGATGTTACATCTGATCGAGTCGCATGCTAACTCTATCAGGAAAGAAGAGTACAACACAACTAATCGACAAGACTTTGGTCCACACGATGCCAAGACAGATTCATAGGGAAACAACAACAAAACGGCAACAACGACAACAGCAGCACTTGAAGGATTTCGGCTCCGTACAGAACAAAGAACCGCGGAACACAACTGCAAGTTGGGTCACATCAAGGCATAATAAAAGATGAACACACGACTATCATGGACTAGTCATGCAATGAACAGCTCACCGAGAAAAGACCCACGACAATAAGAACAAAAATCTCAGGAAAACGCATCTCAAGGACCACGATCACGTCCTGAGAGCACAACACCCAAGAAAGAATTGCAGAGCAGAGGGTACTCAATCAGCAAAAATGCTGATAGACTCCCCAATACTCACAAATGCCAGCGCCAACACCAGAATGCCTCCAAGAACAATGGCAAGGCAACAAACAACATCAAGGCACATGAAGCCAAGATGAAGTCACCTCGAGAAGAACAATTCTCTTGACCAGTTAGAATCTTACAACCAACGATCCTTGACCTGTGGGTTATCATCCCACACGCTTCCGCTGCGCACTCTTACAATGCACACAGGCATCAAAAATATCTTGGTATCCGCATCTCAGCACACACTCGACGCCATCGCAATTCATGAAAATCGCAATGTATCACGCCACGAGTACTGATCCTGCTAACAACCGATCACAAGTCGCCTAAGTGCAAACCAAGAAGAACACCAGCTTCAGCACATAGCACAAAGAGAGGCTAATCTCAGCTTACCCTTATGTCCAAAAATAATAAATGAGCCATCACAACACATCGGCCGCTAGGCACGGCACGACAAACACGGTGCACAATGGCTCTTAACACAAAGATTAGGTCCAAAGCCAAGCAACCGTAGAATAAAGAACAGATCAGGCTCAGAAGAAATAATGTCCACACTTAAGTAGACACAGGACAAAGGTCTCACTAAGACAGCACTTCCAAGGTTTACCTTGAAAAGACTCCACCAAATGGGATGAGAAGCATCAAGCTCACTAGCAGTAGCTGACAAGGAAGGAAAATCCTAGGTTCGCTTGAGCATCTTCTCAGTCGAGACAACAAAGCAACCACTTCAACAGAAATGAAACACCTCAGGAGCTGAATAGACTTAAGCGGGGATGACCAAAACAACGTAAGAATGTGTACGGCCATCACACCAACTCAAAAAGTCACCAGCCAGCTGAACAAACCATAGAAAAATCTCGAACAATGTACTACAGATTCAAGCCTATCGGTGAACTTTGCCAAGTACAGCACGATCGAGATGAACACCATGACAAAAAGGATGTATCGTCACATCTTGACCAGAGCAAAACCATCTCGTACAGTACTGACATAGCACGCACAAGACAACATGCGAAAAATAAAGTGACAAAGAATCGTGAAACCTAAGCCAGCGAAAGACTGTACTGGACTTTCAAGACTCTGGATACTGTATATCTCGGATTCCCATGTACTTCACAAAAAAACTACTCTGATACCACCTATGACGACCCGGACTCCGGATACCGGATATACGTGATAGGACTACCGAGTAGACCCGATATCACTTGGAACCCGTGAAGCCTCCCAAGAGCTGTAAAACTCCGAAGGGATAAAAGGAATGTCATGTAGTACATTGAAGTCGCAGATATAACAATAAGCAATTAAATTTTATTAAACAGGTTTGCTAAAGTAGCAGAAATAAAATTACTTTTTAATTAATAGTTAAAATTAACAACTATACTAGAGTCCAGTCCAAACGAAAGACAAGTACAGTCTGATAGAAAGAAAAATGTACACTGAGGTCGGGGGAAGCCCGACGCAGGTACCGTTGGCAACTACGAACACGCCACACCAGGAACCGCGAAGGAAGTAGAGACAATCACACTTGAAAAGTAGGGGTGAGCCTCTTGTCACAGGCCCAGTAGGGGTCACGCGGATCCCCACTGAAAAACACGCAGTGACACGGAACAACAGCTAAAATAGCAGGAGTAGTAAGGCAAGAAAAGCTAAACTACAACTAGAAAGCTGTAAAAGAAAACCAGAAATGGAAGGAGTAGGAATAGCTAAAAGAAAAGGGAAAAGAATCCGAACCAAACCAGAACCTCGGCTCCTACACTACTCCAACAGTAACGGGAAGGCGAACCCTGATCTCACAAAGTCAGGAGTTACCGATCTGTTGACCAAGCACAAGGCCTAAGGCGAAGGCCTACAAAGATAGGCAAAAGACCTAGAAGAGACCTAGATGGACATAGAACACTAAAGCCTACATGACTGGATTATCGTGCATGCCCCCTAAGTGCAAACGCATACACGACTGGATCATCGTGCATACCACACAACATTGACCTCGGGTAAGGCCAAGAAAGGACTAACCCAGAGAGGTCACGACGCACGAGAAACGCGAGATTCACATGTCACGTGATAGAAGCACCTCCTCACTAGAAGAACAGCCAGATGCGTCCACTGACGTCTTACACTGCGCCACAGGTATCTCGCTACAGACTTCGAGAACGATGAAGACTGGGATACACACAGAACCAGAACAAGAACTACAGTAACGAGTGACTAGACAGGGTCACACCCATCGGCGTTCGTCTAAACGTCCCTGACCACGTGTGCACACACCGGCTCTTGCCTCGAACTAGGCCTCTTGCTAGTTTTCCCTCCCCAGCAGGACGCTACCGTAAGGCAGGGGCCCACGGAAACTAGCCTAAAAACTGTATCTCAGAAACTGCCCCACCACCATTCCCAGGTGGGTCGACACTTGAGGTCATCACGCTATGACTATTGGAGGCTCACTAGACGCAGAGACTCGAAAACGCGAGTTCTAGAGTACATACAGGCCGAGAAAGTAGTGTCACACATACTACGAAGCACCAAGGCAGCATACCAAACTACCAACTGACTCAGGACAGGACAATTGGACCTACTGATACAACGATCCTTGAGTTTCATGACTCGGGGTCAAGATAGTCGCGCAACGGCGGAACAAGCCACCAATCAGTCTAATCCTAAGCCAGAGAAAATGACACATCCACATGAACCTCTTGAGATGTTTCGTTAGGGAACACGAGAGGGACTGGGATCTAGTTTTGCCACTTATTGAGTTTGCATATAATGACTCAGTCAATAGGTCCATAGGCATGAGTCCTTTTGAGGTTGTCACAGGATATAGACCTAGGAAACCAGTGGATCTAGTTCCCTTGCCCATTCATGCTAGAGTGTCGCAGTCTGCGGAGTCGTTTGCCGAGCATGTTAGGGGTTTGCATGATGATATTCGTCGCCATATATAGACCAGCAACGCGTGATATAAAGACTTGGCTGACGCTCATAGACACCCCCGCGAGTTCCTGGAGGGAGATTATGTCATGATCCGGGTCAGACCGAAACGGTTTCCTTCTAGAGTCGTGAAGAAACTACAGGCTCGTGGTGCTGGCCCCTTTAGAGTTTTGAGGCGAGTTGGATCCAATGCATATGTTGTAGACTTGCCGAACGACTATGGTATCAGTTCCACATTCAATGTCTTGGACTTAGTCGCATATAGGGACCCGACAGTGATCCCTAGTGAGTTGTTCGAGCCTTATCCACCCCTTGTGAGCGAGCCCTCCCGTAAGTGTCCACTTCCAACCGTGTCACCTCAGCAACGTGAGCGGATAGAGTCTATACTGGAAGAGACGGTGACTACAACTAGGAGTGGCACATATCACCGCTTCTTGGTCCGTTGGAGGGGACGGCCCACGTCCGATGATGCATGGATCACCCGGGCAGAGTTGGAGGCGTTAGATCAAGACTTGCTGGAGCGGTACCAGAGCGACAGAGACCCTTATACGATAGGGTCGAGTTCTTCCCACACGGGGAGAATTGGTGAGGACACACGAGCTATTGATTGACATTACAGGACACGTACTGCGGCTCGAGCTGTGCAGGCATCACTGTGGCTTGGAGATGGCAGGGAGTCCCAGTTATGAGGCAGGATTTCATCGTTATTTTTATTTTGGATTCCTTTATGTAGGTCATTTGGTTAATGGGTCATTAAGAGTCTAGGTTGAGGGAATTGGGTCATTTTGAGTGCATTAAGCCCAGGCCTTCCTTCCCTTGGTATTGGGCTAGAGGAACCCAAGGCCCATCTAGGATTCCAAGGAGGGAAAATGGAGCCCATAGATTTCAAATTTTAAATGGGTTCAAATTCAAACTCCAAGGAGGGAAAATGGAGCCCATATATTTCAAATTTCAAATGGGTTCAAATTCAAACTTCAAGGAGGGAAAATGGAGCCCATAGATTTTAAATTTCAAACGGGTTCAAATTCAAAACTCTAAGGAGGGAAAATGAAGCCCATAGATTTCAAATTTCAAATGGGTTCAAATTCAAACTCCAAGGAGGGAAGATGGAGCCCACCTTTATATATTGTCATGTATTTCCCCCCTTGACGGATTTTTAAGGAATGAATGAATGAATTGAAGAAGAAAATTGTGAAAGCTTTGAGATTGGTTGCTCCCTCCCCTCTCCCTCCCTCTTCCTCTCCCTCTTGGGTGCGATGCCCTAGCCCCCCCTTCTTGTAGGTTCTTGCTACTCCAACTGCTGGGAGGCGACCTCCCTACCTCTCCTCAAGTTTGGAATTGAAGAAGATAATTGTGAAAGCTTTGAGATTGGTTGCTCCCTCCCCTCTCCCTCCCTCTTCCTCTCCCTCTTGGGTGCGATGCCCTAGCCCCCCCTTCTTGTAGGTTCTTGCTACTCCAACTGCTGGGAGGCGACCTCCCTACCTCTCCTCAAGTTTGGAGTTCAGGGATCATGGATGTGCTGCGAGCTTGGAGGAGAAGACCCCTGCTGTCCAGCGCCCCATCCCTAGCTATTTGTCTGTAGATTTGAGCCTGGAAAATTAGGTTGGCACCCCTTTCTCCCTTCCCCAAATCCCCTAGACTTCTGTATAGCTTTTCTTCCTCATCATGTCCCCCAGGCCTCCTGAAAATCCCACGCCCTATCCCATCTTGTGGCAAAGGTTTCCTTTGTAAGCCTTTTCTCTGCGCAGGCTGCCTTTGTGCAGACCTACAGGAAACCAGAACCATGAAGATCAGGTTGGGACGGCCGCTTCCTGACTTCTGATCACTTCGACCTCTTCTTAACTGTTCTTCCTATACTTGTCCCCCACCTCCCCCCAAAATCTCGCATCAAAACTCGCTCTGTGAAAAAACTTCCCTTTAGAGACCTTTTAGTCACGCAGACTACTCCTATGCAGTCCTGCCGCGATGGTGCCAAAACCCCTCCAAAGGGATGACCCCCAAACCATCTCTAAATGCTATGAAATTTTGAGCACTGCTTATACACATTCAAAACCTTCCCACATAATTTTCTTGCAATTTCTAGAGCCCTTTTTTCCCCTGCTTACCCCGTCCACCATCTTAGCTCTCAGTTCTGACTGCACTGAACTGCAGCACTGAGCACCACCTGTTTTCACTTCCCAGGCCTAAAACCACCACCGCGTGCCACCCCGCCACTACTATCCAACCATCCTACGACCATCACCTATCCAACAGAGAAAACCCCGCCCCATTTGCCACCCAGAAGCCCTGGTTCGAGCCCATTCTCCCACCCTATGTCCAGCTGCCAGCAGACTGTCCAGAAGCGCAGGGCCTGCTCCGAAAATTCTCCACGGTCTCCACAGTGCTCGGTTGCAGCCGCCACTCCACCAGCGTCCCTGGGACAATCCCAACAGCGTCCATTCCAAGTTTCGTGACCGGCGGACAAGCAGAAGGTGGCGTACCAGGATCGTCATCCTACTGTTTCCCAGCACCGTGCAGATTGGCCAGCAGTCTGCCCGCCCGTTTGAGGTCACACCGGAGCTTCATTCCAGTACCGTCGACTTCTAGCTTCATCCAGAGCAGTCTTCGTCCCTTGCTGCCCCCCTCCGGGATCGTTGCTCCATCCTTGGCGCCTAGGACTCGCCTTCCTTGGTGCTGGTTCCAGACCGGTCCGTGGTAGCAGCTTAGTCCGACCAGCTCGCAGCAGCACCGTGGGCGATGAGCTTCACCGACCCGATACCTGTCACCCCACTTCGCACGACCCCCTGATAGCACGGTGTAGCCTATTACCTCCCTGCGAGCAGTGTGACGTGTTTGACTTGTACTGGTTTAGCTCTTGTACCGGGTGGTTGTGTGACTTGGCCGGGCTTCTTCCCCACGCCCCGAGCGTGGAGGTATGCGTCTACCCCTCCTTTGCGTTACTTGCTCATTTAGTATAGTTTCTTGATGCTGTTGTGCCCCTGTGATTTTGATGATGGTTTTGATGATTGGTTTTTGATGTGAGTTAATCACTGTGAGTCATCTTGCTGTGTGAGTCATCATGCTGTTATTCAGTTATTTTCTGATCATAACTCAGTCTATCAAATGTTCAGTCATCTTGCTGCTCAGTTTAGTTTAACATATTTGATGTTCAGTCATGTTAACTGATGCATAAAGCATTCATTGCTACACTCTGCTTAGTTAGTATGAACAGTAGTGGGTCGACCCACCCTTGCTAATGCGTCGACCCATCAGAACACTGATTGTCTGGTTTGTCTAACTTCAAGTCTATACTTCATCAGTTGAACGTAAAGTATATATGTTGCAGTGTCAACTCATTGGGTTGCAGCGTCAACTCAGTAAGTATGCACATCGCCTTCAGACTTTCAAGTCTATACACTCTATACTCATTCAAGTCTGTTCAGCCGTTTGCATTTCATGAAGTCTGTACACTTCATCGCCTTCTGCAAGCATTCTTCAAGTATGTACAGCCTGTGCATTGCTTCACAACAAGTCTAGACATCCTGGTTGTAGTCTAAGTCTACACATCCTGCTAGGTCGGACTTCAAAGTCTGTACACTGTGCACCACTGTATAAGTCCATACAATGGCTGTTGAACTGTGAAGTCTATACATTGTCTGATCATTCATCTTCAAATCTATACAACGTTGCCTTGTTTCTTCAAGTCTATACAATGTGCACAGTTTCTTGATGTCTATACATTACATCATTGTCTTCAGCTCAAGCGTTCAAAGCCAAGTCTATACAACGCTAAGTCAATACATTGAACTGTCCTCCAAAGTCTGAATAATGGTCTTCACACCTGAAGTCTGTACATCCACAGTTAAACTTGAAGTCTGCACACTCTTCAAATCCAAAGTCTGCACATTGGTCTTCGAATTCAATGTCTATACATTGGGCTTTTACATGAAGTCTATACATTGTTGTTTGCATTGTAAAGTCCATACATTGGTTGTTGTTCTTCAATGTCTATACACTGCCTTTAGGATTTAAAGTCTATACAGCTGTTGCCTCCTTTGTTGAAGTCAACACATTGGGCAAGTCTGTACGTTGCATTTGCCTTCACAAGTCTATACAAAGAAATATATACACTGCAATGTACATACTTAAATCTTATGACTTCATTCTTGTTGCTGAAGGGAATAGGGTCGACGCTGGGAGCTTAAAGCGTCCACGCATCAGTTGACGAAGCCTTCACGATACCTTCCACTACGTCAACGCCACAAGCAAGTAGCGTCGACACAGCAGTTAAAGAAGCAGAGACCTTCACAGGCTATTCCACTGCGTCAACGCCACAAATGAGTAGAGTCGACGCAGGAACTAAAGAGACGAAGCTAATGGCTTACTGGAATGCCTCATTGTGTTAACGCCATTGCTTGACAGCGTCAACGCAGCACGTCAGATTGCTGTCATTGAGCATGTGACCAGAAACTGGCACCTGACACGTGATCCGAGGTGGGTGCCGAGCACGTGATCCGAGGAGGAATCTTATGGACGGAAGGCGTGGGAAGCACACGCCCTATCTCCCCACTGCTGCTGGTATATATTGGAGCCTTCGTCTTCAGATGGAGAAAAATCGAAGAAGAAGCCTGGAGAGCAGAAAGCCCTTCGATCCAGAAAAAAGAGAAGAAGAAGACAAACAGAAGGAGAAGAAAGAAGAAGAAGAAGAAGAAAAGAAAAAGCAGAGAGTGAAAGAGGAAGAGAGCAGCAGAAGAAAAAAGAGAAAGAGAGAGCTCGTGAGGATTGAAAGAAAAGAGAAGACAGTGAGAGAGAAAAGGAGAGCAGAGAAGAGAAAGAGAGATTATGAGTTGAGAAGAAGAAGAAGAGAAGTAGCAGAAGAAGTTCCTACTGGACCGTGGATCAGATCTAGGCCAGTCAGCTCCGTTGAGAGCCACATTGTGCATTTCATTTTTCAGCTTTCTATTTGCTGAAGTTATCTTCATTTCGTGTTTTTGTTTTTCCTTTTTCATTTGGTTATCCTTGTTCTTCCGATTCTCAGTAGTGAGGTCGGGTTCCTCCTGTGGACTCAGGAGAAGGGAGATCTGATCTCCGGTTCTGGGCTTGTGGGTTGCAAGTCTAGGTGTCCCTCCTGGTCTGGAGGAAGAGAGGTCTGCGATCTCTGGTTTGCTGGTGACGGGGAGTCACTGGTGGGTTCCCTCCTGGTCTGGAGGAAGAGAGACTTCGGTCTCCGGTTGCAAGTAGCTGGGTGCTACTTGGGGTGTCCCTCCGGTTTGGAGGAAGAGGGAAGGCTGTTCCCCTGGTCAAGCTGTGTGGCAGCAACTGTTCGTAGACTGAGTCTGCTTGGTTCTAGCATTGGCTAGTGAAGTCTCACTCCGGTTGGGAGTGAGGGGTGGATGTAGGTCTAGAGGACCGAACCACCTAAAAATTATTTGTGCAGTGGTTTGCCTTGCGTTAGCTCCATATCTTCTACCTCCCATTCACAGGTTGTGCATGCTTGGCTAGTTGCATTATCTAGAGAGTTATTTTTGAGCATTATATTCTGGTAAGTGTGTTTGGGTTGTTTAGCTCTGCCTTCGGTTCTGGTTGATTAGGTGGCTGCATTGTTGTAGTCCAACTGTTTGTTCATTTGTTGCCTTATCATTTCATCTTGGAAAGCTCATTAGTTTTTTTTCCGCATATCTGAGCTTTAGAGTTTTAATTTGGGCTATATTTTCTAGAGGGATAATTTCACCCCCCCTCTGTATCCGGGCCTAGCACCCTAACAGTTGGTATCAAAGACGGTGTCTGCATACAAGGTCCAGCGACCTGCAGATTCGATCTTGCAGTCTTAGGTGCTAATTTGTTTTTAGTGCATCAATATTCCTGTTGCATTGATCTGTTGTGTTCTCATGGCTCATCCACCGATTTTCAGTGGTACGCATTTTAATGCATGGTTCGCTAGTCTGAAGAATTATGTCAAATCTATGAATCCAGACCTGTGGAAAGTAATTTCACATGGTCCTCATGAACTACCAAAGAAAAAGTCCAAATGGACTGATAGTCACAAGTCTATGCATGAAGAGAATCAGATAGCTATAAATCTAATGAAGGCAGCTACTGATAGAGCTTTTCACTCATGCTTCGTTGATTGCAGTTCTGCTAAAGACATTTTGGATACACTGAAGCGAACTCAGGAGATAGATGTGGACAGCTGCATGATGGCCAACAGAAGAAATCAAAGTGGCAGCGATCAAGGCAGTAATCAAACTGAAGATGATGATGATGAGGTAAATCTCTTCGAGAATTTTTCTCTAGAAGATTGGGAGAATACATATGCTAAATTGTTTGAATCTCATGAACTGTTAAGAAAACAGTATAAAAAATTGAAGAAGGGTACTGGTTTAGATAGTTCAAGTTATCCTTGTAGAAATTGTGTTGAATTGAAAAATATTCATGATGCCTGTATGTCTGATTTTCAAATAATGAAGAAACAAGTTTCATTATTGAAAACTGAAAATCAAGATCATATAAATGTGATATCTGAACTCAAAGAAAAATTCAACTCAGATAATGATAATCAGACTCTTGTTAACTATCATGACCAGTATGAAAAATTGTTGAAAAACTTTGAAAGTGTGAACTCAGATTTAAACAAGCTGAAATCTGAAAATGATTCTCTGAGAACATCTGCTAATGAAAATGATAAAAAATTTGAGAAACTTGAGCAGGAGAAGAACTTGTTTGCTGAAAAATTCAATGCCATAAAATCTGTAAATATAGAGTTACAGAAAGATCTTGAAAAACAGCAAAAAGATTTGAAGGAACTTGAGGCTGGAAGAAAGTATGTAGTCAATTCAGAAGACCAGCTTCTAATACATGAATTGGTTCAGAATGATAAACTGAAAGACGAAATTGAAAATTTGAAGCTGTTAAACAGTGGCATGTCTGAAAGACTTCTTACTTTGGAAAGAGGAAAAAGTATTTGTGTTGAAGACTATAATAAACTGAGCAATCTGGAACAGGAAGTTGAAAGATACAAAACTACTAACAATGTGTTAACTGATTGTGTGAATTGCAGTGAGCAAGAGATTACCAGTTATGGGTTACAAATCACCTCTTTAGAAAATGAAATCCAAGACTTAAAGAACTCTCTGTCAAAGTTTGTTAGTGGGCAAGATAATCTGAACAAACTGCTGGGAGTAAAAGTCAATTTTCAGAAGGAGGGGTTAGGTTATAATCCTGTAAATAAAAATAATTTTGAAAATAAAATTCATACATCTTTTGTTGCTAGCTCTACTTCTAACACTTCTCAGAAGTCACATGTTTCTCAGTCCACACAGAGAACCCAAAAACAAACTGTTTTCGTTAAATTTTCTGAACAAGAAAAGCCTTCTACTTCATCTCCACCTCAGTATAAGGCTAAGAAAATAGAGAAACAAGATAAAAATCAGAAAATGATTGGAGAACAGAAAATGAATAAAAAGGGTTCATCTGTGCATGTTGATCACAGTCCTCACACACACTCACATGCATCTAGAAGGAAAATGTCATTCCACTACTGTCATAGATTTGGACATTTAATGCATGAGTGTAAATTGATGGAGAAGGATGACATGAGGGCGGGGATAATGAATGCTAAGAAACTTCATGATAAAAAGTCTTCATTCCAGAAAAAGAAAATTGAATGTCTGTATTGTGGCAAATTAGGACACTCAATTGCTCATTACTGGTTTGCTAGTGGTAAGAAAACCTTTTATTCATATCATGCTAAATTCCCTGCAAACCAACATGTTTTTAATAAAAACAAATCTGTTTCAATGAACCAGCATATCATCAGTTTTAACTGCAACAAAATTGATCACAAGACCTCTGAATGCTGGTCAGGCTCTTTTAAAAGAAATTCTATTTCAAGCTTTGAATGTGGAAAGCATGGCCACAGGGCCATTAATTGTTGGCATGCTCAAGGTAGAAAATTAAATTCTAAAACTGTTAAATTCCCTGCCATTAACAGAAAGTCTCCTGCATGCTATCACTATGGGAAGCCAGGTCACAGGGCTGCAACCTGTTGGCTGGCAGGATATCAAAACCAAACTGGTTTTGGCAAGCAGAATTTTTATTCTGTTCACAAGAAATCTCATGCATATGCACATAGAATTCATACTAACAAGAATGTGCATAAATCAGATCTGAAAACTGCTCCTAGAAATGTGCTGAGAAAACCTGTTAGGTGTAATACTGTCATGTCAGGACCCAAGACTTCTTGGGTACCTGTTTGTGCAAAATAACATTGCTATGCAGGTGTGCCTTGGGACTGAAATAAAAGGGGTAATAAAGCAAGGCACTCAAGAATGAAAACCCCTTCCTGAATCTTTTAGGTAAATTTCTTGCACTTCCTGTTTTTAGTTCTACTACATGACATACTAAATCTGTTTTTGCATAATCATTCTTCATCTGCATTGTCTGAATTGATGCCTCTGAACTCTCCTCATCTGAAGTGCATATATGTGATTTGCATATATAGTACATTGAAAAATCTGAACTGCATCTGAATGCTGTTTGAAATCTGTCCATTGCTTTCTGAAAAATCAGATTAGCTGAAATTTGATCCATGCATGCTGCCCATGTTGAAAAATCTGATAGGACAGTCTGATTGTGCACAAGTCACAATATCAATTGGTTTCATATGTTCAGTTTTCAGTGCAAACATTGCATGTTTTCAGGGGGAGTTAATTGCATGTCTTTGCATAGCATTCAGTGTTGAGTCTTTGCATGCATGTAGTTAATTGCATTGCATTTCATGAAAAATGCCAAAAAGATTGTCTGAATGCATAGTGTTAGGGGGAGTCAATGCATCGTATATAGGTTGTCAAATGCATACTCTTGTGAGAATTCATTGCATACCCTTCATCATTGATCTTAGTTAACAAACCTTGATAATATCAGAAATCATTGAGCCTCAAAATCTCTCCTATCAATTGGTATCATTTGGCTTCAGAATTCGATCAGTCTTTCATGAAGATTTCAATGGGACTATCTCGATCATAAATCTGAAAACTCTTGAACTAGAAATCTTCTATTATACATTTTTATGAATGACTGAAATAACTCATGTGGTTTAAGTTTAATGTATTCAATGAGTATGACTTTAAAATCTCATAAAAATATCTGAAGCATGTTTAATAAACCTTAACCATCTGTTTCATGCAGTGTCTTGTAAAATCTTCTGAAATCTGCATTATTGAATACATGACTTTATTTGGTTAAGTACATGAAATTATTATTGATTTGAAGCAAATGAATTTTTCTGAAATGTCTAAAGGGTATTTTCTGTCAGAGCAATGACCTTGGTCACTGAGAAACACATGTTCGAAGGACTGTGTCATGAGGTACCATAGTTAACTCTGATTAAGAATAATTGAAATTCAGGCAGAGCAATAGCATGCACACTGAGAAATACAACTCACTCATCAAGAAATGATTTGCAGTGTGTCATGATGTGTAAATGCTATCTCTGTTCATATAAAGCATGATAGTTAGTCACACTAAGTGCTTAGGGATATTGGCCTCTGATCAAGGTATATCCTCTAGTTACAAGGTGTGCACTGAACTAGAGTGCTCGTAAAATTTGTAGCATGAAAAATTGTTGAACAAATTGAAATATCTGAATATTGATGCTAAAATCAAATTGCTACTACCCTAGACAAAATGATATGACTTCATAATTGCTTGATTTCAATACTGATGCATGTAATTCCGAAAGAAGTCAATAAATTTGATTGTGTAAGAGAAAGGGAGTTTTATCAAGATAAATATGAGGGCTTGGTTCATTTTTATTAAACCATGGTTTTAGATATCAATACAGAATGTTATTGATAAACTCTACATACATCATGTTTAAACCATGCTGTTCAATAAAACTCATTCATAAGCCCTTATAATGGAAGACTTTGAAAAACCTATGTTTTGGATTTATGAGATTGATATCTCTCTGAAAATCTGACTGAATTTTCTGAGTTGGAGCTTCTTTAAAAATCTGCTAATTGAACCTCTTCTGCTCATTGATCTGAACTTGTCCTTGTTTGCCCCTATGATCTCCATCCCATTCATCTTATAAGATTCCACTTATTGAGGGGGAGCTTCCATATCATATGCATCATGCTGCATAGAAACTCTTAAAAGGGGAGAATTGTGCTCTTGCATTCATATTTCTAGGGGGAGATCTTGCATTCTGGTATCTGTTTATGTTGATTGTTTGTGCAAAAAGGGGGAGATTTTCATTCAATCATTGCATGCTGGCTTCCTTTGATCATCTCTAACTAATGACTTTTTGCTGAAACTCTTAAAGGGGGAGAATTGTGTTCTTGAAAAAGGGAGAAATTGACTGAATTTTTATACATGCTTTAATTTCTCAAATTATTTTCTTTTTGATGAAGTCAAAGGGGGAGAATAATTTAAGTCATCAGAATACCTCACTCCATCAGAATGACTCAATGTGTTGAAAGTGTTGCCATCATCAAAAAGGGGGAGATTGTTGTGCCCCTGTGGTTTTGATGATTGGTTTTTGATGTGAGTTAATCACTGTGAGTCATCTTGCTGTGTGAGTCATCATGCTGTTATTCAGTTATTTTCTGATCATAACTCAGTCTATCAAATGTTCAGTCATCTTGCTGCTCAGTTTAGTTTAACATATTTGATGTTCAGTCATGTTAACTGATGCATAAAGCATTCATTGCTACACTCTGCTTAGTTAGTATGAATAGTAGTGGGTCGACCCACCCTTGCTGATGCGTCGACCCATCAGAACACTGATTGTCTGGTTTGTCTAACTTCAAGTCTATACATCATCAGTTGAACGTAAAGTATATACGTTGCAGCGTCAACTCATTGGGCTGCAGCGTCAACTCAGCAAGTATGCACATCGCCTTCAGACTTTCAAGTCTATACACTCTATACTCATTCAAGTCTGTTCAGCCGTTTGCATTTCATGAAGTCTGTACACTTCATCGCCTTCTGCAAGCATTCTTCAAGTATGTACAGCCTGTGCATTGCTTCACAACAAGTCTAGACATCCTGGTTGTAGTCTAAGTCTACACATCCTGCTAGGTCGGACTTCAAAGTCTGTACACTGTGCACCACTGTACAAGTCCATACAATGGTTGTTGAACTGTGAAGTCTATACATTGTCTGATCATTCATCTTCAAGTCTATACAACGTTGCCTTGTTTCTTCAAGTCTATACAATGTGCACAGTTTCTTCATGTCTATACATTACATCATTGTCTTCAGCTCAAGCGTTCAAAGCCAAGTCTATACAACGCTAAGTCAATACATTGAACTGTCCTCCAAAGTCTGCACAATGGTCTTCACACCTGAAGTCTGTACATCCACAGTTAAACTTGAAGTCTGCACACTGGTCTTCAAATCCAAAGTCTGCACATTGGTCTTCGAACTCAATGTCTATACATTGGGCTTTTACATGAAGTCTATACATTGTTATTTGCATTGTAAAGTCCATACATTGGTTGTTGTTCTTCAATGTCTATACACTGCCTTTAGGATTTAAAGTCTATACAGCCGTTGCCTCCTTTGTTGAAGTCAACACATTGGGCCAGTCTGTATGTTGCATTCGCCTTCACAAGTCTATACAACGAAATATATACACTATAATGTACATACTTAAATCTTATGACTTCATTCTTGTTGCTGAAGGGAACAGGGTCGATGCTGGGAGCTTAAAGCGTCCACGCATCAGTTGACGAAGCCTTCACGATATCTTCCACTGCGTCAACGCCACAAGCAAGCAGCGTCGACGCAGCAGTTAAAGAAGTAGAGACCTTCACAGGCTATTCCACTGCGTCAACGCCACAATTGAGCAGAGTCGACGCAGCAACTAAAGAGACGAAGCTAATGGCTTACTGGAATGCCTCATTGCGTTAACGCCATTGCTTGACAGCGTCAACGCAGCAAGTCAGATTGCTGTCATTGAGCACGTGACCAGAAGCTGGCACCTGACACGTGATCCGAGGTGGGTGCTGAGCACATGATCCGAGGAGGAATCTTCTGGATGGAAGGCGTGGGAAGCACACGCCCTATCTCCCCACTACTGCTGGTATATATTGGAGCCTCGTCTTCAGATGGAGAAAAATCGAAGAAGAAGCCTGGAGAGCAGAAAGCCCTTCGATCCAGAAAAAGAGAAGAAGAAGAAAAATAGAAGGAGAAGAAAGAAGAAGAAGAAGAAGAAAAGAAAAAGCAGAGAGTGAAAGAGGAAGAGAGCAGCAGAAGAAAAAAGAGAAAGAGAGAGCTCGTGAGGACTGAAAGAAAAGAGAAAGACAGTGAGAGAGAAAAGGAGAGCAGAGAAGAGAAAGAGAGATTGTGAGTTGAGAAGAAGAAGAAGAGAAGTAGCAGAAGAAGTTCCTACTGGACCGTGGATCAGATCCAGGCCAGTCAGCTCCATTGAGAGCCACATTGTGCATTTCGTTTTTCAGCTTTCTGTTTGCTGAAGTTATCTTCATTTCGTGTTTTTGTTTTTCCTTTTTCATTTGGTTATCCTTGTTCTTCCGATTCTCAGTAGTGAGGTCGGGTTCCTCCTGTGGACTCAGGAGAAGGGAGATCTGATCTCCGATTCTGGGCTTGTGGGTTGCAAGTCCAGGTGTCCCTCCTGGTCTGGAGGAAGAGAGGTCTGCGACCTCTGGTTTGCTGGTGACGTGGAGTCACTGGTGGGTTCCCTCCTGGTATGGAGGAAGAGAGACTTCGGTCTCCGGTTGTAAGTAGCTGGGTGCTACTTGGGGTGTCCCTCCGGTTTGGAGGAAGAGAGGAGGCTGTTCCCCTGGTCAAGCTGTGTGGCAGCAACTGTTCGCAGACCGAGTCTGCTTGGTTCTAGCATTGGCTAGTGAAGCCTCACTCCAGTCAGGAGTGAGGGGTGGATGTAGGTCTAGAGGACCGAACCACCTAAAAATTATTTGTGCAGTGGTTTCCCTTGCGTTAGCTCCATCTCTTCTACCTCCCATTCACAGGTTGTGCATGCTTGGCTAGTTGCATTATCTAGAGAGTTATTTTTGAGCATTATATTCTGGTAAGTGTGTTTGGGTTGTTTAGCTCTGCCTTCGGTTCTGGTTGATCCGGTGGCTGCATTGTTGCAGTCCAACTGTTTGTTCATTTGTTGCCTTATCATTTCATCTTGGAAAGCTCATTAGTTTTTATTCCGCATATCTGAGCTTTAGAGTTTTAATTTGGGCTATATTTTCTAGAGGGATACATTCACCCCCCCTCTGTATCCGGGCCTAGCACCCTAAGAGATGCCACTGCTTGTGAGATCATAGGAGCCTAGCTCTTATATTTGTTATATCACTGCCACAGTAGAGAGTGTGACTGTCCCATGACTCATCCGAGTCGCGAGTGTGGAGTCGTCCACCCTTGACCCTACCGGTTTCTCAACCGTGCGGATCAACGCGCTTCCCTCTCTTGGGACGCCAGTGAGCTAGAGTTTCTTGTCGAGTGGCGCAGTTTTCTTCTGGGGAACCTTAGGTGTTGAGTCTACGCCATTCAATCTATTGCAAAGTTGTTGGTCTTAGTTGTTCCTTTAGGCCTGTCATTGCATAGAGTCTAGCTTGCATAGTGTTCCACATCAGTCTATACTAGATAAGAAGTTGACTACCACTAGGAGTGACGCGTATCATCGCTACTTGGTGCGTTGGAGGGGATGGTCCGCGTCCGATGATGCATGGATCACCCGGGCAGAGCTGGAGAGGTTAGATCCAAACTTTCTTGAGCGGTACCAAAGCGACAGAGACCCTTACTCGACAGGGTCGAGTTCTTCCCACCCGGGGAGAATTGGTGAGGACACACGAGCTATTGATCGACATTACAGGACACGTAGTGTGGCTCGAGCTATGCAGGCATCACTATGGCTTGGAGACGGCTGGGAGTCCCACTTATGAGGCAGGATTTCATCGTTATTTTTATTTTGGATTCCTTTTTGTAGGCCATTTGAAGGCCATTTGGTTAATGGGTCATTAAGAGTCTAGGTTGAGGGAATTGGGTCATTTTGAGTGCATTAGGCCCAAGCCTTCCTTCCCTTGGTATTGGGCTAGAGGCACCCAAGGCCCATCTAGGATTACAAGGAGGCAAAATGGAGCCCATATATTTCAAATTTCAAATGGGTTCAAATTCAAACTCCAAGGAGGGAAAATGGAGCCCATAGATTTCAAATTTCAAACGGGTTCAAATTCAAACTCCCAGGAGGGAAAATGGAGCCCATAGATTTCAAATTTTAAATGAGTTCAAATTCAAACTCCAAGGAGGCAAGATGGAGCCCAACTTTATATATTGTCATGTATTCCCCCCTTGAGGGATTTTTGAGGAATCAAAGAATGAATCGAAGAAGAAAATTGTGAAAGCTTTGAGATTGGCTGCTCCCTCCCCTCTCCCTCCCTCTTCTTCTCCCTCTTGGGTGCGATGCCCTAGCCCCCCCTTCTTGCAGGTTCTTGCTACTCCAACTGCTGGGAGGCGACCTCCCTACCTCTCCTCAAGTTTGGAGTTCAGGGACGATGGATGTGATGCGAGCTTGGAGGAGAAGACCTGATGTAAAACTGACCTTGAACCTATTTTGCAAGCATTCAAGTTTGAGCAGCGGACTCACACTAGCGAGCTCACCCGTATGGCACACACTAGGGCCCGAAGGCAACTAGGCGATGTTGGAGAGGGTCCGAGGTGGGACCATGAGGCTCCAAGGGTTGGCAAGCTTGGGGAGAACCCAAAATGGGCCTAGGATGACCAAATCATGGGCGGCCAACACACCAAGGGTGTGGGTTAAGTGGATTCACTCTCAACTCGCCCGCAGTGGTCACTCAATTTGGTGGCAATGTAAAATCGGACACTCTCTTACCGCCGACGGAGTAACTATAGCAATACTAAGCTAAGCAAGTCTAATACAGCAATGAGGAATGTTCAGGAGCTCACCTAGCCGGCGTGAAGAAGCCGACTCCGGCCGGAGACGGGGGCGAGCGGGGAGGCGAGGGTATGCATCCGCACGCCGCGTCGGTGTCGCTTCAACCTGAAAGTGTAAAGAGTACAACACTACGCCTCTCGCAGGAGGGATGATCTTGGGGTGGGGATTAAGTTAATTACATCCAAAACTACCTCCACGCAGGGAGGGGTCTTCAGCCGGCCAAGCGGGTTGGGGATTACGCAATGAAACTTGACCTCCCGAGCTCCACCGGTTCTGCCCTGCTTCAGGTTCACTAGACAGACAGTCGGAGACAGTGCTGCCACGGGTTCCACAGAACTCAGATCTTGACGAGACCAGCGCCAAAAGTTTCCCAACTGACAGAGGATGAAGCTTGAATTTTTGGGGAAGCTTTGATACTCAGGGCTGACCGCGCCGGAGACTGGAACAGGACAGCAGCGTCTGGTCTCTGGCGGGTACCGAACTGATGCAGCAGGTTGCAGAAGTCACTGTGGGCTCTCCCGGACTCCGATTGGAATGAAACTGGCGGTGATGCGATCATGGTCGGGGTAGCTTCGATCCGGAGTTGACGGGGATGCGATCCGATGTCGGTGGAGAGAGGGGTAACCGAGGAGTGAGGACTGGTCTAACCTAGGACCACAGGGGCAGTCTGCCGTCTCCGACAAAGAAAATTGGAGCAGAGAGTTTCGGTGGCCGATTGAGTCCCTTCTTCTTGGAGGTGGCAGCTAGCTTGAATTAGTTTCTTCCCTCCAAAAATGGCACTCAGAGCCTCACGAGCTGGCCGTGGCAGAGTCTGGGACCGGACTGATTGATTCTGCCTCTGTCTAGTGCAGATCAATGTGGCTGGTTGCAGAGGGTGCCACGATCTCTAACGAGCTCTAATTGAGACGAGACCTGAACCGTTGGAACCGTAGCCAAGTCTTCTTTCTTTCGGCACCAACGGCGATGTCAGAAGATGTCGGAGAAGACCGATATGATCAGATGAGTAGAGGGGTGTCAGTTCTGGCTCCTGTAAACTGACCTAACACACTTGGAGTAGAAAATTTGTAACTTGAGATTACGATGTCCAAATGCAGCTCTGCTTCTTTAGGATGAAAGAGGACTTATGAGGGAAGAACTTTGCTGAAGCATACTTGATCTGAATCCCAAAACGTTCGTTGTGGTCGGGCTTCCAATCTCGGTCTGGTTCTCTGCCGGGGGTCTTCTGCGTAGTCGTTGGAGATCTGCTCCTGCGGACAGCTCCGACCTCGGAAGCCGGCGAGACCACCACCGTTGGAAAGCTATCTCGATGACGATTCCAGCAATGTAGGCCTTACCACCTGAATCTTTGAGAGACGATCGTGGCTGCCTCTGCAAGTTGCTGCAACTCTGCTGTCTGAAACAGAGGCTGAATGAGAAGAAGATGAGGGGGTGGGGAAGGGGATGGCCAAGAGAGTAAGAGGTGGAGGGTGAACTTGGCTGGCATGGGGAAGGGGCGCTGCGACTTTGGGTGGTTTGGAAGGTGGGGAGATGGAAGGGCACTGCCCTAGGGAGAGGGAAATTCAAATTTGGGCTTAGGGAAGAGCCCCTTCAACCTTGGGGAGAGGAAGGGGTGCTTAGGAAGTGGTGTTGGGTAGTTGGGGGTTGGGAGGTGGGGTGTGGATTGGAGGATGCCACCTTGGGTTGGGGGGGAGTTAAATGGGTGTATGGGGAAGGGGAGAGGTCTTAATGAGGGGTGAATGGGGAGGAGAGAGAAAATTCTGAAAATTGGGTGGAGGGAGAGAGAGAGAGAGATAAAGAGAGAGAGAGAGATTTGGTAGAGAGGAGTAAGACTAGAGAATTTTTTCTATTCAAATGATTCTTCAAAAGTTGTTACATATGAGGAGTGGGGTGGCCTATTTATAGGCACATGACTTTTTTCACAAAGGACCCTAACAAAAGACACAATGACTAATAACCGAAGGGAAGGGGGGGCATCCATGGGCCTAGCCTAATGAGATGGGCCCAATAACCTATCAAACCAACATAATGACTCAATACTTAGGAAAATGACTCAACAACCTAGGTACATGACTCAAATAAAGGGAAAATTACATGATATTGACTCAAAGAAAATGTGAAGATTACATGACTAGACTCAAAAATACATGACTAACATAATGGCGCTTGCCGACGAACAATCCGAGTCCGGAGAAAATGTAGAGGGGCAAGGGATGCCCCCATCATACCCCCGGGGTGGGGAAAACTCGACCCCGTCGAGTATGGGTCCACCAGGGAAGTAGTACATCGAACTGCGGCTCTGGGTGATCCTCGATCTCCATACTCAACCCGCGACCATAGTCAGGGAACGGTGCTTCAGCTCGACAAAGTGACTCGGTCATACCCTCATGCTGGTGATGGGATCTTGCTTGCCTAGTATTGCCGCTGTGTGCTCACGTCGGGCTCTCAGGCTATTTGTGGTGGCACTTCGAGGGTGTCTCTCACAAGGGCAGGTGTAAGCTGGAGGCACTCACTAGGATCCACCGCGGTGACCTTATAAGGTGCTAGATCCGCCACATGAGAAATGGGGAGAATCCCTAAACCCTTTTTGAAAGTTCAACCCATAAGCCGGGTTGCCAAAGCCACTCGGAACTTGGCAAGGTCCAAGTCCTCGTGCCCTCAATTTGGAGGTGACCCTGGGGTAGAGCCACTCCAAAGTCATCATCGTCAAGTTACCAACTTGGAATTCCAAGTGGCGCTCATGAGTTTTTGCTCGCTTGTTGTGAATATCACCGCTTGTTGCTTGATATGTGCTTGGATGCATATGCCATGCTTGATGATGCGATGTGAGTGGGCAATGTTTGGTATGCAAAGGTGGTCCGGGGCAGCCACATGTAGATCGATCATGCTTTGATGTTATGAAGATTGTGACAGACTCAGGGGGGCCGGGACATCCATAGATGAACCTTTTACGCATGGGTATGACAAATGTCGGGGGACCCGGACATCCATGTATGCTCCTCTCATACTTAAGACTCATGATGAATGAGGGTGGGCCAATACATCCAAATACGGTCCACTTATGCTTCCTACTTGACATGTGGGTGATGTAAATGAATGTACCCGACTTATGAATCATGCCAAGTGATGTTGTATGCCAAGACTTATGCACTCTTGTGACAAAGATGTCTCCTATGTGTGGGCCTTTGGACTTCCATTGGAATGGGTCGAAGGGGTCTAGAAAGGTGGATATCATGAGATGGGGCACTTCCTCGATCCCTAGGTGTATACCACCCAAAGTCATGGTTCCCATGGTGTAACCCGGGTCTGGGATGGGGTGGATTAGATCAAACATGGTGGGTTGGGGTAGGGAAAGGTAGGTGGTAGTTAAGGTGGTTGGGTTACTCGGGTTCCTTGACTCCCATTGGAATGGATCATAGGGATCATAAAGTGGGTTACCAAGGGGCTCCATACCCTCAAGGTCCTCAAAAGGTGATGAGTCATCTTCTTCTAGTGGAATGGTTGGGCCGGTGTATGGGGTGGGCTGGTTGGTCAAGGTTTTAGGAATCACAATGGTAGGGGAGTGGACTAGGATGGGCTCTTCCACTATGGGGAGAAGGAAAAGGATGTCACTAGTGTAGCAACCAATAGTGCAAACCGAGGAGATAGACCCAATGCATGGGTGGATGAGGTTAAGGCTCTTGGGTTGGTCAGCTCCTAGGGCAAATAAAGAAGTCAAGTCTGATTGCCACTTTAGACCTTTGAGGAGATCATCCTAATCTTCTATCTCATAGTAGGATTGGATTGTGGTGTGATAGGAGTGGAGGGGAACAATTTGGGATGGATATCCCAAAGGTGAGAGAGGTGGGGGTGAGCTAGGAAGGGTGGGTCCTTGCTTGGGCCATTGGAGTATATGCTCATTCATGGTGAAGGTGGGTGACTCTTGAGGATCCTGGCTATTTGAAGTGGTAAAGGGTTGAGGCTTTTCCTTACCATTGGTGTGATCTTGGGCTTCCTTATGGGTGGGAATGGGTTCCGGAGTAGCATCTACTCCCATGTGGAGGGTTGTGGAGGTTTCAATTCCTAGTGTTAATGGGTTGGGTAGGTCTAATGCGGGAGAATTGGTGATAGCTGGAGCATGGTGCACTTGGGGTGGTGGGCAAGGGTGGACTTGGATCGGAAGGGGAAGTAGAGGAGGCCTAGGTTGGGGAAAGATTGGTGTAGGAAGCGGGAGGTGAGTTGGGTGAGGGGTTTTAGGTTTGGGGATGGTGGCCATTATGGGCCTTGGTGGAGGGGTGGACACGGTGTCCACATGGTTTTTAATGGTGAGGGTTGGATGAGTGGTGGTCACCATGGAGGGAATTGGGTCGGTTAGGGGTCTCTTGCCCTTGGGATCATTTGGGGTGGAAGTGGGGGCTAAAGAGGCTTGACTAGTGTAGGTTAGTGAAGGGGGTTTTGGTTGGGGTGTGGGGGCCCTCATGGGATTAGGTGGGGAGGTGGAGGCCTTGGAGACTTGGGTTCTAGTGGTAAGGGTTTGGACGGGTGGGTTTGGAGGAGTGAGAGTGCTCCTTGAGTTTTGGTAACCCGGGTAGGAAGGGGACATATATTTTGCTCTAAGTTGCTCCTTCATGTCCTTCCAAGTGGTGATGGGAGTTTCCCTTCTAAGTATCTTTAGCCCGACAATTTGCATCCAATAAGTTTCCGCCCATTTGGTAAGTTGCATTTTGGCAACCAATGCCTTTTCATCCTCGGATATATGATACCAAGTGAAGTATTGGTCCATTGTAGCTTCCCAATCTAAATATTCTCTAGGAGAGGTTCCATCAAAGGTGGGAAGTGGGAAAGGGACCATTCTATCGTCTGTCTTTGGGGCGGGCCTATTTTCTCCAAGTTGGTTGAGTCGGTCCGATATGTTATCAAGCTGCTCATTGGCATAGGTCAAGGCTTTCATGAAGTAGTTGACATGGCCAGGGAAGTTATGGGTGTTAGTGGTAGGCATCTCTTGGTGGCTTGGACTTATGGAGTGGGCCGATTGGTAAGGTTGATATGAGGTGGCCATACTAGGGGACAAGAGTGATGCACTTGAAGACTCTAAATACATAGACATGCCCTAGGACCAACTTGATAGAGATAAGTTGTGAACTTGCTCTGATACCACTTGATGTAAAACCGACCTTGGACCTATTTTGCAAGCATTCAAGTTTGAGCAGCGGACTCACACTAGCGAGCTCACCCGTATGGCACACACTAGGGCCCGAAGGCAACTAGGCGATGTTAGAGAGGGTCCGAGGTGGGACCATGAGGCTCCAAGGGTTGGCAAGCTTGGGGAGAATCCAAAATGGGCCTAGGAGGACCAAATCATGGGCGGCCAACACACCAAGGGTGTGGGTTAAGTGGATTCACTCTCAACTCGCCCGCAGTGGTCACTCAATTTGGTGGCAATGCAAAATCGGACACTCTCTTACCGCCGACGGAGTAACTATAGCAATACTAAGCTAAGCAAGTCCAATACAGCAATGATGGATGTTCAAGAGCTCACCTAGCCGGCGTGAAGACGCCGACTCTGGCAAGAGATGGGGGCGAGCGGGGAGGCGAGGGTATGCACCCGCACGCCGCGTCGGTGTCGCTTCAACCTGAAAGTGTAAAGAGTACAACACTGCGCCTCTCGCAGGAGGGATGATCTTGGGGTGGGGATTAAGTTAATTACATCCAAAACTACCTCCACGCAGGGAGGGGCCTTCAGCCGGCCAAGCGGGTTGGGGATTACGCAATGAAACTTGAGCTCCCGAGCTCCACTGGTTCTGCCCTGCTTCAGGTTCACTGGACAGACAGTCGGAGACGGTGCTGCCACGGGTTCCACAGAACTCGGATCTTGACGAGACCAGCGCCAAAAGTTTTGCAACTGACAGAGGATGAAGCTTGAATTTTTGGGGAAGCTTTGATACTCGGGGCTGACCGCGCCAGTGACTGGAACAGGACAGCAGCGTCAGGTCTCTGGCGGGTACCGAACTGATGCAGCAGGTTGCAGAAGTCACTGTGGGCTCTCCCGGACTCTGATTGGAATGAAACTGGCGGTGATGCGATCGTGGTCGAGGTAGCTTCAATACAGAGTTCACGGGAATGCGATCCAATGTCGTTGGAGAGAGGGGCAACCGGAGGAGTGAAGACTGGTCTAACCTGGGACCACAGGGGCAGTCTGCCGTCTCCGACGAAGAAATTGGAGCAGAGGGTCTCGGTGGCCAATTGAGTCCCTTCTTCTTGGAGGTGGCAGCTAGCTTGAATTAGTTTCTTCCCTCCAAAAATGGCACTCAGAGCCTTCACGAGCTGGCCGTGGCAGAGTCTGGGACCGGACTGATTGATTCTGCCTCTGTCTGGTGCAGATCAATGTGGCTGGTTGCAGAGGGTGCCACGATCTCCAACGAGCTCTGATTGAGTCGAGACCTGAACCGTTGGAACCGTAGCCAAGTCTTCTTTCTGTCGGCACTGACGGCGACCTCAGCAGATGTCGGAGAAGACCGGGATGATCAGATGAGTAGAGGGGTAGAGGTTCTGGCTCCTGTAAACTGACCTGACACACTTGGAGTAGAAAATTTGTAACTTGAGATTACGATGTCCAAATGCAGCTCTGCTTCTTTAGGATGAAAGAGGACTTATGAGAGAAGAATGTTTCTGAAGAACACTTGATCTGAATCCCAAAAGGTTCGTCGTGGTCGGGCTTCCAATCTCGCTCTGGTTCTCTGCCGGGGGTCTTCTGCGCAGTCGTGGGAGATCAGCTCCTGCGGACAGCTCCGACCTCGGAAGCCGACGAGACCACCACCGTTGGAAAGCTATCTCGATGAAGATTCCACCAATGTAGGCCTTGCCACTGAATCTTTTAGAGACGGTCATGGCTGCCTCTGCAAGTTGCTGCAACTCTGCTATCTGAAACAGAGGCTGAATGAGAAGAAGATGAGGGGGTGGGGAAGGGGATGGCCAAGAGAGTAAGAGGTGGAGGGTGAACTTGGCTGGTATGGGGAAGGGGGGCTGCGACTTTGGGTGGTTTGGGAGGTGGGGAGATGGAAGGGCACTGCCCTAGGGAGAGGGAAATTTGAATTTGGGCTTAGGGAAGAGCCCCTTCAACCTTGGGGAGAGGAAGGGGTGCTTAGGAAGTGGTGTTGGGTAGTTGGGGGTTGGGAGGTGGGGTGTGGATTGGAGGATGCCACCTTGGGTTGGGGGGGAGTTAAATGGGTGTATGGGGAAGGGGAGAGGTCTTAATGAGGGGTGAATGGGGAGGAGAGTGAAAATTCCGAAAATTGGGTGGAGGGAGAGAGAGAGATATATAAAGAGAGAGAGAGAGATAATGGGTGAGAGAGGGAAGAGAGATTTGGTAGAGAGGAGTAAGACTAGAGAATTTTTTCTATTCAAATGATTCTTCAAAAGTTGTTACATATGAGGAGTGGGGTGGCCTATTTATAGGCACATGACTTTTTTCACAAAGGACCCTAACAAAAGACACAATGACTAATAACCGAAGGGAAGGGGGGGAATCCATGGGCCTAGCCTAATGAGATGGGCCCAATAACCTATCAAGCCAACATAATGACTCAATACTTAGGAAAATGACTCAACAACCTAGGTACATGACTCAAATAAAGGGAAAATTACATGATATTGACTCAAAGAAAATGTGAAGATTACATGACTAGACTCAAAAATACATGACTAACATAATGGAGCTTGCCGACGAACAATCCGAGTCCGGAGAAAATGTGGAGGGGCAAGGGATGCCCTCATCAAGACCCCTGCTATCCAGCGCCCCATCCCTGGCTGTGTGTCTGCAGATTTGAGCCTGGATGATCAGGTTGGCATTCCTTTCTCCCATCCCCAAATCACCTAGACATTTTCATAGCTTTTCTTCCTCATCCTATCCCCCACGCCTCCTGAAAATCCCACGCCCTAACTCATCTTGTGGCAAACGTTTCCTGTGTAACTCTTTTCTCTGCATAGGCTACCCTTGTGCAGACCTGCAGGAAACCAGAACCATAAAGATCAGGTTGGGACGCCCTCTTCTCGACCTCTGATTACTTTGACCTCTTCTTAATGTTTCTTCCTCTACTTGTCCCACACCGCCCCTCAAAAGCCCGCATCAAAACTCGCTATGTGCGAAAAGTTCCCTTGAGAACCCTTTTAGTTGCGCAGACTACTCCTGTGCAGTCCTATCACGATGGTGCCAAAACCCCTCCAAAGGGACGACCCCCAAACCATCTATGAATGCTATGAAATTTTGAGCACTGCTTATACACATCAAAAACCTTCCCACATCATTTTCTTCAATTTCTAGAGCCATTTTTTCCCTGCTTACCACGTCCACCTTCTTAGCTCTCAGTTCTGACTGCACTTAACTGTACCACTGAGCACCACTTGTTTTCACTTCCTACGCCCAAAACCACCACTGCATGCCACCCTGCCACTGCTATCCAACCATCCCATGACCCTCACCTATCCACCAGAGAAAACCCCGCCCCATTTGCCACCCGAAAGCCCCGGTTCCAGCCCATTCTTACACCCCATGTCCAGCTGCCAGCAGACAGTCCAGAAGCGCAGGGCCTGCTCCAAAAATTCGCCACGGCCTCCACAATGCTCGATTGTAGCCGCCACTCCACCGGCGTCCCTGAGACATTCCAACAGTGTCCACAGCAAGTTTTGTGAACGGCGGACAAGCAGAAGGTGGCGTACCGAGCTCATCTTCGTACTGTTTCACAGCACCATGCAGATTGGCCAGTAGTCTGCCCGCCCATTCGAGGTCACACCGGAGCTTCATTCGAGTGCCGTCGGCTTCCAGCTTCTTCCGGAGCGGTCGTCGTCCGTTGCTGCCCCCCTCCGGGATCGTTGCTCCATCCTTGGTGCCCTGGACTCGCCTTCCTTGCTGCTGGTTCCAGACCGGTCCGTGGTAGCAGCTTAGTCCGACCAGCTCGCAGTGGCACCGTGGGCGACGAGCTTCACCGACCTGATACCCGTCACCCCACTTCGCACGACCCCCGGATAGCGCGGTGTAGCCTATTACCTCCCTGCGAGGAGTGGGCCATGTTTGACTAGTACTGGTTTAGCACTTGTGCCGGGTGGTTGTGTGACTTGGCCGGGCTTCTTCCCCGCGCCTCGAGCAGTGAGGTATGCGTCTACCCCTCCTTTGCGTTACTTGCTCATTTAGTATAGTTTCTTGACGCCGCTGCTTGTGAGATCATAGACGCCTAGCTCTTATATTTGTTATATCACTGCCACGGTGAGAGAGTGTGATTGTCCAGTGACTCGTCCGAGTCGTGAGTGTGGAGTCATCCACCCTAGACCCTGCCGGTTTCTCAACCGTGCGGATCGGCACGATTCCCTCTCTTGGGATGCTAGTGAGCTAGAGTTTCTTGTCGAATGGCACAGTTTCCTTCTGGGGAACCTTAGCTGTTGACTCTACGTCGTTCAATCTATTGCAAAGTTGTTGGTCTTAGTTGTTCCTTTAGGCCCGTCGTTGCATAGAGTCAAGCGCATCAGTCTATACTGGCTGAGCAGGTGACTACCACTAAGAGTGGCGCGTATCACCGCTACTTGGTGCGTTGGAGGGGACGGCCCGCATCTGATGATGCATGGATCACCCGGGCAGAGCTGGAGGGGTTACATCCAGACTTGCTGGAGCGGTACCAGAGCGACAGAGACCCTTACTTGACAGGGTCGAGTTCTTCCCACCCGGGGAGAATTGCTGAGGACACATGAGCTATTGATCGACATTACAGGGCATGTAGTGCGGCTTGAGCTATGCAGGCATCACTGTGGCTTGGAGACGGCTAGGAGTCCCACTTATGAGGCAGGATTTCATCGTCATTTTTATTTTGGATTCCTTTTTGTAGGCCATTTGAAGGCCATTTGGTTAATGGGTCATTTAGAGTCTAGGTTGAGGGAATTAGGTCATTTTGAGTGCATTAGGCCCAAGCCTTCCTTCCCTTGGTATTGGGCTAGAGGCACCCAAGGCCCATCTAGGATTCCAAGGAGGGAATTTGGAGCCCATAGATTTCAAATTTCAAATGGGTTCAAATTCAAACTCCAAGGAAGGAAAATGGAGCTCATAGATTTTAAATTTCAAATGGGTTCAAATTCAAACTCCAAGGAGGGAAAATGGAGCCCATAGATTTCAAATTTCAAAAGGGTTCAAATTCAAACTCCGAGGAGGGAGGATGGAGCCCAACTTTATATATTGTCATGTATTCCCCCCCTTGAGGGATTTTTAAGGAATAAATGAATGAATTGAAGAAGAAAATTGTGAAAGCTTTGAGATTGGCTGCTCCCTCCCCTCTCCCTCCCTCTTCCTCTCCCTCTTGGGTGCGATGCCCTAGCCCCCCTTCATGCAGGTTCTTGCTACTCCAACTACGGGGAGGTAACCTCCCTGCCTCTCCTCAACTCTGGAGTTCAGGGACCATGGATGTGTTGCGAGCTTGGAGGAGAAGACCCCTGCTGTCCAGCGCCCCATCCCTCGCTGTTTGGCTACAGATTTGAGCCCAGAAGATCAGGTCGGCACCCCTTTCTCCCGTTCCCAAATACCCTTCACTTGTTCTTAGATTTTCTTCCTCATTCTGTCCCCCAGGCCTCCTGAAAATCCCCTGCCCTAACTCATTTTGTGGCAAAAGTTTCCTTTGTAAGCCTTTTCTCTAGGCATGCTACCTCTGTGCAGACCTCCAGGAAACTAGAACTATGAAGATCAGGTTGAGACGCCCTCTTCCCGACCTCTAATCACTTAGACCTCTTCTTAACTTTTCTTCCTCTTCCTGTCCCCCACCTCCCCTCAGAAGCCCGCATTAAAACTTGCTATGTGCGAAAACTTCCCTTTAGAGCCCTTTTAGTCGCGCAGACAACTCCTATGCAGTCCTACCGCGATGGTGGCAAAACCCCTCCAAATAGACGAGCTGCACAGACCCGATATCCATCACCCCACTTCACACGACCTCCGGATAGCGTGGTGTAGCCTATTACCTACCTGCGAGGAGTGGGCCGTGTTCGACGTGTACTGGTTTAGCTCTTGTACCGGGTGGTTGTGTGACTAGGTCGGGCTTCTTCCCCATGCCCCGAGCGTGGAGGTATGTGTATGCCCCTCCTTTGTGTTACTTGCTCATTTAGTATAGTTTCTTGACACCACTACTTTTGAGATCATAGGCGCCTAGCTCTTATATTTGTTATATCACTGCCACGGTGAGAGAGTGTGACAGTCCCGTGACTCATCCGAATCGCGAGTGTGGAGTCACCCACCTAGACCCTACCGGTTTCTCAACCGTGCGGATCGGCGCGCTTCCCTCTCTTGAGACGCCTGTGAGATAGAGTTTCTTGTCGAGTGGCGCAGTTTCCTTCTGGGGAACCTTTGCTGTTGAGTCTACGCCGTTCAATCTATTGCAAAGTTACTAGTCTTAGTTGTTCCTTTAGGCCCGTCGTTGCATAGAGTCTAGCTTGCATCCCGTTCCGCATCAGATATGTTGAGATTTTGTTGTCTTGACTAGTTGGGTTCCTGGAGCCGACACTTGCCTTTGGTAGAGTTTGCTTATAACAACAGCTATTACTCTAGTATCGGTATGGCACCGTACGAAGCATTGTATGGTCAGCCTTGTCGTACACCGTTATACTGGTATGAGGTCGTTGATCGATTGATGACAGGACCAGATCTAGTACAGCAGTGTGTCGAGGTGGTTCGTATGATCAGGCAGAGGCTTTTGACAGCTCAAATTCGACAGAAGAGTTATGTCGATCGACGCATAAGACCATTGCAATTTGAGCCAGAAGACTTTGTCTTTGTTAGAGTATCTCCGATAAAAGCCATTATGAGATTCGGCAAGTGTGGAAAGCTCAGTCCCTGGTACATTGGTCCGCTTCCTATTTTAGAACCTATGGGCCAAGTGGCTTATCGTCTTCAGTTGCCACCGGCGATGGGAGCGATTCACGATGTGTTCCATGTTTCAATGTTAAGGAAATATATGCTAGATCCATCGCATGTCCTTGATGAGTCTGTGTGGCCTGAAGTGGGGGCGGATTTATCTACGCTAGAGTACCCGATTCGTATTGAAGATCGGCGTGATCAGCGGTTGAGGAATAAGGTAATTCTGCTTGTAAAAGTTGTATGGTAATTCCACTCCAGTAATGAAGCTGCATGGGAATGCGAAGAAGATATGCGCCAGCAGTTCCCGTATCTATTTGAGTGAGTTTGTCTCTTTCCTTCCCGGCGAATCCTTTAAATTTCATGGATGGAATCTTTATTAGGAGGGAGGGACTGTGAGACCCGTGAATTTCGTATTCTTATCGGATTTTTTTATTCAGAAAATTCCAAGAAATTGGGCTATTTTTGTGAGCCTTTTTCATGAGTTAAAGGGGTTTAATACCTTTAATGTAAAGCGTTATTATAATGAAGGGGCATTCATGCAATTTTGGTCCTTTTAAATCCTTCTTGGAATTTGAGGTTTTAAAACAAAATTAAATGAGTTAAAAGCATTTTTTTACCCACGTTGGAGGAGAAAACCCATGGTTCTCTCTCTCCCTTCACACTCCTCTCCCCCTCTTCCTCTTGTTCTCTCTTGTTGTGCAACTCCACCCGCCCGCGGGCAACTTGGAGGAGAAGGCTCCATCGAGCACGAGGCAACAGTGGAGCATTGGTGTGCTCAGGGAGGCAAGCTCGTACGGTGGGCGGCTTTGTTGCCGTCGTGGGAGGCGGTTCTAGTGCGAAGAACGACATCATCTCTAGTTTCCAAGTAGGGGGATAGATCCTGCTTCGTCTTTCTGTGTTTTTCCACACATTAGCGTGACGAAATGCATGTTAGAATGGTTGTTTCAATGCATGGGAGTTGTTTTGCATTTTAGACCTTTGTGATATAATTCATCATGGCCATTGTCTCTTATGTTTTTGAGGTGTTTAATGTATAAAACTGTTAGAGGACAGGTGAAAACAGGGTCTACAATTGTATTCCGATCGATTTGAATCGATTGGGAGGGGTCGAGAACTGGCTTAATACCTTTCTTGACACCACCGCGTCAATGGTTAACACGCTACAGGTGTCTACCGCGTTAATGAAAAATGCGCTCAAAGGGTCATGTGCGTTATCAGCAGACCAAGTTATGCCTTTTGTGTCGATTAGTCATGCATCTAGGGTTAAGCCATTAATAGTTTTGCATTGTTTGCTACTTTATAACAAGTTTATTTCCCCATGTTGAGTGGTTTTCCCTTTCTTTGTGACTAATCAACTAGTCGTAGCCCGACAACCCTTAGAGTCGGCCGACCGAGGAGAGGTGGCGGGGCAGTCCCGGTGTACGGTTTTTAGGCTAGTTTCTGTAGGCCCCCTTGCTTTGCAGTAGTGTCCAACTGGGGGGGACTAGCTAGAGGCATGGCTCAAGGCATTGAGCTTGTGTGTGCACATGTGGTCAGGGACGTGGACTTGCACTGACGAGCGTGACCCTGACTAGTCCTTGTCTTTGGTTACTGTTACGGTGTCTCAGTTACCATGTTCGAGGCAAGTGGGAGACACCTAAGGCACAGTGTAAGTCATCAGTGGATGTGTCTAGTCTTTATTCTAGTGGTTGTTCTTTCTCTTGTCACTTAGTTTGTGGAAAGTTAACTCTAATGGTGAATGCATTATTTTTGTGTTTAATTATGTGTTTTCTTAGCTATCTTTTAATTGCTAGTCCTGTACGGCTTTCTTAAATTGTTATGGTTGCATATTACCTATTTCTTTTACACTTCTTAGCTGCGAGGTAGGGATCTACAGGACCCCTACTGAGTCAACGAAATGAGACTCACCCTTTGTATTTCTGGTGAGAACCTACAGTCATCTGGTTTTCCACGTGGTTTTGGCGGCCAGTCTTAGTGCCAGCGTGGTCCACTCCGAGGTATGCCCTGTGTAGTTGTACTTCTTTTGGTTATTGTGTCCTTTTGGGCTTGTACTCTACACTTTTGGACTATTGTTAATTATAAAAATCTGATCATGTAAATTTTGATTCTGCTTAATGTAATATTTCTTAAATATATGTGTGTGATTGTAGATCTCTATACACTAAAACCTCTTTTCCAACCCTTTCATAGCCTCATCAGCTCTTGGGTGGTGTCCACGGGTCTTTGGATATCGGGTTACCAGCATCTGGGAAACTGGGTCGTTACACGTTGGACAGCTAGCGTCGCTCGAGGAAGAGGGGTAGAGTCTCTACTTCGGTTCGAACTCGGGCTCCACCACCTTCATCGTTTAAGGCACCCCCTCCTTTCGAGGTACCGCCACGACCGTCGGCGTCGGCTAATGAATCCATGATTCCTCCCCATGCGCCTGCCCCCGTGGAAGGGCGTGACAAGGGAAAAGCTCCCCTCGTCGATGAAGCTGTCCATCCTCCTCCGCCAGAGATTCTGGCTCGCGCTCAGCTCTTGCCATCCGAAGACGCTGCGTTCGGGAAAGCAGGAATCACGACGATTATGGACCTCAGGAGTAGGAGTGTTCGGTGGCATGAGTGCTCCGGCGTGCTCGGGTCGCGGGCCAAAGAGGAGTTGGCAGCTTTGGCTGTGAGGGGCGTATGCTCAGTCCTTGGGGCCTTCGGCTTGTGGATGCCTCATTTTGGTGGCCTTGCTCAAGAGCTGGACGCCAAATAGTCTATTTAGGTGGAGCTGGCGGCCGACTGCGAGGTGTTGGAAGGGCGCTTGAAGACGACCGAGGCTGATAACTCTGAGCTTTGCGAGCAGCTGAGCCAGCTGGAGTGGGTCCTCTCCAGAATGGAGCGGGACCGTGACCTCTTCCGTGCTTAGTTCAAGATGGTCGAAGCCTGCTCAGCAAAGCTGGCGTCGCAGGCCCAGGTCACTAAGGCCCGAGCAGAGGAGATAAAGCTGCAGCTTGCTAAGCTGCGCTTGTTGGCGTTCGCTGCTGGTGAGGAGGTGGTGGAGAATTTTCGCTCCTCCTCAGTCTACCGAGATGAGTTGACAGCGGTGGCTCTAGAGTTCTTCGAGCCGGCACGCGATCTTGGCTTCAGAGAGGGTTGGGCGACTGCCGTTGTGGCCATGGCTGAGGTCTTCGGTGCCTCAGTGCCTTCCCTTCTCCCCCCTTCAACACTTTATGGCTCCGAGGCTAGTGACGACGAGGAGGGGGTTGGTGAAGTGGGCGCCGAGACCGGGTTACATGTGTTAGGGTCGGGTGCTGGTGGGCAAGCACCTGCTGACGCCTCAGCCAAGGGGCACACGTGGTGGATCCGGCTGATGACCTGCCTCCCCTAGGAGCTTCGGTGGTGCGTGAGCCCGAGGAGGTCGGGTCACGTGATGTTCCTGCGGGGGCGGACCCTTGAAGGGATACCCTCTCATTACTTTCTTTTTTTGTACTTTCCTTGTTCTGATAGGGCAGTTGCCCTTTCTTTTGTAGGCTTCTGATCACAGAACCGAAGATTTTAGCTGGTATATTTGCCGTGCGCCTCCTTTGCCTCTAATGGCAATTAAATCTCTTAGGGATACGGAATGGCGCCTTCAAGTGTTACTCCAAATGGGCACGACTTTCGGGATCTATCGCTTCGGTTTCCGTAGATTTGAAAGATGCGGTGAGAGTCCTCTGACCTTCCGGGACCTTCATCCCTCCCTATAAATATCGACCTCCATCTTTGCATCCTAGTGTGAAGGCTTCAAAGGAGGAGTCTTTGTAGGATGTCATCAGAGGAATCGGGCACCTCGTCAGATGACGAATCTCTGCAGGCTCGTCGTCAACCCCTGATCCTCCAAAGAGATCCACCGAAGAGATCCTATGCCAGCTCCATGGCGACCGTGGCCAAAGCCGGGAGCGAATGGTCCTGTCTCTGAGCAATACCTCATCAGATACATGGACGGCTGGCAGGAGGCCTTGGACAAGGTTAACCGCTTGTATGCTGGTAGGGGGGTCCTGCATCTTGAGCCGGATAGGTTTCATCCTTAAGGGAACGGATGATACCTTTATATTTACCCCCTCTGCTTCAGAATAACATCCTCCCTTCTTCTCGCGGTCTTCTTATTGCATGGCTATGATTGCTACCTTTTGTGCTCGTAGGTGTGTGATGAGGTATTACCCCGAGCTAAGGGGAGCGCTTCTTTGCTCAAAGATGAGAGTGGGGGGGTCGATCAGCCTTATTTTCCAGTTTGCAGGCATGGCCAACGTGCTGCGTCAGCCTCCGTAATGCGTGGGCCTTGTTGCTCCACTGCCTCCCATCAACCGCGGGTAGACGAGTCCGCCGGTCTTCCTTCCCAGTGCAGGTCTCTTCACCGATGGCATCCAAGTTGGTCCGCTTCCAAGGAACAAAAGGGATGCTAGATGCCCTGTTCTCTGGCATAGGCGACTTCCTCTGTTGTTCCGTTTCCTCAGAACATGAAAGCCAAGGAAAGGTCGTTTGTTACCGCCACGAGAGGCCAGGGATGGGATCGAGTCTCCACGGCCTTGTTTTTGTGTGTCTACACGACGGCTGTGCGAGCGCAGTTCTTGCATCTTTGTATTTTGACTAAAGAATAGAATCTCTTGTATTCTGGCAGCTCTATATTTTGACTAAGGAATAAACTTCTCTGTTTTGAGCTCATATTAATGTGTACCTCTTGATGGGATGCTTGAGACTCTTGTATGACATGCTTATGGTCACTTTCCTGTATGCACACCCTTGCTTCGTAGCGCTCGCGTCTTCCCTTGGGTTGGTTTTCTTGCTGCCACTGCTTTTGAGGGGAGTGGTGCTTGCCCCTAGGGAACTCGTAGTTACCCTATCATTTTTGAGGAGAGTGGTGCTCGCCTCTAGGAAACCCGTAGGTGACCTTCTCGTTTTCAAGTGGAGCGGTGCTCGCCTCTAAGAAGCCCGTAGGCTACCTTCTCGTTTTCAAGGGGAGCAGTGCTTGCCTCTCGGGAAACCTTAGGTTACCTGCTCATTTTCAAGGGGAGCGGTGCTCACCTCTAGGAAACCCGTAGGCTACCTTCTCATTCTCAAGGGGAGCAGTGCTCGCCTCTCGGGAACCCTTAGGTTACCTGCTCGTTTTCAATGAGAGCGGTGCTCGCCTCTAGGAAATACGTAGACTACCTTCTCATTTTCAAGGGGAGTAGTGCTCGTCTCTCGAGAACCCTTAGGTTACCTGCTCATTTTCAAGGGGAGCAATGCTCACCTTTAGAAAACCCGTAGGCTACCTTCTCATTTTCAAGGGGAGCAATGCTCGCCTCTAGGGAACCCGTAGGTTACCTGCTCGTTTTCAAGGGGAGCGGTGCTCGCCTCTAGAGAACCCATAGGTTACCTGCTCGTTTTCAGGGGGAGCGGTGCCCGCCTCTAGGGAACCCGTAGGTTACCTTAGTTGAATGTGGCTGGAAAAAATTTCTGAGGTTTGCATAATTCCAAGTGTGGTTCTCATCTCTAGGGAACCCGTAGGTTACCTTAGTTGAATGCGACTCGTAAAACTTTACTGGAAAAATTTTCTGAGGTTTACAGAATTCCAAGTCCTGGGTATCTCTCGCCCCCCCCAGTGTTGCCAGCCGGTATGCTCCTCTGCCAAGCACTTCAGTTACCCTGTACGGGCCCTCCCAATTTAGTGTGAGCTTTCCAGTGGCCCCCCTGGGGTCTACTACGCTCGCTCGCTGTAGTACCAAATCTCCGAGGAAGAAGTGTCGTTCCTTAACTCGGGCATTGTAGTATTGTGCCAGTTTTTGTTGATATGCTGCAAGTATTACTTGGGCGCTTGCTCTATCTTCTTCGAGTAGATCCAAGTTTTCTCATAGTACCTGGTTGTTTCTTGCCTCATCGAAGTGTCCCACTCGTAGCGAGGGGTTGGATATTTCCATTGGGACTACTGCCTCCGCTCCGTATGCGAGGTGGAAGGGTGTTTCACCTGTAGCGGCACTAGCAGTGGTCCTATGGGCCCGCAGGATGCTCGGAATCGAGTCGATCCATGAGTCGCATGTTTGGCTCAGACGGGTCTTGATGCCGTGGAGGTGCGTCCTGTTGGTGTTTTCAACCAATCCATTGGCTTGAGGGTGTCCCACCGACGTATAGTGGTTCCAGATCCCCAGCTCTGAGCACTTCTCCGGAAATGCAGTGCTCACGAATTGTCTGCCATTGTCGGTCGTGAGAACCCTCGGGATCCCAAATCGAAAGATGATGCTCCGTAGCACAAACTTCCATGTTGCTTCACTTGTAATCTTTCCTAATGGTTCAGCCTTGACCCATTTGGTGAAGTAGTCAATGGCAACTATGAGGAATTTCTTCCTCCCTTGGGCTTTGGGAAAGGGACCCAGTATGTCCACCCCCCACCGAGCAAATGGGCGAGGCTCCATCAGGGTGTGCAGTTGCACTGCCGGTTGGCGGTTTGGATTAGAGAATTAATGGCACTGGGGGCATCCCCGGACGTACTCGAGGTAGTCTTTTTGCAAAGTGGGCCACCAGTATCCTTGCCAGATCAGAGTCCGTGCGAGCGCTCATCCCCCCACGTGGCTCCCTCAGATCCCTTCGTGGACCTCCTGAAGTGCTTGCTTGGCCTCCGATGGGAACATGCATTTCAGTAGTGGGGCTGAGAGGGATCGGTGGTATAGTCGATCATTTACCACTGTGAAGTTAGTTGCCCGAGCACGCATCCGGCGGGTGTTGGCGTGGTCGCCTGGGAGTTGTTGTTGATGTGACACACCCAAGGGGTCAGCGGAGATGCCATCAAGAACCTCGGACCTAGACGCGCAAGCACACTAGCCAAGGTTCATACCCGATTTTGGCGACAAGCTCACCAGACGCACGTTCCTTTCCCGGGGTGACTCGGGGATGGTAAGTTGAGCCCGGGGACCAGAACCATGCTGTTTGGGGTTAAGTACAAGGCCAAGAGGGGATCTCACCCCGAGATATGGAGGTTCCCACGACAACGGGCAAACCACACGCCTTGGCGGGCACGGGTATCACTCACTCTCACTCCCACGATGACCACTCGAGGTGGCTGGTCGGCCGAGGCCGGGCGCTCTCTTCCTCACCGGCAGAGCTCAGAAATGATAAGGCATGACAAAAATAACCAGGAGGAATAGGGTCTCACCTAGCCGGCTTGAAGAAGCTGACTCCGACCGGAGACGAAGGCGAGCGGGGAACCTGTGATGCCCGCACAGGCGTCGGTGTCGCATGACCTGCAAGTTAAAGCTTACACCACTACGCCTCTAGCAGGAGGGGGGTTGTGGGGTGGGGGTATTATTGGTACACTTATACACTACCTCCACACAGGGAGGGGCCTTCAGCCAGCCAAGCGTGGGGCGTGGAATTGATGAGACTCGAATCTGTCCGCGCAGACTTAGCAAGACGGCGCCACGAGCTCCTCTGGCCTCTTACAATGGCGGGACGAGCGCTGAAATGTTGATGGGAGGCCAGGGAACTCCTAATAGGAATTTGGGGCCGTTCGGGCTCCGAACGAGGCTACTGCAACTCCGGGACATGGGCCGGTCCGGACTGCTCCTGCCTGGGTCAGAACAGCAGCGAGAGGTTACAGAGGTTGCCACGGGCTCCACCAAACTTTGATGGAGGCGTGACTGGCGCCGACATGTTTGTGGAAGAGCTGGCGATGCACAAAAACTGACGGGACCTCTTTCTGTGGTCAGAGGTGAGCGCGGTTGTCCGGGAAGCAGGGAGGGGTCTGATCTGGCCCCGATAGGGACAGCCTGTGCACGTCGGAGAAGATGGTCGTAACGAGGTGCTCCGGGATCCGAATGACCTCTTTCTTCTTGGACCTAAAATAGGATTGGGAAAGGATCACCTCAGTCAAAGGGTATGCTAGGAAGCTCAGAGGAATCGCCGTGGGAGCGTCTACAACTGGCTTCAGGTGTTCTACCGGAACTCAGTTGCGCAGGCTGACGAGTATCGGCCCCCTGGTCAACACAGACATCGGATGAAAGTGAAAAAGCTCTCATTGGAAAGCTAGATCGGAGAAGAATCACGTTGTTGTTGGGATGTTTGCCTGGATCTACTCAGACGAGGCAGGATCGACACTGAAAGTTGCATTCTATTATGCTGCAGTGGTGGACAGGGTGGTAGGTGGGGATGGGAGGTGCTAATGGGGGAAGTGAGAGGGGGAAATAGGGTGGAAATGGGTTGGGAAGAACCCTGGCTGATAGGGGGTCAAAGGGGGGGTGAGCCAGGCATGTGGGAGGGGCAAATGGGGTTTTGTAGGTGGTTCTAGCAATGGGTGGGAGAGAGCTCCGAATTTGGGGTTGGGTTGAGGGGGGATAGGAGGGGGGAAGGCTTTGTTTGAATTTTATGGCCCTAGTGGTTGGCCAACATTGCAGACTTTAAGGGATGAGGAAGGATGTGATGGGAGAGGGGGGAGAAGTCCTCCTTGGAGGCTGCAAGAGTTATGGTGGAGTGGGTGGGGTTTGAATGGAGAGGAGGAATATTGACTTGGGGAGAGGGGGGTGGAATTTTCTTTGGGGTGGGTGGAAGCAATGGAGGAGGTTTGAATTATGTTAGGTTTGAAAAAAGGGGGTGGGTGGGCCCTCGATGAGGTGAATGGGGGTAATGGGGGGCTGATGTGGAGGGGAGAGGAGAGAGATTGGGGGCGCACCCCACCATTGAGGAGGGGAGAGAGAGAGAGAAACAGAAAGAGGGTGAGAGAGAGGGAGAGAGACAAGAGTGGACAAAATAGCCAAGGGGATTCTTTCTTTCAAATTTCATCCAAAAGTGTACAAATGAGATGGGAGGGGTCTTATTTATAGGCTCCTCACTTTTTGCATGACCACTTTACCCTTGACAAACTTATAAAAGACCAAGCCTATCCTATAGAGTAGACTATGGGCCCAACTAATAGAGTAAGGCCCAATGAACATGGAACCAAGATAAATGACTCTCTAACCTAGGTACTTGACTCAATAAAAATAAAATTACATAGATACGACTTCAAATTAAAAAAAGAAAAGATACATAATGTGATGGGAATCGACGCCGAGCATGTACATTTTATTTTGCATTTATATCCTTTAGTTTATTTGTATATCCACGGGAAAGTATATGCGCAATTGTACGGCTTTATAAGCCAATACGTCATTCCCACGGATTGTTTGGGTTTCTTTGTAATTTGTCAGTAGGACCAGCAAGGGGGCCCTTCAGCCCTCTCCCATTGGTCTATGTCACTCTTGTGGGGCTGGTCAACCATCCTAGGTTGCCATCTAGAAGGGTTGAATGTCAAATGCCACATGGGTAGACAAGTGGTTAAATTGGTCCAAGGTAGGTCACCTACCTTCACCTACCATACCCCTTGGTCAAGGGGGCGCCCCTCTCCCCTTATTATTATATTAATTTTTGTGTGTGTTTCACACTTAATCCCAGCCCTTCAATCCCCACCCCTAGATCCAAGGGTTCACATTGCATTTGATGTGAATCATATAAAAGATTGTATTTTCATATGAATATTAGTGAAAATTCAGAAAATTTGTTGAAAGGCCAAAGGCTTCTTGCGCCTCCAGCTCCTCCCCCCTAGTTCCTCTCCTACAACCTCCAGTTTTAGAGTGGTTTCTACCTCCTATCCCCTCCCCTCTATCTCCGGTGATCATCTGTGCCACCGCCGCCGCCGTTCGTGCCGCCTACGAGCCGCCACGGAGCCATCGTCAAGGTTCTGTCCTGCTGGACATAGGTGATTTCCACGAATTCTTTCTGTCAGCCACGAGCTTATATGCATTTGCAATTTTTAGGGTGTGTTCTTACCTTGAATCCCCATCTCCACCTAAATTCTCACGTCCAAACTCTTCCATTTAGTAATTTTTCATTTTCGTGCATCTTTCATCCCCAGATCTGTTTTGTCTCTATCTACAGTGACAACAGACCTGTGTTTCTCACCTCCGACCCTCTTTTTGATTTTTCCAAACCCACCCCATTTTACTGGGAGTTCTGTCCGTCATCCCCTACATCCACCAGTTTTTATGATTTTTTATCCGCCATCTATCTATTTTTCAAAATTTGTGTTCTATCTCAGCTACAGTGCTTTCAGCCCATTTCTAGATCTGACCCACGTCCAGTTCAAAAATCCTATCAATTCGTAGCCACATCTAAACTTGTCCAAACTAGTTTTTCCGTTTTCCTAGCTTGATTTCCTACAACTTTACTGAGGACCACCACTTCAGATTCGGACGTTCACATATCGGTCAAAGATAGTTCTCAGAGAATAGCCCTACAGATCTGAGTGTTCGGCTACTGTACAATAGGAAGTTGAAAATTCATTAAAACCCAGATCCGTGCAGATCCAGGCCATATCTTTAGGCCTAGATTAAAGGATTTGAAGTTAGCTTTCCAACGGCGCCAGTATCGTGTCGATCCGACATCGGGGCTAATCGCAGCGCCCGTTCTCGCCGGCACGCGCGATGAAAACCAGAAGTTGCAGATCCGTGGCCGGTTATTCCGAGCGGTGCCGATCGGAGCCGCCCGGCCTCTGGCCGGCGAACCAGCGCTCCTCCACTCCAGGGAGTGCTCATCCAGGCATCCACCACCACAGCGGTGCCACCGGGTCCCACACGGCCCCTCCGGACAGCACGTGGGCCCCACCGTCACTAGTTCGGGTGTTGCTGAATCAACGCGAGAAGCCGCCCGTCAACCCGAATTCGGTCCTCCCGGGCCCAGTTGTGTAGCCCTTTACCTCCCTGTGTGGAGTGGGCGATATTTCATTGCTGTCATCATTGTGTAATATTTATCCCGGGAGTACGAGTTTCGGCCGGGTCCGCCTTCCCCACGCCGAGCGCGTGAAGGTATCGCATTCGCTCCCTTACTTGGCATTTTGCTTACTTCATATATATTTGTTTATGCCGCTGCTAGAGAGCATGTGTAGGGATATCTAGCTCGCTTTATCTATTCATTACCGCTGCTGCGAGAGAGTGCGAGACCGTCCCGTGACCCGATCCGGGCACACGAGAGAGCCGATCACCCTAGCTCATTGCCGGTTTCTCAACCGCGCACGTCCGACGCTTCCCTCGTTAAGGGAAAACCGCGAGCTTGTTGTGTCCGTGGTCCCGTCCCGCATCAATTTGGTATCAGAGCAGTTTGAGTCTAGGGTGTCCAAAATAAAAAACAAAGAGTGTCATTTAGTCATTAGTCATTGTCTAAGTCGTGTTTAGGGTCATCATTGTTTTAAAACAAAAAAAGTGTCTTTTGGGTCGTATTTCCATACCATTAGTCGGTATACAAAAATGTGTTGTTCGAACGTTAGGCTACGCCTATCGGGAAGACCGCACACTTGCACGAGTGGTCTTCGGATCGATTAACTCCGCCATGTGCTGAGTTTTGGGTATGTCTAGGTGCACCATCTTGTAGTGTGCATTTGCCTTAGTCGGTGTCTCCTACTCCGTGTCTTGCATGCCCACTCGTCGAGGTACTCAATACTCACCCCCACCACCACCTATGGCGGAATCCCAAGTCTATAGTTCCGATGAAGTGGCCACATTGTTCCGAACTCTTATGGGGAAAATGGATGGGTTAAGTGAGCACATGGATGTGTTAAGTACTCGAGTAGATAGGATGGAAGGGTTGAGTACTCAGGTGAATGGCCTAGGCACCCGCCTAGAAGAGAGGATGAAGGCCGTAGAGGATAGGGCCGTCGGGTCGAACCAGTACGTTCAGGGATTGGTCGGGAGAGTTGCCGCACTAGAGAAAGGACCAGCCCAGACACCCATCCCACCTACCCAAGGTCAACCGGAGTCGGATCACCAACCCATGACTCCAAGGGTTCAAGGGGTAGCTGTTAGGAGGCACGAAGTCCCCGAGGTGCATGACTATGAGTCCGATAATGAGCAACGGGGACATGGTCGTGACCACCGCCCTACGCGGCGTACCCACGACCAAGATATGGATGAACGGGCCATTCGGACCGACCCTCCCACCTTTGACGGGTCCTTAGACCCAAAGGTCTATCTTGATTGGGAGGATGGTATGGACCAATATTTTGAGTGGTTCGAGATGTCGGACCAACGAAAAGTCAAGTACGCCAGGATGAAACTTTTAGGCCAAGCCCAAACCTATTGGAGAAACATGGAGAACCTATTGTTTCATCGTCAAGAACCCCCTATCGATACATGGACCGATATGAGGAAGAAACTTAGAAAGAAGTACCTCCCTACCTACTACCGCCAGCGTCTTATAGAGAGGTGGCAAAGTCTCACCCAAGGAGACTAGTCCGTCTCTGATTACATCACCGAATTTGATGAATACTACTTACGATGTGATGCCACGGAGGAGGATTCCCTTACCGTCTCTCGGTTTCGGCGTGGTCTACGCCCGCACCTACGGTATGAGCTTCTCCGCTGCAAGGTGGACAAGTTGGAGGATGCATATCAAGTTGCTCTCGAGATGGAGTAATTCGAGGGAGAGTTCGAGTCTATTCCTCGGTGGAGTCCCGCTCCTCCCCGTAGTGATTCCCGTGGCTCCTTAGGTTCATACCCGAGGGGACCCATGGCTCGTCCTCAGGAGCCCGCCCGTCAGGAGCACTTTGCTCCGCGACCTCGCCCTCCTCCACCCCGGGATCTATTTCCACCCCAACCACCGGCACCCGTTGCCCATCCCCCGACTCCTATAGCCCGTCCTCTGGCACCGGCACCCCCTCCACTATTGTCCAAGGCACCTACACCTCCCCCATTGCTGCCTACACCCCCTACCCGACGGGATGATAAGGGTAAGGCCCCTTTTATAGGAGAGAGTAGTCGGTCGAAAGTGCAGTGTTTCCACTGTCACGGGTTTGGCCACATGGCCAGCGAGTGTCCCGCTCGCACCACCCTAGCCCTAGGTGTTGGGGAATCCGTACCTCCCGAGCTTGAGTGTGTCGATTACGTGGCCGGTGAGGCACTAGCCGAGGAGTACTATGCTTTGGGGGGAGAACTAGGGGACTCTCCTGCAATGCAGGATGCGGCCACCTAGTGGGATTGATGCTACCACCTTAGTCTAGAGTCGTGCATGAGTCAGTGTGTTTTCCTTGTGTGGTTTATTTTGTGTGGTTTGTTTGCATGGTTTGTGTGTCGTTTGTCGGCATGCGTCTTGTGCAAGCTCGTTGTCGTTCTCTTATGAGTAAGAGGCGAGTGGACTCACTTGATGAGTATGGGATCCGTTCCACATCTATACCCAGATCAGTCACCTATAGGGACTCAGCGGTGATTCCTAGTGAGTCTTCGAGCTACTCCCTTTCCTTTTGAGAGTGCCCCACCCAGAGTGTCCACCTCTAGCCCATAGTAGTTTGCGCATATCGAGTATATATGGAATGAGCAGGTGACGGTCACTTAGAGTGGAGCATACCCGCGTTACTTGGCACGGTGACAGATCCGCCGGAGTACCCGAGCACCCATACCCCTACTTGACGGGGTCGAGTTCCTCCCACCCTGGAAGAGTTGATGGGAATCGACGCCGAGCATGTACATTTTATTTTGCATTTATGTCCTTTAGTTTATTTGTATATCCATGGGAAAGTATATGCGTAATTGTATGGCTTTATAAGCCAATACGTCATTCCCATGGATTATTTGGGTTTCTTTGTAATTTGTCAGTAGGACCAGCAAGGGGGCCCTCAACCCTCTCCCATTGGTCCATGTCACTCATGTGGGGCTGGTCAACCATCCTAGGTGGCCATCTAGAAGGGTTGAATGTCAAATGCCACATGGGTAGACAAGTGGTTAAATTGGTCCAAGGTAGGTCACCTACCTTCACCTACCATACCCCTTGGTAAAGGGGGCGCCCCTCTCCCCTTATTATTGTATTAATTTTTGTGTGTGTTTCACACTTAATCCCAGCCCTTCAATCCCCACCCCTAGATCCAAGGGTTCACATTGCATTTGATGTGAATCATATAAAAGATTGTATTTTCATATGAATATTAGTGAAAATTCAAAAAATTTGTTAAAAGGCCAAAGGCTTCTTGCGCCCCCAGCTCCTCCCCCCTGGTTCCTCTCCTCCAACCTCCAGTTCTAGAGTGGTTTCTACCTCCTATCCCCTCCCCTCTGTCTCCGGTGATCATCTGTGCCGCCACTGCCGCCGTTCGTGCCGCCTACGAGCCGCCACAGAGCCAACGTCAAGGTTCTGTCCTGCTGGACAGAGGTGACTTCCACGAATTCTTCCTGTCAGCCATGAGCTCAGATGGATTTGAAATTTTGAGGGTGTGTTCTTACCTTGAATCCCCATCTCCACCTACATTTTCACATCCAAACTCCTCCATTTAGTAATTTTCCATTTTCGTGCATCTTTCATCCCCAGATCTGTTTTGTCTCTGTCTACAGTGATAGTAGCCCTGTGTTTCTCACCTCCGACCCTCTTTTTTATTTTTTAAAACCCTCCCCATTTTACTAGGAGTTTTGTCCATCATCCCCTACATCCACCGTTTGTCTTGATTTTTTATCCGCCATCTATCCATTTTTCAAAATTCGTGTTCTATCTCAGCTACAGTGCTTTCAGCCCATTTCCAGATCCGACCCACTTCCAGTTCAAAAATCCTATCAATTCGTAGCCACATCCAAACTTGTCCAAACTAGTTTTGCCGTTTTCCTAGCTTGTTTTCCTACAACTTTACTGAGGACCACCACTTCAGATTCGGACGTTCACATATTGGTCAAAGACAGTTCTTAGAGAATAGCCCTGCAGATCTGAGTGTTCGGCTACTGTACAATAGGAAGTTGAAAATTCATTAAAGCCCAGATCCATGCAGATCCAGGCCATATCTTTAGTCTAGATTAAAGGATTTGAAGTTAGCTTTCCAACGGCGCCAGTCTCATGTCGATCCGACATCGGGGCTGATCGCAGCGCCCGTTCTCGCCGGCACGCGCGATGAAAACCAGAAGTTGCAGATCCGTGGCCGGTTATTCCGACCGGTGCCGATCGGAGCCGCCCGGCCTCCGGCCGGTGAACCAGTGCCCCTCCACTCCAGGGAGCGCTCATCCAGGCATCCACCACCACAGCGGTGCCATCGGGTCCCACACGGCCCCTCCGGACAGCACGTGGGCCCCACCGTCACTAGTTCGGGTGTTGCCGAATCAACGCGAGAAGCCGCCCGTCAACCCGAATTCGGTCCTCCCGGGCCCAGTTGTGTAGCCCTTTACCTCCCTGCGTGGAGTGGGCGATATTTCATTGCTGTCATCATTGTGTAATATTTATCCCGGGAGTACAAGTTTCGGCCAGGTCCGCCTTCCCCACGCCGAGCGCGTGAAGGTATAGCATTCGCTCCCTTACTTGGCATTTTGCTTACTTCATATATATTTGTTTATGCCGCTGCTAGAGAGCATGTGTAGGGATATCTAGCTCGCTTTATCTATTCATTACCGCTGCTACGAGAGAGTGCGAGACCGTCCCGTGACCCGATCCGGGCACACGAGAGAGCCGATCACCCTAGCTCATTGTCGGTTTCTCAACCGCGCACGTCCGACGCTTCCCTCGTTAAGGGACAACCGCGAGCTTATCGTGTCCGTGGTCCCGTCCCGCATCATAATGTAATTAGAAAAAGTTGATGAACTCAGATTCTTGATGCTGATGATCATCCGAGCCTCGAGCTAGAGGGATTTGGGGAAGATGTCCCCATCATACCCCCGGGGTGCAAAGAACTCGACTCCGTCGAGTAAAGGTGTATTGCCATGAATGCCGATCTGCTAGTCCCAAGTTAAACTGAAGTAGGGTCTACAATGGAGGTCGGTCCTTCCACCCAACGAAATAGTGCTCCCATGCCCTCTTCTTGTAAGGGTACTCTGTTCATCCAGTACCATCTCATATTGCTCACGCCGAGCACTCAAGGTTGAATTTGTGGATACCTCAAGGTTAGGTTCACTCGCAAGGTGGGGATAGGGCTCAATGTTCATGCTAGGTACCATCGCGGGGCCCATGTGGGGCACGAGGTCTACAGTGCTGCCAATAGTGGTAATCTTATGATCCATGGGAAGATCCCACTCGCGATTGTCATTACTCCTCGAGACCTTGAAGAGTGTGCTACCTCGGAATCTTATGGTTGAGGACACCACCGAGAAGGGCCTCTTAATCCTCACCATTCCAGAGTCATCCTCATGGAACTCTTGGGGGTGCACAAGGGAACTGACCTGCCTTTTCGTGCTTTTGATGACCTTTCCAAAGTGCTAGCAACGTATGAAATGCAAAGGTGGCATGGGATTGAGACACGTGATGTCTATGGTGTTGTGCCTATGTGGTTTTGATGATTGGTTTTGATGTGAGTCATACACTGTGAGTCACCATGCATTGATGTTCTGTTTTGATGATTGATTTGGTTTTGATGATTGGTTGTTGATGTGAGTTAATCAAATGTTCAGTCATCGTGCTGCTCAGTTTAGTTTAATATATTTTGATGTTCAGTCATGTTAACTGATGCATAAAGCATTCATTGCTACACTCTGTCTGCACAGTTGTCACTGCAGTGCGTCAACTCAGTGTGCCGATGCGTCGACCACTTGGTCATTTTTTTATCTGTCCATACAGTAATGCGTCAACTCCTTGAGCTGATGCATCGACGCTTCAGTTCAGTTTCTTCATTTGATGAAGTCTATACATCATCAGTTGATCATCAAGAATATACGTTGCATCGTCAACTCATTGGGCTGCAGCGTCAACTCAGCAAGTATGCACATCAGTCTTCACATGCTAAGTCTGTACAGCCTACGTCTCATGCACCGTCAACGCTGTGAGCTTTTTCAAGACATTAGCGTCAACGCTATAAGTGTGTACATCGCTTTCACGTCACCAAGTCCATACATTTGTCCTCCTTCAAAGTCTGTACTGCCGCTGGTCTAGCTTCATGAAGTCTGTACATCAGACTGTTACAGGAAGTCTGTACATTGTCCGTCTTCCTTAGCGTCTTGATAGTTGATGTCTATACATTGGCCTCCATGCTCCTAAGTATATGCATTACTGTTCATGCATCAGTCTTCATAAGTCTGTACATTGGACTGTCTCTCTCAGCGTCTCATGGCATGAGGTCTGTACACTCGAATTGCCCTTGATCTGGTCAAGTGTATACACTCTCTCACTGTAGGTTTCAGCTATTCAAGTCTATACACTGGACTGTTAGGTCATGTCTATACAACGTGGGCTTCAGTTCTTCAAGCCTACACATCGACTGTTCATGCAAAGTCTAGACATTCAAACAAGTCTGTACATTGGCCGTCAAAGCCCTCAAAGTCTGTACATCCTTCAAGACTCTCAAAGTCTGTACAGCCTGCTCTGTCGATTCAGATTTCAAAGTCTATACAGCGTTCGTCTCAGCCACCGTCTCATTCAGCGTCTCACGCTTGCAAAGTCAATACTCTGGTCGGTGGAACGAAGTCTGAACATCCTTCAGTGAACTTTGAAGTCTATACACTGATTCACTGTTCATCGCCTTTGGGCATCAAAGTCTGTACATCGCCTTCAAACTTTCAAGACTATACACTCCATGATCTTCCAAGGTTGTACATCCACAGTGTATCTTCAAAGTCTGAACATTGTCTAACTCCGTCAAAGTCCATACAGTTGTTTTCACCTCAAGTCTGTACAGCGTGAAGTCTACACTTTCGCTTCACGTTTTCAATGTCTGTACAGTGGCTTCGCATAGGCAAGTCTGCACATCGGGCTCCCTCTAACTAAGTCTATACACTCCCTCACACTGTAGACACTTAGTCTATACAGCATGATCGTCTTTACAAGTCTACACAGAGTTCTTCACTTAAACTGATGACTTATCCGATACTCTGTCTGACAGGTGTTCTGATCGTGAAGCTTATGGAGGGCACGTGATTCGAGGCTGGAAGGGCAGACAGGATTGTGACACATGTGCTGAAGCTGGCTGAGAGGCTGACACGTGGACACAGCAAATCAAGAAAGAAGCTCCTGGATTATTCTGGTGCGTCAACGCATTGAGCAAGTAGCGTCGACGCAGCAGTTACAAAAAGAGAACCAATGGGTTACTGGGTTACTCAGATGAGTCAACACCACCCACTGGCAGCGTGGACGCAGCAGTTCAAGTAACTCCTTTCAACCTCTGGAGTACCTTGGCAGCATCGACGCTGCAGCTCGTTGGGGCGACGCAGCAGGTTGATGGAACGACACCTTTTTAGCTGCTAGTACACACCGATGCGTCAACGCAGCAGTGGAGCGGCGTCGACGGAGCACGCCCATCTGCTAAAGACTTGATCACTGGATCATCGATGCGTCAACGCCATGGGCTGATAGAGTCAACGCAGCAGTCTTGAGTTTTACTGAACGAATGTCCTTGAATTGTAGGGCACGTGATCCGAGGTGCCTGGCTCGTGAATCACGAAGCTGCCACGTGGCCCGAATTTCTAGGGCTGGAAATGTGGAAGCCACACGCGCCAGTGTGTTGCTGCTGCTACTATATATACTAGTCTTCTTCCACTAAAGAAGACTGATCGAAGCAGAAGCCTGAAGAGCAGAAAGCCCTTCGATCCATAAAAAGAGAAAAAGAGAAAAAGAGAGGAAGAAGAGATAGAAGAGAGATGCCGTGAAGAGAGAGCAGTGAGTGAGAGATTAGGAGAGTAGAAGAGAAAGAAAGAGAGATAGAGAGTGAGAGATTTGGAGAGCAGAAAAGAAAGAAAGAGAGAAGGAGAGTGAGCTAGAGAGCTCGTGGAGAAGAAGGAAGAAGCTGCTTGAAGATCTGTCTACACTGGACTGTGGATCAGATCCAGGCCAGTCAGCTCCGTTGAGAGCCACATTGTGCATTTCGTTTACAGCTTTCTGATTGCTGTGTTATTTTCCTTTATTGTTTTCTTTTGTTTTCTGATCATCTTTGTTCTTCTGATTGCCCTGTTGGGGATCGGGTTCCTCCTGTTGGTTCAGAAGAAGGGAGATCTGATCTCCAGGTTGCAAGTGACTGGTTGTCACTTGTGGGTTGCCCTCTGGTTAGAGGAAGGGAGGCTAGTCCTCCGGTTCTGGGCTTGTGGTTGCAAGTCCAGTGGTCCCTCCTGGTCTGGAGGAAGAGAGGTCTTCGACTTCTAGTTTCCAAGTTGCTGGGAGTCACTTCGGTGTCCCTCCGGTTGGGAGGAAGAGGGGAGGTTGTTCCCCTGGTCAAGCTGTGTGGCAGCAACTGTTTGCAGACTGAGTCTGCTTGGTTCTAGCATTTGCTAGTGAAGCCTCACTCCGGTTGGGAGTGAGGGGTGGATGTAGGTCTGTGGACCGAACCACCTAAAAATCTATTGTGCAGTGGTTTGATTGATTGCTTTGCTTCCGCTAGATGCTTGAATAGGCACGCTCCAAGTTTTATATTTGAGTTGAAGTGAATTGGTTCTATTCTGTGTCTATCTCTAGCATCCTAGTTTTTATTTGGCCATTTTACATAGAAGGATACATTCACCCCCCTCTATATCCGGGCCTAGCACCCTAACAGTTGGTATCAGAGCGGGTGTCTGCATACAAGGTCCAGCGACCTGCAGATCGATCTTGTAGTCTTAGGTGCTAATTTGTTTTAGTGCATCAATATTTTTGTTGCATTGAATCTATCGGCTATCTGTTTCAATGGCTTGTCCACCCGTCTTTAGTGGTTCTGATTTCAACCAGTGGCACAGTGCTTTACGTAGTTATGTTAAATCAGTGAATCCAGACCTGTGGAAAGTAATTTCACATGGTCCTCATGAACTACCAAAGAAAAAGTCCAAATGGACTGACAGTCACGAATCAATGTATGAGGAGAATCAGACAGCTATAAATCTGATGAAAGCAGCCACTGACAAAGCCTTTCACTCATGTTTCCTTGATTGCAGATCTGCAAGGGACATGTTGGAGATGATGAAGAGAGCCGGGAAAGGAAATCAAACAAGCTGCATGATGGCCAGCAGAAGCGATGAAGGCAGCAATCAAAGTGAAGACGATAATGATGAGGAGGTAAACCCTTTTGAGAACTATACCTTGGATGATTGGGAGAATTCATATGCTGAATTATTAGACTCTCATGAATAGTTAAGGGAACAATACAAAAAATTGAAGAAGAATAGTAGGTCAGACAGTTTCAATTCTCCATGTAAGAACTGTGCTGAACTGAAAAATGTTCATGATGCTTTTATGTCTGATATTCAAATGTTGAAGAAACAAATTTCATTGCTGAAAATTGAAGATCAAGATCATGTAAAGGAAATCTCTAAACTTGAAAAGAAGCTTAGCCTAGATAATCATGAGTCTGTTCAGAGTAAGGATTTGCTGAAAGAACTTGAATGTGTTAAATCTGACTTAAACAAGCTGAAAAATGAGAATGACTCTCTCAGAAAGTTTTCTAAAGAAAATGAAGAACAATTAGAGAAACTTAAACGAGAGAATGATTTGCTGATTGAAAATTTTAATGCCATAAAATCTATAAACATAGAATTACAGAAAATTTTTGAAAAACAACAAAAGGAATTGAAGGAGGTTGGAGCTAGGAGAGAAAGCATGGTTAACTCAGAGGACCAGACTCTAATAAATGAGTTAATTCAGAATGATAAGCTTAAAAAAGAAGTTGAAAAATTAAAATTGTTAAACAGTGCCATGTCTGAAAGACTTCTCACTTTGGAGAAAGGGAAAGTCATCTGTACAAACGAGACTGAAGAGGTAGATGAGCTGAGAAAGGAAATTGAAGAATACAAAACAGCTAACAAGGTTTTGAATGAAGCTGTCAATTGTAGTGAACAAGAGATCACTAGTTATGAAATACACATTACATCTCTTGAAAATGAAATTCAGGATTTGAAAGTTTCCTTGTCTAAATTTGTTGATGGGCAGAAAAACCTAGACAAGCTACTAGGTATAAAAATCAACCCTAGGAAGGAAGGGCTGGGCTACAATAAGATAAACAAGAAGGAACTTCAGAACAAAGTAATGACATCCTTTGTAAATGCTTCAAACGTAGCCACCACATCAAAAGACAAACAGCCCATTGTTCAAAAAATACTGGGAACAAAGATTAATTTTAAGAAAGAAGGATTGGGTTACAGTCCAGTCATGAGGAAGGCTGATGGAGCCAACCTGAAAACTGTCTTTGCTAAATCTTCTGAACAGGAGAAGCCTTCTACTTCATCTCCACCTCGGTACAAGGCTAAGAAAACAGAAAAACAAAATAAAAATCATAAAACATCAAAAATTCAAAGGAACAATCTGCATGCTAAAAACTCATCAGATAAATACCATGTTTTTAAGAAATCAAATGGCTCATGTCATTATTGTGGTAAGTATGGACATCTTATGAGTAACTGTTTTGTGATGAAAAAGGATGACAAAAAGCATGCTAGAAAATCTGTGTCTGCTCAGAAAAGAAGTGTCACATGTTCTAATTGTGGCAAATTAGGACACTCAATTGCTCATTGCTGGTTTGCTAGTGGTAAGAAAACCTTTTATTCATATCATGCTAAATTCCCTTTAAGACAATTTACAAAACTTTCATGTTATAACTATGGGAAGCCAGGTCACAGGGCTGCAACCTGTTGGCTGGCAGGATATCAAAACCAAACTAGTTTTGGTAAACATAATTCTTATTCTATTAACAGAAAATCTCATGCATGTACACATGGATTTCATGCTAACAAGAATGTGCATAGATTAAATCCGAAATCTGGTGCATCTTACTATCATTATAGTAAACAGAACTCTCTCTCTGCAAATGAACTTCATGACAACAGAAATGTGCATAAGAGGAATTTGAAATCTGCTAATTCATGCCATTACTGTGGACAAATTGGTCACTCAATGTATAATTGCAATTTGATGAAATCTGATGACCTTCATGCACGAAAATTGTTGAGAAAACCTGCTAGGAGTAATACTGTCATGTCAGAACCCAAGACTTCTTGGGCACCTGTTTGTGCAAAATAACATTGCTATGCAGGTGTGCCTTGGGACTGAAATAAAAAGGGGTAATGATCCAAGGCACTCAAGAAGAAAACCCCATACTGAACTTTTCAGGTAAACTTCCTGCACTTCTTATTTTTAGTTTTAATGCATAGCAAGTTAAATCTGTTTTTGCATTTTCATTCATCATTTGCCATGTGCATTATTTTCTGATCATGCATTTGCAGAGAGTTCTGTGCAAATATCAGATTAAGAAGGGTTGTCTGTATCTGATGCATACTTAGGCTAATTTCAATTGCTTGATAATTGTGTTATGCATAGACTCTGAAAACAAATTGCATTTCGAATTTTCTGAAAAATTTGAACTGCATATGAGTGTGACTTGAAACTTGTGTGTTGCAATAGCTCACTGAAATTCTGAATTGCATATAGGACTGCATGTTGAATAATTATGCATGACCTCAATGGTATATAAATGGTAAGGTACCAAAAGGCAGGGAAGTCTGTCTGGAGGTTCTTACTATGTGTGAGGTGGTCTTTTAGACCAAGTGCTCCGCCTAGTACCATGGGTCACTTTGCTGATCGGACAGTCTGATTGTGCACAAGTCACAATATCATTTGGAATCATATGTTCAGTTTTCAGTGCAAACATTGCATGTTTTCAGGGGGAGTTAGATGCATATCCTTGCATATCATTCAATGTTGAGTCTTTGCATGTCCCTGCATACATATAGTGCATTGCATTTCCTTATATTGAAAATGCCAAAGAGAGAGTTTGAATGCATATTGTGAGGGGGAGTCAATGCATTGCATATAGGTTGTCAAATGCATACATGTGTCAGAACTCATTGCATATCCTTTCTTATTGATTTTGTTGACAAACCTTAATCATATTTTGAAAACTTTGAGCTTCACAATCTCTCTTAACAATTGGTATTTCTTCTATCAATTGGTATCATTTGGCTTCAGAATTCTATCAGTCTGTCATGAAGATTTCAATGGGACTATCTCGATCATAAATCTGAAAATTCTTGAACTAGAAATCTTCTATTATACATTTTTATGAATTACTGAAATAACTCATGTGGTTTAAGCTTAATGTACTCAATGAGTTTGGCTTTAAAATCTCTTTAAAATATCTGAAGCATGTTTAATAAACCTTAACTATCTGTTTCATATTGCTGCATAGAAACTCTTAAAGTGGGAGAATTATGTTCTTGCATTCTGGTATCTGCATCTGTAATCACCCCTTCCCATGGTTTATTTTGATTATACCAAAGGGGGAGATTGTTTGCCAAAGAGGGAGTATATCATTCAATAAGTCCATGCAGGTTCATTTTGAGTATCTCTAACTCATGCTTTTGCTGAAACTCCTAAAGGGGGAGAAATTGTCTGAATTTTTATACATGCTATAACTTCTCAAACTATTTTCTTTTTGATGAAGTCAAAGGGGGAGAATAGTTTGAGTCATCAGCATCAGATTGACCCACTGTGTAGAGTTGCCATCATCAAAAAGGGGGAGATTATTGTGCCTCTGTGGTTTTGATGATTGGTTTTGATGTGAGTCATACACTGTGACTCACCATGCATTGATGTTCTGTTTTGATGATTGATTTGGTTTTGATGATTGGTTGTTGATGTGAGTTAATCAAATGTTCAGTCATCATGCTGCTCAGTTTAGTTTAATATATTTTGATGTTCAGTCATGTTAACTGATGCATAAAGCATTCATTGCTACACTCTATCTGAACAGTTGTCATTGCAGTGCGTCAACTCAGTGTGCCGATACGTCGACCCCTTGGTCATTTTTGTATCTATCCATACAATAGTGCGTCAACTCCTTGAGCTGATGCGTCGACGCTTCAGTTCAGTTTCTTCATTTGATGAAGTCTATACATCATCAGTTGACCATCAAGAATATACGTTGCAGCGTCAACTCATTGGCTGCAGCATCAACTCAGCAAGTATGCACATCAGTCTTCACATGCTAAGTCTGTACAGCCTACGTCTCATGCAGCGTCAACGCTGTGAGCTTTCTCAAGACATTAGCATCAACGCTATAAGTGTGTACATCGCTTTCACGTCACCAATTCCATACATTTGTCCTCCTTCAAAGTCTGTACAGTCGCTGGTCTAGCTTCATGAAGTCTGTACATCAGACTGTTACAGGAAGTCTGTACATTATCCGTCTTCCTTAGCGTCTTGATAGTTGATGTCTATACATTGGCCTCCATGCTCCTAAGTATATGCATTACTGTTCATGCATCAGTCTTCATAAGTCTGTACATTGGACTATCTCTCTCAGCGTCTCATGGCATGAGGTCTGTACACTCGAATTGCCCTTGATCTGGTCAAGTGTATACACTCTCTCACTGTAGCTTTCAGCTATTCAAGTCTATACACTGGACTGTTAGGTCATGTCTATACAACGTGGGCTTCAGTTCTTCAAGCCTACACATCGACTGTTCATGCAAAGTCTAGACATTCGAACAAGTCTGTACATTGGCCGTCAAAGCCCTCAAAGTCTGTACATCCTTCAAGACTCTCAAAGTCTGTACAGCCTGCTCTGTCGATTCAGATTTCAAAGTCTATACAGCGTTCGTCTCAGCCACCGTCTCATTCAGCGTCTCACGCTTGCAAAGTCAATACTCTGGTCGGTGGAACGAAGTCTGAACATCCTTCAGTGAACTTTGAAGTCTATACACTGATTCACTGTTCATCGCCTTTGGGCATCAAAGTCTATACATCGCCTTCAAACTTTCAAGACTATACACTCCATGATCTTCCAAGGTTGTGCATCCACAGTGTATCTTCAAAGTTTGAACATTGTCTCACTCCGTCAAAGTCCATACATTTATTTTCACCTCAAGTCTGTACAGCGTGAAGTCTACACTTTGGCTTCACGTTTTCAATGTCTGTACAGTGGCTTCGCATAGGCAAGTCTGTACATCGGGCTCCCTCTAACTAAGTCTATACACTCCCTCACACTGTACACACTTAGTCTATACAGGATGATCGTCTTTACAAGTCTACATAGAGTTCTTCACTTAAACTGATGACTTATCCGATACTCTGTCTGACAGGTGTTCTGATCGTGAAGCTTATGGAGGGCACGTGATTCGAGACTAGAAGGGCAGACAGGATTGTGACACGTGTGCTGAAGCTGGCTGAGAGGCTGACACGTGGACACAACAAATCAAGAAAGAAGCTCCTGGATTATTCTGGTGCGTCAACGCATTGAGCAAGTAGAGTCGACGCAGCAGTTACAAAAAGAGAACCAATGGGTTACTGGGTTACTCAGATGAGTCAACACCACCCACTGGCAGCGTGGACGCAGCAGTTCAAGTAACTCCTTTCAACCTCTGGAGTACCTTGGCAGCGTCGAAGCTGCAGCTCGTTGGGGCGACGCAGCAGGTTGATGGAACGACACCTTTTTAGCTGCTAGTACACATCGATGCGTCAACGCAGCAGTGGAGCGGCGTCGACGCAGCACGCCCGTCTGCTAAAGACTTGATCACTGGATCATCGATGCGTCAATGCCATGGGCTGATAGAGTCAACGCAGCAGTCTTGAGTTTTACTGAACGAATGTCCTTGAATTGTAGGGCACGTGATCCGAGGTGCCTGGCTCGTGAACCAGGAAACTGCCACGTGGTCTGAATTTCTAGGGCTGGAAACGTGGAAGCCACACGTGCAAGTGTGTTGCTGCTGCTACTATATATACTAGTCTTCTTCCACTAAAGAAGACTGATCGAAGCAGAAGCCTGAAGAGCAGAAAGCCCTTCGATCCAGAAAAAGAGAAAAATAGAGGAAGAAGAGATAGAAGAGAGATGCCGTGAAGAGAGAGCAGTGAGTGAGAGATTAGGAGAGTAGAAGAGAAAGAAAGAGAGATAGAGAGTGAGAGATTTGTAGAGCAGAAAAGAAAGAAAGAGAGAAAGAGATGAGCGAGAGAGCTCGTGGAGAAGAAGGAAGAAGCTGCTTGAAGATCTGTCTACACTGGACCGTGAATCAGATCCAAGCCAGTCAGCTCCGTTGAGAGCCACATTGTGCATTTCATTTACAGCTTTCTGATTGCTGTGTTATTTTCCTTTATTATTTTCTTTTGTTTTCTGATCATCTTTGTTCTTCCGATTGCCCTGTTGGGGATCGGGTTCCTCCTGTGGGTTCAGGAGAAGGGAGATCTGATCTCCAGGTTGCAAGTGACTGGTTGTCACTTGTAGGTTGCCCTCTGGTTAGAGGAAGGGAGGCTAGTCCTCCGGTTCTGGGCTTGTGGTTGCAAGTCCAGTGGTCCCTCCTGGTCTGAAGGAAGAGAGGTCTTCGACCTCTAGTTTCCAAGTGGCTGGGAGTCACTTGGGTGTCCCTCCGATTGGGAGGAAGAGGGGAGGATGTTCCCCTGGTCAAGCTGTGTGGCAGCAACTGTTTGCAGACTGAGTCTGCTTGGTTCTAGCATTTGCTAGTGAAGCCTCACTCCGGTTGGGAGTGAGGGGTGGATGTAGGTCTGTGGACCGAACCACTTAAAAATCTATTGTGCAGTGGTTTGATTGATTGCTTTGCTTCCGCTAGATGCTTGAATAGGCACGCTCCAAGTTTTGTATTTGAGTTGAATTGAATTGGTTCTATTCTGTGTCTATCTCTAGCATCCTAGTTTTTATTTGGCCATTTTACATAGAAGGATACATTCGCCCCCCTCTGTATCCGGGCCTAGCACCCTAACATATGGGTGGACCGGGGCAACCAAACGTGGACCTATCATGTATTGGCTTATCAATGACTTTGATCGACATGGGAGGGCCGAGGCATCCAAATGTGACTCTATCATGCAAGAGTGTGGCAACTGTCGGGGGACCAGGGCACCCATTTGTGAACCTATCATGCAAAAGTGTGACAAAAGTCGGGGGACCAGTGCACCCATGTGTGTTCCTGTCATGCAGAGACTTGATTGGTATGGGAGGACCTGTGCATCCGAACTTGTTGACTTCCTTACCCTTTCGACTAAAGATTACATGCATTGAGATCCATATGGGCCTCATGCTCTTAATGGTAGGTGTAGATCTTAAAGAAATCCACTTAAGGAAAACTAAGAAGAATTATGAGAAAAGAAGGGGAAAGAGGAGAAAATGGGAGCATGCGAGGATGCTAAGGGGAAAGGTGATCGCCAGAGACGCGAGGGTCTCAAAGATATAACAATAAAAAAATAGGAGGGATCGTGAATATAAATATCTCAAAAGGATGCAGGGGAGATTGTGAGTGCAACTTTTCTTGCTATCGATCGTCCGATAAAGAGAGTTTCTCTTGTGTAGATTACCCTCACAAAGACAAAGAAAACAACCAACAAACAAATATGGATTATAACCAAGTGTGTAGCATCAAATCCATAATAGAAATATAAACAATGAAGAGCATGGACTAGAACACACTTTGTTGGGTGTTGACCCTTAAACCCCTATGCAAAAGGGTAGGTAAAAACATGATGATATGATGAAAAGGGGTGTGCAAGTGTTACACAATTGGAGGTGTGCTAGAGTGCACAAGTGGGGATCTCAATATTGAGATAGAAAGAAATAAAAGAAAGAGATAGAATAATGATGCATGGAATGCTTATGTGATGGGAATCGACGCCGAGCATTAACTTTTATTTTTACATTTGAGTCCTTTTATTTACTTTTATATCCTTAGGAAAGTATATGTACAATTGTAAGGCTTTGTAAGCCAATGTGTCATTCCCTAGGATTATGTGGGTTTTTGTGCAAATGTGTAGTAGGTCCAGTTAGGGGGCCCCCTCCCCTTCCCCATTGGTCCACCTCATCCATGTGGGGCTGGTCAACCATCCTAGGTGGCCATCTAGAAGGTTTGAATGCTAATTGACCACATGGGAGACAAAGGGGTTAAAATTTCAAAGGTAGGCCACCTACCTTACCTACCTAGTCAAAGGAGTGTCCCATTCATATGTAATTTATTTATTTTGAGTTTTGACCACATGGGGGATGAAAATGACATATTTCCCATGAAATTATCAGTCCCCCCATCCCTTGCTATTTTCTATATAAGCCTATGTATAGTGTCATTAGAGATTAATGAAGAAATTATGTGAAAATTACTTGAAGCAAGAAGGGTGTGCCCTCTCTCCCTCTCCTCCCTTGATGTTCTTCCTTCCCCAACCCCAGATCTAGAGTGGATTCTATCTCCTTCCTCCCCTCTCAACCTCCGGTGATCGTTTGTGCCGCCGCCGCCGCCGCCGTTCGTGCCGCCTTCGAGCCGCCACGGGATCGTCTTCGGTTTTCTGTCCTGCTGGACAGAGGTGCAGTTCATGAATTCCTGAAGCCAGCCACGAGCTCAGATCAATTTGACATTTTGAGAGTTGTTTCTTATCTTCTATCCCATTCTCCACAAAAAAATCCAGGTTCAAAAGCCACCGTTTCATATTTTTACCATTTCGTTCAACCCTCTATCTCAGATCTGTTCTGTCACTATGTACAGTGACAGTAGCCCTGAGTTCTCCACCTTCGACCACCCTTTATATTTTCTTTAGACCTCCCAATTTAACTGTGTGTTCTGTTCATCGTCCCCTACCACCAAAATTTTTCTTACATTTTTATCATCCTTCTACCTATTTTTCAGAATTCATGTTCTACCGGAGCTACAGTACTTTCAGCCAGATCCCAGATCCGACCTTTGTCCACTGAACAAATCACAGAAAATCATAGACACATCCAAACATGTCCAAACTAATTTTTCCATCTTCCCATCTCAATTTCTAACAACTTTTATGAAGCACACATCTTCGAATTCGGACATCCACATCACGGTCAAAGGCAATCAACAGTCAAGTCCTCTGCAGGCCTAAGTCTTCGGTTACTGTACAATAGAAGATTGAAAATTCCATTAGTCAAGATCCGAGCAGATCAGGGCCAGATCTTTGGGCCTAGGTTGAAGAAATTCAAGGTAGCTTTCCAACGGCGCCAGTCTCGTGTCGATCTGACATCGGGGCTGATCGCAGCGCCCATTCTCGCCGGAGCGCGCGCTGCAAAACAGCAGCAACCAGCCTATGGACAGCAAACCCGACGGGTGCCGATCGGAGCCGCCCGACCTCCGGGCGACGTTCCAGCGTGCCGCCTGCCCGGGGATCACCTCCACCAGTGTCCCCACCACAGTGGTAACACCGGGTCCTACACGGCCCCTCCGGACAGCACGTGGGCCCCACCGTCACTAGTTCGGGTGCTGCCGAAGCTACGTGGAAAGCCGCCCGTCAACCCGTATTCGGTCCTCCCGGGCCCCGTTGTGTCGCCCTTTACCTCCCTGCGTGGAGTGGGCATATTTCCATTGCTGTACTATTCATGTATTAACCGTCCCGGGAGCACGAGTTCGGCCGGGCCCGTCGTCCCCACGCCGAGTGCGTGGAGGTATCGTCTTCGCTCCTACACTTGGCATTTCGCTTATTTCATATATGCTTGTTTATGCCACTGCTAGAGAGCATGTTTTAAGACCTAGCTTGCTATAATTTCATATCACCGCTGCTGCGAGAGAGTGAGAGAGACCGTCCCGTGACCCGATCCGGGCACGAAAGTGCGAGCCGACCACCCTAGCTCTTGCCGGTTTCTCAACCGTGCACGTCCGACGCTTCCCTTGTTAAGGGACGATCGCGAGCTTGTCGTGTCCGTGGTCCCGTCCCGCCTCAATTTGGTATCAGAGCGAGTTGAGTCTAGGGTGTCAAAAAGAAAAAAAAGAGTGTCATTTACGTCTAGTCATTAGTCCGTTTAAGTCGAGTCTAGGATCATCATATTTCTAAAACACAAAAAAAAAGTGTCTTTTTGCATTTACATCCCTTTACTCGGTATATCAAAAGGTGTTGTCCGAACGTTACGCTACGCCTATCGGGAAGGCCGCACACTTGCGCGAGTGACCTTCGGGTCAATTATCTCCGCCACGTACCAAGTCTTGGTTTACGTCTAGGGTCCTTAGTGTGCATGCATTCCAACTTTACATTACTTAGGGTCGTGTCTAGTGTCTTGCCCAAATGGCCTTGCATATCCATTCTTAGGGATCCATTCCCATATTTTGGCAACTATGGCCCACCCATGTCGACCCGTCCAAGGTGATAGGTCCGTGTCCGAGTACCTTCGGGCATATCATAAGTATTGGTTGGAACATGGCTTGGGAGAGGAGAGCAACACGGCCGCATTTCAGTTCCGGAGAGGTTTGCGCCTTCACTTCCAATTGGAATGCCTTATCCGTAATGCATTCTCTCTAGCGGAATCCTATACGGTCGCTCTAGTGGTCGAACCATTTGAGTCACACTTCTCTCGGTATGGTGGCTTTCGACAAGCATCCACCTCCCAGCCGCCTACACCATGGCCTTCACCACTCGAGAGAGTTCCAATGTCATCCATCTCTATTTCCGAATTTGATTCGAAATCCTCTCATTTGGAACCACCAAGGCCCGAGCCACCCGTATTTCTAACGGGTACGCTTTTCATAGCCGAGCCGCTTCTTAGTTGGCTCAAGGATGCCTTGGTCCCACCTCCCTTCCCATCAATGGACCCCACACTACCACTAGTGTCAAGCAACTCATTTCATACCACCTTTCGGTCTCGTCACTATGTGGACACATTGGATGACCTTCTTAAAGGGTTAGACCGGCAGTTGACCTTTACACATTTATTGGCCCGAGGCTTCGACCAACCCGCTAGTCTTAGCTTCACCCATCCGGCCTATGGGTCCATTACCTCCGAGTGCACCGTGGGTTGTGTCACCACGGAGATCCTCTTACTCCTTCCCTTACCGGCCGAGCCCGAATCCATACCCTTTTGTCCGAGGGAGGAATCACACTTCTTGCTTACGGTCCCCGTCCCACCCATCACAATGCAAGAAGGTGACTATCCACACCTTCAAAACTTCTACACGTGGGACCGTGACTTGGGGGAGCCCACCACAAGGGGTCATACCTTCTTCGATCCCTTTGACCCATTCCTTAGTGGACCCCATGACCCACCTTATATAGTTCATTTCTTCAAGGGAGTCCACTATCACACTCCTACCCCACGGGCCGGGTCATTTACACCCACCAAGCCCGTCCACGATACAACAACATTCGGCCCTCCTAGCCCTCTCAAGTCCCCCAAATCCAAAGGGCCGTCCATGCATGACTGGGTCATACTTGGATGTTTAGGTGTTCCCCATATCACCCATATCCGGTTACATAACATGCATGCATGGCACACATTCGGGTGTCCTGGTCCGCCGTCACCTATGTACGGGTCGGACTAACAATAGGTGTGTCTAGAGTCATATATGAGTCGGTGTGTTTTCCTTGTGTGATTTATTTTGTGTGGTTTGTTTGCATGGTTTGTGTGTCATTTGTTTATCTGCATGCGTCTTGTGTAAGCTCGTTGTCGTTCTCTTATGAGTAAGAGGTGAGTGGACTCACTTGATGAGTATGGGATCGGTTCCACATCTATATCCGGATCAGTCCCCTATAGGGACTCAGCGGTGATTCCTAGTGAGTCTTCGAGCTGTTTTCTTCCCTTTTGAGAGTGCCCCTTCGGAGTGATCACCTTTAGCCCATAGCAGTTCGCATATCGAGTATGAATGGAATGAGCAGGTAATGATCACTTGCAGTGGAGCATAACCGCGCTACTTGGCATGGTGACGGATCCGCCGGAGTACTCGAGCATCCATACCCCTACTCGACGGGGTCGAGTTCCTCCCACCCAGGGAGAGTTGATGGGAATCGACGCCGAGCATTAACTTTTATTTTTACATTTGAGTCCTTTTATTTACTTTTATATCCTTGGGAAAGTATACGTACAATTGTAAGGCTTTGTAAGCCAATGTGTCATTCCCTAGGATTGTGTGGGTTTTTGTGCAAATGTGTAGTAGGTCCAGTTAGGGGGCCCCCTCCCCTTCCCCATTGGTCCACCTCATCCATGTGAGGCTGGTCAACCATCCTAGGTGGCCATCTAGAAGGTTTGAATGCTAATTGACCATATGGGAGACAAAGGGGTTAAAATTTCAAAGGTAGGCCACCTACCTTACCTACCTAGTCAAAGGAGTGCCCCATTCATATGTAATTTATTTATTTTGAGTTTTTACCACATGGGGGATGAAAATGACATATTTCCCACGAAATTATCAGCCCCCCCACCCCTTGCTATTTTCTATATAAGCCTATGTATAGTGTCATTAGAGATTAATGAAGAAATTATGTGAAAATTACTTGAAGCAAGAAGGGTGTGCCCTCTCTCCCTCTCCTCCCTTGATGTTCTTCCTTCCCCAACCCCAGATCTAGAGTGGATTCTATCTCCTTCCTCCCCTCTCAACCTCCGGTGATCGTTTGTGCCGCCGCCGCCGCCGTTCGTGCCGCCTTCGAGCCGCCACGGGATCGTCTTCAGTTTTCTGTCCTGCTGGAAAGAGGTGCAGTTCGTGAATTCCTAAAGCCAGCCACGAGCTCAGATCAATTTGAAATTTTGAGGGTTGTTTCTTATCTTCTATCCCATTCTCCACAAATTAATCCAGGTTCAAAAGCCACCGTTTCATATTTTTACCATTTCGTTCAACCCTCTATCTCAGATCTGTTCTGTCACTGTCTACAGTGACAGTAGCCCTGAGTTCTCCACCTTCGACCACCCTTCAAGGTATCTTTCCAACGGCGTCAGTCTCGTGTCGATCCGACATCGGGGCTGATCGCAGCGCCCATTCTCGCCTGAGCGCGCGCTGCAAAACAACAGCAACCAGCCCGTGGACAGCAAACCCGACGGGTGCCGATCGGAGCCGCCCGACCTCCGGGCGACGTTCCAGCGTGCCGCCAGCCCGGGGATCGCCTCCACCAGTGTCCCCACCACAGTGGTGACACCGGATCCCACATGGCCCCTCCGGACAGCACGTGGGCCCCACCGTCACTAGTTCGGGTGCTACCGAAGCTACGCGGAAAGTCGCCCGTCAACCCGTATTCGGTCCTCCCGGGCCCCGTTGTGTCGCCCTTTACCTCCCTGCGTGGAGTGGGCATATTTCCATTGCTGTACTATTCATGTATTAACCGTCCCGGGAGCACGAGTTCGGCCGGGCCCATCGTCCCCACGCCGAGTGCGTGGAGGTATCGTCTTCGCTTCTACACTTGGCATTTCGCTTATTTCATATATTCTTGTTTATGCCACTGCTAGAGAGCATGTTTTAGGACCTAGCTTGCTATAATTTTATATCACCGCTGCTGCGAGAGAGTGAGCGAGACCGTCCCGTGACCCGATCTGGGCACAAAAGTGCCAGCCGACTACCCTAGCTCTTGCCGGTTTCTCAACCGTGCACATCCGACGCTTCCCTCATTAAGGGACAATCGCGAGCTTGTCGTGTCCGTGGTCCCGTCCCACATCATTATGATAATAACATAAAGAGAAGAGAGGAAGAGAAAGGCTTATTGGTTTGTCTCCATGGCAAAGGGGGGCTTGAGATCTTCAAAATGCTCCAAGGAAGAAGAGGCTTCAAATCTTCAATAGGGAGGGAGCCTTCATATGATGTAGTCTTGGTACATGTGGAAGACTTCCTCCTTGAGCCTCCAATCCAACAACACCTCCCCTTAGTTTTATGTTGATGCCTTAAACACAAGGGAGAGAGGGGTCCTATTTATAGGGCTAAAATTCGGAGTTAAATCTAAGGGAAATTAGGAAAACTTGTTTTAGTTGGTTTTGGAAGGAGATAAACATTAGGCAAGTGTCCCTTCAACCTTAGAAAGCTTCTAGAATCCTTTCCCAAGTGAAAGGGGGCTCAAAATGAGGAAAGAAGGAGGCTCGGTCGGAGTTCCGATGGCCGAAAGAAATAGCGAACACTCAGATTGTCGCTATTCAAAAGAGCGCCCACGCGAAGTGTCGCCATTTCGGAAGCATTTCAAGACAGATTAGGACTTAAAATATGACAAGAAAAATGGCGACTTCCCACACGGGCGCTATTTAATGAATAAGTGACCTTCCAGAAGTTGTGGAATGGGAAATAATCCGACTTTGGCTCAAAATATTAAGAAAAGAATTGGTGACCTTCCGAACGGTCGCTATTCAATGAATTAGCAACTTTCTAGGGTGTCTCTATTTCAAATAATCTGAAAAAAGAAATAGCGCCCTTCCGAGCAGCCACTATTTAAAGAAATAGCACCCTTCCAGGTAGCCACTATTTAGTTAAATATAGTCAGCCATGCTACCACTATTTAGAAAATCAGCTTAAATCTCTTTAAAAGAAATAGCGCCCTTCCAGGCAACCACTATTTAGAGAAGCCCATCGAAAAATGGAGAAAAACCTCAGAAAAATTTGGAAAAATAGGAAAGAATGTGGCAAAGCTAGGGGAAGTTGGATAATCCAGAAAAATAAGGAAAACCACTCAAATGAGTCAATTCGAGGGTCAAATGGGGCATTACCGTGTGATAGGAGATATGTTCAAAATGACGTCAATTTTAGCGTGTCTACAGCTGCCCCGCCTTAGCGTCTACTTTGCAAGGGAGCGACACATAGTGGAATGGAATGGAATAGAGTGAAGCATCATGGAATGGAATGGAATGAAGTGAGAGCGAACTGAAAAGTAGATGCCAAGGTGTGATGAGACACGCGATCAACATCACTTGATAAGAAATGAGTCAAAAGCTTGTAACAAAGCAATCTTGGAAAGTTCAATGAAATCAACAATTGCTTGGATAAAGGGAGGAGTGTGCACACGGGCACGAAGGAGATAAAAGAGCGATCAACTTCTAGTGTGGTGGAAGTACCCTAGGTCACAAACCTATAGGTTTCACCATTGGGGAGCGGCTACCAACCAATTTGGAAGTGCTGCAGCCAAGGTGGATCAAAGGAAAAGGAATTGAACGAGAGATGGAAATCCAAACAAAGGAGTTTTCAAGGAAATAGCCCAAAACGGCAACAAGGCGAACCGAGGACACAATTCGGCGTGGAATATCTCTTATCTTGGAAATATTAAGGGATCAATTTGACCTTCAAAATGATTATTAGAATGATTTTCCCTGGTTAATTCAAGATCCTACATGCATGTATGCTGGGTTTAAAGGGAAAATTAAAACAAATAAAAATATAAGATAATCAATGATAATATTGTTAAGCTGTACAGACTGAGTCAAGAAACCAATTTCGTGAGCTGATACTAAGTCAAAGCTCATTTATCCGTGCACCAACTCACAAAAGGGAACCATCGTCCCCAGTCTTGGATGGCTCAACGGCCTATCCGTATGACTAGGATTCCTCTAGAATCATCAATTTTTTTGATGAAGGGGAACTCAAATTCTAGATTTACCAAAGCCACAAGGTCCTTGACATAATTTAATAGCATAGATAACATATAGTAGAAATGCATACAGGGAGATGGTGAGCAATAAGCATAGTGGGACTAAGAAAATTTAGTGCAAGCACCGTGGGACTTGGATAATGATGCCCAGACGATGAGACCAAGAGCTTCTTTTCCTACGCTCAAAAATTCATTAGCTGAAATATCATAAATGATAAAGCAAATAAAGCAGTTTAAGCATGAACCAAGGCATCATCAAGCATATCGAAGCATTCAAGCATGTATCAGACATTAATATCATAAGAGGGTAAAGCATCAAGGAAAGCATAAAAAGCTTGAGTTGAAGCATAGCATTCAATGACATGGATAGCATAAGTTGCATTGAAACATGAAGCATGCAAAACATCATAATTTGTTATTTATCATGAGGATGGCAACTCAGCCAATCACAAGATTTGGAATTGAATAAATCATGATCAAGTTTGGAGTAGTGCCTAGTGCCAGGAGTGAACCAATGGAATCAGCAGGAGTCATACTTAGAAAATTTTGGGAATGATATCCAATCGATGCCCAGAGTGGCAAATCCAATCGAAAGTTTGATAGCAATGAGTGGAGAGGACTTAACCCAAATTCCTGGTCCTTGCAAAAGGAAATGTCCCTGTAAAACAACACCATCAGAAAATACAAAAAAAAATTTATTTTTTTATTTTTTTTTATTTTGGAGTATGCAAATTTTTTGTGTGTTTTGGAAACTTGTGGACGCACTTTATTATTCTTTTTTATTTGTTTTGTTTATTTATTAGCGTGCCAGTCACCGGAGTGACGATTTCATTGTGCGCTCGATCTGACTTGGTCAGTCGATTGTGAAGTCCGAGTCGGGACCAGAAGTCCGTCATACCATAAAGGCTATGACGTTAATTACGCCCTTCCAAGGAAGGACAACCCTTGATTAAACGCCAAAAATAGGAGGAGGACATCGGTAAAGCCACATGCTCAAAAGAAACGGAATTCATTCGTTTGCAAGACGCTAAATGGATTAGACGAAGCAGGGGTTCGTTATCTTAGGGGATAGCTCCGACGGCATATTCCCACCAGCTTGAACTATGCCAAGTGGGGAATAGGAAACTACCCATGCGGTGGCAGAGTAGGATCCGGAAAAGATAGGGCATAATTGACCCGGAGTCCGAATGGGGACCGGCGTGACATGGCACGCTCCATGTGGGTGCGATGGCACATCTATATCCCCCTTGGAGGGACCATCGGAGGGCATGCAAAGGCATAACTCCGTGGGCCGACGGGGTTGAGAGGGAGAACATCACAGTCACCCAATAGGATATGCACAAATTTCGGCAGCATGTCCGCTCAACTTGGATTATGCCAAGAGAGAATAGGTCATCATCCACGGAATGCCGGGATGACGACCGAACGAGGATGGGCACCGGGCCCTGGGACATCGCTTGCATTTATGCCATCGTTTAATATCCCCTTGAAATCCCTCGGAACTCATGTAATGACATGGCCATTTGGGTTCATAAGGGTGAAATCCGGATCGGGAATGAGGACTGTAGGGGAGGTCTTCCCCATTACTGTGTCTTCTCAAGGCATCCATGACTATCTCTGAACATCCCCGGGGCATATCTCTGAAGAAATCAGAAGGTTGACAGATGGCAGTGCAGAGAAGAGCCTCTGAATGGACTTCAATTGGCCAAGAAGGTGGGTCTCGGCATGGCTTTCTATCGGCCAGAGGAGGGTCTCGGCGGAGGTTTATTGGTTGGCCAAAGGGGGGTCTCGGCGGTGGTTTCTTGGCTGGCCAAAGGGCCTCTCGGCGGGGGCTTATTGGTTCAAAAAGGGGGGTCGCGGCGGCGGCTTCCCGGCGCGCTCCTGGTCGCGCCGAGAAGGTGGCGCCGAGAGGCTTGCATGGAGGGGTTTGAATAGGCCTATAGGGGAGGGGGTCTCGGCGTGGAGCTTCCCGGCGCGCTCCTGGCCGCGCCGGGAGCCTGGCACCGAGAGGCTTGCATGGAGGCTCACGTGAAAAAGGTTTAAATGGCAGGGTTTGTCGTTTAGCTGGGGGAGAGGGCATCTCGGCGGGACAGCTCTCGGCGGGGAATTTTGCACGTCGAGAAGGTGGTTTTGCGGAAGGATTTCAGGGTTTGATTGCGGTACTCTGTCCGGGAGTTTTCTCAGATTCTAGCTCGGATTGAGACCGGATTTGGAGTACAGGAGGGGGTTTCATGGATGCTTCTGCTAGGGGGATGCCAAGGGAGCTGAGAGGCCAAATCAGCAGGAGGAAAAAAGAGATCATCATCTGAACCCTGAGAATCCTTCTCTGTTTGCCGTCAGCCGTCTGGGGGATAAAGAGATGACTGTCTCTGATCCCCTAGACGAACCCAATGGCGTCGAAAACTGGCGACGGAGGGACTTTCAGCACCGAAATGCCAGGCCCTAAGCATTCAAGGCTTAGAATGGAGGACCCAGGGATCGATATTATCGTTTATCAGAGCTCGGCAGTTCAGGGAACCAAGAGATTGATGTCTCTGGTTCCTGAACTGCATGAAGGGCTCAAGGGAAAACTCAGACTATATGGGGAGAATCTGCCATTGAGACAGGAGGGGAGAAGGAAATAGAGCCCAATCACCCATTAGATAGGGGTGGGGGTCCCATTCTCATCCCTGTTCGAGGAACAGACTCGTAGAAAGATTCTGAAACCGGGAGCGTCTAAACTATCGGACATTCCTGATAAAAGATATACATAGAAAGATAGAGAGCAGATATCTCAATCAATCAACACCCAAATGGGCCATGGTAGTATTTCATTTCATAACATCATTCCAACACCGACCACAAGGAGGGAGTGAGGGAAAGGGAGATGAATATACATCAGGATATCCCGGTTACATCCAAAAGAAAATCGAGATAAACTCGGCAGGATTACATGAAGAAGAAAACAAAACCATGGGGGAGGGCGGAGCATTGACTCCTCTCCCTCCCCGGCTACCCACCTGGAGCTTCCTCTCCTTCTTTCTCTTATTCTTTCTTTTCTCAGCGGAAGAGTCTCTCTCTCTCTATTTTGGTCTCTTCTTTTCTCTTTTTTTCAGTGGGGGAGGCTCTCCCTCCTTTTTTCTTGATCTGTTCTATCCTCTCCTCCGATCCCCCTCTTCGTTTCATCGAAGGAGTGGGTTTATATAGACCCTGTTCACATCAATGGCACTCGGCGTGCCTACATCATTAGTTCCCGGCGCGCCCATTCGAAGGGCTTCCCGGCGCGCCTCCTTTGGAGGGGCTTCTCGGCGCACTCCCTTGGAGGAGCTTCCCGGCGCACTCCCTTGGGGGAGCTTCCCGGCGCGAGGGGCATCTCGGCGCGACATCCTTTGGAGGGGCTTCCCGGCGCACTCCCTTAGAGGAGCTTCCCGGCGCGCCCGCTGCCATGGGGAGGTTCTCGGCGCGAGGGGCATCAAGCCCATCCTTAATAGCACATTAACAGGCCCATTCCTTTCTTTGGCCTTGTTAATTCCTTTGATTGCATCAGCACTGACGAGGGCTGACTCATCGGCTGACATATCTTGTCGGCTGGGCTTCTTTCTTGCTCGTTCGGGGATGGCCCCGAGTATCTTCCGAGATCTTGTGTCTCGTTTCAGTGGTTCTCTATTAGAGCCGGCCGTCTCTTCTTTTCTTCTTTTCTTCTTCTATTCCTGAAAACAAGATAACAGAAATAAGACATTTTGTCAGAAATAAAGATATTTTAGGGTTATTATTATTGTTTCATCGCTGCTATTATTATTATTTTTATTTTAGGCGTCAACAAATGACCCCCACCCGTAGGTGGCGCGAATGAGGGACAAGTGAGCGGGACCTGCGGGTGCAACCCACATTTGAGAACGCGTCTTTTTATTCTTCATTCATGTGAACATGCAGGCACTTATTGATTCACACGCATATCTAGATGTATATAGGATAGCTCCCTTGTTTTAGGGATAGGATAAGGATGGCATCCATGATTCATGGACGGAGTGCAGCTCATGAAGCACAACTAAGGGAGATGTGCATACGTAAAGGGGATGCCACGTAGAACGCATGCATAGCATAAATCACAATCCACACCCATGACTATTCCTCCATAGCGTGAAAGTGTAATCATATAGGTAGTGAACCCTAGTCATAGGGACGTGCAGACGCTCTAAGTAACACTAGAGGATTGGTTTATCACCTACGCACACATTCAGGGATCTCGATTGTTGGTAGTTTTACACACCCCCCTTGTTTATTCTTAATTTGAGATTTAACTGTTCGACGCAAGTTTCCTCATGTGTCTCAATGGGGATTCCCGGCTACTAAGATTCATCCCTTTATTGGCAGTTTTTTTTTTATATAGACTTCACCATTCGGCACGAGTCTCCTCATGTGTCTCAATGGGGATTCCCGGCTACTAGGATTAGTCCTTTTGTTCATAGTGGCATAATGGATTTCACCGTTCGGCGCGAGTCTCCTCATATGTCTCAATGGGGATTCCCGGCTACTAGGATTTATCCTAGTATTATTCACAGTGACATAATGGATTTCACCGTTCGGTGCGAGTCTCCTCATGTGTCTCAATGGGGATTCCCGGCTACTTGGATTCATCCTAATATTATTCAGAGTATTATCATGGATTTCGCCGTTCGACGCGAGTCTCCTCATGTGTCTCAATGGGGATTCCCGGCTTCTAGGATTAGTCCTTTTGTTCATAGTGGTATAATGGATTTCACCGTTCGGCGCGAGTCTCCTCATATGTCTCAATGGGGATTCTCGGCTACTAGGATTAGTCCTTTTGTTCATATATTTTTTCTTCTTCTTTCGTTTCCTTCTTTCTCTTTTTTTTCTCTTTTTTTTGGGGGGGTGGGTAGGTGGCTTTTCCCTCACGGTCACCCTTTACGCGAGTGTAGAGATTTAAGCATCCAAGAAGTGTTAAGAAGAATTTAAGATGTCCCTATGACTAAGGACCATAGCTCATACCATGTGTGAAGTGTGGGAGTTTCGTCTATGGTGTATTCTGCGAATTGCGCACGCAACGTAACCACGACTCTTTCCCCTGGCCGCATGCACTCACCGGGAATTGGCTTTTCATTTCTTAGTATGTGACGTGGCGCACACAGTCATAGAATCTGGATGGCGTTATTTTAGCAAGGGAATGCGGTTATAGAAATTTGAAGGAAGGTGTATTAATACTATACTTCAGGCAGACACACACGCAAAACATGCAAGCAAGCAAACCATGTTATTATTGTTTTTTTTCTCTTTTATTATTTTATTATTATTTTTATTATTTTGTTTGTTTTGTTTATTTTTTTTATCTTTTTTTTTGTGTTGTATTTTCTTTCTTTTCTTTTTTTTTGTTTCTTTCTCTTTTTTTTCTTTCTCTTCTTCTTCTTCTTTCTTGTTTTCTCATCTCCCCTTTTCTTCTTCTTTTTTTTATCTCCTTTCTTCTTCTTTTTTCTCTTTTTTTCTCTCTCTTTTTTTTCTATTCTTCTTTTCTCTTTTTTCTCCTTTTTTTTCTCATCTCTTTTTTTTTCTTTTGTCATCTTCTTCTTCCTTTTTTCTCTTTTTTCTTTTTTTTTATCTTTAGAACTCAGTGAATACATCCTTAGGTCGACTTTCTTGTAAGTGTACGACCGATGCCATGGTGACAGGGAGAAGTTGTCACATGTTGTGACGAATCCCTAGAGGGACCAAGGGCTGGCATGGAACCAAGGGGCCTTTTTGTTCATTGGTTAGGATAACAATTCCAAGCCAATGGTAGGATATTTGTTCTCTTAGCCTGAAGGTTATGATGTTGGGTGGCTTGGCTTAGACATATGGTCGTGACACCAAGTCAGAATTTTTAAACGGCTTAGGCAAATTGCCATGACGCTATACAGCTTGGCTTAGGCGGAAGGCCATGACGCCAAGGTAGGATATTTAAACGGCTTAGACGTATGGTCGTGACGCCGTACATCTTGGCTTAGGCGGAAGGCCATGACGCCAAGGTAGGATATTTAACGGCTTAGACGTATGGTCGTGACGCCGTACATCTTGGCTTAGGCGGAAGGCCATGACGCCAAGGTAAGATATTTAACGGCTTAGACGTATGGTCGTGACGCCGTACAGCTTGGCTTAGGCGAAAGGCCATGACGCCAAGGTAGGATATTTAACGGCTTAGACGTATGGTCGTGACGCCGTATAGCTTGGCTTAGGCGGAAGGCCATGACGCCAAGGTAGGATATTTAACGGCTTAGACATATGGTCGTGACGCCGTATAGCTTGGCTTAGGCGGAAGGCCATGACGCCAAGGTAGGATATTTAATGGCTTAGACGTATGGTCGTGACGCCGTACATCTTGACTTAGGCAAATGACGCCAATGTAGGATATTTAACGGCTTAGACGTATGGTCGTGACGCCGTATAGCTTGGCTTAGGCGGAAGGCCATGACGCCAAGGTAGGATATTTAACGGCTTAGACGTATGGTCGTGACGCCGTATAGCTTGGCTTAGGCGGAAGGCCATGACGCCAAGGTAGGATATTTAACGGCTTAGACGTATGGTCGTGACGCCGTACATCTTGGCTTAGGCAAATGATGCCAATGTAGGATATTTAACGGCTTAGACGTATGGTCGTGATGCCGTACATCTTGGCTTAAGTGGAAGGCTATGACGCCAAGGTATGATATTTAACGGCTTAGACGTATGGTCATGATGCCGTACAGCTTGGCTTAGGCGAAAGGCCATGACACCAAGGTGGGATATTTAACGGCTTAGACGTGTGGTCATGACGCCGTACATCTTGGCTTAGGCAGATGACGCCAATGTAGGATATTTAACGGCTTAGACGTATGGTCATGACGCCGTACATCTTGGCTTAGGTGGAAGGCCATGACGCCAAGGTAGGATATTTAACAGCTTAGACGTATGGTCATGACGCCGTACATCTTGGCTTAGGCGGAAGGCCATGACGCCAAGGTAGGATATTTAACGGCTTAGACGTATGGTCATGACGCCGTACATCTTGGCTCAGGCGGAAGGCCATGACGCCAAGACAGAACAGTAGGTTTCATCATCGCTACTAGATTTATACTAATGTAAAGAAGTCCATAAGTTTCATCAGAATAGACGTAAGGTCTAATCTAGGTAAATTTCATCATTTTTTCTTATCACAGGGGGGACATGAGGATATATACGGGTTTCATCGTCAATGGGACTTAAGGAAACACATGAGTTTCATTAGAAAAGATGTAAGGTTTACCCTGGACAGGTTTCATAGTTGAACAGGCAATGTGCCGGTCAATCAACGGGAGGGTTTCATCGTCGGTGGCACATATAGAAATATGCGGGTTTTGTGAGGATAGACGTAAGGTCTATTCCAGATAGGTTTCATCGCCAGTCCAGACTGATGGTCTGGGTCAAAGGTGAAAGTTTCTTGTTGACTGACTGGACGAAAGGTCCGAGCCAGAGGCAGAAGGGTTTCTCTCTTTTTTTTTGACTGACTGGACGAAAAGGTCCGAGCCAGAGGTAGAATATTAATGTCGACCCGACAGGACATCAGAGTCAACAAACCTTGCTTGGACGGTATGTTCAGAACAAGGGCAGACGTAAAACATCATTGTCGTATTGATGCCATGTCAAAATGGCTAACCTGGAAGAGACAAAGGGTCTGGGCCAGGACAGAGGTAGCTGTTGACTTCACAGACTTGTCAAAGTCAACCAACTTAGCAAGGACGTGAGGCCATAAGCCAAGGGAGGAATATAGGATAGGTGTTGACTCGACATCCTGTCGAAACCAACGAACTTGGCAGAGGCGTGAGGCCTAAGCCAAGGGCAGAATATAGAAAAGGTGTTGACTCGACGTCTTGTCGAAGTCAACTAGCTCGGCAAGGGCGTGAGGCCATAAGCCAAGGGAGGAATATAGGATAGGTGTTGACTCGACATCCTGTCGAAACCAACGAACTTGACAGAGGCGTGAGTCCTAAGCCAAGGGCAGAATATAGAAAAGGTGTTAACTCGACGTCTTGTCGAAGTCAACCAGCTCGGCAAGGGCGTGAGGCCATAAGCCAAGGGAGGAATATAGGATAGGTGTTGACTCGACATCCTGTTGAAACCAACGAACTTGGCAGAGGCGTGAGGCCTAAGCCAAGGGCAGAATATAGAAAAGGTGTTGACTCGACGTCTTGTCGAAGTCAACCAGCTCGGCAAGGGCGTGAGGCCATAAGCCAAGGGAGGAATATAGGATAGGTGTTGACTCGACATCCTGTCGAAACCAACGAACTTGACAGAGGCGTGAGGCCTAAGCCAAGGGCAGAATATAGAAAAGGTGTTAACTCGACATCTTGTCGAAGTCAACGAACTTGGCAGAGGCGTGAGGCCTAAGCCAAGGGCAGAATATAGAAAAGGTGTTGACACGTCGTCCTGTCAAGGTCAACGAGCCCTTACCCTGATAGAAGGTTTAAGGTAAGGGTAAATAAGATGATGAACGCACTAGAGGCCCAGACCCAGGGCTAAGTATTGATGTTGATCTGACGAAAAGTCAGATTCAATGAACCTTGCTCAGACGGAAGGTCTACAACAGGGGTAGAATGTGCAGATAAGGATGTCAGCCCGACATCATGTCGAAGTTGACCAACCTAGCATAGACGTGAGGTCCAAGCTGAGATAGAATATGGATTTTGACCCATGGAGGTATCGGGGTCGACAAACCTTGCTCAGATAGAAGGTCTAATGCCAAGTGAAGGAATCTTTTGTTGGTTTATTTATTTGAGTTTATTAAGTTTATTGAGTTCGTTGAGATGTTTGTTTATTCATCATTTTTATTGGGCCTCTTGGGTTTGTTGAGTTCATTAGGGTTTTTGTTGAGTTTACTGAGGTTTGTTAGAGATTTTTTTTTTCAGTTCATTAGGTTTATTTATTTTTTTTATTGAGTTTATTAGGTTTGTTTGGTTTATTGAGCTCATTAGTCGACTGAATTCATCAGGATTTATTTGGTTTGATGATGTTTGTCGAGCTCATTGGATTGATTATTATTATTTTATTATTTTATTATTTTTTTGTTTGTTTTTTTATTTATTTTTTATTTATTTTTTTATTTGATTTTTTAATTAGTTTTTTTTTTAATTTTAATTTTTTAATTTATTTATTTTTAACTTGGCCCAGTGGGACAAAAGGGTTTTATAGACCCAGACGGGTGGGATAAACTAGCTTGGCTAGGACGGAGTGTCTCAAGCCAATGAAAAGGGCTTTATGGGGATAGTCCGGTGAGACTGGTGGGATTATTTTCAGAGCTCGACAGGGCGGAGTACCTCGTGTCAAGGGACCGGTTTGTATGAGCCCAAGTTGGGCAGGGGGACTGAGACAACAGTAGTGGAAAGCCCCGTTGGGCCAATGCAGCGGGTGTTGAGATATTTGGTGTAATTGTTGGCTGAATGCCGGAAGCTAACGAAGATGTGTTGACCGGGGCCCAGGACCCGTATCAAGGGTAGATGGTCAATCCCGGTGGGACAAATGGGAGATATCCCTATAGGATGGGAAGATGACGATGCACCATGCATCCCAGTGGGCCATTTTATGTTAATAATAATAAAATCATCCCAGTCTCCATAAACGGGACGGACATTTTGTTCTCCCTTGTTACCTCGGGGCTCGTCCCCCTTCTCTTTTTTTTATTGACCAAGGCGGGGATGTAGGAGAGCGCCCACCTCCTCAGGGAGGGGATGAGTAGCTTGCTCCACCTCATAAGCCCCACAATGGTAGTTGTATCTAGTACAAATTAGGATATAGAGGGAGTGTCGGTTCCCTCAATAGATACGGCCATCATGATCTTTTCATTTCTCTCTCTTTTTTGTGTGTGCCTGCCCGCAGAACAGGCTCTCTCTTCTTCTCTTCTTATTTTATTTTTTTTCTATATTTTTTTTCTATATTTTTTTTATATATATTTTTAACAACCCTTCGAGCTGTGAGATAACGCTCAAATGCTGGCTTTTAGCCGAGTTTGCGGGGGATATCAAGGCCAGTGACGCCACGCGAGACTGCTTGCCTGAAGATGGGTTTTTGGTGAGGGCGTGGCGGATCCACCTTATATTCGCCCATTTACAGTTCACCTTTCTTGATCGTGCCTTCGATGATGTCCTTGAACACGTAGCAATCCTCGATAGGATGTCCTGCTACTTGGTGATACGGACAAAAGCACGAGTTATCTTTTCTTGCGGAGTTGCTTGATCTCTTTGGCTCTGGAAGCACCACTTTACCGCATTCTAGGGCCCACTCAAAGAGAGCTGAGGTCATATCTTTTGTAAATGAATAGGGCTTCATCATTTTACCCCTTAACGAGGACCCTTGTGTGTCCGGCTTGGTAGAAGTGATACAAGCAGTCTCTGCCTTTTCCTTCTTCTGTCGCTCGAAGGCTTCAAAGCTTGGAATGCAAACTTCTTGTGCCGACTGCTTGTCGGCTGGTTTGTAGTTTTGACCCAAGCTCGTGGAGGATGGGTAAATCCTTGCAATGACTGCTTCAGCTGCGAAGTCATTTAGACTTTCAAAGGTCGTGACTTCGAAGTCAATGATCCATCGTAGAATCTCTAGTTTCAGATTACAGATCTGGACAGATTCACTGTAACTTGGTGGGTGCCTACACCTTTCACGTAGGCTCCTCCATCTGCTTATGTAGTCCCCGACGGACTCATTATCATTTTGTTTGGTCATTTGCAGCTCGGCCTCAGTGACTTCTTCTTTGGCCATCTTTGTATCCATTGTTTGCTCCGCTTTGGTCTTATCCCTTGTGGCCCAACCCACTGATCTTGAATGTAGGGTAGTCGACTGCATATGAGGCCTCGTCGATGTCTTTGTCGGATACACTTTAGTTACCCCCTGACTTGCCCAAGGGAGTGTGTGTTGGGATGATTGAGGGAGGATGCCCCCTGAATGATCATGTGTTGTTCGGGGCATTGCTGACCGCGCTGAAGCTTCAGATGAGATAGAACTATCTTGGGATGCCTCGCATTGATGCATCGGCAGTTGTGACGTATGTGGCTTTATGTTCATTTCATTCAGTTGCCCTTGTAGCATTTCAATCTCCTGCTGCTTCTGGTGGAGTAGTGCCATCATTGTAGGGTTTTGTAGGAAGGGACTGGGAGTTCTACTGCCCCCTGCCTCTGATTCGTGCAGAATGGGTTTCATCTCGCCATCATTGCTGGCCATAGGTAGCTTCTTTGGGATAAACCCCCTCTGTTCTATGCCTCTGGGCGGAGGAGGAATATGGCACTGAGCCTCCTTATTAGCTGGTGAGTGTTGCTTTGGCATCCTCCCAGACCTGATAGACTGAAGAGAAGCAGAAGCATTGGTTGGAACTACTTCCTTCGGCACAAAGCAAATTTCTTCATCTTTTTCATCAACGGGTTGTGCCTTACTAGAGGATGCTGACAATGTGTTGCAGGAGAAGATAAGATTCCTCCTTTCAGTATTTGTATTCTTCTTTCTCTTTCCCTTCATAGTCGGCCCCTGCCCCCACAGTGGGTTATTTGATGCATTCAGCTTTTCTGCCTTTTCTTCAGCTCTTTCTGTTAATTGGTGAGACTCGTTGCCTATTTGAGGGGCAGGCTTCTCGAGCAGCATAGGCTGATTCTTTGGCTGCTCATGGTTACCAGGCTCATTTGTAATGGCTTGTAGCTGTGGGCTAACTCCTTCATGTTCCCACAATGGGGTCTGTCTCTTCTTGCTGTCCATTGGCCTTTTAATGATTGTTGGTAGAGTGGGATGGGCCATAACTCCGCAAACCTGGGATTTTGGAGGTAAGCGAGGTACCAGTCTTATTTTCCTTCCCGTTGACACGGCTTGCCAATTTCTTTGTTCTTTTTCATGCTTAGGAATATTGTCTTCATAGGTGTGCCGGCTACAAGCCTCTAGCATTTCTTCAAGCAATTGTTGACATATAGATATCATATTGACTGACGCCCTTGGCACAGACATTTCATGCGGGTGTGGGGAATCAACTTTGTATTCCCCTATTTGTAGCTTACCCCTTTTTATTAAGCCTTGGACGATGTCCTTGAATATTTGACAGTCTTCAATAGGATGTCCGAGGATCTGGTGGTAAGGGCAGAAATTCGGATGATCTCTTCTTCTGGCATCATCAGGCCTCTTTGGCTTTGGTAGGATGACCTTGTCATGTTTGACAGCCCACTCGAACAATGTTCGAGTCTTGTCTCTTGGGAAGGCATAGGACTTTTTTTCTTTATTCCGGTGTGGAGGCATTTCTTGACATTCAGCAGGCCCATTGAGAGGAGAATGGCGTACCCATTTCTGCCTTTTTGTCGCGATGCTAATAGCGTGTACAGCTTTCAACATCGGCCTCTTATTAATTTGTTTAGCCTGATGGTTTGAGTTGATAGAATCTAATGGATATCTTGCACAGAAGTCTTCAATCTCTGTTGCAATATTAATCAATCGGTCAAAAGACCAGACTTCCGTTCCAATTAACTTTTCCAGGACTTCTTTCTTCAGATTTTGTTTACACATCTGTACTGCATCTTCTAGATGTGGAGAGTACCGACATCTCATACTAAGATCCCTCCATCTTTTGATATAGTCTGCAGCAGCTTCATTATCTTCTTGCTTGGTTGCCAACAACTCAGCCATGGTCACCCTTGCCTGTGTGACATGGAATCTTTCTATGAATTTTCGCTGCATATCCGGCTAGTTGTTGACAGATCCAACCGGCAAGCTATCATACCATTCAAAAGCATGTCCCGTTAGAGAACACCCAAAGAGCTTCAATAGGTATGACTCATCTGTCGCCATGTCACCCAGGACTGTTACATAGTGTGCAATGTGTTCCTTCGGGGAGCCCTGCCCATTGAATTTGTCAAACTTAGGAATTTTATTGATGCTAGGCGGCAATCTCTTAGTAACATGGTAGGCCAGATATGGCACTTTATACATGTCGAAGGGGGCGTAATTAGCACTACCCCTTTTTGCTAGCCTCACTTCAACCATCTTTTCCACCATTGATTTATTCACCACGACTGACAGTGCTGATTTAGGACAGAGCTGGGTGGGCTGCATTTCTTGTGTGGCTGGAGTTGCAACATGAGACGGCGGAGGTTTTGACAAGGGAACCTGCCGTTGCATTTGAAGAAGCTTCAGTTGTGCTGGCTGGAGCGACTGGAAATGATCCTGGGGAACAACCCAACTCTGACCGTCAGTTTGTAGAACAGTCTGTGAAAGAGTAGTTGAGGGGTTAAACCCTCCCAGTGATAGGTCAGTTTGTGCCCCCGGTTGCTTGGGTGCCACATCATATTCAGTCTTCTCTTTTAGTTGCTTCTTCAGCAGTTCTACCTCCCGCTGATATCTTTGCATGGCTATCCGGACAGGGGCACCCTTTCTTCTTCAGATGACATTATTTTGGTGCTGAGAGTAGTGTTGTTTTCATCACTAGCCTGCTTGCCCTTAGCGGTCTGCAGTAACCCAGCTTCATTTTTGCTTTGTCCTATTACAGGGTCTTCTCTTTCGGTAACCTTGGCTAGTTCTTCTTGCCCATTTAGCAGGGTGTCATGCCTGCCCATCACTCCTGTCATATTACACGCGAGAACTTGCATTCTTCTCTCATGCTTTTTAACTCTCCTTCGCGACTGGCGAGGGAAAGTTGGCCCTTCATTTGTCAGAACTCTTTTCATTTCTTCCCTCTGTGAAAGACTTTCAAAACTTCTGAACTCAACTGCTTTTTCTCTTTATCTATCCCAACAGGTGATATCTTATTTTTTCCTTCTCCTTCAGCCTTGACAGCATGGAGTGACCTTTGTCGGCCTATGACAGGACTTCCAAGGCCATGAAGTATTCCCAGACCCTCTTAACCATCTCCTCTCGACTGTATTCTAAAGAGATAGCTGGAGGCAGCGTCCAGTCTTGGGCGGGTGGCATGTATGCTAATCGTGTCAGCTTGGCAACTTGGTTGAGATTCTTTGAGTTCTTGGAAATATTAGCCTGTCTTGCACAGACCCTGGCAGCGAGTGGAGGAGTTGTGGCTGTGACTTCTTCCTCATTCATGACTTTATTATCCCTTCTCTTGGGGGCATCAGCAAAACTGTTATAATCTTGTAGGTTTGACATGACACTCCGGGTCTTCTTGGGAACCCACATTTGCTTGTGTCTTGGCAATTTTGAGGTTGGCTTCTCTTGCTTGCTATCATCATTGTTTGCCCTCCGGCTAGCCAGCACTTGGAAAGCATTATGGGTAGGAATGGTCGAGATGACCTGATCTGGCAGAGCTCTGGCATTGCGGCCGTTGAAGAAGATCCGGACGCCCCCAATCATCATGGACTTCCCAGATGTAGAAAGTCGACATTGGGAAGCGGCAGAGGCTCTTCCTCTTCTGAAGTTCTTTTTGTTGCCCCCAGTGGGCCCCTTCTCATGTGCTTCAATCGGGCTGGTAGCATGGTGAACATAACAGCTCACGGTCACTGGATTCTTGAGCAGGGATTTCCTGATCTTATCCTCGCTTTGACAAGAAGCAGCTCTATCATCCTTCAGCTCTACAGGCTTCGGACTTTCTTTGCTCAGAATATCCACGGACACAACTCCCAGGAAGTTGGGGCAGCCAACGACCGGAGGAAAGTCACCAAAAGTGGTGGGCAAAGCAGAGGATGCGCTTCTTTTCGCCTCGTGATGGACGAAGTAGGGCACGACCTCCGGAGCATCCTTCATCATCTGGCCTATCTTGGGGCCGGTAGCTTGCGGCGAAGTCTCGACAACAGTTTTCGGCTCCTGGTTGTCGATCTCGAGCAGGTCGGTGAAGATGAGGCCCAGGCAGTTAGGCATCCCGACAGCAGGCGACATCGATCCGAACGACAGAGGTACCGCCAGGTAGCTTTCTTGAACATGCGCATCGACCGGTTGCTGGTCAAAGCATACAGACACGATTCCAGCCGTCATTGTAGCTTCCTGGAAATAAAGAAAGCGCACAGAATCAGAAATTTGAGGGGGGCCCGTTGGGCCTCCTATTTTTGGCGTAGAGATGAAGGGAGACTTTGTCCCACCGGGCGTGCCAGACTTGTGGACGCGCTTTATTATTCTTTTTTATTTATTTTGTTTATTTATTGGCGTGCCAGTCACCGGAGTGACGATTTCATTGTGCGCTCGATCTGACTTGGTCAGTCGATTGTGAAGTCCGAGTCGGGACCAGAAGTCCGTCATACCATAAAGGCTATGACGTTAATTACGCCCTTCCAAGGAAGGACAACCCTTGATTAAACGCCAAAAATAGGAGGAGGACATCGGTAAAGCCACATGCTCAAAAGAAACGGAATTCATTCGTTTGCAAGACGCTAAATGGATTAGACGAAGCAGGGGTTCGTTATCTTAGGGGATAGCTCCGACGGCATATTCCCACCAGCTTGAACTATGCCAAGTGGGGAATAGGAAACTACCCATGCGGTGGCAGAGTAGGATCCGGAAAAGATCGGGCATAATTGACCCGGAGTCCGAATGGGGACCGGCGTGACATGGCACGCTCCATGTGGGTGCGATGGCACATCTATATCCCCCTTGGAGGGACCATCGGAGGGCATGCAAAGGCATAACTCCGTGGGCCGACGGGGTTGAGAGGGAGAACATCACAGTCACCCAATAGGATATGCACAAATTTCGGCACCATGTCCGCTCAACTTGGATTATGCCAAGAGAGAATAGGTCATCATCCACGGAATGCCGGGATGACGACCGAACGAGGATGGGCACCGGGCCCTGGGACATCGCTTGCATTTATGCCATCGTTTAATATCCCCTTGAAATCCCTCGGAACTCATGTAATGACATGGCCATTTGGGTTCATAAGGGTGAAATCCGGATCGGGAATGAGGACTGTAGGGGAGGTCTTCCCCATTACTGTGTCTTCTCAAGGCATCCATGACGATCTCTGAACATCCCCGGGGCATATCTCTGAAGAAATCAGAAGGTTGACAGATGGCAGTGCAGAGAAGAGCCTCTGAATGGACTTCAATTGGCCAAGAAGGTGGGTCTCGGCATGGCTTTCTATCGGCCAGAGGAGGGTCTCGGCGGAGGTTTATTGGTTGGCCAAAGGGGGGTCTCGGCGGTGGTTTCTTGGCTGGCCAAAGGGCCTCTCGGCGGGGGCTTATTGGTTCAAAAAGGGGGGTCTCGGCGGCGGCTTCCCGGCGCGCTCCTGGCCGCGCCGAGAAGGTGGCGCCGAGAGGCTTGCATGGAGGGGTTTGAATAGGCCTATAGGGGAGGGGGTCTCGGCGTGGAGCTTCCCGGCGCGCTCCTGGCCGCGCCGGGAGCCTGGCACCGAGAGGCTTGCATGGAGGCTCACGTGAAAAAGATTTAAATGGCAGGGTTTGTCGTTTAGCTGGGAGAGAGGGCATCTCGGCGGGACAGCTCTCGGCGGGGAATTTTGCACACCGAGAAGGTGGTTTTGCGGAAGGATTTCAGGGTTTGATTGCGGTACTCTGTCCGAGAGTTTTCTCAGATTCTAGCTCGGATTGAGACCGGATTTGGAGTACAGGAGGGGGTTTCATGGATGCTTCTGCTAGGGGGATGCCAAGGGAGCCGAGAGGCCAAATCAGCAGGAGGAAAAAAGAGATCATCATCTGAACCCTGAGAATCCTTCTCTGTTTGCCGTCAGCCGTCTGGGGGATCAAGAGATGACTGTCTCTGATCCCCTAGACGAACCCAATGGCGTTGAAAACTGGTGACGGAGGGACTTTCAGCACCGAAACGCCAGGCCCTAAGCATTCAAGGCTTAGAATGGAGGACCCAGGGATCGATATTATCGTTTATCAGAGCTCGGCAGTTCAGGGAACCAAGAGATTGATGTCTATGGTTCCTGAACTGCATGAAGGGCTCAAGGGAAAACTCGGACTATATGGGGAGAATCTGCCATTGAGACAGGAGGGGAGAAGGAAATAGAGCCCAATCACCCATTAGACAGGGGTGGGGGTCCTATTCTCATCCCTGTTCGAGGAACAGACTCGTAGAAAGATTCTGAAACCGGGAGCGTCTAAACTATCGGACATTCCTGATAAAAGATATACATAGAAAGACAGAGAGCAGATATCTCAATCAATCAACACCCAAATGGGCCATGGTAGTATTTCATTTCATAACATCATTCCAACACCGACCACAAGGAGGGAGTGAGGGAAAGGGAGATGAATATACATCAGAATATCCCGATTACATCCAAAAGAAAATCGAGATAAACTCGGCAGGATTACATGAAGAAGAAAACAAAACCATGGGGGAGGGCGGAGCATTGACTCCTCTCCCTCCCCGGCTGCCCACCTGGAGCTTCCTCTCCTTCTTTCTCTTCTTCTTTCTTTTCTCAGCGGAAGAGTCTCTCTCTCTCTCTGTTTTGGTCTCTTCTTTTCTCTTTTTTTTCAGTGGGGGAGGCTCTCCCTCCTTTTTTCTTGCTCTGTTCTATCCTCTCCTCTGATCCCCCTCTTTGTTTCATCGAAGGAGTGGGTTTATATAGACCCTGTTCACATCAATGGCACTCGGCGTGCCTACATCATTAGTTCCCGGCGCGCCCATTCGAAGGGCTTCCCGGCGCGCCTCCTTTGGAGGGGCTTCTCGGCGCACTCCCTTGGAGGAGCTTCCCGGCGCACTCCCTTGGGGGAGCTTCCCGGCGCGAGGGGCATCTCGGCGCGACATCCTTTGGAGGGGCTTCCCGGCGCACTCCCTTAGAGGAGCTTCCCGGCGCGCCCGCTGCCATGGGGAGGTTCTCGGCGCGAGGGGCATCAAGCCCATCCTTAATAGCACATTAACAGGCCCATTCCTTTATTTGGCCTTGTTAATTCCTTTGATTGCATCAGCACTGACGAGGGCTGACTCATCGGCTGACATATCTTGTCGGTTGGGCTTCTTTCTTGCTCGTTCGGGGATGGCCCCGAGTATCTTCCGAGATCTTGTGTCTCGTTTCAGTGGTTCTCTATTAGAGCCGGCCATCTCTTCTTTTCTTCTTTTCTTCTTCTATTCCTGAAAACAAGATAACAGAAATAAGACATTTTGTCAGAAATAAAGGTATTTTAGGGTTATTATTATTGTTTCATCGCTGCTATTATTATTATTTTTATTTTAGGCGTCAACAAAAATATTCATTTTTTATCATTATTTATGGAGTGTTGGAAATTTTGATTTTTTTTTGAAATTATGAAAATATTCAAATTTTTTTTTGAATTTTGGTTAGGAAATATTCAACTTTTTTAGATTTTGGTTTAGACATTGCTAGTGCAACATTAAAGGGATGTTTAAAATCACTGGCTAGGGGTCCTCGTTCCTTCCCTTTTTGCTAAAAATTGCCAAAAGTCGAGCGTGCATTGAAAGGCGGCGTCCTATGACCGACTGACCATGTTTAACGGTGCCCCTACCAAGGCCATACTTGAGAAACATTCAGCCTCGAAGGGAGAAGAGAAGAACAATTAGAGATAAGCTTTATAAAGGATGGGAGATATCAGGACTCGAGTTCCTCTCAAGGCATTACCTCTCAAAGAGGTAGTCTGTTGTGCCGGGACTTTTATGCCTTTGATTTTTAAACCTTTGACATGCATATGACCAGGGATTTTCTTGAGGGGACTTTGCCTTTCTTGACATGCGTTTATTTCATAATTTTGCATTTATTGATTTTTGACTTTGATAATAGCCCTTTTGGCTAGATTTATCATGAAAATTCATTTTGATTTGGGTCAATACTGTCCCTATTTGAGACTTCTGTCATATTGGGGAGTACCAAGGTTGGGCATCTTATCCGTCAACCACTTACTCCTACATGCAGCTTAGTAAAGAAGAGAAAAGACTTTCATGTATACTCATGGCATAGCCAAAGTAGCAACGGTGTTTACCAAAGGATGCCAGCTAAGGACACCGTGAAGTGTGTGTAGTGCCCAGCTAAGGGTTTCCCTTAAAAACGGGGAGGGAAAGTCGAACTCCCAGCACGGGGTTCTTAATAACCAAAGGTGCTGCAAAAACAAGTCTAAAGACTCTTTTTCTAAAATTCAATAAAGATGAAGATAAAGACCTAGGATAAAGTTCTTGACTACCACTCTTAATCATGTTAAGAAACACTTCATTTTGAAAACCGTGCATGAAGAAGGATGAACATGCAAATCTTATGCAAACATGTTACCTTGCAACCTTACGGAGCAGCTACCGACGGAGGCGATCTTGATGAACATGGGATTTGTCCCCTTTGATAGACAAATGATTGGAAGCAAAGGATTGAAGTGGCTTCACAAGAAGGTGTGGTGTCAAGATCAGACTCAAATGAATAAGGAGAAAGGAAAAGAGGCGAGGGCTAGAACTCCCTCACTAAGGTACGGAGACCCTGATCACATGAAATGGTCTATAGAAGAAACGAAAAATCAAGAGGAGGAGTGAGGACTAAAGCCTCGGAAGCAGAGGGAGAACGGGCAGATGCCAAAGCGGTTGATGCGGAAGAAGTCGGGTTGGACCCGAAATCGGGAGGAATTAAGAGGAGAAATCGGTAGATCGAAAGAGGAGGGTCCGGAGGGTCCGGAGGTAGTGGAGGAGAATCATGACGGGAAGAAAAATTTGAAGGTTTTGGAGGGGGAAAATATCAAGGGATGCAGTGCCCTAGGAAAACGTAAGGGAAAAGGTGAGTTAAGAGGAAGAAAAAGATAAAGGACGCGGAGTCCTGGAGGAGTAAGAAGACAAATCGAAGAAGAGGGAAGAAGAAAGGGAAATCCAGAGATTTCGGAGGAAGAAAGCACTGAGGGACGCGATGCCCTGGAAGAAACGATGGACAATTTGGGGATTCCGGAGAAGGAAAAAGATAGGAAGGGGTGTGATGCCCGGAAGGAATCAGTGAGAACTCTAGAAGACCTGAATACGAGAGTGTAGATGGGCGCAATGCCCGAAGAGGGAGATCTGAAGGTTCTGGTGGGGGAAGATACCATGGGGCGTGATGCCCCGGGAGAATCAGTGAGAAGCTTAGGAATTATGGGAGAGAAAGGCACCATGGGGTTCGATGCCCTAGGAGAATCAGTGAGAAATTCGGAAGGTCCGGATGCAAGAGTCGGGAGTCGACGTGATGCCCTAAGAGAAATCTGAAAGGGGCATAATGCCCAGCAGGTGTAAGCGGACCCAGAGATCCCGAAGATAGAAGCAACGAGATGGTGAATGTGAAGGATCCAGAGGTTCTGGGAGGCGAGGAAGATACGGGTTCGGAAACCCGAGAAAGAAGGAATACAAATGAATGTAATGCAATGGATGTAAGGGATGCATGAAATGCAAAGAGTATAGAGAATGCATGGAATGAGAGGATGAGATCCTCCTCCTCACCCACGGAGCGTCCCATAAGGAGAAAAATGTGAATGGAATAGAATAAGGAGTGAATGAATCGGTGGACGGCCCTTTAATAAAAGATTACCCACCCCTCCTCAGTGAAGAACGTGCCCAGCCCAACAGCTCGACGGATTGAATCAATGTCTGAATACTCTCATGTGTTATGGTAATGCGGGATGAGAACCCCTTCTCTTGACAAGGAAGTTGTATAATGATGGAGCGAGGGGTAATCAGAGCATCAAAAGAACGTCGGACATTGAACAAAGTGAATTTGATAACGGACCGATATGGCATCAACTTGTAAGAATTAATCATAGTGAGTCTTGATGAAGACTTCTTAAATATGCTCGGCACAAGAACACGTGTCGGCAGGCGGCAAATAAAATCTTGAACTTTGAATAACATAGTCGAGGCCAAATCCTTCTTGCCCGGCTCTTGATCATCCTCGGCACATGTGCTTGAAGAAATACACCCATTCTGCGGGGTGATGGAAGGTGAGATGGAAGCAGTAGGCTTAATGAGTGATGGAGGTTTAATGGAGAGTGTTAACGGAAGCTTAAGGGGTGGCAGAGGCTGAAACACGTCGGGCTTCTCCCCTTACTCGGAAGTGGACGGGATTGGCTCGAGTGCGAAAATAGGTGAATCATACTCAGAATTAGCCACGGGTTCGGGAAAAGAGTTAAGTGGTGAAGGGTTGGTAAATACCGGCTTCGGGGTTATAAGGATAGTGGAAGCCTTAGGTGGCGAACAAGGAGGAGATATAATGGGAGATTCGACGGTGGCCGGTGGAGTGGAGGTAAGCTTGGATGGCTTGGCGGAAGGGTAAGTGGAAGTTGATGGTGTGGAGGTTGGAGGTATAATGGTTTGAGTTTTAGTGGTAGGTTCGACGGTGTCTGATGGTGTGGGGGCTAATGGTGCGGTAGTCGAAGGTGTAAAAGGAGAAATTTTGGTGTGTAGGAAGCGTCGAATGGGGCGAGGGGTATTAGGGATAGGAGAAGACGCATGGTGCACCGGCGTGGGTGATTGGAATATCGACCCATTATTGTAGCACCAATTGGTCTCATAAACGGGGTGAGGGACGGTGGCTTCGTCCTGAGCAGGGGTTCATCGGGTAATGGAGGGAGTGGAAAGCGGAGAAAACTTGGAATGGGTGCCTTCAGAACTTCATCATCTTCATATGCCGGCTCCAAATCTTCATAATCATCAACAATATCAAGTGGACGCTGTGGTGAAGGCGTAATGATGGGTGATGGAGGAATGTAATGTGGAGGATTTTGCGGAGGATTTTGTGAAAGTGGAGGCGAAGGCGAAGGGCCATATGAATGAGTGGAATATATAGGCGGTGGAGGGCGGACAGCATCCACTTGATTGTTGAAAATTGTCGGCTCATCTTGCTCACTTGAATCTATGATGCCACTATCTCTCCTCTCCTTCCAATCTTTTTCCATCTTAGTGATGTTATTCATAAAAGCATGAAGAGGATTGACTTGAGGAGGAGGAGGAGTGGGACATGGACTTGTGACCCTCTTCAATTATTCATCCATTGAAGCAATTTTATCAATAAGAGTTCGTTGGAGGGGTGTGACAAGAATAACGGAGGGTTGGCATGATGGCCTTGGAGGGGCTTGGGGTTGACCCAAAAAAGGACACGGTTGGACCGGGGTGCAAGGAATATGAGGGCCATGGGGTCGTGAAGGAGGAATAGAAGGAGGCGGGTGATGGATCACCCGAGAAGGAGTACGTGTAGAAGAAGGTGCGTGAAAAGAGGGAGGCAGGTGATGGATCACTTGAGTGGGAGTGTGAATAGGAGAGGGAGGTAGGTTATGGGCCACCCGAGTGGGAGTGTGAATAGAAATAGGTGGGTGATGGGCCACCCATGAGGGATTGGAAGGAGGACAAGAAGGAGAAGATGCACCCTCAACAATGACCTTAATGGCTTGGATTCGTTGAGGGGTGAGATGATCTAATACATGCAAAACTTGGGAGACCTTCTCATCATGTGGAGGAGATAGTCCTGGGGAAGTAGTGACTTGAAATGGATATAGGGGAGCATAAGATTGGAAATTACCCATGGGTCGGGCAAGACCATAAGAGTGAGGACATGGTCCCTTAAAAGAATTGTGGTGAGAATTATAAACTTGAGGATTGTATGATGTGGTAGGTTGATCATCCTCATGATTACAAATTGAATTAGACATGTTGGTTTTATTATCAAAGTGAGACATGATGCAAACAAACAATATTCAATCAAAGCAATGTTGCAAAGATATCAAACAAGTTGAGATGCTTACGCTTGATTTTAGTTGATACCTTGATGTAAGTTAGATGATTTTTAACAAGATTGGTATGATTCATGTAGTACCTTAGAATTTATATATATAATTTTTGAATTATAAAATAGTTTTCTGAAAATTATAAAGGCCTAAATAAATTAATGAAGGATTATTGGATTAATAAGTCATTATAAGGATCAATTAGGCTAATTAGTTAACCTAGCCTATCTAATTATTATCCAAAAGGTTAATGGACTAAGCCCATTAAGTTTGGCCCATATTCTAGAAGGGTAATTAGCTTATTCACGTATTTTAAGGATAAATACTATTGATATAAGATAATTATGTGGATAAACGTATAAAAGAGTTTGATTAAATTAAAACTCTATATACGTTGAATGTAACGGTCTATCGGGCGACCGTCACAGCCATGTAACGCACCTAGACACGACCGTTACATCCTGCAGATTCCGTAAGGTAAGGAAATTGTAAAAAGATTGGAACTTTAAAATCTCATCTACAAGAGATCGACTTAGGGAAGCTTATAACATTGCTAAGGACTCTTAGGGATTATGTTCTAGCAAATTAAGGACTCTAGAATCGATCTAATCTTCAAACCCTAGTCAAAACCCTATAAATAGGACCTAGTTCTGAACTGAGCGACCCTTATTTTTGGGTTATGAAGAATCAAGGTAAGGAGTAATAAATTCGGGTAAGTTCATTAGAAGCTTTTGTTTAGTATACTTTAGACTAATGGTTCTCCAAATTTCGTGCTAGGAGATCAAGCAACCAAGGAGATACAAGCTTCCAAAGTTGCTGATTCAACATTAGCAACCCAGGAATCTGAACTCAAGTCCCCTAAAGATCTAGAGATTAGGACGACTAAACGAGGTAATTAGAGTACGATTCTTTAGAACTTTTTGTTCCCAATAGTTTCATCTTCTTACCCTCAAAATTTCACATCCTTCGGTCAAGAGGTTGAGGAAATAGATCAGATTGAAGTTGCTGATTTATCACAAGAAGTACAAGGGACTAAGGGTAGCACCTAGCATCAAATTCGAAGTTTTAAGGTTCTAGAAGAGGTAGGTTATCTCATGATTGGTAAACACAACTTGTTAGGAATAAAAGCCCTCTGATTGTGCTTGATTTCATGCATTTTAGACTAAGAATTTCATGATTTCCTAGTCTTATACATTCATACATTTCTTAGTCCTAAATGGAAGTTAAAAGATATTATCTGTCTATTCACTAAACCTATGCATATAGTTGGCCTATACTTCGTTTTCATGACTAGGACAGTGGTAGTATGTTGATTTCCATGCATGTTATGTTTTCATAAACCTTTACTTAGTTTACTGCCAGCAGATTCTGTGACGCACCAACGTAAGACCGTCACAGTAATGTAACGGCCTTACGATAGACCGTCACATACTGTTGTGCTTTTATTTGTTCTATTGTCTCTGACACACTCTAGCAGGAGCGTTACACCACTGTAGCGGCCCCTCGATAAACCGTCACACACTGTAACGCGCCTATCCTAGACCGTCAGATACCTGTGTTCTGTCAGCCCAAGGCAGAATAATAACCAGTTAAGTTTACTTATAAATAAGCTTAGATAGCTAAGTTTGGACCTATTATCATTACTTTGAGTTTAGTTTCTTATTCATAATCAAATTGCATGATTAGTGTGTCTTATGTTATTTTAAGTTATGCTAATTTCATTGGGTAAAACTCTATAGTTTTGTATTCTAAATCATGATTTTCCAAAGTTGTATTGACGGAGTTTTATCTTGGTTTCATAATGTTACATATTCTTTCCTATCTATAGAGTCATTTCTTTAAGTATATGGCACATACTTCGATATGTTGTCCATTAGTTCACTTTGCACTATAGGAACATTATTCTTGGACATGAGGACCTCTCTATTGGATATTCTTTCCAATGGACTAATAAATCATGTTTCAAGGCCTCCGTAATTCTCCACGAGCCTGGGATTCCCACTAGGACGCCGAGTTGGTTGTACCATTAAAGCCCATTGATTAGATTACACTATCGATGATTTTGGTTATCAGTAATGTAACGGCTCTATGTTGGACCGTCAGGCACAAGTAACGGCCCAATATACGACCGTCACATTCCACTGAGTCTGATTTCTTGGTTCTAGATTCAGACTAATGTAACGGCCCAGTACTGGAGCGCCACATCATGTAACAGCCCAGTACACGACCGTCACACTTCTTGAGTATTTTAACCCAAGGTGGACCAAGGGTTGATATTCCAAGGTTTCTAGATGGACTATTAATGATCTAGAACTTATCATATTGATCAGGAAACCTAATATAATGAATGGAAGATAAAGAACGTATCGTTATGCTACCGATTTATTTCCATAAGCATAACCTTGCTTAAGTCATTCTTGATTTTTCATGATTCTTATTGAAGCATTCATTCATTGAATTATTGTTATCATGAGCTTATTTGAACTCATTATATTCTTGACCATACTTTATTGTTACATGCGTGGAAAAAACTTGATTTATACTTGAAGATGCGATCGAGCACTGATTGTGTTCAAGGGCTCTATGCTAGTCCCCTTGGCTGATTGTCAGAAACATACTATTTTATAAACCATGGGGTATGATGCTACTGGCGTCGCATTATGCTGGGAGTACTTTCTCTATAAATAAGTGAAAATCCACGGCACGACATGATATTCTTGTACATGACTTTCTTGCTTCATATTCCACAGAAATTCACGAAGTACTTGCTCATAAGCAAAAGATACTGGAGTGATGATTATGTGGCTTGCTAGTACATTCTCGATACATTTTTGTTCATGAAAGGCTAATATCATGTTCTTGTTACATTCTTACTCTTTCGTATTTGTTCTCATTCTAACTTACATGATCATCTTGTTACTTTGGTTTAATCGCATGATTGATCGCATTCGCATGATTTTTACCTTATTCTTTAGAGCTAAATTGTTAATTACTTTAATAGTGCATTCATGTTGATGCGAAGATACCTACTGGGCAAGTGTGCTCATTACCTATTTCCAATCTTTTCAGGAGATGAAAGTGATTCAAATTCAGATTCGGGTTATACAAGTAGCGGGTCCGAGAGCGAATGAAAGTATTGTCATGATGAAAGTGAAGACTTAGGAAAGTCTATATTGTTTAGATTGAGTCTATGTAATTTTCCTATTTCTTGAGTCTCGTACATAATGGAAGTTGAATTAGTGATTGTAATTGAGGGTTCAATTTGATTATCAATGAAATAAAGTTGAAGTTTGAATATATATTGTGCAATTGTATCTTTATGTGTGATTGTCTTGCGCTCTGATCGTTCTTGCTTGCAAGAGACTTACCATGCTGGCTGTTCGCGCTCCCCGAGTTAGTCTTCCGCTGTAATAAAGGCTCAGGGCGTGATAGTTAAGTTGGTATCAGAGCCTAAGTCTCAGGTCTTAGGAAGAAGAGTCATGTCATAGGAAAAGTCTAAGGTTTAAGGACCTCTACCCATAAACTAAGGAAGAAATTTCCATACCCATGTAAGAATTGGGTAGAGCCCGGGATAAGATAATTAATTAGCTTTAAGATTATTTCTCCCAATTTCATGAGAAATAACAAGTTGTTATTTTTCTCTCAGGTACCTCATTTTACAAATGGCTCATCGTGTATATTGGGATGGTATGCAACAAACAATTGTAGGCCTTACTCAGGCATTGCAAACCATAGCGCAAGATGGCGCAGGGGCAAGGGCTGGTGACCTACATCATAATTTTCGGAGTTTAAATCCTCCGCGATTTTATGGTTCGTCTAATCCCGACGAGGCAAAAAATTGGATAGATGAAATGAATCATATATTTGATGTCATCCAATGCACCGATCAGGAGAAGGTGCGTCTCGCAACCTTTCAACTCAACAAAGATGCTCGCACATGGTGGATGTCGGTTCCGGCACCTCCGGCCAATGCACCTCATGCATGGGATGGTTTTCTTACCCTGTTCCATGCCAAGTACTTTTCTGAGCACGTAAAGGAACGAAAGGCTATGGAGTTCGCCGCTCTTCGGTAATGAATGATGACGGTTGCCGAATATGAACTGCAATTCTCAAGGCTTGCACCTTACGCACCGCATCTTATCAGCACCGATCTACTCAAGGTAAATCGGTTTATGGACGGGTTACGACTTGGTTTCATTCAGCAGCTCGGGACCTAAAACATCCGTACTTATGCGGAGATGGTTCAGCGGGCGTACCTATGTGAAAGGACCTTAGAGAATGTCAAAAAATTGAAAGGGAAAGGAGAAGAATCAAGCCGACGCTCAGATCGGCGTTATAAGAAAGAGAAATTCAGCATCATGGAGCCTTACAAAAGCCGTGATAGTAAGAAGAGATCCAGGAATGGGAATGGTGGAAGCTCCCATAAGCAAAAGAAAGTCAAGGAGGAGAAGGAGCAGGTCGCCACGGCTTGCACATTTTGTAAAAAATTCGGCCATTTGGCTGAGGAGTGTTGGAAGCGTCTCGGCGCTTGTTTACGTTGTGGAAGCAGGGAGCATCGCATGCCAGAACGCCCCCTTATGAAGGACCAGTCATCTGGTGGAGGACGCAGGAGGCAGGCTCGCCTCAATGCTGTTCTAGAAGGAGAGGAAGCGCCCAGGGATGATGGGCTTATGGAAGGTACTCTTCAAATTTGTTCTCGTCCTGCATTTGTGCTATTTGATACTGGTGCCTCTCATTCATTTATCTCCGCTACTTTTGCTAAAACATTACCAATCGCATCAGTTCCCTTACCTTCAGATCTTGCTATTTTCACACCCTTAGGTTCTAGAACAAAGCTTACCAACTATTATCCTGATAGCGAAGTGATAGTAGAAGGTCATGATCTCCCTGCAAACCTAGTATGCCTTGACATGAAAGGTTATGATGCCATTTTAGGGGTAGACTGGCTTGTAGATCATGATGCTTACATCAATTGCCAAAATAGGATTATATCCTTTCGAAAGCTCGATCTTCCAAGATTCTCTTGTCTTGGCATCAAGTACAAGAAGCATCCTACTATCATATCTTCTCTTCACGCTTGTAAACTTATCTCGCAAGGATGTAAAGCTTTTCTTACTTTCGTAATTATCACCGAGTCTAAGGAGGTTATCTTAGCGGACATTCCTATTGTAAATGAGTTCCCCGATGTGTTTCCGTCCGAATTACCCAGTTTACCACCCGAGAGGGAAGTGAACTTCACTATTGAACTCATTCCGGGAGCAGCACCTATTTCTATAGCCCCTTATAGGATGTCCCCCACAGAACTCAAGGAATTGAAGAAGCAGTTGCAGGAACTTCTGGACAAGAGTTTCATAAGACCTAGCACATCCCCTTGGGGTGAGCCGGTTCTATTTGTCAAGAAGAAGGATGGTTCTCTCAGACTATGCATCGATTACCGGCGACTGAATCAACTCACAAATAAAAACAAGTATCCGTTGCCGCGTATTGATGAGCTCTTCGATCAGCTTTCAGGAGCAGAATATTTCTCTAAGATAGACCTCAGATCAGGTTATCATCAGCTTAGAATTAAAGAAGAGGACATTTATAAAATGGCTTTTCGAAGTCGTTATGGCCACTATGAATTCGTAGTGATGCGGTTTGGGTTAACTAATGCCCCAGCAGCATTCATGCAACTTATGAACAATGTCTTCCAGCCATATCTAGACCACGTCATCGTCGTCTTCATTGATGACATCTTGATATATTCCAAGATGAAAGAGGAACATGAACAACATTTGAAAATTGCTTTACAAACACTTAGAGAACACAAGCTTTATGCCAAACTCAATAAGTGTGAATTCTGGCTTGAGGAAGTCTCATTCCTAGGCCACATTATTTCAAAAGAAGGTATTGCTGTGGATCCTTCTAAGGTAGAAGCTATCGAGAATTGGAGTCGGCCAACGATTGTATCAGAAGTAAGAAGCTTTCTGGATCTAGCTGGTTATTATAGGAGATTCATTAAAGACTTCTCAAAAATTACGGTTCCTTTAACTAGACTCACAATAAAAGAAAATCCTTTTGTCTGGTCAGAGGAATGTGAGAAGAGTTACCAAACTCTTAAGAATCATCTTACAACAGCTCCTATTTTATCACTACCAATGGGGGGGTGGATTCGAAGTGTATACGGATGCGTCTGGCATTGGCTCAGGATGCGTTCTCATGCAGAATGGAAAAGTAATCTGTTATTCTTTAAGACAATTGAAACGTCACGAGGAAAACTATCCCGTACATGATCTGGAATTAGCAGCGGTTATTTTCGCCTTGAAAATTTGGCGTCAGTATCTTTATGGAGAAAAGTTCACGGTCTACTCGGACCATAAAAGCTTGAAATATTTATTCTCTCAAAAGGAGCTTAACATGAGGCAGAGGAGGTGGTTAGAATATCTCAAAGACTTTGATTTTGCTATTCAATATCATCCTGGCAAGGCTAATGTTGTAGCTGATGCACTCAGCAGAAAACCAATGGGTATGCTATCAAGTCTTATGATAAGTGTAACTAACCTTGTTCCTTAATTTGCTCAGTTGAACTTAAATATTGACATAAAGGAAGAAGATTGATTCATAGCTAATATCCGAGCTCAACCTACATTGATAGAAGATCTGGCCAAGCTGCAAAATGATGATCTTATATTACTGGAAATTAAAGCCAATATGGAACAAAGGTCGGATTTTTCTATTTCCAATGACGGAAGATTGTTATTTAAGGGCCGAATATGTGTACCAGATCATGAGACTACGAAGAAACTAATCCTAGATGAAGCGCATAATTCCAAATACATAATTCATCCAGGAGGAACAAAGATGTATCATGATCTCAAAAGAAATTTCTGGTGGCCCAATATGAAGAGAGAAATAGCTGATTTCGTGTCTCGCTGTCTCACCTACCAACAAGTAAAGGCAGAGCATTTTAGACTCGCAGGTAAATTACACCCCTTGAGTATTCCCGAATGGAAATGGGGGAGTGTAGGGATGGACTTTATTATGGGTTTACCCCATACCAGAGGTGGACACGATAGAATATGGGTAATCATAGACCGATTGACTAAATCCGCACACTTCATACCAATAAAGAGTCGATGGTCTGTGGATATCCTAGCAGCATTATACATAAAGGAGATTGTTAAACTACATGGTGTCCCCGTCACTATTATATCCGATAGAGATCCTCGATTCACATCACAATTTTGGAAGGGTCTACAACATTCACTAGGGACTAGATTGAATTTCAGCACAGCTTTTCATCCACAAACAGATGGTCAAACGGAGAGAGCGAATCAGGTAGTAGAAGATATGCTCAGGGCTTGTGCTATCGACTTTGGAGGTAGTTGGCATGATCACTTGCCTCTAGTAGAGTTTGCATATAACAATAGCTATCAGGCTAGTATACGAATGACACCTTTTGAAGCTTTATATGGAAAAAACTATCGATCACCAATATGCTGGAATGAAATAGGGGAAAAGCAATTTCTAGGCCCCGACCTTATAAGGGATTCTACCGAGAAGATCAAGCTCATTCAAGAAAGAATAAAGATGGCCCAAGATAGGCAAAAGTCTTATGCTGACAATCAAAGACGTGACTTGGAGTTTCAAGTAGGACATCATGTATATTTAAAGGTTTCTCCAGGTCGTGGTATTCAAAGATTTGGCATTAAAGGAAAGCTAACTCCAAGATTCATTGGCCCGTTTGAAATTCTTGAACGGATTGGTGAAGTGGCTTACAAACTAGCTTTACCTCCACAATTAGCAGGAGTTCATGACGTATTTCACGTCTCTATGCTGAAGAAGTATGTATATGATCCTGACCATATTATTACTTATGACAATCTGGAAATTCAGAAGGACATGACATACGAACAAACGTCAATAAAGATTCTGGAACGAGAAGTGCATCAACTAAGAATTAAAGTTATTCCTATGGTCAAGATTCAATGGAAGAAAACATGGCAATATGAAGCAACTTGGGAAACCGAAGCAGCCAAGCGGAAAAGATTTCCAGAATTATTTAACTGTAAGTACACTCTCCGAAATCCATATATTGAATTTGGGGACCAAATTCTTCTAAGTGGGGGAGGGTGTAGTACCCAAGAATTTATATATATAATTTTTGCATTATAAACTAGTTTTCTGGAAATTATAAAGGCTTAAATAAATTAATGAAGGATTATTGGATTAATAAGTCATTATAAGGCTCAATTAGGCTAATTAGTTAACCTAGCCTATCTCATTATTATCCAAAAGGTTAATGGACTAAGCCCATTAAGTTTGGCCCATATTCTAGAAGGGTAATTAGCTTATTCACATATTTTAAGGATAAATACTATTGATATAAGATAACTATGTGGATAAATGAATAAAAGAGTTTGATTAAATTAAAACTCTATATACGTTGAATGTAACGGTCTATCGGGCGACTGCCATAGCCATGTAACGCACCTAGACACGGCCGTTACATCCTGCAGATTCCGTAAGGTGAGGAAATTGTAAAAAGATTGGAACTTTGAAATCCTATCTACAAGAGATCGACTTAGGGAAGCATATAACATTGCTAAGAACTCTTAAGGATTAGGTTCTGGCAAATTAAGGAATCTAGAATCGATCTAATCTTAAAACCCTAGTCAAAACCTATAAATAGGACCTAGTTCTGAACTTAGCGACCCTTACTTTTGGCTCATGAAAAATCAAGGTAAGGAGTCATAAATTCGGGTAAGTTCTTAGAAGCTTTTGCTTAGTATACTTTAGACTAATGGTTCTCCAAATTTCGTGCTAGGAGATCAAGCAACCAAGGAGATACAGACTTCTAAAGTTGCTGATTCAACCTTAGCAACCCAAGAATCTGAACGCAAGTCTTCTGAAGATCCAGATATTAGGATGACTAAACGAGGTAATTAGAGTACGATCCTTTAGAACTTTTTGTTCTTAATAGTTTCATCTTCTTACCCTCAAAATTTCACATCCTTAGGTCGAGAGGCTGCGGGAATATAGCAGATTGAAGTTGCTGATTTATCACAAGAAGTACAAGGGACTAAGGGTAGCACCTAGCATCAAATTTGAAGTTTTAAGGTTTTAGAAGAGGTAGGTTATCTCATGATTGGCAAACATAACTTGTTAGGAATAAAATCCCTCTGATTGTGTTTGATTTCATGCATTGTAGACTAAGAATTTCATGATTTCCTAGTTCTATACACTCATGCATTTCTTAGCCCTAAATGGAAGTTAAAAGATATTTTCATGTCTATTCACTAAACCTATGCATATAGTTGGCCTATACTTCATTTTCATGACTAGGACAATGATAGTATGTTGATTTCCAGGCATGTTATGTTTTCATAAACCTTTACTTAGTTTACTGCTAGCAGATTCTCTGACGCACCAACGTAAGACCGTCACAGTAATGTAACGGCCTTACGATAGACCGTCACATACTGTTGTGCTTTTATTTATTCTATTATCTCTGACGCACCCTAGCAGGAGCGTTACACCACTATAACGTGCCTATCCTAGACCGTCAGACACATGTGTTCTGTCAGCCTAAGGCAGAATAATAATCAGTTAAGTTTACTTATAAATAAGCTTAGATAGCTAAGTTTGGACCTATTATCATGAATTTGAGTTTAGTTTCTGATTCATAATCAAATTGCATGATTAATGTGTCTTAGGTTATTTTAAGTTATGCTAATTTCATTGGCTAAAACTCTATAGTATTGTATTTTAAATCATGATTTTTCAAAGTTGTATTGACGGAGTTTTATCTTGGTTTCATAATGTTACATATTCTTTCCTATCTATAGAGTCATTTCTTTAAGTATATAGCACATATTCCGGTATGTTGTCCATTAGTTCACTTTACACTATAGGAACATTATTCTTAGACATGAGGACCTCTCTATTGGATATTCCTTCCAATGGACTAGGAAATCTTGTTTCAAGGCCTCCGTAATTCTCCGCGAGCCTGGGATTCCCACTAGGACGCCAAGTTGGTTGTACCATTAAAGTCCATTAATTAGATTACACAATCGATGATTTTGATTATCAGTAATGTAACGGCTCTATGTTGGACCGTCAGGCACAAGTAACGGCCCAATATACAACCGTCACATTCCACTGAGTCTGATTTCTTGGTTCTGGATTCAGACTAATGTAACGGCCCAATATTAGAGCATCACATCATGTAATGGCCCAGTACACGACCGTCACACTGCTTGAGTATTTTAACCCAAGGTGGACCAAGGGTTGATATTCCACGGTTTCTAGATGGACTATTAATGATCTAAAACTTATCATATTGATCAAGAAACCTAATATAATGAATGGAAGATAAAGAACGTATCGTTATGCTACCGATTTATTTCCATAAGCTTAACATTGCTTAAGTCATTCTTGATTTTTCATGATTCTTATTGAAGCATTCATTCATTGAATTATTGTTATCATGAGCTTATTTGAACTCATTATATTCTTGACCATACTTTATTGTTACATGCGTGGAAAAAACTTGATTTATACTTGAAGATGCGATCGAGCACTGATTGTGTTCAAGGGCTCTATGCTAGTCCCCTTGGCTGATTGTCAGAAACATACTATTTTATAAACCATGGGGTATGATGCTACTGGCGTCGCATTACGCTGGGAGTACTTTCTCTATAAATAAGTGAAAATCCACGGCACGACATGATATTCTTGTACATGACTTTCTTGCTTCATATTCCACAGAAATTCACGAAGTACTTGCTCATAAGCAAAAGATACTGGAGTGATGATTATGTGGCTTGCTAGTACATTCTCGATACATTTTTGTTCATGAAAGGCTAATATCATGTTCTTGTTACATTCTTACTCTTTCGTATTTGTTCTCATTCTAACTTACATGATCATCTTGTTACTTTGGTTTAATCGCATGATTGATCGCATTCGCATGATTTTTACCTTATTCTTTAGAGCTAAATTGTTAATTACTTTAATAGTGCATTCATGTTGATGCGAAGATACCTACTGGGCAAGTGTGCTCATTACCTATTTCCAATCTTTTCAGGAGATGAAAGTAATTCAATTTCAGATTCGGGTTATACAAGTAGCGGGTCCGGGAGCGAATGAAAGCATTGTCAAGATGAGAGTGAAGACTTAGGAAAGTCTATATTGTTTAGATTGAGTCTATATAATTTTCCTATTTCTTGAGTCTAGTACATAATGGAAGTTGAATTAGTGATTGTAATTGGGGGTTCAATTTGATTATCAATGAAATAAAGTTGAAGTTTGAATATATATTGTGCAATTGCATCTTTATGTGTGATTATCTTGCGCACTGATCGTTCTTGCTTGCAAGAGGCTTACCATGCCGGCTGTTCGCACTCCCCCAGTTAGTCTTCCGTTGTAATAAAGGATCGGGGCGTGACAATTCACTCAAGGTAGGAACCTAGTTTCAATATGGTTTTGCTTCAATGCCAACTAGGTTTATTCTCACCATGCATGGGCCAACTAACCAGGGGAACTTCAAAGGTACAACCTGCCCGGCGTCCTTGAGGGAATCCACGGGTGCGGGGACTTATGCAGACTTGGTTTAGGAATTTTCGATCCAATGAGACGGAATACTCAATGGAGGGTCCTTCCTTCACCAAGAGGGGGTAGGAGGTCCTAAAAGATGTACAGAGAGGAGGTCTCCCAAGCCAAATGCCCTATATGCAAGTGCTAATGCAAAAGACAAAGAAAAGAAAGCATGAACAATGATATGAGCCAAACCAATGAAAGATAAGGTAAAACACTCACATGGCCATACAAATCAATTCAATCCACATAACATGAAGCATGGCATCTAAATTTTTTTTAAAAAAAAACGGAGAGATAAGAAAGTGAAATTTTCCAAAAACCAACAAGTTAGCAATCACATAAGGAGAGGGGGACGTGCACGCGGTACACAAGTGATAAAACAAAAAGGAAAGTGCTACGCGGAGCAGAAAGGGAGTTACACCGTGGGTGCAAAAGGGGAAGGGTAATCAAAGAAAAATAATGGTAGTCTCACCGTGATCGTCAATTTGTAGATCTTAAAGAAAATCCACTTAAGGAAAACTAAGAAGAATTATGAGAAAAGAAGGGGAAATAGGAGAAAAGGGGAGCATGCGAGGATGCTAAGGGGAAAGGTGATCGCTAGAGACGCGAGGGCCTCAAAGATATAACAATAAAAAAAGGGGGGATCGCGAATATAAATACCTCAAAAGGATGCGGGGGAGATTGTGAGTACACCTTCTCTTGCTATCGACCGGCTGATGAAGAGAGTTCCTCTTGTGTAGATTACCCTTGCAAAGATAAAGAAAACAACCAACAAACAAATATGGATTAGAACCAAGTGTGTAGCTTCAAATCCAAATAAAAATATAAATAATGAAACGCATGGACTAGAACACACCTTGTTGGGTGTTGACCCTTAAACCCCCCTATGCAAAAGGGTAGGTAAAAAATGATGATATGATGAAAAGGGGTGTGCAAGTGTTGCACAATTGGAGGTGTGCTAGAGTGCACAAGTGGGGATCTCAATATTGAGATAGAAAGAAATAAAAGAAAGAGATAGAATAACGATGCATGCAATGCTTATGATAATAACATAAAGAGAAGAGAGGAAGAGAAAGGATTATTGGTTTTTCTCCATGGCAAAGGGGGGCTTGAGATCTTCAAAATGCTCCAAGGAAGAAGAGGCTTCAAATCTTCAATAGGGAGGGAGCCTTCATAGGATGTAGCCTTGATACATGTGGAAGACTTCCTCCTTGAGCCTCCAATCCAGCCGCACCTCCCCTTAGTTTTGTGTTGATGTCTTAAACACAAGGGAGAGAGGGGTCCTATTTATAGGGCTAAAATTTGGAGTTAAATCCAAGGGAAATTAGGAAAACTTGTTTTAGTTGGTTTTGGAAGGAGATAAACATTAGGTAAGTGTCCCTTCATCCTTAGAAAGCTTCTAGAATCCTTTCCCAAGTAAAAGGGGGCTCAAAATGAGGAAAGAAGGAGGCTCGGTCAGAGTTCAGATGGCAGAAAGAAATAGTGACAACTCAGATTGTCGCTATTCAAAAGAGTGCCCACGCGAAGTGTCGCCATTTCGGAAGCATTTCGAGATGGATTAGGACTTAAAATATGGCAAGGAAAATGGCGACTTCCCACACGGGCGCTATTTAATGAATAAGTGACCTTCCAGAAGTCGTGGAATGAGAAATAATCCGAGTTTGGCTCAAAATATGAAGAAAAGAATTGACGACCTTCTGAACGGTTGCTATTCAATGAATTAGCAACTTCCCGGGGTGTCTCTATTTCAAATCGTCCGAAAAAAGAAATAGCGCCCTTCCAGGCAGCCACTATTTAAAGAAATAGCGCCCTTCCGGACAGCCACTATTTAGTTAAATAGAGTCAGCCAGGCTGCCACTATTTAGAAAATTTGCTTAAATCTGTTTAAAACAAATAGCGCCCTTCCAGGCAGCCACTATTTAAAGAAATAGCGCCCTTCCGAGCAGCCACTATTTAGAGAAGCCCATGGAAAAATGAAGAAAAACCTTAGAAAAATCTGAAAAAAATAGGAAAACATGTGGGAAAGCTGGGGGAAGTTGGATGATCCAAAAAAGTAAGGAAAAATCACTCAAATGAGTCGATTTGAGGGTCAAATGGGACATCACCGCGTGATAGGAGATATGCTCAAAATGACATCAATTTTAGCGTGTCTACAGTAGGTGTATGCTGGAGAGGGATTTGTGTCATCCTTGTGTTACCCACATAGGTGGGAGTGAAAGGGTGATACTCTACTGGGTTGGAGTCGGAATGAAGGCCTCGAGAGTTCCCAAAAGAAGGGATCAAAAGGATCGAGGAAGGATGGGTTTTTTGGGAAGTGTGACACTTGGCATGTGAATACCCAGTCTTCAAGCTCTCCCATGCAAGTGGGGTTATTGTCAATTAGCAGAACCAATGACATGGTGAGTTCCATAATTGGGGTTGAGAAGAGAGAGGCACATGGTTCGTCCCCAAAGGTGGGTGTTGGGCTTAATGGACTTGTGGGGGTGGGTGCGGGAGGTGATGGATGGTCAACAGCGGGGTTGGGGGGAGAGAGGTGGGTTCTTGCCATGGTTCCCAATTGGTAGGATCAAAGGGATCAAAGAAAGTATCACTTGGGATGGTAAGGTCTTCCTCCATAAGTTACCACATCACAAGATCCTCATTATGTGAGGGGTTATCTCTAAGTGTGAAGGGAGATGAGACATTGGCTTCGATGGAATGGCTTGACTTCCTGCCCGAGACAACAAGCTCCAGATTGTGGATAAGGTCGGGCTCCTCAGGTGTAGGGAGGAATAAAATGAGATCACTAGTTTAGCAACCCACAGTGCAGACTGAGGTGATTGACCCGACACATAGGTGAATGAGGTCAAGGCTCTTAGGTCGGTCGGTCCCTAGATTCAACATGCCAATTAGCTCAAGTTGCCATTCTAGCCCTTGGATAAGATCATCCAAAGTCTCTACATTGTAGTAGGATTGGATGGTGGTGAGATGGGAATTGAGGGGCACCAAAGGGAGGTTGCACCCCATGGGAGGACAAACATAGGCCATGATCTCATGAATCAAACTCTTTCCTAGCCAACTGGCAAGGGGCCCACTTAAGATGAGTTCGCTCCCAATTAGAGTGGATGGTGTAGAGTGGAGCTCAAGATGTGGGTCTTCCTCCTTGGCTTGGGCAAGAGTTTCTTCAATGGTGTGGAGAGAATCCAGGATGTTCTCTATCTTCATATTGTTGTGTGTATGGGCCAATACTTCTTCTACAAAGGGGATGGGAAGGTCTTTGGTGGGTGGGGTGGTGGTGGCCGACCGGTGCACCTGGGGTGGTGGGTTAAGGTAGGATTGGGTTGGGGTAGGGAGTGGGAGTAGTAGAGGCCTATGTTGGGGTCGGATTGGGGTTGGAAGTGGGAGGTGGGTTGGGTGAGGGAGTTTGGGTTGGAGGGATGTGTCCTTCATATGGGTAGATGGAGGGGCGGAGGTGGGGACTAAGTGCGCTTGAGTGGAGAGGGTTAGGTGGTGGAGTGTAGGGGGTGGTCGGGGTAGGATAGGTAGGGAGTGGTGGGGTCTGGGCCATTGGGGTGTCCTTAGGCAGGCCGGGTAGGAATGAAGGAGTTGTAGTGCTCCCCGGGCTATGACTATCCTAGTAGGAAGGGGAGTGTCGGGGTGTGTCGGCCTTCCTAAGCTTGGCCTTCATATTCTCCCAAGTGTCAATCGGGTCTTGCCCGCGGATTTTCCTAATGCCCTCAACAATTAGCCAACGATTTTTTGCTACTTTGGTGAGTTGCATTTTGGCAAGCCTTACTTTGCTCCCTTCGGGCATGGGGTTCCAATCAAAATGTTGATCCATGGAAGCTTCCCATTCTAAGTAGACTTTCAGGTCATAACACCCGTCAAAGCTAGGGAGTTCAACGTCCCTTGGTGTGGAGCTATTTTCATGGTTTCGGCCAAGTTGGTAAGATATGGCTTTAAGTACCCTAAGAGCGATTGTGACGTCCTCCTTGAGGGCATTCACTTGGCCTTTGATACCATTTATCCTAGTGGCATAGCTCTCTTGGGGGTTGGGCCTCATGGAGAGGGCCGAGGATGACGGATCGGATTGGTATGAGGTAGCCATACGAAAGGGAAGTGATGATGCACAGGGTGACCCGATGATGACTCTAATGCAAGCGTTCCCTAGGACGTGACTTGTGAGAACAAGTCAATGACTTGCTCTGATACCACTTGATGTGACACGGCCAAGGGGTCAGCGGAGATGCCATGAAGAACCTCGGACCTAGACGCGCAACCACACTAGCCAAGGTCCGTACCTGATTCTGGCGGACATGCTCACCCGACACATGTTCCTTTCCCGAGGTGACTTTGGGATGGGAGGTTGAGTCTGGGGACCAGACCCTTGCTGGTTGGGGGTAAGTACAAGGCCTAGAGGGGATCTCACCCCGAGATATGGAGGTTCCCACGACAACAGGAAAACCACACGCCTTGGCGGGCGCGGGTATCACTCGCTCTCACTCCCGCGATGACCACTCGAGGTGGCTGGTGGGCCAGGGCCGGGCGCTCTCTTCCTCACCGACGAGGATTAGAAATGATAAGGGATGACAGAAATAAGTAGCAGGGATAGGGGCTCACCTAGACGGCTTGAAGAAGTTGACTCCAATCGGAGACAAAGGCAAGCGGGGAACGTGTGATGCCCGCACATGCGTCGGTGTCGCTTGACCTGCAAATTAAACCTTAGACCACTACGCCTCTCGCAGGAGGGGGGTCTTGGGGTGAGGGTATTAGTGGTACACTCAAACACTACCTCCATGCAGGGAGGGGCCTTCAGCCGGCCAAGAATGGGGCGGGGAATTGACGAGACCCGAATCTATCTGCGCAGACTTAGCAAGGATAGCAGGCTGAAGAAGACAGCACCACGAGCTCCTCCGACCTCTTCTGATGGCGGGATGAGCGCTGAAATGTCACTGGGAGGCCAGGGAGCCCCCAGTCAGAATTTGGGGCCGTTCGGGCTCTGAACGGGGCTGCTGCAACTCCGGGACCTGGGCTGGTCCGGACTACTCCTGCCTAGGTCAGAACAGGAATGAGCTGTTGCAGAGGTTGCCACGGGCTCCACCAAACTTTGATGAAGGTGGGACTTGTGCCGACAGGTCCGTGGATGAGCTGGCGACGCACAGAAACTGACGAGACCTCTTTCTGTGGTCGGAGGTGAGCGCGATGGTCCGGAAAGTAGGGAGGGGTCCAATCTGGCCCCGGTAGGGACAGCCTGCGCATGCCGGGGAAGATGGCCGTAATAGGGTGCTCCGGGATCCGAATGACCTCCTTCTTCTTGGAGCTAAAAGAGGACTGGCGAAGGATTGCCTCAGCCAAAGGGTAAGCAAGGAAGCTCAGAGGATTGGCCGTGGGAGCATCTGCAACTAGCTTCAGGTGTCTTGTCGGAGCTCGGTTGCGCAGGCTGACGAGAATCGGCCCCCTGGTCAGCACAGACGTCGGATGAAGGTGAAAGAACTTTTGTTGGAAAGCTAGATTGGAGAAGAATCACGTTATTGTTGGGATGTTCACTTGGATCTACTCAGACAAGGCAGGATTGATGCTGAAAGTTACATCCTATTCTGCTGCAGTGGTGGACAGGGTGGTGGGTGTGGATGGGAGGTGTTAATGGGGGAAGTGAGAGGGGGAAGTGGGGTGGAATGGGGTTGAGAAGAACCCAGGCTGATAGGGGGTCAAAGGGGGGGGTGAGCCAGGCATGTGGGAGGGGCAAATGGGGTGTTGGAGGTGGTTCTAGCAATGGGTGGGAGGGAAGCTCCGAATTTGGGGTTGGGTTGAGGGGGGATAGGAGGGGGGAAGGCTTTGTTTGAATTTTAGGGCCCTAGTGGTTGGCCAACATTGCAGACTTTAGGGGATGAGGAAGGATGTGATGGGAGAGGGGGGGGAGTCCTCTTTGGAGGCTGCAAGAGTTATGGTGGAGTGGGTGGGGTTTGAATGGAGAGGAGGAATATTGACTTGGGGAGACGGGGGCGGAATTTTCTTTGGGGTGGGTGGAAGTAATGGAGGAGGTTTGAATTATGTTAGGTTTGAAAAAAGGGGGTGGGTGGGCCCTCGATGAGGTGGATGCGGGTGATGGGGGGCTGATGTGGACGGGAGAGGAGAGAGATTGGGGGTGCACCCCACCCTTGAGGAGGAGAGGGAGAGAGAGAAAGAGAAAGAAGGAGAGAGGGAGAGGGAGAGAGACAAGATTGGAGAAAATGGCCAAGGGGATTCTTTCTTTCAAATTTCATCCAAGAGTGTACAAATAAGATGGGAGGAGTCCTATTTATAGGCTCCTCACTTTTTGCATGACCACTTTACCCTTGACAAACTGATAAAAGACCTAGCATATCCTATAGAGTAGACTATGGGCCCAACTAATAGACTAAGGCCCAATTAACATGGAACCTAGATAAATGACTCTCTAACCTTGGTACTTCACTCAATAAAAATAAAATTACATAGATATGACTCCAAATTAAAAAAATAAAAGATACATAATATAATTAGAAAAAGTTGATGAACTCAAATTCTTGATGTCGATGATCATCCGAGCCTCGAGCGAGAGGGATTTGGGGAAGATGTCCCCATCGGTTGTCGAAGGAGAAAGTATAATAGGGGGTCCATCCAAGAAGGCTCGTTGATGTGACACGACCTTGGACTTAAGCAAGCAAGCACATTCGCAATCTAAATGGGCCAATTTGGGCCGCCGCTCTCTCGTCGCTCACCCAAGCCCGGGGTAACTTGGCAATGCCAAGGTGAGGTTGAGGGGTTGGACCCTTGCTGGTAGAGGGCCAGCAAGGCCAAGACTTGATTCCCAATGGATGTGGAAGCCCAATTCAATGGGGACGACGAAGTGCCGAAGGCACCGGTTGCACTCTTCCCACGGTGATCACTCAAGGCAATGGGGCTTGAGGATCGAGCTCTCACTCGCATAACCAGCGGAACTAGAACTAATATTGAAAGACAAGCACTAAATGGAGTGAGGTGTGAGCACTTACTCGACCGGTTTGAAGAAACCGGTCCCGCTCGGAGACGAGGGCGAGCAGGGAGGCGAGTGGATCCCCACACGCCGCGGCGGTGTCGCTTGACCTACCCAAAGAAGTTACAACACTACACCTCTCGCAGGAGGGGGACCTTGGGGTGGGGGTTAATAGTGATTACAACCAAAATTACCTCCACGCAGGGAGGGGCCTTCAGCCGGCCAAGCGGGGAGGGGAAACTAGGATTAAAAGCATTGAAGATGAAGTCACCGGTTCTGCCTGCTCTCTCTGAACAGGGACAGATAGTCGATGTTTCTGCTTTAGAACTCGCTCATAAATTTTTTTGGTGGCGAGACCTGTGGGAAACTCTTCGGGACTAGTACTGGAACCCCTCAGGATTTTTTAGAATTCTTCTGGAGCCGCGGCTGGCCTGGGTGGAGGCTCGAACAGGGAGGTAGAATCTCAGACTGGCAGCTCTTGGTTTCCAACAGCAGGTTGCAGAGGATGTCTTGGCAGCGCCCGACCTCGGAATCAAGCACCGTTAGAGTTGTTGGAATCGTGGACGAGTCCTCTTCGCAGCAAAGCTGACGGGGAAGCCAACCGATGTCGGAGAAGACTAGGGCATGCAAAACAATGGCGACTGGTCGGTGCAGACTATGAGTAGCAGATCTGCGTAGCTGAGGGAGAAAAATGAGAACTCTGGATCACCAATGCAGAATGAAGTTCTGTTTCTTGATTCTGAAAGTAGACTAGACGATGAAGAACTTTGAAGAAGAACTCGTGGACTGATTCCTTCGGGGTTCATCGTGGCAGAGCTTCTAATCTGGCTCAGGTCCTCAGCCGAGGTAGAACTGCACAGTTGTGGGAGAATGGACCTCCTAGACAGCTCGGAGATCGGAAGAAGATGAAACCACTTCTGTTGCGAAGGAGACTAGTAGACGCTTCCGACGATGGCTCTTGGGTCTTCAAAATCGTCCGGAGAAAGTCGTGGTGGCCGCTGCAAGTTGCTGGTTCATCTGCAGCCTCTGGACAGCAAACTGCAACTTCGAACTAGCTTCCAATGACCAAGAAAGAAGAAGGGGAAGGGGGTAGATGAGTGTGGGAGTGACCCCTGGTTGTAAGGAGGTCTTGGAGGGGGTGTTCTAAGGTGTGGGAGGTGGAAAATAAGGTCTGTAAGAGGGTCCAATAGATGGTGGTAGTGGGGGCTGCGAATTTGGTTGGAATGGAGAGAGGGAAAGGATATTTGAAAATAGGCTTAAGGGTGGGGTTAATTTTTTATCTTGGGAATGGGGGGGTTGTGTTGGGGAAGGGAAGGGGTGCTTGGGGTAGTGGGAAGGGTGGTTGGGAAAGTGGGAGGGGTAGTTGGGGGTTGGATGGTGAGGAGAGGATTGGTGGAGGGGGTCTTGGGAAGGGGTGGAGTATTGATGAGGGTTGTGGGGAATGGGAAGAGGCTTAAATGGGGTAGGTGGGGAGTGGAGGTGGTTGGGAAGGGAGGAGAGAGAAGAAAATTCAAATTTGGGTGTTGAGGAGAGAGAAAGTGGAGTGAAAAAGAGAGATTAAGAGAGGGAAGGGTGGGGAATCTCTCCCCTAGGGCTTCTCACCCCAAAAATGGAATCTTTCCACTAGATAAGAAGTGTAAACTCTCAAAATGGCAAGTTTTTCATTCAATGATTCATTAAGTTGAAATGGGGGGAATGGGGTCCTATATATAGGAAACCCACATTTCTACAAAAGTTCCTAACAAATGACTCAATGACAAATAACCGAGGGGGTAGGGGGGAGCCCTTGGGCCAAGCCTAATGAATTGGGCCCAATAGCTAACTAGACAACCTAATGACACTCAAACTTAGGGAAATAAACACAAGACCTAGGAACATGACTCAAATAAAAGGAAAAATACATCAAATGAATCAAATAAAAATTACATAGGACTCAAAATTAAATAACTAGACGCGGATGCAATGGGAGGTGATGTCTCCATCATACTCCCGGTGTGCGAAGAACTCGACTCTGTCGAGTAAGTGTCCTTCCCTCCTTGGAGGGTGTAGAAGTGGTATTATCCTCAAGTCTTCCAAACGAGACCGTTCCTTCCACCGACCGAGATAGCGCTTGTATACCTTGCTCCTGGTGGTAGTGACTTATTCATCCAATATTCATTCAATGCGCTCACGCTGGGCTCTCTTGGCTGGTGGACTCTCCTCTCGGGTGGGTGCTCTCTCAACGGAGGGAATAGGCTCAATATCCTCACTAGGTACCACCGTGGGTCCCTTGGATGGCACTAGGTTGGCAACACTGAATGTGGGACTTACCCCATATTCTTCGGGGAGATCTAACTCATAGGCATTTGCACCAATGCGCCTCAGGACCTGGAAGGGACCAGCCCCACGTGGCCTCAATTTTGAGATGGCTCCCGGGGAGAGCCTCTCAGTCCTTACCATCACAAAGTCACCCTCATGAAATTCTTGGTGACGTTGATGAGAGTCGGCTCGCCTTTTATAAGTCACATTTTTCTTGCTAATGTGCTTGCAAAGGTTTTCATGCAATTTTGTGAATGCTGTCCTTTTAGTGGTTATGGGTGGACCTGGACAACCATAGATGGACTTATCATGCCATGATGCCATATGGACCTTGATGAACCTTGGTGGGCTGGGGCAACCATATGTGGACTTATCATGCAATGTTGTCATGTAGACTTCGGTGGGCCTAGGTGGGCCGGGGCACCCGTAGGTGGCCCTATCATGCAAATTGGTGATAAATATAGGGGGACCCGGACATCCGTAGATGCCTTTGACATGCTTAAAACCCATGATGAATGAAGGTGGACCATGACATCCGAATATGGACCACTCATACTTTCTACTTGACATGTGGGTGATATGAATGAATGGACCCGACATAGTGTTCATGCCAAGGGGTATGGTAAACCTAGACACATGCGTGCTTTTCCCAAAGGTGACCTCCATGTGTATAGGTGTGGGACAATCTTTGGACTCTCATTGGAAAGGATCGAATGGATCTAAGAAGGTGGTCATCATGGGGTGGGGCACAACCTTATTACCTAGGGATATGTGACCCAAGGTCATGGCTCCCAAGGTGTAACCCGAGTCTCGGAAGGGGTGGGTTTGATCCATCACGGTGGGTTGGAGTAGGGGAAGGTGGGTGGTGGATAAGGTGGTTGGGCCACATGGGTATCCGTACTCCCATTGGAATGGGTCAAAGGGATCATGGTAAGGGCTACCTAGAGAGAGGAACTCTATGTCTCCAAGGTCCTTACAAGGTGGTGAGTCATCCTCCTCCCAAGTAGTTGGTCCAAGGTCTCTAGTGGGTTGACCGTTCAAGGTACTTGGGATCTCAAGGGGTGGGGAGTAGACCGGGATGGGTTCTTCCTCCAAGGGGAGAAATAGGAGGATCTCACTAGTACAATGCCCACTTGTGCAAATGGAGGTGATGGAACCGATGGATGGGTGGACAAAGTTGACGGTGCTAGGCTCCAATGGTCCCATGGCTAGTAGGCCGGTTAAGTGGGCTTGCCAATGTAGGCAATCCACAAGGTCTCCCAAGTCTTCCACAGAGTAGAAGTTTTGATAAGTGACATGGGGAGATCGGGTGGGAACAATTTGGGATTTATATCCCAATGGTGGAGAGCTAGGGAGGGTGGGACATTGCTTGAGCCATTGGAGTATGGACTCATCTATGGTGAGGGTGCCATGTGTGACGGTGCATGGCCTTTGAGGATCCGGACCATGAGGGGTGGGGGAAGATTGAGGCTCTTCTTCTTTATTGGTGGGAGCTTGGGCTTCCTCTATGGTGATAGGAGGGTCCATATGGGCATAAATCTTCCTAAGTTCATTTCTTATCTCAACCCAAGAGTCGATTGGCTCTTGCCTTCCAACTTCCCTTAAGCCTACAATGTTTTGACATTCATTCCTAGCTTGGCGCCATAGAAAACTTTTGGCATAGTTGACTTGTATAGACCCTGACAGGGTGAACCTCCCAAAGTGGTGATCTATGGAGCTTTCCCATTCTAGATATAAACTAGGGTGGGATCCATCAAACACAAAGGCATCTATTGGGTCCAAGCGAGACGAGTATGCTAAGTAGGAAGTGGCCATGATGATCGAGTGATAAATGCAATGGCCCTAGGACAAGACTTAGTAGAGACAACTCTAGAACTTGCTCTGATACCAATTGATGTGACACGACCTTGGACTTAAGCAAGCAAGCACATTCGTAATCTAAATGGGCCAATTTGGGCCGCCGCTCTCTCGACACTCACCCAAGCCCGGGGTAACTTGGCAATGCCAAGGTGAGGTTGAGGGGTTGGGCCCTTGCTGGTAGAGGGCTAGCAAGGCCAAGACTTGATTTCCAATGGATGTGGAAGCCCAATTCAACGGGGCCGATGAAGTGCCGAAGGCACCGGTTGCACTCTTCCCACGGTGATCACTCAAGGCAATGGGGCTTGAGGATCGAGCTCTCACTCGCATAACCAGCGGAACTAGAACTAATATTGAAAGACAAGCACTAAATGGAGTGAGGTGTGAGCAGTTACTCGACCGGTTTGAAGAAACCGGTCCCGCTCGGAGACGAGGGCGAGCGGGGAGGCGAGTGGATCCCCACACGCCGCGGCGGTGTCGCTTGACCTGCCCAAAGAAGTTACAACACTACACCTCTCGCAGGAGGGGGACCTTGGGGTGGGGGTTAATAGTGATTACAACCAAAATTACCTCCACGCAGGGAGGGGCCTTCAGCCGGCCAAGCGGGGAGGGGAAACTAGGATTAAAAGCATTGAAGATGAAGTCACCGGTTCTGCCTGCTCTCTCTGAACAGGGACAGATAGTCGATGTTTCTGCTGTAGAACTCGCTCATAAATTTTTTTGGTGGCGAGACCTGTGCGAAACTCTTCAGGACTGGTACTGGAACCCCTCAGAATTTTTTAGAATTCTTCTGGAGCCGCGGGTGGCCTGGGTGGAGGCTCGAATAGGGAGGTAGAATCTCGGACTGGCAGCTCTTGGTTTCCAACAGCAGGTTGCAGAGGATGTCTCAGCAGCGCCCGACCTCGGAATCAAGCGCCGTTAGAGTCGTTGGAATCATGGACGAGTCCTCTTCGCAGCAAAGCTGACAGGGAAGCCAACCGATGTCGGAGAAGACTAGGGAATGCAAAACAATGGCGACTGGTCGGTGCAGACTATGAGTAGCAGATCTGCATAGCTGAGGGAGAAAAATGAGAACTCTGGATCACCAATGCAGAATGAAGTTCTGTTTCTTGATTCTAAAAGTAGACTGGACGATGAAGAACTTTGAAGAAGAACTCGTGGACTGATTCCTTCGGGGTTCATCGTGGCAGAGCATCTAATCTGGCTCAGGTCCTCAGCCGAGGTAGAACTGCACAGTTGTGGGAGAATGGACCTCCTGGACAGCTCGGAGATCGGAAGAAGATGAAACCACTTCTGTTGCGAAGGAGACTAGTAGACGCTTCCGACGATGGCTCTTGGGTCTTCAAAATCGTCCGGAGAAAGTCGTGATGGCCGCTGCAAGTTGCTGGTTCATCTGTAACCTCTGGACAGCAAACTGCAACTTCGAACTAGCTTCCAATGACCAAGAAAGAAGAAGGGGAAGGGGGTAGATGAGTGTGGGAGTGACCCCTGGTTGTAAGGGGGTCTTGGAGGGGGTGTTCTAAGGTGTGGGAGGTGGAGAATAAGGTCTGTAAGAGGGTCCAATAGATGGTGGTAGTGGGGGCTGCGAATTTGGTTGGAATGGAGAGAGGGAAAGGATATTTGAAAATAGGTTTAAGGGTGGGGTTAATTTTTTGTCTTAGGAATGGGGGGGTTGTGTTGGGGAAGGGAAGGGGTGCTTGGGGTAGTGGGAAGGGTGCTTGGGAAAGTGGGAGGGGTAGTTGGGGGTTGGATGGTGAGGAGAGGATTGGTGGAGGGGGTCTTGGGAAGGGGTGGAGTATTGATGAGGGTTGTGGGGAATGGGAAGAGGCTTAAATGGGGTAGGTGGGGAGTGGAGGTGGTTGGGAAGGGAGGAGAGAGAAGAAAATTCGAATTTGGGTGTTGAGGAGAGAGAAAATGGAGTGAAAAAGAGAGATTAAGAGAGGGAAGGGTGGGGAATCTCTCCCCTAGGGCTTCTCACCCCAAAAATAGAATCTTTCCACTAGATAAGAAGTGTAAACTCTCAAAATGGCAAGTTTTTCATTCAATGATTCATTAAGTTGAAATGGGGGGAATGGGGTCCTATATATAGGAAACCCACATTTCTACAAAAGTCCCTAACAAATGACTCAATGACAAATAACCGAGGGGTTAGGGGGGAGCCCTTGGGCCAAGCCCAATGAATTGGGCCCAATAGCTAACTAGACAACCTAATGACACTCAAACTTAGGGAAATAAACATAAGACCTAGGAACATGACTCAAATAAAAGGGAAAATACATCAAATGACTCAAATAAAAATTACATAGGACTCAAAATTAAATAACTAGACGCGGATGCAATGGGAGGTGATGTCTCCATCACTCGTAGTCGATGGCGTTCACCTGGGGCGTTGGTTCTTCTATGCTCTGTGCCGCTAGCTCCTCTACCAGGATTGATCTAGAGCTGGAAATCATGGTGGCGGATGCCAGATGAGACAGGGCGTCTGCTCGAGCATTTTCTTCTCTAGGGATGTGCACCACTTCGAAGTGGGAGAACTCCCTCGCCATGGCATTGGTCTTATCCAGATACTTGATCATGGATGCTTCGCGCACCTCAAATTCCCCCTTAACTTGGATGGCGACGAGCATAGAGTCACTATATGCCCTTACGTTGGTCGCTCCCAGGTGCTTGGCCATTTGAGCCCCGAGAGTAATGCTTCATACTCAGCTACATTGTTTGTGGTTGGGAAGTTGAAGCGAAGGACATACTGGAGCTCTATCCCCTCTGGCGATAGTAGGACCAATCCTGCCCCGCTCCCAGTTGCACGGGATGATCCATCTACATATAGCTCCCATGTTGCTCCCGAGGATTGTTCGGGCACGTCTTCAACCGGTATCGTGCATTCGGCGATGAAGTCAGCGAGGGCCTGGGCCTTGATGGCGGTCCTTGGACGGAACTTGATGTCGAATTCGCCCAGCTCAATAGCCCACTTGATCAACCTCCCTAAGGCATCGCGGTTCTTGAGGATTTCTTGTAGTGGCTGGTCGGTGATGACGACGATTGGGTGAGCCAAAAAATAGGGGCGCAGCTTGCGAGCGGTCGTAACTAGAGCTAGGGTGAACTTTTTGGTTCGTGAGTACCGAAATTTTGGTCCCTGCAAGGCTCGACTAATGTAGTAAACGGGATTCATGACTCTGGCCTCCTCTCGAGTGAGCACGGAACTCATCGTGCTCGGTGTCACCGACAGGTATAGAAGTAATTGTTCTCCCTTTTGCGGCTTCGAGAGTATGGGATGAGTTGCCAGATATCGTTTTAATTCTTCAAACGCCTGTTCGCACTTCTCATTCTAGTTGATTTGTCCTTTCCTTTCTGGTGCCATATTGGCCTACTTGATGAGTCGAAAGAAACGGAGACACCTCTCGACTGCTCGGGACAGGAATCGAGTCAACGCGGTGACAGGTCCGGTGTGGCACTGCACCTCCCTTACTCATCATGGCCGCTTCATTTCTAGCACCGCCCAGATTTGATCAGGATTGGCCTCAATCTCCCGATGGGTGACGAGGAAACTAAGAAACTTCCCTGATTTTACTCCGAACGTGCATTTAGCTAGGTTAAGCATCATGTTGGACCTCCTAAGCGTGGCAAAGGTCTCCGCCAAGTCTCTCCAGTGTTCGGCGGCTTGGAGGCTTTTCACGAGCATGTCGTCGATGTCAACCTCCATGTTGCGGCCGATTTGCGAGTCGAACATATGGTTGACAAGGCGCTGATATGTCGCTCCTACGTTCTTTAATCCGAATGGCATACGGGGGTAGCAATACAGGCCGTGGTTACGGATGAACGTTGTCTTGTCTTGGTCAGGCTCATGCATGCTGATTTGTTGGTACCCCGAGTACGCATCCAGGAAGCTCAGCATCTCATGCCCGACCGTGACGTTGACTAGTTGGTCGATTCGTGACATGGGTAAGTTATCCTTAGGTGTAGCTTTGTTGAGGTCGGTATAGTCTACGCACATCCGTAACTTCCCATTATTCTTGGGAACCAGGACCACATTGGCTACCCAGTCCGGATACCGGGTAGGCCTAAGCAGCCCTGAGCGCAGCTTCTCACTCACTTGTTCTCTTATGATGGCTTGTCGCACGGGGTTGCAACGTCTTCGGCATTGCTGGACCGGGCGGTTGGTCGGGTCCAACTTAAGTTGGTATGTGATGACTTCTGGCGGGATCTTGGAAGTTCGTCCTTGGATCAAGCGATCACATCTTGGTTAGCTATGAGGAAGCTTATGTAAGCTTCTTTATCGTGGTCGGATAGGGTATCCCCAATCCTCAACGTTATGCCTGGATCTTCCCCCACTTGGATGAGGTATAGGTCCTCTATTGGAGTGCTCGCGCTTGGACCTGGGTCCTCGGTCCTTGCTTTCTTCTCGGGAGGCGTCTCCTCGGGCTATCGATCGCGGGTTGAGATGAGGTAGCATCTTCTGGACTCCCTTTGATCTCCTTGGACCACTCCTACTCCCTAAGGGGTAGGAAATTTGAGCTTTTGGTGGTAAGAGGAGGGGACGCCGCGGAGTGTGCCGAGGATCCCTCGTCCGATGATGGAGTTATACTTGGTCATTGCGCGAACGACTGTGAAGTCTGCAAGGAAGGTTACTTCTTACGGCGTGGTCCCAAATGTAATTGGGAGTGATATGCATCCTTCCAAGCGGACCGTAGTGCCAGAGAATCCGTACAATGGTGTGTGCAATGGCGCGAGTCTAGATACATTCACACCCATGAGCACAAGACAGTCCTATGCAATAACATTAGGGCCGCTTCCATTGTCAACTAAGATGTAACGCACGGTACATTGGTTGATGGTGGTCGAGACCACCAGGGCATCTGAGTGGGGGGTGGTTACACCATCCTGGTCATCGTCCGAGAAGACGATGGGGTCTTTTAGGTGCTCCGGGGAGGCGGCCTCCCATCAGGTGTTACCCCTTGCTCTACCGTGTGGATGGCCGAAGCATATCATCGCCGCCTGCTCACGCTATCTCCGCCTGCGGATGGCCCCCCGAAGATCATCATGATCTCTTTCCCGTTGGGCCGGTTGTCAAAAGGCGGAGGTGTCCGATGTCGTTTCTCCGCGGCCTTGGCGAGGAACTTATCGAGGAGTCCCCTGCGGACGAGATCCTCGATAGTATCCCTCAAGTTGATGCATTCGTCAGTATCGTGGCCGTGGTCACGGTGGTAGTGACAGTACTTCTTCTTGCTCCTTGAGCCCGGATCCGACTTCATCTGTGGAGGCCATTTGAGAAATTACTCCTCGCAGATCTCCCTCAGGATTTGGTAGGGTGGAGCCGTTAGGGGCGTGTAGTTGCGATAATTGCCCCTTTCTCTTTCTGGACGATCGCGACGGTCTCCGTCGTGTCGCTCTCTCTTATTCCGCCCTTCTCGTGGCAAGTCGGTGGTTCTTTTTCAGTCTGACCGATCGGTTCCGGCCGTGCGGCCCAAGGCCATAGTATTCTCCTCGCAGTACACATGCTTCTGTGCTTAGGCGAGGAGTTCTGGAAGGGTCGTCGAGGCTTCGACTCCAAGCGCCTGTCGGATGATATGGTCCTGCGTTCCTTGGGTGAGCACGGTAGTCGCAATGCCGACATCGAGGTGCGGGATCCAGAGTGCCTCCGTGCGAAAGTGGGAGATGAAGTCCCACAGTGTTTCTTCTTTCCCCTGCCTGAGAGCGAGCAGGGTTACTACTGACTTAGCCACCTTTCGGCAGTCAATGAAGTTCTCCGTGAATAGCTTTTTGAGCTACTGGAAGGAGGAGATGGTCCCGGCTGGTAGAGATTCGAACCAAGCATGAGCGTTCTCCCGTAGGGTTGTAACGAACGCCAGGCACTTCACCGTGTCTAAGGCCCGGTGGAACACGAGGTGGGACTCAAAGCTATGCATGTGATCCGCTGGGTCGGTGGTGTAGTTGTAGAAGGTGAACGACAGCAGCTAGAGTTTCGGAGGTATGGGGGCTTCCATGATCTCCTTGGAGAAGGGAGCATGAAAGTCTTGGTCGTCATCGACCAGATAGTGATTTCTGGCGGCTAAGAGGACATCGTCCAAATATCGGACCTTGCCCTGTAGTTCATCGATGCACTGGAGTCGGTGATCCATCTCCGGGTTGGAGTGCAATGGGCTATGCACCCTTGGTGCCGCGCCGCATGATCGTCGGGTCCTCGCGACGGAGGCATGTGAGGCCTCCCGCACCCGACGAGGATTCTCTCTAGTCTTGGACCTTTCGTCTTGCCGTCGTTCGGGCAGGACGCGCTGGGGCTCCGCTGGCCGGATCGCGAGCTCCTAGATAGAGTCCTTCCAGGGCTCAGATCTCCTGACGGAGCTCATCTAGGTCACTCGGGGTGACCTCTTCTGGGGGTGAGTAGAAGAGTCTTCTTGCGAACCCCGGTGAGAGTAGGGTCCCTAGTGGGATCCACGCCCTCGGTTGCTGGTGTTGCAGAGGCCTCCACGAGGTGCCATAGCTTTTTGCCCGAGGTTCCCACAAACGACGTCAAGAAGTGTAGAGGCAGGAAAATGGTTCCTAGGCCACGTACCACCTTCTCTATTTATTGAATGGGGAAGTCGTCCTGCACCCATGGAGACTTGCAAGCACCAGAAAACAAAATGGTGTCAGAAGGAGTCCCAAGTGTTATCCCAAGGGACAACCCTCCGATACTTAAGTCAGAAACGTATTTAGCGAGGAATAGATAATAGGACGTAAGGGAGAGAGATCATCGTAGAAGGCGGAAGAGCCATGTAGACCCTCCAGGCGAGTGCTCGCCGCTCCCAGTGCCCACTCGGTGAGTACTCGCTGGGTGGTAAGGTCGCTGGAGGGGACCTTCCTTCGGGGTTGGACTGTCGTCTCTTCTCTCCGTGTAGTAGGACTGGTTGGGCTAGTAGCTCTATTCTCTTGTGTAGCGATTTGGTAGAATGAACCACCGTACCTCACTTCCTCGTCGATGTTCTTCTTATAGGGGTTGTCCTGGAGCGAGGGGCCTTATCCCTATATATGGAAAGGCGTAACTGGGGGAGTAACGCTTCATCACTATAGTGGTGGGAATTTTCCATTGGAGGGCGATTGTTCCGGCATCGACTAGTCTCAGGGTGAGTCTTACGGCGCTCGTGGGACGTGCTCGCCCGTTATGGGATGGAGGCCGACGTTGTAGAGAGTAACGGTCGATCGTCGGAGGGTCTTCCGGCGATCCCTGCGCTTAGGCCGTATCCTCTATGCGTTGTAGAATCCGATGCTAGACTAAATTTGGCCGCACCTTAGTGGGTCGTGACTGCCGGACGCCTCTTGGGCGTGCTTGTAGAGGCAGGATCAGACTGGGCCCATCATTATTGGGCCAAGAAGGAGCCCTGGTAAGGAGCCGGGTTAGCCACTACCAAAATGAGGAAAATAGAGGAACGATAAAAGGAGGAAGAAGGTGAGGAGTTGGTGTGTCATTATCGGAGACGAAGAAGAAAGAGGAGGAAAAGGGAGAAGATGTAACCTGCGAGAGGGAGCGAAAGAATAGGAGGGAAGTCTTAAATGGGCAAAATTTTCGGTATACGTCTTTCCAAACAATTACCTGAAAAGTGTAGGTATACGTTTTCTTCACTCACAGTTTTTGAAGGATCGTAGGAATAAGTGGCACATATATCTACACTATAAAGTATCGTAGGTATAGCTTATCTACTGCAATTTAAACCTTGTCTGATGGTGGCATTTACCTACATATTGCCCGGTCGTAGATAAAATCTGTGGGGATAGGTATGGTTTCACGTAGTGTCTTATCCAACCAAAACGTTTAAGACTTTGGAGAAATATTTAAGTGCCAACAGGCCATGTGTATGCTTTTCTTGTTAGTCCAAGTGAGATCGATAAGATAGACGTGTCAATAGGAGAGCGTACGTACGTATTACAAGGTAGGGTAACATATTAAGAAACTTTTAAAATATGATTTTGGATACCCCAAAGCTACTCAGTTCACAGTTCCATTGGTCATGCGCATTTTACTCAGCGGCCACGGAGATTTAAAAATATGATGCAAGGCTCCGTTTGGTGGGAGAGTTTTAACGTGGGTTAATTTATCTTATTACATAAAAGATATCGAAATTTTCATCATTAGTTGTCAAATAATATATATACTATCATTATTAATTAAAAATTTTAATATATCACTAAATGATAAAAAAACTTATATCTCGGATCCGTGTGGGGATGATTGCGGTTGATATATATGAACGTTGGAAGTATCTTCATCATTAGTAGCATTTTTTTTAAATTTTCTTTTGATGATAACGTTACATATGATATTTGACAATTAAGGGTGTCACTCTTAGTATATAATTTACATGTAAGGAGGATATATCTCTCTCTCTCTCTCTCTCTCTCTATATATATATGAAATTAACCCAATTTATTTGGGTGTTGTACGAATGTTCATATTTATATCATCTAGCTAGGTCTGTAAGATTAATTATTAAGGTGAAGATTGAGGGGAAGAAAGAGATCGAGTTGAGGAAGGGAATGAGAAAATAAAGAGTCTTGACGCTCGATCTCGAAAGTTAAGTTTTAATAAACATTAATTGGCATCGTGTAAGTAGGCTCATACATTCCTATATTTAATTAAAATTGTTAAAACCAAACACAACACCAGTTAAAATTACGTAACATCAAAATTAATATCGATAGGGTTATGCTTACCAATCGAACGGCCTGTTTAATATGTAAATGTGTCGGATGTTGTGCTGGATCATGTCTATTGTACACCTTTTCGCTCGCTATTGTTCATGGATTTCGAACACGCGTAACCAATTACTAGAATTAATTAAATAAATTCTGAATTGACATTCTCATCGTCATATATACGTTTTTAGTTAGGTTCAGCTAAACGTGAATAGATAATGTGGAGGTAGAAATCTGATTTCTATGTCACGTATCATCTTCTCTTTTTATTTGAGAGGGAAGTCGTCCGGCACCCGTAGAAGCATGTACACATCAGAAGTCAAAAGGGCGTCAGAAAGAGCCCTGGACATTATCCCAGGGGACAACCCTCCGATGCTTAAGTCAACACCTTTGTAGAAGGAGATTAAATAAGGAACATAGAACAGCGGAGTATAAAAGAGGACGATGAAGGTCGCCGTAGTAGATCTGAGAGGCGTGTAGGCCTTCCTGACGAGTGCTTGCCGCCCCCAGTGGTCACTTGGAGAGTGCTCGCTAGGTGGTAAGGTCGTGCAGGAGGTGTTCTCTCTCTGGACGCAGGATGACCTCTCTATCACTGTAGCAAGACTAACTGCTCTATTCTCTGGGTGAAGCTTTAGGCAGAAGTTCTACCGTGCGCCTCTTCTCTGTCGATGTCCTTTTTATAGGGGGTTGTCCTGGAGTGAAAGACATATCCCTTAACAGTGAAGGGTGCAAGTAGTAGAGTAACGTCGCCCGCGATCGTAGCAGGAGTTTTCCGTTGGAGGGCGATTACCCCGGCATCGGCTGATCCCTGGGCCAGTCTTACAGTACTCGTGGGGCGTGCTCGCCTGTTATGGGATCGGGACCGACGTCGTGGGGGGCAACGGTCGGTCGTCGGAGGGTCCTCTGGCGGTCATCGCGCTTGGGCCAAAGCCCTTCCTACTCTGTTGAATCTAATGTTGAGCCGTAGTGGGCCGCACATAAATCGGTTGCAGCTGTGGGGTGCCTCTTGGGCGCGTTCTGGTGTGCCCCTGTGGTTTTGATGATGGTTTTGATGATTGGTTGTTGATGTGAGTTAATCAAATGTTCAGTCATCTTGCTGCTCAGTTTAGATTAACATATTTGATGTTCAGTCATGCTACATGTTAAACCGATGCATAAAGCATTCATTGCTGTGGTTTTGTTGATTGATTTGGTTTTGATGATTGGTGTTTGATGTTAATCACTGTGAGTCATTTTGTTGTGTAAGTCATTGCATTTGAAGTTCAGACTGTTTATCTCCTGCATAAAGCTTTCACATGCATTACTTGTTCAAGTGTAAACTCTGTCAGCTTTGTCTGGACATACACATCGACTGTTCATGCGAAGTCTAGACATTCTGATCAAGTTTGTACATTGGTCTTAGCATATGCATTCATAAAGTATATACACTCTTCGGTTGACTTCAACTGAAGTCTGTACATCGGCATGCATTAAATCAAGTGTGTACATTGCATAGCATGTTGCGTCTAAGTCTATACATCACTGTAGCATGCATTTCATGAAGCCTATACATTCTCAGTGTTTGCACGCGTTCAGCCTAAAGTCTGTACAGCCCACACTCATAGCTAAGTCTATACATTGGCTTGAAGCATCTCTTGATGTATGTACATTCTTCAATGAACCTTGAAGTCAATACACTGATTCACTGTTCATCGTCTTTGGGCATCAAAGTCTGTACATCGCCCTCAATCTTCAAGTCTATACTCTGGCTTATCCTTCAAGTTTGTACAGCCGTTAGCATTGGACTTCATGTCTAGACATTGCACTTTAGCATCCATCGTCTTCGTGTTATTTTAGTGTCTATGTCTTCGTGTTGTGTTTACGTCTTCGTGTTGATCTGACTTCGTGTCGTTTTCTCTCTTGTGTCTCGTTTCCCAGTGAACCCCGTGTCGTTTCACTTCGTGCTGTTTTTCTCTTTAACTTCGTGTCACTTACTGTTGTTCCTCGTGTCGTTTCTTTCTGGTCCCACTGCTTCATCACGTGTCGTGATAGCCGTGGCATCTTCTGTCTTCGTGTTCTTTTCACTTCGTGCAGTCTTCTCCTAGTGTTGTCCTAACTTCGAGTCGTTTCTTTGTATTCTGTCTTCGTGTTGGTTCTTCGCTTTAGACTTCGTGTCTTTCTCGCTTTGACCACACTCCGTGTTGTTCCATGTCTTCGTGTCATTTTTTGTTCCACTGTGTGCAGAACATTACAGCACCTCGTGTTACTTTCTGTGCTACCTCGTGTCGTTTCTGTGTGAACCTTGTGTCACTTCTCTCTGTCCTCCAGTTGCATCTCGTGTCATCTCTTATATCTGCTTGTTTCAATACGTGTCGTTCTTGTTTCACTACGTGTCGTTCTTGTTTCACTTCGTGTCGTTCTTGTTTCACTTCGTGTCGTTTCCGTATTATGTCTTCGTGTTGTTCTTCCTAGACCTCATGTCTTTCGTATGTTGAAACCACACTTCGTGTTGGTTTCTGTTTTGTCTTCGTATGTATCTCGTGTCGTTCTTCTTTTTACCTCGTGTTGCTTTCATCTTCTTCGTGTCGTTCTCTTTGTTGTGTTATCTCTGTTACAGTGTGTATCTCGTGTCATTCTCAGTGCATCTAGAATTTCTACTACATACTTCATGCAGTTTTAGTTATTGTGGCCCTCAGTTTTAATGGTTTTTCATCTCCTTGCAGGTCCGAGGAAGAACATTTCCCAGTGCCTGGGCAGCACGTGATCCGAGGCTGGAATGAAGCCTGCTGAGAGACTGCCACGTGGTCCTAATATTTAGGGCTGAAAGTGTGGAGGTCACACGTCGGGGCTGATGCTGATGATGCTGCTGCTGCTATATATATGAGCCTTCTTCCACAGAAGAGGGTCGATCGAGTTGGCGAGAAGAAGAGTCCATACAGAGAGCCACGATCCTGATAGAAAAAGAAAAGAGAAAGAAGAGAAGAGCAGAGAGTGAGAGATTAGGAGAGCATAAGAAAGAGAAAGAGAGAGATAGAAGTGTGAGCCGAAGAGTATAGAGGAGCAGAGATCGAGAGAGTGAAAGAGAAGAAGAAGAAGAGAAGAGAAGAGGAAGAAAAGCTTACCTGAAGATCTGTCTACTGGACTGTGGATCAAATCCAGGCCAGTCAGCTCCGTTGAGAGCCACATTGTGCATTTCGTGTTTCAGCTTTCTGTTTGCTGAAGTTATTTTCATTTATTGTTTTTCCTTTGTTTTCTGGTTTGCTGTGCTTTCCGATACTCTGTAGAGAGGTCGGGGTTCCTCCTGTGGATCAGGAGAAGGGAGATCTGATCTCCGGTTGCAAGTAGCTGGGAGCTACTTGTGGGTTCCCTCCGGTTTGGAGGAAGGGAGACTTGTCTCCGGTTCTGGGCTTGTGGATTCAAGTCCAGGGGTCCCTCCGGTTGGAGGAAGAGAGGTCTTCGACCTCTGGTTTGCTGGTGACTGGAAGTCACCGGTTGGTTCCCTCCTGGTCTGGAGGAAGAGGGGAGGTTGTTCCCCTGGTCAAGCTGTGTGGCAGCACCTGTTGCAGACTGAGTCTGCGGTTTCTAGCGTGAGCTAGTGGAAGCCACACTTGGGTTGAGTGTGGGGTGGATGTAGGTCTGCTGGACCGAACCACCTAAAAAATCTACTGTGCAGTGGTTTGTTTTGTGCGTTAGCTCCTTGCCTCCTACCTCCCATTCACAGGTCATGCATGCTGGTTAGCTGTGTTATCTTGGATTATTTATATTGTTCCTATCAGCCGTTACCTTGAGCATTGCACTTTGCTAGGTGTGTTTGGGTTGCACTGTTCTGTCTGCATTTCTAGTTTGATCAGGTGGCTGCATTGTTGCAGTCCAACTGGTTGATCAATTGGTTGATTGTTATCTTATCTCAGAAAGCTCATTATCCATATTCCGCATATCCGAGCTTTAGAGTTTTTAATTTAGGCCATAATTTTTAGAGGGATACATTCACCCCCCTCTGTATCCGGGCCTTGCACCCTAACAGTTGGTATCAGAGCGGGTATCTGCTTCAAGGTCCAGCGACCTGCAGATCGATCTTGCAATCTTAGGTGCTTATTTGTTTTTAGTGCATCAATATTCTTGTTGCGTTAATCTGTGTGTTCTCATGGCCCATCCACCAATCTTCAGTGGTACGCATTTTGATGCATGGTTCGCTAGTTTGAAGAATTGTGTTAAATCTGTGAATCCAGACCTCTGGAAAGTAATTTCACATGGTCCTCATGAACTACCAAGGAAAAAGTCCAAATGGACTGACAGTCACAAATCCATGCACGAAGAAAATCAGATAGCAATAAATCTAATGAAGGCAGCTACTGATAGAGCTTTTCATTCATGTTTCTTTGACTGCAGTTCTGCTAAAGATATTTTGGATACACTGAAGCGAACTCAGGAGATAAATGTGGACAGCTGCATGATGGCCAACAGAAGAAATCAAAGTGCCAGCGATCAAGGCAGCAATCAAACTGAAGGAGATGATGATGATGAGGTAAATCTCTTCGAGAATTTCTCTCTAGAAGATTGGGGGAATGCATATGCTGAATTATTTGAATCTCATGAACTGTTAAGAAAATAGTATAAAAAATTGAAGAAGGGTACTGGTTTAGATAGTTCAAGCTCTCCTTGTAGAAATTGTGTTGAATTGAAAAATATTCATGATGCATGTATGTCTGATTTTCAAATAGTGAAGAAACAAGTTTCGTTATTGAAAATTGAAAATCAAGATCATATAAATGTCATATCTGAACTAAAAGAAAAATTCAACTCAGATAACGATAATCAGACTTTTGGTAACTATCATGACCAGTATGAAAAACTGCTGAAAAACTTTGAAAGTATAAACGCAGATTTAAACAAGCTGAGATCTGAAAATGACTCCCTGAGAACATCTGCTAATAAAAATGATAACAAGTTTGAGAAACTTGAGCAGGAGAAAAACTTGCTTGCTGAAAAACTTGAAGCCATCAAATCTGTGAATGTGGAATTACAGAAAAACATTGAAGAGAAGGAAAAAGATTTGAAGGATTTCAAGGTTGGAAGAAAACTTGAAATTAGCTCAGAAGATCAGACCTTGATAAATGAGTTAATTCAGAATGACAAGCTTAAGGAAGAAAATGAAAAATTAAAAATGCTGAATTCCACTATGTCTGAAAGACTTCTTACTTTGGAAAGAGGGAAAACTATTTGCAACGAAGATTCTAATAAACTGAGCAATCTGGAACAGGAAATTGAAAAATACAAAACTGCTAACAATGTGTTAACTGAATGTGTGAATTGCAGTGAACAAGAGATTGCCAGTTATGAGCTACATATTTCCTCTTTGGAAGATGAAATTCAGGATTTGAAAGTTTCTTTGTCTAAATTTGTTGATGGGCAGAAAAACCTAGACCAGCTACTAGGTATAAAAATCAACTCTAGGAAGGAAGGGCTGGGCTACAATAAGATAAACAAGAAGGAACTTCAGAACAAAGTTATGACATCTTTTGTAAGTAGTTCAGATGTAGCCACCACCTCCAAAGACAAACAGCCCATTGCTCAGAAAATATTGGGAGCAAAGGATAACTTTAAAAAGGAAGGACTGGGTTACAGTCCAGTCATGAGGAAGGTTGATGGAGGCAAACTGAAAACTGTTTTCATAAAATCCTCTGAACAGGAAAAGCCTTCTACTTCATCTCCAATTCAGTACAAGGCTAAGAAATCAGGAAAACAGGATAAAAATCAGAAAAGGACTGTAAATCAGGAAACAAATGAAAAGGCTTCATCAGTGCATGCTGATCACAGTTCTCACACACACTTTCATGCATCTAAAAAGAAGATCATCTGTCATTACTGTCATAAAGTTGGACATCTGATGCATGAGTGTAAGTTGATGGAGAAGGATGATAAGAATGCTAGGAGATCCCATGTTAAAAATCCTTCACCTCAGAAAAGGAGTGTCACATGCTCTAATTGTGGAAAGTTAGGACACTCTATTACTCATTGCTGGTTTGCTAGTGGTAAGAAAACCTCTTATTCATATCATGCTAAATTCCCTACAAACCAACATGTTTTTAATAAAAACAAATCTGTGTCAATGAACCAGTATATCATCTGTTTTAACTGCAACAAAATTGGTCAGAAGGCCTCTGAATGCTGGTCAGGCTCTTTTAAAAGAAATTCTATTTCATGCTTTGAATGTGGAAAGCATGGCCACAGAGCCATTAATTGTTGGTATGCTCAGGATAGACAATTCAATTCTAAAACTGTTAAATTCCCTACAAATGGAAATGTTTTTGGAAGAAATATTTTTAGAGGCAAGCACAATGAGTGCTTCAATTGTGGGAAGTATGGCCACACAGTCAAAGACTGTTGGCATGTTCAAGGGAAAAATTTCATTTCTGGAAATTTTAAATTCCCTTCAAGTACTAATGCTCTCAGAAAGAACAAAGTTGTTTTCAAAAAGAAAAACTTTGAATGTGTTGTTTATGGAAAACAGTTTGGTCATGCGAATAACAGAAATTTCCATGCTTATGCACATAGAATTCATGCTAATAAGAATGTGCATAAATCAGATCTGAAAACTACTCCTGGAAATGTGCTGAGAAAACCTGCTAGAAATAATAATGTCATGTCAGGACCCAAGACTTCTTGGGTACCTATTTGTGCAAAATAAACTTTGTTTTGCAGGTGTGCCTTGGGACTGGAATAAAAGGGGTAATGATCCAAGGCACTCAAGAATGAAAACCCGACTCTCACACTGTTCAGGTAATCTCTCTGCATGTCCCATTTTGAAACTTATTGCATATCTGGTTTGATGTATTCTTGCATATCCTGCTCTTACTTTCATCTAGTGCATGCATGCTAAATCTGTTCTTGCATATTCATTCATCATCTGCCAGTTGCATTATTTTCTGATCATGCACCTGCTGAGTGTTCTGTGCAAATTTGAGTTTAAAGGGGTTGTCTGTACCTGATGCATACATAGGCTCATTGCAATTGTTTGATAACTGTTGAAATGCATAAACTCTGAAAACAAATTGCATTCTGAACAATCTGAACTGCTTATGTATGTGGCTTGAAATTTGTGTGTTGCAATAGCTCACTGAACATTCTGAATTGCATATATGACTGCATGTTGAATTATCATGCATGACCTCAATGGTATATAAATGGTAAGGTACCAAAAGGCAGGGAAGTCTGTCTGGAGGTTCTTACTATGTGTGAGGTGGTCTTTTAGACCAAGTGCTCCGCCTAGTACCATGGGTCACTTTGCTGGTTAGGACAGTCTGAATATGCATGAATCAAAATCATATGTTCAGTTTTCAGTGCAAACACTGCATGCTTTCAGGGGGAGTTAATTGCATGTCCATGCATAGCATTCAGTGTTGAGTCGTAGCATGCATATAGTTAATTGCATTGCATTTTACCGCATTGAAAATACCAAAAAGGGTAATTGAATGCATAGTGTCAGGAGGAGTCAATACATTGCATGAAGGTAGTCATGTGCATACATTTATGTCAGAGTTCATTGCATGTTAACTTCGATCTCCCTGGAACTTGCCTGACCTCCTGATATCTTGCCTTGTGTGCATATTCCTTTCATTGATTCTATTTGACCAAACCGTGATCATTATTTGAAAAACACTGAGCTTCAAAATCTCTCCTATCAATTGGTAACAATTGGTATCATTTGATATCAGAATTATTTCAGTCCTTCATGAAGATTTCAATGGGCTATCTCGATCATAAATCTGAAAAATCTTGAACTAGAAATCTTCTATTATACGCTTTTATGAATGTCTGAAATAACTCATGTGGTTTAAGCTTAATGTATTCATGGAGTTTAACTTCAAAATCTCTTAACATATCTGAATCATGTTTAATAAATCTTAACCAACTGTTTCATGCTATGTCTTGTAAAAACTTCTGAAATTTGCACTTTTGAATACATAACTTTATTTGGTTAAGTACATGAGATCAATATTGTTTTGAAGCAAATGAATGTTTCTGAATTGTCTAAAGGGTAAAGTAATTGTCAGAGCAATGACCTTGGTCACTGAGAAACACATGTCCAAAGGATTGTGTCATGAGGTGCCTTAGTTAACTCTGTAAGAATTCATTGAAAATCAGGCAGAGCAATGGCATGCACACTGAGAAATACAATTCACTCATTAAAAATTGAGTTGTAGTGTGTCATGATGTGTAAATGCTAACTCTGTTCACATAAGGCATGACAGTTAGTCACACTAAGGGCTTAGGGATATTGGCCTCTGATCAAGGTATATCCTCTAGTTACAAGGTCTGTACTGAACTAGAGTGCACGTAAAATTTGTAGCAAGGAAAATTGTTGAATAAATTGAAATATCTGAATATTGATGCCAAAATCAAATTGCTACAACCCTAGACAAAATCATATGACTTCATAAATGCTTGATTTCAATGCAGATGCATGTAATTGTGAAAGAAGTCAATAATTTTGATTGTGTAAGAGAAAGGGAGATTTATCAAGATAATTATGAGGGCTTAGTTCATTTTTATTAAACCATGGTTTTGGATATCAATACAGAATTTTATTGATAAACTCTGCATACATCATGTTTAAACCATGTTGTTCAATAAATGTCATTCATAAGCCCTTATGATAGAAGACTTTGAAAACTTATGCTTTAGATTTATGAGATTGATATCTCTTTGAAAATCTGGCTGAATTTCTTATGTTTGGAGCATCCTTGAAAAATCTGTTCACTGAATTTCTTCTGCTCATGTCCTTGGCTCAATGACCTGAACTTCTCCTTGTTTGTCCCTGTGGTCTCCTTCTCATTTATCTCATAAGAGTCCACTTATTGAGGGGGAGCTTCCATGTCATGCATCACTTGCATATCAATTGGCATCTCTTCAGGGGGAGCATTCCTTGTCATGCTGAATCATGTTCTTGCAAGGGGGAGAATTTGACTGAACTTTTATACATGATTTAATTTCTCAAATTATTTTCTTTTTGATGAAGTCAAAGGGGGAGAATAATTTGAGTCTTCAGAATGCCTCACATCATCAGAATGACTCAATGTATTGAAAGTGTTGCCATCATCAAAAAGGGGGAGATTGGTGTGCCCCTGTGGTTTTGATGATGGTTTTGATGATTGGTTGTTGATGTGAGTTAATCAAATGTTCAGTCATCTTGCTGCTCAGTTTAGATTAACATATTTGATGTTCAGTCATGCTACATGTTAAACCGATGCATAAAGCATTCATTGCTGTGGTTTTGTTGATTGATTTGGTTTTGATGATTGGTGTTTGATGTTAATCATTGTGAGTCATTTTGTTGTGTAAGTCATTGCATTTGAAGTTCAGACTGTTTATCTCCTGCATAAAGCTTTCACATGCATTACTTGTTCAAGTGTAAACTCTGTCAGCTTTGTCTGGACATACACATCGACTGTTCATGCGAAGTCTAGACATTCTGATCAAGTTTGTACATTGGTCTTAGCATATGCATTCATAAAGTATATACACTCTTCGGTTGACTTCAACTGAAGTCTGTACATCGGCATGCATTACATCAAGTGTGTACATTGCATAGCATGTTACGTCTAAGTCTATACATCACTGTAGCATGCATTTCATGAAGCCTATACATTCTCAGTGTTTGCACGCGTTCAGCCTAAAGTCTGTACAGCCCACACTCATAGCTAAGTCTATACATTGGCTTGAAGCATCTCTTGATGTATGTACATTCTTCAATGAACCTTGAAGTCAATACACTGATTCACTGTTCATCGTCTTTGGGCATCAAAGTCTGTACATCGCCCTCAATCTTCAAGTCTATACTCTGGCTTATCCTTCAAGTTTGTACAGCCGTTAGCATTGGACTTCATGTCTAGACATTGCACTGTAGCATCCATCGTCTTCGTGTTGTTTTAGTGTCTATGTCTTCGTGTTGTGTTTACGTCTTCGTGTTGATCTGACTTCGTGTCGTTTTCTCTCTTGTGTCTCGTTTCCCAGTGAACCCCGTGTCGTTTCACTTCGTGCTGTTTTTCTCTTTAACTTCGTGTCACTTACTGTTGTTCCTCGTGTCGTTTCTTTCTGGTCCCACTGCTTCATCACGTGTCGTGATAGCCGTGGCATCTTCTGTCTTCGTGTTCTTTTCACTTCGTGCAGTCTTCTCCTAGTGTTGTCCTAACTTCGAGTCGTTTCTTTGTATTCTGTCTTCGTGTTGGTTCTTCGCTTTAGACTTCGTGTCTTTCTCGCTTTGACCACACTCCGTGTTGTTCCATGTCTTCGTGTCATTTTTTGTTCCACTGCGTGCAGAACATTGCAGCACCTCGTGTTGCTTTCTGTGCTACCTCGTGTCGTTTCTGTGTGAACCTTGTGTCACTTCTCTCTGTCCTCCAGTTGCATCTCGTGTCATCTCTTATATCTGCTTGTTTCACTACGTGTCGTTCTTGTTTCACTACGTGTCGTTCTTGTTTCACTTCGTGTCGTTCTTGTTTCACTTCGTGTCGTTTCCGTATTATGTCTTCGTGTTGTTCTTCCTAGACCTCGTGTCTTTCGTATGTTGAAACCACACTTCGTGTTGGTTTCTGTTTTGTCTTCGTATGTATCTCGTGTCGTTCTTCTTTTTACCTCGTGTTGCTTTCATCTTCTTCGTGTCGTTCTCTTTGTTGTGTTATCTCTGTTGCAGTGTGTATCTCGTGTCATTCTCAGTGCATCTAGAATTTCTACTACATACTTCATGCAGTTTTAGTTATTGTGGCCCTCAGTTTTAATGGTTTTTCATCTCCTTGCAGGTCCGAGGAAGAACATTTCCCAGTGCCTGGGCAGCACGTGATCCGAGGCTGGAATGAAGCCTGCTGAGAGACTGCCACGTGGTCCTAATATTTAGGGCTGAAAGTGTGGAGGTCACACGTCGGGGCTGATGCTGATGCTGCTGCTGCTGCTATATATATGAGCCTTCTTCCACAGAAGAAGGTCGATCGAGTTGGCGAGAAGAAGAGTCCATACAGAGAGCCACGATCCTGATAGAAAAAGAAAAGAGAAAGAAGAGAAGAGCAGAGAGTGAGAGATTAGGAGAGCATAAGAAAGAGAAAGAGAGAGATAGAAGTGTGAGCCGAAGAGTATAGAGGAGCAGAGATCGAGAGAGTGAAAGAGAAGAAGAAGAAGAGAAGAGAAGAGGAAGAAAAGCTTACCTGAAGATCTGTCTACTGGACCGTGGATCAAATCCAGGCCAGTCAGCTCCGTTGAGAGCCACATTGTGCATTTCGTGTTTCAGCTTTCTGTTTGCTGAAGTTATTTTCATTTATTGTTTTTCCTTTGTTTTTTGGTTTGATGTGCTTTCCGATACTCTGTAGAGAGGTCGGGGTTCCTCCTGTGGATCAGGAGAAGGGAGATCTGATCTCCGGTTGCAAGTAGCTGGGAGCTACTTGTGGGTTCCCTCCGGTTTGGAGGAAGGGAGACTTGTCTCCGGTTCTGGGCTTGTGGATTCAAGTCCAGGGGTCCCTCCGGTTGGAGGAAGAGAGGTCTTCGACCTCTGGTTTGCTGGTGACTGGAAGTCACCGGTTGGTTCCCTCCTGGTCTGGAGGAAGAGGGGAGGTTGTTCCCCTGGTCAAGCTGTGTGGCAGCACCTGTTGCAGACTGAGTCTGCGGTTTCTAGCGTGAGCTAGTGGAAGCCACACTTGGGTTGAGTGTGGGGTGGATGTAGGTCTGCTGGACCGAACCACCTAAAAAATCTACTGTGCAGTGGTTTGTTTTGTGCGTTAGCTCCTTGCCTCCTACCTCCCATTCACAGGTCATGCATGCTGGTTAGCTGTGTTATCTTGGATTATTTATATTGTTCCTATCAGCCGTTACCTTGAGCATTGCACTTTGCTAGGTGTGTTTGGGTTGCACTGTTCTGTCTGCATTTCTAGTTTGATCAGGTGGCTGCATTGTTGCAGTCCAACTGGTTGATCAATTGGTTGATTGTTATCTTATCTCAGAAAGCTCATTATCCATATTCCGCATATCCGAGCTTTAGAGTTTTTAATTTAGGCCATAATTTTTAGAGGGATACATTCACCCCCCTCTGTATCCGGGCCTTGCACCCTAACAGTTTGTTTGCAGGATCAAGCCCCTACCGTTGCTCTAAAAGCTCGAGCTGGTAGCGAAGGTTAGACCGTATTTCCTTATGGCAGCGCAGAATCCCACGTCTATGACGTGCTGTGGGCGGGCATGAGGGGCTTCGCACATGGACCCCATAATCCATGCGGCGGGTTGGGCTGCCAAGCACCGATGGTCCCACGTGGGTCCCATACCCCACATGGTACACACCAAATACAAGGAGACACTGGAAATAAACGTTGGAATAAACCAACAATCTCGCCCCCAGCGGCACCTGGGATTTGAACCCGCGACCTCACTCTGATACCAGTTTGCAGGATCAAGCCCCTACCGTTGCGCTAAAAGCTCGAGCTGGTAGCGAAGGTTAGACCGTATTTCCTTATGGCAGCGCAGAACCCCACGTCTATGACGTGCTGTGGGCGGGCATGAGGGGCTTCGCACATGGACCCCATAATCCATGCGGCGGGTTGGGCTGCCAAGCACCGATGGTCCCACGTGGGTCCCATACCCCACATGGTACACACCAAATACAAGGAGACGCTGGAAATAAACGTTGGAATAAACCAACACGTTCTAGATCCAGAGTCGGATTGGGCTCATCGCTAATGGGTCGGTCATGGTCTGAGCCAGATTTACCCTCCTCACTAGCCCCCCTACTCTCAGTTGCCGAGCACTTTGTAGGGAGATGAGAGTCGAACATGAGACGATCGGTTAGAGTGAGGCATTCGAGAGTGATCTCCTCGTATCGTGGGGACCGGTGGTCCCAGTCGCATGCTTGGCCCGCAGGGGCGGTGGCATGTGCCACTCTTGTAATCATGACGTAGGCCCTATTTTCCTGGGAGTGCGGGCTTCGAACAGGCGCCTGGGCTCGGTGATCGTACCATGATAGCGATGGGCGCCTTTTCACTTGCCCTTGGGCATCGCAGCATCGGTCTGTCGTAGACGGTTATAAGGGTCGCCACAGGGTTTTCCTTAGACCCCCATTCGCCTTTCATTGGTCATCGTGCTTGTTGTAGGCTCCTTCCCTCTTCGCCTGGTGAGGGTCTTCTCCTTTCTTCTGTGTTTCCCACCTTCAGGAGTCATGCCACCCGGTAGGAGAGCCCTTCGAGTTAGCCCCACCTCTTCTGTTGAAGAAGTGGATTCTGGTCGTGGCGGCGGTCCGAGCACTTCAGGCACAGGCCCTAGTCGCCCCCGTTCTCCGTCGTTAGTGGCGTATAGGGTGGTTCATGGGCTGTGAGAAGCCTTCCAGATTCCTCCTAAGTTTGACATTATCTTTCCGGCCGTCAATGACGATCAACTGAGTCTGCCTCTGGGTGGCATCATGGCTGCCGTGGCATCCTTTCAGGCGGGCTTTCGCCTTCCTGTCCATCCTTTTATCGAGTTCATCCTCTATTATTATGGTTGACATCCAGGGGAGATATCACCCAATTCCTACCACAACCTTTGTGGCTTCATCTTGGTGTGCCAGAAGGCGCTGGTGGAGCCGAACGTCCATCTCTTTCGACAATTCTACAGCCTCCAGTGATGTCCTGCTGATACAACTTATGCGTATTTTAAGGCTCGCCCTAGTCGTAACATCATCCGAGTCTCTGAAGCTACGTCTAACCTCAAGGGTTGGGCGCAGCGTTACGTGTATATCACCCAATCGAGTGCTCGCGACCACTCCGACAGCTGGAGGTTCGTGGGCACGCGACCCATTTGGGCGGATAGGTGGCCTTCGGGTACGGTGGAGGAGACCAAGAAGATAAAGGCTCTCCTCAATTTCCACCTTTTTGATGCTGACTTTGTGCTTACTCTGGCGGTACTACAGGAGCTGGGATTGAGCCCCCCATTGCCTCAGGGTACCCACCTTGATCTTCATCAGGTTCGTCGATGGCTGGCCAGACTAATCTTTCTCTGGGCTCTCTTGTAGGGGCGTCAAAGGTACCACGGTGGTGTTATGAGGTAGTGTGGTTTCCGCAGCGTGCTCCTTACCCCGTGGACAATGTCAAGCCAAGGCCGGCCAGGTGACGGTCGCCGCCCCTCAGGCCGCAATTGCCTTTGCTCCAGGGTGACTTCAGTATCTTGTCCCCGCAGTTGTTCCCCTAGTGAGTTCGCCGGTGGCTCCTGTAATCAGTGGCGGGTCGAGTGCCCAAAGGGATGTTTTCGAGGAGGTCGCCAGTGTTACTGAAGTGGAGTCCGCCATGCCTGGTGGCGGACGCGTCCCTTTAAGTGTGGACGAGATGGCAGCGCTGGACAAATAGCGTCGCCCGAAGAAGGGGAGCATGGCTTCTACCCCGGCCCAAAGTCGGGTTATGCCGCTGCCATCATCGGGGGCTCCTTCTCCACCTGAGGGTCCTCTGCCGCCATCAATTGGGGAGCTTGAGATCGCCCCTCCTGCGCCTACCCCCGTGGGAGAGGTGCGAGCCAAGGGTAAGGCCCCCATGGCCAATGAAGCGACTCCCTTTTTGACGCCTGAGGCTCCCTCGAACGCTCACCATCTGCCGTTTGAGAAGACCACGGTCGGGTACGTGGGTGTCGTGAAGGCTGCTGCCTCATCACCAAGACCGTCGGGTGGCTCGATCGCATCGGAGCGTTCGGCCCTGGGGCCGAGGAGGAGCTATCAGGTCTGGCTGCGAAGAGTGTGTGCATGGTTTCCAGGGCCCTGGGCTTATGGAGGTACCACTTTAGTGGCCTTGCGAGGGAATTGGAGGATTACCGGGCAGTGCATACGGCGATGACGGACAAGTGTGAGAAGCTCGAGGGGCATCAGGAGATGTCCGAGACGGAAGTTGCTGGGCTCCAGGAACATTTGAAGCAGATGGGGTGATCTCTCGCCTGGATGGAGCAAGATCGTGACCCTTTTCATGCTCGGGCTGAAATGGCTGAAGCCCATGCATCTAACCTAGGGGCACTGATCAAAGTCGTTGAGGCCCGGGCCTAGGAGGTGGAGGTGCAGCTTGCTGAATTGCGCTCGTCAATGGCTACCGCCGACGAGGAGATGGTAGAGAAGTTCCACTCCTCTTCGGCCTACCGGGCCAAGCTGACCTTGGTGGCCTTGGAGGTTTTCGGGCCCGCCTGCTATCGTAGCTTCCAGGAAGGTTGGAAGGCCACCTTTCAGGCTGCGGCTAAGAGCTCGGTCGTCTCGGTGCCTTCGATCCTTCCTCCCTCAATGCCCTATGGCCCCGAGGCCTGTGGGGGTGAGGAGGAGCTTGGTGATGAGGAGGCGGGGACTGAAGAGTAGGGGCGTGGAGCCGAGCACTGGTGGGCGAGCAATCGGGGAAGGTTCGTTGGCTGAGAAGTGCCTGGTCGACTTGACCGATGACCCGCCACCCATAGAAGCCGCCGTTGCCCGTGAGCCCGAGGGCGATGGGTCACGTGACAATACTGTTGGGGCGCATGCTTGATGATCTCCCCGCTGTCCTTCTTTTCCTTTTTTTTGTAGCTTCTGGGCTTGCCCTGCTGAGGCGGTTGCCTCTTTTCCAAGCTTTTTTTTTTTGAATGGAAGATTTTCCTTTTTCTCGCTAATTCTGTAATCTCTTGCTCCTGCTGCGGATCTTGCTTTCTCCATTTGTCTTGATATCCCTTAGGGATACGGAGTGGCATCCTGGGAGTTACCTTGAGAGGGCGTGACCTTCAGGATCCGCCGCTTCAGTTTCCATAACTTTGAAAAGGATGTAGGAGTCCTCTTTCTTCCTGGGAGCTTTGTTCCCTTCTATAAATAGTGGCCCTCGTTCTAGCCTTACGGCCATCTTTGGTTGGCTGGGCTTCGAGGGGAGAGTTCTTGCAAGATGTCGTCGGGAGAGTATGGTACTTCGTTGGATGATGAATCTTTGCAAGCTCATCGTCAGCCCCTGCTCCTCCGGAGGGAAGCTCTACCGGTACCGTGGCAGTCGTGGCCGGCATCGGGGGAGAATGGTGGTGGCGTCTCTGAGCAATACAGGGTTGGATACCTGGATGTCTGGCGGGAGGCCTTGGAGAAGGTCAACCGCCTGTACGCTGGCAGGGGGGTTCTGTCCCTCGAACCAGACAGGTTCTGTCTCTAAGGGGACGGGACGTTTCCTAGTAATTTTTCCCTCTGCTTATGAATGAAACCTCTTTTCTTCCATCTTCTCCCTGCTCTTGTGGCGTGTGACTGTTCCCCCCCCCCCATATTCCTTGGTTTGCAAGCGTGTGACGAGGCACCTTCCCTAACTGGGGGAAGCATCTCTTTATCCATAGATGTCAGCGTGTGGGACAGTCGGCCTCGCGTGCCAGTTTGCAAGCATGGCCGCTGCAATGTGTTGGCCTCCGTAATGTGTCGGCCTCGTTGTTCCCTTGCACCCCGTCGCTAGGTCTCCTTAGGGTCGTGGCTTCAGGCGGGGAGGATCCAGCCCCCTTTCCTAGTGCAAGTCTCCTTGCGAGCGACTTCTCCAGATGGCCCACTTCCGCAGAACAGACGGGCCGAGGGGTTGTCGCCTGCAGAAGTTGCTTCCATGGTCGCTGGAAGGTGACCTGACAGAGGCGATACCAGATGGACGAGGTGCTGGGGACTGGATCCATCATCATGCTATCATAGCCTCAACTTGTCTCATTATTGCATACACTTGTATGTTGTCTACCTTGGAACTTGGCAGTTTGTATTTTGACTAAAGTAATAAAAACTCTTTAGCATTGGGACTATCTTGGTGTGTACCTTTGCACGGTGTGTTGACGAGAACAAGCAGGTCTATCACCTTCTCACTCTCTATGCGTGTGCATATGCCTTTCTGAGTCCACAGGGTACAGGAGACTCGTAAGTCACCTTCATTTTTGAAGGGAGCGGTGCTCGCCTCTCGGGAACCCTTAGGCTACCATCTCGTTTCCAAGGGGAGCGGTGCTCGCCTTTATGGAGCTCGTAAGCTACCTCTTTGTTTTTAAGGGGAGCGATGCTCGCCTTTATGGAGCTCGTAAGCTACCTCCTCGTTTCCAAGGTACCTCTTGTGTAAGTTATCTTCTCGTTTTCAAGGGGAGTAGTGCTCTTCTCTAGGGAACCCGTGGGTTACCTCTTCGTTTTCAAGGGGAGCGGTGCTCGCCTCTAGGGAGCTCGTAGGCTACCTTCTCGTTTTCAAGGGGAGCAGTGCTCACATCTAGGGAGCTCGTAAGCTACCTCTTTGTTTTTAAGGGGAGCGGTGCTCGCCTCTAGGGAGCTCATAAGCTACCTTCTCGTTTTCAAGGGGAGTAGTGCTCATCTCTAGGGAGCTCGTAAGCTACCTCTTCATTTTAAAGGGGAGCAGTGCTTGCCTCTAGGGAGCTCGTAAGCTACCTCTTCATCTTCAAGGTGAGCAGTGCTCGCCTCTAGGGAACCCGTGAGTTACATCTTCGAATATGGCTGGTGAAGTTTCATTGGGCTTGTTCCAGAAGAGCTTCATTGATAAAATATTCTGAGATTTATAGAATTCCATGTCCTGGGTACCTCATGCCCCCCCAGCATCGTCAACCTATATGCCCCTTTGCCAAGTGCTTCAGCTACCTAGTATGTGCCTTCCCAATTGGGTGCAAGTTTTCCTATGGTGGCCTTTGGGTCCACCACGCTTGCTCGCCGTAGTACCAGATCTCCGGAGAGGAAGTGCCATTCTTTTACGCGAGCAATGTAGTACTCGGCCAACTTCTGCTGATAAGCTACGAGTCTTACTTGAGCATGCGCTCTATCTTCGTCGAGCGAGTCCATGTTCTCTCGCATCGCTTGGTTGTTTCTGACCACATCAAAATGCCCTACCCGCAGTGACGGGTTAGAGATTTCCACTAGAACCACTACCTCGGCTCCTTACGCGAGATGGAAGGGTGTTTCGCCTGTGACAGCCCTGGCGATAGTCCGGTGTGCCCATAGGATGCTCAGGATGGAATCAACCCATGAGTCTCCTGCTTGTTCCAGTCGAGTCTTGATGCTGTGGAGGAGCGTCATGTTTGCATTTTCCACCAATCTGTTGGCTTGGGGATGCCCCACCGAAGTATAGTGGTTCTAGATCTCCAGTTTTGAGCACTTTTCCTGGAAGACAGCGCTTGCGAATTGTCTACCATTGTCGGTTGTGAGAACTCGTGGGATCCCAAATCGATAGATGATACTTCGCAGGATGAATTTTCCGGTTGCTTCACTTGTGATTTTTCCCAGTGGTTCTGTCTCGACCCATTTGGTGAAGTAGTCGATAGCGATCATGAGGAACTTCTTCCTCCCTTGAGATTCAGGTAAAGGACCTAGTATGTCTATCCCCCACTGAGCAAATGGGCGAGGCTCCATCAGAGCATGTAACTGCGTAGCTAGTTGGTGGTGCAGGTTGGAGAACTTCTGGCATTGGGGACACCTTCAAGCATACTTGCTGTAGGGTAGGCCACCAATATCCTTGTTGGATTAATGTCCGCGCGAGTGCCCGCCCACCTACATGACTTCCACAGAGTCCTTCGTGGACTTCCTGGATAGCCTGCTTGGCCTCCGTGGGGAACAAGCACTTCAGTAGTGAAGTTGAGAGGGATCGACGATACAGGCGACCATCGACCACCATGAAGTGTGCCGCTCATGCTCGCGTGCGGCGGGCATCAGCGTGGTCACTCAGGAGTTGTTGTCGCAGTAGATAATCCTGTAGGGGGTACATCCAGGACGGTTCATAGTCGATGGCGTTTACCTGGGGTGTTGGTTCTTCTATGCTCGGTGCTGATAATTCTTCGATCAAGATCGATCTCGAGTTGAAAACCATGGTTGCAGATGCCAGACGAGAGAGGGCGTCCGCTCGGACGTTCTCCTCTCTAGGAATGTGGACCATCTCGAAGTGAGAGAATTCCTCTGCTGCGGCCTTGGCCTTTTCCAGATACTTGATCATGGATGCTTCGCGTAGCTCGAATTCTCCCTTAACTTGGCTGGCGACGAGCATGGAGTCATTGTATACTCATACACTGGTTGCCCCAGGTGTTTTGCCATTTGTAGCCCTGAGAGGAGCGCTTCATACTTGGCCATGTTGTTCGTGGTTGGGAAGTTGAAGCGGAGGGCGTATTGAAGTTCTACCCCCTATGGTGATAGTAGGACTAGTCCTGCTCCGCTACCGGCTGCGCAGGACGATCCATCGACGTACAGGTCCCATGTTGGTCCCGAGGACTGCTCGGGCAAGTCCTCCGCGGGTATCGTGCATTCAGCCACGATGTCGGCAAGGACATGAGCCTTGATCGCAGTCCTCTGGCGGAACTTGATATCAAACTCACCCAGATCGATTGCCCACTTGACCAATCTCCCTGATGCGTCTGGATTCTGGAGAATCTGACGTAGAGGTTGATCAGTGGGGACGGCAATCGGGTGGTCCAGGAAGTATGGTTGCAGCTTGTGAGCGGCCGTGATTAAGGCTAAGGCAAACTTCTCAGCCTGTGAGTGCCAGAATTTCGGCCCCTATAGTGCCCAGCTTACATAGTAGACGGGATTCATAATGCTAGTGTCCTCCAAGGTGAGCACGGTGCTCATCATGCTCGGTGTTACCGACAGGTAGAGAAGCAGTTGCTCTCCCCGCTGCGGCTTGGAATGTACAGGAGGTGTCACCAGGTAGCACTTTAATTCCTCGAACGCTTGCTCGCATTCCCGGTCCCATTTGATCTTCCCTCTCTTCTCCGGCGCTTTGTTGGCTTGCTTGATGAGCCGGAAGAAGGGAAGACATCTCTTGGCTGCTCGGGGCAAGAACCGGGTCAAGGTAGCGACGCAGTCTGTAACGACCCAAGATCCGAACACCGGAAAGACCCGATAACCTGAATTTTGAACCACCACCCACGAGCCCGAAGACTCGGAAGGGTTAAAGGGAGGGTGTGGAAATACACAAGAATTTAAAATAATTGCAGAACTACACAATTATAATGAATAAGCAGAAATAAAAAATAACATTACGCAAATTACATGGTCCACGATATAACAACAGGCTAAAATATAATAGTAGTCCACAACTAGTACAATGCATAAAAAGAAGATACAACTATGCAGGGCATACCCCGACCAGGCAACTAACCCTAGACACCTGAACCACGTGGAGCCTCGGAAGCGCTCCCCTGAAGCCTCATCTCACCTGAAACGTGGAGAAACACGCAGGGAATGAGCCTCATAACAAAAGGCTCAGTAGGGATCATCTGGTCCCCACCTCGCAAACTGAGAATGATGTGACACAACCTCGGACTTAGTCAAACAAGCACATCTAAGCATCCAAATGGGCCTTAATGGGCCACCGCTCTCTTCGTTGCACTCTATTCCCGGGGTGACTATGTGATACCAAGGGTGACTTATGGGAATGGACCCTTGCTGGTAGAGGGCCAGCAAGGCCAAGAATTGATTCCCCAAGGTTGGTTGCCCAATTCGATTGGGGCCGACAAAGTGCACTCGGGCACCGGGTCACACTAACCCACGGCGATCACTCTAAGTCATGGACTTGAGGATCGGGCGCTCCTCACGAATTCAGCAGTGCATGAATCAAATATTGAGAGAGCTACACTAGGTGAGCAAGGAAGAGACACTTACTCGACCGGTTTGAAGAAACCGGTCCCGGTCGGAGACGAGGGCGAGCGGGGAGGCGGTGGTTCCCCACACGCCGCGGCGGTGTCGCTTGACCTGCCAAACCACTTACAAAACTACTCCTCTCGCAGGAGGGGGGATCTTGGGGTAGGGGTTAATATGATACATTCAAACACTACCACCACGCAGGGTGGGGCCTTCAGCCGGCCAAGCGGGGAGGGGTTGGTGGACCGAAACGAAGAGAAATGAGAACTAGGGAAGTTGCAGCTTCAATCTGGAATTCTGGACAGGGGGTCACTGTGATGGCTATGCCGGGCTTGTCCGGACTCCAAATTGATCGAAACCAGCTCCTGAAGCTTCCTGACTGGAAGAGGTGGACTCCAGAATTTTTGGGGAAGCTCAGACGGTCGGAGGTGGCTGCACCAGCAACAGGAAGTAGCCTCCTCTGTCTGGCCGCAGGTACTGTCTGGACTGTAACAGCAAGTTGCAGAAGTGACTGAGCGCCCTCCCGAGCTCCGATCAGCACAAAACCAGTGGTATCATCTTCGTGGTCGAGGTAGCTTTCAGCAGGAGGTGACGGAGATGCATTCAGAGGTCTAGGATGGCCGGGGCACCCAGAAGAGTGGGTACTGGTCGGAGTAGACAGCAGAAAACAGAACTAGGTAGATCGGGGGAGAAAATTCGTAACTTCCTCCTCCGGTGGCCGAACGGGGTTCTGTTTCTTGATCTTGAAAGATGACCGGTAGAGGAAGAACTTTGATGAAGGGGCTTCAGCCTGAATCCGCTAGGGTTTGTCGTGGCAGAAGGATCTTCCACGCTCTGGTCCAGGATGAAGACCTCTCTGCGCACTGTTGGGAGAATGGCTCTATCTGGCAGCTCCGAGCTCCGATCGTGTTGATTCCACCTCGCCTGCGAAGTAGACTGGAACGCCTTTCCAGAAAGGTAGGCCACACCTTCTGAACAACTAGGATGAATCCATGGTTGACGCTGCAACAAGGGCTGTTCTGCAGATCTGCACAGCTCCAACCTACTAGAAGAAATGAGAGGGAGATGTGGCTTCTTTGGTGGAGGGAAATGGTAGGAATGACCTAAGGGAGAGTGGGGGCTCTTGTGGGGTGGAGAAGGGAGCTAATGGTGATGGGGAATGAGGTGGAGAATGGCTGGAAGCAAGTGCTAGCAGGTGGAGGAGGAAGAGCTACGAATTTGGGGAAGGTGGGTGAGAGGAGAAGGTGAGGGGGGCACAAGTGAATGGAGGGAAGGGTGGATTTCAAATTCAAAAGGTCTTGGAAGGTGGGTGAATATGTTGGGAAGTGGAGTGCTTGCATTGGAATGGGGTAGATTTGGTTGGAAGGTGGAGGAAGGTGTTGGAATGGGGAGACTTCTACCTAGGAACTAGGGAATGGAGTAATGGAGGCCATGGGGAAGTGGAGGGCATTAAAGGAGGTGGTTGGAGGTTGGAAGTGGATGGGAGGAGGGAGGAGAGAGAAGGAAATTCGGATTTGGGGTTGGAGGAGAGAGAAAGAGGGGTGAAATAGAGAGATTAAGAGGGGAATGGGTGGGGAATCTCTCCCCTAGGGTCTCTCACCCAAAAACTAGAGGAATCACTCCAATTTGAACTCAAATGGCAAGTTTAACTCAAAAGGATGTAATCATTCATTAACTTCAAATGAGGGGAGTGGGGTCCTATATATAGGCAACCCACTCTTTACAATAAGTCCCTGACAAAATAAACAACTACAAATAACCAAGGGGGTTGGGAGTGCTAATGGGCCTAGTCCAACGAATGGGGCCCAATAGCTTACATTAGACATCATGATGATACCAAACATAGGAAAATAAGTGCTAGACTTAGGGAAATGACTCAAATAAAATGGAAATACATCAAAATGACTCAAAGGAAAACTACAAAATGGATAAGGGGCCTTAATAGAGTGAGGCCCAAACTCAACTAGCTCCCGAATGTGAAGAAGTGGACCCGAGCCAAAGGGAGTCGTGGGTGATGCCTCCATCAAATCCCCTGGGCCGCAAAGAGCTCGACTCCGTCGAGTAAGGGTCCATCCGGCTAAGGTACCGCTCGAGGAGATCTGGATCCAATCGCTGTAGGTCCTCCCGACTTACCCATGAGTCTTCCAACGGAGGCCGATCCTTCCACCTGACGAGATAGCGCTCATAGACCTTGCTCCGGGTGGTAGTGACCTGCTCATCCAATATTTGTTCAATGCGATCACGCTGAGCTCTTTTGGCTAGTGGACTCTCCTCTCGGGTGGGTGCTCTCTCAAAGGAGGGAGTGGGCTCGATCTCCTCACTAGGTCTCACCGTGGGGCCCTTGTAAGACACTAAGTCGGCGACATTGAATGTAGGACTTACCCCATAATCCTCGGGGAGATCTAATTCATAAGCATTCGCACCAATACGCCTCAAGACCTGGAAGGGCCCAGTCCCACGTGGTCTCAACTTGGAGTTGGCTCCTGGGGAGAGCCTCTCCGTCCTCACCATCACAAAGTCACCCACTTGGAACTCTAAGTGACGCTGGTGAGAGTCGGCCAACCTTTTATACGCCTCATTTTTCATGCCAATGTGCTTGCGGATTTCCTCATGCAACTCTCTAATATGTTGTGCAAAAGACTCGGCAGAAATGGACACTCTAGCATGCTGGGGAAGGGGAATGAGATCGGATGGCTTTCTTGGTTTGTACCCATGCACTGCTTCAAATGGACTCATCCCTATTGACTTATTGACGGAATTATTGTATGCAAACTCAGCCTGTGGTAAGATGAGATCCCAATTTCCAGGCCGATCCTCAACAAGACACCTAAGGAGGTTCCCTAGACTCCGGTTGACCACTTCAGTTTGGCCATCCGTTTGGGGGTGGTAGGCAGTGGAGAATTTGAGGAGGGTACCCATCATGTGCCAAAGAGTCTTCCAAAAATAGCTAGTGAATTTGACATCCCTATCGGAGACTATGGTCTTGGGTAGCCCATGGAGGCGGACTACCTCATCAAAGAATAACCGGGCTATATGGGAGGCATCGGAGGTTTTGTAGCATGGGATGAAGTGGGCCATTTTGGAAAATCTATCAACCACCACATAGATGGAGTCATGCTTCCTAGAGGTCTTGGGTAAACCTAGCACAAAGTCCATGCTCAAATCTTGCCATGGGCGGTCGGGAATGGGAAGTGGGGTGTATAGGCCGGTGTTTTGTTTTACTTGTTTGGCCGAAGCACATGTGCGACATTGACCCACTATTTTGCCTACATCCCTCTTGAGGCTTGGCCAATAAAATTGACCCTCAACTAAGGCAATGGTCTTGTGGACCCCAAAATGACCGGCTAACCCACCGGCATGTAATTCCCAAACCAAGAAGTCTCGAAGAGATGTCCGAGGAATGCAAAGCCTTGGTCCCTTGAAGAGGAACCCATCCTCTAAAATGAATCCTTCATGCTCCTTGCTAGAATGAGTGGTCAAGTTGGCATAGATTTGTCCAAAGTCGGGGCAACTAGGATAATCATCCTTGACCTTGTCAAAGCCAATCACTTCCACTTGGATAGTGGATAACAAGGACATCTTCCTACTAAGGGCATTCGCGGCCTTATTCTCACTCCCGGCCTTGTGTTTGATGACAAAGGTGTAGGATTGTATGAACTCAACCCATCGGGCATGTCGGGCATTCAACTTTTGTTGGGAATTGAGGTATTTGAGTGCCTCATGGTCGGAAAAGATGACAAACTCTTTGGGAAGCAAATAATGTCTCCAATGTCGGAGGGATTGGACCACGGCATAGAACTCCTTGTCATAGGTGGAGTATCTCACTAAAGTAGGCGACCGGGTGTCCCTCTTGACTAAGAATCCCTCCTATCCCAATCCCGGATGCATCACAAGTGACCTCAAAAACTTTAGAGAAATCGGGAAGACATAGGACCGGGGCTTGGGTCAACTTTTCCTTAAGCTCATGGAAGGCTTTAGAGGCGACTTTGGTCCAAACAAAGGTTCCCTTTTTGAGACAATCAGTTATTGGGCCGGTGATAGTGCTAAACCCCCGAATGAATCTCCTATAGAATGTGGCCAACCCATGGAAACTTCTAACCTCATGAAGGGTGTGGGGTTCAGGCCAATCAATGATAGCTTGGACCTTGTCGGGGTCCATGGAGACTCCTTTGGTTGACACCACATATCCTAGGAAGGTGATGGTAGTGGTCATGAAATGACACTTTCTTAGGTTGGCAAATAAGCTCTCTTGCCGGAGGACGGTGCAAACTTTCCTAAGGTGTTCGAGGTGGGCTTCATGGGTGTGGCTATAGATGAGAATATCATCAAAGTATACCACTAGAAAGTTCCCAATGAAAGGCCTAAGTGCTTCCGTCATAAGACGCATGAAAGTACTTGGGGCATTAGAAAGCCCAAATGGCATGACTAACCACTCAAAGAGACCATCCTTGGTCTTGAAGGCCGTTTTCCACTCATCCCCGGGCCTTATCCTAACTTGGTGGTAACCACTCTTGAGATCTATCTTAGAGAAGATGGTGGCTCCAGCTAGCATGTCCAACATGTCATCAAGCCTAGGGATAGGGAACCTATACTTGACGGTAATCTTGTTAATGGCCCGGCTATCCACACACATCCGCCACGATCCATCTTTCTTGGGGGTAAGGAGGGCCGGGACGGCACATGGACTCTTACTAATGCGGATGAAGCCCTTCCTAATGAGATCCTCTATTTGCCTCCTAAGTTCGGCATGTTCCGTAGGATTGAGGCGATAATGAGGAAGGTTTGGAAGGGTGGCTCCCGGCACTAGGTCGATTGCGTGTTGCACATCACGCATGGGAGGGTGTTGGTCCGGGAGCTCTTCCGGGAACACATCATGAAATTCTTTCAATAGTTGTTGGATCTCTATGGGATGGGGATTAGAAGGGGTAGGTTCCCCTAAGCATATGACAACCGCACACAAAGGCACCCCTTGAGCAATTTCCTCTTCAAGCTCTCTCCTAGTGATGAGATGAATACCCTTGGTCAACCCCGTGGTTCTACTTTGTTTTGGGGTTTGGATAAGGGCTTGAGTTGGAGGGGTGGAGTTCCCCGAGACTTGTGGAGTGGTGGGGTGTGATCCTTGAGGGAGAGTGTCCCTCTTGGGCATGGGACGAGGTGGGGAAGGGTTAAGACGGATAGTCTTACCCTCATGCTCAAAGGTGCATATGTTGCTTCTTCCTAGAATGGTGGCATCCACATCATAGAGCCAAGGTCTTCCTAAAAGGATGCTACCCACTTCCATAGGTATGACGTCACACCATATTTGGCCATGGTAGGAAGAGAAAGTGAGAGGCACTAGGCATTGGGTGTTGACCGGGATGGAGTTGTTGTTGATCCATGAGACCCGGTATGGACTTGGGTGGGGAGTGAGAGTAAGCCCAAGGAGCTTGACGGTGTCGGGTGACACGGCATTAACACAACTACCACTATCCAAGATCACTTTCCTCACATGGTTTTCTATCTTGACAAAGGTGTGGAAAATTGAAGTCCGTCGCCAATCCTCTTCTTGAGGTTGGGTGAGAGTGCACCTAATGACTCCTAGATGGGAGTTGTTTGAAGGAGTGGAATGATCTAGACCCGACTCTAGACATTGGGCTTCATACTCCTCTTCCCAATCTATTAAGGCTTCATGTTCCTCAATGACATTTTCTTGTTCCTTTTGGGGTTGGACTTCTTCCTCAATAAGCAAGCTAGATAGCCCCTTAGATGGACATTGCCCCGCAAAATGACCATACCCATGACACTTATAGCATTGTTGGCGCCCACTTCCCGGGGTGGCTCCTATACTTGGGCCTTTGGGGTTGTCATCCTTCCGTGGAAGAGGGTGACTAGGAGCGGGTTTGTTTGGAGTGATGGGTGGGGGAGGGTTGTAGGACCTTAAAGGGGCATTCCCACTTGGGCTAGGAGCTCTCATGGGGGTGGGTGGAATGGGACGTGGTCCCATGTTTTTGGGGTCGGTGGGTCGGGGAGGGATAAATCGGGAACTCCTAGAAAACCTTTCCACATCCCTAGCAATTTGGTAAGCTATCTCAAGGTTATCCACATCTCTCATGAATAGTTCCCTCTTGATGTGGCTTTGAAGCCCATTCCTAAAGCGGGATAAGGTGACATCCGCATCCTCATGGACTCCACACTTTAGAAGATAAGAGTCAAATTTTTCAATGTACTCTACCACGGTCTTTCCTTCTTGGGTGAGGCTTTGCCATTCATCTAGGAGCATTTGGTGGTAGGTTCGGGGAAGGTATTTGTTCCTAAGTAGATTCTTCATATCCGCCCAAGTGTTAATAGGCTCATCCCTCCTAATCCGCCTTAGACCCTCTTGATTTAGCCAATAAGTTTTGGCCAACTTAGTGAGATGCATCTTAGCCAATCTAACTCTTCTTTGGTCGGACATGGGGTACCATTCAAAGTATTGGTCCATGGCGGTCTCCCATTCTAGGTAAACACTAGGTTCATGTGAACCGTCAAAGTTTGGGGCCTCTACCTTGATCATCCTTAAAAGGGGGTCATCCGGATCATCCCGTGGACGCCGGTCATGGTTTTGATGGGGGCGAGGTATCTCATGCTCATAATAATGGTCATAGTCCATTTCATCCCTATAAAATTTAGCATGTGGGTGATGGGCTCTTGGGCCGTTGTTCCTTGGGTGGAACTCATCCCTATGAGGCTCTATATGTGGAGGGTGGACTCTTGGGCCTTGGTTCCTTTGGGGAAAACCATTCCTATGATAATCACCATGTGGTGGAGGGACTCTTGGCTCATTGATTCTTGGGTGAGGATCTTCCCTATGAGGTTCATCTTGTGGAGGGGGAATTCTAGGCTCATTGTTCCGTGGGTGGTACCCTTGGTCTTCTAACCGAGCAATTCGGTTGGTAAGGGACTCTAGTTGGGCAAGGATGGTTGTGAGGGCAGCCTCTACCCTTTCTTGGGGTTCCTCCCTAGGAACATCTTGGTTGAGTTGGTGAGGATTGGGATCCATGGTTGGAATCGAAGATGAAGAACCGGGTTGGTACCTAGTACCACTACGGGTGGACATGCAAGACAAAGGGCCAAAGTGGTTGGACACACAATGCAAAGGTCCTAGGACTTAGACTTGATAGAGACAAGTCAAGGACTTGCTCTGATACCACTTGATGTGACACAACCTCGGACTTAGTCAAACAAGCACATCTAAGCATCCAAATGGGCCTTAATGGGCCACCGCTCTCTTCGTTGCACTCTATTCCCGGGGTGACTATGTGATACCAAGGGTGACTTATGGGAATGGACCCTTGCTGGTAGAGGGCCAGCAAGGCCAAGAATTGATTCCCCAAGGTTGGTTGCCCAATTCGATTGGGGCCGACAAAGTGCACTCGGGCACCGGGTCACACTAACCCACGGCGATCACTCTAAGTCATGGACTTGAGGATCGGGCGCTCCTCACGAATTCAGCAGTGCATGAATCAAATATTGAGAGAGCTACACTAGGTGAGCAAGGAAGAGACACTTACTCGACCGGTTTGAAGAAACCGGTCCCGGTCGGAGACGAGGGCGAGCGGGGAGGCGGTGGTTCCCCACACGCCGCGGCGGTGTCGCTTGACCTGCCAAACCACTTACAAAACTACTCCTCTCGCAGGAGGGGGGATCTTGGGGTAGGGGTTAATATGATACATTCAAACACTACCACCACGCAGGGTGGGGCCTTCAGCCGGCCAAGCGGGGAGGGGTTGGTGGACCGAAACGAAGAGAAATGAGAACTAGGGAAGTTGCAGCTTCAATCTGGAATTCTGGACAGGGGGTCGCTGTGATGGCTATGCCGGGCTTGTCCGGACTCCAAATTGATCGAAACCAGCTCCTGAAGCTTCCTGACTAGAAGAGGTGGACTCCAGAATTTTTGGGGAAGCTCAGACGGTCGGAGGTGGCTGCACCAGCAACAGGAAGTAGCCTCCTCTGTCTGGCCGCAGGTACTGTCTGGACTGTAACAGCAAGTTGCAGAAGTGACTGAGCGCCCTCCCGAGCTTCGATCAGCACAAAACCAGCGGCATCATCTTCGTGGTCGAGGTAGCTTTCAGCAGGAGGTGACGGAGATGCATTCAGAGGTCGAGGATGGCCAAGGCACCCAGAAGAGTGGGTACTGGTCGGAGTAGACAGCAGAAAACAGAACTAGATAGATCGGGGGAGAAAATTCGTAACTTCCTCCTCCGGTGGCCGAACGGGGTTCTGTTTCTTGATATTGAAAGATGACCGGTAGAGGAAGAACTTTGATGAAGGGGCTTAAGCCTGAATCCGCTGGGGTTTGTCGTGGCAGAAGAATCTTCCACGCTCTGGTCCAGGATGAAGACCTCTCTGCGCACTGTTGGGAGAATGGCTCTATCTAGCAGGTCCGAGCTCCGATCGTGTTGATTCCACCTCGCCTGCGAAGTAGACTGGAAGGCCTTTCCAGAAAGGTAGGCCACGCCTTCTGAAGAACTAGGATGAATCCGTGGTTGACGCTGCAACAAGGGCTTTTCTACAGATCTGCACAGCTCCAACCTACTAGAAGAAATGAGAGGGAGATGTGGCTTCTTTGGTGGAGGGAAATGGTAGGAATGACCTAAGGGAGAGTGGGGGCTCTTGTGGGGTGGAGAAGGGAGCTAATGGTGATGGGGAATGAGGTGGAGAATGGCTGGAAGCAAGTGCTAGCAGGTGGAGGAGGAAGAGCTACGAATTTGGGGAAGGTGGGTGAGAGGAGAAGGTGAGGGGGGCACAAGTGAATGGAGGGAAGGGTGGATTTCAAATTCAAAAGGTCTTGGAAGGTGGGTGAATATGTTGGGAAGTGGAGTGCTTGCATTGGAATGGGGTAGATTTGGTTGGAAGGTGGAGGAAGGTGTTGGAATGGGGAGACTTCTACCTAGGAACTAGGGAATGGAGTAATGGAGGCCATGGGGAAGTGGAGGGCATTAAAGGAGGTGGTTGGAGGTTGGAAGTGGATGGGAGGAGGGAGGAGAGAGAAGGAAATTCGGATTTGGGGTTGGAGGAGAGAGAAAGAGGGGTGAAATAGAGAGATTAAGAGGGGAATGGGTGGGGAATCTCTCCCCTAGGGTCTCTCACCCAAAAACTAGAGGAATCACTCCAATTTGAACTCAAATGGCAAGTTTAACTCAAAAGGATGTAATCATTCATTAACTTCAAATGAGGGGAGTGGGGTCCTATATATAGGCAACCCACTCTTTACAATAAGTCCCTGACAAAATAAACAACTACAAATAACCAAGGGGGTTGGGAGTGCTAATGGGCCTAGTCCAACGAATGGGGCCCAATAGCTTACATTAGACATCATGATGATACCAAACATAGGAAAATAAGTGCTAGACTTAGGGAAATGACTCAAATAAAATGGAAATACATCAAAATGACTCAAAGGAAAACTACAAAATGGATAAGGGGCCTTAATAGAGTGAGGCCCAAACTCAACTAGCTCCCGAATGTGAAGAAGTGGACCCGAGCCAAAGGGAGTCGTGGGTGATGCCTCCATCAGAGAAATTGCGCGGAAAGTAACTACAAGCTATCACTAGCAAGACGTAGAACGGGAGCTGCAGGAATAAATAAATGGGAAAGCTCTGCTACGTCTAGTGTCAAACACATGGCACGAAAATTGGGACAACTCCTCAAGAACCCAAGAGTCACTGCCAGACAAAGACAGGAGTACCGTCCACTAGAAGCACAGCCGGATGCGTCCCCTGATGGCTTACACCGCGCCGTAGTGTCGCCCTACTCGCCCCACGCGTAAACTAAGACACACACAAGTAACACTGACAAGGGTCTAGTCGGGGTCGTGCTCGTCAGCACGCGTCCGAAGTCCCCGACCACGTGTGCACACACTGACTAACTATGCTACGTCAGGCCCTCTAGCTGGTTCGTCCTCCCGGTCTGGAATCGAGCGGCCACAGTAGGAGGCCCACGGTAACCAGCCTAAAATCGTCTCTCAGGTAGCCTCGCCACCAATCCCCGGTGGGACCACACGCGTGTCGGAAGGCTACGACTAGTGGAGGGTCACTGAAGGTGTAGACTCTCTAGTCAACGGAAAGCAATGTCTAAATCAGGTAAAGTACGAGGCCCGCTCCACGTACTTACACCGACTCACGATGACACGAGCCGAGAACACCACCTCCTAGGGCCCCATGGCACCCTAACACATGGTCCCCACATGATGCCCAGCATCAGTCAGACCACGGGTCAGCACGTGGATCTAGACCTACTCACCCGGGATTAGAATCGACACGAAACGAACTCTGATTGGTCTGAACACAGGAAGCGGTCCACCCTGGAACATTTCTACTAAAAATGGTCTACAGCTGGACCACCCAAAGGATATAGGCGGTCCACTCTAGGTAGCGCCATGGAGCTAAACAGTCCCCATGAGACCGCCCAGTCCTGGATCTACAACAAGGTGAAACGGTCGCCCTGTGACCGTTCAAGGCAATAGCGGTCCATTCCTGGTCCGCCCCAGGGTGGAAACGGTCTCCCCAGGACAGCCTCACCCTGGGACTAAGGGAACTAGAAACGGTCACCTAGTTGCCGTTTGGGCATGAGACGGTCCCCCTTGGGGCTATATAGAGGGGCTAAAACGGTCTCCCTATGACCGCTTAATCCCAAAAAGCTCCAACGGTCACAAACACCTCGAATACCATGCTGGCCCACGAGTGAAAACGGTTATCCTCTATGCCGCCTTAGGGGGAAAACGGTCCAATGATAGACCGCGTACCACACCGACACTCCAAAGCTGGAAACGGTCCACCTGGGGACTGCCCAAAATATAAACAGTCCAGCTAAGGCCGCTTAAGGCCAAAAACGGTCACTGTTAAACTGCATACACTCCGTGAAACCGAGAATGGCGGGAACGGCCCCAAAATGCCATTCCACGCCCCATTCACCCCCAGGTGAAGGGGAAACAAGGAGGAAATCCTTCCCCATGCTCCCAAGCATCGAATGATGCTCACAACCCATCAAATGGCGCATTAAAATTCTAGATCGGGCACTCAAACCCCAAAACATGGATTTCCCTTCCCGGCACGAAATAGCCCTCTCTCGACCTCGCCTCGGCCTAGAAATCGCGGGGAAGGTAAATGTCGAGCTAAGGATACTCACGCTACCTCGGGGTTGCCTGAAATGCGACGGATCGCGGCCAATCACCAAAATACCACTTGAAACCCGCGTTCTTCCCGAGCTTTCCACGAGCCACGCACGCCGCCGAGATCACCACACCGCCACCGTTATCGCCTCGCCGTCGCCTCTCCACCGTCTGCAGATCGACGGGAAGTCGTCGCTGCATCCACAGGAGAGGGGAAAGAGGGGGCGCCGGTCGCGATCGCACGGGAGGAAGAAGAAGAAAGGAGGAAGAAGAAGGGAAAAGGAAAAAAAGAAAATAGGGGGGGTATTTATAGAAAATCCCGATTTTCTGAAAAATATGAAAAAAATAGAAATATATATTTCTGCGATCCTCGGAACACACCGGTCGCATCAGTACCATCATGGAGTAGGTGAACGACTCGGTTCACCCGCTATGCGGTTCCATAGGTTCGCTGGAGAAAAACATGCGGAAACCACGGGGCACGTTCCGGAACCACCGGAACTGATCCGAAACGCACGGATCCAAACCCGAAAAATATCTGAAAAATAATTCCGGGCGTAACAAAAGTAAAATCTTCGAGAAAATAAATTCGGGACCCAAGAAGAAGGATCCGAAGGGTCCGGGATATTACAGTCCTCCCCCCTTAAACAAATTTCATCCTCGAAATTTAAAATAAATCACGGGGGAAAAGAAAGGGAGAAACTTACTCGAAGATATAAGGGAACTACTGACGCATCTCATCCTCACGCTCCGAAGACGCTTCTCTGCCGGAGTGCCATTGCCACACCACCTTGACTAAGGGAATAGCTCTGTTCTGCAGGTGCTGATCTCGCCGATCCTCAATACGGATGGGGAACTCCAGAAGAGACAGATCGGGAGTCACCTCGGGCAAAATGGAATCCTCTAAAACATGAGAATCATTAGGCATATACTTCTTCAATATCGAAACATGAAACACATCATGCACAGAAGATAGCTCGTAAGGAAGCTGCAACCGATAAGCAACCTCACAAATGCGCTCTACAATGAGGAAAGGGCAAACGTAGCAGGGACTCAACTTCTCACGCTGGCCAAAGCGCATGACTCCCTTCATAAGAGAAACCCTAAAAAATGCTCAGTCACCGACCTCAAAACAGAGGGGTTACCTTCTCCTATCGGCATAGCTCTTCTGCCGACTCTGAGCTGCCAACATCTTCTGACAGACCAAATGCACCATGTTCACACACTGCTGCACCAACTCTGGTCCCGTCATAACACGCTCACCGACCTCAAACCAATAGAGTGGAGTCCGACAGGGTCGCCCGTACAACACCTCATAAGGAGCCATTCCAATGCTCGAATGATAGTTGTTGTTATAGGCAAACTCCACTAATGGTAGATGGTGAAACCAACTCCCCTACCATTCCATGCAACAGGATCTCAACATATCCTCTAGCGTTTGAATGGTCCTCTCCGACTGACCATCTGACTGAGAATGATAAGCTGAGCTAAAAGCTAACTCAGTGCCGAGAGCTCGCTGGAAACTCCTCCAGAATCCAGAAGTGAAATGCGGATCTCGATCTGACACAATGGAAATGGGAATCCCATGCAAAGGTACGATCTGCTCCACATAAAGATGAGCCAACTTGGGTACACTTCAACTGACTCTGATCGGTAACAATCGAGCCATCTTCATCAGCCTATCCACATGCAACCAAATACTATCCTGCCCACTCGGAGTCCTTGGCAATCCTACAACAAAATCAGTGGTCACGTGGTCCCATTTCTACGCGGGAACCTCCAAGGGCTGAAGCGTACCTCCTGGTAGTTGATGCTCCGCCTTCACCTACTAACAGGTCAGGCACCTAGCTACAAACTCGGCAATATCTCTCTTCATGCCAAGCCACTAGAACTGTCTCTTCAAGTTCCATACATCTTCATCGCACCCGGGTGTATAGTGTACCGACTCCCTAGAGCCTCTAGTAACACCGCACGGCTCACCTACTCCTCGGCCGGGACGTATAGCCTACCTCGGAATCTCACCGCTCCGTGCTCGCCGAGCTCCACATCGACCATAGCCAAAATCCAGGGCAACTCAGGGTCTGCATGCTAAGCCTCTGTCACCTGACGATGAATGGCGGGCGTGATAATGAAGCTCGCAAGAACAGCTAACCCCGGCTCTTGGGGAACCTTATGCCTAAATGTCACGGCTGGCACCTATTCCCAGAGCCTCCACTTCCGCACCATCATCGCGCTGACCATGACCTTCCTACTCAAGGCATTGGCAATGACATTCATCTTGCCCGGCTGATAAGACAGGGTGAAGTCATAATCCATCATATACTCCATCCATCTCCTCTACCTGAGGTTAAGGTCCTTCTGAGTAAAGACATACCTCAAACTCTGATGGTTAGTGAACACTTCAAACTTCTCGCCGTACAGATAATACCTCTAAATCTTCAACGCAATGATCACAGGCGCCAACTCAAGGTCATGGGTAGGGTAGTTCTTCTCATGTGGCATCAACTGCCGCGATGCATACGGCACAACTCTACCATGCTGCATCAACACAACACCCAAACTGACCCCGGAAGCATCTGTACACAATACGAAATCTCCTGATCCAGAAGGTAACACCAACATCGGTGCTGATGTGAGCAACCTCTTCAGCTCCATAAAGCTTTCCTCACACTTATCAGTCCAGACAAACGGCACATCCTTCCGCATAAGTATGGTCATTGGGACTGTAATACGAGTAAAATCCTGAATAAACCTCTTATAATAACCTACAAGCCCCAAGAAACCCCGAATCTCCGTCATGGATCTTGACCTCGGCCACTGCATCATTGCCTCGACCTTGGCTGGATCCACAGAAATACCATCACCAGAAATTACGTGCCCCCAAAAGTGCACCTCATGAAGCCAAAACTCGCACTTATTGAGCTTCGCATACAACTGGTGATCTCGTAAAGTCTGCAACACAACCCTCAAATGATACGCATGCTCTTCTACAGACTGCAAATATACATAGATGTCGTCCACAAGCACGACCACAAACTGGTCCAGGTAAGGACGGAACACCCTCTACATCAAATCTATGAATGCCGCGGGGGCATTGGTGAGCCCAAACGGCATCACCAGAAACTCATAGTGCCCATATCTCGAGTTGAACGCAGTCTTCTCCACATCAGACTCCCGAATCTACAGCTGATAATAACCAGACCGCAAATCAATCCGTGAGAACACTCGAGCAAACTGAAGCTGGTCAAACAAATCATCAATCCGCGGCAGCGGATACTTGTTCTTAATGGTCACCTCGTTCAGCTGCCGGTAGTCAATGCACAACCTCATACTACCATCCTTCTTCTTCACAAACAATACTAGCGTACCCCAAGGGGAAAAGCTAGGATTAATGTACCCCTTGGCGAGTAACTCCTGCAACTGTGCCCTGAACTCTCTTAGCTCAGTGGGAGCCATGCGGTAAGGAGCCTTCGACAAAGGTCCCGTACCAGGCACAACCTCGATCACAAAATCGATCTCCCGCTGGAGAGGTAATCTAGGTAAGTCCTCAGGAAAAATATCGGGAAACTCGCACACCACCGGAATGTCCTCCACATCCGGCTCCGACTGGTCCACCACGACCACAGAAGCAAGAAAACCCTAACAACCCACATCGAGCAATCGACGGGTCCTATGAGCCGAAATAAGAAAGCGGGAAGAGGAAGACCTGATACCTTGGAAATAGAAGGTAGGTCCATGAAGCCGCTGGAAGTAAACCTTCTTCGAACCACAATCCACAAAGGCATGATGAGTCTCGAGCCAATCCATGCCCAAAATCACATCAAAGTCATGAGGTGGCAACGCATAAAGCCTGGCCGAAAAACTCCGCCCTTTCACCCACACAGGAACTTCCTCGAAATAATACGGAGTGATCATAAAATCACCAGAAGGCAACTCCACGGCCAAATCACAGGACAACTGGGTCACCGACTTCTCAATACTCAGCGTGAAATCCTCCGAAATAAACGAATGTGACACGCCAGAATCAAATAAAACTCGAGCCGCACAACCTAAAATCATAACGGTACCTTCCACGAGTTGCGACGCTTCTGCCCTGGTCATGTGTGTAATCTAGCCTCGGGACCTCTACTTGCCCCCCACACTCGCTGACTAGGGTAGTGGCGGATACTGCCCCTACTGTTGATGCGGCTACTGAGGGTACTGCTGGGGCTGAAACTGCTGCTGCGGAGGGTACTGCTATTGTCGCTGTTGAGGATGCTACTGCGATGGTTGACGCAGCCTCTGAGAACAGTCACGCGCCATGTGCCCTGTTGGGTTGGGTGCCAGTATTCAGAGGGGGGGTGAATGAATATAGCCTATAAAAATTTCACCCAATATAAACTTTCGCTCAATTAGAATTTCGCTCACTAAACAGATTAAACACTTAGAATAAAATCTGATCAAGTCATCTAATTAACCTGTGATCAAACACTTGGAGTGCCCCTATGCAAACATCTGGCGGAAGCAAACCATAAGCAATCAAACCACAATGCAAGAGAGGTTTTTAGGTGGTTCGGTCCTCCAGACCTACATCCACCCCACACTCAAACCGAGTGTGGATTCCGCTGACTCACAGCTTGAACAGCTAGGCATCACAGCGTGCCATACAACCGCTGGGCAACACAGCTTGCCGTCCGAGGAATCCTCCTCGCCCCGCTGAGCAACACAGCTTGCTGTCCAGTGGAATCCTCCACTGCAAACCGCTGGGCAATACAGCTTAGCCGTCCAGAGGCAGCACCTCTGCAATCCGCTGACTAACAGCTTGAAGAAGATGTAAAATAGAAAATAGAAAATGGAAATAAACAGCAATCTGAAAGCTGTAAACAATGAAGCACGATGTGGCTCTTAAAGAGCTGGATGGCCTGGATTTGATCCACGGTCCATCAAGAACAAATCTCCCTCGATCTCACTCTCTTTCTTCACTCTCTCTCTTCTTCTTCTTCACACTCTGCTCGAGCTCTCTATCTCTTTCTCCTTCTTCTTTCTCTTCTCCTTCTTCACACTTCTTTCACTCTCTACTCTTCTCTTCTTATCTTCTTCTTCTTCACACTTCTTTCACTCTCTACTCTTCTCTTCTTTTCTTCTGCTTCTTCACACTTCTTTCACTCTCTACTCTTCTCTTCTTTTCTTCTGCTGGATCGTGGAAGCTCTCTCTCCTTTTTCTCTTATTCTTCTCTCAGCTTCTGCTCCCTGGCTTCGATCACGATCAGCCTCCATCTGAGGACGAAGGCTCCATTATATACCACCAGCAGCAGCAGCAGCAGGGCACGTGTGGCTTCCACAGTTCCCGCCCTAAGAATTCGGACCACGTGGCAGCATCCTGGTTCACGAGCCAGCCACCTCAGATCACGTGCCCTTCATTCGCACGCTCAGCAACTAGAGTCAGGTGGCGTTAACCCACTTGCTTAAAGGGGTTGACGCATCTATGATCCAGTGATCAAGTCTTCAACGGATGGGCGTGCTGCGTCGACGTTATCAGCAATGGCGTTAACACATTGATGCATTCTAGTGAACAAAATAGCCTAGCCTTTTTAACTGCTGCGTCGACGCTTCCGACCCGTGGCGTTGACACAGTGAGGCATTCGAGTAGCCATTAGCCTCGTCTTTTTAGCTGTTGCGTCGACGCTGCTTAATTGTGGCCTTGACGCAATGGAATAGCCTGTGGGGCTAAATGCTTCTTCAACTGCTGCGTCGACGCTGCTTGATCAATGCGTTGACGTACCAGAGTAATCCACCAGCTTCATTCTTGATTGTTTGAACTACTGCGCCCACGCCACTTGATCAAGGCGTTGACGCATTGGTGTGTTCCAGCAGCTGAAATTGGATGTCTTCAGCCCTCTTGCGTTAAGGGGTTCATTAGCCTCTTCAGTCCATGTCAGACAGATGAAACGAAGTCATTAGTTCTAAGTATATGCATTTCATTGTATAGACTTTGCTGTGAAGGTGAAAGCAATGTAAAGTATGCACAATGCAGTGTATAGACTTAATGAATACAAAGGCTTCATAAGCCTCAGATGAAGGCAGGCGCTGTGTAGACTTTGAACCAGTGTACAGAGTTGTAAGCATGAGCCAATGAATAGACTTGAATATGTGAAAGCTACAGTGAATGAGTGTACACACTTGACCAGATCAAGGGCAATTCGGATGTACAGACTCTGAGGTTCAAAGCCAACGGCTGTACAGACTTAGAAAATTAAGACTGATGTACAGACTTCATGCGTTGATGCTGTACACTTGAGAATGCTCACAGCGTTGACGCTGCATGAGACTTAGGCTGTACAGACTTAGCATATGAAGACTGATGCATGAACAGTAATGCTTAGACTTGCATGAGACGCTCGGATGTATAGACATGGAGACTTATCCTATGCATAAGACGCTAAGTGAGACGGTCTAATGTATGGACTTAGTCTTTACAGCGAATGCAGGCAGTGTACACGCTTGTGTCCACTTGAGACGCTGAAGGAGACGGTCCAATGTATGGACTTCAACTCATGCGACCAAAGCATCAATGCAATGTGCAGACTTCGCCTGAGACAATGCATGAGACGGACGATGTATAGACTTCAGCAACAATGCATGACTGTATAGACTTGTGTTCTCAACGAAACACAAACACAACGCAATGTATAGACTATGCTGAGTGTCTAGACTTGTGAAATGCATAGAACACACAGAGGCTGTATAGACTTGGAAACCAATGCACACGGCTGACAAACATGAAATGAACATGATGTATAGACTTTGGACTCCAAGGGCGATGTATGGACTTTCATATGAAAGGCTGTACAGACTTTGAAGTCTGGGGGCGTCGACGCATGATGCATGAGACACACTTGCTGCGTTGACGCTGCATGACTTGCGAAATGCATAGAACATACAGAGGCTGCAATGCACCGATCTTAATTCAAGCACAAAACACTTGATGCACTCTCATGCATTCTCCACAGAATATATCAGTTATATGCATTCAGATTGTTATGATTCAATGATTCAATGTCAAGCTATTAGCAAAACAAAATGGTGACTCATTCGTGTTGCTATCATTAAAACACCACATTCATCAAAGCACAAGGGGCACAACAATCTCCCCCTTTTTGATGATGGCAACATAATGAGTCACACTGACTCGTCAAACTATTCTCCCCCTTTGACATAATCAAAAAGAAAGGGAATGGTTTGAGAGACACAATGCAGCACACAAAGACACTTATGACAATGAAACATCACTCCCCCTATCAGCATGCAAGATTAACTACTGTCCCCTAGATGTAAAGAAACCATAACTTCCCTTGAAGCACAGGAATGAACTCTGGTTATCCAATGAATCAAGCTGAATTCTGCCTTTACAAAGAATCTGAATTCTGGTGAAAAGACCACATAATCAGAACTTATTGCAGAACAAGGTGGAAGATTCCAACAGTGTGGAGAGTAAAGTGATTGGTGATAGAAGGGCAATAATAGACAACAATCATCACAAGACATCTCAATGAATAATCAGACTGAATCTGATCAAGCTATCTGGAAAATCTGATCATGAGGGATTTTAATGCATACATCACTTCAATAAGTCTTAAAAGATGTAGACTCTTCTATCATGAAGGGTTATGAAGTGGCAACTTAACCAATCTGATTTAATTTTGATGTATACCAAATTTGTCAAATTAAACTCAATACTCATATCTGAATCCAAGTTTTAATAAAGGTGAACCAAATATTCAGATAACACCTAAAATCAATCATCTTTTATCTTACACATATGATCTCAATAGGACCTTTGAAAGATACATAGATTAGTACAGAAGTTAAACACTTTTTCAAGAACATGAGTTGACAGATTATTCAAGATAATTTTATATGAAGCACATTATATTTTTCCTGAGTAATTTAAGTTGATCAACACCTTTTTACATGAGGCACAACAAGTCTTAGTTGAAGTGACCCAGTTACTCAGTGTGATAACTGTCATTGCCTCTCACTTTGAGAGCAGAGTTAGCAATATGAGTGTCTTTTTACATGAGAAGACACCTTTATCAGAGGCCAGACTCCCCAGCTACTCAACACAAATAAGCTATTGCTCTGTCAGGTTTTGTTTCACTAAATTTTTATCAGAGATAACTATGGCACCTCATGACATGAGTTGCTTTATTTCATTGATAAAGAACTCAGTTTCTCAGTGACCGAGTCATTGCTCTGAATTCACAATTTCTCATTTAGTCAACATTTTTCAAATTAATGTTTAACAACAATACACACTATATGCATCTTAGCCAAAGAAGCCCTGAATTCAAATTTTTAGATATCTGATGAGAGAGTCTAAGGTTTACATGAAACATGTGGTTAAAGTTTATTAAACCTTATCATTCAGATATTTTCAATTTATTTAATTACAAATCTGAGAATACATTAATCTTATATCAGTCTGATTCAGTGATAATTCTTAAACCTATATGATAGAAATTTCTACAATGTTCTCAGACTGAATTGCATGACATGCAGCTTTAAGTTCCTCAGATCAGAAAAATAAGTTTAGCTGACCAACAAATAAATAGTAGAGCCAATTCAGTCACACCAGCTGAGAGGAGTGTGAAAGGTGAGTATAGGCTGGAATTTAGACAGATAGTATCATGAAGGGAGTTGAAAGAAACTCTTCTTTAACAGCTCAACAAATAGAAGGTAGAATCCTTTTTCAAGAGAGAGAAATATGACATCAGATGAGAGTTGATCAATTTTTAGGCAAGAGGTGTTCAAGATGTGACAAACAAAACACCAATTCTAAGTGCTCCCCCTGTCTAGATGCAATTAAATTTCTTTTCAGGTTTTTCAACTCCACTACACTTCATATGCAACATTAGTCAAACTCCCCTTGACAGAGTGCATGAAATACAATTAATGAACTGCTCATGATTTTAGAATATGCTCAAGAAGAATAAATGCTTTGTTCAATCAGAGAGAGAATTTATCAAATGCATCATTTTCATTTCAAATTTTTCATCATATGATGCAAAGCAGCCCTGTTATGCATTGAAAAATATGAAGTCTACGACAATGGGCAAATGACAGTCATGCAAATGTTGTATGCAAGTACTGGACACATGCATTGACTGTATGCACTAACTGACCCGTTCAAGCTCAGTCCAAGTATGTAATCAAGCATGCAATGCATTGACACCAGACACATGCATTGACTCTACAAATGATTGTGCAGAGCATCTATCAGCCTATTTATTCAGTGCAATAATCAGTGAGAAAGAGCATCAGATATATGCAAGGTAAAACTCAGTAGCTGAGTCTGGAATGCAGACTGATCAGCTAGACATGAAGAGATCATCAACAATCAATCAAGCAAATCAATATGAAACTCACAATTTTCATGCTCACAATTTCAGATAATGGAATTTAAGCATAGAGTTTTGGAACTGACCTGAATTGTGCTATCATGGGGTTTTCATCCTTGAGTGCCTTGGTTAACCCATTTTATTTCTCCCACCAAGGCACACCTGCAACATATCAATCAATATGATCTTACAGGGACCCAAGAGGTCTTGGGTCCTGAATTACCCCTATCAGGTGTTCTAAATAATTTCTTAGCAATATTGTCATCAAATTCCATCAGTTTACACTCAAACATTGAATGTCCAGTTTTTCCACAATAATAACATGAAGCCACAGAATTTTTGTTTTTATTCTTCATGTTAGCAGAAACATGATGCCCATGTGCATGCATATGAGTATGAAAATTATGTGTATGAGCATGAGTATTTCTTTTATTGACTTGAAAATTTTTCTTTCCATGCTCAGCCAGCCGACAGTTGGCAGCTTTGTGGCCTAGCTTACCACATCCAAAACATGCAAAGTTTTTCTTTTTATCTCTCAAGTTATTTCTAGCAGAATTATAGAAAGCAGGAAATTTGACAGATTTAGAGTTTAATCTATTTCCCTGAGCATGCCAGTAATCTTTGACTGCATGCCCATGCTTACCACATTCAAAGCATTTAAGATGCTTTCTTCTTGATTCATTTTTACCCCAATGATTTCCTGACCAGCACTCATTAGCCTTACGCCCAGGCTTGTTGCAAGTGAAACAAATGATATGCTGATTGAATTTGAGTTTGTTTCTTTTGTACTCATGATGATTTGGGGTGTATCTGGCATGCATTCTGTCATCAGATTTCAAGGCATAGCACTCATTCATTAAATGACCATACCTACCACAATAATAGCATGAAGCATCAGATTTCCTAGGGGCATGGTTTCTATCAGATGAATTCACAGATGCATGTGAATGAGTACAAGAAGCATGAGCATTTTGCATTGACCCATCAGATTCAGCAGAGCTAACAAATTTCAGAGTATAACCAGAATTATTCTTTGCCCTTTTTGTTTGACTCTTTCTTGTCAATTTCTGATTATCCTCAACAGGTTTTGTTTGTTTTTCAATTTTCTGAGCTTTAAACTGAAAGACAGATTTTGAAGGTGACTTCTGATTTTCATTTTGTTTTATGGATTGTCTTGAAGTACCAGCTACATTAGTGCTTTGAACAAAAGTTGTATATAGCTGGTTTTTAGTGATTTTCTTAACATCAGAACAGTAATTTGTTCCCCCTTCAGAATTATCATCCTTCCTCTTCCCAACATTTTTCATTTTTCCTTTAATCTTGGCAGACTCAATAGCTGAATTTTCCATATTATGAATTTTATCTTCCAAGCTAGCAATGTGAAGTTCATAACTGGCTATTTCCTGTTCACTACAATTAACACATTCGCTTAGAACTTGGTTTGTAGTTTTATACTTCTCAATTTCTTGTTCTAGACTGTTCAAAATTTCTGAATTTCCATCATAGACACCTTTTCCTTTTTCTATAGTGAGAAGTCTTTCAGACAAGCCAGTGTTCAACCACTTTAGTTTTTCAACTTCAGCTTTTAATTCAATGTTTTCTTCCTCAAGATTTTTATCCTGAATTTTATTATTAGCACATCTCTCTCTTCCAGACATGTGCTCCAATTTTTCAATCAGTTCATCTTCTCTTTCTTCTGCTTTAATTTTCTCAGCGAGCAGATTTTTGTGATCATCTTTAAGTGAGGCAATTAGTTTATTTAGCCATTCATTCTCACTAAAGAGATCTTCATTACGTTCTCTTAAAGCTGAGCATGTTTTACAATTTGATTTAGCAGAAGAGGACTGTGAAACCTCATTGATTTCATTCATCTTGACCATAAGAGTTTTACTCTTCTTTTGAAGATCTTCATTCTCCAATTTTATTTTGTCCAATTCAGAATTAACTTTAGTGAGTTCCTGCATGCCTTTTAGATGCTCCTTTTTCTTATCATTCAACTGATTCTCTATTTCTGACATTTTATCCAACCATGTTTGTTTTTCAAATTTTTGAGAATCATTTTGTTTCTTAAGATTCTGAACATCTAGCATGCAGGCATCATAAGACTTTTTCATATTTGGACAGTTTTCACATGAATCTTTCAGATTTATTCTATCACATTTCTTTTTCAATTTTTTATTTTCAGATTTCAATTTCTTAGAAACTTCTAACAAGTTTTCATACATCTCTATCAATTCATCGAAAGTGTATCCTTCTGACTCAGAACTTACCTCGGATGAAGTTTCATCATCAGCATTTCTATGATCAGCCATTAAGCACTTGCTGTGATTCCTGATTAGCTTCAGTTTATCCAAAATGTCTTTGGCAGACCTGCAAGATGAAATGTATTCAATTAGAGATCTGTCAATTGATTCTTTTAAAAAAACTACAGCTCTATTATTGACAGAGTCTTTCAGCTTGTCCTTCTTGGTCCATTTAGATTTATCCCTCAACAGTTTGTATGGGCCGTGAGTCATTACCTTCCACAGTTTTGGATCAGTAGACTTTACATACCGATGGAGGTTTTCGAACCAAGAGTCAAAGTTATCACCTCTGAATATCGGAGGATTAGCCATCGAATCAGATAACAACCAAATTCAAAGCACAAAACACTAGACAATAAAACCAGATAAGCAAGACACGGTACTAACTCAGTGAAACTAAGACAGTAAATCAAGATGATTCCAAAAGACCCACTCTGAAATGCACTAAATAGTTAGCAGGATCCTCTGCAGATTGTTAGATCTGTTAAGTCAGAGACCACTCTGATACCAATTGTTGGGTTGGGTGCAAGTATTCAGAGGGGGGGGTGAATGAATATAGCCTATAAAAATTTCACCCAATATAAACTTTCGCTCAATTAGAATTTCGCTCACTCAACAGATTAAACACTTAGAACAAAATCTGATCAAGTCATCTAATTAACCTGTGATCAAACACTTGGAGCGCCCCTATGCAAACATCTAGCGGAAGCAAACCATAAGCAATCAAACCACAATGCAAGAGAGGTTTTTAGGTGGTTCGGTCCTCCAGACCTACATCCACCCCACACTCAAACCGAGTGTGGATTCCGCTGACTCACAGCTTGAACAGCTGGGCATCACAGCTTGCCATACAACCGCTGGGCAACACAGCTTGCCGTCCGAGGAATCCTCCTCGCCCCGCTGAGCAACACAGCTTGCTGTCCAGTGGAATCCTCCACTGCAAACCGCTGGGCAATACAGCTTAGCCGTCCAGAAGCAGCACCTCTGCAATCCGCTGACTAACAGCTTGAAGAAGATGTAAAATAGAAAATAGAAAATGGAAATAAACAGTAATCTGAAAGCTGTAAACAATGAAGCACGATGTGGCTCTTAAAGAGCTGGATGGCCTGGATTTGATCCACGGTCCATCAAGAACAAATCTCCCTCGATCTCACTCTATTTCTTCACTCTCTCTCTTCTGAAGGAGACGGTCCAATGTATGGACTTCAACTCATGCGACCAAAGCATCAATGCAATGTGCAGACTTCACCTGAGACAATGCATGAGACGGACGATGTATAGACTTCAGCAACAATGCATGACTGTATAGACTTGTGTTCTCAACGAAACACAAACACAACACAATGTATAGACTATGCTGAGTGTCTAGACTTGTGAAATGCATAGAACACACAGAGGCTGTATAGACTTGGAAACCAATGCACACGGCTGACAGACATGAAATGAACTTGAATGAACATGATGTATAGACTTTGGACTCCAAGGGCGATGTATGGACTTTCATATGAAAGGTTGTACAGACTTTGAAGTCTGGGGGCGTCGACGCATGATGCATGAGACACACTTGCTGCGTTGACGCTGCATGACTTGCGAAATGCATAGAACATACAGAGGCTGCAATGCACCAATCTTAATTCAAGCACAAAACACCTGATGCACACTCATGCATTCTCCACAGAATATATCAGTTATATGCATTCAGATTGTTATGATTCAATGATTCAATGTCAAGCTATTAGCAAAACAAAATGGTGACTCATTCGTGTTGCTATCATTAAAACACCACATTCATCAAAGCACAAGGGGCACAACATGCCCTGGCTGGTCACATCTGAAACAAATCACTGGCGCCGTGCACTACCTGCCTGGATGTGACTCACCGCACCGGGGACACGATCCCCGCGATCCACCAACTGATCTCTGACGCTGATAGGGTATCAGTTTCTAAACACTGCCTGTAGACGCCTGCCTCTGATCCTTGCGCTTCTTTCCAAAGTTCTTCCTGAAGAACTTCTTAACCTTGGTGCCGAAAGACGCAGATCCTGCCGCAGACATCGCTGGTGCCGAAACTCTCGAACTACCCGAAGAAGGCTGGAAGGTGCTGTGGACGTGGATTTTTTATTTATTTATTATTTGTTCATTTATTTATATTTATGGATTTATTGGTGTGCCAGTCACATGTGTGACGATTTCATTGTGCGCTCGATCTGACATGGTCAGTCGATTGTGAGTGATCGTGTCGGGACCTGAAGTCCGTCATACCATGAACGTTATGACGTTAATTACGTCCTTCCAGGGAAGGACAACCTTTGATTAAACGCTAAAGTAAGAGGCCTCGAGAGGCAAACAGATATTCACATGCTTAACTTTAAACTTCATACCAGGGCCGGGGAGGCGGGTAAGATAATAACATCAACCACAGAAACCGACTAGATCGTGTGGTTGGCGGTTCAAAACAGTTATACTTGGTGGAAACAAGGAGATAGAAGATATCCACCACGGAAAGGCAAAGCCATGGCCATGATATAGGTTTAAAGCTTCGATCGGTATTTCGACGGCCTTTTCTCTTAATCTGGGTTATGCCCAAGGGGAAATAGGCTATCACCCACGGAATGCCGAGATGAAAGCCGAGAGCTAAAGAGGCCGAACCTCCCAACCCGTGTACATATGGGCTATGGGGCAATGTGTGATTTTCCCTTTGAAAAGCTAGCGGGATTCATGCAGTGGCAAGACCCCCCCGAGCAAAAGGGTTATTCGTAAATCCGTTGCAGTTAGGTGGAACATAGGGGTTATGACTCCCCTTCAATTTTATCCCCGGGACATATCGGGTGATCCACAGATATCCCTTTTGTGGGTTTGCTTTGGATATTGGAATTCATTGGGTGGTAGATCGGGCTCTCGGCACGCTCTGAATGGACACAGGCTCTCGGCACGACCCAAAAATGGGAAGGCCAGGGCTTCCAGCGCCAAAAACAAGAAGGCTGGGGGTTCCCGGCGCCAAGACGAGAGGACTTAGGTTCCCGACGCGACAAAGAGAAGCCAAAGGGGAGAGGGCCTTCGGCGCAGGCTTCCTGGCGCGAGGAAGAGATGCTGGAGAGGGTCTCGGCGCGGGATGGTTGAGCAGGGCTCCCGACGCGACGAGGCTGCAAGGGGGGGTCTCCCGGCGCGGAGGATACAGAGAGGACTCTGGAGGTTCTCGGCCCGGGCTTCCCGGTGCGCTGAGGTGAAAGGGAGAGGAGCTGCCCCTGGGGGTTCTCGGCGCCTGAAGAAGTGGCGCCGGGAGCTATTCACCCAGTTTACTGTAGGCTGAGCCGAGAGCAGTGAGGGCGCCGGGACCAGAACAGAGCTTACGGTACTCTGTTTTGGGTATCTGATTGATTCATGCAAAGGGGAAGGATTTCTTTGGGGTCAAAAATAGGTCAGGGCATCAAAGTTTGAACTAGATTAGGCTTGGGCTTTATAAGAACATCAGGATCGAGGAGGAATTTGGGAAGGCCAAGGCGTAGAGGATCCCTGTCACCGGTGTCATACAGAGTCCCGGGGACAGCTTAATGTCGGCTTTTCGTGGTCTTGGGAGAATTTTGACAGCATCTCCCCCGGACTCAGCATTTGCCAGGGAATGATAGACGATCACCCACGGAATGCCGGGGTGAAAGCCAAATAGAGGGGTATTGAACCCCTAACCATGTACGTGCCTGCAGCACTGTTTCGATATCCCTTTAGAGGTCAGCGAAGCTTATGCAGTGGCAGAGCTCCATTGCCTCGGAAGGTTATAAAAGCCGATCGAGTCCGGAAAACCTCGTAGAAAAGGGGGGGGTTATCCCCATTAATTGTCACCCCCGAGGTGCATATGATGGCCCAGGGCATCCCTTGACATAACAAGAGTATTTATGGGGTTTCTTCAGTGGTAGCAAAGGTTTTACGACTTGAGGTGTACAGGTTGGCTTTTCGGCGCCAATGGCAAGGATGCCAGAGAGCTCCCGGCACGGGTTTCTCGGTGCGCTGATAGGATGGCCCGGAGGGTCTCTCGGCACATGAGGAAGAAAGAGGGCCTCCCGGCGCGCGGGGAAGAAAGCCAAGGTATAGGGGCTCCCGGCGCGCAAAGAAAAAAGGGGGAGGAGCTGATCCTGGTGGTTCTCGGCGCCTGAAGAAGCGGCGCCGGGAGCTATTCACCAAATTTACTGTAGGTTGATCCGAGAAGTATGAGGGCGCCGGGATCAGAACAAAGTTTACGATACTCTATTTTCTGGTTTTAATGGTGGTTTGGGCTGAAAGCGACGGACTCTATGGGCTCTGAGCTGTCCGAAGCATCCACTTTGAGTTGGATTAGGTCTAGAATCCAGAGGAGTATTGGGATTTGAGAGGCATCTGGGAGGCCGAAGTCTGAATGCCCCTGTTCATCGCCGTTATCATGCAGAGCTTGGGGACAAACTTAATATGGTCATTCGTCACCCTGGAAGCTAAGAGATGGCTGTCTCTGGCCCCAGAGGAGACTTAGATGACATATACGGAGGAAACACACATGCTTGGAACCCCGGAGTTTCTCAAGCCTCAATCATTGCACAGCACGGCTTCATCCCAGCAGCCAAAGAATAATCTGTTCCGGGCTTTGGGGTGAGCAATAACAGTGCTACGAGGTAGAGAAAGGACAGACGAAACTGATCATCATGCTATTGATTTACAAATAACACAGAGAATGGCAATAGGGCTTAAGAAAAAAGCAAAAATCAAGCTCAAACTACAGCCCATCATACATATATATCCATTCGTTTGATGATGCCCATCACGGAAGACGCATAGTCAGAAAACCCATATGAAACATCATTCCCGTACCCAAACCGATTACAGGGAGAGAGTGAGGGAAAGGGGAACAGACAGATGCCGAGATATTTCGGCTACATTGCATGAATCGAGATAAGATTCGAAAGTATTACATGAAATAGAAGAAAAGAGAAAACAAACATGGGGGAGGGCGGAGCATTGACTCCTCTCCCTCCCCCGGATGCCCACCTGGAGCTTCTTCCCTGGGAATGGGTCTCTTCTCTCTTTCTTTTTCAGCGGAGGAGGCTCTCTCTCTCTCTGGTCTCTTCTCTTTTTCTTTCTTTTTGATCGATGGTCTGGCTTCTGATCCTCCGATCCCCTTTTCTTTCAAAGGGGGTATGTTTATATAGGTCTCATCCTTCTGTGCTCTCGGCGGAGGGCAGTCGGTGTGGCCAGTTCCATTCGAGACATCTCCCGGCGCGACAAGTAGCCCCCTGTTGAGGCTCCCGGCGCCACTAACAGGAGCCCAAATGACCGGCCCATCTAGCGCCTTCAGGCCTCATTCGTGCCTTAGGCTTCTCTTCATGCTTTCTTTTGAATTAATCTTCATCAGAACCGAATAAAGCCCACCTTTAGTAGAGGCATGACTTTGTTGAGATCGTTTTGAGGCTCCATCAGTGAACGAACTGGGGTTTAATCAGTATTTCCGTATGAATGAGGACAAAACCGGGTATGTTTCATCGGCATTGTCATCCGAACAGTGACAAGACCAGACATCAGCTTCAGTCTGACAGACTTCGGCCGGGTATGTAATCTGTGGAGAGGATTGCTCTTCTGTTCTGACTTTGTAGGAGCCCTGACAATCTTTATCTGTCGGTGCCGGTTTCATCTTTATCTCATATCACATCCATCAGTAAGCTGACATCTGGCTTACCTTGACATATCATCCGTGGATTCTCGGACGAAGCAGTAGTACAGCTCTTCTTAAAAGGCTGGGAGGTCCCATCAGTCGAGTGACTGCGGCTTCATCGGCGCTGCCGTCTGAATGACATCAGCACCGGGCATCAGCTTTGGCCGATAAAGGCTTTAGCCGGGTGAATGGTTGACGAGCTTCATCAGTGGTCTTCTACTGTTGGCCTGATTTTCTTTTCAGTTATGCTTCCACCCCTGTTCATTTTCTAGGTGTCAACAAATGCCCCCCACCTGCGGGCGGCGTAAGTGCAGAATAAGCGACACGGGGTCTGCAGGTGTTCTTCATCATTTGAGGGTATATTCCTCAGTTTTATCCTTGACATTGTCCTTCAGCTTGATCATGTTGCTGTAGTAACCCTTTTGCATATCCATCTTTCATTTTGATGTCTTCATTTTTTGTATTTTCTTTATTTCCAACATTTCGGAGCTTCTCGGCATGGACCTCCCGGCGCGAAGGATATCGGCGCGTATGGGCTTCTCGGTGCGCTTCACGGCCGACAGGGGTTCTCGGCCTGGGAGTTGTCGGCGCGGCTTTTGGCTGACGGGGGTTCTCGGACGGGGAGCTCTCGGCGCGCCTTTTGGCCGACGGGAGCTCTCGGCCGAGGGGGTTCTCGGCGCGCATTTGGCCACGCCGAGAGCCCTTCAGCTTTGGGCCCTTTTTAAGGCGCCGAAAGCCTTGCTGTCCCTCATTCTCTCCTCTTCTTTCTCTTTCTTCACTTTGGCAGTGGCGGTGAGCTGTGAGCTTCCCCCCCCGAGAGCGTCATTTCCCCCCCCCCCCCTTCTTTGCCGATTTTTTGGGGTAGGTTCGCTATATATATGGGATTGAGTCCCATCTTATGCTCGGGATCACTCCCTCTTGGTGGGTGACTCCCTATTCTTTTTTGGGCATACCTCGGACAAGAGGAGATGCTGCCGAAATTTTTGAGAATTTGTTTGTCTTATTGTTTCATGCCCATTCATCTTTTTGAAGCTTCTTTTCTTGTCTTTTTCTGACTGTAGGTGCTGACATGGCTTCCAGTTCGGCTGCTGCATCTTCCGGAGCCGTTGGAACAAGTTCATCGGCTCAGCCGGACATATCTCGGGCCAAAGTCAACTGGTTGAATGTATACAGCCTGAGCTTTGGCTATGACCAGATTGCTAGTGTCGACGAATCTTCCGATTCTGAAACTGACACCGTATCGACTGCTGAAATTTATTCTTCCCTGGAGGGTGCTGAATTCAGGAGAGCTGCTGACTACCGCCCGGACTTGCCGAAGGATCGTCATTTGCTGCCGTTTGTTCGGACTTTCACCGTACGCGGAATGCGGGATGTTATTATTGCCCGCTCCGTGGAAGCGGCAATACTTGCCGATAGAGACAGCATGAAGGTTTCTGTCTATCGAGCCCGAGCCATATATCTCCCAGGTGAACAGAGGGACTGGAATGCTATGCTGGGCATCTCCGATTTAGAACCCGAGAAGAAGATGCTAACCCGGGCCCCAGAATTCACCCCTGCAAGGTGGGATCATACCACCGGCCGTGTCCACCGAGAGAAGACTTCATTCGGACTCTTTTTGGCGCCTGCGAAGTGGGGTTATAGAGACGAGCCATTTGTTCTTAACTGCCTGGCCGTTCAGTTTAAATATCAGCTGGCTGCCGGCTGGTTTGGAGATGCCAAGTTGATAGACGCCCATCTTTTTAGGGTTGGAGCAGTGGAGTTTACAGAATATGTTTTGAAGGAGTATGCCCCTCTATTGGTTAGAGCTGGGGTATACCATAGTGTATTTGCCTCCAGGTTCCGCTATCCCGTCTCTCGGGGATTGTGTTGCGGTATGCTTGAAGTGTTTTGCCCGCAGTTCAATACATTCTATACAGCGGAAGGCGAGACATCCCTCGACCTCTGGAGTTTATCGCAGCTTTCTGGCCTACCCATGGACGGAGAGCCATATGAGGAGGTCTGCCTGGATGATTCCATCAAGGACGCCTCTAATGGAGAGGGCCGCTATTCTTTCGGTTATGCATACCGGTACCTGATGAAAGTTTACCGGTCCATCTGTTTGGCCTACAGTAGGGGGTCCTCCAAAGGCTATCAAGCCAGGGAAAAGAGCAGCCGACTGAGAGTCCGTGTGGGGCAGTGGATACAATATTTCTTCGGGGGTCCCTTGAGGTACGCAGACTTTCCTTCCGTAGGGCTGACTTCCGGTAAACAGGTCAGGGCCCCCCGTTACAAGTCAGCACTGCCAGCTTCATTGCGCCGGACAGACACGGATGGCCCGAACCCAGCAGGGGTTGATCCCATCACCCATTGTGCGGCCTATTTGACTTTCTGGCTATGCACTTTCGCTCTCCCTCAAAGGGACGAGACGATTATTAGACCCGAGGCTATATAGCCGGCCTGCCAGATGGCTTGGGGGATGCGATTGTCTTTGTGCCCAGTGGCTCTGTGTTTAATTTACAAATCCTTGGGGGACTTGCATAGACATCGGACCCCCCGCTCTTCGAGGACTATGGGTCCCTTTCATTTCTTCAATGCCTGGGTTTGCAGCATTTTCCCTGAGCTGGCCCCGAGAACTTTACAGTCAGACACACTGCTCCCTCGTATGATTGAGTTCGCTAGCGCTGAACCTGGTCCTTTCTCAGAACAGCTGTTCAAGATGAGGGGTAGGTTAATAAGAGTGCCTGTAGACGCACCTGGCAGCATTCACTTTTGGAGCTTGGCAGTAGGTTCAGCTCCCTTGGTGGACCCTCAAAGGGAGTGTAAAATGGAGGAGGTGGAGGTTTATGTCCATCCTGTTTCGGGGGTCGCCGCCACCCGGCCTCTTTTAGAACCAGAATTGGTAAGGTGGGCCATGGCCATACGGCCCAGTGTATTAGTTTTCAGGAAGGGGGGCTTGCTCATTTTGGAGCCCTATTATCCCTTCCGCTTTGGCAGAAATTTTGGTTACGACCAGCATATCCCTCCATCGACTGCTCAGTTTCCTCTGGAGAGCCGGGCCAAGCACGGGTCCAGTATTGCTGGCGACGGTCGGATATGGTGGGATTTCTTTCATCGTCGGGAAGACACAACTTTCAGGGTCCCGACCGTCTCCAATCGTCTCCCTCGGGTCTCATCAGACAATATCAAGTGGTGGAACATACGCACCAATTTTTATAAAGATGGCAGAGGCGCTTTCTGGGATGTGGCCGAGCGCTCCTTTTTGAAGCAGCAATCAGGGCCTGTATTTGATATTGACGAGCTTCATCTGAGGAGGCTTTATTCCCAGCACCAGAGGGAGGTAGAAGCTTATATCGCTGCCCGCCGGTCTTTGAAGGAGGCGGGTGCGGAACTACCCACTCCTGTCTTTTCTGAAGTTGATGTGGACACTTTCACCAGAGACTTGAGACAGCTGGGCCACATAGGGGACACTCATTTGGAGGTGCAGTATCCATTCCCCTCGGAGGAACCACTTTCGAAGGCTACTTCTTGGAGGGGTCCGACAGACAGGTTTCATCCTTATAGGACCTTTGTGCGGAGGGAGGACCGCACCCAGTCATATTATCAGCACACCTCCTGGCTTTTTGTACTGTTAAATGTCCACGGGCTGACAGTGGAGAGCCCGGTAGCTGTCATTCTAAATAAGTAGCTTTTTGTTTCTTTTCATTATGTTGACGCCTGGTGCATAGATTACCTCGGCCTATTTCATTGCCTTGATTTCCATGGCCATAAGGACTTGGCCGCCCTGACGGAGAAGTGTCAGACTATTGGCGATGTATGCTGGCTCGTGAAGGAGGCCGCCTCCCGATCAAAGGAGGTAGCTTATATGTATTGGCCGCTTTCCACATTTTATGACGGCCCAGCAGGTGTGCTCCTTGTTTGTTTGATCATGGCTTCTTTCTTCTTATTGTCATGTTTTGCATATGTTCACTATGACTGCCTTTCTCGTGTCTCGTACAGATAGACCAGACATAAAGCGGCAGGGGCTTTACAGGAAGATAATTGCTCAAGCTGAGAAACCTGCCCACTTTGAAATTCCTGAAGCAGCACCTACGACCACTCCCCTGCCTCCGGGCAAGAAGAGAAAGCCTTCTGTGGTGAAGGTTGCAGTCGCCAAGGCTAAGAAGGCCAAGGTTGCTCGGACCCGGAAGTCGGCTTTGACTGCGAAGGAAGCTGGAACCCCTCTTCCGGATATCCCTTCATTTGACGCATTCGCATCTCAGAGGGAGGCCGCACAGGCATCTGCCGAAGGTGACGGTGATAGCTTGTAGCTGGAACTTCCTTTGTCGTATTGACCAATCTCCTAGGGAGTTCTTTGAGGCTGAGCTTCTTTTTATCTGATACAGCCCAGGAGCAGGTTGAAGCGCCTGTGGAGACGGACACAAGACTGCCTTCTCCCACCCCGGTTGGCGAGGAGGAGGGTAAATGTGCTTTTTCCATTTGTTTCATACTTCCGTTGTTTTCTTTGCTATACTTCTCAGAAGTTTTCTTTTCTTGTAGCAGTGGCAGTCGGGGAGCAAGCCGAGGCCATGATAATGACAGAAGAGCTGCCTCGACCACAGGAGGGTCACAAGACTCGGCCAAAGCAGAGTACTATTCCGGCCAGATGCATAATCACTCGATCTTCATCCCGCCATGCTTTAGTGGTACCGACCCAGCATATAGCTAGTGTGGAAATATCTTCGGGCAGCTCCCAGGCTGTCTCCCATGAGGAGGAGGTAGATTTCAACGACAGCGAAGGGGAAGGTATTGCCAAGTCAGAAGCCCCTCCTGCACTTGCGAAAGGTGTTCCGTCTCTTCGACCCGCAGAACTATCAGCGTCATCCTCTGAGGAAGAATTTCAGGAGGAGTTTGCCGGGCTCGATACTGAGATTGACATAACTCCACCACTCGCCATTTCGGCCACGGAGCTTTCTTCTCTTTCGCCCCATTTTGAGGGTGCGGACCCTGCTCCAAAGGTGGGTTGTTCTTCATGTATGCTGCTTCATTTGTTTCTTTTATTTAGTGCTGAAGGTCGCTTTGCTTTGGTCTCAGAGTATTGTTGCTGCTACCTCGGCCACCTCCACATCCTTCATGGACATTTCCCTTGTAGATTTGGCTATTGTTCCTTTTCTGCCTTTAACTTGCACGGGGGCTCTTGAGATCATTCGCCCTGTGCCAGTGCGGATACAGTCCTCGACAGACTTGGCATCATTAGACTTGGGGGCTGCAGAAGAAAGTGTCATCCCTGCTAGGGCTTCAGATCTTAGAGCCGAAGCAGATTCGGCTAGGAGCTCTGCTTTCATACCGGCCGCAGTAACGTCAATCGTGCCCGAGTTAGCAATTCCTGCCATAGTGGCTGCAGAGTCCGAATTCCTGCCTACACAGTCTAAGGCACCTCTGTCCCCATCACCAGAAAGAGCAGCTGAAGGTGCAGCCTCCATTGCAGAGATAACCCCATTACTCATTGATTCTCCTCCCGCGGATGTTCAAGGTGTAGCTCCCGAGGCAGCAGCAGAGGAGGGGTCTTCAGTCCAGCAGGGGAGTACAGAGAGAGATACCGGCTAGCTCTTTCGGCAGATTTGCCTTCTTCGTCCTCCCAAGCGGGCATTGGACTATGGGCAGATATTGATGGAGAGGTGACTTTCGAAGTCGTCGCATCTGCTTCCTTTGGCTTTACGTCTCCTGACAGCTTCGTCTGGCAGCATCTGGACATGTTACGCCAGCTAGTAGAGTCTCAGCCTGGCTTGACATATCTACAGCTGAAGGAAATCGCCAATCGCCTCACTGCTGGCCTGCAAGCCATGGGCTGCCCTTTAGACACATGGGCTCAGTGGGTCTTGCTTTTGTTGAAATTCGTGCATCGGAGAGACTTCCTAGCACGGATCATGGTTGACAGGTTGACGGCGTTGAAGTTGCAGAGGTCGGAATGCAAATCCGAGGTGGAAAAGCTAACGCTGACACTTGATGAACTCCAGGCCGAGCTACAGAGTATTATTCAGCGGGAGGAGGCTATCCAGAAACGGGTAGCCGTTTTGGAGGCGGAGCTCACTGAACTTCGGGCCGAGCTGCAGCAATTATCTTCTATTCGGCCACAGTCCACCGAGGAGGTGGCTTCACTGGAGGGTCGGGTGATGTCTTTCCAGGACCTGTCCATGAGGCTTCAGGAGGAGGAAGCGCGCCTTCATGAGTTAGGAGCCGCCCCCTATGTTGGTCTTCTGGCCTTTGAAGATATCTTTCGGCGGCCATGAATTATCTTCACTTTCTTTTCTTTTCTTTCTTTTTGTGACACAGCGTCCCCTCGGGGCCCCTTATGTACTCACTTCGTAATGAAATGAAAAGAGATCTTTTGGCTTCATGTGTATCCATCTTGTCTACCATGTGGTTTCATCACTTCGGGAAGTGGGGTAGTGGTTTTAGCAATCCCTCATGTGAATGGCTCGTACCTAGCAGGAGAGCGTCCACCCCTTCAGAGAAAGGATGGGGAACTCGCTCCACCGCGTGACGGGCATCCGAAGAGGTGCTTAAACCGGATTGTGTCGGTATCATCAAACGTCCCTCTTGGCGACATGTGCTATGAGGGAGACAATTTGCAGGGATGTGACAGAAGGGGTTTCATTAGAATAGACGGCAAGCCTAGACTGGATAGAGGTTATGGCAGGTGGGCATTTGAAGGGGGCATAGTTTTCATCATAACAGACGTAGGGTCTGAACTGGGCAGGGTTTTATCATTGATCGGGCGCGGTGCCGGTCGATCAACGGTGGTTTCATCATTGATATGGGGTTTATATCGAAGCGAAGGGTTTTATAAGTTTCATCAGAATAAACGAAAGGTCTAAACTGGGTAGGGTTTCATCATTGATCGGGCGAGGTGCCGGTCGATCAACAATTGATTTCATCATCGATATTGGGTTTATACCGATGCAAGGAGATTTCATAAGTTTCATCAGAATAGACGAAAGGTCTAAACTGGACAAGGTTTCATCATTGATCGGGCAGGATGCCAATCGATCGACGGTTGGTTTCATCATCAATATTGGGTTTATATCGATGCAAAGGGATTTATAAGTTTCATCAGTATAGACGAAAGGTCTAAACTGGACAAGGTTTCATCATTGATCGGGCAGGGTGCCAATCGATCAACGGTTGGTTTCATCATCAATATTGGGTTTATATCGATGCAAAGGGATTTATAAGCTTCATCAGTATAGACGAAAGGTCTAAACTGGACAAGGTTTCATCATCGATCGGGCAGGGTGCCAATCGATCAACTGTGGGACGTATGTGAAGGTGTTGGTCTCGTCAGGATAGACGTAAGGTCTATTCCAACATGTTTTATCGCATGTGGGGCTTGCCAAGAAATGCGTAGGCTTCATCAGGACAGACGTGAGGTCTGAGCTGGACAGGCTTCATCAGGGTGGTGATGGGTTTCATTGTCGGTGGGACGTTTGAAAGCGGGTATGTAGGTTTCATCAGGGTAGACGTAAGGTCTACCCCGGGAAGGCTTTATCATCAGTGGGGCATAGAGCCAGATGACCGACGGAAGGCTTCATCAGTGAAGGGGAGGTAGAGGTAACGTGCCGGTTGGCATGGAACTTCTAGATTACCACATTACTGACCCAAGTGCCCTTTCGGGTTTTCACCGGAGCCAGCCCCCTCTTGCTTTTGCCCACGCGCCCTTTCGGGTTTTCACGTGGCGGGGTACCCGATTTTGCCTGCGGTGCCCTTTTGGGTTTTCACCACAACGGGGTTTCTTGGCCATTTTTGCCCTTATCCGGGATGTCCGAACAAGTCTGACGGGGTATCTCTATTTTTAACCCCATTTTTTTTATATACATATGTTTCCTGAATCGGGACTTCAGCACGGATCAGGCGATGTGATGCTTCATTAATGCATGCTCTTATCATCAGTATTGGGTATATACCGACGCAAGGATTTTATAGGTTTCATCAGGATAGACGTAAGGTCCACACTGGGCTGGTTTTATCATTGATCGGGCAGGGTGCCGATCGACCAATGGTAGGTCTCATCACGGCGGGACGTAAAGGGATATGCAAATTTGATAGGACGGGTTTTTTCATTGATCGGGCAGGGTGCCCATTGACCAAAGGTGGGTTTCATCATTGGTATTGAGTTTATACCAATGCAAGGATCTTATGAATCTTCATCAGAATAGACATAAGGTCTACCCTGGGCTGGTTTTGTTGCTGATCGGGCAGGGTGCCAATCGATCAACAGCAGGTTTCATCATCAGTATTGGGTTTATACCAATGCAAAGGTTTCATGGGTTTCATCGGGATAGACGTAAGGTCTAAGACGGATAGGTTTCATTGCTGCTCGGGCGAGTGTGCCCATTAATCAGCAGCAGATTTCATCACGGTGGGATATAGCGAGACACGCAGCTCTAGTCGGAACAGATGTGAGATGTATACCGAACAGGTTTCCTCGCCGATCGGGCAGGGTGCCCTGTCGACCAAAGACGGGTTTCATCATTGGTATTGGGTTTATACCAATGCAAGGATATCATGGATTTCATCAAGATAGACGTAGGATCTAAACTGGATAGGTCTTACCGCTGATTGGGCAATGTGCCAATCAATCAACAGTAGGTTTCATCGTCGGTATTGGGTTTATACCAATGCAGGGATTTCATAGGTTTCATCGGGATAGACGTAAGGTCTAAGCCGGATAGGTTTCATCATTGACCGGGCAGTGCGCCAATCGATCAAAGCAGGTTTCACCATGGTGGGACTTTGGCAAGGTATGAGGGTTTTATCAGGACAGACGTAGGGTCTGAACTGGGTGGGTCTGATCGTTGATTGGACGAGGTGCCGGCCGATCGACGAGAAGTTTATGATGGGAGGTGAGGTTTCTTTAGGATCACCATATTACTGGCCCAAGCGCCCTGTCGGGTTTTCACCGGAGCCAGCCCCCTCTTACTTTTGCCCACGTGCCCTTCCGGGTTTTCACGTGGCGGGGTACCCGATTTTGCCTGCAGTGCCCTTTCGGGTTTTCACCACAGCTGGGTTTTAGCCATTTTTGCCCTTGCTCGGAAAACCTGAACAAGACCGACAGGGTATCTCTATTTTTAACCCCATTTTTATTTATTTTCATTCTTTTATTCTCTCTTCCCCTCTTTTTGGGAGGGTAACAAGTCTGACTGTCATTAGATCATGATAAGGGATGGCTCGGCTAGGGCGGAGTGCCGCTAGACCAAGGAAGAAGGGTAGCTTGGTTAGGGCGGAGTGCCGCTAGGCCAAGGAAAAGGGTAGCTTGGTTAGGGCGGAGTGCCGCTAGACCGAGGAAGAAGGGTAGCTCGATTAGGGTGGAGTGCCGCTAGACCAAGGAAATGGGTAGCTCGGTTAGGGCAAAGTGCCGCTAGACTAAGGGAGCAGGGTAGCTTGGTTAGGGCGGAGTGCCGCTAGACCAAGGAAATGGGTAGCTTGGTTAGGGCAAAGTGCCGCTAGACCAAGAAAAGGGTAGCTCGGTTAGGGCAAAGTGCCGCTAGACCAAGGAAATGGGTAGCTCGGTTAGGGCAGAGTGTCGCTAGACCAAGGGAGCAGGGTAGCTCGGTTAGGGCGGAGTGCCGCTAGACAGAGGAAGAAGGGTAGCTTTTAGCCTGATTACTCGGGGAATATTGGTTGGGCGGCATGATACAGCTTTAGGTGTCTACCGTTGAGTGGTGAGAATTGGATTTCCCCTCGATGGTTAACGACCATGTAGGCCCCTCCTTCGTAGACCCTATATATCACATAAGGACCTTCCCAATTAGGATTCAGCTTCCCTTTTGGGTTGGACGCCATGACTTCTCTTTTTTTGACCATGACGAGGTCACCTTTCTTAAATTCTCGTCCTTTTACGAGTTTGTTGAATGCAGTGGCCATGCGGGCCTGGTACATCTGGATATTCTTTTGAGCTTGGAGGCGCTTCCCTTCCAATTCAGCCAATTCTTGTAATCTTCTTTCTGCATTGGTTTGTTCGCCACGGGCCAGGTCATATTGGACTGCCACCCTGAGTGACGGGACTTCCAGCTCCAGCGGAACTACTGCCTCTGAGCCGTATACCAGCGAGTATGGCGAGCACCCTGTAGGTGTCTTGAAGACAGTGCGGTATGCCCATAGAGCTTCATACATCTTTTCTTCCCAGTCCTTCTTATTAGAACTAACGACTTTAGCCAACAAGGTGCATAACGTTTTGTTGAAGGCTTCTGCCAATCCATTTGCCTGTGGATTGTAAGGAGTGGAAGTCCTCCACTCGATCTTATACTTCTCGGCGAGCCGATAGATCTTTTGATTTCTGAAATGACTTCCATTATCAGATATTATTCGGTTGGGGATCCCAAACCGGAAGATAATGTTTTGTTTGATGAATCTGGCAACCAGCTCACCAGTCACTTCTCGTAATGCTATAGCTTCCGCCCATCAGGAGAAGTAATCTGTTATTGCCAGTATGTACTTATGTCCGGCTGAGGAGGTTGGTAGTGGGCCGACTACATCGGTTCCCCATTGTGCAAACGGCCAGCTAGGGATTGTAGGGTGCAGAACGGCAGGTGGCCTTCTAGGCACAGCAGCATGCTCCTGACATTTCTGACATGACTTCGCAAACTTGCAGCAATCTTCAAACATAGTGGGCCAATAGTAGCCCAGCTTCTTGATTTCTATCTTCATCTTAGGGCCAGCTTGGTGAGCACCTGTCGTCCCAGCATGTATTTCTTTCATCGCTTGCCAAGCTTCCTCAGTGGACAGGCAGCGGAGCAGAATCCTCTTACGTGCATCTGCCATTATTCGGAACAGAGTTCCATTTCTGAATTCATAAGAACCTTTGATCCTTAAAAGTTTCATCTTTTCTTCTCTTTTCTGCGGCAGCTGTTGGTGCAAAAACCATTGTAGCAGGTGCTGTCTCCAGTCAGATGCCTGTTCTGTACTGATCGTGGCGACTTCATTTTCTTCGGGGTGGCCTTCTAGCATGCTGGGGACTTGCCACCGATTTATAAGAACAATGTTCAGTGTCTCATCCGGTGGGACTGCTATTGAGCTAGCTAGCTTTGCCAATGCATCAGCCTGGGCATTATGTGCACGGCCCACATGCTTGAGCTCAATATGATAGAACTTCGCCATGAGGCGCACAGCTTTTTGGTGGTAGGGGTTCAACTCCGGCTTTCGCACTTCGAACTCACCTTGGATTTGCTTTATTATCAACATTGAATCCCCGAATACCTGAAGCATCTGGATACCCATGTGGAGGCTGATGTACAACCCGATTATCAGAGCTTCATACTCGGCTTCATTATTAGTGCAGGGCTTGTTTATAGAACAGGAAGTATGCACAACCTCCCCCTCTGGCGATCTTAGCACAATACCGGCTCCGGCCCGTATTCTGGTCTTTCCATTGGAGTCCGTCTCTGTCCTAGATGCTCCATCAAAGAATAGCTGCCACATAGTTGACTGAGCCTGGCAGGCTTCTAATGTTTCATCATCGGGTAACTGAGTCCCCAACATATCATTCTCTGGCACAGGGTGCTCTGCGAAGAAATCAGCCACGGCCTGTCCTTTTATTACCCTCTAGGGTATATATGTGATATCGAATTCCATCAGAATTACTGCCCATTTGCCCAACCGGCCTTTCAGTGTTGGCTGAGTCAATATGTATTTGAGCGGATCTGCTGCAGATATCAATCTGATTTCGTGTGACAGCATATAGTGCCGGAGTTTTTTAACGGCAAAGACTAGTGCCAAGCATGTCTTTTCTATATAGGTGTAGCTTTCTTCAGTTCTAATCAGCCTCCGACTCAGGTAGTATAGAGCCTGTTCTTTGCCTTCTTCATTTATCTGTGCTAGCATTGCCCCCAGGGAACAGTGTGTGGCTGCAATGTATAGTATCAGGGGCTTGCCCTTAATAGGTGCCCCCAGCACTGGAGGGGTCTTGAGATATTCTTTCAGCTTCTCAAAAGCTTCCTGACAGCCTTCGTCCCAGAGGAACGGTACATCTTTCATCATGAGCTTGTGAAAAGGGTGGCATCTCCCCGACAGATTTGATATGAATCGTCGGATATAGGCCAAACGCCCTTGCAAAGATCTCAGCTCGTGGAGATTCCTTGGTGGAGGGAGCTCCTGGATAGCTTTAATCTTGGATGGGTCGATCTCAATGCCCCTATGACAGACAACGAACCCAAGGAATTTTCCACTGGACACGCCGAAGGCACATTTCATAGGATTCATCTTGAGTTCATATCTGCGCAGCCTCTGGAACACTATCCTCAGATCTTGCAGATGATCTTCTCTTCTACTGGTTTTCACCACCAGGTCATCGATGTAGCACTCCACTTTCTTGAAGAGTAAATCATCAAAGATCTTTGTCATAGCTCTTTGATAAGTAGCGCCGGCATTCTCGAGGCCGAACGGCATCCTTTTGTAGTGAAATATCCCCTTCGGGGTGCGGAATGCAGTATGCACTCTGTCTTCTTCAGCAATCCAGATCTGGTTGTATCCGGATGACCCATCCATGAATGACAGGGCTTCATGGCCAGTGGTTGCATCGATCATTACTTCAGTGATTGGCACTGGGAAATCATCTTTCGGGCAAGCCTTATTCAGGTCCCTGAAATCTACACATATTCTGATCTGCCCATTTTTCTTCTTCACGGGCACTATATTGGCCAGCCATGTAGTATATTGGTTCTCTTCAACAAAGCCCACATCGATCAGCTTGTCGACTTCTTTGTTGATCTGATTTATCAGTTCGGGATGCATTCTCCTGGCAGGCTGCTTCACAGGGCTTGCCTCTGGGTTTATCGCCAATCGGTGCTGTGCCACATCGGAACTCAGTCCCGGCATCTCATCATATGTCCATGCGAAGCAGTCTCGGAATTCTTTCAGAAATTGAATATACTGTTCTTTGACAGCTGGCTCCAGCAGTGCACTGAGGAACGTAGGCCTTGGCTCATCTGCTGACCCCAGATTCACTTCTATCAGCTCATCGACGGTGGCCTGGCCTCCGTCCTCAACTTCGGGCGGGGCTTCTTGCAAATCAATGAAGCCTCCCGGGATATAATCTTCTTCATTCTCAGGACTTTCTGTTTCATCACACCGATCATCAGCAGATGCTGGTGCATCGTATAAGGCCAATATGGCCGGATTCTGTCCAGTCTGCCCCGAGGACGTGACTGGCTCAGCGGAAAACTTCGACGTGGAGTCTTCTGTGCTTAGAGGCTCTTCTGATGTGGGCTCCCCTGAGAGGTTATCATTATGTAGAGCTCGGAACTCTTCTAGAATGCGCCCAAACTCCAGGCACTCTTGCAGCTCTCTGGCTACTTGGTCTTCATCCGGGGTTCCGGTGTCAAATTGTGCTTCGGCCTGGAACAGATCCTCTTTGCAGGACGGATTCTCCCAGCACCAACCCTTCTTGGTTTCATCAGACGCCCTTGCCTCCGGCTGATTGTCTTGGGCTTCATTGTCTGTTATGGATTGATACATAATCTCTTCATCTTCAAAGGGGTATTGGTCATACCCTACTTCTGGGGAATCTTCATTCGGGTAGAAGGCTGAGATGACATCCACCTCGGCTTCATAGTATTCTTGTAGGGTATAACCCAGTCCCGGGTGTTGTGTGATCTTCCTCAGCTCCTTGCTATCTCGAGGCGGATCCCATAACTCCTTGAATGCTTTCTTCTGAGCAGCAGGCTGTATCGATGGCATTTGCATCTTGGAGAACATTTGTGAAATCCGTTGGGTAGTATAATCCAGGCCCGTAATTGGTACCATCAGGTTTGCAGCTTCTTCAGGGGCTATGCAATCTTGATCATCTTCTTCGACTGCCTCCCCGGTGTAGAATATGATAGGGGGTTCGCCAAAGCGAGGGATTTCCATAGTCTTTAGGGGCAGCACTGTCTGATATTTTGTGCTAGCTATGGGCTTGACTAGACCCTGAGGAACTTCCACCTGTGTGTATTTTTCTTTCATCTTTTCTTCAGTATCATCTGGGTGTATGCCGGGAGGAGTGATCCGAGCAAAATCACCAGCATAGGAGATGTGAGACACCCCATGCTTTTTAATGTAGCCCTTTGGCGGCGGCGGAGACCAATTTCTTGCTTTCGTCGCCGGCTTTTCTTGGCTGACCATAGTTTCTTTTCCTTTATCCCTTTGTGACACCTCGGTGTAATAGGATGCATCGAGCATATGGCACTCGAACACTTCGAAGGGATGTAGGTCTGCAAACACCCTTTCCTCTTTTCCTTCATGGCAATATTTTATGCATTGGTGTAGCGTGGATGACACTATCTGATACTCGTGCAGCCACGGTCTTCCCAGCAGGGCCTTATATGCGGTGTTAGAGTCGATTACATAGAATCGTACCACTGTAGTGAGATCGCCCAGTGTGAGATTGAAATCAGCCACCCCGAGAGGTGTTTCATATTTCTGGTTAAATCCTGCAATCTTCATATCTCTGACCTTGGTGAGCTGCAGATCAAAGTAATATTTATGATAGATGCGGTATGGGAGAATATTCACAGCAGCCCCTGGATCTATTAGTATTCTGCTTATCGGCTGACAGTTCAGGGAACCCCTCATATATAGTGGTCTATTATGGCCGGAATTTGGGATTAGCATATCATCCTCTGTGAATGTTACTGATGGCCCAGCATTCACCTCTGTTAAGAGTGCTTCACATTGTGCCGGGGACTGCAGGGCATCCACAATTGCTTGGCGAGCTTCTTCACTCAGAGAGAGAATTTCCCAGATGGAGAATCTGGTAGGGAGCCTCTTCTGCATTTTCATGACTCGACTGCCCACCCGGACATTAGACAGTCTCATCTCCTCTGCCCATCGGGGCCTTGGAGGTTCATGTGGTGCCTGTGGCCTTGGCTGCCCAGTCCCAATTTTATCTTCTTCATCGGTCTCCTGGGAGACTTCTTCTGTAGCGACTACCCCTGCTTTCGCTAGAGGGTTACCTTCTTCATCTTCTTCATGTTGTTTCTGCTTTCCAGGCGCCGTCTGCTGGCATTTATTGCTTTTATCTGGAGCAGTACAAGCCGGTCGCTCATTTTCTAAGCTGGACAAGAACTCCAGGAATGAAGGGGCTTCATCTGCCTTCTTTTTGTCTTGGTACAGACTGGCAGGGGGAGGAACCTGGACACCTCGTATCTCTGGTTCCGGGATTTGATAGGGTTGCTCCCCTCTGAACATGATATTATGGTTGGCTGGTGGTGGGCGCCCCCATCTTCTCCCAGAACGTGTTGCATGGGCCAAGGTAGAGGCTTCGGCATGGTTAGCTTCTAGCGGAGTGTTGGATGCTTCTGGCTCATCGTCCTCCCCGGGCAAGGAGAAGAGTACTGACAGAGTGTTACATTGTACTGTCGTGACCTTCTTTCCTTTCTTGGATTTGAGTCGTTTCTTCTTCTTTTGGGAATTTGACTTTGCCGGCTCCTGCCCCCAGAAGGGCTCATTTTCATCTTCTTCTTGTTCTGCCTCTGGCTGCTCTTTAATTTTCAATTCTTCGAGCTGTTCCCAGAGTATACAGTCTTTCATCAACAGATGCTTGGGCTTCTTCTGCTCATACTCATCGAGCTCATTAATATATTGCTGCAGACGCCTGGCTGCAGGGCTTACTTCTTTATGTGTAGGGAGGGGAGTTTGTCTCCTCCGGTTGTGAGTAGGGATCCGGATGACTGGTCCAGTCTCAGTTGTATGCCATATTGACTTTATTGGAGGCGGCTCAGGCCTTGGTGCAACACCCCGGATAACTGCTCCGTTGGTACTGGCTACAGGAGTCTTCTTCTTTTTGCTTTTTATGGGTATCATCTACCATCCTTCCTGATCTTTCTGCGGGGTGAGGAAGCAAGCTTCATAGGTATTCTTGGTGCATTCTTCAACGGCCTCTTTGGGCAGCTGTTGGTAGACTGAGATCATATTGGCAGCCACTCTCCAGGGTGGAGGCTCATGTGGGTGAGGCGGCTTTACCTGGTAATCTCCTAGCTGCAGCTCACCTTTCTTGACCATTCCTTCCATGATATCTTTGAAGACATAACAATCTTCAATTGCGTGCCCCAGCGCGCGGTGAAATGGACAGAACAGCGGATCATCTTTCTTTGCTGCATCGGTTGGTCTTTTGGGTTCAGGCAATGTTACCTTATTGAACTTGTATGCCCAGTTGAACAGTGCGGCCGTCTTATCCTTTGGGAAGGAATATGCCTTTCTCATCTTGTCTCTCAGAGAGACTTTATCCTTCCTTTCTGCTGTATCTGCCAGCGGGGGAGCTTCATCTGCCCCTTTCTTCCCCTTCTGCTGCTCGAAGGTTCTGAAATCGACGGTGTTGGCCTCAGAGTGTGATGGCCGTCGTTCATTAGATTTTCCCTTCGGCATAGTGAGAACATTGGCGGTCGGACGCTTGGACAAGAACGTCTCGACCTCTGCCACTATATTGTTCAGTCGGTCGAATGTTCTGACATCTGCACCGATCATCTTTTCTAGCACCTCCCTCCTGAGGCTCTGCTTGCATATCTGCACCGCGTCTTCCTGATGAGGAGGCCTTCGGCATCTCATGGCTAAATTCCTCCACCTTTTGATGTAGTCCAGTGCAGTCTCATCTTGTTTCTGCCTGGTTGCATATAGCTCTGCTATCATGATTTCCCTTTCCGTGACATGAAATCTGTCGCGGAACTTTCTTTGCATATCAGGCCAATCAACCACTGACCCGGCTGGCAGGCTTGAGTACCATTCAAAGGCCAACCCAGTGAGGGATGAGCCAAAGAACTTGAGCAGATAAGCTTCGTCGACTGCTAGGTCGCCCATGATTGTAGTGTAGTAGGCTATATGCTCCCTAGGGGAGCCTTGGCCATTAAATTTCTCAAACTTCGGCGGCTTACTGACGCCTGGGGGTAGTTTCTTAGTAGCATATTGGGGAGGATAGGGTACCCTGTACACATCATAGGTACCCGTATCACCACCAGTCTTTTCTGACAGCTTCATTTCCACAATTCTTTCAATCATCTGCTTGTGGGCCACAGCTGGATCTATCTCTTCTGGGAAGAAGTGAGCTTGTTGCTGGCTGTGAGGAGTTGTCATCACAGTGGCGCGCAAGATGGGCGCGATAGGCTGTGTCTGAGACACAGAGGGCTGAGCTGCTGTTTGCTGTGGAACAGGTTGGCTCGGTGTCTTGCCCTTATCAGCTAGGAGAGGATTAGCCAGGATAGTTGTTTCTGTGGAGCTGGATGTCTGCCCCGTAGGTTCAGCTTGCTTCGAGACTGATGTAGCTTCTTGTCTCTCATTGAGCTGTCTTCGGAGAGCGCTGATCTCCTGCTGATATCTCCTGAACATCATCTGGATCATGGGATCCATAGTTGATGGGATTTGTATATCTTCAGAAGTCCCTTCAGCATCATCAACAAAGGGGTTATCTCCATCTTCTGTTGTTACCACATTAACTGTCATAGTGGTAATCCTGCGGGCTTCATCATCAATTTTCATTTTATCCTTTGCAGCCTGGCCTCTTCTTGTGACAGGACCAGGTCTAGTTGCCAGTCTGAGCAATTCATCTGGCTGAGTTGGTAGTATATCTTGTCCCCTGGCCAGTCCAGCCATGTTGCAGGCGAAGATTTGCATCTTTCCTTTTCGCCTGTAGACCTTTCTTTTTATTTGGCTAGGATATCTGAGCCGGTCAAAGACCGATATTCTTTCTTTGTCTTCTTCCCCGTGCAGGTGTTCTTCATTATATCTGGCCCTGAGGCCTTCTCCATAGTCATTTGAATCGGAGGAGGAGGCTCCGATCATCATTTCTTGGAAGGTTTCTTCTTCTTCATCATCCCTGGTGCCCAAGGCACGGGATAGTCTTTGTTGACCTAGGGCAGAGCTCCCTAGGTAGTGGAAGTAGTCTTGGACTACTTGCTTTGTCTCTTCAGAGTTGCGCCTTTGCGGCTCAGGCTGGAACATCAGTCTTTCCTGGCTTCTTTGCTGATAGGCCAGTCTTGTTATCTGAGCATTCAAATGCTCGGCCTTGGAATATTTGAAGATGTCGGCCTGTCTGGCACAGGCCCTCGCTCTTCTTGGGACGGCAACCATGACTGGTTCACACATTCCCGCATCGTTATTCCGGCAGCAGTTGGCAGCAACATCATGGTTCTTTCTCTGCCATCTTCTGCCCCCGGCCCTGGGGTGGGTGACAGCAAGGTCTTCTTTCTTCTCAAGTCTCCTACCCCTCATTATAGGGCGAGCAACAGTCAGTTTTCTTTCTCCATTGTTTCTTTCATCTCTCCTACCCCAGGCTCTGGGGTGAGCAGCAATAGCATTTCCTGTTTCTTTTCCCTCTCTTCTTTGGCTTCCCGCCCTGAAGTGGGTGACAGCATCATTGGTAGCCTTCTCCTCATCTTGAGCTGGAGCCCAGCTCTGCATCTTCTTCGGTCGCCAGACCTGTTTGTATTTTGCTGGCTTGGGCGCCAGTGGCTTCCTCTCATCGGCCTCCCAGTTGGCATGCCTGGTGGCCAGAGTTTGGAACCTGTTCGTAGTGGGCACTCGCGGGATGATCACGTCTGGGTTGACCTCCCTCGGGCGGCCGTTGAGGTTCGTCCGGATCCCTCCGATCATCATGGTCTTTCCGGAGTTGGAAAGACAACGGTCAACAGTGACATACCGGCTCCTCCGGTTGGTCCTCCTTCCCTTTTGAGCAGCAGCGGGGACCATGTCCCTCTTCTGGACATGATGGACGTAGCAGGCGACGGCCGTGGGGGCCGTCTTCTCTGGCAAGCTGTCCTTCTGGACAGTGGTCTTCATTGGGGCACTCGCAGCAGTGCCTTGCTCATGGTTATCGACCTTCAGAAGGTCGGTGTAGACGACGCCCAAGCAGTTGGGCAGCCCGACAGCTGGGGGAAACGAGCCGAACGCCAGTGGTACCGCCAAGTATCCCTCCTGGACATGCATGTCCACCGGTTGTTTGTTGAAGCAAACGGACATGATTCCAGCTGTCATTGTAGATTCCTGGAAATAAGGAAAGTACACAGAATCAGAAGTTTCAGGGGGGCCCGCCGGGCCTCCTACTTTAGCGTAAAGATGAAGGGAGACTCAGTCCCACCGGGCGTGCCAGACTTGTGGACGCGGATTTTTAATTTATTTATTATTTGTTCATTTATTTATATTTATGGATTTATTGGCGTGCCAGTCACATGTGTGACGATTTCATTGTGCGCTCGATCTGACATGGTCAGTCGATTGCACTCGATATCGGGTGATCCACAGATATCCCTTTTGTGGGTTTGCTTTGGATATTGGAATTCATTGGGTGGTAGATCGGGCTCTCGGCACGCTCTGAATGGACACAGGCTCTCGGCACGACCCAAAAATGGGAAGGCCAGGGCTTCCGGCGCCAAAAACAAGAAGGCTGGGGGTTCCCGACGCCAAGACGAGAGGACTTAGGTTCCCGGCGCGACAAAGAGAAGCCAAAGGGGAGAGGGACTTCGGCGCAGGCTTCCCGGCGCGAGGAAGAGATGCTGGAAGAGGGTCTCGGCGCGGGATGGTTGAGCAGGGCTCCCGGCGCGACGAGGCTGCAAGGGGGGGGGTCTCCCGGCGCGGAGGATACAGAGAGGACTCTGGAGGTTCTCGGCCCGGGCTTCCCGGCGCGCTGAGGTGAAAGGGAGAGGAGCTGCCCCTGGGGGTTCTCGGCGCCTGAAGAAGTGGCGCCGGGAGCTATTCACCCAGTTTACTGTAGGCTGAGCCGAGAGTAGTGAGGGCGCCGGGACTAGAACAGAGCTTACGGTACTCTGTTTTGGGTATCTGATTGATTCATGCAAAGGGGAAGGATTTCTTTGGGGTCAAAAATAGGTCAGGACATCAAAGTTTGAACTAGATTAGGCTTGGGCTTTACAAGAACATCAGGATCGAGGAGGAATTTGGGAAGGCCAAGGCGTAGAGGATCCCTGTCACCGGTGTCATACAGAGTCCCGGGGACAGCTTAATGTCGGCTTTTCGTGGTCCTGGGAGAATTTTGACAGCATCTCCCCCGGACTCAGCATTTGCCAGGGAATGATAGACGATCACCCACGGAATGCCGGGGTGAAAGCCAAATAGAGGGGTATTGAACCCCTAACCATGTACGAGCCTGCAGCACTGTTTCGATATCCCTTTAGAGGTCAGCGAAGCTTATGCAGTGGCAGAGCTCCCTTGCCTCGGAAGGTTATAAAAGCCGATCGAGTCCGGAAAACCTCGTAGAAAAGGGGGGGGGTTATCCCCATTAATTGTCACCCCCGAGGTGCATATGATGGCCCAGGGCATCCCTTGACATAACAAGAGTATTTATGGGGTTTCTTCAGTGGTAGCAAAGGTTTTACAACTTAAGGTGTACAGGTTGGCTTTTCGGCGCCAATGGCAAGGATGCCAGAGAGCTCCCGACACGGGTTTCTCGGTGCGCTGATAGGATGGCCCGGAGGGTCTCTTGGCACATGAGGAAGAAAGAGGGCCTCTCGGCGCGCGGAGAAGAAAGCCAAGGTATAAGGGCTCCCGGCGCGCAAAGAAAAAAGGGGGAGGAGCTGATCCTGGTGGTTCTCGGCGCCTGAAGAAGCGGCACCGGGAGCTATTCACCAAATTTACTATAGGTTGATCCGAGAAGTATGAGGGCGCCGGGATCAGAACAAAGTTTACGGTACTCTGTTTTCTGGTTATAATGGTGGTTTGGGCTGAAAGCGACGGACTCTATGGGCTCTGAGCTGTCCGAAGCATCCACTTTGAGTTGGATTAGGTCTAGAATCCAGAGGAGTATTGGGATTTGAGAGGCATCTGGGAGGCCGAAGTCTGAATGCCCCTGTTCATCGTCGTTATCATGCAGAGCTTGGGGACAAACTTAATATGGTCATTTGTCACCCTGGAAGCCAAGAGATGGCTGTCTCTGGCCCCAGAGGAGACTTAGATGACATATACGGAGGAAACACACATGCTTGGAACCCCGGAGTTTCTCAAGCCTCAATCATTGCACAGCACGGCTTCATCCCAGCAGCCAAAGAATAATCTGTTTCGGGCTTTGGGGTGAGCAATAACAGTGCTACGAGGCAGAGAAAGGACAGACGAAACTGATCATCATGCTACTGATTTACAAATAACACAGAGAATGGCAATAGGGCTTAAGAAAAAAGCAAAAAACAAGCTCAAACTACAGCCCATCATACATATATATCCATTCGTTTGATGATGCCCATCACGGAAGACGCATAGTCAAAAAACCCATATGAAACATCATTCCCGTACCCAAACTGATTACAGGGAGAGAGTGAGGGAAAGGGGAACAGACAGATGCCGAGATATTTCGGCTACATTGCTTGAATCGAGATAAGATTTGAAAGTATTACATGAAATAGAAGAAAAGAGAAAACAAACATGGGGGAGGGCGGAGCATTGACTCCTCTCCCTCCCCCGGATGCCCACCTGGAGCTTCTTCCCTGGGAATGGGTCTCTTCTCTCTTTCTTTTTCAGCGGAGGAGGCTCTCTCTCTCTCTGGTCTCTTCTCTTTTTCTTTCTTTTTGATCGATGGTCTGGCTTCTGATCCTCCGATCCCCTTTTCTTTCAAAGGGGGTATGTTTATATAGGTCTCATCCTTCTGTGCTCTCGGCGGAGGGCAGTCGGTGTGGCCAGTTCCATTCGAGACATCTCCCGGCACGACAAGTAGCCCCCTGTTGAGGCTCCCGGCGCCACTAATAGGAGCCCAAATGACCGGCCCATCTAGCGCCTTCAGGCCTCATTCGTGCCTTAGGCTTCTCTTCATGCTTTCTTTTGAATTAATCTTCATCAGAACCGAATAAAGCCCACCTTTAGTAGAGGCATGACTTTGTTGAGATCGTTTTGAGGCTCCATCAGTGAACGAACTGGGGTTTAATCAGTATTGCCGTATGAATGACGACAAAACCGGGTATGTTTCATCGGCATTGTCATCCGAACGGTGACAAGACCAGACATCAGCTTCAGTCTGACAGACTTCGGCCGGGTATGTAATCTGTGGAGAGGATTGCTCTTCTGTTCTGACTTTGTAGGAGCCCTGACAATCTTTATCTGTCGGTGCCGGTTTCATCTTTATCTCATATCACATCCATCAGTAAGCTGACATCTGGCTTACCTTGACATATCATCCGTGGATTCTCGGACGAAGCAGTAGTACAGCTCTTCTTAAAAGGCTGGGAGGTCCCATCAGTCGAGTGACTGCGGCTTCATCGGCGTTGCCGTCTGAATGACATCGGCACCGGGCATCAGCTTTGGCTGACAAAGGCTTTAGCCGGGTGAATGGTTGACGAGCTTCATCAGTGGTCTTCTACTGTTGGCCTGATTTTCTTTTCAGTTATGCTTCCACCCCTGTTCATTTTCTAGGTGTCAACAGGTGCTCTCTTGCTAGGTAGCCGTCTGATGGCTGCGGCCTGACTAGGACTGCCCCTGGCCACCCTTTCCTCGGATCTTCTGCATATCCAGCACCAAAGATGCTGCCACACGAGATGTTGTCTCCAAATCAGTAGCAGCGTTCGCCATCAGAAGGTGCCTCAGCTCCTGCCTCAAACCCTGAACAAAATGCTCGATCTTCAACCCCTTATGCTCCATGATATGGGGCGCATAACGGCCTAACTCAACAAACCAAGCCATGTACTACAACACTGACATGTCACCCTGCACCAGCTCCAGAAACTGACACATCTTCTGTGTACCGACATAGGATGGGTAGTAAGTACGCTCGAAAACCGTGACAATGCCTTTCCACACGATTAGCTGGAGGGAACGTGACTGAAAGGACGTCTTCAACTCTGAAGACCACCAAGATCGAGCCGTACCCTGCAACTGGTTGCATTCCAACATCACCTTGTCTTTTATAGCGCAGTTCATAGAACTGAACACTCTCTCCATCTCATCGAGCAAACCTCGAGCAACATCCGGATCTGGCTGGCCGCCATAGTAGGGTGGATGGAACTAGAAGAAGTCCCACACTGCACGACTGGGTCCACCCCTGGACGATGAGCCATTACCGGCATCCCCACCGAACTGCTGAGTCATTAATTGAAACATGTCCTGAAAGAAATCCTCTGCCCTCGGAACTCTAGCTGTATCCCCTGCCTGGGTGGCAACTGGTGGCACTCCACTCTGCTCCGCCTACTCTTCCTACTCCTCAGTCGACTGTCCCTACTGAGAGTGAGTCCTCCGCCTCGGTGCCATACTCGCCTATTGTAAAAAGACAGAAGACACGAAAAATGGTGAAATCAATAAAACACACGATTCCCTAAGCCAGTGCTGACTGTACATCATTGACGCGGGACGGGGACCGACACGGACTAAGACTCACAAAAGACTCTAACTGAGGCCGGCAGTAGCACGCTCAAGGGTCGCCAAGTGGCTGACCACCGTGATATCCCACAGAATGAGGGACGTCTCTCAACAGAAACTCCGACCTCGGCCGTCCCAAGGAGGGAAGCGCACGTGTCTAGGCGTATAGTCGACCTCCAAAGACAAGGGGAGTCGAGTCCTAGCTCGGTGCTCGACTAGTGCTAGGGATGGATGCTCTCACTCATGATCCGCGGTGATGGCAATAAGTGGCTAAGCACCTACTCTCTCTCAAGCGGCATAATCGATCACATACTAAAAGAGCAAGCAAAAGGAGGGGAGTCGGAGCGCGTACCTCCACGCCTAGGCGTGGGGAAGGAACCCCGGCCGTGAACCAACAACCCCGATACACCAGAGGTCAATAAAATACAACCCAATAACGGCCCACTCCTCGCAGGGAGGTAAAAGGCTACAACCAATACGTTCGGGGCTGTCGGACACGGGTTGACGGGCCGCACTCGGTGACGGGTCGGCCACGAGGAGGTTCGGGTGCAACGCTGCAGAAACCGGTGTCGCGCGCGCCTGGGCGGAGGGGGGGTCTCACGGGCTGATACGACGCCCGTTTGAGGCACCGTCAGAGAGGACGCGTCGCTGACTGTTGGAGGAACGCTCCGGCCAAAGGGGGCGCGCTGGATCCGCCGGTGGTGACCGTGGGCGCTGCTGAAAGTCAGATCAGGTTCTGTGGGCACAGAACTGCGCACGCCGACGGTAAAATCTGGAAATCGGCCTTCTGGTGCCCGAACAAGTCCGGGCCGGTTGGGGGTGAAAACTGACTGGCAGAGATCACCCTCGGCCAAATGGCGCGGGCAGACGACGCCGGTGCGAGCCGCAGGAGTCGCTGAAAGTCAGGGCTGGTTCGCTGGGCGGACTGGGCAGACACGCTGGCGCAACCCCACGAGATCGACCGCCACGGACGGTGACGATGTCGAAACGCGACGCCGTCGGCGGCGTTGGAAAGTTGACTCGGAGATCTACAAACCCTGAAGAAACCAGGGCAAAAGACGCAGCGTGGAGGCCTGGGGAAAATTCGCAATCAGGGCCTCCCCGCTGGGCGAGCAGAGAAAGTGGTGCTGGCGCAGGTCGGCGGAGAAAATCGGTACGGGCGGTGCCGATCTCCGATTGATGCAAAACGGGCGCCGACGCGAAGCTGATCCGCAGACGTATCTCCAGGAAAATAGGTCGTGGCAAAACTCGTCCAAGAAGGGGGCGCGAGCTCTGCTACAAGTCGGGGCAGAAATCTGGAATCACGAACACGAACCGTCGAGGAAGAAGACGAGGATAAGAGGGAACCCCGGAGTCCACCGAGGGCTGAGGCGTCACACCTCGCCGTTCTCCCGTCGCAGGAGCAGAAAGAGAGAGAGAGAGGGGCGCAAAAAGCTTTTGCACAATACTCCACTTGTATTCAAATTCATGTGTAAACTGTAATCGGTACAAGGTGAGAACTACTTATAGGGGATGGGAAAACCCTAATCTAACTAGAAGGGGAGGGGTGCGCCCAGCTCCAAGGAGAGAAAGGCGGCCCATATTTCAGCAAGCTTAGAAAAAATAAGAAAGGAATCTAAGTGGGAGAAGGAAGGGATGGAGTTGGGGAAAGGAGGAGAGGGGAAAAGGGGAAGGGAGAGGGGAGCGCCCCCCACCTTCCCTAGTAGAACTAGGAAGGGGTGGGCGGCTGCCTCCTCCTCCTCTAGATAGGGAGGGGGCCGCCCCCTAAACCCTAATGGGCTTCTTTTAAGTGGGCTTCAAGCCCCAATAAGCCCCTGACCCAATAACAAGATCCATTACCCCACAAAGCAACCCAACTGGCCACTATATGGCCCAATAAGTGCCCAAACAAGAAGATGTCCACGCAGGGACCAAAAGACAAGGCCCACAAGGCCTGAGCAAGTCCAGACTGAGGCCCAACATGGCCTAAATATGATGAAAAGATAACTAGAAGGTGCCGCCGTCGCCGAGCCACAAGGAGGTAGCGGTGTGCCGGGTGCTCCGTCGAGGATAGCGCCGTGTGTCCTCACCAATTCTCCCCGGGTGGGAAGAACTCGACCCCGTCGAGTAAGGGTCACGGTCGCTGAGGTACCGCTCCAGCAGGTCCTGATCGATCCGCTCCAGCTCTCCACGTGTAATCCAGGTGTTGTCCGACTCGGGGCGCCCTCTCCAACGCACTAAGAAGCGTTGGTAGGCTCCGCTCCTGGTAGTAGTCACCTGCTCATCCAGTATGCAATCTATATGCTCGCGTTTTTGTAATGGGGCTGGAGGAGGTGGACTCTCAGTAGGTGTATCACTCACAACAGGAGGGTCAGGCCCAAATAACTCACTGGGTATCACCGCGGGATCCCGATAAGCTACCAGATCAGAGACATTGAACGTCGAACTGATCCCGTAGTCGTCTGGTAGCTCGATCTCATACGCGTTCGACCCAATACGCCTCAACACTCTGAATGGTCCTGCACCACGGTCTTGGAGCTTCTTTACGGCTCCCGAAGGAAACCGTTCCGGTCTAACCCGGACCATGACGTACTCTCCCTCGCGGAACTCACGTGTGCGTCTGTGCGCGTCAGCTAACTCCTTGTAACGTGCGTTGCTGGTCTCGAGGGGGTGATGATGATGTAGACTCCGAACTAGCTGTGTTGACTCATACCTATGTGAATGCAGTGGTGGTCCTGGACATCCAAACACAGACCTAGCATGCCTATGACTCCTACATGATTGGACAACACGGGGAGGACCAGGACAACCAAAGTTGTATCTATCATGCATGGGTGTCCTACGGAATGTGGTAGACTCATGGGGACTAAATTGCCCAAACTCACTCATGACATTCCCTATAGGAGACAAACCCCTATATGATGGTGGACATGAAGAAACATGGGGAAGAGACATGTGTCCCTGGCCTCCTAAGCTCGGGCATCTGGATGCCGGTAAGGTGAGGTGTTGACTAGAAGGCCTAGGTGGTGTATGATAGTGGACCTCCTCGACAAGGTGGGGAAAAGAATATGGGTCGAGAGGCTCACTAGGGAGAGGATCGAAAGGGTCAAAGAAATGATGACCCCTCCCGACAGGTCCCTTCACTATACTTGCCCATGTGCGACATTCGCCCAGGTGCAGATAATCACCTTCAGGCACTCTCATGTATGGGGCAAGAGGCTCATGAGGAGGGCAAGGGAGGCAAGGTTCCTCCCTCGGGATCGTGAAACCATAAGCGGGGACAAAATCAACCTCCACGGGTATGGGAAATAATAAAAGGACCTCGGATGTGATATGTCCTATGGTGTAGACCGAGGTAATAGACCCCAAAGCAGGGAGTGTAAAGCTATGACTATAGGGTTGGTCAGACCCTAAGGTCAACATATAAGTCAACTCCCATTGATAATCTAAACTCCTAAGGAAGTCCTTCACATTTTCAAGAAAGCAGAAGGACCGAAAAGTGGTGTGAAAGGAGTTAAGGGGTATTATTGGGAGGGCTGGTCCCACGGGTGTATAGCAAGGAATGGAGACATCTAGAAGTGGACCCTCCCTTAGCCAGCTAGCTAAAGACTCACCAATGACCAGTTCACCCTCGGAAGGTAAGAATGTCTCTATATGAGGGTCTAAGGGTGAAGCCTCTCTCTCGGGAGGGGAAACGGAGTCCTCTATGATGTGGAGGGGATCACTCCCTAACTCCTCAACCTCAGTTAGGTACTCCTCAATCAACTCCTGTTCAGCCTCGTAACTCACTGGAACAAACCCAGGTGATGACATGGAGGTGGTCGGCGTAACGCCGTCATGGAAGACAAACTCACCGGGAAGGTGAGATGGGTGTAAGGTGCAGGTCCTCCTATCCAGGTCGATGGTCGCACTTCTTTCCTCCAACCAAGTTCGCCCTAAAATGATGCATGGACCAGCAAGTGTGCTGATCTTGCACCAAGCGCCATCGAAATATTTAACGGGGCCAAACCACCGTTGAAACTCGATAAAAGCTAAACCATCACGGAGAACAATCTCCCCAGTCTTAGAGAGTGACTCAATAATGTCTTGTGAGACACAGTTAGACGACACCCTACTGATGAAGTCGATCTCCGTATGCATCCCATTAGGTAGGATGGCAGTGGACATGACAGGGCGCTGGAATGACTCGGTCATCGGTATAGGGATCGGGTCTCCCGATGACTGAGTGGTAGGGGCGACACTTAGGGGTCGTACCATAAGAGCATCGAATCGGGCCAATAGGGATGACTAATCTGACATGTGGGCTCGAGGAACCACCATGGGGTTGGCGCGGAGCTGGGCATGCAAGACTCAACGAGACAAGGACAAAACTCTAACTAGACACAAACCTAACATTACAATGCAATGGTGGGTTACCTAGATGAACTAAGAGACTCAATGCAACCTAGATAACTCTAAGGCCTCAATGACCTAAGACCACAATTTGTTAGAACAAACTGGTTCCCTAAGCTCTGATACCAAATTTGACGCGGGACGGGGACCGACACGGACTAAGACTCACAAAAGACTCTAACTGAGGCCGGCAGTAGCACGCTCAAGGGTCGCCAAGTGGCTGACCACCGTGATATCCCACAGAATGAGGGACGTCTCTCAACAGAAACTCCGACCTCGGCCGTCCCAAGGAGGGAAGCGCACGTGTCTAGGCGTATAGTCGACCTCCAAAGACAAGGGGAGTCGAGTGCTAGCTCGGTGCTCGACTAGTGCTAGGGATGGATGCTCTCACTCATGATCCGCGGTGATGGCAATAAGTGGCTAGGCACCTACTCTCTCTCAAGCGGCATAATCGATCACATACTAAAAGAGCAAGCAAAAGGAGGGGAGTCGGAGCGCGTACCTCCACGCCTAGGCGTGGGGAAGGAACCCCGGCCGTGAACCAACAACCCCGATACACCAGAGGTCAATAAAATACAACCCAATAACGGCCCACTCCTCGCAGGGAGGTAAAAGGCTTCAACCAATACGTTCGGGGCTGCCGGACATGGGTTGACGGGCCGCACTCGGTGACGGGTCGGCCACGAGGAGGTTCGGGTGCAACGCTGCAGAAACCGGTGTCGCGCGCGCCTGGGCGGAGGGGGGGTCTCACGGGCTGATACGACGCCCGTTTGAGGCACCGTCAGAGAGGACGCGTCGCTGACTGTTGGAGGAACGCTCCGGCCAAAGGGGGCGCGCTGGATCCGCCGGTGGTGACCGTGGGCGCTGCTGAAAGTCAGATCAGGTTCTGTGGGCACAGAACTGCGCACGCCGACGGTAAAATCTGGAAATCGGCCTTCTGGTGCCCGAACAAGTCCGGGCCAGTTGGGGGTGAAAACTGACTGGCAGAGATCGCCCTCGGCCAAATGGCGCGGGCAGACGACGCCGGTGCGAGCCGCAGGAGTCGCTGAAAGTCGGAACTGGTTCGCTGGGCGGACTGGGCAGACACGCTGGCGCAACCCCACGAGATCGACCGCCACGGACGGTGACGATGTCGAAACGCGACGCCGTCGGCGGCGTTGGAAAGTTGACTCGGAGATCTACGAACCCTGAAGAAACCAGGGCAAAAGACACAGCGTGGAGGCCTGGGGAAAATTCGCAATCAGGGCCTCCCCGCTGGGCGAGCAGAGAAAGTGGTGCTGGCGCAGGTCGGCGGAGAAAATCGGTACGGGCGGTGCCGATCTCCGATTGATGCAAAATGGGCGCCGACGCGAAGCTGATCCGCAGACGTATCTCCAGAAAATAGGTCGTGGCAAAACTCGTCCAAGAAGGGGGCGCGAGCTCTGCTACAAGTCGGGGCAGAAATCTGGAATCACGAACACGAACCGTCGAGGAAGAAGACGAGGATAAGAGGGAACCCCGGAGTCCACCGAGGGCTGAGGCGTCACACCTCGCCGTTCTCCCGTCGCAGGAGCAGAAAGAGAGAGAGAGAGGGGCGCAAAAAGCTTTTGCACAATACTCCACTTGTATTCAAATTCATGTGTAAACTGTAATCGGTACAAGGTGAGAACTACTTATAGGGGATGGGAAAACCCTAATCTAACTAGAAGGGGAGGGGTGCGCCCAGCTCCAAGGAGAGAAAGGCGGCCCATATTTCAGCAAGCTTAGAAAAAATAAGAAAGGAATCTAAGTGGGAGAAGGAAGGGATGGAGTTGGGGAAAGGAGGAGAGGGGAAAAGGGGAAGGGAGAGGGGAGCGCCCCCCACCTTCCCTAGTAGAACTAGGAAGGGGTGGGCGGCTGCCTCCTCCTCCTCTAGATAGGGAGGGGGCCGCCCCCTAAACCCTAATGGGCTTCTTTTAAGCGGGCTTCAAGCCCCAATAAGCCCCTGACCCAATAACAAGATCCATTACCCCACAAAGCAACCCAACTGGCCACTATATGGCCCAATAAGTGCCCAAACAAGAAGATGTCCACGCAGGGACCAAAAGACAAGGCCCACAAGGCCTGAGCAAGTCCAGACTGAGGCCCAACATGGCCTAAATATGATGAAAAGATAACTAGAAGGTGCCGCCGTCGCCGAGCCACAAGGAGGTAGCGGTGTGCCGGGTGCTCCGTCGAGGATAGCGCCGTGTGTCCTCACCAATCATCAATGTGGACTAGTGGACCACTGCAATTATTTATGATTCTTATATATATCCACAACCACTGCTCTGATACCAGCTATAACGACCCAAGATCCGAACACCGGAAAGGCCCGATAACCTGAATTTTGAACCACCACCCACGAGCCCGAAGACTCGGAGGGGTTAAAGGGAGGGTGTGGAAATACACAAGAATTTAAAATAATTGCAGAACTACACAATTATAATGAATAAGCAGAAATCAAAAATAACATTAAGCAAATTACATGGTCCACGATATAACAACAGGCTAAAATATAACAGTTGTCCACAACTAGTACAACGCATAAAAAGAAGATACAACTATGCAGGGCATACCCTGACCAGGCAACTAACCCTAGACACTTGAACCACGTGGAGCCTCGGAAGCGCTCCCCTGAAGCCTTGTCTCACCTGAAACGTGGAGAAACACGCAGGGAATGAGCCTCATAACAAAAGGCTCAGTAGGGATCATCTGGTCCCCACCTCGCAAACCGAGAAATTGCGCGTAAAGTAACTACAAGCTATCACTAGCAAGACGTAGAACGGGAGATGCAGGAATAAATAAATTGGAAAGCTCTGCTACGTCTAGTGTCGAACACATGGCACGAAAATTGAGACAACTCCTCAAGAACCCAAGAGTCGCTACCAGACAAAGATAGGAGTACCGTCCACTAGAAGCACAGTCGGATGGGTCCCCTGACGGCTTACACCGTGCCGTAGTGTCGCCCTACTCGCCCCAGGTGTAAACTAAGACACACACAAGTAACACTGACAAGGGTCTAGTCGGGGTCGTGCTCATCAGCACGCGTCCTAAGTCCCCGACCACGTGTGCACACACTGACTGACTATGCTACGTCAGGCCTTCTAGATGGTTCGTCCTCCCAGCCTGGACTCGAGCCGCCACAATAGAAGGCCCATGGTAACCAGCCTAAAACCGTCTCTCGTGTAGCCTCGCCACCACTCCCCGGTGAGACCACACGCGTGTCAGAAGGTTATGACTAGTGGAGGGTCACTGAAGGTGTAGACTCTCTAGCCAACAGAAATCAATGTCTAAACCGGGCAAAGTACGAGGCCCGCTCCTCGTACTGACACTGACTCATGGTGACACGAGTCGACAACACCACCTCCGAGGGCCCCACGACACCCTAACACATGGTCCCCACATGATGCCGAGCATCAGTCAGGCCACGGGTCAGCACGTGGACTAAGACCTACTCACCAGGGATTAGAATCGGCATGAAACGAACTCCGATTGGTCTGAACATAGGAAGCGGTCCACCCTGGACCGTTTTTGCTAAAAACGGTCTATAGCTGGACCGCCCAAAGGATATAGGCGGTCCACTCTAGGCCGCGCTAGGGAGCTAAACGGTCCCCATGGGACCGCTCAGTCCTGGATCTACAACAAGGTGAAATGGTCGCCTGTGACCATTCAAGGCAATATCGGTCCATTCCTGGTCCACCTCAGGGTGGAAACGGTCTCCCCAGGACCGCCTCACCCTGGGACTGAAGGAACTAGAAACGATCACCTAGTGGCCATTTGGGCTTGAGACGGTCCCCCCTGGGGCCGCATGGAGGGGCTAAAACGGTCTCCCTATGACCGCTTAATCCCAAAAGGCTCCAATGGTCAAAAGCCAATGGTCACAAACACCTTGAAGACCACGCTGGCCCACGAGTGAAAACGGTCATCCTCTAGGCCGCCCTAGGGGGAAAATGGTCCAACGATAGACCGCGTACCACACCGACACTCCAAAGCTGGAAACGGTCCACCTGGGGACCGCCCAAAATAGAAACGGTCTAGCTACGGCCGCTTAAGGCCAAAAATGGTCATTGTTAAACCGCGTACACTCCGTGAAACTGAGAATGGCGGGAACGGCCCCAAAACGCCATTCCACGTCCCATTCACCCCCATGTGAAGGAGAAACAAGGAGGAAATCCTTCCCCATGCTCCCAAGCATCGAATAATGCTCACAACCTATCAAATGGCGTATTAAAACTGTAGATCGGGCACTCGAACCCCAAAACATGGATTTCCCTTCCCTGTACGAAATAGCCCTCTCTCGACCTCGCCTCGGCCTAGAAATTGCGAGGAAGGTAAACGCCGAGCTAAGGATAGTCACCCTACCTCGGGGTTGCCCGAAACGCGACGGATTGCTGCCGATCGCCAAAATACCGCTTGAAACCCGCGTTCTTCCCGAGCTTTCCACGAGCCACGCACGCCGCCGAGATCACTACACCGCCACCATTGTCGCCGTGTTGTCGCCTCGCCGCCGTCTGCAGCCAGAGGGGAGGTCGCCACCGCGTCCACGGGAGAGGGGGAAAGAGGGGGCGCCGTTCGCGATCGCACGGGAGGAAGAAGAAGAAAGAAGGAAGAAGAAGGGAAAAGGAAAAAAAGAAAATATGGGGTGTATTTATAGAAAATCCTGATTTCTTGAAAAATACAAAAAAATAGAAAAATATATTTGTGCGATCTTCGGAACACGTCGGTCGCACCGGTACCATTCCGGAGTAGGTGAACAACTCGGTTCGCCCGCTACGGGGTTCCTTAGGTTCGTCGCAGAAAAACACGCGGAAACTGTGGGACACGTTCCTGAACCTCCGGAACTGATCCGAAACGCACGGATGCGAACCCGAAAAATGTCCGAAAAAAAATTCTGGGCGCAACAAAAGTAAATTCTTCGAGAAAATAAATTTAGGACCCAAGAAGAAGGATCCAAAGGGTCCGGGATATTACACGGTCGGTAAGGCATTATACGTCCCTTACTCGTGCTGGTCGCTTCATGGTGCGGACACCCGAGCAGTTACGCCGAGCTACCGGTACCGCACGCGGAGCACGACTCGAGCCACTTCAGAGTCCATCTGACTCGGAGACAGCCTAGAAACTCCCCCCTGAGTCTCGACATTTATCATATTTGTTTAGACGTTATTTGTGTGTAATGTGTGTGTGTTTCATTTTATTCAGTTTGTAATTTTGATTGTAAGAGGGGTTTATTTGTAAAATGGGACCCCCGGGCCCCCCAGACCTCTTCCCATTGATCCACCTCAGCCTAGGGCCCCATGTGGGGTCAGTCAACATTTCAAATGGAGACATCTAGAAGGTTGAATGGTAAATGCCACATGGGTAGACAATTGGACTTCATAGTCCAAGGTAGGCTACCTACCATTCTACCATGTCCCCCCTTTGGTCAATAGGCTGCCCCCCCCCCTTATATTTTATTTAATTTTTGTGTGTGTGTTACATTCAATCTTGGCCATCCATTCCCCCATCCCTAGATCCAAGGGTGGCTATTGGATTTGATATGTAACCTATAAGTACCTTGTATTTTCTCATTTAGAAGAATTAATGCATTTGAATTGGAAGAAAATCCCCTTGAGCAAGGCCTAGGCCACCCTCTCTCCTCCTTGCAGTTGGGAAGGCTGTATTCTGGTGGTGTGACTCCACCCCTATCAGTTCCGGTCGCCGCCGCCGCCGCCGCCACCACGAGCCGCCACCGCACCGCCATCGCAACCATCGGAGTTCTACCTTCCACCTGCAGTAGCCACTTCCACGAATTCTTGAAGTCAGCCACGAGCTCAGATCGATTTGGGATTTTGAGGGGATGTTCTAGAGGTGTTCCCCACGTCTTACAAAAATTGGTGTGTCATAAATTTTCCGTTTGCTAATTTTCCATTTTCGTTCAATGTTCCATTTCAGTTCTGCCAGTTTTCAGATCTGAATTTCATTTTTCCTGAGTTTCAAATCTTAGATCCATCTTTTGATTTTTCCTAGTGCTCCCAATTTTACTGGGAGTTTTGTCCACGCACCCCTCCTTCCACGAAGTTTCTTGATTTTTGATCAACCCTCCACCTATTTTATAAAAATCGTGTTCTTCTTCAGCTACAGTACTTTCTGCCAGTTCCCAGATCCGACCTCTGTCCAGTGTAAAAATCATATCAATTCGTAGCCACCTCCAATCAGTCCACAAAAAATATTGTCATCTACCTTGTTCAAAATCCTATAACATTTGTGAAGAGCTCAGGAGCTGCATCGGAAGTCTACTAGGCGGTCAATGGCAGTTCTCAGACAACTCACCTGCAGATATGAGAATTCGGGTACTGTACAACAGGAAATTAAAAATTCAATAAAGTTCAGATCCGACCAGATCCAGCAGATCTCTATAGATCTATATTGAAGGATGTGAAGAGAGCTTTCCAACGATAGCTCATGCGCCCCGATCCGACGTTGGCATTGATCGCAGCAGCCGTTTTCATCGGAGCGCGCGCCGGAAAACAGAACCGGAAATCCGTGGGCTATTAGTTCAAGAGTTGGGAATCGGGGCCGATCGACCCCCGATCGGTGTCTCCGGCCGACCGCTGTCCGTGGAGGCGCGCCACCAGGGGTCCCCATCATAGTGGGTCCCACCCCCGCAGATCCGGAGGACAGCGCCATCTGTCGGCCCCACGGACCCGTAGAATCCGTCGTTCGGAAAGTACGAAAACGCGGAGTTTGGCACCGCTGGGGCGACACCAAGATGCTGCCCGTCAACCCGTTTTGCGTGATTCCCAGGCCCCGCATGTGACCTTTTACCTCCCTGCGTGGAGTGGGTCAAATATTTGTACTGTTGTAAAATTGTTTAACTGGGGATCTGTAATTCGACCGGGGTTGTCTTCGCCACGCCGGGTCCGTGGAGGTAACGATCTTAACTCCTTTGCATTTCATTTGCTTAGCTAGTATATGGTCATATACCGCTGTCGAGAGTGTAGGATTCTAGCCCGTGTGTCCATGTCACTGCTGTGAGTGTGAGAGTGACCCGTCCCGCGACTCGATCCGAGTCTGGAAGTGAGTCTGACTACCTTGAACTGTACCGGTTCCTTAACTGTGCACGATCCACGCTTTCCCTTGCATAGGACGACGAGTGAGTTTGCACTTCTATTAGCGACGTGTAGCCTATAGGAGCTCTTAGTGTAGAGCCAAGGTCGCTCTCGTAGTCGTGTCGTTGCTGGTCGAGTCGTGTTCATCTCATATAGTGTCATCTCCTTACTCCGTCCCGCATCAGTTTGGTATCAGAGCGAGTCGAGTCTAGGGTAGTCGTTGCATAAGTCTTGCATAGTCTAAGTCAAGTCTAGGATCATCATTATTTTAAAATAAAAAAAAGGTCTTTTAAAATTACATTTCATCCCGATAATTCGGTATCTTAAAAGGTGTTGTCCGAACGTTAGGCTACGCCTATCGGGAGGTCGCACACTTGCGGGAGTGATCTTTGGATCGATTAACTCTGCCACATACCGGATATTGGTTTAGGTCTAGGTGCATTAGTCGGTGTTTGCATCAGTTTGTGTCTCCTAGTTCGTGTGTAGTCCAATAAGAGTTAGTCGGTCTTGTCCAAGTGACGGCATGTCCAACATGTAGTTATCCCCAATTTCCCATGAATTCCCAATCACCCGGGCAATATGGCCGTTGGTCTACCCATGGGCTTGGCATCCACCCACTCCCCTTCCGTAGGCCCGAAGCCTCGGACTTTTATGGCTCTAATGATCCGAGTGATTACCTCAAGTGGGAGGCCACCATGGACCAAAATTTTGAATGTTACACCATGTCCGATGCCATGCAAGTTAGTTTTGCCCGAGAGAGGCTTGTCCACAAAGCCGCCTGGAAATGGGAGAGCATTAAGCGCATGAGAGAGGTTAGGAGGCAAAGGCCCATCGAGTCGTGGCATGAGATGAAGGACGAACTTAGGAAGGTCTACCTACCCGGCCCGGTCACCTCCAACCGACCCCACCCAATCACCTCCACCCAAGTGGGCCATAATCAAAGGCAAAGCGCCGCGCATGTAGAAGAGCCTAGGTCCACGACTAAGCCGAATTCATATGGGGGAGTCCATAACATCGCTCCTACTCCAAACCCCACCATTGCCGAACTCTTCCAAATCATTTTGGATAAAGTGAATAGGAAGTGTGATTATATTGAGTCCCTGCTCCCCCCTTGCCTACCTCCTAGCCGACATTGGACCAAGCATGAGCCTAAGGAGGTAGCCGACGATAGTCCCAACCCGGTGCCATCTATGGCTCCATCCCAAGGTCCTCTCCCCATCATATTGGATCCTCTTTCCCCACCCATGAGAGCCCCTTTTCCCACACCCTCTGTCCATCAGGAGGATAAGGATAAGGACACACTTATCAAGGAGCATAGTGGATCACAACAGCAGTGTTATCGCTGCCTGGGGTTCGGCCACTTTGCCGGACAGTGTCCCACTTGGACATCTCTAGCCCTAGGGGACAAAAAGGGTTGGAGAAGCCCCACTCTCCGATCTTTATTCTAAGCCACCTCAGCCCGAGCCACCTGTGTTTCTAACGGGTATGCTTGTCATAGCCGAGCCGCTTCTTAGCTGGCTCAAGAAGGGCTTGGTCCCGTCTCCCCTCCCATCTATGGACCCTATCCTACGTCTGGTGCCAATCAATTCATTTCACACCACTTTCCGGTCTAGTCACTATGTGGATACATTGGATGACCTTCTTAAAGGGTAAGACCGGTAATTGACATTTACGCACTTGTTGGCTCCAGGCTTCGACCGACCCACAGGTCGTAGTTTCACTCATCCCGCTTTAGGGTCCATCACCTCCGTGTACACCGTGGGTCATGTTACCACGGAGGTTCTTCTACTCCTCCCTATGCCGGCCGAGCCCGACTTCATTCCCATTTGCCCAAGGGAGGAATCTTACTTTCTACCTATGACTGCCGTCCCACCTCTTACAATGAATGAAGGTGATCATTTATGCCTCCAAGATTTCCAAATGTGGGACAATGATTTGTGGAAGCCTTGTCCGAGGGGTCATACCTTCTTTGATCCCTTCGACCCATTCTCTTGTGGACCCCGTGACCCACCATATTTACTCCACCCTTTTGAGAGAGTCCACCATCATACCCCCACCGTCTCAACTCTCTTCATGGATGAAGGAGATCAACAACACCTTCTAGACTTCCACACATGGGATCTTGAGATGAGGGAATCCATAACGAGGGGTCACACATTCTTCGATCCCTTCAATCCCTTTCTTAGTGGGCCCCTTGGTCCACAATCTCCATTCCACTTCTCTAGGGGAGGTCACCATTATACCCCTCCCCCATGGACTGGGCCATCGGCACCCACCGAGTCCGTTCGCGGGCGAGAAACACCCGACCCTCCTGTCCCACCCAAACCTCACAAATCCAAAGGACCGTCTTATGGTTGTACCGACATCCAGTCACACTTAGGGTATGCATGGCACACCTTCGGATGTCTAGGACCACCTTGCATATGATTGGGTCGGATTAACTGTAGGGTTGTTATGGTTGTGTGTGCATCCGTGTGTTTTTTTTTACTAAGCATGTTAGGAGTTTGCATGACGACATCTGTCGTCACATTGAGTCCAGCAATGCGCGTTACAAAGAGCTAGCCGATGCTCACCGACACCACCGAGAGTTCCAAGAGGGCGAATATGTCATGATTAGGGTAAGACCTGAACGGTTTCCCTATGGAACCATTAAGAAGTTGCAAGCTCGCGGAGCCGATCCATTTAGAGTGTTGAAATGCGTTGGATCCAATACGTATGTTGTGGACCTACCCGAGGAATACGGTATAAGCTCTACTTTTAATATTTCAGATCTAGTTGCATATAGGGACCCAGCGGTGATCCCTAGTGAGCCTTTCGAGCCATCTCCTCCCCTTGAGAGTGATCCCACACCTGAGTGTCCACCTCAAGCCTCTTTGTCATGGCAGCGTGAGCATATAGACCATATACTAGATGAGCAGGTGACAGTTACCAGGAGTGGATCCTACCCGCACTACCTAGTGCGATGGAGAGGACGGCCCGCTACCGAGGACACGTGGATCACGTATGGAGTTGTAGCAAATTGATCCGGATCTTCTAGAGCGATACCGGAGCGATGCAGACCCTTACTCGACAGGGTCGAGTTTCTCCCACCCGGGGAGAATTGGTGCGGACACCGGAGCAGTTACGCCGAGCCACCGGTACCGCACGCGGAGCCCGACTCGAGCCACTTCAGCGTCGATCTGGCTCGGAGACAGTTTGGAAACTCCCCCCTGAGTCTCGACATTTATCATATTTGTTTAGACGTTATTTGTGTGTAATGTGTGTGTGTTTCATTTTATTCAGTTTGTAATTTTGATTGTAAGAGGGGTTTATTTATAAAATGGGACCCCCGGGCCCCACAGCCCCCCCAGATCTCTTCCCATTGATCCACCTCAGCCTAGGGCCCCATGTGGGGTCAGTCAACATTCAAATGGAGACATCTAGAAGGTTGAATGGTAAATGCCACATGGGTAGACAATTGGACTTCAAAGTCCAAGGTAGGCTGCCTACAATTCTACCATGTCCCCCCCTTGGTCAATAGGCTGCCCTCCCCTCTTATATTTTATTTAATTTTAGTGTGTGTGTCACATTCAATCTAGGCCATCCATTCCCCCATCCCTAGATCCAAGGGTGGCTATTGGATTTGATATGTAACCTATAAGTACCTTGTATTTTCTCATTTAGAAGAATTAATGCATGTGAATTGGAAGAAAATCCCCTTGAGCAAGGCCTAGGCCGCCCCTCTCTCCTCCTTGCAGCTGGGAAGGCTGTATTCTGGTGGTGTGACTCCACCCCTATCAGTTCCGGTCGCCACCGCCGCCGCCACGAGCCGCCACCGCACCGCCATCGCAACCGTCGGAGTTCTACCTTCCACCTGTAGCAGCCACTTCCACGAATTCTTGACGTCAGCCACGAGCTCAGATCGATTTGGGATTTTGAGGGAATGTTCTAGAGGTGTTCCCCACGTCCTACAAAAATTGGTGGGTCATAAATCCTCCTTTTGCTAATTTTCCATTTTCGTTCAATGTTCCATTTCAGTTCTGCCAGTTTTCAGATCTGAATTTCATTTTTCTTAAGTTTCGCATCTTAGATCCATCTTTTGATTTTTCCTAGTGCTCCCAATTTTACTGGGAGTTCTGTCCACGCACCCCTCCTTCCACGAAGTTTCCTGATTTTTGATCAACCCTCCACCTATTTTATAAAAATCGTGTTCTTCTTCAGCTACAGTACTTTCTGCCAGTTCCCAGATCCGACCTCTATCCAATGCAAAAATCATATCAATTCGTAGCCACTTCCAATCAGTCCACAAAAAATATTTCCATCTACCTTGTTCAAAATCCTATAACTTTTGTGGAGAGCTCAGGAGCTGCATCGGAAGTCTACTAGACGGTCAACGGCAGTTCTCAGACAACTCACCTGTAGATCTGAGAATTCAGGTACTGTACAACAGGAAATTGAAAATTTAATAAAGTTCAGATCCGACCAGATCCAGCAGATCTCTCTATGTCTATATTTAAGGATTTGAAGAGAGCTTTCCAACGATAGCTCATGCGCCCTGATCCAACGTCAGCATTGATCGCAGCGGCCGTTTTCGCCGGAGCGCGCGCCGGAAAACAGAACCGGAAATCCGTGGGCTATAGTTCAAGAGTTGGGAATCGGGGCCGATCGACCCCCGATCGGTGTTTCCGGCCGACTGCCATCCGGGGAGGCGCACCACCAGGGGTCCCCATCACAGTGGGTCCCACCCCCGCAGATCCGGAGGACAGCGCCATCCGTGGGCCCCACAGACCCGTAGAATCCGCCGTTCGGAAAGCACGAAAACGTGGAGTTCGGCACCGTCGGGCAACATCAAGATGCTGCCCGTCAACCCGTTTTGCGTGATTCCCGGGCCCCGCATGTGACCTTTTACCTCCCTGCGTGGAGTGGGTCAAATATTTGTACTGTTGTAAAATTGTTTAACCGGGTATCTGTAATTCGGCCGGGGTTGTCTTCGCCACGCCGGGTGCGTGTAGGTAACGATCTTAACTCCTTAGCATTTCATTTGCGTAGCTAGTATATGGTCATATGCCGCTGTCGAGAGTGTAGGATTCTAGCCCGTGTGTCCATGTCACCGCTGTGAGCGTGAGAGTGACCCGTCCCGCGACTCGATCCGAGTCCGGAAGTGAGTCTGACTACCTTGAACTCTGTCGGTTCCTTAACCGCGCACGATCCACGCTTTCCCTTGCATGGGACGACGAGTGAGTTTGCACTTCTTTTAGCGACGTGTAGCCTATAGGAGCTCTTAGTGTCGAGCCAAGGTTGCTCTCGTAGTCGTGTCGTTGCTAGTTGAGTCGTGTTCATCTCATATAGTGTCGTCTCCTCAGTCCATCCCGCATCACTTCATCTCTAGTATCCCTCGGATTTGATCAAGGTTCGCGTCTATTCCTCTATGCGTAACAAGGAAGCCGAGGAACTTGCCTGATTTCACACCGAACGTGCACTTGTTGGGGTTGAGCTTCATATTGTACTTTCTAAGCATCGTGAACATCTCCGCCAGGTCTTCCAGGTGCTCGGGCGCTTGGAGGCTCTTGACGAGCATTTCGTCAATATAGACCTCCATTTTACGGCATATCTGTGCGTCGAACATGTGGTTGACTAGACGTTGGTAGGTTGCCCCCGCGTTCTTCAATCCAAACGGCATGCATGTATAGAAGTACAAGCCATGGTCGGTGATGAACGTTGTCTTATCTTGCTAGTGTTCATGCATGCTGATATGGTGATACCCAGAGTAGGCATCTAAGAAGCTCAGCATTTCGTGCCCGGCCATAGCGTCAACCAGTTGGTTGATCTGTGGCATGGGAAAGCTGTCTTTTGGCGTAGCTTTGTTGAGATCGATGTAGTCTACGCACATTCGCCACTTCCCGTTACTCTTAGGGATGAGGACTATGTTTGCTACCCAATCCGGATATCGGGTGGGCCTGAGTAGCCCTGAGCGCAGCTTCTCGCTTACTTACTCCCTGATGATGGCCTGTCGCTCGAGGTTGCAGTGCCTTCGGTGCTGCTGAACCGGGCGGCAGCTTGGATAAAACCTAAGTTGGTGTGTAATGATTTCTAGTGGGATTCTGGGGAGCTCGTCCTCGGACCAAGTGAACACATCCTGGTTGGCTATGAGGAAGCTTATGTAGGCTTCCTTATCTTGTTCGGACAGGGTGGCCTCGATCCTTAGTGTTTTGCTTGGGTCTTCCCCCACCTGGATGAGCTATAGGTCCTCCGCTGGTATGCTCGTGCTCGGACTTGGATCTTCTGTCCTGGCTTTCTTCTCGAGCTGCGTCTCCTCAGGCTACCGGTCACGAGTGGAGATAAGGTAGCACCTTTTGGACTCCCTTTGATCTCCCCGGACTTCTCCCACTCGACGAGGTGTGGGGAACTTGGGCTTCTGGTGATATGAGGAGGGGACGCCTCGAAGGGTCCCGAGGATTCCTCACCCTATGATGGCATTATAACCGGTCATCGCTCGGACGATTGTGAAATCTGCCAGGAAGGTTACATCCTTTGGTGCGGTCCCGAACGTGATTGGCAGTGAGATGCGTCCCTCCGGGCAGACCGTTGTGCCGGAGAAGCCATACAATGGCGTGTGCAATGGCGTGATTTGGGACAAGTCTACACCCATAAGCACAAGATAGTCGTACGAAATAACGTCGAGGCCACTTTCATTATCAACCACAATACGACGTACAGTACATTGATTGATGGTGACCGAGACCACCAACGCATCAGAGTGGGGAGTGGTTACACTATCTAAATCATCGTCGGAGAAGACAATGGGATCCTTCAGGTGTTCCCGGGTTGCAGCTTCTCATTGGATGCTATCGCCTTGCTCCACATTGTTGATGGCTGATGCGTACCGCCGTCGTCTGGTCACACTGTCTCCACCCGCGGCCGGCCCTCCGGAGATCATCATAATCTCCTTCCCGTTGGGTCGGTTGTGGAGAGGCGGAGGTGTCTGTTGTCGCTTCTCCGTAGCCTTGGCAAGGAATTTGTCAAGGAGCCCTTGGCGGACGAGGTCCTCGATCGCGTCCTTCAAGTTGATGCATTCCGCTGTGTCATGGTCATGGTCGCGGTGGTAGCAACAGTATTTCTTGTTATTCCTCGCACTAGGATCCGACTTCATCCTGGGAGGCCATTTGAGGAAGGGTTCCTCTCGGATCTCCATTAGGATTTGGTCAGGGGGTGCTATCAGGGGTGTGTAGTTGCGATAATTGCCCCTCTCCTTTTCTGGGCGATCGCGGCGGTCTCGGTCCCATCGCTCCCGCTTGTTCCACCCTTCACGTGGCGATTCGACGGATCTCTTCCGGTCGGTCCTTTCGGTTCTGACCAGGTGGCCCAGGGCCGCTGTGTTTTCCTCGCACCGTGCGTGCTTCTATGCCAAGGCGAGGAGATCGGTGAGGGTCATCGGGGCTTCGACTCCAAGAGCGAGTCGAAGGATGTGGTCCCGTGTCCCCTGGGTGAGTACGGTGGTGGCGATGTCAACGTCGAGGTGTGGGATCCAGAGTGCCTCCGCACAAAAATGGGAGACGAAGTCCCACAGCGTCTCTTCTTTCCCCTGCCCGAGGGCACGTAGGGTTACCGTAGATTTGTCCACCTTTCGGCAACCAATGAAGTTCTCCTTATACAACTTCTTGAGCTGCTGGAAGGAGGACATGATCCCGGTCGGGAGGGACTCGAACCAAGTCCGGCCATTCTCCCGGAGGGTCGTAACTAACGCCATGCATTTCGTGGCGTCTGAGGCCTAGTGGAAAACTAGGTGGGACTCGAAGCTGTGCATGTAGTCGGCCGAGTCGGTGGTGCCGTCATACGGGGTGAAGGACGGCAACTGGAGCTTCGGTGGGATGGGGGCTTCCATGATTTCCATGGAGAAGGGAGTATAAAAGTCCTAGTCATCGTAGATGAGGCCGCGATTCTTCGCGGCGAGGAGGATGTCATCCAGGTAACAGACCTTGTTCTCGATTTCGTTGATTCGCTGGAGCCGTCAATCCATCTTCGGGTTGGAATGTCGCGGGCTGCGCACCCTTGGTGCGGGTGAGCTATGCGATCATCGTGTTCTTGTGATGGAGACATGGCAAGCTTCCCTCACTTGGCGGGCATTCGGCATGATCCAGGCCCCCTCGTTCTGGTGTTGTTTGGTCAGAGAGCGTCTGGGGTCCCCTTCCCGGTTCAGGAGGTCCTGGCATAGTCCTGTCAGGGCCGTAATCTGTTGGCGTATCTCAGTGAGATCGCCTGGCGTGACTTCTTGGTGTGGATGGGCTGAAGATGCTTCTCGCGATCCACGCCGGGAGTTGGCTCCTTGGTGAGAACTACGCCCCCGGTTGCGAGAGTTGCGAAAACTCCCACGAGGTGCCATGGCTTTTCGCTCGGCATTCCCACATATGGCGCTAAGAAGTGTCGAGGCAGAAATCTGGTTTCTATTCCACGTACCACCTACTGATGCGGGATGGACCACGGACTCGACTCGAGTTATGAAGGCGATCCTTGGACTCTAGACAAGCTCGCGATTGTCCCTTAGCGAGCGAAGCGTCGGACGTGCGCGGTTGAGAAATCGACAGTGAGCTAGGGTGGTCGGCTCTCTCTTGTGCTCGGATCGGGTCACGGGGCGGTCACGCTCTCTCTCGCAGCAGCGGTAATATCACAATATATAGCGAGCTACGATCCTAGCATGATGTCTAGCAGCGGCATAAACAAGAATATATAAATAAAGCAAATGACAAGTGTAGGAGCGAACACGATACCTCCACGCTCTCAGCGTGGGGAAGACGGACCCGGCCAAACTTGTACTCCCGGGACAAGTAATAGACAAATATGCCAGTCAAGAACTACTGCCCACTCCACACAGGGAGGTAAAGGGCTACACAAGTGGGCCGGGGAGGACCGATTCCGGGTTGACGGGCACCTTCTTGTGACTTTTCGGCAGCACACGTACTCGCGACCGTGGTGTTGTGCCCCTGTGGTTATTTGAGTTTCATATGGTCACTTTGGTCATTCGACATCATTCTATGGTCATATGTGTTCTGTGATATTCTTGGTTTTGATAATGGCTAAACACTATTCATCATTGTTGCTTTTCACTCTTATATGACTGACATATGTTCTGTTGTGTTTATGACAGATATACACATGAAAGCTCAATGTTGCGCCCTCGCACGCGGATCGACCTACGCGGTCAGGTCGCGGGATCGACCTGCCCGGTCAGGTCGCGGGGGCCAAGGGGGCAGCACCCCTTGCGGGGGTTTCCGGGGGCGGAGCCCCCGGAACAAAAATTTGCTTGAATACTCAGTAATAAAACTTCAAGACAATCAAGGTCGATGCCACAGACATGAACGGGCGGCTAACGGACTCAAGCGACGGAGCTGGTGCGACCAACGGACAGAACCGGGGTGACCCGGGCTCTGCCCAGCTGGCGGTCGACCGCCAGCACAGGGGCGGTCGACCGCCCCAGCCAGGGATCCCCCGGCTACAGGTCTGCCTGTTGCCGGTCGACCGCCAGCCAGTGGCGGTCGACTGGAATTCCCAGGGGCCATTCGTCTACAGCTTTTTACAGTGGCGGTCGACCGCCAGCCCTGAGCCTTCATTTTTGACTTTGTTTCCAACTTCGAAAAGGGCCATTCAACATGGATTTCTTTAATCCAAATGTCACCTAATCACCCACAAATTGTGGATCTGGTCTGAGGCTTTTCTATAGACCATTCAAGTTCTATAAAACCAACACATGAGGGGATGAAAACCCTAATGCTTCAAGCCTTCAAGGAGATCAAGGGAGCCCATTTTCGAGCTACTGTAGCACCTCCGTGAACAGTGTTTCGGGAGGAAGTTCTTCATCCATCCAAGGTGATTCAAGCTCAGATCTGAAGCCAAGCAACCTCCTACAAAGTAAGAAGCAATCAAGGGCATGAAGGGTGATCAAAGGAAGCCAGTTTGATTCAAGTTCTTCAAAGGAAATCATCTTCATCCATTCAAGCTCTTTCAAGCTCATCCAAGGTGATATTTCAAGCATTCAAACTCCTAGAAGCTAAAGAAGCAATCAAGGTTCAAGGTAGCTTCATCATCTCCTTCATTCATTCAAAGAAATTCAAAGAGAAGATCAAGAGAGAAGAATTGAAGGAAGAGGTACTGTTCACGTGAACAGTACTCCGTGAAGAACATTCATCCAATCAAGGGTGAATCAAGAAGATTGAGTTGAAGCCAAGAGGAGCCTTGTTGCTGATCAACATTTCATACAAGGGCCAATTCATTTTCACTCATAACTCAATCTCTTGTTTTAGTTCCTTCACATTTGTTTTATTTTCATTATTGTTAAACATTGAAAGTGTGATTCATCCCTACCGATGGTTAGTAGGAAGGCAATTGGAGGGTGTTCCAATTTGCAGTTGACGTCCCTACCAGGTGGTGAGTAGGAAGGCAATCGGTAGTTTCCGATTTGCGGTTTGGTGCGCTGCACAAGTGAAGCCTCACCGGGTTTTGGTGAGGGGTGGACGTAGGGCTGAGGATTCAGTCCGAACCACCTTAAAAATTCTGTCTAGCGTGGTTTGCTTGTGTGATTGAATCATTCTAGGTGCATGCTTAGGATCGAATTATTATATATCTTGCTTATCTTGCTAAGTGAATCATAGCATACTTGGAAGCTAGTTTCTATTCCGCTGTAATTCAGTTTAACTAGCTGGTTAGAGGGCCGCATTGCGAAAAGTGGGGCTGATCTATTCACCCCTCCCCTCTAGATCCGCTGTCCACTACACAACACGTGGGACCCACATACTGGTCGGAGGGGCCGTGTGGGACCGGGCGACACCGCTGTAGTGGGGACGCCTGGAGGGGTGCTCCCCTAGGGTGGCGGCGCGCTGGAACGTCGGTCGGAAGCCGGGCGGCTCCGATCGTCACCCGCCAGAATAACCGGCCACGGACCTGCGCTTGCTGTTTTCAGGCGCGCGACCCGGCGAGATTGCTCGCTGTGACCAGCACCAACGTCGTATTGAGATGAAACCAGCGCCGTTGAAAAGCTACTTCAAAGTGCTTCAACCTAGTGGCCTTCAGAAAAATTCATCAGATCTGTGTTTCTGATGGACGAATTATGAAAGCTACTGTTCTCAGTTTCAAATCTGCTGAGATAGAAACTGAGTTTCCTCTAAATCGGCGTTGACTGATAGGTAGACCTCCGAATCTGAAGTTGGGTTTTTCAGCAACGTTGTATAAGTTCAAGAGAGGAAACCAGGGATATTTTTATATCTAGAAAATATGGAAGTTTGGATTTGCTAGAGAGTTTATACAGGCTAAGGGTCGGACCTGGACTGAGACAGACATAACATATTTGGGAACTTGGGCGAATTTTAGAAAATATGTGGAGGGCTTAAAAAAATGAATAAAATTCGTGGTGATAGGGGAAGGTGGACAGAACGTCTAGTAAATTTGGGAGCTCCTGGAAAAATTAAAAAGTGGTCGGGAGATGGAAAACTCAGGGTTACTGTCACTGTAGACAGAAACCTGGCAGAACTGGAAAGAAAGGTTGGACGACAATGTAAAAATGGATTTCGGAGACTAGAGGATAAACCAATTTTTCTGGAGGGAGATGGGAACCTCTGGAACACACCCTAAAAATCCCAGCTCAAGAAGATCTCAGAGGTGTGAGCAGAAATTAGTGGAAGATGCTATTGTCCTGAATGGACAAAACTCCGACGAAGGCTTCGCGGCGGCTCGATGGCGGCACGAACGGCGGCGGCGGCGGCACAGATCAAAACCTGAGATAGAGGGGAGGGAATAGAAGGGATACCACTCTAGAAATGGGGGTTGGAGAAGATGGAACCAGAGGAGAGAGGGAGGGGGGCACAAGAAGCTCCAAGGCTTACAACAATTTTTCTCTTCATTAATTCCACAAAATGATAAATGCATGCTATATATAGTAAAGGGAAAAAGACCTATAATGCCCCTAGATCTATTGTTTAGAACTAATTTGTTCTAATCAAATTTTACAAGAAATAAAATGAAAAAAAGGGAGGGGGGTGCCCCCTTGACCAAGGGGGGGGGACAAGATTGAAAGGTAGGTAGCCTACCTTTGAATTTTTAATCCCTTTGTCTACCCATGTGTCATTTGCATTCAACCTTCTAGATGGCCACCTAGGATGGTTTGACCAGCCCCACATGGCCTAGGTGGACCAATGGGAAAGGGCTGGGGCCCCCTTGCTTGGACCTACTGGAATTTTGCATATAAACCCACTAGGACTTACAATTGCGTACCCATATAACACAAGGGTATACATACAAATATAAAAGGACATAAATGTAAACAAAATGTGAACGGTCTTGCTTCGATGACCCCATCAATTCTCCCCAGGTGGGAAGAACTCGACCTAGTCGAGTAAAGGGGGTGGCTGCTCGAGTAGCTCTGGCGGATCCGTCACCGTACCAAGTAGCGCGGGTACGCTCCACTCCAAGTGATCGTCACCTGCTCATTCCGTATATACTCGATATGTGCATGCTGCTATGGGAAGAGGCTAGTGGTGGAACACTCCGGGGTGGGGTCACTCTCAAGGGGAAGGAGGTCACTCGAAGACTCACTAGGAATCACCGTTGAGTCCCTGTAGGTGACTAGATCCGGGACATGGATGTAGAACTGATCCCATACTCATTGAGCGAGTCCACTTGCCTCTCACTTATAAGAGACCGATAATGAGCTCACACAAGACACATGTAGACTCACCATGTGCTAACACACGTATGCAAACCACACAAACAAGAAACTGACTCATGCATGACTCGAGACAAACCTATTGTTAGTTCGACCCGTACATAGGTGACGGCGGACCTGGACACCCGAATGTGTGCCATGCATGCATGTTATGTAACCGGAGATGGGTGGCATGGGGAACATCTAAACGTCCAAGTATGACCCAGTCATGCATGGACGGCCCTTTGGATTTGGGAGACTTGAGAGGGCTAGAAGAACTGGATGTTGGTGTATCATGGACGGGCTTGGTGGGTGTAGAGGGCCCGACCTGTGGGAAAGGGGTGTGAAAGTGGACTTCCCCGACAAGGTATGAAGGAAGTGATGGGTCACGAAGCCCACTAGAGAAGGGGTCGAATGGGTCAAAGAATGTGTGACCCCTCGGTTCCTCTGTTACATAGTCCCATGTTTGAAATTCATGAAGGTGATGGTCACCTCCATCCATCGTGGTAGATGGGACCGTGTATAGAAGATATGGTTCCTCTCTCGGGATAAATGGAGCTAAGGTATGCTCGGTCGATAAGGGAAGGAAAAAGAGAATCTCCGTGGTGACACAACCTACGGTGCATACGGAGGTAATGGACCCTAAGACCAGATGGGTGAAGCTAAGACTAGTGGGTTAGTCGAAGCTTCGGGCCAATAACTACGTCAACTTCCATTGTGAAGCTAATCCCAAAAGGTCACCCAATGTGTCAACATGGTGACTAGAGCGGAATATAGTGTGGTAGGAGTTGACGGGCACTATAGGTAGGGTAGGGTCCATAGATGGATATGGAGGTGGGACCAAGCCATCCTTGAGCCAACTAAGAAGTGGCTCGGCTATGTATAGCGTACCTGTAAGAAACATGGGCGGCTCGGGATGAGGTGGCTCCAAGCGTGAATCCGAAGGTGGAGTGGGCCACTAGGGTTGGGTGGCTGGAAATACGGGGGTGCTCGACTGAGCCCTATCCTTAAGGATGATCTTGCCGGGTAGGTAAGGTGGGCATAAGGTGCAAGTCCTCTTGTCCCAGTCAAGATTGGCTTTTCTCTCTCCTAACCATGTTTGCCCTAAAATGATGCATGGGCCAGCAAGTGTGCCGATCCTGCACCATGCGCCATCGGAGTATAGAACGGAGCCGATCTTCCTTTGGAACTCGACACAAGCAAAATCACCATCGCGGACAATCTCGCCTGTCTTGGAGAGGGACTCCACGATATCAAGAGAAACCCAATTGTCCGACTCCCTATCGGTGAAATGGAGTTCCGTTGTGGACCCATTGGGTAGAGTGGCTTTAGTAATGAGAGGGGTAAACCCAAAGGCTCGGGCCATGATGGCATTGAACTGGGCCACAAAGGATGACCACTCGGACGTATGGTCTTGGGGAACAGCCATGGGTAGCGGACATGGACATGCATACACACGGTGGCAAGGTTGGAATGCATGCACACTAAGGACCCTAGACGTAAATCAAGACTCGGTACGTGGCGGAGCTAGTCAATCCGAAGATCACTCGCGCAAGTGTGCGGCCTTCCCGATAGGCGTAGCCTAACGTTCGGACAACACCTTTTTATATACCGATTAATAATATGCAAATGCAATTCCTAAGACCGACTTAGACGATGACTAGACGTAAATTACACTTTTTTTTTATTAAACACCCTAGACTCAACCTGGCTCTGATACCAAATTGATGCGGGACGGACCACGGACTCGACTCGAGTTATGAAGGTGATCCTCAGACTCTAGACGAGCTCGCGATTGTCCCTTAGCGAGCGAAGCGTCAGACGTGCGCGGTTGAGAAACCGGCAGTGGGTGGTCGGCTCTCTCTTGTGCCCGGATCGGGTCACGGGGCGGTCACGCTCTCTCTCGCAGCAGCGGTAATATCATAATATATAGCGAGCTACGATCCTAGCATGATGTCTAGCAGCGGCATAAACAAGTATATATGAATAAAGCAAATGCCAAGTGTAGGAGCGAACACGATACCTCCACGCTCTCGGCGTGGGGAAGACGGACCCGGCCGAACTCGTACTCCCGGGACAAGTAATACACAAATATGACAGCCAAGAACTACTACCCACTCCACGCACGGAGGTAAAGGGCTACACAAGTGGGCCCGGGAGGACCGATTCTGGGTTGACGGGCAGCTTCTTGCAACTTTTCGGCAGCACACGTACTCGCGACCGTGGGACCCACGTACTGGTCTGAGGGGCCATGTGGGACCGGGTGGCACCGCTGTAGTGGGGACGCTTGGAGGGGTGCTACCCTAGGGTGGCGGTGCGCTGGAACGTCGGTCGGAAACCGGGCGGCTCCGATCGTCACCCGCTGGAATAACCGGCCACGGACCTGCACTTGCTATTTTCAGGCGCGCGACTCGACGAGATCGCTCGCTGCGACCAGCACCGACGTCGTATTGAGGCGAAACCAGCGTCGTTGGAAAGCTACTTCGATGTGCTTCAACCTAGTGGCCTTCAGAAAAATTCATCAGATCTGTGTTTTTGATGGAGAAATTATGAAAGCTGTTGTTCTCAGTTTCAAATCTGCTGAGGCAGAAACTGAGTTTCCTGTAAATCGACATTGACCGGTAGGTAGACCTCCAAATATGAAGTTGGGTTCTTCCGCAACGTTGTAGAGGTTCAAGAGAGAAAACCATGGATATTTTTAGATCTTGAAAATATGGAAGTTTGGATTTTCTAGAGAGTTTATACTGGCAAAGGGTCGGATCTGGACTAAGGCAGACAGAACAGATTTGGGAACTTCGGTGAATTTTAGAAAATATGTGGAGGGCTTACAAAAAATCAAGAAAATTCTTGGTGATAGCGGAATGTGAACAGAACTTTCAGTAAATTTTGGAGCTCCTAGAAAAATCAAAAAGTGGCCGGGAGATGGAAAACTCAGGGTTGCTGTCACTGTAGATAGAAACCTGACAGAACTGGAATGAAAGGTTGGACGACAACGTAAAAATAGATTTCGGAGACTAGAGGCCAAACCAATTTTTCTGGAGGGAGGTGGGAACCTCTGGAACACACCCTAAAAATCCCAGCTCAAGAAGATCTCGGAGGTGTGAGCATACATTCGTGGAAGATGCTACTATCCTGAATGGACAGAACTCCGACGAAGGCTTCGCGGCGGCTCGATGGCGGCACGAACGGCGGCGGCGACGACACAGATCAAAACCTGAGATAGAGGGGAGGGAATAGAATGTATACCACTCTAGAAATGGGGGTTGGAGAAGATGGAACCAGAGGAGAGAGGGAGGGGGGCACAAGAAGCTCCAAGGCTTACAACAATTTTTCTCTTCATTAATTCCACAAAATGATAAATACATGCTATATATAGTAAAGGGAAAAAGACCTCTAATGCCGCTAGATCTATGGTTTAGAACTAATTTGTTCTAATCAAATTTTATAAAAAATAAAATGAAAAAAAGGGAGGGGGGCGCCCCCTTGACCAAGGGGGGGGAGGACAAGATTGAAAGGTAGGTAGCCTACCTTTGAATTTTTAATCCCTTTGTCTACCCATGTGTCATTTGACATTCAACCTTCTAGATGGCCACCTAGGATGGTTTGACCAGCCCCACATGGCCTAGGTGGACCAATGGGAAAGGGTTGGGGGCCCCCTTGCTTGGACCTACTGAAATTTTACATATAAACCCACTAGGACTTACAATTGCGTACCTATATAACACAAGGGTATACATACAAATATAAAAGGACATAAATGTAATTAAAATATGGACGGTCTCGCTTCGATGTCCCCATCACCTTCTCTATTTGATTGTTGGGGAAGTCGTCTGGCACCCGTGGAAGCCTGCATACACCAGAAGCCAAAAGAGTATCAGAAGGAGCCCTGGGTGTTATCCCAGGGGACAACCCTCCGATATTTAAGTCAACACCTTTGTATAAGGAGATTTAAGAAGGAACAGAGAAGAGCGGAATAGAAAAGAGGAGGATGGAGGTCGCCGTAGTAGATCTGAGAGACATGTAGGCCTTACTGACGAGTGCTCGCCGCTCCTAGTGGTCACTCGGAGAGTGCTCGCTGGGTGGTAAGGTCGTGCAGGATGGGTTCTCTCTCTGGACGCAGGGTGACCTCTCTATCACTGTAGCAAGACTATTCTCTGGGTGAAGCTTTAGGCAGAAGTTCTACCGTGTGCCTCTTCTCTATCGATGTCCTTTTTATAGGGGGTTGTCGTTGAGTGAAAGTCCTATCCCTTAACAGGGAAGGGCACAAGTAGTGGAGTAACGTCTCCCACGATCGTAGCGGGAGTTTCCCATTGGAGGGCGATTACCCCGGTGTCGGCTGATCTCTGGGCGAGTCTTACGACGCTCGTGAGGCATGCTCGCCTATTATGGGGTTGTGGCCGACGTCGTGGGGGACAACGGTCGGTCGTCGGAGGGTCCTCCGGCAGTCATCGTGTTTGGGCCAAAGCTCTTCCTGCACTGTCGAATCCAATGCTGAGCCGTAGTGGGCCGCGCTTAAATGGGTTGCGGCTGTTGGGCGCCTCTTTGGCGCGTTGTAGATCCGGAGTCAGGTTGGGCTCGTCGCTAATGGGCCGGTCATGGGCCGATCCAGATTTACCCTCCTCAGATAAAAATTCCACGTACCAAGTAAAAAAAGAAGAAGAAAGATCACGGTATATATCATGCATAGAAAAGTATTTTTATCATCTCATTTTTTTATTCTTTTTATCTCCATCAATTGATTTTGTTCATAGATAGTAGAGATGAGATGGAAGGTACAGTTGCAGTGAGATTGAGCACATTATTAATCTTTTTTTTCACTATCTATTCTTTAAATAATTGGATGAAAAACAAATGTAACAAATGAGGTAATAAAAAATATGACACTTCAACATTTCTCAAGGAGTATTTAATTGGAGAGAAGCCCAGGTTCGAACCCATATATAATAGCACTCGGTCGTCGTTGATTTTTATGAACAATGTTCCTGTGTGGTATATAGAGACCTGAAACAGCAAAATTCACTCTCCTCTCTCTCTCTCTCTCTCTCTCATATATTGTGAGTTACATTCGTACAAAGAAGTTAATTATTGTCTCCAACTAAAATAGATGGATAACTCTCCTTTGCATATCAACATCCAAACCTAAAAGTTAATGAGAAAAAGACGAAACGGAAATATGCTAAGTAAACCTACTGTGATAAGTCAGTGACAAGTGACAGGACTAAATACTTTGCAAGTGAGAAAATATATCTGCCCAAACATAATGTTGGAAAAGTTTTGACCATAATCCCTATTTATACGACTCTCTCTCTCTCTCTCTCTCTCTCTCTCTCTGAGTCAAAACTAGTTGCGGGTCATCTTTTTATCATTTTATTTTTTTCTGTATATGATTTTATAAAAAATGAAGAAAGGGAGTCGAAGAATATCAATCAAAAATTCAGGAACTTCTCCTTACAAAGCGGGAGCGCGTCATCTTTATTTCTCAAAATTCAGGAACTTCTCCTTACAAAGCGGGAGCGCTCCGGGTGTTTCTCCCTCCGTGGCTTCTTCGTCCATCCCCTTTAAAAGTATACAAAATCATAAACCCATAAATGCTTCTCGGTCTCTTCCCAACCCTCTTTCAATGCAAACCCGTCCCCACCTACAGGCAACCAACAATGTCAAACTCCACAACCACCTCTCTCTCTCTCTCTCTCTTAAGCTGTCCTTATATATCTTAGAAGAAGGACTCAAAAGGCCTTGACGGGTGACAGCTTATTTAATTAATTAATGCTCCGGCCATGCCATATGGTGGAGATAAGAAGAGCCTTAAAAGTTAGATATACAGTACGACGCAAGGGGGGGGGGGGACGGAGGAAGTCTAGGCAAGATTGGGAGCCGGTGGGTGGTGCAAAACAATAGACCCCAAGTGACGTGACGTAATGCCCCCCAAGCGTTGACGAGTCAAGGCCGAAGTTTTAATTGTGCTTAACGTGCTGCAAGCCCCCCCCCCCCCCCCTCGGGTCCCTTTCCCCTTTGAATTGTCAAATTTCGGTGCAGTTGCAACAACTCTGTCGTAACTCGTAACTCCTCACCTTTACTACAACATCAGCGTATACCTACGCTAACCACCGCCCCAAGCTCCTTAACGTTGAAAGAGAAGGGGAATAAAAAAGGAAAAATAAAAAAGAGGAAATTTCATGTTAATGTGACAACAAATAAGATATGCTTGAATCATAGCTTCTTGGATGATATCTATCGGGGTGAAATTGACACGTTGACACGTCCACATAGGTGCGATCCGACACTGGGCGGAGGAAAGAAGGAAGGGGGAGGGTAGCGGGAGGACAGGGGAGGGTAGTAGAGTGGCCGATGTCATCCGACAGTGAGTCGGGCAGTTGCACAAAGGTGCATCCATGTTGCTGTTGAGTTCTATGTCACTGGAATGGAGAGGGGAGACTGGATCAAGAGAGGGAGACTATCGGCATCGTCTCACGGCGTGATCGGCGACAGTGAGTGACGGACTGGAGGGCAGGCTAGGGAGGCGATAAGAGTTAAACTCTAAGCCTCACTTTGGTATGGAGTTAGGCTAAAGGTGAGCTAAATCAACCCGATTAAAGTAACCTGGAGTTAATTCATTTTTAATTTGGTAGGAGGATAGTTAATCGGAGAATAAGGATGTGGACTAACCTAATTTTAATCTAGTATGATTTAGTAAATAGTAAGTTAACTTAGTAATAATGAGAGAGAGAAATAGCATTTATTATGAGAGATAGACACACATTTAATTGAACATTTATTGAGGTAGGAGGTTAACCCACCTTAACCCACTCTTGGGTGTGAGTTTCAAAACTCATGAATATCTCTGGGTTAGCCCTTAACCTAATCCGACTAACACTAACTCCTTACCAAAGCACAAAAAAGATTATCCCGGAGTTAACTTAGAGCTAACCCTGGGATAAACCAATATCAAAGAGAGACTAAGGGCCAGTTTGATAACAGATTAGAATAGGTGGATTAAGGTAAGGGCGGTTAGGGTATCCATAGGGTTAGGTTGTTCTACTTTGATAAGTGGCTCTTATTCTAGCTCGGGTTAAAGGGAACAAGGAGATCTTATTCTGAACAGTTTGATAAACTTGCTGGAATTAAAGTGGAATAGTATTTTACATACTTAAATTATCCTTTCTTTTTGGAAGAATGGCCTGTATTTTTTTTTTCAATACCGGCCAAGCAGAATCAAGTCCAGTCGAGTGCACATTCCCCCAGAAGGGGAACATGTTCTCACTCCTCCAGATCGACCCTGTGACCAAAATTTTTTATTGATTATATGAAAGATAATAAAATCACCGGGGCAGACCCCTGTCCATATCTACATCCAAGTAAACCAAAACTATAAAGCCAATCGGCTAATTACAATTACGAATAGTGGGCAATCTACCCTTGTCCAACCCAAAAGCTCCCCTAGCCAACCGAGGAAGATCCCGCACATTTGTAAAAATTCTATTCACATGAGTCGAACATGCATAGGAGGCAAGGGCATCAGCAACTTGATTACCCTCCCTATATGTATGTTGCACCAAGACACCACACTTGAAACTTAGGTCAAGAATCTCATTCCACCAAGGAAAAATTAACCAACTAGGAGCCACTTTCCTTCGGACTGCAGCCACTAGAAGAGCACAATCAGAAAAAACAGCTTTCACCTGTATACCTCCATTAACAACTAAAGAAAGCCCATCATGAAGAGCCCTAGCTTCAGCTAAGATGCTGCTACCTTCCCCATAGTTGAAAGCAAAACAGATTTCATATTACCAAATTGATCTCTAATACAACCACCACCCCCACATCTCCCCGGATTTCCTTTAGAGGCCCCATCCACATGCAGAGTAAACTGTGAAGAAGCTAGACTACATATAACAGCAATAGACCGCTTAAGATGAACTTTGGGGAATAGCCGGAATTGAGCCAAAATGTGCATCTGCTCATCTGAGATCATGGATGAAAAAGACAACTTGTCCAAAGCATAAGCAATAGCAGCAATAATTAATTTTCCTTTTGATACTATACCCATTTGGAACAGCACCTTCAAACTTCAAAGCACATCTGAATCTCCAAATCTCCCATAGAATCAAAATAGCAGCATACATTCCAGTAAAGTTATAAGCAGACCGCAAGTTGGATCCAGCCAAAATATTCCAACAACGAATAGTTAATTGATCACACAGACTAATCTTGGCACTAATCAACGGGGAGATCCAATTCCATAATTCTGTTGCCAACTCACTCTTAATAAAAACATGGTTCAGGTCCTCTTGAGATGGATCTTTACAGCATACACATTTGGAAGCCAAAGAGATACCACATTCAGCCACCCTGCAGTCCACTGAAACCGCTCGGTGAAGGAGCTTCCAGAAAAATGTAGCAGCCCTCGGAGAGATACTAGATTGCCAAAGCTTAGCCCATGGGCGCCTAGCAATACCTGTCGGTCTTAACAACTTGTAGGAGGATTTAACCGTGAATTCTCCTATAAATGTACCAGTCCAAATACAGATATCAGTCCCTCTGCGCAGTTGAATATTAGACAACCAATTTGCATTATTGAGGAATGACCTGGCTGCATGGTTGGGGTCTTGAAGAACCTCCCTAACAATCATCTAAGGCATAACCTGAATTCTGTTAATAGACCCCTGCTGAACTGTATTAATAAGAGGACCCTTACCTGTCCAATTGTCTTTCCAAAACTCTACTCCATTACCATCACCAATCAGCCATCTTGAATTATTAAAAATGAGTTCCTTGGCCTGTTGAAAAACACTAAGTGGCATACCAGTAGGAAAGGGCCTAATACAATCATACAAACTGGTTTTAATAAACCTTTGTGGAGCATAAGATGACCAAAGAGAAGAACCATGTAAAATAGTCCACAAGCTTTTAAAAGCCAAGGAGACCTGAACTTGATTGAGGTCTCTAATACCTAGACCCCCTTCCTGATGTGATTTCTGAATGTTCTGCCAAGATATCCAATGACGACGCCTCAGAGTTTCAGACCCCTGCCAGAAAAAATTAGCACATAATCTATCAATCGTATGGACGATAGATTTTGGAATAAAGCAAGCTGAAGCCAAATAGATTGGGATGCTCTGAAGAATAGAATTAATGAGAATTCCACGCCCAGCTTGAGAGAGAAATTTAGACTGCCAACCCTCTAATTTCTGCACCACTTTATCCACAATGTATTTAAAATCCGAACATATGTATCTCCCTTTCTTTACCGGAATTCCCAAGTAGCAAAAACTAGTGGATTGAACCTTGTACCCAGTCAACAGATGTAGGGATTGCTTAAGAGAAAGAGGAGCCTTCTCAGATACCATAATATTGCTTTTGCCTATATTCACCTTTTGACCAGAACTAGCTTCATATCTGGCAATAAACTGTAAAAATAATCTCAAATTTTGTTTGCCAGCATTCATGAATATTAGGGTATCATCCGCATATAAAAGATGAGAAATTTGAGGTAAATTCCTTGGCCCATTATACCCTCTCAGAGAACCCAACTGAAATAGGGTAGCTAAACCACAGCTGAGCACTTCAGAGGCAATAATAAACAAGTAGGGAGCAAGGGGGTCACCCTGCCTGATGCCCCTACTAGATTTGAAAAAACCTGCCATATCACCATTCACATTTACAGAGAACCAACAATTTGATAATATCATACCAATGAGAGAAGTAAATCTTGTATAAAAACAAAACTTCCTCAGAACAGCCAAGAGAAAATCCCACTCCATTCTGTCATAGGCCTTAGCCATATCTAGCTTGAAAATAGCATTATGGCCCCTTACTTTCCTGTCTATGTCCAAGACTAACTGCCTGGCCAGAGCCACATTGTCAAGAATGTTGTGGCCTTTGATGAAAGCTCCTTGCTACTTAGATATAAAATTGGGCAGCAGCAAGCCTAACCGCTTGGCAATGATAGATGAAATTACTTTATAAGAGAAATTACATAAGCTAATGGGACGAAAATCATTGAATGACCTTGGCTCCTGCACTTTAGCAACTAAAGTGATAATGGAGGAAGCCATACCTCTAGGAATAGGGAAACCCCTAAAAAAACATTGAACTGCAGCAATAACATCATTAGCAATAATATCCCATACAGTAGTATAGAAAACCCCTGAAAATCCATCAGGGCCAGGAGAACTTGAACCTTTGAGAGCCCAAACTGTTGCCCGGACTTCTTCAGCTTCTGGAATAGAACATAACAAGCTATTCTGCTCCTCAGTTATATAGTTTGGAATGCAGTCCAATATGGTCAAATCAATAACATGTTCCTCCGTGGAGAAAAGATTCTTGAAATAATTTTCAGCTTGATTCTGTAAAATAACATGATCTTCACACCATTGATCTGAATCCCCAATCTTCAGCCTTCTGATAAAACCCCTCCTTCTATGATACTGAACAACTGAATGGTAAAAAGCAGTGTTCCTGTCTCCACTTTCAATCCAATATAATCTGGATTTTTGGTTCCAAAAAATTTCTTCCCTAAGGAGAGCCTGTCGAAGATTCGCATTAGCTGCATGTAATTTGCTTCTATTATCAGTAGAAGGAGACATATCATAAGCCATTTGTTTAAGCTCCAATTCAGATTCAACCAACTTGACATTTTTAAAGACATCACCAAAAACTTCCTTATTCCACTTGTACAAAGAAGCCTTGACAGCCTTAAGCTTAGAAGATAATCTAACCTTGGCGTTGGGATGATCAACTTCGCACTGACTCCATGTATCAGAAACAACTTGAGTAAAGGAGGCATGAGAACACCACATCTTTTGAAATATAAATCTAGATGGACCAGATGTTTGACTGTCAACCGTCATTAAGAGTGGAGCATGATCAGAGGGACCTCTAGGAAGATGCTTCACCAATAACTGAGGCAACTCAGACTGGCAGATGCTATTTAGGAAAATTCTATCTAATCGAGCTCTGATATTAGCTAAACCCGTTCTATTATTGTTCCAAGTCAGAACCTCCCCTGAATAACCAGCATCATAAAGCCCCGCCGAACAAACAAAAGCATTAAAATCAGTCATAGAAGAAAGAGAAGGAGTAGCTCCACCCACCTTCTCCGAAGGTCGCATTACACAGTTAAAGTCTCCTCCAACAACCCAGGGCACCGAAATAGAAGCAGCAAGAGTAATTAATTCATTGAAAAGATCCAATCTGTGGGATGCATTGCAAGAAGCATATATAAAAGAGAAACAAGCAGTAGTATCAGAGCCCCTCTTAAGACCCAAAGATATTTGCTGAGTGGAGGAAGATAAGATCTCCAAATTACAACTCTCATGCCAAAAGACCCAAATTCTAGAGTCATTAGAAGAATGGCCTGTATTGACTCTATGGATTTTTCATTAAATTAGGCCCTTAACAACCTAATCCACTTCCTTCCATTGGTCAGTTCAGGCCCAATAATTATTAGCTCCTGCCTATGTACATTTATAATAGGGATACAATTTACCGGAAAAATATAAACTATGGTTTATTGCGAACACTCTTTACTCGTGCATTTTTTAACCTCAAATTATATGTTCTTCACGTAAATTTAATAGAAGAAAGAGTTCATAGTTTTCCCCGTAATACATAAGTCTGTAATCATAAAATCTAAGTTGTCGAAGATACTAAAAATATGGAACATGCATTCGGATATACTTTAAATGCAAGATACGTCACTTTCTGGCCATTAACAAATAGGATGTTATTTTTCATTTTCGCTCTCCAATCAATAATCATACTCTTCAGATATATAACTCTAAAATAAATTGACTTGACATTATCTATTTTTGAAAAAAAATGACTACAATGATGTAGCAAGTAAAAACTTAACACGGTTTTGTTGCAGACAATTACCTTCTACTAAAGGTTGTAAATGCAGTGGGGGTTGATCACAACTTGAAACCCAATAATTGGTGATTGTGAGTCTACAAGTCAGAATCGGACTTGATCATTACTAGCTGAACGGCATGGGTCTTTAGTTTCCACCTATTGAAACTCAATTAATTTAAGATCAAAGACATAAAATCCATTAGAACAAGCACAGTTGAGCCAATCACTTGCTTTTCCACATTAACTTTCTTGATAACCATAGTGAACTCAGGTGTATTGTATACTTGATGAAATTTGTAAATGTTTGGAACGACAACAAATGACCCGCATCTATTCATGAAAAATAATTTGCCCCGATCAGGGGATCACAATACAAATGATTGTTTAGTACATATTAATCAATCAAATACAATGAATAATGGGTATGATGATCTAGCATCCAATGCACACGTGTGTTTAGTTATAAGGCAATACATCAACTTCACATTTTCAGTCGACTAGACATGTTGCCTTATGGAGCATTGTACAGCAAAAAAGAAAGAGTACACTACTAGATAAAATGGATGCATCAAACTTCATAACTCCGTCTATTTGGATTTGACCCACTATGAAGAGAGATCTCTAGCTCCAACCATGATGTCTGCAAACCTGGGATATGTAAAATAACATATTTACCTGAACATCATCACTCTTCCCTATATCATCATGACTCCCCCCCCTCCTCAGGCAAACCTGAAGTTAAATGGAACCCGCACCCCTTCAAAAAACCAACAAAGTAGAAAATATGACAACTCAAGAAGCTTTAGTCTACATTTTGAAATTTTAGATGACAAACAAAATGAAGAGAGAACAAATATAGATCATAGCAGGTATTGATATATTGGTTAAATTATTACCATGTACATAACCTATATACCATAATCTTGACGAGGTTGATCAATGTATTTTAATGCATCCAGCTGCCACTAAACTGATACACTTAACTCAAAAATTTACATTAAGCCGAGGTCCAAAAGGTCTTTTCTTGCGGGTCTAAAGCCTGCAACAGAAAAATAACAGGAGTCACCAGCAATATGTTTCGTTCACACTAAACAGATTAACAATACACAACAAACTTATTATAGGACAAGAGAAGCTCATGGTTTATGAAACACAGATCCTCCTCAATTCTAGATATCCCACCACAGTCAATCCGCCTATAGCCTGCCTGCATTTTTTTAGGATCAGTTATTAGTGGAAACTGAAGTGTCCATTAGATGTTGAGCAGTCTCCATGGCACCAAAACGAATGAAAAAGAGGTTAAGAAGAATTGGGGAAGAAAGAATGGATAAAAAAAGGACATGACAAACATAGTGAAAATTGTTTGGTATGCCATCAACAATGACTTTGATATGCAACAAAAATAAGTTTAGAAAGGGGTACTTCGTAAAATCAATGACCCAAGTATAAAAAAAATGCCAACTTCATATTACCATGGATATACATGCCGACAAAAAAGATGCCCGTGCTTGACTTGTCCATTCATATCTGTTGAGAAATGTATCATAGAAAGAAAATGGTTATTATAGAATAGCAATTCTATGAGATGGAAGTGCACATGTACATCACTGTTACACTATATGGTCAATGGACATAAGCAACAAACTAAGAACCCATATTGCGAAGAAGGGGCTTACTGCATGGTCCTAGTACAACATTATGGCCATACAGCAAACTGATACCAAGCATACATATCATACAGTGGGGCATATGCCAGCCCTTATAGTTCATATCCATATAAAATGGTAAGTAAACATCACATAACATATGGGTGAAAGAAAAAAAATATGTGAATAGCATTTACAAAAAATATGTTCTTAAGTTACTTCCATGTAAAGTGAAAAAGAAAACAGTCTCACAATAGTTGCACTCCTGGGAAGAAATTGGCTTCCACCCTGCAGGAGTGCAAACTCAATGTAATTAGAACATTGATAGATTCATAGCTGCACTCTTGGGAAGAAATTGGCTTCCACCCTGCAAGAGTGCCTGTACTGTTAGTATTGGTGTGCTACATGCCAATTTAGGGTCGGGTAGGCCCGATAGATGTACGATCTTGTTCATTATTAATGAGGTAGTATTTGAGCGTAAATATGTGAATGTATATTACTTTACGATGTCCCTAGGATATGTGGTCGTAAAGTCAACTCGAGATGGGATCTCGATCATGAGACTGACTTTACATGGACACATACCTTAAACTGTTCCTGGTTGGAGGGTAATCACTAGGGGACTTTGATTATATAGTAAACCAGTACACATTATATATGGGTGAGCAGTTTCATGGTCACTAGTGCGGGGCACTGATACATATGTGTAGGTGTACGTCCTTGGAGGATGTACACTAAACTGATCCGCTATTTGATCTTTAGATGGTTGATTATACCTAATGTCAATTGAAGATCCAATTATCTCAGTAACATCGTTGGTCTTTTGACCTGAGACATTGATCGGATCTTACACGAGGACTGGAATGGTTTAATTACTTGGCTAAGTGAGTTTAACCACAAGTCATGAATTGCCGAGTCATTAACCATTTCAGGATACATGTGAAGATCATCAATGGTCAAGAGGGGATCGCTCATTGTCAGGTATAAATCAGACAGTTAATGGGTCATGACACTGATGCTCCATTAAATCTCTGGCCAGGGTCGTGTGAGTTCGTTTAGAACGGACGTCATACACTTTAATGAGGTCATGGTCAAAGGGCACGATCATGGGGTTTGACATTTACCATACCCTCGATCGAACCAGACTCATAGAAGGAGCGAGGGATTATAGCGACGCGGCAACTATAGACTTACAGGTACCAGACAGGGTGGTTTGAACCCGGCGTCCTCTGGGATCACGCGGATTTGCTTGACCCAACATGATCAAAGGTTCAGAAGAAATTAAACTATTATTCGGCTCTAGTAGAAGTGAATAATAAGTTTAATTTACTTCTAATTTCCTAGAAGCGAATAATAAGTTTAATTTACTTCTAATTAAGAATTAGACGTTAATGGGTCTTAAACTAGAGTGACTATGGGCCTAGAGGATCACACACAATGGATTCTCGAGTGACGGAGTATTATTGTACAAATGTATATATTGAATCCCTTACAGTCTTTTTGGAAAGGAATTTAAGAAGGGCTTAATATATATGTACAATAATAGAAGGGATACATATACAATATCGGTCCTTAGAGACTCTTTTAGAAAAGGCCAAAATCCTATATATATGTGTATCCTACGTGAAAACCTCTTCCTTTCTTTAAGCCAAGCATTATAGAAAGAAAGGAGAGGTTTTCGCTCCTCCCCCTTCCTCCCTCTTGCTCTCTCTCTCTCTCCCTAGAAGCTCTCTCTCTCTCTTAAAGGGGAAAGCTTAGGGAAGATCGTGTTGGGAGGATATCGTCACTGTGCGAGGATCCGTAGGGATCAGCTCTAGAGGCCGTACATCTGTGCGGCTCGGTGTGCGTGGAAATCTACATCGGGCACTGCGGACAGCGTCGTTCCGCGCAAGGTGAAATCCGTAACCCGTAGTTAGGGGTTGGGAATTTTAATGCATCGATTAGAGCACGGTTCTAGGATTCCAGCAAGCTGGGTTCGGGTAAATAAATTTTTATTATCTGCTGCGTTGCCCGAACAGGGCTGAACGAATCCTTACATGTACCCTGCCTACATTTCCATAGGATCAGTTACTAGTGCCTGGAATTTTGTTGTACCAGCTTTGTTGGGGACCGCATCCTCAATTACAGAACCAAGTTACATGCATAAATCAAAACATAAAACATGAGTGGACATAGAATAATTCCAAAAATAACAACACACATGGTTAAGAAAATATAAATTGCATTGTTGTTGGTGAGCGTACCTAGCATCATGCTAGCAGTGGAAGGCAAGACTACCTTGATATGAGCATTGGTTGAGGAGATGTAGATGCTGAAGTGTCAAAGCTTGACTGCTCTACTACACTTACAATGTTGTCGGAGCTATTAAACATGTGACAAAATGTTTAGGATTAAAAGAGCCTGTGAAGTTATGATTGTTCAACCAAACAACATAATGCACCTCTCTCGCACATATGAATATAGGGTGACCAATATTCATTGGGCATCCAAATAATTGTAAGGCCAGATTACTTTTGGTGCCTTATTAGCTAGGCTCAGCCCTATCCTGAACCAGAGTTTTCATTGGGAAGAGTTGGTGCATGAGCCAACCCTCATAGTTCAAAAGTGTACAACATATATGCTCCTAGCGAGGAACCTCCACAGTTGTATTGCATATTCACCGTAAGAGCAATGGCAAACATGCATTCACTGCCCTGTGGTAATTATCAGACTTCAAATTTTGCATCATTGCCTATCCCAGTAGAGACAAATGGGTGAAAACTGTTAGCCCCCTACAAAGCACATGTGTTCTTGTGAATTATTAGGCTCAGCCTAGCCTGAACCATCGTAGCGTTGGGAAGAGTTGGTGCATGAGACAGCCCTCATGGTTCATATCCATACACATATATGCTCCTAACAAGGAACCTCCACAGTTGTATTGCATATTCACCATGTTGTAATGGCACACATGCATTCACTACCCTATGGCAAGGGCCTGCACATGAGAATCCAGACTTTGAATCAAATGCATTATCAAACATTGTTCACTTATCGTGCAAATGAAATAGCTGAATGCTGCTTACATAAAAAGCAAAGTCCAAAAGGTCTCTCTAAAATACACAACATAATAAGCTAAAAAAAGTGAAGTCCAAATGAAATAGCTGAATGTGAATGCAACCGTTCATGAAAATTTACAACTCTCCAATCTATTGGCAGCCCAAATTGCATCAGCAATCTGGGCTCTACGTTGCTCCCAAGCTGTAACATCCGTTCGATTTAGAAGTATATCATCAGGGACCTGATCATCACCCACTTCTTCAATGGTGACATCATTATCTGTCACCCTATTCAAGTACCAATCATACCCCTGCTCACGATGAATGAAATTCTGAATCACACAACAAGCAAGTACAATCTTACGTTGAATTAGCCATGGGTAACAATTCCTCCCTCGCAGCGTATGAAATCTCATCTTCAGTACACCAAAGGTTCATTCCAAAACATTTTTGGAGTTGAGCATGCCGATGATTGTATTTCTCCTTCTTGTTTGAAAATGGCGTTCTTCCTCTACCCCGAAATTCAGAGATGTGATACCTGTGACCTTGGTAGGGAGCTAAGAATAATCCTGTGTTCGCATATGCAGCGTCTACTAGATAATATTTACCACGGGCTACGGTGAAGCCTCCCTCATCTATGCTCCACTTGAGGACCTTCATGTCCGAAGTAGAGCCCTCATACCCAACACAAACATATTGAAAAAGCATGTCAAAAGACACCACTGCCATCACATTTTGTGAAATGCACTATTTTTGATTGTGGAAGCGAGGTTGGTCATGAGTCCCATCGATTGCACCCAATGCATCCTGTAATTCGAGTGATGATGTTAGATTTGCCAACATGAATGGCAGAATTACAGATGCATAACATACACCATACCTTAAAGAATGGATAGAAAATATCCTTGTCACGTATGTGGGGGTGGCATTCGTTTGTGTGCGCTGGGAGCTGGATGAATTCAGTCTTCAACGAAGCTAATGCAAGTGCGAGATGATTAACATAGTAACTGATTGTTTGAGAAGAGTGCTGAAAATGCTCACATAATGCACCGGTTGAGACACCATGCCCAACAACATATAAGAACATAGCGAGTTGCTCATTTACCGTAACATGGCATGAGTCAGATAATAAACCTCTACTCACTAACATGTCTCTCAATCTGAAGAACATTGATGGATGTAACCTAAACACTTTGTAACACCTAAGTTCATGGCCGTTGAGAATATCATGAATCCATATATAGCCAATGTGTGTGGAGCTGTTCATTAGGCGCCTAGGAATCACTGGTGTATTTTCTGCTTCAATTTGGTCCCATATCGCATCCTCAATTTGATTGAACATATCTTCATCCTCTAGAAGAAACTCCATAAGTAGCTCATTAAATTCTACAAGATTCAAGTATGACATCATGTGATAAATTCTTCACTAAGTAACATCAAAAACGTTACATGCATAATAAGGAGATTACAACTTCTTGGAGTTACACAATTTGAAGGGATAAAACTATCAGATCCCACCCACTCGATTGGCAAAACTAACGGTGCACAATAATAAAAAACAAAACACCGATAAGTATAAGGAACAACAATAATACAAGTAGGGTCATAAGGCCGATAATGACCAAGGACATGTAGGACAATGAAGAACCCATGCTCTTGTGCATAGTTGATCTTGCATCTAGATTCAATGGTGCAGCCATAGTTGGGGCTTGGGGTCGATGCACAATCGTTGAAATGTTAGATGACCTCCCCAAAAACTCAGAATATGCATTATACACATGCTGGGCTTCCTCCAATGACTGAAATCCTTTATAGCGAGCCCCCGGAAACCCATGTACTTGAGCATAACATTCTGGCCATGTGAGATATATGCCCGGATGACGTCCTACCCATACAACATAACAACTATACTTCCCCATCCCTACTTGGTTTCAATGGCCTGCATATACATTACATAGCAAGGATAATCATACTTAAGTAAATGGCATGGTAAAGTGGTACATTTAAAAAGGTGCATAGTAAAGACATTCATACATTACACAACATAATACAAAGTTCATACATATAAAAAGGTACATAGCAAAGAGATTCCAACATTACACTACATAATACATACTAAGTTCGTACATATAAAAAGGGTGGAAGAACATAAACATAATCCAACCGGACAACAACTTCCATCATAAACATACGACCGTCGCGGTCACATTGTATGTAGAACTATCCAATCAACCTGATCTTCCTTATTCAAGATCATAAAAAGAGACCTATTGGATGGATGTTTGAATAGATCTAATGCCTTCACGATCATTTCATGAGATAGTTCAAGGAGCGCCTTTAATGCTACAATGCACTCTTAGGGAGTGGGAATCATATCTCTCTCCTCAACTTTGGCTTCACTTCCTCCCCGATGCTTCTGTAAAATCTTCACTAAGTCAACACGCTCACGAGCGATGGAAGTGAAAGCCATAAGAGAATCATCCCCGAGCCTCTTCAGACGTGGTTTTGAGCCACCAATGGAAAGTCACTTCCGTGCATTGGATGTACCTTCACTGTTCGAAGTCGGTGGTTGTGCCTCCGATGTAAGTTGTACGTTAGGAGTCGTACATCCATAAGCTGAGAATTCAAGGGAGCCATCACTACTGAAATGAAGGTTGTTCAACCGACCATCCCTTGCTAGAGCATTTAGATATTCTTGAATGGAGGATTGGGAAGCCACAGGTGGATGGACGAGGGATCCTTCTGTAACTACTCCTCGACTCATATTGTTAGAGCATAAGTATTCCATGTCTTTGAAGAATTTGAATGGCTTACCCTTTATGACCCTATATTCGGGACATCGCTGATAATAATGGGAGACAAGATAGATTAGAAGATGAGTCAACGGTGTGTTAAATGAGCGATAAGTTGGGCCTAATATTCAAATTAATTAATTCAATTAACTCCTCCCAGGCTCCTTCATATCCAGGCACAGCCATGTTGGTCAATGGATCCCAGCCCCACCCACTTTTTTGCAACAATTGGTCATATAAAGTGTACAATTTTTTTCAAAGTTTTCCAGCGATTGTATAATTGATCTCTACCATAATCCAGACCAGTCCTTGCATTAAATATGGGTGCACACTCATTCCATACCTGTGGCTTGAAAGTACCATCTGATATATTATTTTTATCATATTGATCCCTTAACAACTCCAATAACTTCGCATACTGGCTATCGACCCAATTAGGTGCACGGCTCTTTCCTTTTCGAGCGTTAGACAATGGCCCTTTAAATACGTCAAAACATAATACGTAAGCAGAAATAACAAGAAGTTGAAGGTTCATTATGATCATGATGAACTGTCGGCCCAATTAGGTTCGGATAACAACAATAGGTATTATGCAAAGTTTGGTTTATGTGCAAATAATCTGAAAAGGATAATGACAGTTCATCATGATCCTTGTGCTCTATGAATGAGAGAAGAATCAAGTATGTTAAGAACAGGTAAATATTACTACTAGAAAGAGGGGGTCGGGAGGTGTTAAAAATACTAAGTACCCTTTGCCTTAACTCTGAAGTGGTGCTGGGAAACAGTTGTCATGAACAGGATCCTGTGCAAAGATTCCAGATATTTTGGTAGCGACGATCTTTGCGGAGAACTAGATAGAGATGATGGGGGTGGCAGAGTTGAGTAGAAAGGATCGGGGGATGGGACCCCAAAAGCCTGCAACCAGACTAATTATTTTTTTGCCCTCCCCATGTGTGTCTCTCTCTCTTTTTCTCTCCCCCTCTCCCTTAACCCTCTCTTTAACTTTTTCATTTTTCTTTAATATACTCTGATGCACACTCTTGGATGATGAGCATAAAGTCAGAATGTAAGTATTGTTATATGTTAAGCTACATAAAGCATAAAGCATAAAGCCTTCCACTAACAATGTTCTTTTTTCTATATCAGAATGTAAGTATTGTTGTGTAATGTAAACTACATTGTTGTCTGTGACATATTGAAGGCAAAAATATAGCATATTGCATTCAGATATGCAAATAACTACAGTGACATTCATGATTAATTGTACATTTTATACAAGAATGAGACATGTACCTGCTGAGGACATTCTCAAGTGTCTACGCTTCCTCCCCCTTGACAAATTACTACTGTGAATGCCATGTCCGAAAACCAAAAAAAAGTTAGTACCCACGAGAGAAAAATAAATACAGATAAAGTAAGTTGCCCATCTGATTATGAAAACAGATTGTATATCAAACCAATATCATATATCACGTGTAAAGCATATTATAGAATGCCTCTTATCACCAAATATTCGCTAATGCCTCAAAGCAACATGGAGATAATAGAATGTCTCTAGAACCAAATATTGCCTAATGCAGATTATATAGCAAAGCAGATTATATATCAAACCAATATGATAGATTATGTCTATGATGCATAATATATATGGGTCAATGATGTAGAATACCTATACTGCAAAATTTAGAAGTAGTATATGCCATGGATTGGCCATGGATTGACATGGATATCAGACTGAGATCTGTGAACGCCATACAAAATCATGCTTATCTCTCATAGCTTAGTTACAACCATATTATCTATTATAGTAAATCACATCTTCGGGATCTTGAATTAAAGTCCATACATGATGCTGGATGGACAGCGAATCTGGGACTCTAGCTCGCGGACGTCCCTAAGCGAGGGAAACGCGGGATCGTGCGCGGTTGAGAAATCGGCAATGAGCCTCGGGTATCAGCTTTTCCGCGTGTACTCAGATTGAGTCACGGGATGGGTCACACTCACTCTCTCGCAGCGGTGATTGAAATAATATAACGAGCTAGTTATCCTATCACTCTAGCAGCGGCATTCAAAAATATACGAGTAAAGCAAATGCCATGTGAGGAGCGGACACGATACCTCCACGCTCCGGGCGTGGGGAAGATGACCCCGGCTAAGACTCGTACTCCTGGTACACAGTAATTAAATAATTACAGCGGTAATTTTATGGCCCACTCCACGCAGGGAGGTAAAGGACGACAATAATAACCCGGAAATACCAAGCTTGGGTTGACGGGCAGCAATTTGGAAGGCTCCCGGGCCAAAGACAGGCTGCTGCTCGGAACGGTTCTGCGGGGCCCGCGGGACAACAGGTGGGTCCGGTTGCTGGGACGATGGTACCCGGGCGTCTCCCTACTGTTGCGGCTTGCTGGGGCGCTGCTGGAAGGTTATTGATCGATCCCTGGGAGCGGCGGTGACCGAGTGTGCGTCGGCGTAATTTTCGAGGAATTAATTCTCGGACTAATTGTGCTGGCTGGGCTCGGACCTGCTCTGCGCGCCTTCATAAAAGATTTCTTGCGGCCAGATCCGATGTCAGATCGACGCAAACTTGGTACCGATGGATAGAGGACTTAGAGGGATACAACATATAATGTTTTCAGATCCATCAAGTGAATGGATTGAAAATGAAAATGACTGTACCTCCAAGGTTTTTGCTGGCTCGGACTGACAGACACACAGGACAGACTGAGTTTCCCCTAAAAATAAATTTTGACCGAAGGAAAAATAATAGATCTAGACTCTAGAAAAATTATGGTGGAAGAGGGGTATGTGAGGGACATGTATGATGTTTTTTGGGATTTTAGGAGATGTATAAGGGGGCGAGAAAAATAGAAGAACATACTCCTATTCTGTAAATCTGCTGATTGGTAGATTGTCAGGGGTGGAACAAAAAATACGGGAAAAATACTAAATGACCTCTAATTGACACGAAATTTAAAATGGAGACTAAGGATAACAAGAAGAACAAAAACTCAAAATTGTAGCTCGATTAGATCTCCTAATTTGGAGATAAAAATCGGGCTTCAACCTTCTGTCCTGATCTAAATAGAACTTCGACGTGGTGGCGGTGGCAGTGCGACGGCAGCTCGATGGCGGTGGCGGCGGTGGTAAGCTTCTCACTCAGAGAGGGGGAGGGGAGGAGGCTTATGTTGTGCCCCTGTGGTCATTTGAGTTATCCTATGGTCACTGGGGTCATTCGACATCATCCTTTGGTCATATGAGTTATGTGGTATTCTTGGTTCTGATAATGGCTAAACACTATTAGTCATTGATGTTTCCACTCTCATGTGACTAACATACGTGATTTTCTGTTCATGACAGATATGCCAATGAATGGACAAGGCATTCAGTGAGGATGGCAAAAGTGAAAGCTCATTGATCGCGCCCAAGCAAGGATGCGAACACAAGTAAAAGTCGACACGTGATATTTGGCTCGTCACACATCCAAGGTCAATACACAAAGAAGTACAACCAAGAGAATCTAAGGCCAGAGACTCAGTTGATACCTTTTAGACTATCAAGGGAGATGCCACAGATATGAACGGGCTGCTAAAGGACTCAAGTGACGGAGCTAAAGCGGTTAACAGACCGACCCGGGATGAACCGGGGTCTACCCAGCTGGCGGTCGACCGCCAGCACAGGGGCGGTCGACCGCCCCAGTCAGCAACCCCCAGTTTGCATCTCTCTCAGTGGCGGTCGACCGCCAGCCAGTGGCGGTCGACCGAAAATTCCAGGGACTAATCCTCTACAGCGATTCTCAATAGCGGTCGACCACCAGAAGCTGCAGGTCGACCGCCAGCCCCGATGCAGCCATGTTTGACTTCGATTTCCACCTCAAGGCCAGCCCCTTTCCATGGATTTGTTTAATCAAAACTCACCTAATCTCTCATGATTTATGGATCTGGTTTGGGAGATGTCTAAGGACCATTTAACGGTTATAAAACACATGCAAGAGGGTTAGAAACCCTAGTTGATCATTTGAGAAATCAAGGGAGGCTGCAATGGTGTGTTCAAGGGAGAGTAGTTCGAAGTACTGTAGCCGTGAACAGTACTACAGGAAGAAGCTTCATCCATTCCAAGGGATTCAAGTCCAGATCTGAAGCCATCTCAACCTCCAAGGAAGCAAGAAGCAATCAAGACTTTCAAAGGTGATCTAAACTGCATTCTTCATCCTCTTCATCAACTCAAGAAGATCAAAAGGAAGATCGAAGCTACATCCATCGTCTTCTTCATCAACTAGAAGAGATTAAAGGAAGATCATCTCGCAAGGAAGAAGACACCTTCAAAGCATCCGATTCAAGCTTCTGCAACTCAGACAAGATCTTCTTTCTTTGAGCATACTCTATATCTTGTTTGGGTGATTTCATATTTGTTATCTTTTTCATTTCATACAAATGATTAAAACTGAAGATCATCCCTACCGGTGGTTAGTAGGAAGGTAATCGGAAGTTATCCGATCTGCGGTGTTGACGTCCCTACCTGTGGTTAGTAGGAAGGCAATCGGAGGTCTTTTCGATTTGCGGTTCAATGCGTGGCACTAGTGGAGCCTCACCGAATTTGGTGAGGGGTGGACGTAGGACTGGGGATTCAGTCCGAACCACCTTAAAATCTTGTGTGTTATGGTTTGCTTGTGTGATTGTTTCATTCTAGATGCATGCTTAGGTTCGAATCAATATATTACTTGCTCATCTTGTCAAGCGAATCATAGTGTTCTTCGATAAGTTAGTTATTTTACGCTACAATTTATTTTATCTAGCTATATAGAGGGTTGTATTACGAAAAGAGGGACAGATCTATTCACCCCTCCCCTCTAGATCCGCTGACCACTACTCAACAAGTGGTATCAGAGCCTAATCTCTCATTATGGGGTCCAACGACCTTGAGGGAATTGGTGGATCAGCGTCTAAGGGTTATTTACATGAAAGACATTCTGTGAAAAGGCCTCCTTATTTTACTGGAACTAATTATCCTTATTGGAAACATCGTATGCAGGTGTTCATTCGCGCCCAAGACTACGAACTTTGGCGAGTGATCAACAAAGGTCCGTATGAGCTGCCGGATGATGAGGACTTGCGGACCAAAGAACAAATAAGGCAATCCACTGTCAACTGGAGTGCTAAATACATCATGCAATGCTCACACCATTCAATTGAATTCTCAAGAGTGGCTACCTGCGCATCTGCAAAACTAATGTGGGATAAGTTAGAGGCAATCTACGAAGGAACCTCTCAGGTACGAGAAACAAAAGCCAACATTTTAGTTTCTGAATATGAAATGTTCCGCATGAAGCCTGATGAGTCAATTCAGAATATGTATGCTCGGTTAACTGTGCTTACTAATAGTCTAACGGATTTGGGAAAGAAATACTCAGAACATGAAATTGTGAGAAAGATTCTCAGATCATTGACTCCCGCATGGCACATAAAGGCTACCGTGGTTGAAGAATCGAGAGATCTTGCAACTACCAAGGTAGATGAACTCATTAGGTCATTAATGACCTATGAGATCAACCTTAAGAACAAAGAGGTGAGGTGCCTAAGAAAAAGCCCCTAGCTCTTAAAGCAGGACCCAGCGGTCAAGGCTCTTCTGATGAAGGTGAGGATTCGACAAGTGAGCGAGATGAGGATGACGTAGCCATGCTCACACGTAAGCTCAGAAAATTCATGAGAAAGGAAGGTAAGAGCTTCATGAGAGGAAGGTCAAAGGTAAGAAATGGTTTCATGTAGAAACCCTGATAAATTTAAAAGGAATAAATAAATCAAAATAGATTAAAAGATTTAGTAAATAAACGAAAGAGCTTGGAATAAAAATAATTAAACCCTGATGAAAATAACGCCTCAGAGATAGGCGCTACTTTACAATAAAACGCCTTCACCTAAGGCGTGTTTTGAAGAAAGGACGCCCATATGTCAAGGCGTCAAATTTCAAACGACCAAAATAAATAAAAAGGGCAAGATAGCGTAACGTCCCTTGCGTGGACGCGTTTCAACAAGTAACGACACTTGACAAGGCGCCAATTTAAATTCGACGCCCTGACCTAGGTCGTTAATTCAGTTTGAGTTTCGTTCGACCCAGGAGTCTATCCAGGGTAAGTTGATAACTATGAGAAAGAGTTCGAATGTAGTAATAACTCTAATATGGAAGTATTACTTCCAATCGAACACTAACCTAATTAGGATTTCCAATATCTTATAAATAATCTACTGCTTGAACCGAGAACGCTATTTGGCGTTCGGAGTTTTCTAAGGTATACGAAGAACAGCATGTTCTTCTTCTTCCTTCTTCCTTATATGGTGTTCGATCAACGCATGAAGAACTAATGATTCTTCATACTCTTCTCTGCTTACAGGTTGAGAAGCTCCGGTGAAGGACTAGGTAACGTTCTTCTGCTTTCTCCTCTGTTACGTACGATGAAGAAACTAAGGTATATAGTTTCTTTTTCTTTTATATGATCTGCAGACGGTTGACAGGGAAGAACGGGGAATTCTTCGTCATCAACCAACATCTTCTGCATCTTCCCAAGCTCATCTGTTGCCAAGGGAAGAATATATCTTACTTGGCTATCAGTACGTCAGAAGACTCTGTTTATAAAATAGAGTATCATTTTTTCCCAGAACCTGCATCCGTTCATCTCCAGATCAACTATTAAGGTAGGTTTTCTCAAGCAACGTAGCCCAAACAAATTAAATTCATAGTAACACATCATGCATGTCATGTATATAAGTTTCATGATAGTTTCTACACGTTTCTGTAATATTTTTGCAAGAGACGCCCGTGTCCAGGGCGCTACTTTAAAGAAACGACCTGCACCAGGTCGTCACTTTCAGATTTGATGCCCTGCCCTGTAGGCGTTAATCTCATGAAAATCACATGTAATTAATAATTGATCCACGTTTAAAAATTTAATAGATACGAAATATCCAATCTAATATATATTGCATGACTCGACCTGTGAATCCCTGCTAATTTTCTGTCATGATCATGTCTCTTGTCTCTTGGAATTTTATTTCCTGAAATTTCTTGAATTCACGACCCTGTATAGGTCGTCTATCACTTGACTAACGCCCCTGTTCAGGACCTGAATTGGAAAGTAACGCCCCTGTCCAGGGCGTGTTTTTGATAAATTTCTGAATATATATATACTGCAAAAATAGAAGTAAAGAATGAACGACCACTGTATACGTCGTCAAATTATAAATAAACGCCTCTTACCAGGGCACGTTTTTGGTAAAATACTGAAATATTGAAATCTTGCAAAAATGTAAAATGGATAAACGCCCTTACTGAAGGCGTTAATTACTTGAGTAGTGACTTTACTTAAGTCGTTATTTTCCTGTAAAAATGTTTTTACCTGTTTCTCATAACCGATGGTTTCAGTATATCTATATATATGTATATCGTCACTATATCTCTACTCCGTGAGTATAGTCCCACGTTTCATGATGTTTTATCGATCACCCTCAACTCTCATTGACATACAAGCTCTCCATTAGATATTCCGTTCCTTTGGACTAGCGAGTTAGTCATAGAGACCTTCGTAAGACTCCTCGAGCCTTGGATTCCCTCAAGGCCGACTGAGCTGGTTGTACCCTAAAAACTCATTACACTATTGAATGCCATGTCACTCTAAATAAACATGGTATACCGGCCCTTATGATATGCAAAGAGTATATCATGAGAATTCTTAATGGGATGATGATGTCATGCCATTTGTTGATGTTCTTGTGGACCTCAATTCTATAATAAGAATGAGGGTATCTTGCCTTTGATATACTATTCATGTGGACCTCAATTCTATATAAAGAATGTCCATACTTATTTGTCATGGTACCCGAGTTATGGGAACCTAATTCCACCTAGTTTCATCGTTCATCGTGATTGTACTGTTGTTATCGCCAATCTATGTCCAATGACGTATTTTTGGACTCCATTCTCTCAAAGTTATCCTACGTGTCTACAAGCTTAAATTGTTGAAATTTCATATTGGCTATATATATATACAAGAGTGGATGTCAAAAATATACATGATAAATGCCTGCGCATATAGGGCCCGATCTGGTCCTGGGAGGAGCACCCGAAAGTACTTGTGACCATGGGAGTTGAATGATAAGGTATCTGGCATTATACCGAGTGCATGACTAGCTTGATTGGACATTCCACACAAATCTTGTACTTGACTCGTACTTGACTTGACATGAATTGCGTGACCCGAAAAGGGTAATTAGTTACTTGCTTGATACATGATAGCCAAAGTTCTTGACATGACTTGCTAAAAAGTACTTGCTTGAATATCTTGTTATCTTTTCTTGAAAGCTCATGACTAGTTCATCTTGCTGTCTTATTGATAAATTCTCTCTCTATCTTGTCGTTTCATACGAGCATGCATAGCTACAGTACATACATGAAAGATGTAATTATTTAAACCCCTTGCTAGCGCTTGAGATATAATTTCCTACTGAGCGTTCGCTTACCCCGTATTTGTCCCTTACTTTTCAGGTAAGTCCGATGAAGAAGGTCAATCTGATGGGGAAAGTCAAGAGTGAAAGAGCTAGAGCTTTTCCAAGTGTCATCTAGTCTTTTTCCTATTTTCTTGAGTCAACTATGTACTTTTCCTTTTTAATTGAATAGAGTATTGGATTTGTAATAGTCTATCCATTATGAAATAAAGGATTGGGTTATCTTTCTCTTTTGCGCATCTCTGTTTTGGTGTCGAATACACTACTACTCTGATTGACATGATTGATATAAACTCGTCGCGCATATCTGAGTATCTTCCGCGCTCGGGGCGTGACAGTTTTTATGGTATCAGAGCCTAGGGTATTCAATTCCTAGGAAAACCCAAGTCCAAGGATATGTTCAAACCTTCAACCAGTGAGATTGGGTAGAACCAAGGGTTAAAGTTAACATAGTATATGCGTCTTTAAATACAAGCACATATTAATCTAGTTATTGTAATTGTAGGATAATGGCTGCCGAACGTGCTCAATGGCGCAACATGCAGCGTACCCTTCAAGGCATGACTCAAGTGCTGCAACAAGTAGCACAAGGAGGTGGACAATGAGTAGGAAGTCTCCACCATACTTTCAAGAACATGAACCCACCCAAGTTCACGGGTTCTACTGATCCAGATGACGCTGAACACTGGATTAGGGAGATAGAACGTATATTCCGTGTTATGCAATGCACGGATCAGGATAAAGTTTTATTAGCTACTTTTCAGTTAGAAAGGGATGCTAGATGCTGGTGGGAATCAATAGAGGCTACTATAAATCAAGATCAGGTTTCGTGGGAGGAATTCATTGAACACTTCAACACAAAATATTTCTCGGACCGAGTTCAGGAAAAGAAGGCTGCAGAATTTGCTGCATTAAAGCAACGATCTTTGTCAGTGGCCGAGTATGAGGCCCAATTCTCTAGATTGTCTCGGTATGCCAAGCATCTAGTTAGCACCGAGAAAATGAAAGCTAGGAGGTTTCTTAATGGGCTCAGGCCCCAAGCTATTACCCAACTAGCGCCGATGGACATTCAAGTCTACTCGGAAATAGTACGCCGAGCTCAACTATTAGAAGATGCCACGGACCTGTCTGATAGGATTCATGGTAAGGATAAGAAGGAACAAGTTACAGGATCGGGTTCCTTTAAACCCAAATTCAAGAAGAGGCCTAGCAATGGAGGTATTTCCTCGCAAGATCAAAAGTTCAAGAAGACCAAGCCCTTCTCTATCACCACTACCTCTCCAAATACAGTGTGCAAACATTGTGATAAAGCGGGTCATAGAGCAGAAGAATGCTAGAGGAAACTAGGAGCATGTCTCCGTTGTGGGAGTCGTGAGCATCGGATTCCCGATTGCCCATTACTTAACAATCAAGCCGATGTCGGGAAGCGCCCAGTAACCAAGAATGCTCGTCTTCATGCAATCAAGGAGACCGAGCCAGAAGAAGAAGGCGGCTTAGTGGAAGGTACATTGAAAGTTTGTTCCAGGAATGCATATGTCTTAATTGATACTGGTGCATCGCATTCTATTGTTTCTAAGAAGTTTGCTGACCCATTACCCCTAGAACCGGAATGGATAAAGTTAGTTTTGTCTACTCCTCTGGATGATGAGACTGATATTACACATCATTACCAAAACTGCGAAGTATTGGTTCAGGGTAGAAATCTCCCTATTGATCTCATATGTTTAGATCTGAAAGAGTATGATGTTATACTAGGGGCAGATTGGTTATCCAAGTATCAGGCAACGGTTGATTGCCGCAATAGTAAGGTTACATTCAAGGCATTTCCAGAACTAATCTTGACTAGCCCCAAGAGTCGGAGCAAATCCCCTATTATTTCAGCTCTCCGAGCTAGCAAGCTCATCAGGAAAGGATGTGTATCTTTCCTTGCATTTGTCACAGTTAAAGAAGCTAAGGAGATTAAGCTAGAAGACATTCCAGTAGTGCAAGAATTTCGAACGTATTTCCGGAAGATTTGCCGGGATTACCCCCGCAAAGAGAAGTGGCCTTCACCATTGATTTAGTCCCTGGTGCTGGTCCAGTGTCAAAGGCACCTTATAGGATGTCAGCTGTTGAACTCAAGGAATTAAAGGAGCAATTGATGGAACTCATTAAGAAAGGATTCATTAGACCAAGTACTTCCCCGTGGGGAGCGCCTGTACTATTTGTAAAGAAGAAAGACGGATCCATGAGATTATGCATCGACTATCGACAGTTGAATCATCTCACTATCAAGAACAAGTATCCACTGCCACGAATCGATGAATTATTTGATCAAATATCAGGATCCAAGTACTTTTCCAAGATTGATCTCAGGTCGGGATATCATCATTTAAGAATCAAGGATGATGACATTCATAAGACTGCGTTCAGAAGCTGGTATGGCCATTATGAATTTGTTGTTATGCCTTTCGGACTACGAATGCCCCTGCTGCCTTTATGCAGTTAATGAATAGTATATTCAGGCCTTATTTAGATCAATTCGTGGTGGTCTTTATTGATGATATATTGATTTATTCCAAGACCAAGGAAGAGCATGAGGAATATTTAAGGATTGCATTACAAATATTGAGGACAAACCAATTATATGTAAAACTTAGCAAATGTGAATTCTGACTTGAAGAAGTGACTTTTCTCAGACATGTTATATCAAAGGATGGCTTGTCTGTAGACCCATCAAAGGTTGAAGCTGTAAGGAACTGGGAAAGACCGACCAATGCTAGCGAGATCCGAAGTTTCTTAGGTCTTGCCGGCTATTACAGGCGATTCATCAAGGATTTCTCTAAAATCGCCGCGCCACTTACGAGGTTAACTCGCAAGGAGATCCGTTATGAATGGGATGAGGAATGTGAGAGAAGCTTCCAAACTCTCAAGGATCACCTTACTACCGCTCCTATCTTAGCATTGCCAATTGAAGGAGAAAAGTTCGAGGTATACACTGATGCTTCTGGCATTGGCCTCGGGTGTGTTCTAATGCAATAAGGGAAGGTTATAGCCTACTCTTCTCGTCAATTAAAGAAGCATGAAGAGAACTACCCCATCCATGACTTAGAATTGGCCGCGGTAGTATTTGCACTCAAAATATGGAGACATTATCTTTATGGAGTATAGTTTACTGTATACTCCGATCACAAGAGTCTCAAATATCTCTTTTCACAGAAGGAACTAAACATGAGACAAAGACGATGGCTAGAATATCTCAAGGACTTCGACTTCAATATACAATATCATCCCGGAAAGGGTAATCATGTAGCAGATGCCCTTAGTCGAAAGCCGAGAGCACTGTTAGCCAATTGTCTGGTTCAAGAATGGAAATTGCTGGAACAATTCTCTGAACTCAATATAAGCATGGACACGGACCCTAGATGTGTCACATTATCTCATGTAAGCATACAGTCAGATTTATTGTCTGAAATACAAGCACTTCAGAATGATGATCCTACATTAGTAGAAATCAAGGGCAGATTAGAAGGACAATCGGATTTCCAATTAGCTTCTAATGGAAGATTAATGTTCAAGAATAGAACTTATATACCGGACTGCCCAGAATTGAAAAAGAAGATCTTAGATGAAGCTCACAGATCAAGGTATACAATTCATCCTGGATCTACCAAGATGTACCAAGATGTGAAAAGAAATTTTTGGTGGCCCAACATGAAAAGGGAAATAGCAGACTATGTATCATGTTGTCTCACATGCCAACAAGTCAAGGCGGAACACCAAAAGCCTGCTGGAAAGCTACATCCTCTATATATCCCTAAATGGAAATGGGAGGATATTGGTATGGATTTCATCATGGGTTTATCTAAATCAAAAAGAGGACATGATGGAATATGGGTTATCATTGACCGATTGACTAAATCAGCGCATTTCTTGCCAATCAAGAGTCGATGGTCAGTTGATGTCTTAGCTGCACTATACATCAAGGAAATTATCAGATTACATGGTATTCCTGTTTCAATCGTGTCTGACAGAGATCCCCGTTTTACTTCTCATTTTTGGAAAGGACTACAACATTCGTTGGGAACGAGACTTAACTTTAGTACAGCCTTTCATCCTCAAACGGATGGTCAGACTGAGAGAACCAATCAAGTAGTCGAAGATATGCTAAGAGCATGCATTACTGATTTTGATGGAAACTGGCATGATCACTTGCCTCTGGTCGAATTTGCATACAATAATAGCTACCAGGCAAGTATACAACTGGCACCTTTTGAAGCCTTATACGGAAGGAGTTGCCGATCACCCTTATGCTGGGACGAAGTTGGAGAGAAACAACTGTTAGGTCCAGACCTGGTAAGGGATACAACTGAGAAGATATAAGTAATCAGAGAAAGATTGCAAGTTGCTCAGTCTAGACAAAAGGCTTATGCTGACACAAGAAGAAGAGATCTTGAATTCCAAGTTGGAGATCATGTATTTCTCAAGATATCGCCTGGACGTGGAATACGAAGATTTGGTGTTAAGGGCAAGCTTACACCAAGATTTATCGGACCTTTTGAGATACTAGAAAGAGTTGGCGAGGTTGCGTATCGCATCGCATTGCCACCTCAACTGTCCGAAGTACATAATGTGTTCCACATATCTATGTTGAAGAAGTATGTACACGATCCATCACATATTATCGAACATGGAGACCTAGTAATCCAGAAGGATCTCACATATGAGCAGAAGCCTATGAAGATCTTAGATCGAGAAGTACGTACCCTAAGGAATAAGGTTATTCCCATGCTAAAAGTACAATGGAATAAGAATTCAGAACATGAAGCTATATGGGAGACCGAGGAATCTACGAGGAAACAATTTCCAGATTTATTTTAGAAGGTACATACTCTACACTCTCCAAATGTAAATATATGATATGGAATTTGGGGGCCAAATTCTTTTTAAGTGGGGGAGGGTGTAGCAACCCTGATAAATTTAAAAGGAATAAATAAATCAAAATAGATTAAAAGATTTAGTAAATAAACGAAAGAGCTTGAAATAAAAATAATTAAACCCTGATGAAAATAACGCCTCAGAGATAGGCGCTACTTTACAATAAAACGCCTTCACCTAAGGCGTGTTTTGAAGAAAGGACGCCCACATGTCAAGGCGTCAAATTTCAAATGACCAAAATAAATAAAAAGGGCAAGATAGCGTAACGTCCCTTGCGTGGACGCGTTTCAACAAGTAACGACGCTTGACAAGGCGTCAATTTAAATTTGACGCCCTGACCTAGGTCGTTAATTCAGTTTGAGTTTCGTTCGACCCAGGAGTCTATCCAGGGTAAGTTGATAACTATGAGAAAGAGTTCGAATGTAGTAATAACTCTAATATGGAAGTATTACTTCCAATCGAACACTAACCTTATTAGGATTTCCAATATCTTATAAATAATCTACTGCTTGAACCGAGAACGCTATTTGGCGTTCGGAGTTTTCTAAGGTATACGAAGAACAACAGGTTCTTCTTCTTCCTTCTTCCTTATATTGTGTTCGATCAACGCATGAAGAACTAATGATTCTTCATACTCTTCTCTGCTTACAGGTTGAGAAGCTCCGGTGAAGGACTAGGTAACGTTCTTCTGCTTTCTCCTCTGTTACGTACGATGAAGAAACTAAGGTATATAATTTCTTTTTCTTTTATAGGATCTGCAGACGGTTGACAGGGAAGAACGAGGAATTCTTCGTCATCAACCAACATCTTCTGCATCTTCCCAAGCTCATCTGTTGCCAAGGGAAGCATATATCTTACTTGGCTATCAGTACGTCAGAAGACTCTGTTTATAAAACAGAGTATCATTTTTTCCCAGAACCTGCATCCGTTCATCTCCAGATCAACTATTAAGGTAGGTTTTCTCAAGCAACGTAGCCCAAACAAATTAAATTCATAGTAACACATCATGCATGTCATGTATATAAGTTTCCTGATAGTTTCTACACGTTTCTATAATATTTTTGCAAGAGACGCCCGTGTCCATGGCGCTACTTTAAAGAAACGACCTGCACCAGGTCGTCAATTTCAGATTTGACGCCCTTCCCTGTAGGCGTTAATCTCATGAAAATCACATGTAATTAATAATTGATCCACGTTTAAAAATTCAATAGATACGAAATATCCAATCTAATATATATTGCATGACTCGACCTGTGAATCCCTGCTAATTTTCTGTCATGATCATGTCTCTTGTCTCTTGGAATTTTATTTCCTGAAATTTCTTGAATTCACGACCCTGTATAGGTCGTCTATCACTTGACTAACGCCCCTGTTCAGGACGTGAATTGGAAAGTAACGCCCCTGTCCAGGGCGTGTTTTTGATAAATTTCTGAATATATATATACTGTAAAAATAGAAGTAAAGAATGAGCGACCACTGTATACGTCGTCAAATTGTAAATAAACGCCTCTTACCACGGCGCGTTTTTGGTAAAATACTAAAATATTGAAATCTTGCAAAAATGTAAAATGGATAAACGCCCTTACTGAAGGCGTTAATTACTTGAGTAGTGACTTTACTTAAGTCGTTATTTTCCTGTAAAAATATTTTTACCTGTTTCTGATAACCGATGGTTTCAGTATATCTATATATATGTATATCGGCACTATATCTCCACTCCGTGAGTATAGTCCCACGTTTCATGATGTTTTATCGATCACCCTCAACTCTTATTGACATGCAAGCTCTCCATTGGACATTCCGTTCCTTTGGACTAGCGAGTTAGTCATAGAGACCTCCGTAAGACTCCTCGAGCCTTAGATTCCCTCAAGGCCGACTGAGCTGGTTGTACCCTAAAAACCCATTACACTATTGAATGCCATGTCACTCTAAAGAAACATGGTATACCGGCCCTTATGATATGCAAAGAGTATATCATGAAAATTCTTAATGGGATGATGATGTCATGCCATTTGTTGATGTTCTTGTGGACCTCAATTCTATAATAAGAATGAGAGTATCTTGCCTTTGATATACTGTTCATGTGGACCTCAATTCTATATAAAGAATGTCCATACTTATTTGTCATGGTCCACGAGTTATGGGAACCTAATTCCACCTAGTTTCATCGTTCATCGTGATTGTACCGTTGTTATCGCCTATCAATGTCCAATGACGTATTTTTAGACTCCATTCTCTCAAAGTTATCCTACGTGTCTACAAGCTTAAATTGTTGAAATTCCATATTGTCTATATATATATACAAGAGTGGATGTCAAAAATATACATGATAAATGCTTACGCATATAGGGCCCGATCTGGTCCTGGGAGGAGCACCCGAAAGTACTTGTGACCATGGGAGTTGAATGATAAGGTATCTGGCATTATACCAAGTGCATGACTAGCTTGATTGGACATTCCACACAAATCTTGTACTTGACTCGTACTTGACTTGACATGAATTGCGTAACCCGAAAAGGGTAATTACTTACTTGCTTGATACATGATAGCCAAAGTTCTTGACATGACTTGCTAAAAAGTACTTGCTTGAATATCTTGTTATCTTTTCTTGAAAGCTCATGACTAGTTCATCTTGCTGTCTTATTGATAAATTCTCTCTCTATCTTGTCGTTTCATACGAGCATGCATACCTACAGTACATACACGAAAGATGTAATTATTTAAACCCCTTGCTAGCGCTTGAGATATAATTTCCTACTGAGCGTTCGCTCACCCCGTGTTTGTCCCTTACTTTTCAGGTAAGTCCGATGAAGAAGGTCAATCTGATGGGGAAAGTCAAGAGTGAAAGAGCTAGAGCTTTTCCAAGTGTCATCTAGTCTTTTTCCTATTTTCTTGAGTCAACTATGTACTTTTCTTTTTTAATTGAATAGAGTATTGGATTTGTAATAGTCTATCCATTATGAAATAAAGGATTGGGTTATCTTTCTCTTTTGCGCATCTCTGTTTTGGTGTCGAATACACTACTACTCTGATTGACATGATTGATATAAACTCGTCGCGCATATCTGAGTATCTTCCGCGCTCGGGGCGTGACATTTCAAATCTAATTCTGAAAACTCTAAAAAATCTGATAAAATCATTTGCTATTCTTGTAATAAATTAGGACATTTCAAGAATGATTGTCCCGACAGATTCAAAAAAGCTGACAAATGGAAGGGCAAGAAGAAGAACAAGGCCATGGTGTCCACATGAGCGATGAAGAGGAAAGTGATGATGGAACTAGCTCCTCGGACAAAGAAAAAGAAGATCACTGTCTTATGGCCAAAGGTGATGAAGAAACTGAGGTAAATTCTCCATTTGAAGATTATACAATTGATGATTGAGAGGAAGCATATATACAACTCATGGAAAAACATGAAATGTACAAAAAGGAGAATAAATCATTGAAAAATAAAATTAACTCATTTGTGCATGATCATGATATGAATGATAAGAATGCTCTACTTGAAACAGAAATTGAAGATCTTAAGAAAATGATTGAGAACTTGTAGGAAGGAAGAAAAGAAATGGCTGACTTGGAAACTGAAAATGAAGATTTAAGAAATGAGATTGATAGCATGAAGCTAAAAATATAAACCTATGAAAAGGATAACAAATTGAGCAATGGAAAGTATGAAGCTATCAAACAAGTCAACATTCAACTTCTTCAAAATATTGAAAACCTACAAAAAGAGTTGAAAGATAAACAACAATCTTTAGAAAAGTTTGTTGATGGAAGACAAAACCTAGATGCATTGCTAGGAACTAGAATGAACCACAACAAAGAAGGGTTGGGTTTTGATCCAACAAACAAAAGGCCAATTGGGCTAAAAATAGTCACATTTGTTTCCTCTTCTAATGCTTCAACCTCAAAAATAACATCCAAAGGAAAAGAAAAGATTGAAGAGGCAGTAACTAAAATTTTCAAAAAGTTTGTCCAAAAACCTAAGAAATGTCGACCTTCCCCGCAGCATAGGTCAACACTTCCTCGGCCATTGCATGCTCAATCTTCCAGATATCACCATAACTGGATTGCACATTCATATAGGCCAATACCATCATATTCTTGGGGCAATTGTGACCTCTGTATGTATCAATCCCATAGGTGACAAAATAATCATTTTCAACCCAAAACCAACCAACCACCTCAATGGCTTAAGAAGCAAAATTCATCAACCTTCCACAGACTCCAACCAAGAGCCTCCAAACAGAAAATGAATGTCGAGATTGAAAAGAAAAATCAAATCCTTGCTCTAAGCAAACAATTGTGTATGTGATTTTGATGATTACAAAATCATCAAAATGGGGGAGATTGTTGTGTATGTGATTTTGATGATTACAAAATGACTTTGTTGCTTGGCCTTGTACTTTATTGATACTTCATGTTCTCATGTGCTTGAATCCTTCTTGTTCTATTGCTATGGGGTAATGTTCTAGAATGAGAATGAATTTATGAAACATGCTTGAAAGAATACATATGTTGTGTACTCAATGAGAATTCATGATAGAACAAGTTTACATGATTGAACACATGAATGAGTCTTTATGCTCACTTGAATTCCCGTTATGCTCATTTCAATATAGTGTGCTAATCTTCTTGCATTACAGGAACGAGTCACGATGGACATCATCTTGTTGTCCATTATTCAGAACTTATGTTAATTACATCACCATTTTTCAAAGAACCATTGGTAATGCTTTGCAATTCACATATCTTCAGTTAAGTGAATTTTGGGTAAGAAAGCTACGGTGTGTTGACCCAGAGAACTTGTGCATAGATACATGATGTGGTTTCATGTACCTACTACATGAGTCATTAAGGTTTGAGGATGTATGCTTCATGCATTTCCTACATGAGGTTTTGATGGTCATACATGTTATTCAAATGCATAGGTTATGTTGTTGACTTTTGGTTGAGATGTCTTGAGCTTTCACGCATAATCTTCTAAGTTGCTATAAAAGAATTGCATGAACGTGGCTATTATGAAGATGGCTTCAATTAGGTCTCAATCAAGGAGATTGTGTTCATTGAACACACCCTTCTATTAAAATGGTATCATTCATGAGGTCATCAGGGTTTCAATGTGTGGATGCATTTGTGATGTCGTATGGTTCCTCATACCTGTGTGATTGCACATCATACGATCATGTCATTGGTCTTGAGCTATATATTTGCTTCTTACATGTGCAAATGAATATCTCTCATTTGATGCTATTTGATGTTGAGCATTTGGTAGATACAAGAATGCTAGTTGAAAGTTTGAGCTCCCATGTCAATATATTTGATTGAATGATAGATTCATGCTTATCATTTCAAAACCATGTCATTTGGTCATATATATATTTTTTAAGTAATATGAGAAGCAAAATGCATGTTTGAATAGGTTCAATGATGTATTTTATTGTGAACATGTTCATAGTGTTAATGCTTGATGTAAAGATCTTGATTTTCAACTTACCTCTTGCTTTATCATGTTTTTCAGGATGAAAAATTATGGTTGATCTTCATGGGATTATGGTAATATTTAATCAATTGTTTCCCATTATTTTGATGGAGGTTTTAGTTGTTTTTCAGGTCCAAACAAGAAGGGGTCGACCCATGGGGTCGACCCTCTGAGGTTCTGTCCAAAACAGAACATGTTTTGTGCACCCTGCCTGAAAGGGTCGACCCCTGTAAAATAGAACCCTCCAAAATAGACCTGTTTTTTGAACCCTGCCTGAAAGGGTCGACCCCTGGGGTCGACCCATTGAAGGGTCGACCCCAAGGGTCGACCCCTATAAACTAGAACCAAGATTTGGTTCTGTTTAGCCCGAGGGTCGACCCCTGTAAAACTGAACTAGAAATCATTCTGGTTTGTGTTCTGTTTGCCCGAGGGTCGACCGCAAGGGTCGACCCATTCCGGTACGTGGCGACGCCATCATATTTGACCTTCGTATAAGTGCACCAAAAGTCCTTCCAATCCGATCCAAAAGCCCTAAATCACTCCAGGATATGTGGATCTGGTCCCCAAGCTGTCTCTTGACCATCCTAAACACATATGTACATCTTGTTAGGTTGTAAACCCTAAGGAAAATGAAGTGAGATCTGAAAATCATTTTTCTTCTAACCCTTGTGTATGCAGGGTCGCAGCAGCTGCTCCAAGGGCTTCTTCCACGTTGATCTAAGCTTGGATGTGAAGCAAAGAAGGTGGATTCAAATCTCAAATCGATCATCTATTGGAAGCCACATGGGAAACCAAGTTACAACTTTATTTTTGCAAAGAATCATTCATCCTCTTTCAAGAACAGTTCTTCATCCTACAGAAGCAATTCATAAGGGAGTTATCTTGATCTTTCACTTCTGTATCTTTTGTTTGAGATTGTTCAAGAAGAAGAAGGAGGAGTGCGGTCACAAGGTTGAAGAGAAGAGAGGTTTATGAGGCTAATCATTTTTCTGATGTATGAAGGTTTGATTGGAGCTAGGATTTGAAGGAAAAGAGGATCAATTCGAGGAGTGAAGCAGATGATGTCAAAATCATGATCATCCGTCAAAGAGCCAAGGAGAAACAGATTTTGTTGAAGAAGGGGGAGCCTTATACTTGATGCATTTTTCTAGTTTACATCTATAGAATTTGTTTTGAAGGTCATAGCATATATTTGTGATTGTTACATATACATTTGACAGAATATTTTGTGTGGGTGTTCGGAGAAAGGGGTCTCCGAGTGTGTGTGTTGTCGTCTGTGCGTCGATTTGTGCGGAGTATATCCGTGTGTGTGGTTGGGCATAACTTGGGGTGTGTTCCCCGTGTGTGGTTAGGAGTTTACTCCCGTGTGGTTGTGTAGGCAGTGCCTACGTGTATGTGGACGGAGTTGTGTCTCCATGTGAAGTATTCAGTTCGGGGTGTGTTGCCCAATGGTGTGTGTGTGTGTATGTGTGTGTGTGCTACTGTGGTAGCAGTTTGAGGCAAGGCCTCGTGTGTGGTTTGTTGCGAAAGCAGCGTGTGTGTTGTTGAGGTTCATCCCCGTGTTGCTACTTTTGTAGCGTGTAGTAAAGCCTCACCGGTTTGGTGAGGGGTGGACGTAGGGAGCCCGTCGTGGTCCCGAACCACCTTAAAAATCCCCGTGTCTTGTGGTTTGATTCTTGTGATTGTGTATTCACTATCCTATCTGTTTGTGCAATCGTGTGAGCTCGGTGAGATTGAGTGAATCAAGTTTTAATCTGTTTAGATTAAAGTTCTCTATCTTGTAATTCCGATGTGTGCTAGTTTGTGTTTTAAATTAGACATAGTTTTTAGTAGTAGGATCTATTCACCCCCCCTCTAGATCTGTATTCTTGCACTACGGGACCCAACAATTGGTATCAGAGCAAGGCTCTGTTGTCCCTAGATCTTGCGATCTACAGAGTGATCCTAGTGCATTCTACAATCATGAATTTTTCTGAATATATCTTAATGAATTGTCTGCCAATCCTCACTGGTTCGAATTTTAATTTATAGCTAGGTAAACTGTGTATGGTGATCAATTCTATCAATCCTAGTCTTTGGAAATTGATTGATCATGGTCCACACATATTACCTCTAGATGAGATCAAGTGGTCTAATCAGGATAAAATGATGCATCATGATAATGTTACTGCTTTGAGTTTATTGAAAGCTTCTGTAAGTACTAACAAGTATCTATTTGTGTCTTCTTGTAGGATGGCAAAGGAGCTTATGGACCGGTTGATCAAAGCTCAAGAGAAGGAAAGGTAAAAATGTCTCATGGTCGATGATGCTGATCAACGAAGTGACAAAAATGCAGAAGAGGTAAATTCAGATTCTGAAGAATTTACTCTTGATGATCTTGTTGATGCTTATGATAAGTTGGAAAAGCAATATAAGAAAATCAAATCAGAAAATAGAAAATTGAAAAAGAAATCTGAAAACATGCTCCATGAAAATGGATCTTGGGATAAGTGTTTTGAGCTTGATAACTTGAATGAAATTTTAGAGCATGATGTTGAATATCACAAAGAAACCATTACTTGCTTGAGAAATGAGAATGTTGCCCACAAGAATAAAATCGATCAATTAGAGAAAACTGAAAAAGATCTAAGAAAAAAAATGGAATCAAACTCAATTGATCAGGATATTTACAATGAATTGATTATGAATGATAAACTTGCAAATGAAAATGAAGAACTTAAAAAGGAAAATAATGCTATTTTGATTCAGATCTCCCTGTTTGAAAGTAGATTGAAAAATCTTGAAAAATTTGAAAAAGGGAAATCTGTAATTGTTGATGAATCTGACAAGATGCATGTGTTAGAATAAAAGATGGAAAGTTACCAAACCATCAACGCCCAATTGAATGAAAAAGTCATTTCTTGTGACAATGAGATCATTTCCTATGAATTACATATTTCATCACTTGAAAAAGAAATTCTTGATCTGAAAGCTTCTTTGTCTAAATTTGTAAATGGGAAAGAAAATTTGAACAAGATCTTGGGGACTAAGGTGAATTTTCAAAGAGAGGGGCTATGCTATAATCCTGTGAACAAAAAGAATTTTAAAAATAAAGTCTATACATCTTTTGTCCACAGTTCAAATATAGCCAGCACATCAAATGAGTCTCCAAATCAAACTGCTGCTCAAACAATAAAGAGATCAAATAAAAATCTGGAAAAGAAACACAACTTACATCAAAAGGCTAAAAGTGTTGTTGGTGTCACGATGAATGTCAAGAAAAATCATGTTGCACACACACATACATCCACAAAGAAAATCTCATGTTTTTATTATGGTGAACTTGGTCATATGATGCATGATTATCTTTTGATGAAATTTGAAGATCTAGAAGCATGCAAGAACATGAATGGCCTCACAAAGTCAAGAAAATTTTTGAACACAAAAAGAACTCTTGATAACTCTTATGATCATGAAAGAAGACTATTTGAGAGATTTGCTACATTGAATTATTTTCATTGTGGAAGATTTGGTCACAGGATGAATAATTACTTTAGTTTGAAAGATGATAACATCTCTACAAACCCACAGAAATTCCATGCTCATTCTTACAAGAAAAATATGAAGGTTTTTGGTTGTTGTCATTATTGTGGCGAGTTTGAGCATACCATGTATGATTGCTCCTTAATGTATTTTGATGATATACATGCCCAAAAACTGTGGAAAGCACCCACTAGAGGTGCAACTAACCATCCGGGACCCAAGAAGGTTTGGGTACCCAAAACTATTGAATGAGAACTCTTGTTGCAGGATTACCTTGAGGCCAAGAGGAAGGCTTCAAGTCGACTTGGCTAGTTCTAGAGTGATACGTTGGTAAACATGGGTTTGTCCTTGAATTAAGTTTATGATACTGCAGGTTGAGAGAGAGAGTCATATGTGATGAAAAGCCTTGAAGTAAGTTTCTTCATATGCTTTGGCTTAATTGATTCTAGATGAATTTTAAACTGTCATTCAATGCTCATGTGTTTGCTAAACCCCCGATGTCATATCAGAATGCATTGTACTTTTCTAATCATCATCTCAATGACTACATGGTATATAAAATGGTGACATGAGGAAAGGTATGTCAAGTCTATCTTAAAGCTATCACCATGCGTGAGAATGTGCCTCCGCCCGGTACCATGAATCATTTATGTATATGACATCAAACTTAAATGAATTTTTTGAAATCATGCATTGATTATGGGGGAGTCTTGCAAGCTGAAAATTTTGAGATTGATGTTTTTTCATTCTCTTAGCATGATGATGTTATTCTGTGACTGAACATTTTAAGGACGGAATTTGATCAATGTTCCATGGTCGTTCCCAATGTGCTACTCATCCTTCTTTAGTTAAAAGAAAAAATATTTTCAAAGAAAAGTTCACATGTGATGATTTTGATGTTTTGAATGAATTTTTTGAATTCTCCTTTCAAAATAAAATCATGAACTCATAAATTTTTTTTAAAAAAATTTCTGCATATCTTGCATTAGTTACATTTAGAGTTGTCATGTGAAATCTGGAATCTTACATTACATTACATATTTGCATATCACTTTTTGCATATCATTCACATAGTGCTATTGGAAGATGAAACTCACCGTGTGTCTTGTTGCACAATTGGAATTTTCAGCATGCATATAGTGCATATTTTGAAATGCATCATGTTGAACATTTCATGTTGCATAAATGTCAAAATGAATAATTCCAACAATGGTATCATATCTTTGGGGCCAACATTTCAAGAACTAAAATTGTATATCTTTGCATTCTGCACTGCATATATGCATATCTCCATTGTATGATTGCATGTTAATATATGCTAAAACCCCTTCCTTTGAAACTTCTAAGACCAAATATTCTATTGATAAATAATGTTACATCTGAGTCTTAATAAGTGTGCTCCATGTCAAACTCTCAGGGGGAGTATTTCATGCTTATTACATTTACATAGGGGGAGCTGCACTATCTTATTTTAAGTTAAATTTTCTCCATACATGTTAAATCAAATTCGCACACTTTATGCACTACTGTGAAATTGAGTGTTATTCATAAGGATATAAGAATTTTATTTCAACACTCTAAAGTAATCCAACTTGCTGCATGAATGATAAAGAGACAGTTGAGGAAAAAGTTGTCTGCCTCCATATATAAAAAAATGGATGAAATAAAAGGCAGAGCAATGCTAAGTCTCACTGAGTAAATTGGGCACATGTCACCTGAGACGTGATGTGGTTCATTTCTGAAATGTGTTGACTAAAGTATCTCTGTTAAAATGAGGTGAAATGGTTCAGTATTCTGAGTAACCGGGGATTCTGGCATGAGCTCTATGTGTCTCCTCACGTAAAAAGGAATCATTTGAATCTGATCCTTCTTAGAAAAATTCAGATTGTCAATGTGAGATTTTCTGATGTTATATTTGACTGAGGTAGAGCGAAGCCTCCAATACGCTGCTCTCTAGATTGAAATGCAGTCTGTGCAATTACTATTGTGTTTAATTGAAAATCTAGTTATCTGTAAGGCTAGAATTCATTCTCATGTTACTCACTTACACATGGTAATTTGATTTGATATGTATTCTGAAAATTTGATTAACTACATGACATGATGTACGTCTTCTCCTATCTATCTGCACACTCCTCAAGGTGTAATTATGAGTACTTTGATCTTAATGACTCACCTGCACTTTTTGTACACCTATCCCTTCACTCTTACTAAGATGGGGGAGTTATGTTGCATGTATATATATCTATTTGCATGTGTTCAATCATATTGGATCATTTTCCTTGCATTCTGCATGTCCATATTGTCTACACTTGCATTTCAATGTTGTGAACTTAGTTCATGCATATTGTGCATATTGCTTCTCTTCGTCACCTCATTCACCCCATTATCTGCAGGTTTTTTCCATAAACAAAACAAAAAAAAATAAAAACAATTGTTATAAAAAAAAATTGCTGCCATCATGGATTCCCCATCATGATCCCATTTCTGATTATGTCAAAGGGGGAGAGAGAGCTTTAAAAGAGAGCTTTACAACATAATATTTTGTCATCATCAAAATGGGGGAGATTGTTGTGTATGTGATTTTGATGATTATAAAATCATCAAAATAGGGGAGATTGTTGTGTATGTGATTTTGATGATTACAAAATGACAAAGAGAGCTTTAAAAGAGAGCTTTACAGCATAATATTTTGTCATCATCAAAATGGGGGAGATTGTTGTGTATGTGATTTTGATGATTACAAAATGACTTTGTTGCTTGGCCTTGTGCTTTATTGATACTTCATGTTCTCATGATGAGGGCATCCCTTGCCCCTCCACATTTTCTCCGGACTCGGATTGTTCATCAGCAAGCGCCATTATGTTAGTCATGTATTTTTGAGTCTAGTCATGTAATCTTCACATTTTCTTTGAGTCAATATCATGTAATTTTCCCTTTATTTGAGTCATGTACCTAGGTTGTTGAGTCATTTTCCTAAGTATTGAGTCATTATGTTGGTTTGATAGGTTAATGGGCCCAATTCATTGGGCTAGGCCCAGGGGCGCCCCTCCCTTGGACTGTTTGGTCATTAGTTAGTTTGTCAGGGTCAGTTTGGTCTTAGGAAAAGTGTGGAGTCTATAAATAGTCCCACCCCTCTCTCATTTGTAACAACTTATGCTTGAATAATGAATCCAGAAAATTTCCACACCTTCTAGTTCCCTCTCAATATCTCCCTCTCTCTCTCTCTCTTACTATCACTCTCTCTCAGTGGGTTGTGCCCCCTCTCTCTCTCCTCCCCACCCCAATTTCAAAATTCATTCTCTCTCCTCCCCATTCACCCCTCATTAAGGCCCCTTCCCCTTCCCATGCACTCATTCAATTCCCCCTCCAACCCCTCGGTGGAAACCCCTTCTCCTAGGCACCTTTCCACTCTCCCAAGCAACCCTTCCTCTCCCCAAGGTTGAAGGGGCTCTTCCCTAAGCCCAAATTCAAATTTCCCTCTCCCTAGGGCTGTGCCCTTTCGTCTCCCCACCTCCTAAACCACCCTAGGTCGAATTCCATCTCCCCCCAACAGCCAAGTTCGCCCCCCACCTCCTCTCCGACTCACCATCTCTCTTGTGCACCTCCATCTTCCCCCCACCACCCTTTGCAGCTCCAGCTCTTCCTCCACCCATCCCTGCCCCCCTAGACCTCTTGGAAGATCCTAGCCACGTCCCTCCCCCCTCCACAAACCATCAGCCATCACTCCCAAGCTATGCTACCCTCTCTCCCATTCCCTTAATCTTGCTGGTTTGCAGTTTCAGATAGCAGGTCGCAGGTAGCAGAGTTGGGTCCTGAAAGTTGCATCGGATCTGGCCTCTCCCTAGTCCTTCTGGTGTCAAGGCCTACATCTCTGGAAAGGTCGTCCAGAGAGCTTTCAAGGCGAGTTGGTTTCGTCGACATCTGAGTTCCGAGCTGCCGGTAGGAGCGATTCTCCCTCGACTGCGCAGGACCTCTCAAGCAGGGAACCAGAGCGAGAGTGGAAGCTCGACCACGACGAACATTTTGGGATTCAGATCAAGTGTTCTTCAGTAAAAATATTCCCTCTCAAGTCCTATTTCATCCTCAAGAAGTAGAGCTGCATTTGGACATTGGCATCTAAGGTTACGAATTTTCTACTCCAAGTGTGTCAGGTCAGTTTACAGAAGCTAGAACCGACACCCATCTACTCATCTGATCGTCTTGGTCTTCTACGACATCTGCCGACCACGCCGTTGGTGCCGACAGAAAGAAGACTCGACCACGGTTCCAACGGTTCAGGTCTCGTCTCAATCAGAGCTTGGTAGAGATCGTGGCACCCTCTGCAACCAGCCACATTGTTCTGCACTAGATAGAGGCAGAACCAATCAGTCCGTTTCCAGACTCTATCCCGGCCAGCAACGACTTTACCAAGCACAGCAAAAATTCAGAGGTCATCCTTGGTCTGTTGGCAAGCTTTTGGCGCAAGTCTCATCAAGTTCTGAGCTCTGTGAAATTTTTGGCAGGATCATCACCGCCCTACTATCCAGCAACTCTGAAGATTGGCAAAACCGGCAACGATCCGAACGTCGGGTTTTCTTCATAACTCCCCCACCCCGCTTGGCCGGCTGAAGGCCCCTCCCTGCGTGGAGGTAGTATTGGATGTAATAAGATTAATCCCCACCCTAAGATCACCCCTCCTGCGAGAGGCGTAGTGGTGTAATCTTGCCATTTTAGGTTGAAGCGACACCGACGCGGCGTGCGGGTGTATACCCTCGCCTCCCCGCTCGCCCCCGTCTCCGGCCGGAGTCGGCGTCTTCACGCCAGCTAGGTGAGCTCCTGAACATCTCTCATTACTGTAACGGACTTGCTTAGCTTAGTATTGCTATAGTAACTCCGTCGGCGGTAAGAGAGTGTCCGATCTTAAATTGCCACCAAATTGAGTGCCCACCGCGGGCGAGTTGTGAGAGCATCCACTTAACCCACACCCTTGGTGTGTTGGCCGCTCCTGATTTGGGCATCCTAGGTCCATTTGGGGTTCTCCCCAAGCTAGCCAACCATTGGAGTCTCAAGGTCCCGCCTCGGACCCTCTCCAACATCGCCTAGTCGCCATCGGGCACTAAGTGTGCGCCATACGGGTGAGCTCGCTAGTGTGAGTCCGCTGCTCAAAACTTGAATGCTTGCAAAATAGGTCCATAGGTCGGTTTTACATCAAGTGGTATCAGAGCAAGTTCACAACTTGTCTCTATCAAGTTGGTCCTAGGGCATGTCTATGCATTTAGAGTCTTCAAGTGCATCACTCTTGTCCCCTAGTATGGCCACCTCATATCGACCTTACCAATCGGCCCACTCCATAAGTCCAAGCCACCAAAAGATGCCTACCACTAACACCCATAACTTCCCTGGCCATGTCAACTACTTCATGAAAGCCTTGACCTATGCCAATGAGCGGCTTGATAACATATCGGGCCGACTCAACCAACTTGGAGAAAATAGGCCCGCCCCAAGGACGGACGATAGGATGGTCCCTTTCCCACTTCCCACCTTTGATGGAACCTCTCCTAGAGAATATTTAGATTGGGAAGCTACAATGGATCAATACTTCACTTGGTATCCTATGTCCGAGGATGAAAAGGCATCGGTTGCCAAAATGCAACTTACCAAACGGGCAGAAACTTATTGGATGCAAATTGTCGGGCTAAAGGTACTTAGAAGGGAAACTCCCATCACCACTTGGAAGGACATGAAGGAGCAACTTAGGGCAAAATGTATGTCCCCTTCCTACCCAGGTTACCAAAGCCCAAGGAGCACTCCCACTCCCTCAACCCCACCCGACCAAAACCTCACCCCTAAAACCCAAGTATCTAAGGCCTCCACCTCCTCACCCAACCCCATAAGGTCCCCCACACCCCAACCAAAACCCCCTCCCCTAACCTACACTAGTCAAGCCCCTTTAACCCCCACCTCCACCCCAAATGATCCCAAGGGCAAGAAACCCTTAACCTGCCCGATTCCCTCCATAAGGACCACCACTCATCCAACCTTCACCACTCAAACCCAAGTGGACCCCATGACCACCCCTCCACCTAGGCCCATAATGGCCATCACCCCCCAACCCAAAACCCCTCACCCAACCCACCTCCCGCTTCCTACACCAATCTTTCCCCAACCTAGGCCTCCTCTACTTCCCCTTCCTATCCAAATCCAAGTCCACCCTTGCCCACCACCCCAAGTGCACCATGCTCCAGCTATCACCAATTCTCCCGCATTAGACCTACCCAGCCCATTAATACTAGGAATTGAAACCCACACACCCATCCACATGGAAATAGATGCTAGTCCCGAACAAAAACCTACCCTAGAGGAAATCCAAGAACCTCCACTTCCACCCACCTCTCCTAGTCCGGATCATCAAAAGCCACACACCTTCACCATGAATGAAGTCATACTCCAATGGCTCAAACAAGGACCCACCCTTCCTAGCTCACCGCCACCTCCCTCACCGTTGGGATACCCATCCCAAATTGCCCCCCTCTACTCCTATCACAACACAATACAATCCTACTATGAGGTAGAAGGTTGGGATGATCTCCTCAAGGGTTTAGAATGGCAACTAGGGTTAACTTGCTTATTGACCTTAGGAAAGGCCCACCCAAAATGTCTTAGTCTAATCCACCCATGTGATGGTTCTATCACCTCGGTCTTCACCATTGGTTGCTACATTAGTGACCTCCTTCTCATTCTCCCTATGGATGAAAAACCCATCATGATCCACCCCACCTCCATTGAGATCCCAAGTACCTTGATCGACTGGCCCACTAGCGACCTTGGTACCTTGAGGGAGGAGGACCCACCGTGTGAAGACCATGTGGGCATAGAGTCTCTTCTTCTAGAAAACCCAGTCCATGACCCCTTTGATCCCTTCCTTTGGGAGTATGGGTACCCACGTGACCCACCCACATCACCCACCACCCACCCTTTCCTACCCCCACACACCATGTTGAGCCAAGCCCACCTCATCCATGACCCAGGTTACACCATAGAAATCATGACCTTAGGCAACACCCGCCTAGAGATCGAGAAAGTGCCCCACCCCATATCCACCTACCTAGATCCCTTTGACCCTTTTGAGTGGAAGCTCAAAGGCCACCCCACCATCCCACATGAGGAAGTCATCTTTGGGAAAGGAATTCATATGTCTTGGCACATCACACCGCTTGGCATGATTAGTCCGTTGGGTACATTCATCCACATCACCTACATGTCAAGTAGGAAGCATAAGTGGATCATATTTGGATGTAATGGTCCACCCTCTTTCATCATGAGTCATGAGCATGAAAGGAGCATACATGGATGTCCGGGTCCCCCATCATTTGTCACCACCATTCCTACCTATGGATGCCCCGGTCCTCCCAAATCATTCAACGTCCTCATAACATCAATGCATGATAGGTCTATATGTGGTTGTCCTGGACCACCTTTGCATACCATACATTGTCAACTCACATCGCATCATAGTGCATGGCATATGCATTCAAGCAAGTATCAAGCAACAAGCGGTGGGATTCACAAGAAGCGAGCACAAACTCCTAAGCACGACTTTGAGTTCCAAGTTGACAACTGGGTGATGATGGCTTTGGAGTGGCTCTACTTTAGGGTCACCTCTAATCTGAGGGCACGAGGACTTGGACCTTGCCAATATCTGAGTGGCTTTGGCAACCCAGCTTATGGGTTGGACTTTCAAATGGGTTTTGGGATTCACCCCACTTCCCATGTGGCGGATCCGGCACCCTCTAAGGGCACCGTGGTGGATCCTAGTGAGTGCCTCGAGTTTACACCTACCCTTGTGAGAGACACCCTCGGAATGCCACCACAAATAGCTTGAGAGCCCGAGGTGAGCACACGGCGGCAATACCAGGCAAGCAACATCCTATCGCCAGCATGAGGGTATGACTGAGCCACTTTGTCGAGCTAAAGTGCCGTTCCCCGACTATGGTCGCGGGTTGAGTATGGAGATCGTGGATCGCCCAGAGCCTCAGTTCGATGTACTACTTCCTTGGTGGACCCATACTCGACGAGGTCGAGTTTTCCCCACCCCGGGGGTATGATGAGGGCATCTCTTGCCCCTCCACATTTTCTCCGGACTCGGATTGTTCGTCAGCAAGCGCCATTATGTTAGTCATGTATTTTTGAGTCTAGTCATGTAATCTTCACATTTTCTTTGAGTCAATATCATGTAATTTTCCCTTTATTTGAGTCATGTACCTAGGTTGTTGAGTCATTTTCCTAAGTATTGAGTCATTATGTTGGTTTGATAGGTTAATGGGCCCAATTCATTGGGCTAGGCCCAGGGGCGCCCCTCCCTTGGACTGTTTGGTCATTAGTTAGTTTGTCAGGGTCAGTTTGGTCTTAGGAAAAGTGTGGAGTCTATAAATAGTCCCACCCCTCTCTCATTTGTAACAACTTATGCTTGAATAATGAATCCAGAAAATTTCCACACCTTCTAGTTCCCTCTCAATATCTCCCTCTCTCTCTCTCTCTCTCTCTTACTATCACTCTCTCTCAGTGGGTTGTGCCCCCTCTCTCTCTCCTCCCTACCCCAATTTCGAAATTTATTCTCTCTCCTCCCCATTCACCCCTCATTAAGGCCCCTTCCCCTTCCCCATGCACTCATTCAATTCCCCCTCCAACCCCTAGGTGGAAACCCCTTCTCCTGGGCACCTTTCCACTCTCCCAAGCAACCCTTCCTCTCCCCAAGGTTGAAGGGGCTCTTCCCTAAGCCCAAATTCGAATTTCCCTCTCCCTAGGGCTGTCCCCTTCCATCTCCCCACCTCCTCAACCACCCTAGGTCGAATTCCATCTCCCCCCAACAGCCAAGTTCGCCCCCCACCTCCTCTCCTACTCACCATCTCTCTTGTGCACCTCCGCAGCTCCAGCTCTTCCTCCACCCATCCCTGCCCCCCTAGACCTCTTGGAAGATCCTAGCTACGTCCCTCCCCCCTCCACAAACCATCAGCCATCACTCCCAAGCTATGCTACCCTCTCTCCCATTCACTTAATCTTGCTGGTTTGCAGTTTCAGATAGCAGGTCGCAGGCAGCAGAGTTGGGTCCTGAAAGTTGCATCGGATCTGGACTCTCCCTAGTCCTTCTGGTGTCAAGGCTTACATCTCTGGAAAGTTCGTCCAGAGAGCTTTCAAGGCGAGGTGGTTTCGTCGACATCTGAGTTTCGAGCTGCCGGTAGGAGCGATTCTCCCTCGACTGCGCAGGACCTCTCAGGCAGGGAACCAGAGCGAGAGTGGAAGCTCGAACACGACGAACCTTTTGGGATTCAGATCAAGTGTTCTTCAGAAACAATATTCCCTCTCAAGTCCTATTTCATCCTCAAGAAGCAGAGTTGCATTTGGACATCGGCATCTAAAGTTACGAATTTTCTACTCCAAGTGTGTCAGGTCAGTTTACATAAGCCCGAACCGACACCCCTCTACTCATCTGATCGTCCCGGTCTTCTCCGACATCTTCCGACCACGCCGTTTCTGCCGACAGAAAGAAGACTCGACCACGGTTCCAGCGGTTCAGGTTCGTCTCAATCAGAGCTTGGTAGAGATCGTGGCACCCTATGCAACCAGCCATATTGTTCTGCACCAGACGGAGGCATAACCAATCCGTCCGGTTCCAGACTCTGCCCCGGCCAGCAACGACTTTACCAAGCACAGCAAAAATTCAGAGGTCATCCTTGGTCTGTTGGCAAGCTTTTGGCGCAAGTCTCATCAAGTTATGAGCTCTGTGGAATTTTTGGCAGGATCATCACCGCCCTACTGTCCAGCAACTCTGAAGATTGGCAGAACCGACAACGATCCGAACGTTGGGTTTTCTTCATAACTCCCCCACCCCGCTTGGCCGGCTAAAGGCCCCTCCCTACGTGGAGGTAGTATTGGATGTAATAAGATTAATCCCCACCCTAAGATCACCCCTCCTGCGAGAGGCGTAGTGGTGTAATCTTGCCATTTCAGGTTGAAGCGACACTGACGCGGCGTGCGGGTGTATACCCCCGCCTCCCCGCTCGCCCCCGTCTCCGGCCGGAGTCGGCATCTTCACGCTGGATAGGTGAGCTCCTGAACATCTCTCATTGCTGTAACGGACTTGCTTAGCTTAGTATTGCTATAGTTACTCCGTCGGCGGTAAGAGAGTGTCCGATCTTAAATTGCCACCAAATTGAGTGACCACTGCGGGTGAGTTGTGAGAGCATCCACTTAACCCACACCCTTGGTGTGTTGGCCGCTCATGATTTGGGCATCCTAGGTCCATTTGGGGTTCTCCCCAAGCTAGTTAACCATTGGAGTCTCAAGGTCCCGCCTCGGACCCTCTCCAACATCGCCTAGTCGCCATCGGGCACTAAGTGTGCGCCATACGGGTGAGCTCGCTAGTGTGAGTCCGCTGCTCAAAACTTGAATGCTTGCAAAATAGGTCCATAGGTCGGTTTTACATCATCTCATGTGCTTGAATCCTTCTTGTTCTATTGCTATGGGGTCATGTTCTAGAATGGGAATGAATTTGTGAAACATGCTTGAAAGAATGCATATGTTGTGTACTCAATGAGAATTCATGATAGAACAAGTTTGCATGATTGAACACATGAATGAGTCTTTATGCTCACTTGAATTCCCGTTATGCTCATTTCAATATAGTGTGCTAATCTTCTTGCATTACAGGAACGAGTCACGATGGACATCATCTTGTTGTCCACCATTCAGAACTTATGTTAATTACATCACCATTCTTCAAAGAATCATTGGTAAGGCTTTGCAATTCACATATCTTCAGTTAAGTGAATTTTGGGTAAGAAAGCTACGATGTGTTGACCCAGAGAACTTGTGCATAGATACATGATGTGGTTTCATATATCTCCTACATGAGTCATTAAGGTTTGAGGATGTATGCTTCATGCATTTCCTACATGAGGTTTTGATGGTCATACATGTTATTCAAATGCATAGGTTATGTTGTTGACTTTTGGTTGAGATGTCTTGAGCTTTCACGCATAATCTTCTAAGTTGCTGTGAAAGAATTGCATGAACTTGGCTCTTATGAAGATGGCTTCAATTAGGTCTTAATCAAGGAGATTGTGTTCATTGAACACACCCTTCTATTAAAATGGTATCATTCATGAGGTCATCAGGGTTTCAATGTGTGGATGCATTTGTGATGTCGTATGGTTCCTCATACCTGTGTGATTGCACATCATACGATCATGTCATTGGTCTTGAGCTATATATTTGCTTCTTACATGTGCAAATGAATATCCCTCATTTGATGCTATTTGATGTTGAGCATTTGGTAGATACAAGAATGCTAGTTGAAAGTTTGAGCTCCCATGTCAATATATTTGATTGAATGATAGATTCATGCTTATCATTTCAAAACCTTGTCATTTGGTCATATATATTTTTGTTAAGTAATATGAGAAGCAAAATGCATGTTTGAATAGGTTCAATGATGTATTTTATTGTGAACATGTTCATAGTGTTAATGCTTGATGTAAAGACCTTGATTTTTAACTTACCTCTTGCTTTATCATGTTTTTCAGGCTGAAAAATCACGGTTGATCTTCATGGGATTATGGTAATATTTAATCAATTGTTTCCCATTATTTTGATGGAGGTTTTAGTTATTTTTCAGGTCCAAACAAGAAGGGGTCGACCTATGGGGTCGACCCATGGGGTCGACCCTCTGAGGTTCTGTCCAAAACAGAACCTGTTTTGTGCACCCTGCCTGAAAGGGTCGACCCCAAGGGTCGAACCTTGTAAAACAGAACCCGCCAAAATAGACCTGTTTTTTGAACCCTGCCTGAAAGGGTCGACCCATTGAAGGGTCAACCCCAAGGGTCGACCCCTGTAAACCAGAACCAAGATTTGGTTCTGTTTTGGGTTCTGTTTAGCCCGAGGGTCGACCCCTGTAAAACTGAACCAGAAATCATTCTGGTTTGTGTTCTGTTTGCCCGAGGGTCGACCGCAAGGGTCGACCCATTCCGGTACGTGGCGACGCCGTCATATTTGACCTTCGTATAAGTGCGCCAAAAGTCCTTCCAATCCGATCCAAAAGCCCCAAATCACTCTAGGATATATGGATCTGGTCCCTAAGCTGTCTCTTGACCGTCCTAAACACATATATACATCTTGTTAGGTTGTAAACCCTAAGGAAAACTAAGTGAGATCTGAAAATCATTTTTCTTCTAACCCTTGTGTGTGCAGGGTCGCAGCAGCTGCTCCAAGGGCTTCTTCCACGTTGATCTAATGTTGTGAAGCAAAGAAGGTGGATTCAAATCTTAAATCGATCATCTATTGGCAGCCACATGGGAAACCAATTTACAACTTCATTTTTGCAAAGAATCACTCATCATCTTTCAAGAACGGTTCTTTAATCTGCAGAAGCATTTCATGGGGGAGTTATCTTGATCTTTCACTTCTGTATCTTTTGTTTGAGATTATTTAAGAAGAAGAAGGAGGAGTGCGGCCACAAGGTTGAAGAGAAGAGAGGTTTATGAGGCTAATCATTTTTCTGATGTATGAAGGTTTGATTGGAGCTGGGATTTGAAGGAAAAGAGGATCAGTTCGAGGAGTGGAAGCAAATGATGTCAAGATCATGATCATCCATCTAAGAGCCAAGGAGAAACAGATTTTGTTGAAGAAGGGGGAGCCTTATACTTGATGCATTTTTCTAGTTTACATCTATAGAATTTGTTAGGAAGGTCATAGCATATATTTGTGATTATTACATATACATTTGACAGAATATTTTGTGTGGGTGTTCAGTGAAAGGGGTCTCCTAGTGTGTGTGTTGTCGTCTGTGCATCGATTTGTGCGGAGTATATCCGTGTGTGTGGTTGGGCATAACTTGGGGTGTGTTCCCCGTGTGTGGTTGGGAGTTTACTGCTGTGTGGTTGTGTAGGCAGTGCCTACGTGTGTGTGGACAGATTTGTGTCTCCGTGTGAAGTATTCAGTTCGGGGTGTGTTCCCCAACGGTGTGTGTGTGTTTGTATGTGTGTGCGTGCTACTGTGGTAGTAGTTTGAGGCAAGGCCTTGTGTGTGGTTTGCTGCGAAAGCAGCATGTGTGTTGTTGAGGTTCGTCCCCGTGTTGCTCCTGTTGTAGCGTGTAGTAAAGCCTCACCGGTTTGGTGAGGGGTGGACGTAGGGAGCCCGTCGTGGTCCCGAACCACCATAAAAATTTCCGTATCTTGTGGTTTGATTCTTGTGATTGTGTGTTCACTATCATATCTGTTTGTGCAATCGTGTGAGCTCGGTGAGATTGAGTGAATCTAGTTTTAACCTGTTTAGATTAAATTTTTCTATCCTATAAATTCCGCTGTGTGCTTATTTGTGTTTTAAATTGGACATAGTTTTTAGTAGTAGGATCTATTCACCCCCCCTCTAGATCCGTATTCTTGCACTACGGGACCCAACACAAACAAAACATGAATGTTAAGAAGGTTTGCATTCCAAAAGAAATGGTTTCATGTTTTGAAAATTTGAAAAGTTTGATGGGACCCAAATTTGGTTGGGTTCCAAACACCATACCTTGATAGCGGCTGTTCAAGACACATGACTGGAGACAAATCAAAATTTTGTCTCTTAGAGGAAAAGGAAGGAGGATACGTCACATTTGGAGGGAACAACAAAGGAAAAATCATTGGAACATGTAATGTAGGTAAGAATCTCTCCAACTCCATTGGAAATGTGTTGTTAGTTGAAGGATTGAAATATAACTTGCTCAGCATAAGTCAATTGTGTGATAAAGGTCACAAAGTGTTGTTTGATTCTCATGAATGTAAAATCTTTGAACCAAAATCTGACAAGGTAAAATCTTCTGGTAAGAGAGTCAACAATGTTTACATGATTGACTTAGATGATCCTGCTTATTCAAACCTTTGTCTTACTGCACCAAAATCTGAAATTACATGGTTATGGCATCGTAGACTAGGACATGCTAGCTACAATATCTTACATAAATTGTTAAAGCATTCAATGGTGAAAGGGTTGCCTGAATTATCATTTAAACAAGAAAACAAGTTGTGTGATGCATGTGCCCTAGGTAAACAAACAAGAAAATCTTTCAAGGGAAGATATGAAAATACATCATCCAAATCACTCGAGCTAATTCATATGGACCTGTTTGGACCAACCAGAACTGCTAGCTTAAGTGGTAGAAAATATGGATATGTCTTGGTGGATGACTTTTCTAGATTCACATGGGTTTTCTTTCTCACACATAAAAATGATACTTTTGATGAGTTTCGGGCACTCTACATGAAGATAAAGCAGGACGGTGAGTTTAAAATTTCCAAGATTCAATCTGATCATGGTGGTGAATTTGAAAATGCTAATTTCTATAATCTTTGTAGGGCTGAAGGCATTTCACACCGATTTCTTCACCAAGAACCCCGGTGCAAAATGTTGTAGTTGAAAGAAGGAATCGAACACTCATAGAGATGGCAATAACAATGCTTGCCGAACGGTAACTCCCAAGGAAATTTTGGGCTGAAGCAGTAAACTCGGCATGTTATATTATCAACCACTCTATGGTAAGGCCACACACCAAAAAGACTCCTTATGAGTTGCTGAAAGGTAAAAAATCCTCTCTCTCACATATGAAAGTATTTGGGTCAAAATGCTTCATCCACAACAATGACAAAAGAGACTTAGATAAATTCGAGTCCAGGAGCGATGAAGGTATATTCCTTGGATATTCTGATAGATCTAGGGCTTATGGAATTTATAACATTAAGAGTCAAACTATGGAAGAATCACCCCATGTTTCCTTTGATGAATATCATGATGATTCTAACAATGATAACTCTTACAGGAAAAATGATGAAGATGGGGAATTCCTAAGCATGAAGGACAAGAGTGATCCTCCACAAGAAGAAACACAAGAAGATGGTGACCGAGCTGAATCAAGCAATGTAAGGGATCAAGCTCCAGGAGAAGATAATGATTCTACAAACATTAGAATTCTTAAGGATCATCCTTTAGAAAATGTCATTGGTAGCTTGAATGACCCACCTAGAAGAAGGTCACATTTTAGAATTGTGGAAGAATTAGATCAACTTGCTCCTATCTCTCAGCTTGAACCTGTAGATCCCTTTAAATCCACACTTTTGGGGTGAGGTTAAAAAGGAAGGGAAAAGGGAAACATTAAATGATGGTGGAGATGAAACAATGCAAGAGGTGCACAAGGGGAGTGTGTGATCGCCAGAGGGTTTACCTCAATAAAAAAAAAGAATAAGATCGCATGTACCTAGTGAAAGATGGGATGCGGGATGAATGTGGATCTCCTCCTCCAACTCCAATCGGCCGGCCGACGAAGTGGGTTTTCTTGATTGATTACCTAGTAAGAAAGATAATGAAAGACAAGCAAAAGAAAGGGGATCAGCCAAAGTGCAGTAGTATCAGTCAAAAACCAACATAAAAATGATGAAAAGACTTCAACATGCGCACCTTCTTTTTTTGTTTTCTTTTTAAACCCCTTAAGAAGACTTAAGGGAAGGGGAGTTTGATGATAAAAAAGAAATGCAACAAGACGTGAACAGGTGTGAAGGGTGAATAGAGATATAAAGGGCGGAGGGATGATGGTATAAATGAAGTAAAACAAAAGAGATGAAAAAGATGAGAAACCCTGCTGTCCCTGGCGACAGTAAAGGGAAACCCGAATGAACGTGTTGATGGATGTAGATGGACGAAGCACCGGATGCAGCCCGATCGAAGGATGCAGAGGGGAGGCAGCAAAGGACGAAGAAGGCTCTGCTCGTGATGGATATTCAAGCTTCTGAGCGCTTAACCCTCTGAATGCTAAAGGTGCTTAACCTTTCAACACGATCGGTCAAGGCCTCAATTTATAGTGCCTCAAGCGGATGTGATCAAACCAAGGAATGATAAGAACAGGCAATGAGGCATCCAGGGAAGGATCAAGATCGAGCAAGAGTCCATGGATGGCAGGGAACTGTGAGGGAAAGATGGAAAAAGGAAGGACTCTTGGAGTGAAACACGCCTTAATACAGGGCGTCTTTATGAATTGACGACCTTCACAGAGACGTTTTCTTGAAACACGACCTAGGAAAGGGCGTTTCTTCCTGGATATAATTTTGGAAATAAAACCTTGCCTTGTTTGAAAACTGAGATAACACGCCTGAGATAACGGCGTTAATTAAAATCACGCCCTGAGAAAAGGCGTTACTCACCAAATGCCTTTTATTTTGAAAATAGATAATTCCAGAAATTAAAGGATAACACTAGGAATTGACGCCCTCATGTACGGTCGTCCTTTCTTTGAAAACGCCCTAAAACAGGTCGTTACTTTTGAAATTAACGCCCTTAATCAAGTCGTGACTCACAAAAATATAGGAAAAATGTAGAAAAACTCACAAAAATAGAAAAACTTCATGTTATAGGAATATTGAAGTCCACTTGGGGCATTTATATAATAACATGAGATTTGATCAACAAAACGTCAATTTTGGCGTGTCTACAGCTGCCCCGCCTTGGCGTCTGCTTTGCAAGGGAGTGAGACGGAAATGGAGCGAAGTGTAATGAAAGGAATGAAGTGGAACGAACTGATAAGGAGATGCCAAGGTGTGATGTGACACGCCTCAGACACTAAGCATTGGAAATCTTTCCAAGATTCTGAATGAAACAACTCTGAGTGGTTCCAAGGAAACAATCGATTTGTTGGATAAAAGGAGGTTAAACTAAGTAATAAAGGGTGTGCGCGTGGGCACGAAAGGGAAAGACCATTGGAGAGCGATTACCAGCCAATGTGGACGTGCTGCAACCAAGGTAAATTTTGCAGAAAAGTAAAGAGAATTGGGATAAAGATCCAACAAAATGAATACTTTCAAGGAATCAGCCTGAATGGCTTCAAATAGAACGAAGTACTTGATTTAAAGTGGAATATCTCATGTCAATTCAATCGAGAGCGAGTGAACTTCATTATTGCCATAATATGAAGATTTTCAGCATGAAACTTAAAGTCCTACATGATGCATGCTGGGCTAAAAGAAAAGGTTAAAAAAAAATAGAAAATAATCAAGGATAATATTGCCAAGCTGTTTAGGTCTGGTCAAGAATCCATATTTCTGAGCTAACACTAAGCCGAAGCCCGTTTGTCCATGTATCAACTTAGAAAGTGGAACCATCGTCCCAAACTTTTAACAGCTCGACGGCCTATCCGTGTGATCAAGATTCTCCTGAAATCGTCATCGTTTTTGATGAAGGGGAACTCAAATTTCAGGTTCATCAGAACCACAAGGTCCTTGACATAATATAATAGCGTAGATATCATATAGTAACAATGCTTACAAGAAACAGATACAAGGTGGCAAGATGTTGCTCCTATGAGTGATCCAAACGCCTCGAATCCTGCAAACTTCTGCACTTTGAAACTTATTAGCCTTTTCCCATCAATTCAGAACATGACATGATCATAAGTGCTTAATCATAGACAATTTCATCAAAATAATAGCACTTAGTTCATTAAAGCGTCAAAGCATGAAGAGGCCAAAATTCGTAATCCAATAAAACACGCCTAAGAATAGGGCATTAACAGCATGAAAACGCCTGACCGTAGGTCGTTAAACATTTAAAACACGCCCTACTCAAAGGCGTAAACAGTAACGGAAGCTTAGAAAAACACGCCCCATTCTAGGGCGTTAAATATAACACGCCATCTGTCAGGTCGTCAATTTTAAAATCGAAGCCCTAACCAACGTCGTTAATTCAGCACGGACTTCCGTTTCCTAATTTAACAGCACAGTCCTTAACCCAATCAAATTCTAACTTCCAACAGCCTTACAACTCTCTAAATCTCTATTAATAGGAGGCCCTCCTTCAACATAATCAACCAAAACCCTGCAGCCGCCGAAACTCTCTGTTCTTCTTCTTCTTCATCTGCTCTGCAGGTTGCACCGTCCAAGCTTCTCCTGACGATGGACAGGGCACTAAAAAGGCCAAAATTCTCAACTCCCAGGATTAACGATATCCAAGGTCATATAAGCAACAGGATATGCATGAATCAGGTTAGTTTCAACCTTCTTCATCGTGCGTACTGTTCTGGCGAACTGCTCTCATGCTTATTTCTTTGTTACTGAACATGTCATATGCTCATGTACCTCTTCTTTTTGTTTTCTTCCCCTCCTCTCACAGGAGTACCCAAATCTTCCAGGGGCTAGAAGATATGTCCAAATCAAATGGTTGCCCCTCATCCTCTCCAAATTCACATCAGACATGAGGGTATATGTAGCTAGATGGCATCTCTTGGGGTTGATAACCCATGCCAAGCATTATGATCAAATCCACATAGATTGGGCTGCCATAGGAGCATTGATTGAGATATGGCATCCTTCCACCCATACTTTCTTATTTTCCACTTTTGAGGCCACCATCTTGCTGGAGGAAGTAGAGATGATCCTAGGCTTGAAAAAGATGAAGCACGGAGAAGAAGAAAAGATGGCCATCATGCCAAGGCCCATCTCCTCCCACGAGTTGCTAACCTCGTTAATACCTAGCCCAAACCTAGTGAATCAAATCAAGGTCACTAAAGGAGTTAACCTCTTGAAGCTCGCCTCGTGGGTGTACAAGAGAGCGGATCAAGCTAAAGAAGAAGAGGAGATAGAAAGAGTGACCAAAGCCTTCGTGGTGTGCTTGGCAGGAGCACTCCTATTCCCATCCACGGAGGACTTTCTAGAGGAGTCCCAATTGAGCGCAGTGGTGAGCTTATGGGAAGAAGAGAGAGTTGGACCGGCGATCCTAGCATATCTCTATAGCGGGCTCACAGCGGCGTCCATGGGAAGGCCCATTTACGGGTGCATGCTAGCACTCTCAAGTTGGGTTGATCTACACTTCAAATTCGACTCATGCCACGAAGCCCAACAACCCTCAAGAATTTTCTCAAAGAGCCCACTCTCATATATAACCGGCTCATTAGGTATAAGCAATAGAGTGACCAACCGAATTCCTCAAATCAAGAAGAGAGGGGATTGGAGGGAGCACTTAAAGGTAATGCCAAAGAATCTTTTTACTTGCGCCCCGGGTGTATTCAAAATGCAGGAACTTCGTGCACGCTTCTCCATCGGGACGGACCTTCGTCTTATCGGTGCTTCGGATTTCGTTTTATATAATGCACACCGGTGCCTTCCTCAGCTTGGGCTCCCAAGGCAACACTTAGAAGACATCTCTCATCTTCCTCCAATCAAATCAAGGGATCTAGGCAACAATGAAGATGGTGAGGAGGTTATCACCATTCAAGCTTTATGGAGGCTAAGCAAGCTTCATCAACCTGTAGAAGACTTGGATGAAGACAAAGAACAGTGGAAAAATTATGTAACTTCATTGAGAAAATTAAGGCCCAAAGTGGCTCATTAGTCATTGTAGTTCCTCTTTTCAAAATAATAAAGATTTTTTTCTGATTGAGCCAACTGCCACTGTGATTATGATCGAAATCATCCAAAAAACTGTGTTTCTGTTGTGAATAACGCCTCCAAGAGCGTCGCGAATTAACAAATAAACGCCTTATTTCAAGGCGCTTTAACGGGCCCTTCGTCAACAATTGACGCCTGCGGCAGTGGGCGTTACTTTGAATAACGACCTCAAGAAAGGCGTGAACAGATTCAAACCCAAAAGAATATAATCGTTGACTCATCAAAAATAACGCCTTTTCCATAGTCACGTTTCAAGAATAAGACGCCTTTACCAGAGGCGTTACTTCAAACAGCAATGATGACTTCCCTCACATCAATCAATGCCCATTCAATGCGTCTGACGACGGTTATCGTTCCCCATGCAAAATAAATTAACGCCTTAAGCATCGTCGTCAATTTCCATAAAACGCCCAAAGAGTGGGCGTGAATTCTTTTCGAAACCCAAAAGCCATCAAGCCTCCTTCTCCTTCCTCCTTCCATTCTATTTCGCCCTTTTCTCTGCAAACCCTAACCGAAGCCCTCAAAGCCTCTCTCTGGTTCTCTTCCCTCACTCCCTCCAACTCACTCAATCTCACTCCCCCTAGCCATGGCCAAACGCCAAAGAGTTAGCGCCCTAGATGTGGTTGACCTCGACGCCTCCCACGCCCAAGAGGAAGAGATTTCCGTGGAGGAGCTCGCCGTCGTGGCTTTTAAAGAAGAGCCGGCGACGGCCGGCGGCGACGAATCCGACGGAGCACCGGGCGAAGCAATAGAAGAAACAGAAGATGCAGAAGGTGGAGAAGAAGAAGGAGAAGAAGAAGGAGAAGAAGAAGGACCGCCGTGCACGGCGGCAGTCGCTCCCCGGGGGCAACTCCGGCGGCCCAGACGGCCACTGCCACGGCCACAACCCCAGAAACACAAGAAGGTAGGTTCCCCCTCCCCAATTCCATTTTTTTTATTTTATTTATATTTTTTCTTGATTTTTCCATAGCCCTCGGGCATTAAACCTGCAACTCAGAAAAAACACGCCTCCCATGGGGGCGTTACTTACAAACGCAACGCCCTAATCCAGGGCGTTAATTATTTTTAATTTCTGAAAATTAATTATCCTTCATGAAAAATGCCCTGAAGCATGTCGTTTCTTAAAACTTATGATTTTTCATGAATTCCATGCCCATTAAACAATTTCCAAAAATATTTTCATGAATTATTTCGTATGCTTTCAGTTATTTGATTTTTCTGTTAAATTGAGAAACCCACGCCCTCCAGTAGGGCGTTAATTCAACAAGAGACGCCCAAACCAGAGGGCGTCGCTTCATTCATTAACGACCCAAAATTAACCACCTTTAGGGAAACGCCCTACAACAGGGCGTTAATTCAACAAGAAACGCCCAACACCAAGGCGTGATTAGGAATATATTTCAGAAATAGCAAAACAGCCACCAAAGAACGCCTAAGACTGAGGCGTGATTAACATAAAAAACGCCCTCATTAAGGGCGTTACATTAAAGTTCATTCTGAAAAACGCCCCCCACAGGGGCGTGAATTTATCAAGAAACGACCTGAGGGTGGCCGTGAATTCCAAAAATGCTAAAATTCAATATTTAACCCAAATCAAATGTAATTCCACATGGATACTCAAATAATTAATAATTCTCTTTTAATACATGCAGGGGTTGATGAGGACCCGTATCTCATGGGTCATGGTCTGGGCAGCATACCAGGGTCTCCCCGACTTCCAGAGGGTTAGGGTAGAGGCCATGGGATTTGGGGCTTTTCTATCCATTGAGCCTTTTAGACCTGACCTAGCACTGATCCAGGTTTTGAGGGAGAGATGGGATAGGGTTAGCCGGACTTTTCTGATGCCCTGGGGGCATATGGTTCCTAGTTTAGAGGATGTAGCCAGGATCACAGGTTTACGGGTAGATGGTGAGGCCGTGAGTGGGTTCACCTATTCTGACTATTCAGAGATGGCCCAGAGGCTACTAGGGCTTGAGATGGTCTACGTGGGACCTAGCGAGTGTAGGACCATTTTCCGTACGGACCTGACTACGGTGATGGGTCTAGGAGATGCCAGGCATAGGTCGGGGGAGACCTTAGGTGAGTTTGCACAGCGACTGACCGACGGGGTGAGAGTGGCATGCTGCCAGGACCCGACTGACCATGAGAGAGCGGACCGAGACCTGAGGAGGTTCCTGCTGCTGCTGCTCGGGAGATTATTGCTGGGGACGAAAGCCGATGTCATCAACTGCCGCTTCTTAGGCATCCTTGAGGATCTGGAGACGGTTGGCACATATGCTTGGGGAGCGGCCCTGCTGGCGCATTTGATGGCCGATCTGTCCACGGGGACAGGTCGTGAGACGACCGTCAGTGGCTTCTCACCTCTTCTTCAGGTATGCAATTTCTCATTTCTTATCTTTTCTTTGTTATGATGCATGTGAATATAGTACTAATTGCAATGCATGGATGCAGGTGTGGAGCCACCTATACATGCCGATGGGGCGCGTTGACCCACGGCCAGGAGCTGAGGGATCCTTCCCCCTGGCGCAACGCTGGGTGCCTGTTATCTTTGGCGCCCCACTTGACTACGAGTTGTGGGTTCTACGGAGAGAGTTCCGCGACTTCCCTCCCTCGCTGGTATGTATGAATGAATGATATGCATTTCTTTTTGTTGTTTATTTGAATATGATGAAATGATAATGATGCGTGTTCATGAATGCAGGTGCAGTGGAGACCATATGAGGGGATGACAGATGAGGGCCAGCCTTGGGTCGTATCGGGGCGACCTCGCTTCGGGCGTGAGCTGTGGCTACACTGCTTGAGCGAGATTGAGCCGTTACGGCTTCGGCTTGTGATGAGGACCCTGGGCCTGCCCCAGGAGTGGATCGAGGTCGGAGAGCCTCGAGGGATTGGCAAGAAGACCCGCGGTCGCACCAAGACGACCGACTGGAGGGTGCGATTCGAGGAGCAGTACGCCGACTGGCAGCGAGGCGGGACCACAGTCGTTTCCCACGCGACTGACAGCTCCGAGTACCTCCGGCGCTACTGGGAGGTTCACGCCGGCAGACCTCAGATGAGGGTCTTAGGGGTATGTATGAATGCACTTATTTCTAAATTAAATGCAAATGCTTATGTAACTATTATGCGATTATCATGTAATGAATGCAGGATGCGAGGGACATAGCGGCGATAGATGCACAGGCCCACCTCCACATCCTGGAGGACCAGCTAGCTGCCACACGGGCAGACTTGGAGACCCTGGTGAGTGTTTAAATTATTCCTATATGCAAATGAATTTTTTTTTCTTTTGTTGTGTTGAATTAATGATTAGCCACTGACGGTCTTAATGAATGCAGCGTGCCCAGCAGGGAGTAGCAAGGAGAGATCCAGGTGAGGCCTCCAGCTCGAGGGGGCCTAGTGCAGAGGTGACTGCACTGACAGAGCAGCTGGCTGGTGCGATAGCGCGAGCCGAGGTGGCGGAGCGTGACCTTGCTTCATGGGTAAATTCTGAACTTGAAACCTCATTCAAATAATGATTAGATATAAATTGTGCACTGATAAAAATTCATTTTTTACAGAGTGAAGAGCTTCGAGCCACTCTTATCTGCGTAGATGAGGGCTTCCGAGCGACGAGCTCACAGGTGCGTGACCTTCCTTTAGTCACATGTTGTTATTTCATTTCATGAATTATTGAACTGTGGAACTGATGATTTGTTTACCTGTTTGTAGGCTGCTCAGCTGAAGGCGATACGTACCGAGTTGTCGATCCGCGATCAGCGGATCGTAGAGCTTCAGCGGGCCTTGCAACAACGCAGTGAGCTTCCTCAGGACGTGGCCGAGCTGCGGGTTGCCCTGGAGCTGGAGAGGAGGGAGCGTGCTCGGGAGCGCGAGGAGCGGGCTCGTGAGCGTGAGGAGCACCAGGCGGAGCGCGCCCGGTTCCAGGAGCAGTTGTTGGCACGAGAGCGTGAGCTGGCGGACTCGAGGACCCAGTTGATCCTTTCCCAGGAGCGGCTTCGAGTGTCCGAGGAGCGGTTGCAGCGAGGCCGTGAGCGAGCACGGGCTGCGGGGTACTCCTTCACCAGCTCCACCTTTGTGGCGGGTTCTTCCCTCCGAGAGAGGAGCGAGGCAGGAGGACACGTTCGGGTTCCGGCCTCTTCACGGGGGCCTATGCCTCCTCCACCGGCGCCAGTTCGGGATGGTGAGGAGGAGGTTGAGAGCAGGAGAGTAGAGGAGGGTGGAGGCGAGAGTTGAGAGTTATGTACTTGTACTCCTCCACCTTCACACCTGTACATGATAGACATGATGATACACATATATATATGAGATTTGAGCTTTTGTTACCTGAGCACTTGTGTGGTTGTGGACTTGTGTTTGTGTACTTTTTCCTTCTCTCGTTCCTCGTGTTTGCTTTACTTTGCCCTGTATCTGCGGCTGCGGTTTTCACTTGAACAAACAGGTTAATTCATCTGTTCGACTTGGCCCCTTGCCCGGTGAGCAAAGGGTGTAAATATTTTGACCTTAATAATGGGTCAAGGGGCCAAGCCTTTAATAAGGCAAAATGAAATAATCAAAACTTCGGGACGCCTCATGCAATCACACGTATGCAAACAATAATTAAAAGATGTCCAGGCAAGAATGCAATTCATGCAACATGAAGAATTTATTTTTGTTCTTTTCAGTATATATATATATATATTTTTTGAGGATTTTTCTAAAAAACACGCCTTAGATTAGGCCGTTACTATCGTGAAAGACGCCCTTGGAGACGGCGTTACCGTGCAAAGATTATTGAATTTTGTTGAAAACACGACCTTCCAGGAGGCGTTATTTTTAAAGAAACGGCTATGATCTAGGCGTGAATCAGCATAAAAGCGCCTTGAACAAAGGCGTTAATTTGTATTCCTCCCAAATTGGGCTGATAAAGAAATCAAAGTGGTGGGCCCGACTTGGTCATCTTCTAAGTTCCATTAACCTTTCTTGAATAATTAAAAGGGGAATTGGCGTGAATATGGTTAAACTTATACACAAGATTTCGTACAGTGCATTCTCTTCAGTTTGTCTCGACCATTCTGCTGGTTCATGACTTTTCAAAAAATAAAAGAGAAGCTATGAGGAAGCTCACAAAAGATTCAAAGATGCCTGAGGCAAAGCTACCTCCCCTATCCTTATGCCTGTTGGGGTTCGGTCTTTGGCGTAGGGACGCTTTGTTGCCTTTTTTGCCTCTTCATAATGCATGCATACGCCCAAGGTTTTCCTTGCGGGGACTTTGCCCTCTTGACATGCTTTTCTTTTTCACCATTTGACTTTCACTTCAGAATTGATTTGCATTGAATAGATTTGAACTGATGAACAACCTAATTGTACTTGGGCTTTTGTGGCATTTGTTCCCTTTTGGGCCCTGACTTCCTCCTACTAGGGCGGCGGATAGGCTTGGCGTGTCTACCTCAAGACCTCCCTTCCTCCCTTGTGGGCCGAAGAAGAAAAGAATGGATATCGTCTTTCGCCTTTAGTTTGATTTCGACTTTCCATCAGATTTTGCACTGCTTGAGCTCAAGAGTAAAGTGTGTAGTGTGTGCGGGGTCAACTCCCATTTTAAATTAGCAAGACTGACAAATGGATTTTGGATTTTGACCTTTCGGACCGGGGACCTTTGCATGTTATGTCAGCCCAAAAGGGAGAACTATGAAAGAAAACTCTTTTGTTTTGGATTTTGGAAATATTCAGATTTTTTTTGGATTATCTGGGAGATTTCTATTTTCTTTGGATTTTTGTGAAGTTTTCAATTTTTGTTTGGATTTTTGTTCAGGGGTAATATTTCTTGAGATACAAACCATTCCAGGGATGAGTTAATTCCTCTCCTTCAGCATTAACCAGTTTATAAGCATTGCCAGGATAAACATCTTTTATGACAAACGGCCCTTCCCAATTTGGTTGGAGCTTTGAACGAGGGCCACTCGGCTTTACAAAAATTCTTTTGATTACCATTTCACCGACCTTAAATTTTCTCTCAATTACCTTCTTTTGATAAAAACGTGAGAGCCTGTTTTGGTAAACGCGCGCATGCTCAGCGGCGACCAGACGCTTCTCATCTAGGAGTTTCAATTGGGCAAGGAGTGAATTACGACGTTCATCGATAGAGAGCTCCTCATCCAATTGTACTCGCAAAGAGGGGATAAGAATCTCATAAGGGACTACGGCCTCCATTCCATAAGTAAGGGCAAAAGGAGTTTGCCCAGTGGGGGTTCGAATGGAAGTGCGGTAGGCCCAAAGAGCTTCAACCAGCTTGTCTGGCCAATCCGAGAATTTATTAGCCTCGCACGTCTTCTTAACAATCTTGATTAAAGTTTTATTAGTGGCCTCTGCTTGGCCATTGCCCTGCGGATAATAGGGAGAAGAATGATGCAATGCAATGTTATACCTGTTGCAGAGATCCTTGAGATCTTGGGAGATAAATTGAGGTCCATTGTCGGTGACGATGGTGCTTGGGATGCCGAACCTCGTGATGATGTTCTTCATGATAAATTTGCAGACGGTTGATGCTTTAATTTCCACGTAAGCTTCTGCTTCCGCCCACTTGGTGAAGTACTCCGTTGCCGTGAGAATGAATGATTTTTGCTTGGTCAGGAGGTTCGAATCACCAAGAGGTCCAATGATATCAAAAGCCCACATGGAAAAAGGCCATGGGGAGGACGTAGGATGGAGTGAAGAAGCAGGAGAATGAATCTTGTCGGCGTGCAGTTGGCACTTAACACACCTTCGAACATAGATAGAACAATCTTCTTCAAGAGTGGGCCAATAGAACCCTAGTCTAAGAATCTTCTTAGCTAGCATCTGGCTGTTCACATGACCACCACACACACCAGAATGCGCCTCTTCCACAACTTTCCAAGATTCATCATCATCGAGGCATCTCAACAAAACACCGGTGAGCCCTCTTCTGTAGAGCACACCTCCAACCAAAGTATAACGTTGAGCCACTCTCCTAATTGCTTTCTTTTCTTCAGCAGTGGCTTCTTCGGGATAAGACTGATCATTACAGTACCTGGCAATCTCATGATACCAAGGCTTTTCTTCGTCAGCCAACTCTTCTTGCCAATCCAATAGCATGACCTCTCTGCCTTCAAGAGCTTCTTTCCGTCGAACCTTCTCAAGCACCTGATCCCTAATATCAAGAAAAGCACGATCCCTAATGGCTGGAGTATCACGCTGATGAATCAGGGGGACATGAAAATCACGCTCAGGAGGGAAGACTAAAGCGGAGGCTAAGGAAGCAAGTGCGTCGGCCAAAATGTTCTGGCTACGCGGGACATGAACGAAAATCAATTTAGTGAAGAGTTTGGCATAAGCTGAAGCGAGTTCTTGGTAGGGCTTGAGCTTAGGATTGGTAGTGCGGCACTTGACCAACACTTGGCGTAGAATAAGCTGACTGTCACCGACGATTCACAAATGGGTGACACCATACTGATGAGCGGTTTTAAGACCGGCCAAAAGGGCTTCATATTCGGCTATGTTATTGGTGACGGGAAAAGTGAGCCGAGCAGCAAATGGAATGGTGACTCCTTCGGGTGTTAAGAGAACCATGCCGATCCCTCTTCCTTGAGAATTAAGAGCTCCATCAAAATGTAATGTCCACATAGGATCTGGGGGGTGATTAATGGACATTAATTCTTCATCCGGGAACTCTGAATTGACAGGATCAAAGCGGGGGAGAGGGTGGTGAGCAAGATGTTCGGCAATGGCATAACCTTTGATAGCTTTTTGCTGAATGTAAGTGATGTCAAATTGAGAAAGGAAGCTTTGCCAGCGTGCTAATCGATCAGTGAGGACAGATTTTTCAAGGAGGAATTTGATTGGATTCATGCGAGCAATGAGGTGAACCTCGTGAGCTAGGAAATAGTGTTTTAACTTCTGAACTACCCAAACCAAAGCTGCACAAGTCTTCTCCATGGCTGAGTATCTCTGCTCACAGGGGTTAAGGAGTTTAGATAAGTAGTATGCTGCCCTCTCTTTACCTTCCTCATCCACTTGAGCTAAGACAGCACCTACGGAGTCATCCAGGACTGAAACATAAAGAATAAGTGTTTTGCCTGGAATTGGCGGCCTCGGGACAGGAGGATTGACCAAATAATCCTTCAATCCGTCAAAGGCTGCCTGACATTTATCATCCCAATTAAACTTGACTCCCGGCTTAGTAAGCTCGTAAAACGGCCTACATCTTTGTGAGTGTTGGGAGACGAAGCGGCGAATAAATTGCAACCTCCCGATTAATCCTCGAACTTCCTTCAGATTCTTGGGAGGAGGCATATCTCTAATGGCCTTCGCCTTGTTGGGATCAACTTCAATTCCCCTCTTGCTAACGATAAATCCAAGTAATTTCCCTGAAGAAACGCCAAATACGCACTTCTTGGGGTTCATTTTCAATTGAAATTCTCGTGATCTCTGCAAAACCTTAGCCAGAACCCCAGGATGCTCAATCCTTGTCCTTGATTTCACAACCAGGTCATCCACATACACCTCAATATAAACATGAATCATGTCATGAAAAATTGCCATCATGGCCCTTTGATAAGTGGCTCCAGCATTCTTAAGTCCAAAGGGCATGACCACATAACAATATGTGCCCCATGGTGTAGTGAATGAAGTTTTCTCTTGGTCTTCTTCAGCCAGACGAATCTGATTGTAGCCTGAAAAGCCGTCCATGAAAGAAAGAGTCTCAAATCCTGCCGTGTTATCAATCAGCACATCAATATGAGGGAGGGGGAAGTCATCCTTAGGACACGCCCGGTTGAGGTCTCGAAAATCTATGCAAATTCGAACTTTTCCATCTTTCTTCATAACCGGGACAATGTTAGCCACCCAATTGGGATAGAGGACGACTCTAACGAATCTAGCCTTATGGAGTTTATCGACCTCTTCTTTCATTTTCAAAGCCATGCTAGGATGGAAACGCCTCAACCGTTGTTTTACCGGGACAGATCCTGGCTTAAGTGTAAGACGGTGTTCAACGAGCGCAGGGTCTAATCCAGGCATATCTTCATAGCTCCATGCGAACGTGTCCTTGTATTCTTGAAGAACTAAGATGAGCGCCTTCTCTTCGGAGGGCGGCAAATTTTTGCTTATGAGGACAATCCTAGGGTCTTCCTCGGTACCCAAGTTGATTTCTTTGGTAGGTTCTTCTACCGAGGCTGATGGTTCGTCGAATCTTCTCATACCACTAGCAAAAGCATCAGCCTCGTCCTCATATTCTTCATAACTTTCATCCCCTTCTTCATTAGGGTCTTCATCATTCATGATTTCATAAACGCCCAAACCCTCATAAGAAGCAACAAAATCCTCAATTTCTAATTCTGGCAGGATAATTGGATCTTTCACAAACTCAGGGAGAGCTAAACAAGCTTGGCATCTAATGGCCAATTCCAACAAAAATCTGCGAGGAATCTGCTTACCCTTGGCCTTTTTGTGTGAATTTACCCCGTGATTTTTATTAGAAGAAGAGGAAGAAAGGGAGGAAGAGCAACTAGCTTGATTATAAGGGAAAGAAGGAGGTGATAAAGTGGATACAGGAGGTGATACAGGGGAGGGCCCCTCACCAGAGGGGGAGAAAAGTTTTATCGAGGAATCTTGGAAGAGCGGCCCGTGGGTTGGGACGCGCTCGGGAGAAAAGTATGAAGTCTCCTCAACAGAAATGGAGGATTGGAAAGTTTGAGATTTGGCATTTTTTTTTCATTTTCATGTTTTCCTTTGTTTTTATTTTCTTTCTCAAGTAAAAAGCAATGTGAAGGGGGAATAGTGGGAGGAGTGGAGATTGCAAGTTTGGAGAAAGATTTAATCAAAGATGGCCCATACGGGGGCGAGATGGAGATTTTGGAAAATCGCTCGAGGAGCGAAGGAGCAATAGGGAAGGAAATCTGAATTGAATTGGGAGATAAGTTGATGGTAATCGGTGGTGGTCGCGGCACGTGACCAAACCCACGGGAATAGAGAGAAACCAACACAGACGGATGCACAGAAGTGAGGGAGAAAAGGCCGGCCCACAGCCTATCCACGGAGAATCCTTCTTCAAAGGGGACATCTGGCTCTCCCGTATCTGTGTAGTCACTTAACATCTGCCTTTTATCTGTGATTGCGGCAGGCATTTCAATCAGTTCTTGAATCAATGGCGGCCATTCCGGATCTGTCAGCATGAACAGGCGGCTTAAAGAGAAAGTGATATCATTCATGTCAAACCACCTGTACCAGTCACATTCCGGGTCACCCATTTTTCTTCTTTTATCTGGCCTTAAAGTCTCCAAGGTTCTGTAAGTGGCCAGTGGGGCAATGTGCCGCGCAAACTGTCTAGCGTGCACATCCTGACAATCAAGTAATGAAGTAACGACGGTAGTCCGTTCGTTGTTCTGAACGCCACCGGTGACAAAATGTGTCTTTAAAGTCCAGGTGAGTGGCTGGCGATCTGGCTTGAAGGTGGACGTCATAACAGCCCACGGCTCTCCTTCATTCTTGTCCGGTGCTTTGTAGCCTAAGCCGCCCCGTGCAATCACTTTTTGAGGCTTAATGGGCCTAATCTTGCCCTGGAGTTTGGCACCCAGGCCCTTGCCATCTTGATATCCCATCCTTATCAGAATGTTCCAGCCGGGGGTATTCATCATATTTTTCTTTTTCTTCTTCCCCTTAGAAGGCAGGGGTGTCATGGCAACGGTGGTAACAGTCTCAGATAGCATCGGTCGTGGACAGTGAATGTCCAACACAGATAATAACGGCTTGTTGGCTGGCCACATGGAAGGAACTGATGAAGCTACATGTATGTCCTCCTCTGGTAAGATCGGCACGCTGGTCACCTTGATAATGCAGCCCTTGTGCGGAAACTTAAGACACTGATGGTTTGTAGAGGGCACTGCGTCAAGCTGCTGAATGTAAGGGCGACCCAGGATACCATTAAAGGTCGGGTCCATATCCAGAATATGGAAATCTGCCGTAATGGTGGCTGGACCCAAACTGACTTTGAGAGTAATCATACCCAGAGGGGGTTTCTTGGTATTGTCATATGCTGTGACAGTAATGGTGGATGGCCGTATCTGGCTCTCAGGGATACCGCATAGCTTCAGAGTGCTCGGAGGCAACACATTGATAGATGCACCGGTGTCTACCAAACACTGCTTAACAGCCACTTTGTTGATATCAACCGTGATACATAGGGCATACTTTCTTGCTGGTAGAGGTGCTAACTCATGTTCATGGAATGTGATTGCCGGCTGACTGCTGGTAGGGGTTAGGACTGTAATTATCTGTTCAACCGGGAGGTCCTCATTGACCATAACCTTCTGCAGGTATTCCTTCAAGGCCAACTGATGAGTGGTGGACCTCTTGATTAATTCAAGAATGGAGATTCTGGCTGGAGTGCGATCCAGGTGTTTTAACAGATCATACTGAGTTCCCGACACTGAATCTTGTTCCTGTTCCTGCTCTTGCGTCCCCTGTACGGGCTCTAGCTCTCTCTGTGGGAAAACACGGTGGAACATCCGTCCACTACGGAGCGGCGCTACGCCTTGACGCGCCTCTGTCGGGGCAATATTAGGAGGAGGGTTGGAAGAGGAGGAAGGAATGTCGGTAGCAGAGATCCTGCTAGGGGATACCAAAGGGGAATTCAATGAAAGGGGCGCCCCTGTAGGAGGCGTAGTAGTGGTGTTTAATAGAGATGCCCCCGCGTGAGGCATGGGAGGAGTATTTGAAGAAGGTGCCCTCGCCGGAGGCGTGAAAGAAGAAAGGGATATCCGAATGCGAGGGGTATTGGCAGGTGGTGGAATAAGGAGAGATCGTGGCACAAAAGGTGGTTGTACTGATGGTGGAGGAACTCTTGCCGGTGTAGGAGTGGTAGAGGGTGTAACGGGTGCTGTCGGTGAGCGGAGTAGAAGTGGCCTGGAGGTCGCGGATGTAGGATTGGTGGTGGAAGGTGGAATGGCAGGTTGCTGTGGTGGTAAGCGGTTAAGAAGAGAGCGAGCCGGCAAGGTCGCGGAATTGGTGGTGGTAGGTGGGTTAACGGGGCGTAAAAGAGAACGTCCTGATAGGAGATTAGAAGGAGAAGGAGGAACGCGCAAAAGGCGCGGAGTTTGATTTTGGTTTGGATCATGGTGAAACGCCCCGACAGAGGTGTTTTCTTCGTGCCATCCCTGCCCTCTCTCCACCTCGTAGGGAGACGTGACAGGGTTCACGTGTTGATTAGGAGCGTGCTCCGGCAATGGATTGCGGACAATCCCCATATCCTGCTGGGGTACTGGAGCTTGCTGTGGCTGAGCTTGCTGCGGAGCTGGCTGTTGTTGATTTTGCTGTTGCCGATGTGGCCTTCTCTCTTTCATGGTGGCGATGACTTGCCTCATTTCATCCCAATTAATGCCACACTGGTCATTCAAATCATAAATATGATCTCTGAAATGGAAACAACGATCAAGATTGTGACCAGGGGCGCGGTGAAATGCACAGTAACGGGATGTGTCAACATTTTCGGGCCACACCGTTCTTTCTTTTGGTAGGACGAGCAGGTTGTCGGCCATCAAAGCATTAAAAATGTCAGGGAGACTCTCTGGGAGTGGCGGATAATGGGCCCTCTTGGGGCCAAGCGGTGGTCTCCGTTGTTGTTGGCCATAGTTGGAAGGTGGGGGGACCTGATGGTATTGAGGTGGTGCTGGAGGGTCGTTGCGAGGCGCTTGGCTCGGTGATGGAGCAAAAGAAGGTTGGGGTGTGAAGTGGCGCTGTGGAGCGGAGGTAAAATGGGGGTTTTGCTGTGGAGGTGGCGGAGGTCGTGGGTTTGACTGGTGGTGGGGGTGACCAACTACGCCAACCTACTCGTTTGTGACAGTGCCCTCATTCGTGGGCCCACTGTTGACATTTGTATTCTTTTTGAACAGCCGAGGCTTCGGCTCAAACATGCCCATGATGGGCGAATCCTACATTTGTGTTTGTATATAACGAGCTCTTTCATAGAGCTCTTCCATCGTTGTCAGCCGATTCATGGCCAAAATGTGCCGGAATTGAGGAGTTGCATTAGAAATGACCATTTTTACTTGCTCTTGTTCCGACAATGTGTCCTTCAATTTTTCGGCCATAGACCGCCACCTGTCAGCAAATATAATGAAGTCTTCATCGGGCTTCATTTTCTCAGCGACCAGATCTGTAACAGAAAGGGAAGGTCCCACCCGGTCTCTGTACTTTTGCAAGAATTTCCTTTGGATAACATCAAAGTCACCGGCATCAGCTGGCTCCAGAGAATAAAACCATTCGAGGGCGGGTCCCTCAAGAGATCTTCTGAATAAATAGGCCAGAGAGGCCTTATTGTCTTGCCAGAACGAAGTCTCATATCGGAAGTCCTTTAAATGAATGAATGGGTTACCGGTCCCATTATATCGCCGAAAATTCGGCATTTCAGAAGGTGGTAAATGGAACACTGGCAACGTAGGAAGAGAAATTTCCGGAGCATTCTTGGTTGCTGTAACCTTCTTGAGCTGCTCCTCCATGCTGGCTAGCTTCTGAAGCAAGAGAGTGTTGGTATCGGGCTCGACTGGGGACTGGTTTTGAATAAAAGAATGTGGTATAGGCGTTCGTAGAACCCGAGGAGGTTGGGAGGATTGATGCCTAACTGCTGAATAGCTCGCCTGCTGGGCCGGCATGGCCGCAGTAGGCGTTTGTGGACGAGAGGAGGGGGGATGCAAGACCGCCTGGTCATTAATGATTTGATGGCCACTCACGGCCGGAGGGGGATTAGAAGAAGAAGAAAGGACGGATTTCCCCTTTAAGGCGGCCTGAATGGCTTGCCGCTGGGAGTCGTCCAACTGGGAGAGAGCTTGGATCAAATCTGAGACATTAATGGATGGGGAAGGGTTCCCTGAAGTGTTGGAAGATGGAACTTGAGACGAAGGGTCCGCCTCATGGACAGTGGTATCGACCACATGGACTTGTGAGTAATGGGGGTGAGGAGGAAGGTAGTTCCCCTCATAATAAAAAGAATCCTGGGGAGGGTCCTCATATTGACCAAATATGTTCTCATTCTCATCATCATAAGAGTACCCGTGGCCTGACATGTTGATGGTTTTACCTGAACGGAGCTTCATTCTTAAGAAAGAGGATGTTCAATGAAGGAACTGTCACAAAATATACAATCCAAACAAGGCAATCAAATCACTCAACTATGTTTATGCAAACAAGGTTGGCAAGAAACGCAAGATTTTAATGTTTGATGTTTGAATTTAGGGTGGATTATTTGTGAAGGTTCACTCTTTTTGCCAAATGAGACCTAGTTTGATCCGAATGTAACCTCCGGGTCAACTAAATTCTTCTCTCTTTTAACAACGTATAGGTTCTCTAAACTCCAGGTACTTCGAGGGTACAACCAGCCCGGCGTCCGTGAGGGAATCCACGGGTGCGGGGACTTATGGAGGTCTTGGAAAAGGGATTTCCGGTCCAAAGAGACGGAATGCTCAATGGAGGGTCGTCCCGATTCCAAGAAGGGTGTGTGGATCCTAGGATAGAGAGAGGAGGTCTCTCAACCAAGCCAGCAAACCAAGATGATCCAAGCAGTAATATAATATCAAGACAAATGCTAATCAATGAATAATAGCCAATCTATGAAAAAGAACAGTAAAGACACGCCCTTGGAAAGGTCGTGTTCACAGCAAGAGGAAAGACACGCCCTGTGGCAGGTCGTGACTAAATGAAAACACGGCAGCGTGGCTATCGTAAAATTCTGTGAGGGGCTCACAGACCGTAGGGAATAAAACGCCTTAGGATGAGGCGTTATAAATAAAGGACGCCTGCAACTGAGGGCGTCAAAACTCAGGGACACGCCCTGATGGAAGGCGCTGATAATAAATGAAACGCCTCTGAGAGGGGCGTTAATTCACAGGCAATATGACAAGTGTGCAGCGAACAGCAGTTATGATAAAGAGAAACGCCTTAATGACAGCCGTTGATAAGAAATGAAACGCCTTGAAGAGAGGCGTTATTCCACAGACAGTATAATCAGCATGCAACACACCGCAGTTATAGAAACATACGCCCTGGAGATGGGCGTTAATCTATGAAAAACGTCCCTGTAAAGGGCGCTAAATATCAGACGAGAAAATAGTGAAGATCAGGCAAGCAGATGCAATAAAGACACGCCCTTGAAGGGGGCGTTAATTAATAAAAACACGTCCCTATGAGGGGCGTTAAATCAAAAGACGCCCTCGTCGAAGGCGTTAATAAGCAACAATTGACTGATCCGGGGAGTGTGCAGGGTGCACAATGGAAGGTGCCCGAGGGGCACAAAGGAAAGGGTACCGAGGGTACCGAGGGGAAAGGGCACACGAGGGTGCCTAAGGGGAAAGGACACACGAGGGTGTCAATGGGAAAGGACACACGAGGGTGTCAAAGGGGAAAGGACACACGAGGGTGCCAATGGAGATGGTAATCAACAAAGAAAACAGTGGTTGTCCCACCGTGATCGCCAATTTGTAGATCCCTTTAAATCCACACTTTTGGGGTGAGGTTAAAAAGGAAGGGAAAAGGGAAACATTAAATGATGGTGGAGATGAAACAATGCAAGAGGTGCACAAGGGGAGTGTGTGATCGCCAGAGGGTTTACCTCAATAAAAAAAAAGAATAAGATCGCATGTACCTGGTGAAAGATGGGATGCGGGATGAATGTGGATCTCCTCCTCCAACTCCAATCGGCCGGCCGACGAAGTGGGTTTTCTTGATTGATTACCTCGTAAGAAAGACAATGAAAGACAAGCAAAAGAAAGGGGATCAGCCAAAGTGCAGTAGTATCAGTCAAAAACCAACATAAAAATGATGAAAAGACTTCAACATGCGCACCTTCTTTTTTTGTTTTCTTTTTAAACCCCTTAAGAAGACTTAAGGGAAGGGGAGTTTGATGATAAAAAAGAAATGCAACAAGACGTGAACAGGTGTGAAGGGTGAATAGAGATATAAAGGGCGGAGGGATGATGGTATAAATGAAGTAAAACAAAAGAGATGAAAAAGATGAGAAACCCTGCTGTCCCTGGCGACAGTAAAGGGAAACCCGAATGAACGTGTTGATGGATGTAGATGGACGAAGCACCGGATGCAGCCCGATCGAAGGATGCAGAGGGGAGGCAGCAAAGGACGAAGAAGGCTCTGCTCGTGATGGATATTCAAGCTTCTGAGCGCTTAACCCTCTGAATGCTAAAGGTGCTTAACCTTTCAACACGATCGGTCAAGGCCTCAATTTATAGTGCCTCAAGCGGATGTGATCAAACCAAGGAATGATAAGAACAGGCAATGAGGCATCCAGGGAAGGATCAAGATCGAGCAAGAGTCCATGGATGGCAGGGAACTGTGAGGGAAAGATGGAAAAAGGAAGGACTCTTGGAGTGAAACACGCCTTAATACAGGGCGTCTTTATGAATTGACGACCTTCACAGAGACGTTTTCTTGAAACACGACCTAGGAAAGGGCGTTTCTTCCTGGATATAATTTTGGAAATAAAACCTTGCCTTGTTTGAAAACTGAGATAACACGCCTGAGATAACGGCGTTAATTAAAATCACGCCCTGAGAAAAGGCGTTACTCACCAAATGCCTTTTATTTTGAAAATAGATAATTCCAGAAATTAAAGGATAACACCAGGAATTGACGCCCTCATGTACGGTCGTCCTTTCTTTGAAAACGCCCTAAAACAGGTCGTTACTTTTGAAATTAACGCCCTTAATCAAGTCGTGACTCACAAAAATATAGGAAAAATGTAGAAAAACTCACAAAAATAGAAAAACTTCATGTTATAGGAATATTGAAGTCCACTTGGGGCATTTATATAATAACATGAGATTTGATCAACAAAACGTCAATTTTGGCGTGTCTACAGAACCCAAAAACATTGATGAAGCATTAAAAGATGAAAACTAGATAAATTCAATGCAAGACGAGTTAAACCAGTTTGAAAGAAACAGAGTTTGGCATCTTGTTCCTAGACCTTCATCATAATCTGTCATAGGCACTAAATGGGTTTTTAGGAACAAACTAAGTGAGGATGACAAGATAATAAGAAACAAGGCTAGATTGGTGGCTCAAGGGTATAATCAAGAGTTTAGGGTAGACTTTGATGAATCTTATGCCCCAGTTGTTAGACTTGAAGCCATCAGAATTTTACTTGCCTTTGCATGCTCCCTTAGAATAAAACTATATCAAATGGATGTCAAAAGTACTTTCTTGAATGGCTTGATCAAAGAAGAAATCTATGTTGAGCAGCCCCCTGGCTTTGAGAATTCTAATCATGCAGATTTTATATACAAGCTAGACAGGGCACTCTATGGACTTAAGCAAGCACCAAGAGCTTGGTATGAGAGACTAAGCTCGTTCCTCATTGAAAAAGGGTACACACGGGGTAAGGTAGATCAAACACTTTTCACCAAGCAGCAAGGTAAGAACATCTTGATTGTTCAAATTTATGTTGATGATATTATGTTTGGTTCTACTAAATCTTAAATTTGTGAGGAATTTGCTAACCTCATGACTAGCGAATTTGAGATGAGCCTAATGGGAGAACTCCAATTCTTTCTCGGTTTGCAGGTCAACCAAGGACAAGATGGGTGCTTCATAAGTCAAGCCAAATACATCAAGGAGCTGCTGAAAAGATTTGACATGGCAAATAGTAAAATCATTGCAACTCCTATGAGCACCTCAACTTCACTGGATTTGGATGAAAATGGTAAATTGGTGGATGCAAAGGTCTATAGAGGTATGATTGGTTCTTTACATTATTTGACTGCATCCCGACCAGATATCTAATTTAGTGTATGTTGAAACCCTGGTTTTGATAATGACAATCTGAGTCATGTGAGATAAAAATAAATAAAAGTTTTTGCATTTAATCTTACATCCATGGATCAATGCATTGTTTCATCCTTCAGTATATATATATAGTTAGTGCAGTGCTTCACAAGTTTGTACAATCGTAGCTAGTATGCGTGGTTACGTTTTTGTATCAGATGCTTCATGCATACACCAAGTCTGCACACGGTTGCCTTGATAACTCAGCATGTCTATACATGTCAGTACATTCGTCTGCTACATGCATACATCGTTTCGATTCATGTTTACACATAGTCAATGTAGTGTCTCGCCTCATGCATACACCAAGTCAGGGCATTCTCATTCTTGTGCTTCATGCATATACATAGTTAGTACACTCGCTTGCTACATGCACATGTGCATCTTTCACTTTAAAGTCTGTACATTCCTTTTGATTCCGTGAATACATAAAGTATGTACATTCTTCCGAAGTATTCGTAGCGAAGTCTGTACAGCCCGTGTTCTTCATACATACACATAGTCGATGTATCGTTTGCCCTTGCACAGGTTAAGTCTGAACAGAGTCTTGTTGCATAGTGTGCCTCATGTATTTCCAAAGTCTGTACACTCTCCGGTGGCAAGTCTATACATCATCCTGTCGCATGCACATAAAGTCTGCACATCATTTGTACATCGCACACAAAGTATGTACACTCGTTGGTGGCATGTTTGTGCATTCATCTTCAATGTGCATACTTTCCCATATGAATACTACGTTACACGCCATCAAGTCTGTACATGATCAGTTCAACTTTCGAACTAACTGAATACATCATTCTCTGTTATTTTAGATTAATTCAAGATGACAACAAGTCTGATCTGACAAGATTTTTGTTTCGATGAGTCTAAGAAGGGCACGTGACTCCAAAATGAAAGATGTGCCAAGTTCGTGACACGTGTTAAGTAGCAAGATGAGATGGTGCCACGTGGTCTAGACGCTAATGCGGGAACCCATGAAAAACATACGCTCACCTATCTTCTGGAGATATAAAAGGAAGAATTCTTCTTCCAGAAGAACATCGAAGAAGAAAAAGAGTGATCGTGAGCAGAGTGATCGAAGCAGGGGAACTTATCTGAAAGAGAAGAAGATAGAGAGAGAGCCTGCACGATCCAGAAGAAGAGAAAAAGAAAGATAAAGAGAGAGTAGCAGAGAAGAAAAGAAACGAAGAAGAAGAAGAAAGATAGAGAGAGAGATAGAGAGTTAGAGGAGAAGAAGAGAAGCTTCATATGAAGATCTGTCACTACTGGAATCTGGATCATATCCAATCCAGTCAGCTCCATGGGTGTAGTGCCCCAGAAATTTTAAATAATTTTCAAGAATTTATAAAGGCCTAAATAAATTTATAAACGGTTATTATGAGGCCAAGTGGTGTTAATCAATTAACCCAAACCACTTAATTAAAGTCCAAAAAGTTTTTAACTCAGGCCCATTAAGTTAGGCCCACATTCTAGAAGATAATTAAGTCTATCCACGGATATTAAGGATAAATACTAATACTATAAGATAATGATTTAGATAATTAACAAAAGAGTTTTCATAAATTGAAACTCTAAGCTACGATGACTGTAACGGTCTATCGTAAGACCGCCACAGCCATGTAACGCATGGTCACTCGACCGTTACATTCCTGTTAGTTCCATAAGTGAAGGGACTCATGAAAAGATTGGAACTTGATGTTCCTATCCACTATGGATCGACTTGGGAAGGATTGTAAAAACTCTAAGGACTCTTAGAGATTAGGATTTGATGAAATAAAAACTCTAAACTTGATCTAATCTTCAAAACCTAGCCTAAACTCTATAAATAGGGCATAGTTCTGAACTGTGCGACCCTTACTTTTTGGCCATAAGGAAGCAAGGTAAGGAGTCATTATCTCAGGTAAGTTCTTTAGAATAATTTTTTTACAATACTTTAGACTAACTCCCCTCCGAATTTCACATCTTTAGGTCAAGAGGGCGTGGAGTTAGAGCCTAAATAAGTTGCTGAAAAAGTCACATGAGAAGGAAGGGATCTAGGGCACGGTTCTCAACCAAATTCAGAAACTACAGTCTAAGTAAGAGGTAGGTTATCTCATGAACGGTAAAAATAGCATGATAGGACTAAAAGCCCTCTGGTTTGATTGAATTCCATGCATTATAGAGCATTGATTCCATGTTTTATTTATTCTATGCACATCATGCACCTCTTAGCCAAATTAAGAAATTAAAACATGACTATTCATGATTACCTATGCATGTAGATGGCCTTACTTCGATAACATCATTAGAAGCTCATCATGTTTTGATAAAAGACATGATGTGAGTTGATCTCTTAGATTCTATGATTGTTTTCTGTTAGCAGATACTGTAACGCACTAGCATAGGACCGTCACTTTCAAGTAACGGCCCTACGACAGACCGTTACAAACTCGGTAGTATTTGAATTGCACTAATATTTCTAACGCGCTTGGATAGACGCGTTACAATCATGTAACGGCTGGGTCCTGACCGTCACTTACACTGTGACACCCCATCTCCAGACCGTTATATCCTGTGTTCTGTCAACCATATGACTGAATACAACCTGCCAATCTTATTATGGTTAAAACCTAGTTACCTAAGTTTTCAACCTAATCATGTGATTTTAAGGATATTTGATTATTCATGATAGGCATTGCATATTTTGTCATCACTTCTACTTAAGTTATGTTAAACCAAATTCTATAGTTTTGTACTATAAAGCATGACTTTTTAACATTGTATTGACGGAGTTTTTATCATGATTTTCACATTGGTTATACATATCTCTCTCTGTCAATAGAGTCAATTCTATAAGTACATGGCACATATTCCGGTATGTTGTCATTAGTTCACACTTTGCATTATAGGAACACAATCTTGGACATGAGGACCTCTCTATTGGATAATCCTTCCACTGGACTAGGAAATCATTGTTTCAAGGCCTCCGTAATTCTACGCTAGCCTGGGATTCCCACTAGGACGCCGAGTTGGTTGTACCAATGAAAGCCCATTAATTAGAACACTCTATCGTGGTTTTTAATTTTTAAAATGTAACGGCCTTGAACTGGACCGTCAGGCTCACGTAGCGGCCCAGTGCCAGACGGTCACATTCCTCTGAGTCTATTTTTATCTTTCTGGACTCGGATCACTGTAACGGCCTATTACTGGCGCGTTACATAATGTAACGGCCCAGCATATGACCGTTACATAGCTTGTTTATGTTAACCCAAGGTTTGACCAAGGGTTGATATTCTAATGATTCTAGACAAACCTTGATGATCTAGAACTTGTCATATTGCTTAAATTGATCTAAAAGAAATGGAAGTTAAGGAAAATACCGTTATGCTGTCGATTTATTCAATAAGCATAACTTAGTTTAAATATCATTCTTGATCTCATATATTCAAAATTGAAGCATTCATTCATTGATTTTAGTTATCATGGAATTATTGGAAGTGCTATATTCTTGGCCATACGTTACTGTTATACTGCGTGGAAGTAGCTTAATTTATAACTAAAGATGCGATCGAGCACTGATTGTGTTCAAGGGCTCTATGCTAGTCCCCTCGGCTGATTTCCGGAAACATACTATTTTATAAACTATGGGGTATGATGCTACTGGCGTCGCATTACGCTGGGAGTACTTTTTCTATAAAGAAGTGAAGATCCACGGCACAACATGACATTCTTGCTTGATATTCCACAGAAATTCACGAAGCACTTGCTCTTAAGCATAAGATGCTAAAGTGAGGAATATGTGGCTTGCTAGTACAATCTCGTTACATTCTTGTTCATGGAAGACCAATATCATGTTCTTGTTATATTCTTGCTAGTTCATTCTTGAGCATTCTATCTTACATGGTTATCTTGTTTCTATTGATTTGATCGCATGATTGATTCGCATTCGCATGATTTTATCTTATTTCTTTAGAGCTAAAATGATAATTACTTAAATAGTGCCTTCATGTTGATGCGAAGATACCTACTGGGCAAGTGTGCTCATGACCTATTTTCTAATGTTTTTCAGGAGATGGAAATAGTTCGGATTCGGATTCGGGATATACTAGTAGCGGATCCGGAAGCGAGTGAAAGTGTTATAAAGATGAGAGTGAAGACTTAGGAAGTTAAAGTGTCTAGATTGAGTCAATGTAATTTTCCTATTTCTTGAGTCTAGTAGAATGGAAATCAAATTAGTGATTGTATCTTGAATATTGAGCATTATGAAATAAAGTTGAAGGTTGATTAAATCTTGTGCAATTGCATTTACTTGTGTGATTGTCTTGCGCTCTGATTGATTCTTGCTTGCAAGAGGCTTACCATGCCGACTGTTTGCGCTCCCCGAGCGAGTCTTCCGCTGTAATTAAAGGCTCGGGGCGTGACAGTTAAGTTGGTATCAGAGCCTAAGTCTCAAGACTTAAGGAGAAGAGTCATGTCATAGGATAAGTCCAAGGTTAAGGACCCATACCTATGAACTAAGGAAAAATTCCACGCCCATGTGAGGATTGGGTAGAACCCGGGATAAGATAGCTAATTAGTTTAAGAATTATTTTGCTTATTCCAATATTCATGAGAAATAACAAGTTGTTATTTTCTCTCAAGTACCTTATTATTCTTATCATGGCTCATCGCGTAGATTGGGACGGTATGCAACAAACTGTTGCCGGCCTCACCCAGGCACTGCAAACTATAGCACAAGATGGTGCAGGGGCAAGGGCAGGAGACCTTCATCGCAATTTTTGGAGTCTAAATCCTCCGCGTTTCTATGGATCTTCCAATCCAGACGAAGCAGAAAATTGGATCGACGAGATGAATAGGATATTTGATGTTATTCAATGCACTGATCAGGAGAAAGTCCGTCTAGCTACGTTCCAATTAAACAAGGATGCTCGCACTTGGTGGAAGTCGGTTCCGGCACCTCCAGCCGATGCGCCACATACATGGAATGTTTTTCTCACTTTATTCTGTGCCAAATATTTCTCCGAGCATGTAAAGGAAAGGAAGGCTATGGAGTTTGCCTCCCTTCGTCAAGGGATGATGTCCGTGGCAGAATATGAGTTGCAGTTTTCAAGGCTAGCACCATATGCACCACATTTGATTAGTACAGACTTATTGAAAGTAAACCGATTTATGGACGGGTTACGGCCCGGTTTCATTCAACAACTGGGGACACAGAATATCCGCACTTATGCGGAGATGGTTCAAAGGGCATATTTATGTGAGAGGACCTTAGAGAAGGTCGAAAGGTTGAAAGGAAAGGGAGAAGAATCTAGCTGGTGCTCTGATCGGCATTATAAGAAGGAGAAGTTCAACATCACGGAACCATACAAAAGCCGTGATAATAAGAAAAGATCAAGGAACAGGAACGGTGGAAGTTCTCAAAAGAGTAGTAAAAAGGTGAAGGAAGAAAAGGAGCAAGTCGCCTCGACATGCACCTTTTGTGAGAAGTTCGGCCACTCGGCTGAAGAATGCTGGAAGCACCTAGGTGCTTGTTTGCGTTGTGGGAGTAGGGAGTATCGTGTGCCAGATTGCCCCCTTATGAAAGACCAACCAAATAACGGAGGACGTAGGAGGCAGGCTCACCTCAATGCAGTTATAGAAGAAGAAGAAGCGCCCAGGGATCAAAATGATGTGCTCATGGAAGGTACTCTTCAAATCTGTTCTCGTCCTGCATTCGTGCTATTTGATATTAGTGCTTCTCATTCTTTTATCTTCACCACTTTTGCAAAAATCTTACCAACTGCATCAGTTCCCCTACCTTCAGATCTCGCTATTACTACACCTTTAGGATCTGGAACTAAGCTTACCAACTATTATCTTGATTGTGAGGTAGTGGTAGAAGGACACAATCTCCCCGCAAACTTAGTATGCATTGACATGAAAGGATACGATGCCATTTTAGGGGTAGATTGGCTTGTAGACCATGATGCTTACATCAACTGCCGAAATAGGATTATATCTTTCCGAAAACCCGGTCTTCCAAGATTTTCTTTTCTTGGCATCAAATACAAGAAGCATCCTACCATTATATCTTCTCTACACGCTTGCAAACTTATCTCGCAAGGATGTAAAGCTTTTCTTGCTTCAGTCATAGTCACCAAATCTTAGAAAATTATCCTAGCAAACATTCCAATTGCAAATGAATTCTCGGACGTATTCCCATCTGAACTACCTAATTTACCGCCCGAGAGGGAAGTAAACTTTACCATTGAACTCATTCCAGGTGCATCACCTGTTTCTATAGCCCCTTACAGGATGTCCCCCACAGAACTCAAGGAATTAAAGAAGCAATTACAGGAACTTCTAGACAAGGGTTTTACCAGACCTAGCACATCCCCTTGGGGTGTACCGGTTCTATTTGTCAAGAAGAAGGATGGTTCTCTCAGGTTATGCATTGACTACCGGCGATTGAATCAACTTACAATCAAGAATAAATACTCATTGTCGCGTATTGATGAGCTCTTCGATCAGCTTTCGGGAGTAGAATATTTTTCTAAGATTGACCTAAGATCAGGTTATCATCAGCTTAGAATCAAAGAAGAGGACATTTACAAATCGGCTTTTCGAAGTCGTTATGGCCACTATGAATTCGTGGGAATGCCGTTTGGGTTAACTAATGCCCCAGCAGCATTCATACAACTTATGAACAGTGTCTTCCAGCCATATTTAGATCAATTCATCGTCGTCTTCATCGATGATATCCTGATATACTCCAAGACAAAAGAAGAACATGAAGAACATCTAAGGATAGCTTTGCAAATACTTAGAGAACATAAGCTATATGCCAAACTCAATAAGTGTGAATTCTGGCTCAAGGAAGTCTCATTCCTAGGCCACATTATTTCAAAAGAAGGTATTGCTGTGGACCATTCTAAGGTAGAAGCTGTCAGAGATTGGAGCCGACCAACGACTATATCTGAAGTTAGAAGCTTTTTGGGTATAGCAGGTTATTATAGAAGATTCATAAAGGACTTTTCAAAGATCGCGGTTCCTTTAACTAGACTTACCAGAAAAGAAAATCCTATTATCTGGTCGAAGGACTGTGAAAAGAGTTTTCAAAATCTTAAGAATCATCTTACAATAGCCCCTATTTTGTCACTACCAATAGAGGGTGCTGGATTTGAAGTATATACGGATGCATCTGGAATTGGCTTAGGGTGTGTCCTTATGCAAGATGGAAAGGTGATTTGCTATTCTTCAAGGCAATTGAAATGTCACGAAGAAAATTATCCTGTACATGATTTAGAATTAGCAGCAGTTATTTTCACCTTGAAAATTTGGCGTCATTATCTTTATAGAGAAAAGTTCACGATCTACACAGACCACAAGAGTTTGAAATATTTATTTTCTCAAAAAGAGCTTAACATGAGGCAGAGGAGATGGTTGGAATATCTTAAAGAATTCGATTTCGCTATTCAATACCATCCTGGCAAGGCGAATGTTGTAGCAGATGCACTTAGTAGAAAACCAATTGGTATGTTATCAAGTCTCATGATTAGTATGACTAACCTTGTTCGTCAATTTCCTCAATTAAATCTGTTGTGCCCATGCACGTGGTTTTGGTTTTGATGATGGTTTTAATGATGGCTTTGATGATTGGTTGTTGATGTGAGTTAATCAAATGTTCAGTCATCTTGCTGCTCAGTTTAGATTAACATATTTGATGTTCAGTCTTGTTACATGTTAAACTGATGCATAAAGCATTCATTGCTGTGGTTTTGATGATTGATATTGTATTTTGATGATAGCAATGATATAGTGTTTTCATGACATTGTGCCTTGATGATTGCATCATGACTGTGACTGGTACAACTGATATATCGTTTATGTTAGACTTATGTTATGTGCATAGTCTATACAGTGCATCGTGGGGTTTATGCCCTAAGTCTATTCACTGCACATGCATCATTCGTCCAAGTCCATACATTGGACTGTAGTGTGCATTTGGCGAACACATCGCAAGTCTAGACATTGCACTGTAGCATGCATTTCCTTAAAGTCTATACATCGGACTGGTTTGCATTGGCTAAGTATATACAACGTCAGCTCATGCCTTGTCTTAGACAAAGTCTATACAATGGCTTTGGGTCTCCAAGTCTATACAGCCTTTTGCTTCGCCAAAGTCTGTACATTGGTCTGCATAGGCTAAGTGTTTACATTGTCAAGTACAATCATGCACTGGTCATGTAGTCTGTACAGCGTGAAGTCTATACTTTGGCACTGTAGCTTACTCGTGCAAGTCTATACCTTGGACTGTTCTTCATGTCTGTACATCAGATTGTACATCATCTTCGTGCTGTTTCTGTACTTGAGTTTTCGTGTTGTTTCCCCTCACTAACACGAAAAGATCTCGTGTCGTATGAGCTTACAACACTTCGTGTTGATTTCCTTGCGTGACAGGAAAGCTTGTATGAGGTTAGACTTCGTGTCGTTTCCCTTGTCTTCATCTTCGTGTTGTTTTAGTGTCTACGTCTCCGTGTTATTTTTATGTTTCTGTCTGAGTGTTGGTCTTTCGTTTTTGACTTAGTGTCTTTCTCGCCTTGACCACACTTCGTGTCGATTCTTGGTTTTCTACACCCCTTGTCATTTCACCTCGTGCTGTTCTCACTGTCGTCGTGTTGTTTTCACCGCGTGTCGATTATTGTTTTTCACTTAGTGTTGTTTTCACTTCGTGTCGTCTCTTTGTACTTCGTCTTCGTGTTGTTTTCACCGCGTGTCGATTATTGTTTTTCACTTAGTGTTGTTTTCACTTCGTGTCAACTTCACTTCGTGTCGTCTCTTTGTACTTCGTCTTCATGTTGTTTTCAACCCGTGTCGATTACTGTTTCGACTTCGTGTTGTTTTCAACCCGTGTCGATCACTATTTTTACTTTGTGTCGTTTTTCCTTCTCAGGTCTTCGTGTCGTGTTTTCCACACCACGTGTCATTGTCGCTTTAGTAACCTCACCTCGTGTCGGTTACTGTTGTCTCCATGTCTAAGTGTTGTTTTCGTCTTCGTGTCGTTTTTTACTCCGTGTCGTCTTTGTTCCACTGCGTGCAGAACATTGCAGCACTTCGTGTTGCTTTCTGTGCCACCACCTTGTGTCTTTCGTTTGTTGAAACCATACTTCATGATTGGTTTCTGTCTTGTCGTCGTATGTACCTCGTGTCATTTCCTTATTCTGTCTTCGTGTTGTCTCCGTGTTGTTGCCGTTTGTTAGCTCGTGTTGTTTCGTTCTAACCTCGTCCAGGTTTCTTCTAAAACGCTGTTCTTCTGATAAGTCTATACAGAGTTATTCTTTAAACTGATGACTTATCCGATACCCTGTTTTACAGGTGCTTTGATCGTGAAGCTTAAGGAGGGCACGTGATCCGAGGCTGGAATAAAGCCTGCTGAAAGACTGCCACGTGGTCTGAATTCTTAGGGCTGGAAATGTGGAGGTCACACGTCGTGGCTGATGATGCTGCTGCTGCTATATATATGAGACCTTCATCCACAGATGAAGTCGATCGAGTTGGCGAGAAGAAAACTCTATATAGAGAGCCACGATCCAGACAGAGAAGAAGAAAAAGAAAAGAAGAAGAGAAAGATAGTGAGAAAGAGAAAGAAAGAGAGATTGAGTAAGAGATCGAGATAGCAGAGTGTGAAGAGAAGAAGAGGAAGAAGAATAGAGAAGAAGAGAGAGATAGAGTGATAGAAGCTTCAACAGAAGATCTGTTCTTGCTGAACCGTGGATCAAATCCAGGCCAGCCAGCTCCTGCGAGAGCCACATTTATTTTAATCTTTTCAGCCTTCTGTTGCTGGTTTCGTTTTTGTTTTTATCCATTTACTGTATTTCCGATCCTCTGTAGAGAGGTCGGGGTTCCTCCTGTGGGTTCAGGAGAAGGGAGACTTTGTGTTTTCGGTTTGCAAGTAGCTGGGTGCTACTTGTGGTTGGTACCCTCCCGTGTGGAGGAAGAGAGACTTGCGTCTCTGGTTGCCTTTGACAGGGTGTCATCGGTTGTTTCCCTCCGGGTTGGAGGAAGGGAGATTTATCTCCGATTGTGCTTCCCTCTGGGGTTCAGAGGAAGAGAGACTTGGGTCTCTAGGTTCCCCTCCGGGTTGGAGGAAGGGAGGCTTGTTCCTCTGGCTCTGGGCTTGTGAGTAGCAAGCCCGGTGGTTCCCTCCGTGTGTGGAGGAAGAGAGACCGTGTGTCTCTGGTTTCCAAGTGGCTGGAGTCACTTGTGGGTTCCTCTTGTTTGTTCAGGAGAAGGGAGATTGCTATCTCCGGTTGCAAGTAGCTGGGTGCTACTTGTTGTTTCCCTCCGGTTTGGAGGAAGGGAGACTTGTCTCCGGTTCTGGGCTTGTGGATTCAAGTCCAGGGGTTCCCTCCAGGTCTGGAGGAAGAGAGACCTTGTGTCTCTGGTTTGCTAGTGACTGGTGTCACTAGTGGTTCCCTCCGGTTGGGAGGAAGAGGGGAGGTTGTTCCCCTGGTCAAGCTGTTTGGCAGCGTTTGTTGCAGACTGAGTCTGCTGTTTCTAGCGTGAGCTAGTGGAAGCCACACTCGGTTTGAGTGTGGGGTGGATGTAGGTCTGGAGGACCGAACCACCTAAAAACCCCTTGTGCATTGTGGTTTGATTTGTTCATTTGTGCTTCCGCTAGATGAATGCATAGGGGCGCTCTAAGCATTTGGCTTTTGGCTGAGCAGAAGTGTTGATTAGTTTTCTTAGAATATTTTAATCTGTCAAGAGAGCGAAATTCCAGTTGAGCTTCAGATTGTCGAATCTGTCTTGTTATTATTCTAGTTTTAATTGGGAGAAGTTTTTAACGGGTTATATTCATTCACCCCCCCCCCCTTCTGAATACTGCATCGAACCTAACAATTGGTATCAGAGCGGTTCTCTGATTGTTCAGATCCAACGATCTGCAGAGGATCCTGGTGTCCCTTGTGCTTATCTGTTTCTACCCTTTGCTGCATTAGTCTGTTTGCGGATTTACTCAATGGGCTCTCCACCGGTTTTCAATGGCTCTGATTTTAACTCATGGATTAGCAGTCTTCACAATTATGTGAAAATGATTAATCCGGATCTGTGGAAGTTAATTTCACAAGGTCCCCACAGATTGCCAAAGGAAAAGTCCAAATGGACTAAAAGTCACAAGTCAAAATATGAAGAAAATCAGAAGGCCTTTAACCTGATGAGAGCTGCTATTGACAGAGCCTTATGGTCTTGTATTCATGATTGCAGGTCTGCCAAGGACATTATGGATGAGCTGAAGCTTGCTCAGAAGGGAAATGTCGACAACGGTCTGATGGCTGACGAGAGCAACCATGGTAGTGATCAAGATGAATCCGAAGAACGTGATGATGAGGAGGTAAACCCTTTCGAGAATTTTTCATTAGACGATTGGGAAGATGCCTATGCAAATCTGTTAAGATCCCGTAAGAAACTAGGGAAGAAATATAAAAGTCTGAAAAAGAAGCTGGAAAATTTAGGAGGTGAAAAACTTGAAACTCTGAAAACTGAAAATGAAATATTCAGAAGACAAATAACAGAGTGTGATTCTGTTAGTTCAGACTTAGATCATTTCAAATCTGAAAAACAATCTCTTATGAAACAAGTTGCTCTACACAAAAAGGAGCGTCAAGAGTTTGTGTGTGAAATTACTGAACTAAAGGAAAGGCTTAGCTTAGTTGATCAGGCTCACAACAATGATATTGTTCAAAATGAAAAATTGGTGAGAGAATTAGAATGTGTCAACTCTGAATTGGAAAAAATGAAATCTGCAAATGAAATACTCAATAATCAGCTCAAGGAATTTGAACTCAAATCAATAAATCTTGAAAAAGAAAATAGATTGATTTCTGAAAAACTAGAGGCTGATAGAGTAACAAATTCAGAGATTCAGAAAAATCTTGACAAATTTCAATCTGAAAAACAACAGGAAATGTTTCATGAATGTCAGTCTCTCTCAGATGAATGGGTGCTTGATGCTGATCTCCTAGAGCAGAACAGTAAACTGAAAGAGGAAATCAATGAGTTGAAACATCTAAACACCCAGCTGACAAATAGGCTAATGACAATGGAAAAAGGCAAGTGTGTGAGTGTGGATAATTCTGATAGGTTGATGAATGCTGAACAAGAAATTGAGAGTCTAAAAACCATCAACTTAATGTTAAATGGAAATGTCAGTTGCAGTGAACAGAAAATAGCTGGATATGAGCTTACTATCACATCCCTTCAACAAGAAGTTGATGATCTTTACAAGTCCTTATCTAAAACTGACAAGGAAATAGAATTAAAACAGGAAGTTGAAAAACTCAAGAGTCTGAATGATGCCTTGCATCAACAAGTCATTTCCTGTGAAACAGATCTGTCCAAATATGAAGCTAAAATTGCTGATTTGAATTTTGAAATTAAAGACGTGAAAAATTCTCTATCAAAATTTGTCAAAGGTAAGGACAATCTGAATAAGCTTCTTGGAAAGAGTGATAACTTTGAGAGAAAGGGACTGGGCTATAGTCCGACAAATAAAAGGAGTAATGGGAATGAAACATCTACGGTTTTTGTCAAAGCCACCAATCAGAACATAACCTCTGCTCCTTCTGTCTTCAAATTCACTGCACAAAAATCAACTGTGAAACCCAAAACTGTGGAACAAACTCCAAAACAGAAAAAGGGTGAAAACTCACAGAAAAAGGAAAAAGGCACTCCTGTTGCTATAAAAAGGGCTACACACAATGCACATGATCTCACATACACTCATATTACAAAGGGGTCATGTTATTATTGTGGGAAAGGAGGTCACATAATGGAGGACTGTGGATTGATGTTAAAGGATGAGCATGCTAGTGGAACTTTACATTCTAGAAATTCTTTTGATAGAAACCATGTTGCTAGGAAGCCTGATGCCTCATGTTATTATTGTGGGAAGCATGGTCATCTCATGAATGAATGTTTTATCATGAAAGAAGACAATAAACTACATGCCAAGTCTTCCATGCACTTTTATGATCCATATGGATCTAAACACAATTCTAGTCAGCACATTGTGTGCTTCAACTGTAATAAGCCTGGGCACAAGGCTGCTGAGTGCTGGTTTAGATCTACTTGGGTTAAAAATGGTTTTCATAGAAGAAATTCTTTTGCATGCTCCCACTGTGGGAAAAATGGGCATACAGTCAAGGACTGTTGGTATGTTCAAAAGAACTATGCTAAACCCCATTTTGTCAAATTCCCTGCAAAACCTTTTGTGAAAATTTCATGCTATAACTGTGGGAAGCCAGGCCATAAATCTGCTGAATGTTGGATGGTTAAGAACAAGCATCAAACTGTTCATGCATATAACAGAAAATCTTATGAACATGCTTATAAACATCACCCTGCTGTTAACATGTATCATAAGAACCAAAAACCAGCCAGTTCATGTAGATACTGTGGAAAATTTGGACATTCTATGGATGACTGTTCACTGATGAAATTTGATGATAATGTTGCTATGAAAATGTTTAGAAAACCAGTTAGGGCTAACGCAGGACCCAAAGCTACTTGGGTCCCTGCAGGATCAAGATGATCAAATATCTTGCAGGTGTGCCTTGGAGGGAGAAATAAAAGGGGGTTAACCAAGGCGCTCAAGAATGAAAACCCCATGATTGAACTTTTCAGGTCAGTTCTGAAATGTGTTTTAAATTCCATTATCTGAAACTGTGAGCATAAAAAAAAAAATGTGTGCTTCATGTTGATTTGCTTGATTGATTGTTGATGATCTCTCCATGTCTAGCTGATCAGTCTGTATTCCAGACTCAGCTATTGAATTCATTTCTGCATATACTTGATGCTCTTCTCTTACTATATGTTGAACTGAAATTGAATGCTTCGCTAAGCATATTCAGTTGATGCACTACATATGCTTTGTGTCAATGCATTGCATGCTAGTATTTGAATGCATACTTGGACTAAGTGTGAATGGTTCATTTAGTGTACACTGTCATTGCATGTGTTAATAATGCCGTTCAATGCATGAAGGACTGATTTATGTTGCATTGTCCTTGTTAACCCTGGTATATCAAATGGTATGTTACTAAAAGGCAGGGAAATCTGCCCGGAGGTTCCTACCATGTGTGAGATGGTCGTTGAGACCAGGTCCTCCGCCTAGTACCATGGGTCTAGTCTGCATGTAGAACAGTCTAATGCATAGCATATCTCTTGCATCATGATGTCAGGGGGAGCTGAGAGTTCTATCTAATTCATTGAATCCTATTCACTTCTCAGTATTCTCATTCAAATGATTCATATCTTTTGACATCAGATGTCATTGGACCATATTGCCAATTGCTATCCTTTCCCCATCATTTTCACTAAACAACAGCTTTGCATCTGGTTTAGTACATTGAATGATGATTATTGCAATTGTTCACTTATAAGAATCACTCTTACAAATTGAAAAGAACTAAAGGTTTAACCTTTATAAATTGGAGAGTTAAGTGTCTGCACTTCAGAAATTGAGATAAAAGAAAACTTTTATAGCTCTTAATCTTTGTCTCATGGCTAAAATAGAAAAAGTTTTTTTTTTAATGCCTAAATGTGTTAATCTGGAAATGTTTAGAACAGGTGAACAAGAGTGTGTAATGTTTTTCAATCAATCACTCTAAAAGAATTAAGGGCAGCAGTAAACAAGATCATTAATGTTAAGAACAGAACATAGTGACAGAAGCAATGGCTGATTGCACTGAGAAACTGTGAACTCCTCCAAAAAGACAGGAGATCTCACATGTCATGAAGTGCCTTAGACTATTTCTGTTCATAGGGTCAAATCTATAAGGGGAGTCCTCACCAAGTAACTGAGGGTACTGGCCTCTAATCAAGGTGTACCCTTAATGTCAAAAGTGAAGACTATTCCTCGTGGGTCTTGATCTGAAGTAGATCATATAGTTTATGCCTAGTAACTGGGGGTACCTGCCTCTTATCAAGGTGTACACCTAATGTCAACAGCATAAATGCCATAGGTCTATTCACTTAGTTCAGTTTCAGAAATTAAAAAAAAAAATGAAAATCAAACTGCTGTAACCCTTCGAAAAATCAAAAGTCAATGAGTGAAAATTATTTTTATCAATACATATTCAAGTTGCCTCTCTTGAATTTCCTTGTTTAAACACAAAAGGGTATTATTTCAGACTTATCTATTAATACCATGTGCCCTAGATTCATTGCTATAAATGGAATCTAAAACTCTTTCTCAGGGGTCAGGTGTTTTACTCTAGATTTATCACTGATTAAACCTGAATTTTTGAAAATTGTATGAGTGGTGATTCTTATACTCTAAACAGTTGGTTATAATCATGCTTCCTTTCTGAACCTATGATTCAGCTGTTATCAAGTGATCCTCCTATCTTTTCTACCTGTGTTATCTGTTCATATTCTTTCTCAAAGGGGGAGCTTTTATTTAGGGGGAGAAATTGACTGAACTTTTATACATGCTATAATTTCTCAAATTATTTTTCTTTTTGATGAAGTCAAAGGGGGAGAATAATTTGAGTCTTCAGATTACCTCAGAATGCCTCACATCATCAGAATGACTCAATGTATTGAAAGTGTTGCCATCATCAAAAAGGGGGAGATTGTTGTGCCCATGCATGTGGTTTTGGTTTTGATGATGGTTTTAATGATGGCTTTGATGATTGGTTGTTGATGTGAGTTAATCAAATGTTCAGTCATCTTGCTGCTCAGTTTAGATTAACATATTTGATGTTCAGTCTTGTTACATGTTAAACTGATGCATAAAGCATTCATTGCTATGGTTTTGATGATTGATATTGTATTTTGATGATAGCAATGATATAGTGTTTTCATGACATTGTGCCTTGATGATTGCATCATGACTGTGACTGGTACAACTGATATATCGTTTATGTTAGACTTATGTTATGTGCATAGTCTATACAGTGCATAGTGGGGTTTATGCCCTAAGTCTATTCACTGCACATGCATCATTCGTCCAAGTCCATACATTGGACTGTAGTGTGCATTTGGCGAACACATCGCAAGTCTAGACATTGCACTGTAGCATGCATTTCCTTAAAGTCTATACATCGGACTGGTTTGCATTGGCTAAGTATATACAACGTCAGCTCATGCCTTGTCTTAGACAAAGTCTATACAATGGCTTTGGGTCTCCAAGTCTATACAGCCTTTTGCTTCGCCAAAGTCTGTACATTGGTCTGCATAGGCTAAGTGTTTACATTGTCAAGTACAATCATGCACTGGTCATGTAGTCTGTACAGCGTGAAGTCTATACTTTGGCACTGTAGCTTACTCGTGCAAGTCTATACCTTGGACTGTTCTTCATGTCTGTACATCAGATTGTACATCATCTTCGTGCTGTTTCTGTACTTGAGTTTTCGTGTTGTTTCCCCTCACTAACACGAAAAGATCTCGTGTCGTATGAGCTTACAACACTTCGTGTTGATTTCCTTGCGTGACAGGAAAGCTTGTATGAGGTTAGACTTCGTGTCGTTTCCCTTGTCTTCATCTTCGTGTTGTTTTAGTGTCTACGTCTCCGTGTTGTTTTTATGTTTCTGTCTGAGTGTTGGTCTTTCGTTTTTGACTTAGTGTCTTTCTCGCCTTGACCACACTTCGTGTCGATTCTTGGTTTTCTACACCCCGTGTCATTTCACCTCGTGCTGTTCTCACTGTCGTCGTGTTGTTTTCACCGCGTGTCGATTATTGTTTTTCACTTAGTGTTGTTTTCACTTCGTGTCAACTTCACTTCGTGTCGTCTCTTTGTACTTCGTCTTCGTGTTGTTTTCACCGCGTGTCGATTATTGTTTTTCACTTAGTGTTGTTTTCACTTCGTGTCAACTTCACTTCGTGTCGTCTCTTTGTACTTCGTCTTCATGTTGTTTTCAACCCGTGTCGATTACTGTTTCGACTTCGTGTTGTTTTCAACCCGTGTCGATCACTATTTTTACTTTGTGTCGTTTTTCCTTCTCAGGTCTTCGTGTCGTGTTTTCCACACCACGTGTCATTGTCGCTTTAGTAACCTCACCTCGTGTCGGTTACTGTTGTCTCCATGTCTAAGTGTTGTTTTCATCTTCGTGTCATTTTTTACTCCGTGTCGTCTTTGTTCCACTGCGTGCAGAACATTGCAGCACTTCGTGTTGCTTTCTGTGCCACCACCTTGTGTCTTTCGTTTGTTGAAACCATACTTCATGATTGGTTTCTATCTTGTCGTCGTATGTACCTCGTGTCGTTTCCTTATTCTGTCTTCGTGTTGTCTCCGTGTTGTTGCCGTTTGTTAGCTCGTGTTGTTTCGTTCTAACATCGTCCAGGTTTCTTCTAAAACGCTGTTCTTCTGATAAGTCTATACATAGTTATTCTTTAAACTGATGACTTAACCGATACCCTGTTTTACAGGTGCTTTGATCGTGAAGCTTAAGGAGGGCACGTGATCCGAGGCTGGAATAAAGCCTGCTGAAAGACTGCCACGTGGTCTGAATTCTTAGGGCTGGAAATGTGGAGGTCACACGTCGTGGCTGATGCTGCTGCTGCTGCTATATATATGAGACCTTCATCCACAGATGAAGTCGATCGAGTTGGCGAGAAGAAAACTCTATACAGAGAGCCACGATCCAGACAGAGAAGAAGAAAAAGAAAAGAAGAAGAGAAAGATAGTGAGAAAGAGAAAGAAAGAGAGATTGAGTAAGAGATCGAGATAGCAGAGTGTGAAGAGAAGAAGAGGAAGAAGAATAGAGAAGAAGAGAGAGATAGAGTGATAGAAGCTTCAACAGAAGATCTGTTCTTGCTGAACCGTGGATCAAATCCAGGCCAGCCAGCTCCTGCGAGAGCCACATTTGTTTTTATCTTTTCAGCCTTCTGTTGCTGGTTTCGTTTTTGTTTTTATCCATTTACTGTATTTCCGATCCTCTGTAGAGAGGTCGGGGTTCCTCCTGTGGGTTCAGGAGAAGGGAGACTTTGTGTCTTCGGTTTGCAAGTAGCTGGGTGCTACTTGTGGTTGGTACCCTCCCGTGTGGAGGAAGAGAGACTTGCGTCTCTGGTTTCCTTTGACAGGGTGTCATCGGTTGTTTCCCTCCGGGTTGGAGGAAGGGAGATTTATCTCCGATTGTGCTTCCCTCTGGGGTTCAGAGGAAGAGAGACTTGGGTCTCTAGGTTCCCCTCCGGGTTGGAGGAAGGGAGGCTTGTTCCTCTGGCTCTGGGCTTGTGAGTAGCAAGCCCGGTGGTTCCCTCCGTGTGTGGAGGAAGAGAGACCGTGTGTCTCTGGTTTCCAAGTGGCTGGAGTCACTTGTGGGTTCCTCCTGTTTGTTCAGGAGAAGGGAGATTGCTATCTCCGGTTGCAAGTAGCTGGGTGCTACTTGTTGTTTCCCTCCGGTTTGGAGGAAGGGAGACTTGTCTCCGGTTCTGGGCTTATGGATTCAAGTCCAGGGGTTCCCTCCAGGTCTGGAGGAAGAGAGACCTTGTGTCTCTGGTTTGCTAGTGACTGGTGTCACTAGTGGTTCCCTCCGGTTGGGAGGAAGAGGGGAGGTTGTTCCCCTGGTCAAGCTGTTTGGCAGCGTTTGTTGCAGACTGAGTCTGCTGTTTCTAACGTGAGCTAGTGGAAGCCACACTCGGTTTGAGTGTGGGGTGGATGTAGGTCTGGAGGACCGAACCACCTAAAAACCCCTTGTGCATTGTGGTTTGATTTGTTCATTTGTGCTTCCGCTAGATGAATGCATAGGGGCGCTCTAAGCGTTTGGCTTTTGGCTGAGCAGAAGTGTTGATTAGTTTTCTTAGAATATTTTAATCTGTCAAGAGAGCGAAATTCCAGTTGAGCTTCAGATTGTCGAATCTGTCTTGTTATTATTCTAGTTTTAATTGGGAGAAGTTTTTAACGGGTTATATTCATTCACCCCCCCCCCTTCTGAATACTGCATCGAACCTAACAAAATCTAGATGTTGACATTAAGGAAGATAATTGTTTCATGGCAAATATCCGAGCTCAACCAACATTGATTGAGGATTTGGCCAAGTTACAAGAGGATGACCCAATTTTACTGGAAATTAAGGCCAATATTGAACAAAGACCGGATTTTTCTATATCCGAAGATGGACGAATGCTATTCAAGAGCCGAATGTGTATACCCGATCATGAAGATACAAAGAAATTGATCTTAGAAGAAGCACATAAATCAAAGTATACCATTCATCCAGGAGATACAAAAATGTATCAGGATCTCAAAAGAAACTTTTGGTGGCCCAATATGAAGAAGGAAGTAGCTGACTTCGTATCTCAGTGTCTCACATGTCAACAAGTGAAGGCGGAACATTTCAGACCCACAGGTAAATTACATCCCTTAAGTATCCCGGAATGGAAATGGGAGAGCATAGGAATGGATTTTATTATGGGACTACCTAGGACAAGAGGTGGACACGATGGAATATGGATAATTATACACCGATTGACTAAATCTGCACATTTCATACTAATAAAAAGTCGATGGTCTGTAGATGTTCTAGCAGCACTATACATAAAAGAAATTGTCAAGTTACATGGAGTCCCTATCGCTATTGTATCAGATAGAGATCCCCGATTCACATCACAATTCTGGAAGAGCCTACAACATTCACTTGGGACTAGATTGAATTTTAGCACCGCTTTCCATCCACAAACTGATGGTCAAACAGAAAGGACAAATCAAGTGGTAGAAGATATGCTCAGGGCTTGTGTCATTGATTTTGGAGGAAGTTGGCATGATCACTTGCCTTTGGTAGAATTTGCATATAACAACAGCTATCAAGCAAACATACAAATGGCACCTTTTGAAGCTCTATATTGGAAAAGTTGTCGATCACCAATATGTTGGAATGAAATAGGGGAAAGGTAATTTCTAGGCCCCGATTTAATCAGGGATTCTACAGAGAAAATCAAGCTCATTCAGGAAAGGATGAAAATGGCACAAGATAGGCAGAAATCTTATGTTGACAATCGAAGGCGTGACTTAGAATTTCAAGTAGGAGAACATGTATATCTAAAGGTTTCTCCGGGTCGTGGTATTCGAAGATTTGGCATTAAAGGAAAGCTAACTCCAAGATTTATCGGTCTATTTCAAATCCTCGAAAGGATCGGTGAAGTGGCCTATAAATTGGCTTTGCCACCACAGTTAGCAGGAGTTCATGACGTATTTCACGTCTCGATGCTGAAGAAGTATGTGTATGATCAAGATCACATTATCACTTATGACAATCTAGAGATTCAGACAGACTTGACATACGAACAAACACCGATAAAGATTCTGGATCGGGAAGTGTGTCAACTCAGAAATAAGGTCATTCCTATGGTTAAGATTCAATGGAAGAAAGCATGGCCTTATGAAGCAACATGGGAAACCGAATCAGCCATGCAGAAAAGATTCCTGGAATTGTTTGACTGTAAGTACACTCTCCTCAATACATGTTTTGAATTTGGGGACAAAATTCTTTCTAAGTGGGGGAGGGTGTAGTGCCCCAGAAATTTTAAATAATTTTCAAAAATTTATAAAGGCCTAAATAAATTTATAAATGGTTATTATGAGGCCAAGTGGTGTTAATCAATTAACCCAAACCACTTAATTAAAGTCCAAAAGGATTTTAACTCAGGCCCATTAAGTTAGGCCCACATTCTAGAAGGTAATTAAGTCTATCCACGGATATTAAGGATAAATACTAATACTATAAGATAATGATTTGGATAATTAACAAAAGAGTTTTCATAAATTGAAACTCTAAGCTATGATGACTGAAACGGTCTATCGTAAGACCGCCACAGCCATGTAACGCATGGTCACTCGACCGTTACATTCTTGTTAGTTCCGTAAGTGAAGGGACTCATGAAAAGATTGGAACTTGATGTTCCTATCAACTATGGATCGACTTGGGAAGGATTGTAAAAACTCTAAGGACTATTAGAGATTAGGATTTGATGAAATAAGGACTCTAAACTCGATCTAATCTTCAAAACCTAGCCTAAACTCTATAAATAGGGCATAGTTCTGAACTGTGCGACCCTTACTTTTTGGGCATAAGGAAGCAAGGTAAGGAGTAATTATCTCAGGTAAGTTCTTTAGAATAATTTGTTTACAATACTTTAGACTAACTCCCATTCGAATTTCACATCTTTAGGTCAAGAGGGCGTGGAGTTAGAGCCTAAAGAAGTTGCTGAAAAAGTCACAAGAGAAGGAAGGGATCTAGGGCACGGTTCTCAACCAAATTCAGAAACTACAGTATAAGTAAGAGGTAGGTTATCTCATGAACGGCAAAAACAGCATGATAGGACTAAAAGCCCTCTGGTTTGATTGAATTCCATGCATTATAGAGCATTGATTTCATGTTTTATTTATTCTATGCACATCATGCACCTCTTAGCCAAATTAAGAAATTAAAATATGACTATTCATGATTACCTATGCATGTAGATGGCCTTACTTCAATAACATGATTAGAAGCTCATCATGTTTTGATAAAAGACATGATGTGAGTTGATCTCTTAGTTTCTATGATTATTTTCTGTTAGCAGATAGTGTAACGCACTAGCATAGGACCGTCACTTTCAAGTAACAGCCCTATGACAGACCGTTACAAACTCGGTAGTATTTGAATTACACTAATGTTTCTAACGCGCTTGGACAGACGCGTTACAATCATGTAACGGCTGGGTCCTGACCGTCACTTTCACTGTGACGCCCCATCTCCAAACCGTTATATCCTGTGTTCTGTCAACCATATGACTGAATACAACCTGTCAATCTTATTATGGTTAAAACCTAGTTACCTAAGTTTTGAACCTAATCATGTGATTTTTAGGATATTTGATTATTCATGATAGGCATTGCATATTTTGTCATCACTTCTACTTAAGTTATGTTAAACCAAATTCTATAGTTTTGTACTATAAAGCATGACTTTTTAACATTGTATTGACGGAGTTTTTATCATGATTTTCACATTGATTATACATATCTCTCTCTGTCAATAGAGTCAATTCTATAAGTACATGGCACATATTCCGGTATGTTGTCATTAGTTCACACTTTGCATTATAGGAACATAATCTTGGACATGAGGACCTCTCTATTGGATAATCCTTCCAATGGACTAGGAAATCATTGTTTCAAGGCCTCTGTAATTCTCCGCCAGCCTGGGATTCCCACTAGGACGCCGAGTTTGTTGTACCAATGAAAGCCCATTAATTAGAACACTCTATCGTGGTTTTTGATTTTTGAAATGTAACGGCCTTGAACTGGACCGTCAGGCTCACGTAACGGCCCAGTGCCAGACTGTCACATTCCTCTGAGTCTATTTTTATCTTTCTGGACTCGGATCACTGTAACGGCCCATTACTGGCGCGTTACATAATGTAACGGCCCAGCATATGACTGTTACATAGCTTGTTTATGTTAACCCAAGGTTTGACCAAGGGTTGATATTCTAATGATTCTAGACAAACCGTGATGATCTAGAACTTGTCATATTGCTTAAATTGATCTAAAAGAAATGGAAGTTAAGGAAAATACCGTTATGCTGTTGATTTATTCAATAAGCATAACTTAGTTTAAATATCATTCTTGATCTCATATATTCAAAATTGAAGCATTCATTCATTGATTTTAGTTATCATGGAATTATTGGAAGTGCTATATTCTTGGCCATACGTTACTGTTATACTGCGTGGAAGTAGCTTAATTTATAACTGAAGATGCGATCGAGCACTGATTGTGTTCAAGGGCTCTATGCTAGTCCCCTCGGCTGATTTCCGGAAACATCCTATTTTATAAACCATAGGGTATGATGCTTCTGGCGTCGCATTGCGTTGGGAGTACTATTTCTATAAAGAAGTGAAGATCCACGGCACCACATGACATTCTTGCTTGATATTCCACAGAAATTCACGAAGCACTTGCTCTTAAGCATAAGATGCTAAAGTGAGGAATATGTGGCTTGCTAGTACAATCACGTTATATTCTTGTTCATGGAAGGCCAATATCATGTTCTTGTTATATTCTTGCTAGTTCATTCTTGATCATTCTATCTTACATGGTTATCTTGTTTCTATTGATTTGATCGCATGATTGATTCCCATTCGCATGATTTTATCTTATTTCTTTAGAGCTAAAATGATAATTACTTAAATAGTGCCTTCATGTTGATGCGAAGATACCTACTGGGCAAGTGTGCTCATGACCTATTTTCCAATATTTTTCAGGAGATGGAAATAGTTCGGATTCGGATTCGGGATATACTAGTAGCGGGTCCGGAAGCGAGTGAAAGTGTTATAAAGATGAGAGTGAAAACTTAGGAAGTTAAAGTGTCTAGATTGAGTCAATGTAATTTTCCTATTTCTTGAGTCTAATAGAATGGAAATCAAATGAGTGATTGTATCTTGAATATTGAGCATTATGAAATAAAGTTGAAGGTTGATTAAATCTTGTGCAATTGCATTTACTTGTGTGATTGTCTTGCGCTCTGATTGATTCTTGCTTGCAAGAGGCTTACCATGCCGGATGTTCGCGCTCCCCGAGCGAGTCTTCCGCTGTAATTAAAGGCTCGGGGCGTGACAATGGGAGCCACATTTGTGCTATCATCGTATACAGCTTTCTGTCGTTGTGTTTTACCATATTTTATTTTCTTTGGAACCTTTATTCAAGCTGTTAGTCAGTAGAGCTAAGCTGTATTTCTCAGCATTGTAGAGGAGGATTCCTATGGACAGCAAGCTGTGTTGCTCAGCAGGCGAGGTGGATACCTCAGACAGCAAGCTGTGTTGCTTAGCGGGCGAGGTGGATACCTCGGACAGCAAGCTGTGATGCTCAGCTATTTGTAGGCAAGCTGTGAGGCCCAGCCGTTCAAGCTGTGAGTCAGCGGGAAGCTACACTCAGGTTGAGTGTGGGGTGGATGTAGATCTCTGGATAGAGATCGAAGCACCTAAAAATATTGTGCGTGCAATGGTTTGTCTGATGCCTTTATCTTCACTAGATGCATGCGTAGGTGCGCTCTATGTGTTTGATCTTTAGTCCATTAGATGATTTGATCGATTGGGTTAATAGGTAGTGTTCCTCAATCAGTCAGAGGTAGTTCATTAGAAAATTAATTGTGGGGCAAGTTTTGTAGAAGATCCATTCACCCCCCCTTTGGATCTACTTCCGTGTGTCACCTGCCACAACAATTGGTGTCAGAGCGGGTCATTGATTCATCAGATCCAATGATCTGTAGTGGATCCTGCTATTTTCGGTGACTTATTTAACTGTTTAGATTGTCTGGTATTTCATTTGTGTGCCATGGATTCTGTGCCTGAAATTCCGATGTTCAATGGATTGTGTTTCTCTGACTGGCACAAAGAGTTTAGGGATTACATGAGTCTTGTAGATCCAAATCTGTTGATACTGATTGAACATGGTCCTTATGATATACCTGTAAATATGTTAGACTGGAATAGTGGTCATGAGTTGATGAATGCTGAAAACAGAAAAGCCATAGAAATGTTGAAGGGAGCTATAGAGACTAATGTGCTTCCATGCGTGACTAAGTGCAGGAATGGTAAGGAGTTGATGGATGAATTGATCTCAAGTATGGCAAGGAGAATCATAGGTGCCTTATGACCAAGGATCAAAGCAGCGATCAATCCGACGACTCTTTCTCAAAGGTAAGTTCTGAATGTGAACAAAATTCATTGCATGAATTAATTGAAATGCATGATGATTTACTTGAGTTATAAATCTTATAAACTTAAAATGAATGAGATGAAAAAGGCCATGTTGCATGAAATTAGAGAGTTAAAATGTGAAAACGCCAACCTTAAAAGCAGTCTGAAAATAAGCGAAATTCATGCAATAAATGTGACTATGTTGGAATATTAAATAATGATCTTCTATCTAAACTTAGGCTGCAAGAGCAACATGTTGTGTCTCTTCAAGGAGAGATAGAAGATCTGATGAATAGAAATTCAGAACTTGAGTTGCATGAAAACTTTCAAAAGGAAGGGTTAGGATATCTTCCTGCAGATAAGAAGAATCCTGTTGTTAGAAATCAAAATTTTGTGCCTTCTTGTTCTGCTACACCCATGTTTCAGATTATTGGAAAAAGGACTGAGAATCAAGATGAAATTCTGAAAAATGTAGGAAAACCGAAGAGGGTTGAAAGTAAAAGGAAAGCTAAAGCTTCATCTGATGCTGTTAAGAGTTCGACTGGTCTTGAAAATTGTCAAAAACAAATGCATGCCACAAAGATTTTCCCCATTCATTCACATGCACCCACAAATATCACTTCATGTCATTATTGTGGAAAACTTGGTCATAAGATGCATGAGTGCAGAACAATGGATCTAGATGAGCTGTCTGCTAACAAACCTCATGTTAGAAAAACTCAAGACAAACACCATACATTTCAGAAGAAGAAAACTTATTGTTTTCATTGTGGGAAGTTAGGCCATGTTGCAGCCCATTGCTGGGATGCCCTGAGGAGAAAAGATAGTTCAAACTTTAAAAATTGTTCTGTGAATAAACTTATCTTCAATAGAAATACTCATGCATGTTTTGAGTGCGGAAAAATTGGCCATCGTGCCTTTGAGTGCTGGCATGTGAGAAGAAGCACTAATCTTCATGGTAGAAACACGTTCACAAATGTTCAACCAAAGAATGTCCATGTTTATACTTTCAAGAGAAATCTAAATAATGCTAGTCATCATCATGGGAGAATAGGACATATCATGAATGACTGCCATGTAATTGATTTCGACAACAGAAAATCTGGAAATCTTGGAGTTCACATGCTAAAAGTGTTGCTAAACTGACTGGACTCAAGAGCCCTTGGGGCCCCAAATCTGCATAGTAACTTCAGTTTGCAGGTGTGCCTTGAAGAAGGAAATAAACGGGGTAATAATATCAAGGCACATAAAGGTCAGTGAACCCCAATCTCTTCTCTTGTCTGTATTGTTTTTCCCTTTTATTAGCATACATGCATGACTAGATTGCTAAATAGCTGTGGTTAATATCGATAGCTGTGGTTAATACCGGAATATGTGCCAAATTCTATAGTTTTGTACTATAAAGCATGACTTTTTAACATTGTATTGACGGAGTTTTTATCATGATTTTCACATTGATTATACATATCTCTCTCTGTCAATAGAGTCAATTCTATAAGTACATGGCACATATTCCGATATGTTGTCATTAGTTCACACTTTGCATTATAGGAACATAATCTTGGACATGAGGACCTCTCTATTGGATAATCCTTCCAATGGACTAGGAAATCATTGTTTCAAGGCCTCCGTAATTCTCCGCCAGCCTGGGATTCCCACTAGGACGCCGAGTTTGTTGTACCAATGAAAGCCCATTAATTAGAACACTCTATCGTGGTTTTTGATTTTTGAAATGTAACGGCCTTGAACTGGACCGTCAGGCTCACGTAACGGCCCAGTGCCAGACTGTCACATTCCTCTGAGTCTATTTTTATCTTTCTGGACTCGGATCACTGTAACGGCCCATTACTGGCGCGTTACATAATGTAATGGCCCAGCATATGACTGTTACATAGCTTGTTTATGTTAACCCAAGGTTTGACCAAGGGTTGATATTCTAATGATTCTAGACAAACCGTGATGATCTAGAACTTGTCATATTGCTTAAATTGATCTAAAAGAAATGGAAGTTAAGGAAAATACCGTTATGCTGTTGATTTATTCAATAAGCATAACTTAGTTTAAATATCATTCTTGATCTCATATATTCAAAATTGAAGCATTCATTCATTGATTTTAGTTATCATGGAATTATTGGAAGTGCTATATTTTTGGCCATACGTTACTATTATACTGCGTGGAAGTAGCTTAATTTATAACTGAAGATGCGATCGAGCACTGATTGTGTTCAAGGGCTCTATGCTAGTCCCCTCGGCTGATTTCCGGAAACATCCTATTTTATAAACCATAGGGTATGATGCTACTGGCGTCGCATTGCGTTGGGAGTACTATTTCTATAAAGAAGTGAAGATCCACGGCACAACATGACATTCTTGCTTGATATTCCACAGAAATTCACGAAGCACTTGCTCTTAAGCATAAGATGCTAAAGTGAGGAATATGTGACTTGCTAGTACAATCACGTTACATTCTTGTTCATGGAAGGCCAATATCATGTTCTTGTTATATTCTTGCTAGTTCATTCTTGATCATTCTATCTTACATGGTTATCTTGTTTCTATTGATTTGATCGCATGATTGATTCCCATTCGCATGATTTTATCTTATTTCTTTAGAGCTAAAATGATAATTACTTAAATAGTGCCTTCATGTTGATGCGAAGATACCTACTGGGCAAGTGTGCTCATGACCTATTTTCCAATATTTTTCAGGAGATGGAAATAGTTCGGATTCGGATTCGGGATATACTAGTAGCGGGTCCGGAAGCGAGTGAAAGTGTTATAAAGATGAGAGTGAAAACTTAGGAAGTTAAAGTGTCTAGATTGAGTCAATGTAATTTTCCTATTTCTTGAGTCTAATAGAATGAAAATCAAATGAGTCATTGTATCTTGAATGTTGAGCATTATGAAATAAAGTTGAAGGTTGATTAAATCTTGTGCAATTGCATTTACTTGTGTGATTGTCTTGCGCTTTGATTGATTCTTGCTTGCAAGAGGCTTACCATGCCGGATGTTCGCGCTCCCCGAGCGAGTCTTCCGCTGTAATTAAAGGCTCGGGGCGTGACAATGGGAGCCACATTTGTGCTATCATCGTATACAGCTTTCTGTCGTTGTGTTTTACCATATTTTGTTTTCTTTGGAACCTTTATTCAAGCTGTTAGTCAGTATAGCTAAGCTGTATTTCTCAGCATTGTAGAGGAGGATTCCTATGGACAGCAAGCTGTGTTGCTCAGCAGGCGAGGTGGATACCTCAGACAGCAAGCTGTGTTGCTTAGCGGGCGAGGTGGATACCTCGGACAGCAAGCTGTGATGCTCAGCTATTTGTAGGCAACCTGTGAGGCCCATCCGTTCAAGCTGTGAGTCAGCGGGAAGCCACACTCAGGTTGAGTGTGGGGTGGATGTAGATCTCTGGATAGAGATCGAACCACCTAAAAATATTGTGCGTGCAATGGTTTGTCTGATGCCTTTATCTTCACTAGATGCATGCGTAGGTGCGCTCTATGTGTTTGATCTTTAGTCCATTAGATGATTTGATCGATTGGGTTAATAGGTAGTGTTCCTCAATTAGTCAGAGGTAGTTCATTAGAAAATTAATTGTGGGGCAAGTTTTGTAGAAGATCCATTCACCCCCCCTTTGGATCTACTTCCGTGTGTCACCTGCCACAACAATTGGTGTCAGAGCGGGTCACTGATTCATCAGATCCAATGATCTGTAGTGGATCCTGCTATTTTCGGTGACTTATTTAACTGTTTAGATTGTCTGGTATTTCATTTGTGTGCCATGGATTCTGTGCCTGAAATTCCGATGTTCAATGGATTGTGTTTCTCTGACTGGCACAAAGAGTTTAGGGATTACATGAGTCTTGTAGATCCAAATCTGTTGATACTGATTGAACATGGTCCTTATGATATACCTGTAAATATGTTAGACTGGAATAGTGGTCATGAGTTGATGAATGCTGAAAACAGAAAAGCCATAGAAATGTTGAAGGGAGCTATAGAGACTAATGTGATTCCATGCGTGACTAAGTGCAGGAATGGTAAGGAGTTGATGGATGAATTGATCCTCAAGTATGGCAAGGAGAATCATAGGTGCCTTATGACCAAGGATCAAAGCAGCGATCAATCCGACGACTCTTTCTCAAAGGTAAGTTTTGAATGTGAACAAAATTCATTGGATGAATTAATTGAAATGCATGATGATTTACTTGAGAGTTATAAATCTTATAAACTTAAAATGAATGAGATGAAAAAGGCCATGTTGCATGAAATTAGAGAGTTAAAATGTGAAAACGCCAACCTTAAAAGCAGTCTGAAAATAAGCGAAATTCATGCAATAAATGTGACTCTGTTGGAATATTAAATAATGATCTTCTATCTAAACTTAGGCTGCAAGAGCAACATGTTGTGTCTCTTCAAGGAGAGATAGAAGATCTGATGAATAGAAATTCAGAACTTGAGTTGCATGAAAACTTTCAAAAGGAAGGGTTAGGATATCTTCCTGCAGATAAGAAGAATCCTGTTGTTAGAAATCAAAATTCTGTGCCTTCTTGTTCTGCTACACCCATGTTTCAGCTTATTGGAAAAAGGACTGAGAATCAAGATGAAATTCTGAAAAATGTAGGAAAACCGAAGAGGGTTGAAAGTAAAAGGAAAGCTAAAGCTTCATCTGATGCTGTTAAGAGTTCGACTGGTCTTGAAAATTGTCAAAAACAAATGCATGCCACAAAGATTTTCCCCATTCATTCACATGCACCCACAAATATCACTTCATGTCATTATTGTGGAAAACTTGGTCATAAGATGCATGAGTGCAGAACAATGGATCTAGATGAGCTGTCTGCTAACAAACCTCATGTTAGAAAAACTCAAGACAAACACCATACATTTCAGAAGAAGAAAACTTATTGTTTTCATTGTGGGAAGTTAGGCCATGTTGCAGCCCATTGCTGGGATGCCCTGAGGAGAAAAGATAGTTCCAACTTTAAAAATTGTTCTGTGAATAAACTTATCTTCAATAGAAATACTCATGCATGTTTTGAGTGCGGAAAAATTGGCCATCGTGCCTTTGAGTGCTGGCATGTGAGAAGAAGCACTAATCTTCATGGTAGAAACACTTTCACAAATGTTCAACCAAAGAATGTCCATGTTTATACTTTCAAGAGAAATCTAAATAATGCTAGTCATCGTCATGGGAGAATAGGACATATCATGAATGACTGCCATGTAATTGATTTCGACAACAGAAAATCTGGAAATCTTGGAGTTCACATGCTAAAAGTGTTGCTAAACTGACTGGACTCAAGAGCCCTTGGGGCCCCAAATCTGCATAGTAACTTCAGTTTGCAGGTGTGCCTTGAAGAAGGAAATAAACGGGGTAATAATATCAAGGCACATAAAGGTCAGTCAACCCCAATCTCTTCTCTTGTCTGTATTGTTTTTCCCTTTTATTAGCATACATGCATGACTAGATTGCTAAATAGCTGTGGTTAATATCGATAGATATTTTTAATTGATGCATATTATTTAGAACTCATGAGTATAAATAAATGCACTCATCTGCGTGTCTGTGTCAAACACATACATATATGTGTACCTTAAGAAGAACAAATAGTGATTGTTTGATATCTCTGCTCGGTCTAAGGGGGAGCTGATCATCAGAGGTCAACTGTTCATGTGAGTTTATGATGTCTTGGTGCTCAGACTGTTGGTATTCTGATGCTGCCTGGCTGGATGATACTGCTGTGGTGATATAGTTTTTATAGTTTGACATGAGATGAAAGGTCTATTCTGAGGATATCTGGTTCATAAGAGCTGAGTGAGCATTTGACTTTGGTGGTTAAGGTTGTGCTGCTGAACTCATCTTTTCTGGCCTCAGTCTTCTCCTTGTTTATGAGTGGCTCTCTTTCTAACATCTCCATGTCAAATATCTTCCTCTCTTCTCCACTTTTATCCTCTAATAAACTCGGAGATTGTGCAAGTCAGGGGGAGTAACATCAGATAGATGTCACCTTTACTTATCTTCAATAATTAACTACTAAAACCACCCTGATCTGAGAACTAAATTGCTAACCTGTGCAGAGATGTGATACTCAGTATATGAATATTCTATCTTAATTGAAAAGTCTTCACAATCAATCTGAATGTCTCCTCAATGGGAATGAAATAGTTCAAAATTGGAAATCTCTTAGCAATGCATCTAAAATCCAAAAGCTTTTAGTAAGAACCCAATATGATAGGAAATCTAAGGCCCATATAGTCCTTAATTCATGTCTAAAGAAAATTCTGGTAAAGGACCAGGGAATATGCCATCAATAAAAATTAAATCGTGGCAGAGCAATGGCATTTTATTTGAGAAACTGGCCATCTGTCTCAAAGAAATTCAGAGGCTAAGTCATGAGAATTAATGTTATCTCTGTTCAAAAATTTATGAAACATAAAGGTATATCGCACTGAGTAACCAGGGATTCTGGTGTCTGATAAACATGTTTCCTTGAGTAAAAAGGTGCTGGTATACCGGAATGTTCAGTCAACATTGTGCAAAATTTCTTGGCTAATATGGTTGACCCTAAGGTTCCTTCATTAAATTTATATTGATTTAAAGTCTATATGAAAATTGGGTTTCTCAATCAGTCACTGGGTTATGAAAGATGCTGATAAGATTAAGGATGTTGTTGATTGAGATATCTCATTGATAAAGCTATCTCTCCCCTGTTGACGCATAAGAATAAATTGTGGAGAAAACTATTTCAAGATATAGTCTCATATTCCGTATATCCTGTTTCGACATAGGAAGGCTCTTACGGGTTTAAAGGCAAAGGGCAGTTTGGGTATTAACCATTGAATATTGGTAAATGTGGCAATATCTCATTTATACGAAACCCTACTCGCCTTTCTATAATACGCTCTTTTAAAGTCGAGGCGTTGTCCCACTCTCGAGTCCCCCGCTCTTCCTCTAAGTAAGCCAGCAAGCTTGCTTCTCCAACCCTCCATCTTCTCATCCTACACATCTCTTCTTCTCGCGTCTTCCGTCTCTCTTCATCGTCTCTATCATGTATTCTCCGTCAACCACGGATGAGGGAAAGAAGACTGGCTCAGAAGAGCGACAGCCGCCACCTCCACAGGTCCAGAAGATTGAGGTTACTCGCTGGTTTGAGCGAAGACCAAAGGAAGCATAGTCAAAGGAAGTCACTTCTGAGTCGGTTCAGGAGGAATCGCTCAATAGAAAGAGAAAGGAAATGGAAGAACATCCGAAGAATACCTCAGTAGAGCAGCGGCCGTCCGAGTCACCCAGAGAGGTATCTCAACAAAAGAAACAAAAAGGGAAAGAGAAGGTAGAAAGGACTCTCTCCAAACGGCACAAGAAGGCTGGTTCAGAAGTCGACAGGTATGTTTCTGATGAAGAAGGAGCTTCTGCTAAACATTCAGAAGGTGATGTGTCTCTTACTTAGGTTGAAGTGGTCCTTGAAATCGGAAAGTTCATGCTCCCACGTTACATAGATTTTAATGATGAACCCATGATTCTAGTATTTTTTGAAGTGTTAGAAATTTTTAAATTTCAGAAATGGAAGAAATTCTTAAGTAAGCATAGGATTTATTATCCTAAGTTGGTTGCTGAGTTTTACCATAACTTGAAATGTATCTCTGAAAAGACAAGGGTTCAGTCCATGGTTAGAGGAGTAAAGATTGACCTGTCCAGGCATTTTCTACATAAAGTCTTTCATATTCTAGAGGGAGGTGAAGTGGAAGGTGAATTCAATATAGACCTACATGAGGCCTACTCCCTCATTTCAGAGAAGCCCAGAGATCCCAGAGACCCAAAGAAGCAGACATATCTCTCCCAGTTTAATGCATGCAAGTTTTCCCTTCCGAGGAGATTAATTCATCACATTCTTACAACTATGAGAACTCCACAAGTCAGAAGTAGAGGGAGAGTAACAGATTCACAGAGATTTATTCTCTTCTGCCTACTCAAAGGCATAAAGATATGTCTTCCAGCCATAATCCTTCAGACAATGAGCACTTTCAAGGAGTCCAACAAAAATTTACCATGTGCTGCTCATCTGACAACAATTTTCAAAAAGATGAAAATTCCATTAGAAGAGGAATCATCAAAGGACATTCCCAAGGTGAACATCTATAATTTGGATTTTGTCAACAAGTACTTCAGGCCAAAGTCTTCCAAAGGCAGTGAAATGAAAGATGCCATTGAAGAAAGTGAAAAGCTTCAGGTCAGTCATGAAAGGGATCTCACAGAGTCAGATGATCAGGACTTGGCTCCATTAAAGAAGAGGAAGAAAACACATAAAAGGAGTAAATCAATTGCAGTACAACCAGAAGAGACCACTGCTGAACCTGCTCAGAAAACTCTCAAAGATATTCTCTTGCATCAAGAAGTTCATGAGCTGAATCTAACAGATGCTCAACAGACACAGCAGTTGGATCAAAACATTAGTCAGCTGTTTGATAATTTTGGCGTACAATTTGAACTGGAAAAACATGAAGTCCATCAGGGACAAGAGGCAGATGAAGAAGAGGATAGAAATGAAATTCCTGAAGAAGATGAAAGAGCTGAAGTCTCTCAAGAAAAGGAAAGTGAAAAAGAGTCTCTTACTGATATGATCACTCAGATAATGAAAGAAACTGCTGAAGAGATCTTCGAAGAAATTGCTGAGTCTGTGGTTAATGAAGAGGAGCATGTACCACAAGGAGCCCAAGTATATGGTGAAGAAGCTCTAGAGATAGTTGAAGAAGAAGTACAAGACTATTTTATGGGACCTGCTCCTGAATATGGTTCACATCATGGAGAGATGATTAGTCTTGGTAGATCACCTACTCCACTTCCTGAACAGCATAATGCGTACTTCACTGAGCTGCCAGATTCCAGTGCTTTCACCTCTAGTACACATGGAACAAATGCCGAACCCAATCTCGCTCAGATGTTGTCCAACTTGACAGAGATTGTGCTAAATCAGAATGATTTGATGAACAAGCAATTCTTGTTTCAGACTGTTCAAATTGACAGAATAGAGGGCCGGCTGAAACATTTGGAAATAGTTGTAAAATGCCAAGGAATAGATTTTTTAACTGCTAAAAGGAGAACAGATGAAGCTGTACGAGAAATTTTACAATCTCTTATGGGTATCAGTAATCGAATTGGTGACATGGTAAGTAAAAGTCAAGATACTCAAATCTCCATAGTTACCAATATGGGTAAAATCCTCAATCATACATTTGATCTGAAGATTGAGTTTGAATTGTTAAAGGGCACATTAACCAAAATTGCAGCCCCTCAGCCAGAATTCATCACAAAGTTTGAAGTTATTCAGTCTAATCTGCAGACACTGTCAGAGACTGTGCAACAATTTTTTACCAAACGGGAATCAGTCAGTTCTCTAGTGGAAAGGCTGGGGAACACTATGCATCAAAAGCTTGACAGACTGACAGACTCCATTAGAGATCTTCAGACTTCTCTGATGAACAGACTTTCTACCCCTGGTTCAAGTTTAGTATATCCGCCTAGAGACAGGGGGAGCTACCGAGGTTATTAGCTACTATCATTTCCCCAAATTTTGATAATGACAAAGGGGGAGAATGAATGTGAATGTGTAAAGGACAGACAGTTTTTTTTTGGACAGAAAATGCTACAGAGTTTTATTTTGGACAGAAAATGTTACAGTTTTTGTTTACTGATGGTCTTGCATGATAGACCGTTTGAAAGAGATTTTTCATTCAAACACTACTTTGTATCTTTTTAAAGTACACAGAAATGCTATGTTGTGTTGCATGGTTGCGTCGAAGCATGAGTCTGTTGAATGCTTGATTCATTTTGTCGATGAACTCGGTTATGAATGTTAGCAAATTAATCTTACATGACTTATAGTTGTCTTTATCAAAAAGGGGGAGATTATTGGAACCCTGGTTTTGATAATGACAATCTGAGTCATGTGAGATTAAAATAAATAAAAGTTTTTGCATTTAATCATACATCCATGGATCAATGCATTGTTTCATCCTTCAGTATATATATATAGTTAGTGCAGTGCTTCACAAGTTTGTACAATCGTAGCTAGTATGTGTGGTTAAGTTCTTGTATCAGATGCTTCATGCGTACACCAAGTCTGCACATGGTTGCCTTGATAACTCATCATGTCTATACATGCCAGTACATTCATCTGCTACATGCATACATCGTTTCGATTCATGTTTACACATAGTCAATGCAGTGTCTCGCCTCATGCATAAACCAAGTTAGGGCATTCTTGTGCTTCATGCATATACATAGTTAGTACACTCGCTTGCTACATGCACATGTGCATCTTTCACTTTAAACTCTGTACATTCCTTTTGATTCCATGAATACACAAAGTATGTACATTTTTCAGAAATATTCATAGCGAAGTCTGTACAGCCCATGTTCTTCATACATACACATAGTCGATGTATCTTTTGCCCATGCACAGGTTAAGTCTGAACAGAGTCTTGTTGCATCGTGTGCCTCATGTATTTCCAAAGTCTGTACACTCTCTGGTGGAAAGTCTATACACCGTCCTGTCGCATGCACATAAAGTCTGCACATCGTTTGTACATTGCACACAAACTATGTACACTCGTTGGTGGCATGTTTGTGCATTCATCTTCAATGTGCATACTTTCCCATATGAATACTATGTTACACGCCATCAAGTCTGTACATGATCAGTTCAACTTTCGAACTAACTCAATACATCATTCTCTGTTATTTCAGATTAATTCAAGATGACAACAAGTCTGATCTGATAGCATTTTTGTTTCGATGAGTCTAAGAAGGGCACGTGACTCAAAAATGAAAGATGTGCCAAGTTCGTGACACGTGTTAAGCAGTAAGTTGAGATGGTGCCACGTGGTCTAGACGCTAACACGGGAACCCATGAAAAACACATGCTCACCTGTCTTCTGGAGATATAAAAGGAAGAATTCTTCATCCATAAGAACATCGAAGAAGAAAAAGAGTGATCGTGAGCAGAGTGATCAAAGCAGGGGAACTTATCTAAAAGAGAAGAAGATAGAGAGAGAGCCTGCACGATCCAGAAGAAGAGAAAAGGAAAGATAAAGAGAGAGTAGTAGAGAAGAAAAGAAACGAAGAAGAAGAAGAAAGATAGAGAGAGAGAGATAGAGAGTCAGAGGAGAAGAAGAGAAGCTTCATATGAAGATCTGTCACTACTGGAATCTGGATCATATCCAATCTAGTCAGCTCCATGGGAGCCACATTTGTGCTATCATCGTATACAGCTTTCTGTCGCCGTGTTTTACCATATTTTGTTTTCTTTTGAACCTTTATTCAAGCTGTTAGTCAGCAGAGCTAAGCTGTATTACTCAGCGTTGCAGAGGAGGATTCCTCTGGACAGCAAGCTGTGTTGCTCAGCAGGCGAGGTGGATACCTCAGACAGCAAGCTGTGTTGCTCAGCGGGTGAGGTGGATACCTCGGACAGCAAGCTGTGATGCTCAGCTATTTGTAGGCAAGCTGTGAGGCCCAGCCGTTCAAGCTGTGAGTCAGCGGAAAGCCACACTCAGGTTGAGTGTGGGGTGGACGTAGATCTCTGGATAGAGATCGAACCACCAAAAAATATTGTGCGTGTAGTGGTTTGTCTGATGCCTTTATCTTCACTAGATGCATGCGTAGGTGCGCACTATGTGTTTGATCTTTAGTCCATTAGATGATTTGATCGATTGGGTTAATAGGTAGTGTTCTTCAATCAGTCAGAGGTAGTTCATTAGAAAATTAATTGTGGGGCAAGTTTTGTAGAAGATCCATTCACCCCCCCCCTTGGATCTACTTCCGTGTGTCACCTACCACAACAGTGTATGCCTTTGTGCTAGATTTCAAGTTAGTCCTAGAGAATCCCATTTGACTGCCGTCAAACGTATCCTTAGATATCTTGCCGGCACTCAAGATTTGGGATTGTGGTATCCGTCATCATGTGATTTATCTCTTATATCTTATTCTGATGCGGACTACGCTGGATGTAAGCTGGATCGTAAGAGTAATAGTGGCTATTGCCAGTTTCTAGGTGGGTGTTTAGTTTCTTGGGCTTCCAAGAAATAACACTCGGTTTCCCTATCAACCGCGGAGGCAGAATATGTTGCTGCGGGAAGCTGTGGCACCAAGTGTTATGGAATAAACACCAACTCCAAGACTACCTAGTGGATCTTGGTTGTGTCCCGATTCATGTGATAACACTAGTGCTATAAATCTTACAAAAAATCCAGTCCAGCACTCTAGGACTAAGCATATTGAGATTAGGCATCACTTCATTAGAGATGAGGTCGGTAAGAAAAATTTTGAACTGCATTTTGTTGATACTCTAAATCAAATTACTGATATTTTCACCAAGCCCTTGTGTAATGACTGGTTTTCAACACTCAGAAGGGATCTTGGTCTTTGCCGACCTCAGGCCAATAAAAATTGAAATGATGATCTTGTTCAATTTAATGTGTGTTTTTGCAGATTGGTGTTCATGCATTGTTTACATGTCAATATGTCATTTTGCATATGTGTCGCTTTGCATGTAGATGCATAATAATGAATTGAGTTCATGTTCATAATGCATTGCATGATTTGTGTAGCATCATTCTTGTATGGCCATGGTATATCAAATGTTGATGTATGGAAAGGCAGGCTATGCTTACCAAGAAGCACTCAATATGCGTGAGGTTTCACCTCCACCAAGTACCATGTGTCAATGTCGCATATAGGCCATATAGTACGGGATAGTTATCCTTGTGCAGCATTCATGCATATGTTTCATCTTCATTCTGTTGCATTTAATAAGTGTACAACCATGTGTTGGGTCATGCATCTCATGTCTGCCAAATTCATGTCAACCCCTACATGTTTCAGGTCATTCTCCTCTTGACAGTTATCATTACACCTGCTTGCACACATAACTCCTTGAGTGCATTCATTGCATATCCTTAGGGGGAGTCTTGATGCTTTCTTAATTTCTTGTGCTTCCATGGCTTACAGTCTGAATATGAGATCATGAGATTGACAAACATATGGTGTGAGAGATTTCTATTATATGAACTGATGATTGTCTATTCAATGAAAATGGTTCAGATTTAATGATTTCCTTATAGTTCTGATATATTTTGTTTGAAATCATCTATGTTCCGTGGTTTTAATAGACTTTAACTAAAGATTGCATGTTATGTCTTGAATGACTACCCTGAAATCTGAAAATCCAAACCTCATGACAATCTTTGTGATACACTCAGGATTAGTATTATTTTTAAACATGTTGATTAGCTGGAATTCTTGAAAATCAAGTTGACAGAGCAATGATATTGTTGCACGGAGAAATATGTCACGTTATCAAATCAAGTGACGAATGATATGTCATGATGTGCCCCTGTTATATCTGTCTTAATACTTTTGGACTCTAGGCAGAGCAATGGCATAATTGCTGAGAAATATATCCTCTCATCAAAGAATTGAGACATGATATGTCATGACGTGACTTTGCTATCTCTGTTCATCCTGAAGCATGACAGTCAGTCTTACCAAATACCTAGGAATACTGGCGTCTAAACAACGTGTATTCTTACGGCTTGGAGGTATGTACTAGACTTGATTACTCGTAAAAAGTGAGTCATGTGCCTTCAAATGCAAAAGATACTACCAATCGAAGTTGCTGCAATCATAAAATTCCATGCTTCTGTCTTGCTTGTTTAGCCTCAATACGTGCTTTTGTGTTATTCTCTTTGTAGGTATTAAATATGGATATATAAGACAAGGGAAGGTTACACACCACCATGATATGCATTTTTGGTTCATTTATATTAAATCTTGGATGTAGCTACTTTTTGAACTCTATTGATGATCTCGGATTTCATTAGATTTGAACCATCTATGTTGCTCACGGTATGTTTCAGGTTTGCATATAATGGCTTGCTCTCCACTCTCATTCAGCTCTAGTCTCTCAGACATTAGTCCCCTTCTCTACCTTATACCTCCCTTTTTGCTGTTGTCAAAGGGGGAGAATTCTTTGTGTGAGTCCTTTGTAAGAGTTTTGCGTTATCGCGTTGTCAAAGGGGAGAGAATATTTTGTTGTGAGTCATCCCTTGCTTTGTGAGTTGTCATTGGGGGATGAGTGAATTATGTATGGGGGAGAAACCTTTGTGTGCTTTTGTGTATGAGTGATGAGGGAGTCTTCATATGTGTATGTGATGGGATTTGCATAATTACATCGCATTCATATCCGCATTCATATCTGCATTCCCATATTCTCATTATCATGGATCTTGAGTTGCATATGTTGCATTTGCTATAACTTTTGCCATTCTTAATATTATTGCCACATAATGACTCACAGTGTTGCCATCATCAAAAAGGGGGAGAATGTTGTGCCCCTGTGGTCATTTAAGTTATCCTATGGTCACTGGGGTCATTCGACATCATCCTATCGTCATATGAGTTCTGTGGTATTCTTGGTTTTGATAATGGCTAAACACTATTAGTCATTGATGTTTCCACTCTCATGTGACTAACATACGTGATGTTCTGTTCATGACAGACATGCCAATGAATGGAGAAGGCATTCAGTGAGGATGGCAAAAGTGAAAGCTCATTGATCGCGCCCAAGTAAGGATGCAAACACAAGCAAAAGTCGACACGTGATATTCGGCTTGTCACACATCTAAGGTCAATGCACAAAGATGTACAACCAAGAGAATCCAAGGCTAGAGACTCAGTTGATACCTTTTAGACTATCAAGGGAGATGCCACAGATATGAACGGGCTGCTAAAGGACTCAAGTGACGGAGCTAAAGCGGTTAACGGACCGACCCGGGATGAACCGGGGTCTACCTAGCTGGCGGTCGACCGCCAGCACAGGGGCGGTCGATCGCCCTAGTCAGCAACCCCCAATTTGCATCTCTCTCAGTGGCGGTCGACCGCCAGCCAGTAGCGGTTGACCAGAAATTCCAGGGACTAATCCTCTACAGCGATTCTCAGTAGCGGTCGACCGCCAAAAGCTGCAGGTCGACCGCTAGCCCCGATGCAGCCATGTTTGACTTCGATTTCCACCTCGAGGCCAGCCCCTTTCCATGGATTTGTTTAATCAAAACTCACATAATCTTTCATGATTTGTGGATATGGTCTGGGGGATGTCTAAGGACCATTCAAAGGTTATAAAACACATGCAAGAGGGTTAGAAACACAAGTTGATCATTTGAGAAATCAAGGGAGGCTGCAATGGTGTGTTCAAGGGAAAGTAGTTCGAAGTACTTTAGCCGTGAACAGTACTACAGGAAGAAGCTTCATCCATTCCAAGGGATTCAAGTCTAGATCTGAAGCCATCTCAACCTCCAAGGAAGCAAGAAGCAATCAAGACTTTCAAAGGTGATCTAAACTGCATTCTTCATCCTCTTCATCAACTCAAGAAGATCGAAAGGAAGATCAAAGCTACATCCATCGTCTTCTTCATCAACTAGAAGAGATTCAAGGAAGATCATCTTGCAAGGAAGAAGACACCTTCAAAGCATCCGATTCAAGCTTCTATAACTCAGACAAGATCTTCATTCTTTGAGCATACTCTATATCTTGTTTGAGTGATTTCATATTTGTTATCTTTTTCATTTCATACAAACGATTGAAACTGAAGATCGTCCCTACCGGTGGTTAGTAGAAAGGCAATCGGAAGTTGTCCGATCTGCGGTGTTGACGTCCCTACCTGTGGTTAGTAGGAAGATAATCGGAGGTCTTTTCGATTTGCGGTTCAGTGCGTGGCACTAGTGGAGCCTCATCGGATTTGGTGAGGGGTGGACGTAGGACTGGGGATTCAGTCTGAACTACCTTAAAATCTTGTGTGTTGTGGTTTGCTTGTGTGATTGTTTCATTCTAGATGCATGCTTAGGTTCGAATCAATATATTACTTGCTCGTCTTGTCAAGCGAATCATAGTGTTCTTCGATAAGCAAGTTATTTTCTACTGCAATTTATTTTATCTAGCTATATAGAGGGTTGTATTGCGAAAAGAGGGGCAGATCTATTCACCTCTCCCCTCTAGATCCGCTGACCACTACTCAACAGCTTCACACCTCAAAAAATTCACAGAACTCCATCTGCAAGGGGGGTGGGAGAGAGAAAGGGGTGCCCTTGGGCTTGCTCTTGGCAAAAATACTTAATTATTCATTAAAATCTCTAATGACACTATACATAGGCTTATATAGAGAATGGCAAGGGGTGGGGGGCTGGGAATTTTATGGAAGAGAGGGGAGGGGTAAACTAGGGATAGCATTTTCTTCCCTCATGTGGTCAAATGACCAAATTAAATAAAAATATAACATGGAATAAACTATATTATAAGGGGGAAGCATCTTGGACTTTGCTTGGTCTAAGTTTGAATTTTCTTCCACATTGTCCCCCCTTGGTCTAAGTCCAATCTTGGACATTGAACCAGTCCCACATGGGCCCTATAACCTATGTGGACCAATGGGAAAGAGGGTGGGAGACCCTGTTGGACCCAGTAGTAATTTATATAGAAATCTAAAGACTTTAAAGACTAACCCCTTGGCTTATAATGCCTTACAATTGTAAACCCAATTAGCCAAGAGTATAAATACATACAACAGGACACAAATGTAAAATAAAAATGTTAGTGCCCGGTGTTGATTCCCATCAATTCTCCTCGGGTGGGAAGAACTCGACCCCGTTGAGTAAGGGGTGCGGCTGCTCGTGTGGCTCCTGTAAATCTATCACCGACCTGGAAGTGCGGAGTACGCTCCACTCCAAATAATCGTCACCTGCTCATCCCGTATAGATTCGATATGCTCACGCTGCTATGGGAATGAGGCTAGAGGTTGACACTCTGGGGTGGGGTCACTCTCAAAGGAAAGGAGGGGCTCAAAGACTCACTAGGAATCACCGCTGGGTCCCTTTATGTGACTGGATCTGATATGTTGAGGTAGTGCCGATCCTAAATTCTAGCAAGTCTACAACGTACGCATTGGATCAGACTTGCCTCGCACTCGAAGGGACTGACAACGCGAGCGTACAAAAGATCGACTCGACTTGATGCATGCAGACTCACTATGCACTCGCAATCTTGACAAAAATAAAGAAAAACATGGACTCACACATGACCCTAAACAAACCTACTGTTAGACCGACTCCTACGTATGCAATGGTGGTCCAGGACATCCGAATGTGTGCCATGCATACACTAGATGCAATCGGTGGTTGACAGAATGGGGGACTCCTAGACATCCTAATTTGTCCCTAGCATGCGGCTGCCTGTTAGATTTGGGAGACTTGGGAGGGCTAGGAGATCTAAAGTTCCCTTCTTCCTTACCCCTATATGTATGTATCTCTTGGCAATGAATGGGCTCGGTGGGTGTAGATGGCCCGGCCCGTGGGGAAGGGGTGTGATAGTGGACTCCCTCGAAAAAGTGGAGTAAATGCGGTGGGTCAAGGGGTTCACTAGGGAATGGGTCGAAGGGATCAAAGAAAGTATGACCCCTCGAACTGGGCTCCCACATGTCACGGTCCCACATTTGAAATTCTGGAAGGTGTAGGTGGTCACCTTCATGCACTAGGGTATAGGGGACAATGATCTCATATAGGAGGTATGGTTCCTCCCTCGGGGCAAGTGGAATGAAATATGGATCATCCGGAATGGGGAAGAATAATAGGACCTCGGAGGTGATGTGACCCACGGTGTACACCGAGATAACGGACCACAATGCCGGGAGCATGAAGCTATGACTATAAGGTTGGTCAGATCCTAAGGCCAACATATATGTCAGCTCCCATTGACATTCTAAACTCCTTAGTAGACCCTTCACACTTTCTATGAAGCAAAAGGACTGGAAAGTGGTGTGAAATGAGTTAATGGGGACTATTGGGAGTGTTGTGTCCGTGGGTGGGTAGCATGATGCTCTATGGACCAAGCCTATCTTGAGCCCACTAAGTAGTGGCTCGGCGGTGAAAAGCTTTCCCGTTAGAAACACGGGTGGCTCCAAAGGCGGTAACTCCAAATGAGGTCGCACCGGATGATGATCGGACGTGAGTGGCAATGGAGCTATAGGGGAAGGGTTCCCCGACTGGGGTGGGGGAGGCCATGGGGTAGGCTGTCTGACCAGTTCGGGACTCGACTGAGAGGTAGATGCTCGCCGAAGGGCGGCATCAAACCTTGTCTCTAAAGGCTCAACCTCTAGATCGACCAGATAAGACTGCGCTAGAGTGAACGCGTCGCGGCAAAAACATTCAAACTGGAAGTGAAGCCGCAAACCTCTCCGGAACTGAAAGGCGGTCGTGGTGCTCTCCTCTCCAACTCCATATTCCAACCGATACTTATACTCCCGAATGTACTCAAACACGGACTTGTTGCCGTGGACGGGTCTACTCAGGGTGCATGGGGTGGCCATAGTTGCACATAAGATGGGAATTGGTTCCCCTAGGAGTGGGCATGCGTTGGAACACTTTTTTTTTATGAAAAACTTTTATGCAAGACTAATGCAAGCACCTAGACACGACTCTAAATGGTGAAAAGGGTAAAATGCAAAGTCAACTACAAACCTAGACTCAACCCATATCCGGTACCTGGCGGAGTTTTGGGATCCGAAGATCCTCTCACGCGAGTGAATCACCTTCCCGATAAGCGTAACCTAATGTTCGGGCAACAGCTTTTTATATATCGAATAAAGGAATGCAAATGAGACACTTAGACTTTGAAACTATCTAGATGACTCCTTTTTTTTTATTTTAAAAAAAGACTACCCTAGACTCAACCTTCCGCTTTGATACTAATTTGATGCGGGACGGACAGCGAACCTGGGACTCTAGCTCGCGAACGTCCCTAAGCGAGGGAAATGCGGGATCGTGCGCGGTTGAGAAACCGGCAATGAGCCTCGGGTATCAACTTTTCTGTGTGTACTCGGATTGAGTCACAGGACGGGTCAAACTCACTCTCTCGCCGCGGTGATTGAAATAATATAATGAGCTAGTTATCCTATCACTCTAGCAGCGACATTCAAAAATATAAGAGTAAAGCAAATGCCAAGTGGGGCGCGGACACGATACCTCCACACTCAGGGCATGGGGAAGATGACCTCGGCCAAGACTCATACTCACGGTACAGAGTAATTAAATAACTATAGCGGTAATTTTATGGCCCACTCCACGCAGGGATGTAAAGGGCGACAACAATAACCCGGGAATACCAAGCTTGGGTTGACGGGCAGCAATTTGGAACGCTCCCAGGCCGAAGACGGGCTGCTGCTCGGAATGGTTCTACAGGGCCCGCAGTACAGCAAGTGGGTTCGGCTGTTGGGACGATAGTACCCAGGCGTCTCCCTACTGCTGCGGCTTGCTGGGGCGCTGCTGGAAGGTTGTTGATCGATCCCCGGGAGCGGCGGTGACCGAGTGTGCACCGGCGTATTTTTCGAGGAATTAATTCCCAGACTGATTGTGCTGGCTGGGCTCGGACCTACTCTGCGCGCCTTCACGAAAAGATTTCTTGCGGTCAGATCTGATGTCGGATCGATGCAAACTTGGTATCGGTGGATAGAGGACTTAGAGTGCTACAACATATAATATTTTTAGATCCATCAAGTGAACGGATGGAAAATAAAAATGACTGTCCCTCCAAGGTTTCTGCTGGCTCGGACTGACAGACACACATGACTGATTGAGTTTCTCCTAAAAATGAATTTTGACCGAAGGGAAAACAATAGTTCTGGACTCCAGAAAAATTATGGGGGAAGGGGGGCTATGTGAGCGAAACATATGATTTTTTGGGGATTTTAGGAGATGTATAAGGGGGCGAGAAAAATAGAAGAATAGACTCCTATCATGCAAATCTGCTGATTGACAGATTGTCAGGGGTGGAACAAAAAATACGGTAAAAATACTAAATGACCTCTGATTGACACGAAATGTAAAATGGAGACTGGGGATGACATGAAGAACAAACACTCAAAATTGCAGCTCGATAAGATCTTCTAATTTGGAGATAAAAATCGGGCTTCAACCTTCTATCCTGATCTGGACAGAACTTCGACGCGGTGGTGGTGCGACGGCGGCTCGATGGCTGCGGCGGCGGCGGTGCTGAGATTCTCACTTAGAGAGGGGGAGGGGAGGAGGCTTCACACCTCAAGAAATTCGCAGAACTCCATTTGCAAGGGGGGTGGGAGAGAGAAAGATGTGCCCTTGGGCTTGCTCTTGGGAAAAATACTTAATTCTTCATTAAAATCTCTAATGACACTATACATGGGCTTATATAGAGAATGGGAAGGGGCGGGGGGCTGGAAATTTCGTCGGAGAGAGGGGAGGGGTAAACTAGGGACATCATTTTCTTCCCCCATGTGGTCAAATGACCAAATTAAATAAAAATATAACATAGAATAAACTATATTATAAGGGGGAAGCATCTTGAACTTTGCTTGGTCCAAATTTGAATTTTCTTCCACATTGTCCCCCCTTGATCCAAGTCCAATCTTGGACTTTGAACTAGCCCTACATGGGCCCTAGAACCTAGGTGGACCAATGGGAAAGTGGGTGGGGGACCCTACTGGACCCACTGACAATTTACATAGAAACCCAAAGACTTTAAAGACTAACCCCTTGGCTTATAATGCCTTACAATTGCAAAGTCAATTAGCCAAGGGTATAAATACAAACAAAAGGACATAAATGTAAAATAAAAATGTTAGTGCCCGGTGTTGATTCCCATCAATACAAAACTAAAAATAATTCCATATTATGTTCTTTTTCTGCCTCCGGGAAAGGACAAAGAGCAAAATGCATTCATCAACCTCACGCATATCTACAGCCATTTGTAGAAATAAAATAGAATACAACAAAACCGAACCGTGCCATGAAGGAAAAATAAAAACAGAAGCAATAACAGGAGTCATCAGTTTTCCCTTTCCCCTCCGTCCTTGGATCTTTTCAAACAAGACCACATGCATATGAACAAAATAAATACGAAAACATCTGACCATCAAACAAATTCACCCAAGCATTACATACAGGGAGAAGATAAGAGACAAGGATACATAAACTAAATGGGTTTAGTTAAACGCCAAACCTGGTGACAGGCGGAGAGTTAGAGGAGGAGGAAGAAATGACCTCCGTGTTGAAAGTTGAAGACTTGCTGTAAACTGATGCGGAGGAAGAAGCAGAGGGCACTGTATTTTTATAGACAAGAAGCCTGTAAAGCATAGAAAAGACCTGCAAAATGACGGGCACAGTGTGTGCACCGGGAATACTGGCCCGTGACCCTTGGGAGTCAAGAAAACCAGTCACAGAAGCACAAGAGGGCGCCTGCGAAATGTTGAAACAGTCCTTCGGAGAAGACTAGACGAGATGTGAATAGTGCATCGGAGAAGACCAGGCAGAGAACTTTTCGGACAGTGAGAAGACCAGACGGAATAGAAGGCCACCGTGTGATCGGCCACCGTGCGGCAAGCAGAAGAGGATGCCCAGTTTTCCCTGCGATCGGCCACCGTGCAGCAAGCAGAAGGGGATCCACAGATCTTTGCTCCGGATTGGGGAAACAGGCAGGAAGCTCTGCTCACCGAGAAGACGATGAAGGGAGATCCCCCACTACGTCGCAAGATCTCCTCTTCAGAGCCCGGCCAGGATCATCTCCGGTGGAGCGTTGGCCATCCTGTAGCTTGAAGAGGCCGTTGCCACAAAGGGTAGGAATGGAAGGCGAGGCGGTGTTAGGGCGTCGTAGTGGCCGGGTAAGGCATTCGAGGGGAGACGGTCGAATGAGTTGCTCGGGCAAATAGGGGTTTAACCCCAACCGACGTTGGGTGGGTAATTCGGGATGTCAAAGCCACATATCTCATCTGATGGTGAACAACTCATCCAATCCGGGCGTATTCGATTACCAAACTTGGCCTAAGACAGAGATTGGGATCAGGTGTGAAGAAGAGAATTGAAGGGTTTACGATTTTATAAAATAATCCCACTAAAATCTAGTTTCTAGTCATTTGTGGCTTCAAAAAAAATTGCCTCAATCTAGTTTAGTATTGTACCACATGGTTTGTAGGACCGGGATGGGATGGCCCGAACAGCCCGTCCCGGACCGTCCCAGGAGCTGGGCGGGACGGTCGGGTCAGGGGTTGTGGCCGGCACACATTGGACTGTAAGGTCCCGTGCATCCCGCCACGTACCAGACTGGTCCACTACGGGGCCGGCCTGGTACGTGTGGGCCGCCCGACTCTTGCCGGTACGCCCTTTTAACAGGACCATGGGTGTGCCTGGGCGAAGCAGGCGGTGCTCGGCGGTCTTGGGCATTGTAGGGTGGTGAACGGTGGCCAGGGCCGGTGCACGGCGGTGCACGGCGGCCAGGGGTGATCTTGGGCGGCGGGGGGCGGCGATCGGAGGACTCCGGCCAGGTAAGTCAAACGTTTTGATTTTTTTTTTTGTAAAAATAGAGGAGGGTTGTAACACCCCACCTTTGAATCTGGTCTAGTTTCCAACTCTCTTCAGACTTAAGCGGGATGCCACAGTGGGAACAACCCAGCAGAACAGAATTGGTTGATGAATTACATAAATAAAGAGAACAGTTGACAGCGGAAGAAAAATCTCATTTCCATCAATTAGATCACATACCCAAGATCACAATAGTCCAAAGCTGATAATACGTAAAAGTTCTATACAACAGTCCATTATTACAAAATTTAAATCTTCTAACAACAATCACCTCAACTGGAAAGAAAAGAAAAGATATCTAAGGATTACACCAAATCCTCTCGATCGGAGTCACTATGCACTAACTCCTCGTCCTCACCAAGGGAATCACCTGAAAATATTTAGCAAGCATGAGTCTAGGAATAAACTCAACAAGTTACTAAATTCAAATTATTTTCCTTTTATCCACGCCTAACATACTTCGAGGATAATTAAACTTACAAGTTTTAATGAAACTTAGAATATCTGAAATTAGGTTGTAGAGAACAGAAATTTAAGTCTAAGTCTGTAACAGAAATCATATATCTATATGACTATAACTTTATTTTTTAGAACTCACATGCCTACTCAGATTTTCAGATAGCAGAAACAGAAATTCCCAGAAATTCATGACTGAACTGATTTCAGAAAATAGAATTTCAAAATTTACACCATTTCAAAAGTCATATGCCTTTACAGATTTCAGAAACAGAGACAAAATTTTAGATAACATATGGCCCAGACATAGTGCCCAAACCGCCATTAGAAGGTCAAACAGACAGACACTCAGTCACCTAGGCAATGGTGACGAGCATTGGTTACTGCGGAGAACTGGGGGAAGTTCTCCCCACCTTAACCAGTGGAACTTGTCCACCTCCAGGATTTCACCTCGTGCCCTCGAGGTCAGAACAAAGTGAGCCTCCCCATAATGGCATTTCTATGGCTTTGCTCCAGAGCCTTCTATGGAAGCAGTGTCCATATAGCCCATATAATAATTATACATATATATATATGATGCACCAAAGGCCATATATCACAATGTATTCCTTTCACCAATTTGTTTGAACTTCAATTACCCCTTGCAACGATCCTTAGTTACTGCCTAGGGTATCTTACTCACTGAAGTTTTCAAAAATAAACATTACAAGAGGATTTCAAGTTTTTGTACAGAAAATAGGGTTATTTCTATGTTACACATGTATAGAAAATAAATCATAATTTTTAGTACAAAATTTTTATGATCATGAAATTTCTACAGTAAGTTACCAACTTGGTTCTTTATCATTTCTCATTTTTTTAGATTTTTTTGAATCAAAATGGCCTTCCAAAATCTTCTTTTTTCTAGCTTCTCGAAAAATGAAACATGGGCGAAACACACGGGCTAAGTCGACTTAAGTAGGCCTTATGTAATACCCTGGATTCTTATTGAATCTTACGGATCCTTATCGGAGTGATTTTGGATCGCTTTTGTGGGTCCTGAGTTGAGTTTTACGATCCACGTGGATTTTTCTCTCGTATAAGTTACGGAACCCAGTGGAGAGTTTATTTCTCAGTTCATCGACTCGAGGACGCTACAACTGCACTGTACTCTTTGAGAAGATCGTTTCGGCTATTTTTTTGTATTTTTATGAATTAGTGGATTTTTGATGTAAAAATCAGAATTTTAGAAATTAGGAAAATTCCTAATTTCTTTTCTATTTAAACCTTTTCACCCTCTCTCCCCCCTCATCTCTCACCCTCACTTTCTCTCTCCCATTCTCTCTCCTCTCTGGTCCTCTCGATGCGGGACGCGCGACCGTGGCGAGTTGGCTGAGGTGGGAACGCGATGGAGTGAACTTGGAGCATGATGGAGTGCCGGATTGAGCGTGGCGTGGCGCGATCCCTCGGTGGATTCATAGCGGGCGCGGTTCGTTGGTTTGGCTGTTTTCTACGCGGTTTAGTCACTTCGGCGCGTGGAATCGTCGGTGTAGGTAGAGAGATGGAAGCTCTACTTCTCTGCCACGTTCCCTCGCAGTTTTATGCCGAACGGTGCGAGAACGAGTGGGTTTCATTCAAGTTTGGGAAATCATGCCTTTGCGAGTGTTCGTCAGGTTCGCCAGGAAATGGCGACGTTTTTTAGATCAGTTGGTGTCATTCGAACCCCTAGAATGTCAGCATTCCACTCCCACTGATTTCGTTGTGATTGGTGGTCATTTGGGACCGGTAGGAGCCCGGGAACCCATGTAATTCCATTTGGGTCAATTCGATAGAATTGCCCATTTTTAGCCATTTATGCGTCAATTTTACCCCTTCCATAGTGTGAAAGGTTGGTATCGTCATTGTGGTTGTATCCCCTTCGTTTCAGAGCGAACGGGGCGTGGAAAGACCGAGATCCGGCCGATCCCATGGTTTTCCCGCCGTAACGCCTTAACGGTCGTTACAGTGACGGTTTTGGTTATTACGCGGTCCAATGTGTGATTGTTTTATGTATGTCGGTTTGGGTCTTCGCGGTCACGCGATAGACCATCTTCTGTGTTTCGCGGTCCATTATAGGGCCGTTTATATCCTTCGCAGGGCCCTTGGGTGGCCGTGCGATTTCCTTCGCGCGGGTTAGTTGAGCGGTCTTACGATAGATCGTTCAGCTTGCTTAAGCGGTCCCTTGCTAGACCGCTAAGCATGGTTGACTCTAGTCAACGGTTTTATGGCGGTTGGTGAAGCGGTCCTTCTCTGGACCGTTTATCGTCTTTAGCGGTCAATTGCTAGACCGTTATTGACCGTTTTGATTGAGTTACTGTTTTAAGTCGGTTTGATCTAGCGGCCTTCTCTTAGACCGTCTAGACTGCTTTGCGGCCCATTAGTACACCGCGAATGGGTGATTGACTGTGGTCAAGGGTTTTAGGTTGGTTAGCATTGGTCCCCTACACGGTCCATGTTTACACAGCGTATGTTTTATGAACGGTCCCTTCGTACACCATTTGGGTGGTTTGACTAGTGGTGCGGACAGACGCCAGTGGATGAGGCCATGGCGAGACCCGGATAGCTCGCGGAGGACGTGGACGCATCGGCCGAGCCATCACCTCTATTTCACATTTGTTTGGCCTTATTGGGCCCTATTTGGAGCTTGTGGATAATTATGGGGTTGTACTATTGTAAAAATGGTTAATGGGCTCAAGGGCTTGTAATGGGCTAGAATAGTGTTGTGCTTGACTATTGGGTTTCTAAATGGGCCAAGCCCATGGGCTAGGTATGAATGGGTCAAATGGGTTAACCCATGTGAATGGGCCAAGGTGTGAAAAGGTCCATGAGTCTAGTGGCTAGGTGTGAAAAGGGCATAGTGTGAACAGGGATATAATGTGAATGGGTCACCAATGTGAAAGGGGGTTATGTCTAAGTCATGGCCAAGTGTGAAAGGAGATCAAGGCATGGTGTCTTGGTGGCTTGGAAAGGGGCGCCCCCCCTCTCTTGGTCCAAGGAAGAGGTTGCCACCTACCATTCTTGTCCTCCTCCCCTTTGATTTTCAAAGGTATGTGGGTCTTTGTCCCCCCCTTGGTCTCCCCTCCCCTCTCCATGTCAATGGGTCGCACACCCCACTCCCTCCCCTTGCTCCACGTTTTTTCCAGCCCCTTCCCCTTGCCATCCCTCTATTTAAACATATGTATAGTGTCATTGCAGAAGTTAATGAAAATTTTGTGAGAGAATAATGCATAGAGAGAGTGATTCTCTTCTTTCCCCCTTGCGTATGAAGCCCTGCCAAATCTTGTGACGGGATTTATCTTGGGCGTGTGAGTCGCCCCGTTATCCTCCCTATCCCCTATGTATCTGGTTCCGCAAAAATTATCAGTGAAGCTTCTACGAGTCAGGAAGATTTCAGAGGTGGTTTCACGTCGATCGGAGTTCTGGATCGCCGGCAACAACTCATCTCGTGACGTCGCACGGATCTGCCCGAGCTTGCTGTCCAGATCTGGAGTTTCCTGATCCCGAAATTCTCCAGATCGCCTCACAAGGCTTCTAGATCTGATTTCTAGAGTGATTGAAGGATTTTAAGTCCTCTTCGAGTTGCCACCAATCTCATCTCGATCCGAGATCTGTCCTGATCGTGGCGACGATTTTCGTGGGATCGCGCAAGCTGATATGTGCAGACACGACTCTGCATCAGAGCCAACTTCCGAGTCTGCCTCGACTCCTCCCTTGCATATCTGTGCAAGCTCTTTGGTCTGCGTCTTCCTCTGGACGTCGCCGATGAGCTCCTACGAACGGCGCCTCGTTCCGACATCAGGAACTATTTTTCCGATAATTATTTGTCTTCCTATGCAGTTCTGTGAGCACAGAACCAGAAGCTGAAATCAGTCACTGCTGCGCCCAGATCTGAAAAGATCTGATCATACCCTTCAGAGCAGATGATCTTCATCTTGTCGCCGACGTTCTCCAATAAACGTAACTTCGATCGGGAATCGGATCTTGGCACACCGGCCTTCGCAAGTTCCCTGCGCAGGGTGACCAGCGCGGGCAGAACCAACTCGGCTTCCAATCGGCTTACCCGATCGGCTCGGACTTGCTTCCCTCGCCTCCTGCGGGTGCGGCCCGTCAACCCGAGTTCCAGCAACCCCAAAATTGGTGTTTGTAGCCCTTTACCTCCCTGCGTGGAGTGGGCATTAAGTTCTGAAATTGTAAACTTAACACTTCTGTGTATCGAGGTTGTTCGGATTCGGTCGGGAATTCTTCCCCACGCCTAGTCGTGGAGGTACGCGCTTCGTTCCTATATCGCCTTGCTAGTTTAGTATATGTTCTATCAAGCTACGTTTGTGAGATTAGGGACGTTAGCTAGTTTCAATTACCATGCTTGTGTGTGAGTGAGAGCCGTTCCTTAGCTCCAGTCAAGCACCGAGCTCGGACTGCACCACCCTAGGCGACAATGGTTCCTTAACCGCTGTGATCCCACGTTTCCCTTGCAAGGGACGATCATCGGGCAACCTAGTGTTGCTGTTCAAAGACGTTTCCACCCGGAGAACGCCACGGTTGTCAGCCACCCGGCTTGCCATTAGCGTGCTAGTGATGGCCGCACTTTTAGTCCGTCATACGTCCTTGCCCGGTCGAGTCATCCGTCCCGCATCAAATTGGTATCAGAGAGTCGGTTTAAGTCTAGGGTCATTCAAGTCCAAGGTTGCATTTGCATTCCAATATTTGGTATATTAAAAGGTGTCGCCCGAACGTTAGGTTACACCTATCGAGAAGGTGATTCACTCGCGTGAGGAGTTCTTCGGATCGAACCTCCGCCTCGTACCGAATATCGGTTTAAGTCTAGGTTCCTAGTTAGTGCATTCCAACCTTCGTGACTTTGCATGCCCACTCGGCGTGATACCCAATACCATCACCCCGCTTCTATGGATAACCCATGAGATGCCACCTCGGGAGACTTCCACTCCTTACATGAGGCAACGATGGCCATTATGGCTCGGTTGGACCAGTCCGAAGCCACATTTCGGAACTTCTCCAAAAATATGGTAGGTCGCCTTCGAGCCATGGAGGAACGCATGGAGACATTCAATAGGTCTGTCCAAGATCTAGTTGGACGGTTAGATAGAATGTCACACGTGGACCCTCCTGGAGCGGCCTGGGGCCCACCCGCACCACCTCCCACGGTGGTCCAAGTCCAGCCCGCTCCCGCGGCCCAAAACCAGCCCGCACCCGCTCCTCAACCCGCCCCTCACCAGGCCATCGAACCACAACATCGTGACCTTGGTCTAGAAGACTATGGGTCCGATAATGCGTATGGGGGGAATGGCCAACGCCGTTATGGCTTTCATCAGCCAAGAGATGAGGAGGACAATAGAGTCCTTAGGACAGTGCGAGCAGACCCTCCCACTTTCAACGGGTCTTTGGACCCAAAAGTCTATCTTGATTGGGAGGCCAGAATGGACCGGTACTTCGAGTGGTTCGAAATGACGGACCTCCGGAGAGTCAGGTTTGTAAAAATGAAGTTGTTAGGGCAAGCACAAACTTATTGGCGGAATGTGGAGAGCTTACTCTATCAGTGTCGAGAGCCCCCGGTTGAGTCTTGGGATGAGATGAAAGATTGACTTAGAACCAAGTATCTTCCCACCTCGTACCGTCAACAGCTCATTGATCGGTGGCAGAACCTCACCCAAGGTGATAGGTCTGTGTCTGAGTACATCGCAGAGTTTGATGAATATTTTTTGCGATGTGACATCTCGGAAGAGAGCACGATGCCGGTTTCCCGCTTCCGTTGTGGTCTGCGGCCCCACTATCAGTATGAACTCCTTCGCCGCAATGTAACCACCCTGGAGGCCGCATATCAGGTTGCTCTCGAGTTAGAGCAGTTTGACTCAGAGTTCGCTCCCGTCCAGCGATCGGGGACCATCCATCAGCGTGGGTCCGACTCTCGGACCACACCTAGTTCCTATAGCCGATTTCTGGTGGTACGTCCTCCGGAACCCCCTCGCCAGAACCCCACTACCCTCGAGCCTCGCCCTCTCCCTCCACGGGAACCACTCCCTCGCCCACAGGCACCAATCGCCACCCCACACCCCCAGTAGCCCATATTGCCTGCCCGACCCCAGCTCCCATCACCCCCGGCCCGTCAAGAAGACAAGGAAAAGGGGCCGATGACCGGTGGAACCTCTTCTAGCACGGGGCCACATGACCAGTGCTATAGGTGTGGTGGAATTGGCCACTTTGCGGCCAAGTGTCCCACTCGAGAATCATTGGGTATCTCGGACACTCCAGTCCGTGACCCCACACCGGAGCTAGTGACGGTCCACTATGAGGCGGATCCCGAACTGGAGAAGGAGTTTTTTGATGAGCTTTTAGAAGAGCCTACTACTCAATCCCAAGGTGCTGTGCACTTGGGTGTGATCCTCCCAAACCTCTGAATCCCCATTTAGAAGTGAGTAGGTTCATGTTAGATGTCTAAGAGACCCCAACTTTGGGTTACATTGTTTGTTTGGTGTCTAGGTTTGTCTAAGGTCATGTGTGTGTCTGTTTGTTTATCCAGTTTATTTTCTTTCATGCATATGGTTTGCATTAAGTCGTGTCCCAATAAAAGGCCAGCCATGCACGTGTAAGGAGTTAGCTGATGCATGCTACATGCCCGTGAGTTCAAAAGGGAGAGTACGTCAAGATCAGGGTCATACCTGAACGGTTTCCTCTTGGGGGGCCGTAAAGGAACTCTAGGTCCGCGATACCCACCCTTCCGGGTCAAGAAACAAGTGGGTTCGAATGTGTACATTATTGAACTACCAGGCGACTATGGTGTCAGTTTGACATTCAATGTTTCTGATCTGGTAGCATATAGGAACCCGCGGTGATCCCTAGTGAGTTTCGGGCTTTCTCCTCCTGTTGCGAGTGACACACCACCTGAGAGTCCACAACTTCCAGCCCCAACGCACGCATATAGATTGTAGACTGGATGAGCAGATGATAACCACCAGGAACGGAGCCTACCAACACTTCATAGTGCGTTGGCGAGGATGACCCACGATGAACAACGCCTTGATCACATGCGGAGAGCTCAAGCCTCAGGACCCTTACTCGACGGGGTCGAGTTCCTCCCACCCGGGGAGAATTGGTGTGGACACACACCAGTGGACGAGGACATGGCGGGACCCGGATTGCTCGCGGAGGATGTGGACGCATCGGCCGAGCCTTCACCTCTATTTCACAATTGTTTGGCCTTATTGGGCCATATTTGGAGATTGTGGATAATTATGGGGTTGTACTATTGTAAAAATGGTTAATGGGCTCAAGGTCTTGTAATGGGCTAGAATAGTGTTGGGCTTGACTATTGGGTTTCTAAATGGGCCAAGCCCATGGGCTAGGTATGAATGGGTCAAATGGGCTAACCAATGTGAATGGGCCAAGGTGTGAAAAGGCCCATGAGTCTAGTGGCTTGGTGTGAAAAGGGCATAGTGTGAACAGGGATATAATGTGAATGGGTCACCAATGTGAAAGGGGGCTATGTCTAAGTCATGGCGAAGTGTGAAAGGGGATTAAGGCATGGTGGCTTGGTGGCTTGGAAAGGGGCGCCCCCCCTGTTAGGTTCGGTGCAAGTATTCAGAGGGGGGGTGAATGAATATAGCCTATAAAAACTTTCACCCAATATACACTTTCGCTCAATTAGAATTTCGCTCACTCAACTGATTAACCACTTAGAACAAAATCTGATCAAATCATCTAATGAATCTGTGATCAAACACTTGGAGCGCCCCTATGCAAACATCTAGCGGAAGCAAACCATAAGCAATCAAATCACAATGCAAGAGGGGTTTTTAGGTGGTTCGGTCCTGCAGACCTACATCCACCCCACACTCACCCGAGTGTGGCTTCACTAACAGCTGGGCAACATAGCTTGCCAACAGACGCTGATACACAGCTTACCTAGGGGAACAACCTCCCCTCTTCCTCCTACACGGAGGGAACCTCCAGCAACCCACGGTCACTAGAAACCAGAGACTTACGTCTCTCTTCCTCTATACCCAGAGGGAACCCCACTAGTAGCAGCCCCGCTACCAGTGAACCAGCTAGTAGCACTCTGCTACCAGCAAACCATCAGAGGCCTAGCCTCTCTTCCTCCTAGCCCGGAGGGAACCCACAAGCAGCCCCCCTGCTGCTTGCAAACCGGAGATCAGATCTCCCTTCTCCTGACCCACCAGGAGGAACCCGACCTCAGTCTAGAGGATCGGAAGAACAATGATAACCAAATGAAAAAGGAAAAACAAAAACATGAAATGAAAATAACTTCAGCAAATAGAAAGCTGAAAAATGAAATGCACAATGTGGCTCTCAACGGAGCTGACTGGCCTGGATCTGATCCATGGTCCAGTAGGAACAGACCTCCCTCGATCTCACTCTCTTTCTTCACTCTCTCTCTTTCTCTTTCTTCTCTGCTACACTTCTCCTCTTCTCTCGATCTCTGCTCTCCTTTTCTCTCTTTCTCTTTTTCTTTTCTTCTGCTGGATCGTGGAAACTCTCTCTTCTTTTTCCCTTTTTTCTTCTCTCAGCTTCTGCTCTCTGGCTTCGATCATCTTCTTCTGTGGAAGAAGTCTTATATATATATAGCAGCAGCAGGCACACTGGACGCGTGTGGCTTCCACATTTCCTGCCCTAGAAATTCGGACCACGTGGCAGCATCCTGGTCACGAGCCAGGCACCTCGGATCACATGCCCTTTCATTAGTACGCTCAGCAACTGGAGTTGAGGTGGCGTCAACACACTTGTTCCAAAGGGTTGACGCAGCCTTCAAAGACATTCGACCAGCAAAGCTCAAGTCTGCTGTGCTGACTCCATCAGCCTGCTGCGTTGACGCATCGGTGATCCAGTGATCAAGTCTTCAGCAGATGGGCGTGCTGCGTCGACGCTCTCAGCATGCTGTGTTGACGCATTGGTGTTCCAGCATCTGAACTTAGATGGCTTCAGCCCTCTCACGTTTCGTGTGGAGTGTGTTGACGCATTGTGCAACTGCGTCCACCCTCTGCTCACCTTGTCGATCCATCAACCTGCTGCGTCGACGCCACATGATGAATGCGTTGACGCACCAGAGTAATATAGTAAGCCATTGGCTCTCCCTTTGTAACTACTGCGTCGACGCTGCTCCATTGTGGCGTTGACGCAGTGGAAGATATCGTGAAGGCTTCGGCAACTGATGCGTGGACGCTTTAAGCTCCCAGCGTCGACCCTGTTCCCTTCAGCAACAAGAATGAAGTCATAAGATTTAAGGATGTACATTGCAGTGTATATACTTCGTTGTATAGACTTGTGAAGGCGAATGCAACGTACAGACTTGCCCAATGTGTTGACTTCAACAAATGAGGCAACGGCTGTATAGACTTTAAAACCTAAAGGCAGTGTATAGACATTGAAGAACAACAACCAATGTATGGACTTTACAATGCAAACAACAATGTATAGACTTCACGTAAAAGCCCAATATATAGACATTGAATTCGAAGACCAATGTGCAGACTTTGGAGAATAGCGGCCAATGTATAGACTTGATGGAGCGAAGCCAATGTACAGACTTAATGTGTAGCTGAAGCCTTGAACGTAGGAATAGGCTGGAGTGTATAGACTTCAGGCTTCAGAACCGAATGTACAGACTTCGCCTAAGAAACGTTGGGAAAGCAAAGCAATGTATAGACTTGCTCATACGAGTGAACAGGTCGATGTACAGACTTGGTTGCGACTAGTGGCTGTATAGACTTAGGCAAAGTGCACACTTTGAACGCCTATGATGTACACACTTCAATTGAAGCCAACTGAGGAGTGTATGGACTTGAATGACGAAATGGCTGTATAGACATGAATGAGTATAGAGTGTATAGACTTGAAAGTCTGAAGGCGATGTGCATACTTGCTGAGTTGACGCTGTATAGACTTTGTCTTCCAGCGTATAGACTTGATGAATGCATGAAGACATTGAATAAGACCCAGCAATGTGTAGACTCTACAGTGAATGCATGACCCAATGTATACCCTTGATGCAATGCATGCCGATGTACATACTTCATGATATGACCACTAAGGCATGCTGTACAGACTTACTCGATCAAGCTGATGTACAGACTTTGATACCCAGACAGTCACTGTTCTGATGGGTCGACGCAACAACAAGGGTGGGTCGACCTACTACTGTTCTTATTAACAAGACTGAACATCAACTATGTTAAACTAAACTGAGCAGCAAGATGACTGAACATTTGATAAACTGAGTTATGATCAGAAAATAACTGAATAATCAGCATGATGACTCACACAGCAAGATGACTCACAGTGATTAACTCTCATCAAAAATCAATCATTAAAATCATCATCAAAATCACAGGGGCACAACAATCTCCCCCTTTTTGATGATGGCAACACTTTCAACACATTGAGTCATTCTGACAGATTGAGTCATTCTGATGATGTGAGGCATTCTGATGACTCAAATTATTCTCCCCTTTGACTTCATCAAAAAGAAAATAGTTTGAGAAATTAAAGCATGTATAAAAATTCAGTCAATTTCTCCCCCTTGCAAGAACATAATTCTCCCCCTTAGGCAAACAATCTCCCCCTTTAGTATAGTCAGGATGAACCATGGGAAGGGGTGAATGCAGATGCCGATACCAGAATGTAAGATCTTCCCCTTTAAGAGTTTCTATGCAGCATGATGCATATGACATGGAAGCTCCCCCTCAATAAGTGGAATCTTATGAGATAGATGAGAAGGAGACCACAGGGGCAAACAAGGAGAAGTTCAGGTCAATGATCTAAGGACATGAGCAGAAGAGTTTCAATTAACAGATTTTTCAAGGATGCTCCAAACACAAGAAATTCAGCCAGATTTTCAAAGAGATATCAATCTCATAAATCCAAAACATAAATTTTTCAAAGTCTTCCATTATAAGGGCTTATGAATGAGCTTCATTGAACATCATGGTTTAAACATGATGTATGCAGAGTTTATCAATAAATATCTATATTGATATCTAAAACCATATTTTAATAAAAATGAACCAAGCCCTCATATTTATCTTGATTATCCTCCCATTGTCTTACACAATCAAATTTATTGACTTCTTTCAGAATTACATGCACTAGTATTGAGATTAAGTAATTATGAAGTCATATTATTTTGTCTAGGGTTATAGCAATTTGATTTTAGCATCAATATTCAGATATTGAGATATGTTCAACAATTTTTCATGCTACAAAATTTACGAGCAGTCTAGTTCAGTGCACACCTTGTAACTAGAGGATATACCTTGATCAGAGGCCAATATCCCTAAGCACTTAGTGTGACTAACTATCATGCTATATATGAACAGAGATAGCATTTACACATCATGACACACTGCAAATCCTTTCTTGATGAGTGAATTATATTTCTCAGTGTGCATGCCATTGCTCTGCCTGATTTTCAATGAGATTTTATTTTTCAGAGTTGATTAAGACACCTCATGACACAGTCCTTTGGATATGGTTTCTCAGTGACCTAAGTCATTGCTCTGACAACAATTACCCTTTAGACAATTCAGACAAATTCCTTTGCTTCAAGTCAATAATAATTTCATGTACTTAACCAATTAAAGCCATGAATTCAATAATGCAGATTTCAGAAGATTTTACAAGACACAGCATGAAACAGATGGTTAAGGTTTATTAAACATGCTTTAGATACTTTTAAGAGATTTTAAAGTCAAACTCATTGAATACATTAAACTTAAACCACCTGAGTTACTTCAGATATTCATAAAAACGTATAGTAGAAGATTTCTAGTTCAAAAGTTTTCAGATTTATGATCGAGATAGTCCCATTGAAATCTTCATGAAAGACTGATAGAAATCTGAAGCCAAATGATATCAATTGATAGGAGAGATTTTGAAGCTCAATGTTTTTAAAAAGATGTTCAAGGCCTGTCAACAAAATCAATAAGAAAGGATATACAATGAATTCTGACAAATGTATGCATTTGACAACCTATATGAAATGCATTGACTTCCCCTCACAATATGCATTCAACTTTCTTTTTGGCATTTTCAATATAAGAAAATGCAATGCACTATATGTATGCAAGGATATGCAACTAACTCCCCCTGAAAACATGTAATGTTTGCCATGAGAAACTGAACATATGATTTTGATTCATGCACATTCAGACTGTCCTATCCAACAAGGTGACCCATGGTACTAGGCGGAGCACTTGGTCTAAAAAGACCACCTCACACGTAGTAAGAACCTCCAGACAGACTTCCCTATCTTTTGGTACCTTACCATTTATATACCATTGAGGTCATGCATGATAGTTCAACATGGGCAACATGCATGGATCAAATTTCAGCTAATCAGATTTTTCAGAATGCAATGGACAGATTTCAAACAGCATTCAAATGCAGTTCATATTTTTCAATGTACTATATATGCAAATCACATATATGCACTTCAGATGAGGAGAGTTCAGAGGCATCAATTCAGACAATGCAGATGAAGAATGATTATGCAAATACAGATTTAGTATGTCATGCAGTAGAACTAAAAACAGGAAGTGCAAGAAATTTACCTGAAAGATTCAGGAAAGGGTTTTCATTCTTGAGTGCCTTGGTTTATTATCCCTTTTATTTCAGTCCCAAGGCACACCTGCATAGCAATGTTATTTTGCACAAACAGGTACCCAAGAAGTCTTGGGTCCTGACATGACAGTATTACTCCTAGCAGGTTTTCTCAGCACATTTTTAACTTGATGATCATTAAATTTCATCAGAGGATGACCATCCATCAAATGTCCAGATTTGCCATAATGATGGCAAGAAGCAGCAGTTTTCAAATCTGATTTATGCACATTCTTGTTATCATGAATTCTATGTGCATATGCATGAAATTTTTTGTTAACAGAATAAAAATTCTGTTTACCAAAATCAGTTTGGTTTTGATATCCTGCCAGCCAACAGGTTGCAGCCATGTGACCTGGCTTCCCACAATGATGGCATGTAAATTTCGCAACATGGAGTTTAGCAGAGTTATTCTGAACATGCCAACAATCTCCAGCTCTATGGCCTGGCTTCCTACAGTTATAACATGAAAGTTTTGCAAGTTGTTTTAGAGGGAATTTGACAATTTCAGAATTGAATTTCTTTCCGTGATTATGCCAGCAATCTTTTGCCCTATGGCCTGGCTTCCCACAACAAAAGCAATTCAGATTCTTTCTCCTAGGAACATGATTTCTAGCATGATATTTCTGTGCAGTAGTAGCAGCAAAGTCATCTAACTCCATTGATTTGCATTCATGCATGAGATGACCCATTTCATGACAGTAAAAGCATTTGGATATCCTGTTTTGAACAGAATAGGATTTCTTAGCATAAGAGGTCCTAGCATTAAATCTATCATTATCATTCTTCATGACAAGGCAATCATCAAGTACATGACCAGAATTTCCACAATAGAAGCATTCAACATTCCTTCCGTGAATAATTGGAAATTTTCTAGCCTTAGGCTTGTTTGCATGAAATTTACTATTCTTATTCAGTGTTCTCATTTTCACATTTTCCTTCTATTTTTGAATCTTCTGATCATCAGACTGTTTTGAAGACGGTGCAGTAGTACTAGCTAAGTTTGAGATACTCACAAATGTTGCGTATAGTTTGTTCCTTACAGCTTGCTTAACTTGAGAATTGCACCTTTTCTCTTCATTCAATTTGGTGACTTCCACAATCAAAGAATCTTTCATTTTTTCTTTACCTTTGGCAAATTTTGACAGAGAGTTATTTAGATTTTCAATTTCAATTTGCAGGGTCATAATGTGGTCTTCACATGAAATAACCTGATTTTGTAGCCCATCATTCAGACTTTTCAGGATCTCATTCTCCTGAGTTAACTTTAATTCAATGTTCACTTCTTTTTCTTTCAAAGCTGATTTTTCTCTTTCTACCGTTAGCCATCTTTCAGAGAAAACAGTGTTAAGGACCATTAGCTTTTTATTTTGTTCCTTCAGATGGATATTTTCTTCAATCAGCTTATCTTTTAATTTATCAATTTCCTTCTTCTGAGTCAGCAGAGAATCATTTTCTTCTTTCAAGGAAGTGATTAAGTTTTCCTGTACATTATCATCAGAATGTAATTCTTCAATCAATTCCTTCAATTTAGATGTTAGATTTTCATTTTCAGCCTTTACACTTGTAATTTCAGCATTTTTCTCTTTTCTTAATTTTCTCTTTTCTGATTTGACTCTTTCATATTTATCTAGAAGATGCTCATGCATGGCAACTAACTCATCATGGCTAATATCCTCGGTCTCAGAGATTACCTGGGATGATGACTCATCTGATTGATCACTCCTTCTTGCCATGAGACATTCTTCTTCCTGTTCCATATGTGTTGCAGTCACTCTATCAAAAATTTCCTTTACAGTGCTACAATCTGAGATAAAAGAAAAATCATCAAAATCAATTGCAGCCTTCATTAGATTTAGAGCTCTCACATTATCATCATTTTTCATCTTGTGATCATAAGTCCACTTAGACCGATCCTTAGGAATTTTATACGGACCGTGAGATATAACCTTCCACAGTTGGGGATTAATAGAGTTAACATGCTTGCACATTCGATATAGCCAGAAATTAATATGTGAACCACTGAATAGCGGAGGATGAGCCAATAACACAGATCAAAACTAATTCAAAGCAGTGAATTCAAACCAATAAACCAAGTCTTACAAAAATGCACCGAATGATAGCAAGATCGATCTGCAGGTCGCTGGACCTTCTATGCAGACACCGCTCTGATACCAAGTATTCAGAGGGGGGGTGAATGAATATAACCTATAAAAACTTTCACCCAATATACACTTTCGCTCAATTAGAATTTCGCTCACTCAACAGATTAACAACTTAGAATAAAATCTGATCAAATCATCTAATGAATCTGTGATCAAACACTTGGAGCGCCCCTCTGCAAACATCTAGCGGAAGCAAACCATAAGCAATCAAACCACAATGCAAGAGGGGTTTTTAGGTGGTTCGGTCCTGCAGACCTACATCCACCCCACACTCAACCCGAGTGTGGCTTCACTAACAGTTGGGCAACACAGCTTGCCAACAGACGCTGATACACAGCTTACCCAGGGGAACAACCTCCCCTCTTCCTCCTACACGGATGGAACCTCCAGCAACCCACGGTCACTAGAAACCAGAGACTTACGTCTCTCTTCCTCTATACCAAGAGGGAACCCCACTAGTAGCAGCCTCGCTACCAGTGAACCAGCCAGTAGCACTCTGCTACCAGCAAACCATCAGAGGCCTAGCCTCTCTTCCTCCTAGCTCGGAGGGAACCCACAAGCAGCGCCCCTGCTGCTTGCAAACCGGAGATCAGATCTCCCTTCTCCTGACCCACCAGGAGGAACCCGACCTCAGTCTAGAGGATCGGAAGAACAATGATAACCAAATGAAAAAGGAAAAACAAAAACACGAAATGAAAATAACTTCAGCAAACAGAAAGCTGAAAAATGAAATGCACAATGTGGCTCTCAATGGAGCTAACTGGCCTGGATCTGATCCACGGTCCAGTAGGAACAGACCTCTCTCGATCTCACTCTCTTTCTTCACTCTCTCTCTTTCTCTTTCTTCTCTGCTGCACTTCTCCTCTTCTCTCGATCTATGTTCTCCTTTTCTCTCTTTCTCTTTTTCTTTTCTTCTGCTGGATCGTGGAAGCTCTCTCTTCTTTTTCCCTTTTTTCTTCTCTCAGCTTCTGCTCTCTGGCTTCGATCATCTTCTTCTGTGGAAGAAGTCTTGTATATATATAGCAGCAGCATGCACACTGGGCGCGTGTGGCTTCCACATTTCCTGCCCTAGAAATTTGGACCACGTGGCAGCATCCTGGTCACGAGCCAGGCACCTCAGATCACGTGCCCTTTCATTAGTACGCTCAGCAACTGGAGTTGAGGTTGCGTCAACACACTTGTTCCAAAGGGTTGACGCAGCCTTCAAAGACATTCGACCAGCAAAGCTCAAGTCTGCTGCGTTGACTTCATCAGCCTGCTGGGTTGACGCATCGGTGATCCAATGATCAAGTCTTCAGCAGATGGGCGTGCTGCGTCGACGCTCTCAGCATGCTGCGTTGATGCATTGGTGTTCCAGCATCTGAACTTAGATGGCTTCAGCCCTCTCACGTTTCATGTGGAGTGCGTTGACGCATTGTGCAATTGCGTCCACCCTCTGGTCACCTTGTCGATCCATCAACCTGCTGCGTCGACGCCACTTGATGAATGCGTTGACGCACCAGAGTAATCCAGTAAGCCATTGGCTCTCCCTTTGTAACTGCTGCATCGACGCTGCTCCATTGTGGCATTGACGCAGTGGAAGATATCGTGAAGGCTTCGGCAACTGATGCGTGGACGCTTTAAGCTCCCAGCGTCGACCCTGTTCCCTTCAGCAAAAAGAATGAAGTCATAAGATTTAAGGATGTACATTGCAGTGTATATACTTCGTTGTATAGACTTGTGAAGGCGAATGCAATGTACAGACTTGCCCAATGTGTTGACTTCAACAAATGAGGCAACGGCTGTATAGACTTTAAAACCTAAAGGCAGTGTATAGACATTGAAGAACAACAACCAATGTATGGACTTTACAATGCAAACAACAATGTATAGACTTCACGTAAAAGCCCAATGCATAGACATTGAATTCGAAGACCAATGTGCAGACTTTGGAGAACAACGGCCAATGTATAGACTTGATGGAGCGAAGCCAATGTACAGACTTAATGTGTAGCTGAAGCCTTGAACGTAGGAATAGGCTGGAGTGTATAGACTTCAGGCTTCAGAACCGAATGTACAGACTTTGCCTAAGAAACGTAGGGAAAGCAAAGCAATGTATAGACTTGCTCATATGAGTGAACAGGTCGATGTACAGACTTGGTTGCGACTAGTGGCTGTACAGACTTAGGCAAAGTGCACACTTTGAACGCCTATGATGTACACACTTCAATTGAAGCCAACTGAGGAGTGTATGGACTTGAATGACGAAATGGCTGTATAGACATGAATGAGTATAGAGTGTATAGACTTGAAAGTCTGAAGGCGATGTGCATACTTGCTAAGTTGACGCTGCAGCCCAATGAGTTGACGCTGTATAGACTTTGTCTTCCAGCGTATAGACTTGATGAATGCATGAAGATATTGAATAAGACCCAGCAATGTGTAGACTCTACAGTGAATGCATGACCCAATGTATACACTTGATGCAATGCATGCCGATGTACATACTTCATGATATGAACACTAAGGCATGCTGTTCAGACTTACTCGATCAAGCTGATGTACAGACTTTGATACCCAGACAGTCACTATTCTGATGGGTCGACGCAACAGCAAGGGTGGGTCGACCTACTACTGTTCTTATTAACATGACTGAACATCAACTATGTTAAACTAAACTGAGCAGCAAGATGACTGAACATTTGATAGACTGAGTTATGATCAGAAAATAACTGAATAATCAGCATGATGACTCACACAGTAAGATGACTCACAGTGATTAACTCTCATCAAAAACCAATCATCAAAACCATCATCAAAACCACAGGGGCACAACACCCCCCCCCTCTCTTGGTCCAAGGAAGAGGCTGCCACCTACCATTCTTGTCCTCCTCCCCTTTGATTTTCAAAGGTAGGTTGGTCTTTGTCCCCCCCTTGGTCTCCCCTCCCCTCTCCATGTCAATGGGTCGCACACCCCACTCCCTCCCCTTGCTCCCACATTTTTACCAGCCCCCTCCCCTTTCCATCCCTCTATTTAAACATATGTATAGTGTCATTGCAGAAGTTAATGAAATTTTTGTGAGAGAAAATTGCATAGAGAGAGTGATTCTCTTCTTTCCCCCTTCAGTGTGAAGCCTTGCCAAATCCTGTGACGGGATTTATCTTGGGTGTGTGACTCTCCCCATTATCCTCCATATCCCCTGCGTATCTGGTTCCACAAAAATTATCAGTGAAGCTTCTACAAGTCAGGAAGATTTCAGAGGTGGTTTCACGTCCATCGGAGTTCTGGATCGCCGGCAACCATTCATCTCATTACGTCGCGCGGATCTGCCCGAGCTTGCTGTCCAGACCTAGAGTTTCCTGAGCTCGAAATTCTCCAGATCGCCTCACAAGCCTTCTGGATCTGATTTCCAAAGTGATTGAAGGATTTTCAGTCCTCTTCATGCTGCCGTCAATCTCGTCTCAGTCTGAGATCTGTGCTGATCGTGGCTACGATTTTCGTGGGATCACGCAAGCTGATCTGTGCATACCCGACTCAGCATCAGAGCTGACTTCCTGAGTCTGCCCCGCCACCTCCGTTGCATATCTGTACAAGCGCTTTGGTCTGTGTCTTCCTATGGACGTCGCCGACGAGCTCCCACAAACGGCGCCTCGTTCTGACATAAGAAACTATTTTTCCGATAATTATTTGTCTTCCTATGCAGTTCTGTGGGCACAGAACCAGAAGCTGAAATCAGTCGCTACTGCGCCCAGATCTGAAAAGATCTGATCGCGCCCTTTGGAGCAGACAATCTTCGTCCTGTCGCCAACGTTCTCCAATAAACAGAACTCTGATCGGGCATCGGATCTTGGCGTACCGGCCTTCGTAAATTTGCTGCGCAGGGTGACCAGCGCGGGCAGAACCAACTTGGCTTCCAATCGGCTTACCCGATCGGCTCCGACTCACTTCCCTCGCCTCCTGCGAGTGGGGCCCATCAACTCGGGTTCCAACAACCCCAAAATTGGTGTTTGTATCCCTTTACCTCCCTGTGTGGAGTGGGCGTTAAGTTCTGAAATTGTAAACTTAACACTTGTGTGTATCGGGGTTGTTTGGATTCGGCCGGGAATTCTTCCCCACGCCTAGTCGTGGAGGTACGCGCTTCGTTCCTATATTGCCTTGCTAGTTTAGTATATGTTCTATCCTGCTGCATTTGTGAGATTAGGGCCATTAGATAGTTTCAATTACCATGCTTGTGTGTGAGTGAGAGCCGTTCCTTAGCTCCAGTCGAGCATCGAGCTCGGACTGCACCACCCTAGGCGACATTGGTTCCTTTACCGCTGCGATCCCATGTTTCCCTCGCAAGGGACGATCGTCGGGCTACCTAGTGTTACTGTTAAGAGACGTTTCCACCCAGAGAACGCCACGGTGGTCAGCCGCCCGACTTGCCTTTAGCGTGCTAGTGCTGGCCGCACTTCGAGTGCGTCATACGTCCTAGCCCTGTCTAGTCATCCGTCCCACATCAACTAGTAGGTCGATTGTGAGTTGACTGGGCTTAGCGGCCTATCGAATGACCGCTCCAGTCATTTCGCGGCCCTCCTTGTGACATCCTAGTGTCTGTGTCCTCTACGATTGGTAAGCGGCCCTTTACTTGACCGCCTACGTTGCTGAGCGGCCAAGCATTAGACCGCGTACCACAAGAGAGCTATGTTTCTGAAGTTCTGGTTTCCAATCGTCTTGGCTTGACCTTATGGTTTGCCCGTTGTCCCGTGGATGTCTTTTGATATCCTATGAGGGCTATGACCATATTATAAGGTAGCCAAGAGTGTCCTTAGCTCGAGTAGTGTTTTGTACTGCTTCTGAGTCTTCTCAGTCATTATTTAGGTTCTGGTCAACCCGGTGAGACCCAGTGGTTGACAAGTAACCTTGTGCGTGTCTCAACTATTCTGGATAGATCGAGACATGGTTCTAGACGCCTAAGAGGTACTGTCTTACATCGGTCTACGTGTCCAGATGCGTTGAGGGTCTTGGTGAACCCTCGGGTCTCCGTGTGTCGTTTTATACGGGTTTGTGGATCTGATGATCCATTATCGTTTCTGTGGCTTAGGATTAGGCTGATTGGTGGCTTGTCACCGCCGTTGTGCGACGATCTTGACCCCGAGTCATGAGACTCAAGGATCGTTGTATCAGCAGGTCTAGTTGCTCTATCTTGAGTGTGTTGGCAGTTTGGTGTACTACCTTAGTGCTTCGCAGTACGTGTGGCAGTGCTTGTTTAGCCTGTCCGTACTTCAGCACTCGTGTTTTAGAGTCTCCGTGTCTAGTGAGCCTCCACTAGTCGTAGCCTGACGACCTCGAGTGTCAGCCCACCTGGGAGTGGTGGCGGGGCAGTTCCCGAGATACGGTTTGTAGGCTAGTTTCCATGGGCTCCCTTGCCTTGCAGTCGCATCCTGCTGGGGGAGAAAACTAGCTAAAGGTCTAGCTCAAGGCATTGAGCTTGTGTGTGCACACGTGGTCAGGGGCATTTGGACGAACGCCGACGGGCTTGACCCTGACTAGTTACCCATTACTGTAGTTCCTGGTTCAGTTCAATGAGTATCTCAGTCTCCGTCATTCTTGGCGTCCGCAGGGAGATACTTGTGGCGCAGTGTAAGACGTTAGTGGACGCATCTGGCTTTTCTTCTAGTGAGGAGGTGCTTTCGTCACTTGGTGCGTGACACTCGTGTTTCTCGGAGTCTGTGTTCCTCTTCTGAGTTAGTCTATTCTTGGCTTCGTCCAAGATCAACTCTCCCTTTTGAGTTAGTCTATTCTCGGCCTTGCCCGAGGATAGCTTTGTGTTACGTGCACGATGATCCAATCGTGTATGCTTCAGTGATCCGTATCTGTCTAGGTCTCTTCTAGGCCTTTTACCTGTTTTCGTGACTCTTAGCTTAGGCCTGGTGTCTGTGTCAATGGGTCGGTAACTCTTGACTTTGTGAGATCAAGGTTTACCTTTCTGTTGCCGTTGGAGTAGTTTAGAGAGCCGAGGTTTGTTCGACAACCGTGTTTTGTTCGGTATGGCTTTTCGCTTTTCTTTTAGCTATTCTACTCCTTCTGTTACGACTTTCTTTTACAGCCTTCTAGTAGTAGTTTTTCCTGCTTTCTTTCCTGCTTTACTACTACTGCTGTTTTAGTTGCTATTCCGTGTTACTGTGTTATTTTTTTCAATGGGGATCCGCGTGACCCCTATTGAGCCAGTGACACGAGACTCACCCCTGCTTTTTAGGTGTGGCCGTCTCTGCTTCCTTTCGGTTCCTGGAGTGGCGTGTCTGTTCGCAGTTGCCAGCAGTACCTGCGTCGGGCTTCCCCCGACCTTAGTGTACATTTTTCTTCTTGTTAGATTGTACTTGTATTTCCTTTGGACTGGACTCTGTTGTTAATTTAAACTATTAAATAAAAAATAATTTTATTTTTGCTACTTTAGCAAACCTAATTAATGAAATTTAATTGCTTACTGTTATATCTTCGACTTCAATGTACTACACAACAATCCTTTTATCCCTTTAGAGCTTTACAGCTCTTGGGAGGTTTCATGGGTTCCAAGTGATATCAGGTCTACTCGGTAATCCTATCGGGTATATCCAGTATCCGGAGTCTGGGTCGTCACACCTTAGGTCGACTAAAACTGGCAAACAGAACTGGACTGGTTTTCTGGTCACAGGCTAAGTCGACTGAAGCTAGCATTAGTTCGACTTAAACTGGCAAATAGAACTGGACTGGTTTTCTGGTCACAGGCTAAGTCGACTTAAGCAGGCCTTAGGTCGACTTAAACCTACATCCAGAAGGTAATGCAGTTCTGTCCAGAAAACAACCCTATCCTGTACATCTTCGCCAATGTCCAAGTGCCCAAAAATCAAACCGAACTTCGTGAAAGTAGAAACAATGTATTTCACATTGAACCCACGATTCAAAACCCAGTTTCAAGATATTATCTCAAGCACAAAAGGGAGGTTTTGAGGCTTCAGATCTTGTATGGATGTGTTGACATACTGCATGGTATACTACTTAAACAGAAATGAAAGTTTAGAACAAAACCAAAACAAGTACCATGAGATATGTTTTATGACTATGCATGGTTTCTTTTAACCTAAGACCACTGAAAGCATTTTCGAACATGCCAAAAGGATGTTTTGAACCTTAGAAACTTGTCTTAAGCGAAGAAAAATGACAGATCAAAAGAACACGCTTCTCGATGCAATTTCCTCGCTGACCCCCGCCTGCTACAACGCTTGCAACAATCTAGAAGTCATCCAAGAAAACACCCTTGCACTGCTTCCGTTTCCCAAAACCTCCCTCACTCACAGTAGGAAGGCAGTACGAGTGCTCACACCTTTCTCTCTCAGAATCGAGAAAATGGAAGCACAGAAGCTTCCCACGACTTGCAGAGAAAGTGAAGATAAAGGAGTGCCAACTCCCCTTCCAATCCGATCCTTTAAAGGGTCATACGATTGATATCAGGGGTTTTAATTCTCAACCCTTAATTCAAACTAACCTAAATCTAATGGCAAGGGGAAATTCTGAACAGTCATTTGCGCGCAAGGATCCTGCTGTCGGTAAAATGACTTTTACACACAGTAACGCATATATGATTATCACTATTCATTAGCCACTTTAAAAATTGATATCTCACAATATATAAAGAATTTGAAAAATCTAATTGTTACCCATTAATCAACTCGATTTACTCTATCATAGAAAAATATAAAATAAAAAAACCCATGAAATGAAAATCACCCTCAAAATAAATAGTAACCTCGTCAAAATGAACAATGGGGCATTTAAAACCCACTATTTCTCACACGTTTCTCCGGTTGTACCTATATACATTTACGTGAGCTTCATTTAAAACTCACTATCTCTCATCTGTTTCTCATGTTATACTTATATTTATTTATGTGAGTTTCATTTAAAACCCACTATCTCTCACCCGTTCTCCTATTATAAACGATTATCACTATTCATTAGCCACTTTAAAAATTGATATCTCACAACATAAAAAGAATTTGATAAATCTAATTATTACCCATTAATCACCTTGATTTACTCTATCATAGAAAAATATAAAATAAATAAAAACTCATGAAATGAAAATCGCCCCCAAAATGAATAGTAATCTCATCAAAATGAACGGTGGGGCATTTAAAACCCACTATTTCTCACTCGTTTCTCCAGTTGTACCTATATACATTTACGTGAGCTTTATTTAAAACCCACTTAACACTATGTACCAACAACAACTAACTTAATATATATATACACCCAAGCAATTTGAGTTACAAAATTTTAATTACTCAAAAATTAATTTATAATCAGGAGAAATTGTCTACTCCTTTATTATTACGTTTAATTCAATAAAATATTGGTCAAACACAAGCAATAAATATTTCACGCATTAACAAAAATATCATATATTACTTATGAATTTTGATAAAATTCCCGGGCACTACACCCTCTCCCCCTTAAATTAAACTTCATCCTCAAAGTTTGAGGCAAGATACATATCGAACAGATGGGGATATTTCTTCTTCATCTCGTCTTCAAGCTCCCACGATGCTTCCTCTTGAGAGAAATTCCTCCACAGAACCTTCACCAATGGGATAATCTTCGATCTGAGAACCTGCTCCTTACGATCCAAAATCCTAACCGGTTGCTCCTTGTATGCAAGGTCCGGCTGGAACTCCAAGCCTTCGTAACTGATGATGTGTGCAGGATCATGGACATACTTACAGAGCATAGATACGTGTAACACCGGATGGATTGCTACCATAGATGGAGGTAGGGCCAACCGATACGCCACATGTCCCATTTTATCTAAAATATCGAAAGGTCCGATAAATCTCGGATGCAACTTTCCATGCTTGCCAAATCTCGCCACTCCCTTGGTAGGTGATACCTTGAGGAAAACATGCTCGCCGATCTCAAAAGCCAAGTCTTTCCTTCTGTTGTCTGCATAACTCTTCTACCAAACTTACGCTGCTTTCAGTCTTTACTGGATCAGCTGAATTTTCTTGGACGTTTCTTGCACCACTTCAGGCCTGATCAACTGTCTATAACAACCTCTTCCCAACATAGAAGAGATCTGCATGGTCTTTTGTACAAAGCTTCAAATGGAGCCATGCCTATACTTGTGTGAAAGTAATTATTATAGGCAAACTCTACTAAAGGTAGGTGTCGCTCTCAATCTCCCTTCCAATCAAGTATGCAAGTTCTCAACATATCTTCCAGTGTCCGAATCGTCCTCTTAGATTGGCCATCTGTCTGGGGATGATATGCCGAGCTAAGCTTCAATTGAGACCTAAAGACATTCTGCAATCCTTGCTAGAGTCTGGATGTGAAGTGAGGATCTCGGTCTGAAATGATAGACTTCAGAACTCTATGAAATCTGACAATATTTTCAACATATAAATGTGTCAAGCTTTCCACAGATTGTTTCTTCTTCATGGCAAGAAAATGTGCAGTTTTTGAGAACCGATCTACAATCACGCAAATGGAGTCATTACTCTTGAAAGAAATGGGCAAACCTATAAGAAAACCCATGGTGATGTCCTCCCATTTCCATTGAGGCATCTCAATCCTTTGCATTAAGCCAGGCGGTCTTTTATTCTCGGCTTCATGTCACATCTCGAGACATGTGTATAGCGAAAGTAATATCGGGGACATGAATAGCTGGCAATACGCCTTAAGCTAGCAATAAAATCAGAGCGCACTAAACATCTACATAAAAATAGAGTACACAATATTTGACCAAAATTCTAACTTTTATTGATAATAATGATCCATAATTGCATAAAGTTGACTCATGGTCTACTAGACTCAAGAAAAATGAAAATTACATAGTGAGACTCAATAAAGTAAAATTTACATCATGACTCTAAACTACTTAAATACACTTGACATTCTAAGTCTTCTCTCGACCATCAGTCATCATTCTCGGACCCGTTGCTAGAATACTCCGAATCTGACTCACTTAAACTTCCTGAAAAAAGATTAGAAAAGTAGGGCAATAAGCACACTTGCCCAGTAGGTATCTTTGCATCAACATGAAGGCAATGTTTAAATGATTAACATTTTAGCTCTAGAGTGTAAGAAAATGAAAATGCGATAAAACATGCGGATAAAACCCAAGTAGCACAAGTAACAAGATATGACCAAGATAAGAGATGATCGAGTAAGTACATATCAAGAATATAAGTTTGGCTTTTCATGAACGAGATTATACAACACTTAACGAGAACGCACTTTTCATAACTAGAAATTCATGTATCACGCAAGAATGTAATTTCACTAGATGGCCTTGTGGATTTCGCTCATTTATAAAAGAAAGTCCCCCCAGCGCAATGCGACGCCAATGTTCATCATACCGCATGATTTATAGCATGTTTTCGGTAATCAGCCGAGGGGGCTAAAGTCGAGCCCTTGGACACAATCAGTGCCTGATCTACATCTTCACGTTATAAATCAAACTACTTCCACGAGTATAAATAATGTCCGACCAATAATGTAACAATTTAAATAATAAGCTCATGATAACAATGTCGAGGTAAGAATGCTTCAATTAAGAACATGAGAATTGAAAGACTGATTTAAAATAAGGTCATGCCACGTAAAGAATTCGACAGCATAACGACATATTCTTCAACTTCCATCAATCATTAGATAGCTTTTGAATAAGGTATTAGGTTCGAGATAATCAATAGACCATCTAGGAACATAGGAAAATCAACCCTTAGGTCAAACCTTGGGTTAAGAACATTTGAGACAAAAACGGTCATGCTAGGGCCGTTTCTGAAAATAGCGGTCATGTCTGGGCCGCTAATATAATATAGCGGTCAAATCAGGATCGGTTCTAGGAAAAATTAACGGTCATGGGAAGGGCCGCTACTTGACTATGGCGGGCTCTAGATGGTCGCTAATTAACAGTGGCGGTCTCTTGAGGGCCGCAAATAGCCAGGACACAGAAAAACGTTGATCATGTGAGTGCTTTGTAGACAATTAGGCTTTGAGAGTACAACCAGCTCGACATCCTAGTGGAAATCCCATGCTTACGGAGACTTACGGAGGCCTTGAAACAAGATCACCTAGTCCGGTGGAAGGAATATCTAATGGAGAGGATCACAAGTCCAAGAGGTGTGCTTATAAGTGCAAAAGTGTATCTAATGGCCACGCACCGGGGTACACACAATGTACTTAAGAAAAGACTCTAGATGAGAAGGAATCGTGGCAAAGCAGTGATCAAAACATCACTTACACAAGTCCATGAAGTATATAAAAATATGATTGGAGATGGGGATTTTTGTAGCCCACTTAAGAGCAGCCAAACTAGGCCCATCAGGACCGAATGAGGCTCAGCTCATCCAAGTGACAGCCCTCTAGGGCCCACTTCGGCAGAAAAGCCCAATAAAGATCACTCGGGATCCCATCCTTCCTCGGCGGCCCTTAGGCTCGGATAGCCTGAACGACAGAACGGAGGAAGACCCACGCCCGAGCCATCCCTCATCGGGACGAAGGGCGGGCGCTCCGCACCCACTCCGATCAGACTGCATCCGAGCTATGCCTATCACCCGGACAGGGCTGGCACTTCTCATGCTCGGATCGACTGACAAATATTTATCCATGCAGCCATTGACAGTCCTTTATGAGCAGGAGTTCAGCGGGATAAGGCACCACGATCCCCCACGGTCATGAAGAGCCCACGACGAGGACGTACTGATCCCATGATGAGGACATAACTCCCGCCTGAAACTCCTCAACTTATGGGACTCATCAGGGCAGTTCTTTATATAAACCAGGGACTCCCTCCGGCGGTAATGAGGGCAGATACAGGCCTAACAACTCCTGAGCAGGAACCACTTCACCACTTTTGGTGTTGGGGAATCTCGCGCATTTCTCTCTACCTCCCTCAATACCTTCCACCATTGCTCTACTGACTTAAGCACCGGAGGGTTTCCCCAGGAAACCATCCCTGGGCCCCCTGATTCGTTTCCCTTTCTCTGCAGTTCACTACCCGGTGATCACCCTCCCAGCTCAGGACCATCGCGAGATCACGCACCTTCATCTGGCGTCGTCTGTGGGAAACGACCAAAGAGCCAGTATGGGGAGAAGAAGTTTAGGTAGGAGGTCTGCCGGCGACAGGGGAAAGGCCACGACGACGGCGGGGGAAGGCCCCTCACAAGCCTCCCAAGACCCCCCCTCCGGTGCCAGCACTCCCACCGACAGACCGCCCCCTCCTCCTGCAACCGGGCTGCCGCCCCCTCCTCCCACGACGGTAGGGCTGCCGTTCAACGGCTGGGCCGACGCCTTCCAAGCCCTCAACCCAAAACTGGACATCCTCGTGGAACTCATGAGGACCCAAGCGGCAAGGGATGGAAGGTCACGGGCCCCTCCGGAGAGCCCTGCCCATGAGAACGTGTCCCAGCACACCACCGGAGGCCGCTTCACCCTCTGAGGACAGTAGCTCATCCGCAACAAAGTAGGAGGACCCTGGCAAGCCCCCCCTTCGGAGCAAGAGGCTTCCTCCATGCCGAAGCGGGGCAGGCATGGGGCATGCCGTCCCCTCCCGAAGATCGAAGTCCCCAGGGAGCGCTAAGACAGCTTGCCTTCACGCCCCCTCAGCCCTACGGCGCAGCGGCAGCCGGAGCTATCCCTCCGACTGCGAGAATTCGAGAGGCATTTCACAGAGTAGGAGCACGCCCTGCGAGCCCTGCAGAAGACCTCTCCACCATAGGACGAAGAGAGATCCCCGTTCTTCGACCATATCTTGAAGGCAGAGGTATCTCTCCAAACCTCTATCCCGACCTTCAAGCCCTACGACGGCCAGGGTGACCCGGCCGACCACTTTGACAGCTTCGACGCTCTGATGACCCTTCACGGAGCATCCGACGCCATCAAGTGCCAAGCCTTTGTGACCACCCTAGTCCAAGGCGCCCAAGCATGGTTCTGGGCCTTCGCCCCCGGATCCATCCGAGACTTCAAGCAGTTCGGGTGAGTATTCAATGAGAGTTTCACCGGTAGCGGCCCCCCAAGGTCGGTAGCAGGGCTTTTGGCTCTCAAACAGGCGCAAGGGGAAAAACTTCGGGCCTACATCCTCCGATTCAAATCGAAAGCCCTGAGGATCCCCCGCCTGGACGTCGCCTCGGCCATAACCGCTCTGACCAGGGGCACCTGCGACGAGAACCTCCGCCGCGAGCTTGTCCTCCACCCTCCCTCGACCTTTGCTGCGCTAGTGACTCTGGCATTACGCCACGCCGAGTGCGAGGAAGTGCTCAGTGCCTGTCGAGATGCAACCGGCTCGGGTTGGGAAGGGGACAAGAAGGGGGCACCTGAGCCAAGCTCGGGCCCAGGAAAAAGGAGGAACCGAGACGGGGAATGCAAGGAACCGTCGCGGAAGTACGAGCGGTACACTCCCCTAACCGCTCCAGTATACGAGATTTATGAAGATATCAAAGGATCGGGCCTCCTCCGCCAACCCGAGCCAATGAAGTCAAAGAACCGCAATCGCAGCAAGCATTGCCTGTTCCATAACGACCACGGGCATCTTACCGGCGACTGCCACCAGCTCCAAGATGAGATCAAGTGTCTCATCCGTCAGGGGCACCTCTCCCGGTTCGTGGCCGGGTGCCAGGAAGACCGAGGGACCCTAGAGGAGATCGACAACGCCCCTCAAGGGATCCACATCAACGTCATCGCCGGAGGAGCTGCATCAGGAGGAGACAGCGGCCTAGGAAGGAAGCGTCATGCTGAGCGGGCGAGCCGAGCCATCGAGCCTCCCAGGGCCCCGCCAAGCGAACCCCAGGTCATAATCTTCTCTGACCAAGACCTGGAGGGGCTAAGCACCCCGCACGATGACGCCCTGGTGATATCGGCCACAATAAACCATTGTAACGTAGACATGATTCTGGTTGACAATGGAAGTGCCCCTGATGTATTATCCTACTAATGTTTCCTTAAGATGGGAGAGGATCCGTCTAAACTCCATCTGATCCGGACCCCCCTGTGCGGGTTCAATGGCCAGGCCACCTATCTCGAGGGAGCCCTAAGCCTGCCGGTTACTCTTGGCACCCCACCCAAGACCGTTACAGTCATGGTGGACTTCATAGTGATCAAAGGTATGATAGCATACAATGCGATCTTCGGTCGAGGAATCCTTAGCCGAATGAAAGCGGTGCCTTCTACCTATCACCAAAAGATGAAGTTCCCTACCAAAAATGGATTAGGGGAAGTCCGAGGTAACCAGGTAATGGCCCGAAGGTGCTACAATATCTCGGTCGAATCCACAAGGCCGGACGGGAAAAATAGGGGCCCCCGGGAAGTCGAGGAAAAATATGTAACCGCCGAACCTGGAGGCGAATTGCTAGCGGTTTTCCTAAACGACGACCCGACCTTGGGAGTAAAGATTGGAGCCGACCTAACATTTGAGGTTCAACAGCAATACAAAGAGTTCCTTTCCGCGTACATCCGGGTCTTTGCATGGTCTGATGATCAACTTCCCGGGATACCAGAAGAGACGGTGGTGCATAAGCTCAACCTCGACCCAACCATGAAGCCCGTACAACAACGCAGAAGGAAGCATGCGCCAGAGAAGTAGACGATTATCAAGGAGAAGGTCACCAAGGGGCAGAAGACTGGCCTTTTTAGATCGGTCTTGTACTCGACGTGGCTAGCTAACGTCGTCCTGGTGCCGAAAGCTTCGGGAAAGTGGCGGATGTGTGTGGGCTTCACCGACTTGAACAAGGCTACTCCAAAGGATTGCTATCCCTTACCGAGCATTGACCAACTGGTTGATTCAACCTCGGGCAATGAGATACTCAGCTTCCTGGATGCCTACTCAGGTTACCACCAGATCAGAATGCACCCCGAAGACATCGGGAAGACCGCCTTTATCACCGACTTCGACGTACAATGCTACATCCGGATGCCTTTCGGGTTGAAAAATGCCGGAGCCACGTACCAAAGGCTAGTCAACCATATGTTCGAGGGATAGCTCGGTCGAAACGTCGAGGCCTATATTGATGACATGATCGTGAAGACCCCCAATGCCGAGGACCACTTCGCCGACCTAGCAGAAACTTTCAACACCCTCCTGAAGTACAACATGAAGCTCAACCCCGCCAAGTGCACCTTCAGAGTAAAGTCTGGGAAATTCTTGGGCTTCTTAGTCACTCAGCATGGGATTGAGGCCAACCCCGACAAGGTCCAGGCCATCCTAGACATGCGTCCACCCACCTGCATCAAAGACGTTTAATGCCTTACTAGGCACGTCGCTGCACTCAGCAGATTCCTGTCCCGCGCGGCTGAACGATGCCTACCCTTCTTCAAACTATTGAGGGGGCCCAAAATGGCATCTGCCACCTTCGCGTGGGACGAGAAATGCCAAAGAGCATTCTCCGAGCTTTAGGGGTTCCTGGCTTCACCCCCAGTGCTTTCCAAGCCCATCCCAGGGGAAGCCTTGTATCTCTATCTCTCGGCAACTCCATCCACAGTTAGCTCGGTCCTAGTCAAAAATGACTTGGGAATCGACAGACCGGTCTAATGCACAAGCAAGGTGCTCAATGAGGCTGAGAAAACATCCTCGCTCACCCTGAAGCCTCGGGATGCCTCGTCAAGTGGGCCATCATGCTCGGGTCCTACGACATATCGTATCGATCTCGCTCGGCTAACAAAGGCCAGGCGCTCGCCGACTTCATCGCTGAGAGCACCATCCCGATTGAAGAAAGATCTCCGTCCGCACCCGGGCCGACCTGGGAACTGTTCGTTGATGAATCTTCCAATTCAGCTGGGAACGGTGCTGGCATCCTCCTAAAGTCCCCTGAAGGGGCAGAGCTACAGTACGCCCTGAAGTTCAACTTCCAAGCATCCAACAACGCTTCCGAGTATGAGGCCCTCATGTCGGGAGCCCGCATGGCCCGGCGGTTAGGGGCTGAGCGAGTAAGGATTCACACCGACTCCCAACTAGTCGCTAGCCAGGTCAACGGCGATTATGAAGCTCGGAAGGCACCGATGATCAAATACCTCCAACTGGTCAAGACTGTGGCACAATAGTTCGAGAGTTTTGAGGTAGTCCGAATAGCTTGAGAGGAAAACTCCCGAGCGGATGCCCTCTCTCGGATGGCCTCCTCTCTTGACCCCGAGGGTACTCGATCGGTCCTTCTCGAAGAGCTAGTGCGCCCGAGCATTGATTCAGAGCTCCTAGGTGTTGACTCAGCCTCCCCAGGTGACTAGCGTAGCCCCTACCTGTCGTGGCTCCAAGACTCTCAAGAGCATCCCGACCCTCGGGAAGCCCGAAAGTTGAAATACCAAGCTCGGTGATTCGTCACTCTAGATGGCGCACTTTATCGGAGATCCTTCTCTGGCCCTCTTTTGAAGTGTCTCGGTACCGACAAAGCCAACCGAGCGATCGAAGAAGTTCACGAAGGTCTGTACGGAGTGCATTTGGGGGGAAGGTCACTCGCCAGGATCTTGCTACGACGAGGTTATTGGTGGCCCACCCTACAGCGTGACTGCTCAACCTACACACAACGTTGTGACCGTTGCCAGCGATTCGACCACTTGGTCCATCAGCCAGCAACGGAGCTCGTCACCCTAGCCGAGCCTTATCCTTTCGCTCGCTGGGGAATTGACATCCTCGGGCCGTTCCCCACGGCCCAGGCCCAGAAGAAATTCATTATCGTCGCCATCGACTACTTTACTAAGTGGATCGAGGCCGAAGCCACTGCAAGAATCACTGAGACAGTCGTCTGGAATTTCATCTAGAAGTTGATAATCTGTCGCTACGGCATCCCCCGGGTGATAGTGAGCGATAATGGTCGGCAATTTGATTCTCGGTATTTCCAAAACAGATGCGCCGATCTCAATATTCGCAATCACTTCACTTCGGTCGCCCATCCTCAGGCTAACGGGCTGGTCGAAAATGCCAACAAGGCTATCTTAAAAGACATCAAGACTAGGCTCGGCAAAGCCAAGGGCAGCTGGCGCAAGGAATTGCCGAACGTACTCTGGTCGCACAGAACGACTCCCAGAACGGCAACCGGTGAAAGCCCTTTTCAGCTGGTATACGGTAACGAGGCCGTGATCCCGATGGAAATTGACAACCCCTCCCTCCGAGTCATTTGCTTCTCGTCCAAGGCAAACGACCAGAAACTGCTCAAAAATCTCGACTTAGCAAATGAAATCCGGGAGATTCCCAGCATCAGAGCAATGGAGTACCAACGCCGCCTCACTCGATACTACAACGCCAAAGTCTGAGACAGACACTTCCAGTCGGGAGACTTCATCCTCAGGAAAGCCGAAGCCTCTCGACCACTTGAGGCGGCGGGCAAGTTATCCCATAACTGGAAAGGGCCCTACCGAGTGGTCGAGACGCTCAGAAAAGGAGCGTACCGTCTGTCTACGATGGAAGAAGAGCCCATCCCTCGGACCTGGAATGCAACTACATTACGCAAGTTCTACTTCTGAGTACCGAGTATTATGAAAATGACATGAGATAAAACAAAAGGTTCCTTTCTTTTTATTCAAACAACCCGTTTGTACATCAGGAAGGCCGAAGCCAATAGAATACATGTCAAAAAAGCAAAAGATCCACCTAGCGCCGTCGTATGAGCCCATCGCTCGGCTGACTCGGATGACCTTCCTGCGTCCAGCCACTGACTCTGCCTAGTGTAGAAACTGGCTCGGATAAAGGATAGTTGACCCCATTGGCTCGGGCAGCTCGAGACAAAGGTGACAAAGGGATTAAGAAAGAGAAGGCTACCTTCCAAGTTGAACTTGGAAGAGAATGAGGAGAGGGAATGCATATGAAAGCATTTTCCCTGCCAAACTGCCAACTCCTTGGAAGAAAGAGAGTGCAGGCACCCTCCGAAGAGTGAAAGAAGGAGGACCAGAGCAGAAGAGAGAAAAAGAGGCTGCCAGAAAGAAAAAGAAACCAGCAGAGCTAGATGAGGAGGCAGGGGAAGGCCCGGAAGGGGTGGAGCTTAGTTGGCTTCCTCTTCCCATCCGTGAAGCGAGCAGGAAGGGACGGACAGCAGGGATGTCTGATGCCCCCATCCGTCTTCCATCTCGCCCCCCTGCAAGCACCGCCGGAACTGATAAAGGGACAATGGCGTGCCTCCGCGCGTCGGCCCCTTTTCAAGTCTACCCGCCGGCCGTCGACTCCTTTTCAAGTCCGGAGCAGTAGGAACTCCCTGCCCCCCGTCGTCGGTAGCCTCCTCATCTGGAGCTTCCTCCATGCTCTGAATACAACGGCACAACGCTACGTGAAGAAGGAATAAGGAAAGAATGTCAGGGAAAATGCTAAGCGGTAGAGAGGAAGGGATGCCCTTCAGTCCTTTTTATAGGCGAAGGGAGGCTACTTGCCTTAAAAGATTCCCCCCCCTCGAAAATACGCCAGAAGGATTTCTCCCTATGAACGGTCGCCTCAAACTTCTCATCTTCCGTCCCCAGCGGGACACACGAAGCGGCCAGGCATTTAAAGCATGGGAAAACGGAAAGACACCCTGTCAGACGCTCACCCAACCATTATGTGAGATTCACGTAGAAAATATCGGTTCTTTCCAACCACCGCAGATACGCAGGACAGAATACGGCAATGGCGATATGAAACAGATAAGTCTTCATCACAATGCCACTGCCTTATTTAATTCTACACAAAAAGGGAGTCTTTTCCTTCAAGAAGGGAAAAGGTATGCAAAAAGAAGAAGCGAAACAGATACATCAGGCCTCTGGCCCACCTTGAAGACCGGAAGTAGAGGGCTCGAGCGGTCTGCCCTCGGCAGCCTCGGCAACGGCCGACCCTGGCACCGACCCCACTGGCATGGGAACTGCCTCAGTTGCGTGCCCTCCCGAGGCATCCGGAGTTGGCGACCCCTCAGGTGATGAGCCCTCGAGATCCTCTTCATCTTGCGCCGAAATAAAGGAACTAGAGGATGACAAGTCCGAGTCATAACATTGACCAGACGGGAAGTCAACCACTCCGGACGCCTGTTCCTCGGCGTAAGAAATGGCCCGGTCGTAGCCCTGCTAGAACCCCTTGCGGATGCCCCGGCGGAGTCCTAGCTCGTAGTAAGGAAGGGCAGCCTCCTTAAGGTCGAACCGGTAACCTCTGAGCTCTTGTATTGATCGAGAGCCTCCGCCCCGGCCGATTCCACCCTACCGGCGAGCTCGGCCTCCCTCTGCTCCGCCTCGGCTGCCTTCCGCTCGGCCTCAACAGTCCGCCCTTTGGCCTCCGCCACCTGCTTCTCCGCCTCAGCTCGATCAGCCTCGGCCACCCGCCGAAGATGCTCGGCTTCCTCCGCGCGGTCTACTAGCTCGGCACGCTCGATCTCCCACCGACCGTCCAGCTCAACCCGTGCTAAGCGTTCCTCTTCGAGAAGCCGGTTCTTCCTCTCAAGCGATTCACGAGCCTTGGCCAGCTGCTCGGCTAGCGCCCGGGTCTCCACTTGGCTCGATCGTACCAGCTCCCTGATTGAGGAGAGCTCCCGCCGAAGCCCATCAGGCTCCTCGACGAACCGAGTCAACCTCCTGTCCGACCCACCGAGGGTCCAGGCCAAGTTTGCTCGCTCCCACTCCGATCGAGCGTACGCCTCTGCTAGAATCGCCCCCATCTGGGCCAAGGCAAAGCCGCCCTCCATAACCCTGACGAGAGCCATGGACGGGGAGTGCTGCCTACCTCCCCCCCTCACCTTCACGGATATACCACGACACACCTGGTGCAGGGAGCCCGAGATACCCAGCCTCTCCAAGGCCGCCGAAATGGAGAACCCCCCATCGCTTGGTGCCCCACCGTATGGCCCGAATCGAGCCCCAGCCTCGGCCGCCTCTCGCGTCCCGGCCGGATTTTCCCACGGCCTCTCCTCACGGATCGGCTCGGCACTAGCATCGCCACCTAGAGCGCCAGCCTCGGCCGCGATCACAGAACCCCCAGCTTCGGCCACGGCCCCCTCGGCTCCGGCCGAGGGGACAGCCGGGTTGACCCCGTTGCCGGTTGCAGGAGCACCCTCGGTCCCAGCCAAAGGACGAACCAAGCCCGCATCATCGCCGCCCGCGGGGGCAGCACCGGCCTCCTCGGTCCCCTCTGGCTCGACCGGTGGGAGAGCCCGCCCGGTAGGGTCGGCCCCACTGTGCCCGCGGGAGGGTCGCCTTCGACCATGGGTACGACCCCGGCCTTCTTGGCCCCCTTTCTGGCCCTCGTAGCGGCCCAGATCATACCCTCCACAGGGACCTTACGCTTGGGTCCCCGCGGTCCAGAGGATTCGCCCTGGGCCACTCCCTTGCCCTTATCTTTGGTTCGGGAGCGACCCACGGGAGTAGTCGGCAGTCGAGTCATCTCCAAGCTCGATCACCTATGCGGCCTCCTTCAGAGGCTCCCGCCTAGTGTCTGCACAAAGAAGAAGACGTATTCAGGAAAAGAAAGATGACCCTCACATCCGAAGGAAAATCTAAGTTGTGGCACCTGAGCCCGACGGGTGTAGCCGCGTGAGAAGACACCGCTCGATATTCTCCGGTGTCACCAGTTCCTCGGTGGACTGGCATTTTTTCAATAGGGTGGCTGCGTACTTGTCCACGTGAGGGGGGAACTCATCCTGCCTAGGAGGGATATTAGGGTGGAAATTGGGGATTAGCAGGCACCTCCAGGTTTCCTCCTTTGAACAAATCTTCACCCAGAAAAATTGGGTTTTCCACCCTTTATGTGAAAAATCCTTCGCCGCCAAAGAGACACAACTCCTATTCCGCCTCGCCTGGATGAAATAGAAGTCCTTCCCCGCCGAAGGATGCGCTTTCAAATCAAAGAAAAAGTGGAAGAGGTCCATGGAAGGAGGGACTCCGCAATGACGACAGAGAATACGAAAGGCGGAAAGGAGGAGATAGGAGTTGGCTACCAACTGAATGGACACCAACCGAAAAAAATTAAGAAGCTGAAAGAAGAAAGGTTCGAAAGGAAGGTAGAATCCACCCTTTCACGATAGAAGAAACATACAGATGTGGCCTGTATGAGAGTCCAGGCTCGTCTCGTATGGGGTAGCAGTAGCAAAATTGAACTTGTGGGGCAGGCGGTACTAGTGCTCCAGCCTCCTCACATCCGCCTCCCCCAGTTCGCTGCAGTTGGGGACCGGCGCCCTCGCCACCGGCTCGCCCTCCCACTCCTCAACATCTGGGCGCTGGCCCGCCATGGAGTCAGAAGAAGACTATGAGGGAAGATGGTCCCGAGACCCTGAAGATTTCGGGGGAGGGGGAAGCTGTCGGACGGCCTCCGCAGTTATCGCCGCCAACTCCTCAAATGCCACCACACGCCTCTGCTCCTCCATCGTGTCCTCACGGCGCATCGAAGAGCCCCAAAAAATGGGAACGAAGGAGAGCCAAAACCCTAAGAGACGGAGGGAGTCTGGAATGACAACAAGTGCCCAACGCCTATAAACCCACGCGGAAGGCGATGCGTCATTCTGACCTCCGAGGAAAGGGGGCCCCTTCAGTTCAAATCCCTCAGGATCATCATTAACACGGGAACAGGTGACCACGACACGTGGCTTCCTAAACACCGCCAGATTTCCACCCACCGAGCCACGCTGGTCCGAAACCCCAAGTTGCTACTCGACCGAGCTTACTAGAGCTCGGGAGTAGGAGGGGGACAAGTGGAGAGGGGGATTTCTGTAGCCCAATTAAGAGCAGACAAACTAGGCCCATCAGGACCGAACGAGGCTCAGCTCATCCAAGTGATAGCCCTCTAGGGCCCACTTCGGCTGAAAAGCCCAATAAAGATCACTCGGGATCACATCCTTCCTCAGCGGCCCTTAGGCTCGGTAGGCCCGAACGACAGAACGGAGGAAGACCCACGCCCGAGCCATCCCTCATCTGGATGAAGGGCGGGCGCTCCGCACCCACTCCGATCTGACTGCATCTGAGCTATGCCTATCGCCCAGACAGGGCTAGCACTTCTCATGCTCGGATCGACTGACAAATATTTATCCACGCAACCGTTGACAGTCCTTTATGAGTAGGAGTTCAGCGGGATAAGGGCGCCACGATCCCCCACGGTCATGAAGAGCCCACGACGAGAACATAACGATCCCATGATGAGGACGTAACTCCCGCCAGAAACTCCTTAACTTATGGGACTCATCAGGGGAGTTCGCTATATAAACCAGGGACTCCCTCCGGCGGCAAGGAGGGCAGATACATGCCTAACACTCCTTGAGCAGGAACCACTTCACCACTTTTGGTGTTGGGGAATCTCATGCATTTCTCTCTTCCTCCCTCAATACCTTCCACCATTGCTCTACTGACTTAAGCATCGGAGGGTTTCCCCAAGGAACCATCCCTGGGCCCCCTGATTCGTTTCCCTTTCTCTGCAGAGCACTACTCGGTGATCACCTTCCCAGCTCAGACCAGCGCGAGATCACGCCCCTTTAATGATCATTAGTACAAAATATATGTTTTGACATGAAATTAACATAGAATTAATATAGGTGTATAAAGAATGTAAGCCATGAAGCCTAGCATAATGGATGCACAATACAACCATTAATATGAATCCAGGGTCAAAACTAGGCATAAAACCTAATTAAGCAGGCTTAACATATGATAAATAGGACAAATATGTAATCTGTTTGGAGTTAACAAAGTGCAGACAACAGAAACCAAATAGCGGTTAGGTAAGGACCGCATGCTGGGATTATCGTTTTATCGCAGGGCCGCTATATACATATGGCGGTCTAATAGAGACCGTTTCTTATCTGTAGCAGACATAAGTAAAATCGAGGTACATGGCTAGTTTCTAGGAGAATTTACACATGAAACTTATGAAGAGTAGAAGGGTAAAGGATGCAAACATGTTAATATCAACTAGGATGCATGACTGGGCATGAATTAAACAAGAATTATCATCTTTGGTTAAAAGGTATAAGGATAACATGCTGTAAGGATCATGGATGCGTGGTCATAGAAAATCATGAAATACACTCTATAAAAAGTATGTAATTGCATGAAACAAGAGGGCTTTTACTCCTAATACGTTAATTTAGCCTTTTCATGAGATAACCTACCTTTGATTCGATCCTTAGACTTTGAATTTCTAACTGTAAGTCGACCCCAGTTTCTGTACGTCTTGTGCTAAACCAGTAACTTCTAAAAGGATAAACTTCTAAATACCTCGATTAGGGCTTCTAATCGCTAGGTCTTTGCTAGACTGCCACACTGGTTCCTGTGCAGATTACAGTGAACCAGCAATTTGTAGGGCTTCTAACTCTCCAACGGCGTATGCTCCTACCACGATATTTTGAGGGGAGTTAGACAAAACTAAGGGGAACAAATTATTCTAAAGGACTAACCTGAGATGATGTCTTCTTACCTTCGAAATACGTGAGCCAACATTAGGGTTTGCATGGGTCGAAGTTAAGGTCTATTTATAGGGTTTTGAGTTAGGGTTGAGGATTTGATCGAGTTGGAGTCCTAATTAGGGGCATGATCGATCCCCAAGAGTCCTAGACATGTTTACATGTCTACATACTTCAATCCATGAGGATTTGGATGCCAAAGATCCAAGCTTTTCACGTTTCTTCCATTCACGGAATTGGAAGGGATTGGCGGTCGTGGAGGGACCTAGCATGAAGTGGCGGTCTCGCGATAGACCGCAATTTGGCGTTCAATCAGAAAAATTTGGAATTTTCTATTATTTCTTATTTATCTCCTAATTGGTGTATATATCTAATTTTAAATACGTAAATTACCTAATTTACGTTTCTATGAGGTGGGCTAGGGCCCAAGGTCATGGAAGAAAGTTTATGGGCCTACTTTAAGTGTACCTAATTAATTGGTTATTATTTGGGCTTTCATAAGAATTTATTTTACCCAAAATTCATTTAATAACCAATTAGCCTATCTTAAATGCTTAATAATTCATTTTAATTTGTGAAAAATTTCTAGATAATTCCCAGAAAATTCTTAGAAAATTGGTTATTATTTGGACTTAACATTTGCCAGGGAATGATAGACGATCACCCACGGAGTGCCGGGGTGAAAGCCAAAATAGAGGGGTATGGAACCCCTGGCGCCCGTATGTGCTCGGAGCAATATCTTGATATCCCTTTTGAGACCGTAGAAGCTTATGCAGTGGCAGAGCTTCCTTGGTCTTAAGGTTAAAAGGCCGATCGAGTTCGAGAAACCACATAGAAAAAGGGGAGTTGCTCCCACTAGTTGTCGTCCCCGAGGTGCATGTGACGACCCAAGGCATCCCTTGATAGAAGGTGGGATTATGTTGAGCAGCTCACAAGGATATTTGTAGGGTTTATCAATGGTAGCAAGGGTTTTACGGCTTGAGGTAGGTTTTTGGCTTGCAAAAAAGGGGGTTCCCGGTGCCAAAACCGTCGTGCCGGGAAGAGTCCTTCAGAGCAACTGTTGGGCGCACCGGGAGCACACACTAGGGCTCTCGGTGCCTGGAGCCTCGCGCCGGGAAGAGTCCTAGTGGGCTACTGTTAGGCGCGCCGGGAAGGCTGCTTCATGGGGGCTGGGGGCTGGTAACCGGCCAAAGGGAAGCTCTCGGCGTGGGTAGAATGGGGTTATCGGCACGGGAAGACCCGCGCCGAGGGCTGTTCACCTATTTCACTGTTCTGGAGGCCGAAATGGTGAGGGCACCGAGATAGGTTTAGGGTTCTACGGTGCTCTATTTTTGGGTTTAATGGTGATTCGGGCTAGAGCTGACGGATTCTATGGGCTCTAAACTGCTCAAGGCATCCACTATAAGCTGGATCAGGTCTGGGTTTCACAGGAGTATCAGGGTTCAAGAGGCATCTGGGAGGCCGAGGTCTGAATGCCCCTGTCTATCGCCATTATCACGAAGGGCCTGGGGACAAGCTTGATATGGTCATTCGTCGCCATGGGAGCCAAGAGATGGATGTCTCTGGCCCAAGAGGCGACTTCGATGACATCAACGGATGAAGCACGTACGCTTAGAACCCCGGAGTTTCTCAAGCTTCGATCATTGCACAGCACGGCTTCATCCAGCAGCCAAGGGATAGTCTATCCCGGGCTCTGAGGTGAGCACTAATGGTGCTACGAAGCAGAGAAAAGAAACAGACAAATCGGATCATCATGCTACTGGTTTACAGATAACACGGGGAATGGCAATAGGGCTTCAGAGGAAGCAAAAATCAGGCTTAAGCTATAGCCCATCATACATATATATCCATTCGTTTGATGATGTCCATCAGGGAAGACACATGGTGAGAAAGCCTAGACGATACACCATTCCAATACTCAAACCGATTACAGGGAGAGAGTGAGGGAAAGGGGGACAAACAGATGCCGAGATGTCTCGGCTACATTGCATGAATCAAGATAAGACTTGAAATGATTACATGAAATAGAAGAAAAGAAAACAAGGGGGAGGGCGGAGCATTGACTCCTCTCCCTCCCCGGATGCCCACCTGGAGCTTCTTCCCTTTTGATCGGTCTCTTCTCTCTTTCTTTCTTTTTAGCGGAGGAGGCTCTCTCTCTCTCTGGTTTCTTCTCTTTTCTTTCTTTTCGATCGATGGCCCGGCTTCGATCTCTTCCCCATTTTAAAGAGGGTTTGCTTTTATAGCTCTCATCCTTCTGTCCTCTCGGTGGAGGGCAGTCAGTGCGGCTTGTTCCATTCGAGACATCTCCCGGCGCGATAAGTCGCCCCCTGTTGAGGCTCCCACGCCATTAACAGGAGCCCAAATGGCCGGCCCATCTAGTGCCTTCAGGCCTCATACGTGCCTTAGGCTTCTCTTTATGCTTTCTTTTGAATTAATCTTCATCAGAACCGAATAAGGCCCACCTTTAGTAGAGACATGACTTTGTTGAGATCGTCTTGAGGTTTGATCAGTGAACTCACTGAGGTTTAATCAGTATTGCCGTCTGAATGACGACAAAACTGGGTATGTTTTATCGGCATTGTCATCTGAGCGGTGACAAGACCGGGCATCAGCTTCAGTCTGACAGACTTCGGCCAGGTGTGTAATCTGTGGAGAGGATTGCTCTTCTGTTCTGACTTTGTAGGAGCCCTGACAATCTTTATCTGCCGGTGCCGGCTTCATCTTTATCTCATATTACATCCATCAGTAAGCTGACATCTGGCTTACCCTGACATATCATCCATGGATTCTTGGACGAAGCAGTAGTACAACTCTTCTTAAAGGGCTGGGAGGTCTCATCAGTCGAGTGACTGCGGCTTTATCGGCGCTGCCGTCTGAATGACATCGGCACCGGGCATCAGCTTTGGCCGACAAGGGCTTTAGCCGGGTGAATGGTTGACGAGCTTCATCATTGGTCTTTCACTGTTGGTCAGACCCTCTTTTCAATTGTGCTTCCACCCTTGTTCATTTTCCAGGTGTCAACAAATGCCCCCCACCTACGGGCGGCGTAAGCGCAGAATAAGCAGCACGGGGCCTGCGGGTGACTTTCATCATTCGAGGGTATCTTCCTCAATTTGTCTTTCAACTTAATCATGTCGCTGTAGTAACCTTCTGCATATCCATCTTTCATTTTGATGTTTTCATCTTTGTATTTTCTTTATTTTCAACATTTCGGAGCTTCTCGGCATGAACCTCCCGGCGCGACGGATATCGGCGCGAGTGGGTGCATGGGCTTCTCGACGCTGACAGGCGCATGGGCTTCATCCTTGGGTTCTCGGTGCGCTTTACGGCCGACAGGGGCTATCGGCCTGGGAGCTATCGGCGCACCTTTTGGCCGACGGGGGTTCTCGGCCGGGGAGTTCTCGGCGCGCCCTTTTGCCGACGGGAGCTCTCGGCCGGGGAGTTCTCGGCGCGCATTTGGCCGCGCCGAGAGCCCCTCGGCTTCGGGCCCTACTTAAGGCACCGAAAGCCCTGCTCTTTCTCATTCTCTCCTCTTCTTTCTCTTTCTTTACTTCGGCAGTGGCGGTGAGCTGTGAGCTTTCCCCCCCGGGAGCGTCATTCCCCCCCCCCCCCTTTTTGCCGATTTTTTGGGGTAGGTCCGCTATATATATGGGATTGAGTCCCATTTTATGCTTGGGATCACTCCCTCTTGGTGGGTGACTCCCTATTCTTCTTGGGCATACCTCGGACAAGGGGAGATGCTGCCGAAATTTGTTGAGAATTTGTTTATCTTATTGTTTCGTGCCCATTCATCTTTCTGATGTTTCCTTTCTTGTCTTTCTCTGACTGCAGGTGCTGACATGGCTTCCAGTTCTGCTGTTGCATCCTCCGGAGCTGTTGGAACAAGTTCATCGGCTCAACCGGACATATCTCGGGCCAAAGTCAACTGGTTGAACGTATACAGCCTGAGCTTTGGCTATGACCAGATTGCTAGTGTCGATGAATCTTCCGATTCTGAAACTGACACCGTATCGACCGCTGAAGTTTATTCTTCCCTGGAAGGTGCTGAATTCAGGAGAGCTGCTGACTACCGCCCGGACTTGCCGAAGGATCGTCATTTGCTGCCGTTTGTTCAGACTTTCACCATACGCGGAATGCGAGATGTTCTTATTGCCCGTTCCGTGGAAGCGGCAATACTTGCCGATAGAGACAGCATGAAGGGCTCTGTCTATCGAGCCCGAGCCATATATCTCCCAGGTGAACAGAGGGACTGGAATGCTGTGCTGGGCATCTCCGATTTAGAACCCGAGAAGAAGATGCTGACCCGGGCCCCAGAGTTCACCCCTGCAAGGTGGGACCATACCACCGGCCGTGTCCACCGAGAGAAGACCTCATTCAGACTCTTTTTGGCGCCTGCGAAGTGGGGTTATAGAGACGAGCCATTTGTTCTTAACTGCCTGGCCGTTCAGTTTAAATATCAGCTGGCTGCCGGCTGGTTTGGAGATGCCAAGTTGACAGACGCCCATCTTTTTAGGGTTGGAGCAGTGGAGTTCACAGAATATGTTTTGAAGGAGTATGCCCCTCTATTGGTTAGAGCTGGGGTATACCACAGTGTATTTGCCTCCAGGTTCCGCTATCCCGTCTCTCGGGGATTGTGTTGCGGCATGCTTGAAGTGTTCTGCCCGCAGTTCAATACATTCTATACAGCGGAAGGCGAGACATCCCTCGACCTCTGGAGTTTATCACAGCTTTCTGGCCTACCCATGGACGGGGAGCCATATGAGGAGGTCTGCCTGGACGACTCCATCAAGGACGCCTCTAATGGAGAGGGCAGCTATTCTTTCGGTTATGCATATCGGTATCTGATGAAAGCTTACCGGTCCATCTGTTTGGCCTACAGTAGGGGGTCCTCCAAAGGCTATCAAGCCCGGGAAAAGAGCAGCCGACTGAGAGTCCGTGTGGGGCAGTGGATACAATATTTCTTCGGGCGTCCCTTGAGGTACACAGACTTTCCTTCCGTAGGGCTGACTTCTGGTAAACAGGTCAGGGCCCCCCGTTACAAGTCAGCACTGCCAGCTTCATTGCGCCGGACCGACGCGGATGGCCCGAACCCAGCAGGGGTTTATCCCATCACCCATTGTGTAGCCTATTTGACTTTCTGGCTATGCACTTTCGCTCTCCCTCAAGGGGACGAGACGATTATTAGACCAGAGGCTATATATCCGGCCTGCCAGATGGCTTGGGGGATGCGATTGTCTCTGTGCCCAGTGGCTCAGTGTTTAGTTTACAAATCCTTCGGGGACTTGCATAGACATCGGACTCCCCGCTCTTCGAGGACCGTGGGTCCCTTTCATTTCTTCAATGCCTGGGTTTGCAGCATTTTCCCTGAGCTGGCCCCGAGAACTTTGCAGTCAGACACACTGCTCCCTCGTATGATTGAGTTTGCTAGCGCTGAACCTGGTCCTTTCTCAGAACAGCTGTTCAAGATGAGGGGTAGGTTAATAAGAGTGCCTGTAGATGCACCTGGCAACATTCACTTTTGGAGCTTGGCAGTAGGTTCAGCTCCCTTGGTGGACCCTCAGAGGGAGTGCAAAATGGAGGAGGTGGAGGCTTATGTCCATCCTGTTTCGGGGGTCGCCGCCACCTGGCCTCTTTTAGAACCAGAATTGGTGAGGTGGGCCATGGCCATACGGCCCAGTGTATTAGTTTTCAGGAAGGGGGGCCTGCTCATTTTGGAGCCCTATTATCCCTTCCGCTTTGGCAGAAATTTTGGTTACGACCAGCATATCCCTCCATCGGCTGCTCAGTTTCCTCTGGAGAGCCGGGCCAAGCACGGGTCTAGTATTGCCGGCGACGGTCGGATATGGTGGGATTTCTTTCATCGTCGGGAAGACACAACTTTCAGGGTCCCGACTGTCTCCAATCGTCTCCCTCGGGTCTCATCAGACTATATCAAGTGGTGGAACATACGCACCAATTTTTATAAAGATGGCAGAGGCACTTTCTGGGATGTGGCCGAGCGCTCCTTTTTGAAGCGGCAATCAGGGCCTGTATTTGACATTGACGAGGTCCATCTGAGGAGGCTTTATTCCCAGCACCAGAGGGAGGCAGAAGCTTATATCGCTGCCCGTCGGTCTTTGAAGGAGGCGGGTGCGGAACTACCCACTCCTGTCTTTTCTGAAGTTGATGTAGACACTTTCACCAAAGACTTGAGACAGCTGGGCCACATAGGGGACACTCATTTGGAGGTGCAGTATCCATTCCCCCCGGAGGAAGCACTCTCGAAGGCTACTTCTTGGAGGGGTCCGGCAGACAGGTTTCATCCTTACAGGGCCTTTGTGCGGAGGGAGGACCGCACCCAGTCATATTATCAGCACACCTCCTGGCTTTTTGTACTGTTAAATGTCCACGGGCTGACAGTGGAGAGCCCGGTAGCTGTCATTCTAAATAAGCAGCTTTTTGTTTCTTTCCATTATGTTGACGCCTGGTGCATAGATTACCTCGGCCTATTTCATTGCCTTGATTTCCATGGCCATAAGGACTTGGCCGCCCTGACGGAGAAGTGTCAGACTATTGGCGATGTATGCTGGCTTGTGAAGGAGGCCACCTCCCGATCAAAGGTGGTAGCTTATATGTATTGGCCACTTTCCACATTTTACGACGGCCCAGCAGGTGTGCTCCTTGTTTGTTTGATCATGGCTTCTTTCTTCTTATTGTCATGTTTTGCATATGTTGACTATGACTGTCTTTCTTGTGTCTCGCACATATAGACCAGACATAAAGCAGCAGGGGCTTTACAGGAAGATAATTGCTCAAGCTGAGAAACCTGCCCACTTTGAAATTCCTGAAGCAGCACCTACGACCACTCCCCTGCCTCCGGGCAAGAAGAGGAAGCCTTCTGTGGTGAAGGTTGCAGTCGCCAAGGCCAAGAAGGCCAAGGTTGCTTGAACCCGGAAGTCAATTTCGACTGCGAAGGAAGCTGGAACCCCTCTTCGGATATCCCTTCATTTGACGCATTCGCTTCTCAGAGGGAGGCCGCACAGGCATCTGCCGAAGGTGACGGTGATAGCTTGTAGCTGGAACTTCCTTTGTCGTCTTGACCAATCTCCTAGGGAGTTCTTTGAGGCTGAGCTTCTTTTTATCTGATACAGCCCAGGAGTAGGTTGAAGCGCCTGTGGAGACGGACACAAGACTGCCTTCTCCCACCCCGGCTGGCGGGGAGGAGGGTAAATGTGCTTTTTCCATTTGTTTCATACTTCCGTTGTTTTCTTTGCTATACTTCTCAGAAGTTTTCTTTTCTTGTAGCAGTGGCAGTCGGGGAGCAAGCCGAGGCCATGATGATGACGGAAGAGCTGCCTCGACCACAGGAGGGTCACAAGACTCGGCCAAAGCAGAGTACTATTCCAGCCAGATGCATAATCACTCGATCTACATCCCGCCATGCTTTAGAGGTGCCGGCCCAGCATATAGCTAGTGTGGAAATATCTTCGGGCAGCTCCCCGGTCGTCTCCCATGAGGAGGAAGTAGATTTCAGCGGCAGCGAAGGGGAAGGTATTTCCAAGTCAGAAGCCCCTCCTGCACTTGCGAAAGGTGTTCCGTCTCTTCGACCCGCCAAACTATCGGTGTTATCCTCTGAGGAAGAATTTCAGGAGGAGTTTGCCGGGCTCGATACTGAGATTGACATAACTCCACCACTCGCCATTTCGGCCACGGAGCTTTCTTCTCTTTCGCCCCATTTCGAGGGCGCGGACCCTGCTTCAAAGGTGGGTTGTTCTTCATGTATGCTGCTTCATTTGTTTCTTTTATTTAGTGCTGAAGGTCACTTTGCTTTGTTCTCAGAGTATTGTCGCTGCTACCTCGGCCACCTCCACATCCTTCATGGACATTTCCCATGTAGATTGGGCTATTGTTCCTTTTCTGCCTTTAACTTGCACGGGGGCTCCTGAGATCATTCGCCCTGTGCTAGTGCGGATACAGTCCTCGACAGACTTGGCATCATTAGACTTGGGGGCTGCAGAAGAAAGTGTCATCCCTGCCAGGGCTTCAGATATTAGAGCCGAAGCAGATCCGGCCAGGAGCTCCGCTTTCATACCGGCCGTAGTAATGTCAATTGCTCCCGAGTTAGCAATTCCTGCCATAGTGGCTACAGAGTCCGAATTCCTGCCTGCACAGTCTAAGGCACCTCTGTCCCCATCACCAGAAAGAGCAGCTGAAGGTGCAGCCTCCATTATAGAGATAACCCCATTATTCATTGATTCTCCTCCCGCGGATGTTCAAGGTGTAGCTCCCGAGGCAGCAGCAGAGGAGGAGTCTTCAGCCCAGCAGGGGAGTACAGAGAGATACCAGCTAGCTCTTTTGGCAGATTTGCCTTCTTCGTCCTCCCAAGCGGGCATTGGACTATGGGCAGATATTGACAGAGAGGTGACCTTTGAAGTCGTCGCATATGCTTCCTTTGGCTTTACTTCTCCTGACGGCTTCGTCTGGCAGCATCTGGACATGTTACGCCAGCTAGTAGAGTCTCAGCCTGGCTTGACATATCTACAGCTGAAGGAAATCGCCAATCGCCTCACTGCTGGCCTGCAAGCCATGGGCTGCCCTTTGGACACATGGGCTCAGCGGGTCTTGCTTTTGTTGAAATTCATGCATCGGAGAGACTTCCTAGCACGGACCATGGTTGACAGGCTGACGGCATTGAAGTTGCAGAGGTCAGAATGCAAATCCGAGGTGGAAAAGCTGACGCTGACACTTGATGAATGCCAGGCCGAGCTACAGAGCATTATTCAGCGGGAGGAGGCTATCCAGAAACGGGTAGCCGTTTTGGAGGTGGAACTCACTGAACTTCGGGCCGAGCTGCAGCAATTATCTTCTATTCGGCCACAGTCCATCGAGGAGGTGGCTTTACTGGAGGGTCGGGTGATGTCTTTCCAGGACCTGTCCATGAGGCTTCAGGAGGAGGAAGCGCACCTTCATGAGTTAGGAGCCGCCCCCTATGTTGGTCTTCTGGCCTTTGAAGATATCTTTCGGCGGCCATGAATTATCTTCACTTTCTTTTCTTTTCTTTCTTCTCTTCCCATCTCTTTCTCTCCCCTTTTTTTGTGACACAGCGTCCCCTCGGGGCCCCTTATGTACTCACTTCGTAATGAAAAGAAATCTTTTGGCTTCATGTGTATCCATCTTGTTTACCATGTGGTTTCATCACTTCGGGGAAGTGGGGTAATGGTTTTAGCAACCCCTCATGTGAATGGCTCGTACCTAGCAGGAGAGCGTCCACCCCTTCAGAGAAAGGATGGGGAACTCGCTCCACCGCGTGACGGGCATCCGAGGAGGTGCTTAAATCGGATTGTGTTGGTATCAGCAAACGTCCCTCTTGGCAATATGTGCTATGAGGGAGACAATTTGTAGGAATGTGAAAGAAGGGGTTTCATCAGAATAGACGGAAAGTCTAGACTGGGTAGAGGTTATGGCAGGTGGGGCTTTGCCAAGAAATGCGTAGGTTTTATCAGGACAGACGTAAGGTCTGAACTGGATAGGCTTTAGTAAAATGGTGATGGGTTTCATCGTCGGTGGAATGTTTGAAAGAGGGTGTGTAGATTTCATCAGGACAGACGTAAGGTCTATCCTGGAAAGGTTTTATCATCGGTGGGGCGTGGAACCAGTTGACCGACGGAAGGCTTCATCAATAGAAGGGAGGTAAAGGTAGCGTGCCGGTTGGTATGGAACTTTTAGATTACCACATTACTGACCCAAGTGCCCTTTCGGGTTTTCACCGGAGCCAGCCCCCTCTTGCTTTTGCCCACGCGCCCTTTCGGGTTTTCACGTGGCAGGGTACCCGATTTTGCCTGCGGTGCCCTTTCGGGTTTTCACCACAGCTGGTTTTTTTTGGCCATTTTTTGCCCTTATCCGGGATGTCCGAACAAGTCTGGCGGGGTATCTCTATTTTTAACCCCATTTTTTTTATATACATATGTTTCCTGAATCGGGACTTCAGCACGGATCAGGCGATGTGCTGCTTCATTAGTGCATGCTCTTATCATCGGTATTGGGTATATACCGACGCAAGGATTTTATAGGTTTCATCAGGGTAGACGTAAGGTCTACACTGGGCTGGTTTTATCATTGATCGGGCAGGGTGCCGATCGACCAATGGTAGGTTTCATCACGGCGGGACGTAAAGGGATATGCAAATTTGATAGGACGGGTTTCTTTGTTGATCGGGCAGGGTGCCCATTGATCAAAGGTGGGTTTCATCATCGGTATTGAGTTTATACCAATGCAAGGATCTTATGAATCTTCATCAGAATAGACGTAAGGTCTACCCTGGGCTGGTTTTATTGCTGATCGGGCAGGGTGCCAATCGACCAACAGCAGGTTTCATCATCGGTATTGGGTTTATACCAATGCAAAGATTTCATAGGTTTCATCAGGATAGACGTAAGGTCTAAGCCGGATAGGTTTCATCATTGACCGGGCAGTGCGCCTAATCGGTCAATAGTTGGTTTCATCATCGGTATTGGTTTTATACCAATGCAAAGATTTCATAGGTTTCATCGGGATAGACGTAAGGTCTAAGTCGGATAGGTTTCATTGTTGATCGGGTGAGTGTGCCCATTGATCAGCAGCAGGTTTCATCACGGTATTGGGTATATACCAATGCAAGGGTTTCATAGGTTTCATCGGCATAGACGTAAGGCCTAAACCGGACAGGTTTCATTGCTGATCGGGTGAGTGTGCCCATTGATCAGCAGCAGGTTTCATCACGGTGGGACCTGGGACAAGGTATGAGGGCTTTTATCAGGACAGACGTAGGGTCCGTACTGGGTGGATTTGATCGTTGATCGGACAAGGTGCCGGCCGATCGACGAGAAGTTTATGACGGGAGGTGAGGTTTCTTTAGGATCACCATATTACTGGCCCAAGCGCCCTTTCGGGTTTTCACCGGAGCCAGCCCCCTCTTCCTTTTGCCCACGCGCCCTTCCGGGTTTTCATGTGGCGGGGTACCCGATTTTGCCTGCATTGCCCTTTCGGGTTTTCACCACAGCTGGGTTTTAGCCATTTTTGCCCTTGCTCGAAAAACCTGAACAAGACCGGCAGGGTATCTCTATTTTTAACCCCATTTTTATTTATTTTCATTCTTTTATTCTCTCTTCCCCTCTTTTTGGGAGGGTAACAAGTCGGACTGTCATTAGATCATGATAAGGGATGGCTCGGCTAGGGCGGAGTGCCGCTAGACCAAGGAAGAAGGTTAGCTTGGTTAGGGCGGAGTGCCGCTAGACCAAGAAAAAGGGTAGCTCGGTTAGGGCGGAGTGCCGCTAGACCAAGAAAAAGGGTAGCTTGGTTAGGGCGGAGTGCCACTAGACCAAGGGAGCAGGGTAGCTCGGTCAGGGTGGAGTGCCGCTAGACCAAGGGAGCAGGGTAGCTTGGTTAGGGCGCAGTGCCGCTAGACCAAGGAAAAGGGTAGCTTGGTTAGGACGGAGTGCCGCTAGACCAAGGAAAAGGGTAGCTTGGTTAGGGCGGAGTGCCGCTAGACCAAGGAAGAAGGGTAGCTTGGTTAGGGCGGAGTGCCGCTAGACCAAGAAAAAGGGTAGCTCGGTTAGGGCAGAGTGCCGCTAGACCAAGGAAAAGGGTAGCTCGGTTAGGGCGGAGTGCCGCTAGACCAAGGAAAAGGGTAGCTTGGTTAGGACGGAGTGCCGCTAGACCAAGAAAAAGGGTAGCTCGGTTAGGGCGGAGTGCCGCTAGACCAAGGAAAATGGTAGCTTGGTTAGGGCGGAGTGCCGCTAGACCAAGGAAGAAGGGTAGCTTGGTTAGGACAGAGTGTCGCTAGACCAAGGAAATGGGTGACTTTTAACCTGATTACTCGGGGAATATTTGTTGGGCAGCATGATACAGCTTTAGGTGTCTACCGTTGAGTGGTGAGAATTAGATTTCCCCTTGATGGTTAACAACCATGTAGGCCCCTCCTTCGTAGACCCTATATATCACATAAGGACCTTCCCAATTAGGATTCAGCTTTCCTTTTGGGTTGGACGCCATAACTTCTCTTTTCTTGACCATGACGAGGTCACCTTTCTTAAATTCTCATCCTTTTACGAGTTTGTTGAATGCAGTGGCCATGCGGGCCTGGTACATCTGGATATTCTTCTGAGCTTGGAGGCGCTTCCCTTCCAATTCAGCCAATTCTTGTAATCTTCTTTCTGCATTGGTTTGTTCGCCACGGGCCAGGTCATATTGGACTGCCACCCTGAGTGACGGGACTTCCAGCTCCAGTGGAACTACTGCCTCTGAGCCGTATACCAGTGAGTATGGCGAGCACCCTGTAGGTGTCTTGAAGACACTGCGGTATGCCCATAGAGCTTCATACATCTTTTCTTCCCAGTCCTTCTTATTAGAACTGATGACTTTAGCCAACAAGGTGCATAACGTTTTGTTGAAGGCTTCTGCCAATCCATTTGCCTGTGGATTGTAAGGAGTGGAAGTCCTCCACTCGATCTTATACTTCTCGGCAAGCCGATAGATCTTTTGATTTTTGAAATGACTTCCATTATCAGATATTATTCGGCTGGGGATCCCAAACCGAAAGATAATGTTCTATTTGATGAATCTGGCAACCAGCTCACCAGTCACTTCTCGTAATGCTATAGCTTCCGCCCATCATGAGAAGTAATCTGTTATTGCCAGTATGTACTTATGTCCGGCTGAGGAGGTCGGTAGTGGGCTGACTACATCGGTTCCCCATTGTGCAAACGGCCAGCTAGGGACTGTAGGGTGCAGAACGGCAGGTGGCCTTCTAGGCACAACAGCATGCTCCTGACATTTCTGACATGACTTCGCAAACTTGCAGCAATCTTCAAACATAGTGGGCCAATAGTAGCCCAACTTCTTGATTTCTATCTTCATCTTAGGGCCAGCTTGGTGAGCACCTGCCGTCCCAGCATGTATTTCTTTCATTGCTTGCCAAGCTTCCTCAGTGGACAGGCAGCGGAGCAAAATCTTCTTGCGTGCATCTGCCATTATTCGGAACAGAGTTCCATTTCTGAATTCATAAGAATCTTTGATCCTTAGAAGTTTCATCTTTTATTCTCTTTTCTGTGGCAGCTGTTGGTGTAAAAACCATTGTAGCAGGTGCTGTCTCCAATCAGATGCCTGTTCTGTACTGATCGTGGCGACTTCATTTTCTTCGGGGCATCCTTCTAGCATGCTGGGGACTTGCCGCCGATTTATAACAACAATGTTCAGTGTCTCATCCGGTGGGACTGCTATTGAGCTGGCTAGCTTTGCCAATGCATCAGCCTGGGCATTATGTGCACGGCCCACATGCTTGAGCTCAATATGATAGAATTTCGCCATGAGGCGCACAGCTTTTTGGTGGTAGGGGTTCAACTCCGGCTTTCGCACTTCGAACTCACCTTGGATTTGCTTTATTATCAACATTGAATCCCCGAATACCTGAAGCATCTGGATGCCCATGTTGAGGCTGATGTGCAACCCGATTATCAGAGCTTCATACTCGGCTTCATTATTAGTGCAGGGCTTGTTTATAGAACAGGAAGTATGCACAACCTCCCCCTCTGGCGATCTTAGCACAATACCGGCTCCGGCCCGTATTCTGGTCTTTCCATCGGAGTCCGTCTCTGTTCTAGATGTTCCATCAAAGAATAGCTACCACATGGTTGACTGAGCCTGGCAGGCTTCTAATGTTTCATCATCGGGTAACTTAGTCCCCAACATATCATTCTCTGGCACAGGGTGCTCTGCGAAGAAATCGGCCACGGCCTGTCCTTTTATTACCCTCTGGGGTATATATGTGATATCGAATTCCATCAGAATTACTGCCCATTTGCCCAACCGTCCTTTCAGTACTGGCTGAGTCAATATGTATTTGAGCGGATCTGCTGCAGATATCAATCTGATTTCGTGTGACAGCATATAGTGCCGGAGCTTTTTAACGGCAAAGACTAGTGCCAAGCATGTCTTTTCTATATAGGTGTAGCTTTCTTCAGTTCTAATCAGCCTCCGACTCAGGTAATATAGAGCCTGCTCTTTGCCTTCTTCATTTATCTGTGCTAGCATTGCCCTCAGGGAACAGTGTGTGGCTGCAATGTATAGTATCAGGGGCTTGCCCTTAATAGGTGCCCCCAGTACTGGAGGGGTCTTGAGATATTCTTTCAGCTTCTCAAAAGCTTCCTGACAGCCATCGTCCCAGAGGAACGATGCATCTTTCATCATGAGCTTGTGAAAAGGGTGGCATCTCCCCGACAGATTTGATATGAATCGTCGGATGTAGGCCAAACGCCCTTGTAGAGATCTCAGCTCGTGGAGATTCCTTGGTGGAGGGAGCTCCTGGATGGCTTTAATCTTGGATGGGTCGATCTCAATGCCCCTATGACGGACAATGAACCCAAGGAATTTTCCACTGGACACGCCGAAGGCACATTTCATAGGATTCATCTTGAGTTCATATCTGCGCAGCCTCTGGAACACTATCCTCAGATCTTGCAGATGATCTTCTCTTCTGCTGGTTTTCACCACCAGGTCATCGATGTAGCACTCCACTTTCTTGAAGAGTAAATCATCAAAGATCTTTGTCATAGCTCTTTGATAAGTAGCGCCGGCATTCTTGAGGCCGAACGGCATCCTTTTGTAGTGAAATATCCCCTTCGGGGTGCGGAATGCAGTATGCACTCTGTCTTCTTCAGCAATCCAGATCTGGTTGTATCCGGATGACCCATCCATGAATGACAGGGCTTCATGGCCAGTGGTTGCATCGATCATTACTTCAGTGATTGGCACTGGGAAATCATCTTTCGGGCAAGCCTTATTCAGGTCCCTGAAATCTACACATATTCTGATTTGCCCATTTTTCTTCTTCACGGGCACTATATTGGCCAGCCATGTAGTATATTGGTTCTCTTCAACAAAGCCCACATCGATCAGCTTGTCGACTTCTTTGTTGATCTGATTTATCAGTTCGGGACGCATTCTCCTGGCAGGCTGCTTCACAGGGCTTGCCTCTGGGTTTATCGCCAATCGGTGCTGTGCCACATCAGAACTCAGTCCCGGCATCTCATCATATGTCCATGCGAAGCAGTCTCGGAATTCTTTCAGAAACTGAATATACTGTTCTTTGACAGCTGGCTCCAGCAATGCACTGAGGAACGTAGGCCTTGGCTCATCTGCTGACCCCAGATTCACTTCTATCAGCTCATCGACGGTGGCCTGGCCTCCGTCCTCAACTTCGGGTGGGGCTTCTTGCAAATCAATAAAGCCCCCCGTGATATAATCTTCTTCATTCTCATGATTTTCTATTTCATCACACCGATCATCAGCAGATGCTGGTGCATCGTATAAGGCCAATATGGCCGGATTCTGTCCAGTCTGCCCCGAGGACGTGACTGGCTCAGCGGAAAACTTCGAAGTGGAGTCTTCCGTGCTTAGAGGCTCTTCTGATGTGGGCTCCCCTGAGAGGTTATCATTATGTAGATCTCGGAACTCTTCTAGAATGCGCCCAAACTCCAGGCACTCTTGCAGCTCTCTGGCTACTTGTTCTTCATCCGGGGTTCCCGTGTCAAATTGTGCTTCGGCCTGGAACAGATCCTCTTTGCAAGATGGATTCTCCCAGCACCAACCCTTCTTGGTCTCATCAGACATCCTTGCCTCCGGCTGGTTGTCTTGGGCTTCATTGTCTGTTATGGATTGATACATAATCTCTTCATCTTCAAAGGGGTATTGATCATACCCTACTTCTGGGGAATCTTCATTCGGGTAGAAGGCTGAGATGACATCCACCTCGGCTTCATAGCATTCTTGCAGGGTATAACCCAGTCCCGGGTGCTGTGTGATCTTCCTCAGCTCCTTGCTATCTCGAGGCGGATCCCATAACTCCTTGAATGCTTTCTTCTGAGCAGCAGGCTGTATCGATGGCATTTGCATCTTGGAGAACATTTGTGAAACCCGTTGGGTAGTATAATCCAGGCCCGTAATTGGTACCATCAGGTTCGCAGCTTCTTCAGGGGCCATGCAATCTTGATCATCTTCTTCGACTGCCTCCCCGGTGTAGAATATGATAGGGGGTTCGCCGAAGCGAGGGATTTCCATAGTCTTTAGGGGCAGCACTGTCTGGTATTCTGTGCTGGCTATGGGCTTGACTAGACCCTGTGGAACTTCCACCTGTGTGTATTTTTCTTTCATCTTTTCTTCAGTATCATCTGGGTGTATGCCAGGAGGAGTGATCTGAGCAAAATCACCAGCATAAGAGATGTGAGACACCCCATGCTTTTTAATGTAGCCCTTTGGCGGCGGCGGAGACCAATTTCTTGCTTTCGTCGCCGACTTTTCTTGGCTGACCACAGTTTCTTTTCCTTTATCCCTTTGTGACACCTCGGTGTAATAGGATACATCGAGCATATGGCACTCGAACACTTCGAAGGGATGTATGTCTGCAAACACCCTTTCTTCTTTTCCTTCATGGCAGTATTTTATGCATTGGTGTAGCGTGGATGGCACTATCTGATATTCGTGCAGCCACGGTCTTCCCAGCAGGGCCTTATACATGGTGTTGGAGTCGATTACATAGAATCGTACCACGGTAGTGAGGTCGCCCAGTGTGAGGTTGAAATCAGCTACCCCGAGAGGTGTTTCACATTTTTGGTTGAATCCTGCAATCTTCATATCTCTGACCTTGGTGAGCTGCAGATCAAAGTAATATTTCTGAAAGATGCGATATGGGAGAATATTCACAGCAGCCCCTGGATCTATTAGTATTCTGCTTATCGGCTGACAGTTCAGGGAACCCCTCATATACAGCGGTCTATTATGACCGGAATTTGGGATTAGCATATCATCCTCCGTGAACGTGACTGATGGCCCAGCATTCACTTCTGCCAGGAGTGCTTCACATTGTGCCGGGGACTGCAGGGCATCCACGATTGCTTTGCGAGCTTCTTCGCTCAGAGAGAGAATTTCCCAGATGGAGAATCTGGTAGGGAGCTTCTTCAGCATTTTCATGACTCGACTGCCCACCCGGACATTAGATAGTCTCATCTCCTCTGCCCATCGGGGTCTTGGAGGTTCATGTGGTGCCTGTGGCCTTTGCTGCCCATTTTCAATTTTATCTTCTTCATCGGTCTCCCGGAAGGCTTCTTCTGTAGCGACTGCCCCTGGTTTTGCTAGAGGGTTACCTTCTTCATCTTCTTCATGCTGTTTCTACTTTCCAGCCGCTGTCTGCTGGCATTTATTGCTTTTATCTGGAGCAGTATGAGCCGGTTGCTCATTTTCTAAGCTGGACAGGAACTCCAGGAATGAAGGGGCTTCATCTGCCTTCTTTTTGTCCTGGTACAGACTGGCAGGGGGAGGAACCTGGACACCTCGTATCTCTGGTTCCGGGATTTGATAGGGTTGCTCCCCACTGAACATGATATTATGGTTGGCTGGTGGTGGGCGCCCCCATCTTCTCCCAGAACGTGTTGCATGGGCCGACGTATAGGCTTCGGCATGGTTAGCTTCTAGCGGAGCGTTGGATGCTTCCAGCTCATCATCCTCCCCGGGCAAGGAGAAGAGTACTGACAGAGTGTTACATTGTACTGTCGTGACCTTCTTTCCTTTCTTGGATTTGGGCCGTTTCTTCTTCTTTTGGGAATTTGGCTTTGTTGGCTCCTGCCCCCAGAAGGGCTCATTTTCAGCTTTTTCTTGTTCTGCCTCTGGCTGCTCTTTAATTTTCAATTCTTCGAGCTGTTCCCAGAGTATACAGTCTTTCATCAGCAGATGCTTGGGCTTCTTCTGCTCGTACTCATCGAGCTCATTAATATATTGCTGCAGACGCCTGGCTGCAGGGCTTACTTCTTTATGTGTAGGGAGGGGAGTTTGTCTCCTCCGGTTGTGAGTAGGGATCCGGATGACTGGTCCAGTCTCAGTTGTATGCCATATTGGCTTTATCGGAGGCGGCTCAGGCCTTGGTGTAACACCCCGAATAACTTCTCCACTGGTACTAGCTGCAGGAGTCTTCTTTCTACTTTTTATGGGTATCATCTGCCATCCTTCCTGATCTTTCTGCGGGGTGAGGAAGCAAGCTTCATAGGTATTCTTGGTGCATTCTTCAACGGCCTCCTTGGGCAGCTGTTGGTAGACTGAGATCATATTGGCAGCCATTCTCCAGGGTGGAGGCTCATGTGGATGGGGCGGCTTTACCTGATAATCTCCCAGCTGCAGCTCACCTTTCTTGACCATTCCTTCATGATATCTTTGAAGACATAACAATCTTCAATTGCGTGCCCCAGCGCGCAGTGAAATGGACAGAACAGCGGATCATCTTTCTTTGCTGCATCTGCTGGCCTTTTGGGTTCAGGCAGTGTTACCTTATTGAACTTATATGCCCAGTTGAATAGTGCGGCCGTCTTATCTTTCGGGAAGGAATATGTTTTTTTCATCTTGTCTCTTAGAGAGACTTTATCCTTCCTTTCTACTGTATCTGCCAGCGGGGGAGCTTCATCTGCCCCTTTCTTCCCCTTCTGTTGCTCAAAGGTTCTGAAATCGACGGTGTTGGCCTCGGAGTGTGATGGCCGTCGCTCATTGGATTTTCCCTTTGGCATAGTGGGAGCATTGGCGGTCGGATGCTTGGACAAGAACGTCTCGACCTCGGCCACTATATTGTTCAATCGGTCAAATGTTCTGACATCTGCACCGATCATCTTTTCTAGCACCTCCCTCCTGAGGCTCTGCTTGCATATCTGCACCGCATCTTCCTGATGAGGAGGCCTTCGGCATCTCATGGCTAAATTCCTCCACCTTTTGATGTAGTCCAGTGCAGTCTCATCTTGTTTCTGCCTGGTTGCATATAGCTCTGCTATCGTGATTTCCCTTTCCGTGACATGAAATCTGTCGCGGAATTTTCTCTGCATATCAGGCCAATCAGCCACTGACCCAGCTGGCAGGCTTGAGTACCATTCAAAGGCCAACCCAGTGAGGGATGAGCCAAAGAACTTGAGCAGATAAGCTTCATCGACTGCTAGGTCGCCCATAGTTGTAGTGTAGTAGGCTATATGCTCCCTAGGGGAGCCCTGGCCATTGAATTTCTCAAACTTTGGCGACTTACTGATGCCTGGAGGCAGTCTTTTGGCAGCATACTGGGGAGGATATGGTACCATGTACACATCATAGGCACTAGTATCATCTCCAGTCTTTTCTGAAAGCTTCATTTCCACAATTCTTTCAATCATCTGCTTGTGGGCTATAGCTGGATCTATATCTTCTGGAAAGAAGTGGGCTTGTTGCTGGCTGTGAGGAGTTATCATCACAGTGGCGCGCAAGATGGGCGCGGTAGGCTGTGTCTGGGACACAGAGGGCTGAGCCACTGTCTGCTGTGGAATAGGTTGGCTTGGTGCTTTGCCCTTATCAGCTAGGAGGGGGTTAGCTTGAATAGCCGTCTCTGCTGAGCTGGATGTCTGCCCCACAGGTTCAGCTTGCTTTGAGACTGATGTAGCTTCCTATCTCTCATTGAGCTGTCTTCGGAGAGCATTGATCTCCTGTTGGTATCTTCTGAACATCCTCTGGATCATGGGATCCATGGTTGATGGGATTTGTATATCTTCAGAAGTCCCTTCAGCATCATCGACGAAGGGGTTATCTCCATCTTCTGTTGTTACCACATTAACTGTCATAGTGGTAATCCTACGGGCTTCATCATCAATTTTCATTTTATCCTTTGCGGCCTGACCTCTTCTTGTGACAGGACCAGGTCTAGTTGCCAGCCTGAGCAATTCATCTGGCTGAGTTGGTAGTATATCTTGCCCCCTGGCCAGTCCAGCCATGTTGCAGGCGAAGATTTGCATCTTTCCTTTTCGCCTGTAGACCTTTCTTTTTATTTGGCTAGGATATCTGAGCCGGTCAAAGACCGATATTCTTTCTTTATCTTCTTCCCCGTGCAGGTCCTCTTCATTATATCTGGCCCTGAGGCCTTCTTCATAGTCATTCGAATCGGAGGAGGAGGCTCCGATCATCATTTCTTGGAAGGTTTCTTCTTCTTCATCATCCCTGGTGCCCAAGGCACGGGATAGTCTTTGTTGACCTAGGGCAGAGCTCCCTAGGTAGTGGAAGTAGTCTTGGACTACTTGCTTTGTCTCCTCTGGGTCGCGCCATTGCGGCTCAGGTTGGAGCATCAGTCTGTCCTGGCTCTTTTGCTGATAAGCCAGTCTTGCCACCCGAGCATTCAAATGCTCGGCTTTGGAGTATCTGCAGATATCAGCCTGTCTGGCACAGGCTCTTGGTCTCCTTGCAGTGACCACAGCGACTGGTTCGCTCACATCGCCAACTTGGTAGCAGTCAGCAGCAGCATCATAGATCTTCCTTTCCCATCTTCTGCCCCTGGCCATGGGATGGGTAGTAGTGAAGCTTTCCCTTGTATGGTATTTTATGCCCCTCATCATGGGGCGAACAGCAGCCATATTTCTTTCCTGACCCTCAACCTCATCTCTCCTCCCCCGGGTCCTGGGGTAGACGGTAGTAGCATTTCTTTCATCTTTCTTCACTTCCCTTCTGCCCCCTGCTCTGAGGCGGGTAATAGTGATATCAGTAAGGTTCTCCCTGTCCTGAGCTGGGGCCCAGCTTTGGATCTTTTTCGGCCGCCAGACCTGTTTGTATTTTGCTGGCTTGGGCGCCAGCGGCTTCTTTTCATTAACCTCCCAATTGGCCTGCCTGGTGGCCAGAGTTTGGAATCTGTTGGCAGTGGGCACCATCGGGACGATCACGTCCGGGTTGACCTCCCTCGGGCGGCCGTTGAGGTTCGTCCGGATCCCTCCGATCATCATGGTCTTTCCGGAGTTGGAAAGACAACGGTCAGCAGTGACATATCGGCTCCTCCGGTTGGTCCTCCTCCCCTTTTGAGCAGCAGCGGGGACCATGTCCCTTTTCTGGACATGATGGACGTAGTAGGCGACGGCCGTGGGGGCCGTGTTCTCCGGTAGGATGTTCTTCTGGTCGGTGATCTTCACCAGGGCACTTGCAGCAGTGCCTTGCTCATTGTCGTCGACCTGTAGAAGGTAAGTGAAGATGACGCCCAAGCAGTTGGGCAGCCCAACGGCAGGCGGCAGTGATCCGAACGCGAGGGGTACCGCCAGGTAGCCTTCGCGCACATGCATGTCAATCGGCTGCTAGTCGAAGCAAACGGACATGATTCCAGCTGTCATTGTAGATTCCTGAAAATAAGGAAAGTACACAGAATCAGAAGTTTCAGGGGGGCCCGCCGAGCCTCCTACTTTAGCGAAAAGTTGAAGGGAGACTAAGTCCCACCGGGCGTGCCAGACTTGTGGACGCGGATTTTTCCTTAATTTCTTTTTTTATTTGATTTTGTTGGTTTATTGATTTATTGGTTGGTTTATTAGGCGTGCCAGTCACATGTGTGACGATTTCATTGTGCGCTCGATCTGACTTGGTCAGTCGATTGTGAAGTCCGAGTCGGGACCAGAAGTCCGTCATACCATAAACGTTATGACGTTAATTACGCCCTTCCAAGGAAGGACAACCCTTGATTAAACGCCAGCATAGGAGGCCTCGTAAGGCGAACAGATGTTTACATGCTTAATTTTAAACTTCATACCAGGGCCAGGGAGGCGGGTAAGATAATAACATCAACCACGGAAACAGACTATATCATGTGATTGGCAGTTCAAAATAGTTATGCTTAGTGGGAACAAGGAGATAGAAGATGTCCACCATGGAAAGGCAGAGCCATGACCATGATGTAGGTTTGAAGCTTCGATCGATACTTCGACAGCATTCTCCTCTTAATCTGGGTTATGCCCAGAGGGAAATAGGGTATCACTCACGGAGTGTCGAGGTGAAAGCTGAGAGGTCAAGCCTCTTGACCCATATATATATATATATATATATATATATACGGACTATATGGGGTAATGTATGATCTCCCCTTCGAAAGCTAGCGGGACTCATGCAGTGACAGGATCCGCACGAGCAAAAGGGGTTGTTCATAAATCCGATGACGGAGGATAAGGGAATCTAGCTTCTTCTTTTTTTTAAATTTATCCCCGGGCCAGATATGATGACTCATGGGCATCCCCGGATGGGCTGAGTTAAAGTGATGGGGGGGGTTCAATTGTATGGAGGAGTAGGCTCCTGGGGCAGATTGGGTGTGCATGTAGGTTCCTGGCACCAGAAGAATGCCAATGGGTTAGATTCTCGGCGCATGAGGATGCAAAGGGGGGTTAGATTCTCGGCGCATGAGAGTGCAAAGGGGGTTCCCGGCGCGCAGGGAAGAAGGCCAAGGTATAGGGGCTCCCGGTGCGCAGGGGAGGAGATATGCGTGGTGGTTCTCGGCGCCTGAAGAAGTGACGCCGGGAGCTATTCATTTGGTTCGCTGTGGGCCGGGCCGAGAGGTATGAGGGCGCCGGGATAAGAAACAGAGCCTACGATACTTTGTTTTGGGTTTCATGTTGGTTAGGGTTGAGGCAAATGGGCCCTAGGGAATTAAAATAGGTCAACTCACTGGGCTTCGATCTGTTTTGGTATAGGTTCCCAAGGAAGGCCAGGAATATAGAAAGATTGGGAGGGGGACAATAAGGTACAGGGAGCCTCTATCACCACTGATGGATAAGGTCCCGGGGATAGGTTTCATGTCATCTCTGACATCCTGGGAGAATTTTGACAGCATCTCCCCTGGACTTAACATTTGCCAGGGAATGATAGACGATCACCCACGGAGTGCCGGGGTGAAAGCCAAAATAGAGGGGTATGGAACCCCTGGCGCCCGTATGTGCTCGGAGCAATATCTTGATATCCCTTTTGAGACCGTAGAAGCTTATGCAGTGGCAGAGCTTCCTTGGTCTTAAGGTTAAAAGGCCGATCGAGTTCGAGAAACCACATAGAAAAAGGGGAGTTGCTCCCACTAGTTGTCGTCCCCGAGGTGCATGTGACGACCCAAGGCATCCCTTGACAGAAGGTGGGATTATGTTGAGCAGCTCACAAGGATATTTGTAGGGTTTATCAATGGTAGCAAGGGTTTTACGGCTTGAGGTAGGTTTTTGGCTTGCAAAAAAGGGGGTTCCCGGTGCCAAAACCGTCGTGCCGGGAAGAGTCCTTCAGAGCAACTGTTGGGCGCACCGGGAGCACACACTAGGGCTCTCGGCGCCTGGAGCCTCGCGCCGGGAAGAGTCCTAGTGGGCTACTGTTAGGCGCGCCGGGAAGGCTGCTTCATGGGGGCTGGGCGCTGGTAACCGGCCAAAGGGAAGCTCTCGGCGTGGGTAGAATGGGGTTATCGGCACGGGAAGACCCGCGCCGAGGGCTGTTCACCTATTTCACTGTTCTGGAGGCCGAAATGGTGAGGGCACCGAGATAGGTTAAGGGTTCTACGGTGCTCTATTTTTGGGTTTAATGGTGATTCGGGCTAGAGCTGACGGATTCTATGGGCTCTAAACTACTCAAGGCATCCACTATAAGCTGGATCAGGTCTGGGTTTCACAGGAGTATCAGGGTTCAAGAGGCATCTGGGAGGCCGAGGTCTGAATGCCCCTGTCTATCGCCATTATCACGCAGGGCCTGGGGACAAGCTTGATATGGTCATTCGTCGCCATGGGAGCCAAGAGATGGCTGTCTCTGGCCCAAGAGGCGACTTCGATGACATCAACGGATGAAGCACGTACGCTTAGAACCCCGGAGTTTCTCAAGCTTCGATCATTGCACAGCACGGCTTCATCCAGCAGCCAAGGGATAGTCTATCCCGGGCTCTGAGGTGAGCACTAATGGTGCTACGAAGCAGAGAAAAGAAACAGACAAATCGGATCATCATGCTACTGGTTTACAGATAACACGGGGAATGGCAATAGGGCTTCAGAGGAAGCAAAAATCAGGCTTAAGCTATAGCCCATCATACTTATATATCCATTCGTTTGATGATGTCCATCAGGGAAGACACATGGTGAGAAAGCCCAGACGATACACCATTCCAATACTCAAACCGATTACAGGGAGAGAGTGAGGGAAAGGGGGACAAACAGATGCCGAGATGTCTCGACTACATTGCATGAATCAAGATAAGACTTGAAACGATTACATGAAATAGAAGAAAAGAAAACAAGGGGGAGGGCGGAGCATTGACTCCTCTCCCTCCCCGGATGCCCACCTGGAGCTTCTTCCCTTTTGATCGGTCTCTTCTCTCTTTCTTTCTTTTTAGCGGAGGAGGCTCTCTCTCTCTCTGGTTTCTTCTCTTTTCTTTCTTTTCGATCGATGGCCCGGCTTCGATCTCTTCCCCATTTCAAAGAGGGTTTGCTTTTATAGCTCTCATCCCTCTGTCCTCTCGGTGGAGGGTAGTCGGTGCGGCTTGTTCCATTCGAGACATCTCCCGGCGCGATAAGTGGCACCCTGTTGAGGCTCCCGGCACCATTAACAGGAGCCCAAATGGCCGGCCCATCTAGTGCCTTCAGGCCTCATACGTGCCTTAGGCTTCTCTTTATGCTTTCTTTTGAATTAATCTTCATCAGAACCGAATAAGGCCCACCTTTAGTAGAGACATGACTTTGTTCAGATCATCTTGAGGCTTGATCAGTGAACTCACTGAGGTTTAATCAGTATTGCCGTCTGAATGACGACAAAACTGGGTATGTTTTATCGGCATTGTCATCTGAGCGGTGACAAGACCGGGCATCAGCTTCAGTCTGACAGACTTCGGCCGGGTGTGTAATCTGTGGAGAGGATTGCTCTTCTGTTCTGACTTTGTAGGAGCTCTGACAATCTTTATCTGCCGGTGCCGGCTTCATCTTTATCTCATATTACATCCATCAGTAAGCTGACATCTGGCTTACCCTGACATATCATCCGTGGATTCTTGGACGAAGCAGTAGTACAGCTCTTCTTAAAGGGCTGGGAGGCCTCATCAGTCGAGTGACTGCGGCTTTATCGGCGCTGCCGTCTGAATGACATAGGCACCGGGCATCAGCTTTGGCCGACAAGGGCTTTAGCCGGGTGAATGGTTGACGAGCTTCATCATTGGTCTTTCACTGTTGGTCAGACCCTCTTTTCAATTGTGCTTCCACCCTTGTTCATTTTCCAGGTGTCAACACGCGCCTCTGATAGACCGTCAGAGGTTCTACAGAATAGAAGTTGGGAATCTTTGATCTCAAAGCTTTCCAGCCGGCCAGGAAGCTTGGGTCTCGTGCTAAGAGCTCTGTAAACCTGCAAAAGAGTGTAGAACACAAGAAAAATAACCCAGATTATCCCTTTGGATAAAGTAGTATCAATAAATCAAAGAAACTTAAGAACATGCAAAAGGAAAGGGAAATACCGAGGATGTTGGTTTTTTAACCCCTCTGGGGAGTTTTAAAAGATGGGAAGATGTTTTAATGGATGTAGAAGATGCAAGAACGTGGTAGAAGAGGAGGGACAATGCTTATTATGCTTGGAAGGAGGGACAAGACACTAAGATGACAACTTTGACTGAACTAAACCCTTGGAATCAATACTCCCTGGACTTTGGAAGCAGATGGACGTGAGAAGCAGCTCTCCTTGGTTGGTTCTAGCTCCAGGATGCGGTAGCACCTCGACGCGAACTCTAGATGTCTCCTCTTCAAGCCATGAAGTCAAGGGTTCTATTTATAGACCCTCCATCTTTCAGGTCGAGTAGAGGATAATCCAGAACCTATGAATATGTGAATCATGAACCTAGACAACCAGCACAAGCTCTAGCATGGGCATGCTATCTCAATCAAGACTAAACTAAGCAAATAAAGAAAAACAAACGTCGGGGCGTGGAGCAAGGAAATAAAGGAAAAGCATACCCTATAGGTGGAACAAGCAAAATAAAGAGGAGATACGATGAAAGAGAAAGCTACTGCCCAAACTAAGGAAAGATGTGATCGCCACTAAGGTAAAAATAAGCCAAAGACCTGATAAATACCTTAGAATAGGAGGATGATGCATCCGCCCACGGGAGAGAGAAAACTAATCAGGAAACTGTAGCTCTGCAAAATGTAACGGTCGAAGACTGATGCGCCACAGGACGTGTGACGGCCCCACGATAGACCGCTACAAGACTCTAATGCGCCTCTGATAGACCGTCAGAGGTTCTGCAGAATAGAAGGTGGAAATCTTTGATCTCCAAGCTTTCCAGCCGGCCAGGAAGCTTGGGCCTCGTGCTAAGAGCTCTGTAAACCTGCAAAACAGTGTAGAACACAAGAAAAATAACCCAGATTAGCCCTTTGGAAAAAGTAGTATCAATAAATCAAAGAAACTTAAGAACATGCAAAACTAAAGGGAAATACTGGGGAGGTTAGTTTTTTAACCCCTCTGGGGCATTTTAAAAGATGGGAAGATGTTTTAATGGATGCAGAAGATGCAAGAACATGGTAGAAGAGGAGGGACAATGCTTATGATGCTTGGAAGGAGGGACAAGACACTAAGATGACAACTTTGACTGAACTAAACCCTTCGAATCAATACTCCCTGGACTTTGGAAGCAGATGGACGTGGGAAGTAGCTCTCCTTGGTTGGTACTAGCTCTAGAATGCGGCAGCACTTCGACGCGAACTCCAGCTGTCTCCTCTTCAAGCCATGAAGTCAAGGGTTCTATTTATAGACCCTCCAACTTTCAGGTCGAGTAGAGGATAATCCAGCTAGAAAGTAGGACGTTTCTTAGCAAACTCTTGGAGATAATACTCCCAAGAGTCCATAGAAACAAACAGAAGGTTCTGAGGATCAGATTTGAAGGAGAAATCCTCAGATCAAACTCTTAATTCGGCCACGGAGTAGCAAAGAAAGAGTAGCTCTGCTAGAACTCTCTGCGTGATGTAACGGTCTTACAATAAACTGCCACAGATATGTAACGCTTCATGCCTGGACCGTCACACAACCTTATCAATTAAAAGATAAGACCAATGGGCGTGATTTTCGAAGGAAGGACTCTCTGGAGAATGTAACGGTCAAGGATAGATGTGTCACAATGCATGTAACGGCCACACGATAAATCGTCACACCTAACGAATAGGCTAAAAGATAAGCTTGAAAGAAGCCTTAAGCTTAAGGACTCTGGCATGATGTAACGGACCAAGGTAGATGCATTAGAGGATTGTAACGCGCCAGGGAAGGACCGTTAGAGACAATAGAGTGCAAATGAAATGAGAGTTTGCTAAGCTTCGTCCAGCGGAAAGAGGTAAGAAACCAGACCCAACCAAGGAGACATGACCCGTGAAATAAACCTCAAATAACCAAGACATCCCCATAAGGGTGAACAACTCGGAGCATCATATAAAATGAACAAGGAGATGACCCAACTTATTGGTCATAAAACGGGTGTCAACAGCTGCCCCTCCTTAACGTCCTCTTTGCAGGGGAGCGAGCGGAGGTGAAGCGAAAGCGAAATGGAACATGGAGATGTAGCGAAGATGAAGCAGAGCGGACTGAAAAGCAGGCGTTAAGGCAAACGACACCCGTTCACAACCAACGAGCGACAGGAATTTTCCTGAAAAACTTCGGACTAAGCACAAGGAAATATCCAACCAAATGGCACATGTCTGGAGGAACTAAGAACTAAGGAAAGGAAAACACGGCCAGCGGCCGGAGCAACGAAAAGGAAAGAAACAAGCAATTAAACTCCAGACAGGAATTTTCAGCTAACCAGATCAAGCGAGTAGACCGAAGGAAACCATCTAATTCAGAGTGGAATGACTCTCCTTATCCGAGATCAATGAACATAAAGTTAATCACCATTACTGAGACACATGGACAGATGAGGGCACGTGAATGCTCAAAGATGCGTATGATGCATGCTGGGCTAAAAGAAAAGAAATTCATTAAAACGAATGTAAAGAAAGATTAAATAGAAAGTACTCAAGGATATTATTGCTAGACTGAGCCAGGATGAGATCAAGAGTCTTCTTGTAACCACGACATGCGAGACAGAGTCCATCGTCTCCCACCCGACTCAACCGAGCGGCATATCCAACGATTAACCGTATGCTCCTAGATCATCATCATTTTTATTAAAGGGGAACATCAGATCCTAGAACACACGGGCAACCAGCCGGTCCTTGAGAGGCTATAATAGTGTATATACCTAGTAATGCAACAATAAGAAGGGATAGGGAGCCATACCTGACTTACCAGATTTTCTGATTTTTATGGATTTTCGAATAAGACAACCATGATGAACATAACATGAACATAACGATCAACTGAACGACAGACAACATAACATAACATAACGATCAAATGAACTGGGAGACAATGCAACATAACATAACAAAGGTAAATAAGCACATATGCAATGGCATGAACAGACAACATGCATGCATGATGAACGTGGGGGACAAGACAATAATGCAATGGGACAACACCGTGTTGGGACAAGAACATGATGGATGACGACACGGTTGGGACAACACACGTGACAAGGACGACCAATAACATGTGCAAGACAACTAACAACACTCGGTGCGGAACAAAATAACATGCGTGGGATGACACAGAGAGACATAAACACGTGACAAGGACATGACGGGACAAAAGACATGACAAATACGCCCTTCAATCAAAGCCCAAGATCAGACGAAGCAGAACTGCCAGGTTCATAGTCGTGAGGCAAAGCCCTCTCATATAGATATAATCATTGCAAATAAAAGTTGAGAAGGACACAAGCTTCAGAATAGATCAAGAGATATGATTAATGAAGAGAACAGACCAGAAGATGTGGACAGGAGGCAGAGCACAAAGATATAGTAAAGAAAGCTTGAGTACCTGCAACCTGCACACTTAGCAAATAGATTACGTATCTGTTCTCAAAATAAAATGCAAAAGATAAATATTTTTAAAATTTTCAATTTTCTTGATTTTTTTGGATTTTAAAAATATTTGATTTTTTTTATTTGAACAATATTTCATTTTTTTGGAATCTCATTTTTTTGGATTTTTGACAATATCTCATTTTTTTGATTTTTGACAATATTATCATTTTTTTATTTTTGACAATATTATCATTTTTTCTTCTTTCTTTTTTTGACAATATTTCATTTTTTTAGATTTTGAAATAGCAATCCGCAGCACCCAAAGACGGGCTCGAACTACTGGTCAGGGATTGTCGTCCCTCCCCTCTCATTAAAGACTCCCCTTGAGCAGGACGTGCATGTGTGGGTGGCTTACCACAACCAATCGCTTCTAAAGAACGGTGCCCCTACTAAGGCCATACCCGAGATACAACCCAGCTTAAGAGGAAGAAGCGGAAGAAAAATTGGAGACAAGCTTCATACAGGATGAGAGACATCAGGACTTGACTTCCTTTAAGGGCACTACCCCTCAAAGAGATAGCCTATTGTGCCGGGCCTTTGTGTCTTTGATTTTGAGACCCACATTTACTAGGCACGCATGCGACCGGGCTCATGACGTCCCGCGGGGAACTGTACTGCCACTCTTGTCATGCCTTTGAATTTCATAATTGTGCATATTCATTCTTATTTTGATAGCCCTTATTGGCTAGATATAGCATTGAAGAGGCATGATCTCGCGCTGGACCTGAGCTGGGGGATGATCACCGAATAGTGAACTGCAAGAAGGGGAAACAGATCAAGGGGTCCAGGGATGGTTCCCTGGGGAAAACCCTCCGATGCCTAAGTCAGTAGAGCAATGGTAGAAGCTATGAAGGGAGGAGGAAAAGAGGTGCAAGATCCCTCTACACCAAGATGATGAAGTTGTTAGTGCGGCGAAGAGTGATATAGAAGGGGGGGATGAATAGATCCCTCCCGATTTGAACAACTTCAGCGGAAAATCACTACTTCGAAATACAACCCTTCAGAAATAGTTAAACAATATAGCTAACGCAGTAAGAAACTAAGACAGAATAATAAGGTGCAATTGGAAGAGGCCGTCCACACACGAACACAAGGCCAAACAGAAGGAGAGCACAAATGATAATAGCAAACCACAGAGGAGACAAGAGATTTTAAGGTGGTTCGATTGTAGTCCACAATCTACATCCACCCCTCACTCCAACTAGAGTGAGGATTCCACTAGCCACTGCTAGAAAACTGCAGACTAAGTCTGCGAACAAAATGCTGCCACACAGCTTGAACAACCAAGGGAAACAAATCCCTCAACCAAACTATGCTACCCACAGAGCTTGACACCTGGACCTGCTACCAGCAAGACCAGAACCGGAGATGGCTCTCCCTTCCTCCAACCCGGAGGGAACCTGCTAATGACAACCCGTCACTGGCAAAACCAGAGATCACAGATCTCTCTTCCTCTGCAGCCCAAAGGGGAACCGGAGTAACTCTCCCTTCATCCAAACACTGGAGGGTAACAACTCGAAATCAGAGATATGAAGAAATGAAAGGAAAAATAGAAATGTAATCAAGACCAACGATGAACAACAATCGTTTCAGAAAACCAAAAATAAATGTAGCTTCCGAAGAAGCAAATTGGACACTTCTCTCTCACTCAGACTTTTCTCTCACAGCAATACTCTCAAATCTTTTCTCTCTATCTTCTTTCTTGAACGTGGAGGCTCTCTCTCTTTCTTCTTCTGCTCAGGGATTCTGCTCTTCAGCTTTTTTCTCCAGTTCAATCCATCTAATTACAGAAGGCACCTTTTATATGACATTCGACCAGACTTTCAGGCCTTCACACGAGTGGGTCTCGTTCTGATGGGGACATCCCTTGCCCCTCCACATTTTTTGAAGCTCGGATTGATCATCGGTGTACGCCATTATGTTCCTCATGTGTTAGTGAGTCAAGTCATGTAATTTCCTTATTTTTATTTGAGTCTTAATCATGTAATTTTCCCTTTATTTGAGTCATGTACCTAGGTTAGAAAGTCATTTTCCTAAGTCGTGTGTCATTATGTTGGTTCATTAGGCTATTGGGCCCAAATAGTGGGCTAGGCCCAAGGGCGCCCCTCCCTTGGAGTATTTGGTCATTATGTCAGTTGTCAGGGTCAGTATGGTCATGTGAAATGTCTTGTGCCTATAAATAGGCCACCCCACTCCTCATATGTAACAACTAATGCATGAATATTGAATTCCAGAAAAACTCCAAATCCCTCTAGCTTCCTCTCTCAATATCTCTCTCTCTCTTTATCCCTCTCTCTCTCTCTAAGAGGTCCCCCCCCTCTCTCTCTCTCTCTCCCTCCACCCCAATTTTTGGAATTTTCTCTCTCCTCCCCATTCACCCCTCATTAAGACCTCTCCCCTTCCCCATACACTCATTTAACTCCCCCCCCAACCCAAGGTGGCATCCTCCAATCCACACCCCACCTCCCAACCCCCAACTACCCAACACCACTTCCTAAGCACCCCTTCCTCTCCCCAAGGTTGAAGGGGCTCTTCCCTAAGCCCAAATTTGAATTTCCCTCCCCTTGGGCTGTGCCCTTTCATCTCCCCCCACCCCCAAGCTCCCAAATTCGCCCCCCACCTCCCCCTTGGTCAAACCAAGTTCACCCCCCCTCCCCCTTGCTCTCCCCTTGCACATCTCCTCATTCTATCTCTGTTTCAGGCAGCAGAGTTGCTGCGACTTGCAGAAGCAGCCACGACCGTCCCTCACAGATTCAGGTGACAAGGCCTACATTTATGGAATCGTCTGCGAGTTAGCTTTCCAACAAAGGTGGTCTCGCCAGCTTCCGAGGTCGGAGCTGTCCGTAGGAGCCGATCTCCCTCGACTGCGCTGAAGACCCCAGGCAGAGAGCCAGAGCGAGAGTGGAAGCTCGGCCACGGCGAACCTTTTGGGATTCAGAACAAGTGTTCTTCAGTAAAATTCTTCCCTCTCAAGTTCTCTTTCATCCTCAAGAAGCAGAGCTGCATTTGGACAACAGCATCTCAAGTTACAAATTTTATACTCCAAGTGTGTCAGGTCAGTTTACAGGAGCCAGAACCGACACCCCTCTACTCATCTGATCGTCTTGGTCTTCTCCGACATCTGCCGACCTCGCCGTCAGTGCCGACAGAAAGAATACTCGACCACGGTTCTAACGGTTCAGGTCTCGCCTCAATCAGAGCTTGGTAGTGATCGTGGCACTCTCTGCAACCAGCCACATTGTTCTGCACCAGACAGAGGCAGAACCAATCAGTCCGGTTCCAGACTCTGCCCCGGCCAGCAACTACTGTACCAGGCTCAGAAAAAATTCAGAGATCATTCTTGGTCCGTTAGCAAGCTTTTGGCGCAAGTTTCATCAGGTTCTGAGCTCGGTGGAATTTTTGGCAGCGTCAATATCGACCCCCTGTCCAGAAATACAGAAGAAAGGCAGAACCGGCGGAGCTCGGAAAGTCGGTCCTCTTTGCATAATTCCCCACCCCGCTTGGCTGGCTGAAGGCCCCTCCCTGCGTGGAGATAGTTTTGACTGTAATTCACTTAATCCCCACCCCGAGATCCCCCCCTTGCATGGGGTGTAGTTCATGTCATTATTAAGTCGCAGGTTTGAAGCTTCAATCGACGCGGCGTGCGGGTGCATACCCTCGCCTCCCCGCTCACCCCCGTCTCCGGCCGGAGTCAGCGTCTTCATGCCGGCTAGGTGAGCTTCTGAACATCCCTCATTGCTGTAATAGACTTGCTTAGCTTAGTATTGCTTTACTTACTCCGTCGGCGGAATGAGAGTGTCCGATTTAAATTGCCACCAAATTGAGTGACCACCGCGGGCGAGTTGTGAGAGCATCCACTAAACCCACACCCTTGGTGTATTGGCTGCCCATGATTTGGGCATCCTAGGCCCATTTGGGGTTCTTCCCAAGCTAGCCAACCCCTGGAGCCTAAAGGTCCCGCCTCGGACCCTCTCCAACATCGCCTAGTCGCCATCGGGTAGTAGTGTGCACCATACGGGTGAGCTCGCTAGTGTGAGTCCACTGCTCAAACTTGAATGCTTGCAAATAGGTCTAAGGTTGGTTTTACATCAAGTGGTGTCAGAGCAAGTTCACAACTTGTCTCTATCAAGTTGGTCCTAGGGCGTGTCTATGCATTTAGAGTCTTCGGTTGCATCTCTTTTGTCCACTAGCATGGCTACTTCATGTAAGTCACATCTATCTCACTCGGCCATCCGCAAAGGTCCGATTGATACCCCTTTGAGCATAGTCCTATTTGAGGACCTTATCTTTAATGGATACCATCCTAGTGCATATTTAGAGTGGGAGGAAAACATGGACAAATACTTTAAGAGGAATCCAATGACTGAACCCATGAGAATCTACCTTGCCAAGAGTCGACTTGTGTACCATGCCGAGGATAGGTGGAAGTTCATTGAACAATTTAGGAGGGTTATGAGGCTAGAGCCTATTAACACATGGGAGAACATGAAAGCCGAACTTAGGAAAGTCTACACTCCCCGACCTCCTCCCTCCTACCCGGGTTACCAAAACTCGAGGGGCACTCCCACTCCTCCAACCCCACCCGTCCAAACCCTTACCACTAGAACCCAAGTGTCCAAGGCCTCCACCTCCCCACCTAACCCCATGAGGGCCCCACACCCCAACCAAAACCCCCTTCCCTAACCTACACTAGTCAAGCCCCTTTAGCCCCCACTTCCACCCCAAACGACCCCAAGGGCAAGAGACCCCTAACCGACCCAATTCCATCCATGATGACCACCACTCATCCAACCCTCACCATTCAAAACCAAGTGGACATCGTGTCCACCCCTCCACCTAGGCCCATAATGGCCACCACCCCCAAACCCAAAACCCCTCACCAAACCCGTGCCCTACAAGCCCCCTTGACCACCACCCCAAACCCACCATCGTCCCCAAAAGGGGACACATCTCCCAAAACAAATCAACTCAAAACCCCTCACCCAACCCACCTCCCACTTCCTACACCAATCTTTCCCCAACCTAGGCTTCCACTACTTCCCCTCCGTATCCAAAACCAAGTTTCCCATTACCCACCACCCCGGGTACACCATGCACCAACCATCATCACCCCACCCTCAATAGACCTTCCCATTCCCTTGAGAAAGAAGACCACAAACATCCACATGGGAGTAGATATCATTCCGGAACCCATCCCCATCCTTGAGGAAACCCAAGTTCATACCTATGGTGAGAAAGAATCATAAATGTCCCCTCCACATAGCTTGGACCCCCAAGAGCCACAAGCCTTCACAAATAGCACCGTAATCATAGATGGGCCCCTAGCTAGATGGCTAAAGGAGAGACCAATTCACCCCATCATGTCCTATGTTTACCCACCCATGGAGCAAAACTTTCCCATTGTACCCTTCCACTCCTATCACACCACAATCCAATCCTACTATGAGGTAGAATGTTGGGATGATCTCCTCCAAGGTCTAGAGTGGCAATTAGACTTGACTTCTTTGTTAACCCTAGGAGCGGACCGACCCAAGAGCCTTGACCTCATCCATCCATGCATTGGGTCTATCACCTCGATTTACACTATTGGTTGCTACACTAGTGACCTCCTTTTCATTCTCCCCATAGTGGAAGAGCCCATCCCGGTCCACTCCCCTACCATTATGATTCCTAGAACCTTTACCAACCAACCCACCCCATACACCGGCCCAACCATTTCATTAGAGGAAGGTGACTCCCCACCATATGAGGACCTTGAGGACATGGAGTACCCCTATCTAGGTGACCTTTACCATGATCCCTTTGACCCTTTCCTATGGGAGCCTAGATCTCTATGTAACCCACTCACCTTATTCACCACCCACCTTACCCTATCCTTACCGCCCATATTAACCCAAACCCCTCCCTTCCTAGAATCGGGTTACACCAAGGGAGCATTGACCTTAGGCAACATAAACCTTGGGATTGAAGAATTGTCCCACCCCATGATGCCTCCCTTCTTAGATCCCTTTGATCCATACGAGTGGAAGCTCAAGGGCCACCCCACACCCATGCACATGGAAGTCATCTCTAGGATAGGAGTGCATGAGTCTTGGCACAACACACCACTTGGCATGATTAGAAAGTCGGGTCCATTCATTCACAACACCCACATGTCAAGTAGGAAGCATGAGTGGTCCCTATTTGGGTGTAACGGTCCTCCCCAATTCACCATTGGTCTTATGAATGCTAGGAGCATACATGGATGTCCGGGTCCCCCGACATTCGTCATACCCATGCATAAAAGGTTCATCTATGGATGTCTCGGGCCCCCTAAGTCTATCACAGTCCTCATGGCATCAAAGCATGATCGAACTACATTTGGCTGCCCCGGACCACCTTTACATACCATACAGTGTCCACTCCCACCGCATCATAAAGCATGGCATATGCATCCAAGCAAATATCAAGTAGCAAGTGGTGAGATTCACAATAAGCAAGCAAAAACTCGTGAGCGCCACTTGAAACTCCAAGTTGGTAACTTGACGATGATGATTTTGGAGTGGCTCTACCCTGGGGTCACCTCCAAATTGAGGGCACGAGGACTTGGACCTTGCCAAGTTCCGAGTGGCTTTGGCAACCCGGCTTATGGGTTGAACTTTCAAAAGGGTTTTTGGGATTCTCCCCATCTCTCATGTGGCGGATCTAGCACCCTCTAGGGGCACCGCGGTGTATCCTAGTGAGGGCCTTGAGCTTACAGCTATCCTTGCGAGAGACACCTTTGGAGTGCCACCACAAATTAGCCCGAGAGCCCGACGTGAGCATACGGCAGCAATACTAGGCAAGCAAGACATCATAGCTAGCATGAGGGTATGACCGAGCCACTTTGTCGAGCTGAAGCGCCGTTCCCCGACTATGGTCGCGGGTTGAGTATGGAGATCGTGGATCACCCAGAGCCGCAGTTCGGTGTGCTACTTCCCCCGTCGACCCATACTCGACAGGGTCGAGTTTTCCCCACCCCGGGGGTATGATGGGGACATCCCTTGCCCCTCCGCATTTTCTGAAGCTCGGATTGATCATCGGTGTACGCCATTATGTTCCTCATGTGTTAGTGAGTCAAGTCATGTAATTTCCTTATTTTTATTTAAGTCTTAATCATGTAATTTTCCCTTTATTTGAGTCATGTACCTAGGTTAGAAAGTCATTTTCCTAAGTCGTGTGTCATTATGTTGGTTCATTAGGCTATTGGGCCCAAATAGTGGGCTAGGCCCAAGGGCGCCCCTCCCTTAGAGTATTTGGTCATTATGTCAGTTGTCAGGGTCAGTATGGTCATGTGAAATATCTTGTGCCTATAAATAGGCCACCCCACTCCTCATATGTAACAACTAATGCATGAATATTGAATTCCAGAAAAACTCCAAATCCCTCTAGCTTCCTCTCTCAATATCTCTCTTTCTCTTTATCCCTCTCTCTCTCTCTAAGGGGTCCCCCCCCTCTCTCTCTCTCTCCCTCCACCCCAATTTTTGGAATTTTCTCTCTCCTCCCCATTCACCCCTCATTAAGACCTCTCCCCTTCCCCATACACTCATTTAACTCCCCCCCAACCCAAGGTGGCATCCTCCAATCCACACCCCACCTCCCAACCCCCAACTACCCAACACCACTTCCTAAGCACCCCTTCCTCTCCCCAAGGTTGAAGGGGCTCTTCCCTAATCCCAAATTCGAATTTCCCTCCCCTTCGGCTGTGCCCTTTCATCTCCCCCCACCCCCAAGCTCCCAAATTCGCCCCCCACCTCCCCCTTGGTCAAACCAAGTTCACCCCCCCTCCCCCTTGCTCTCCCCTTGCACATCTCCTCATTCTATCTCTGTTTCAGGCAGCAGAGTTGCAGAGACTTGCAGAAGCAGCCACGACCGTCCCTCACAGATTCAGGTGACAAGGCCTACATTTCTGGAATCGTCTGCGAGTTATCTTTCCAACAAAGGTGGTCTCGCCAGCTTCCGAGGTCGGAGCTGTCCGTAGGAGCCGATCTCCCTCGACTGCGCAGAAGACCCCAGGCAGAGAGCCAGAGCGAGAGTGGAAGCTCGGCCACGGCGAACTTTTTGGGATTCAGAACAAGTGTTCTTCAGAAAAATTCTTCACTCTCAAGTTCTCTTTCATCCTCAAGAAGTAGAGCTGCATTTGGACATTGGCATCTCAAGTTACAAATTTTATACTCCAAGTGTGTCAGGTCAGTTTACAGGAGCCAGAACCGACACCCCTCTACTCATATGATCATCCCGGTCTTCTCCGACATCTGCCAACCTCGCCGTCAGTGCCGACAGAAAGAAGACTTGACCACGGTTCCAACGGTTTTGGTCTTGCCTCAATCAGATCTTGGTAGTGATCGTGGCACCCTCTGCAACCAGCCACATTGTTCTGCACTAGACAGAGGCAGAACCAATCAGTCTGGTTCCAGACTCTGCCACGGCCAGCAACTACTGTACCAGGCTCAGCAAAAATTCAGAGATCATTCTTGGTCCGTTAGAAAGCTTTTGGCGCAAGTATCATCAGGTTCTGAGCTCGGTGGAATTTTTGGCAGCGTCAATATCGACCCCCTATCCAGAAATACAGAAGAAAGGCAGAACCGGCGGAGCTCAGAAAGTCGGTCCTCTTTGCATAATTCCCCACCCCGCTTGGCCGGCTGAAGGCCCCTCCCTGCGTGGAGGTAGTTTTGACTGTAATTCACTTAATCCCCACCCCGAGATCCCCCCCTTGCATGGGGTGTAGTTCATGTCATTATTAAGTCACAGGTTTGAAGCTTCAATCGACGCGGCGTGCGGGTGCATACCCTCGCCTCCCCGCTCGCCCCCGTCTCCGGCCGGAGTCGGCGTCTTCACGCCAGCTAGGTGAGCTCCTGAACATCTCTCATTGCTGTAATGGACTTGCTTAGCTTAGTATTGCTTTAGTTACTCCGTCGGCGGAATGAGAGTGTCCGATTTAAATTGCCACCAAATTGAGTGACCACCGCGGGCGAGTTGTGAGAGCATCCACTTAACCCACACCCTTGGTGTGTTGGCCGCCCATGATTTGGGCATCCTAGGCCCATTTGGGGTTCTTCCCAAGCTAGCCAACCACTGGAGCCTAAAGGTCCCACCTCGGACCCTCTCCAACATCGCCTAGTCGCCATCGGGTACTAGTGTGCGCCATACGGGTGAGCTCGCTAGTGTGAGTCCGCTGCTCAAACTTGAATGCTTGCAAATAGGTCTAAGGTTGGTTTTACATCACGTTCCCTCCTTTTCCAGAACATTCTCGGATCACGTGCCAGGTATCATCCTTGGTTCACGTGCCCAATCATTAACCTGAATCATCTGCAGGCAGAGACAAGGAAATGTGATTAGTTAGTTCAGTAAGATATCAACGAATGTATATACTTTAGAACAACAAATGAGTAAGTGTGTACACTGAGAGAGTGTATAGACTTGTGAGTCTTCAAGCGACCTCAGTGTATAGACTAGCTGAATAATTCATTATCATAACAGGGGGAATGTGTGGACTTCTGTGAGATGTATGAAGCCCTCGAGTGTATAGACTTAGGGATGTATATTAGGCAAGTGTGTCAAGTGTGAGAGTGTATAGAGTTGAAGTTCTTCATGCGAGCTCAGTGTATGGACTTGCAGTAAAGTGCATTAACGTAACAAAGGGGAATGTTAGACATCTGTGAAGTGTATGAAGGAATAGAGTGTATAGACTTACAAACAAGGGACTGTACAGACTTGATTAAAGAGTGCATGTGAAAGGCAGTGTACAGACTTGAGATGAACAAAGCATGAACGAGTCTATCCAATGTATAGACTAGAAACATTTTGAACATATGGACAATGTATACACTTGGCCTTTGAGGAATGGTGTATAGACTCTGAACGTGAAGGCAGGCTGTATAGACTTGGAGAGTATTGAAGCACTGTATAGACTTGGTAAACCTGAACCAATGTACATACTTGGAACGCCTGAGGACCAATGTATAGACTTGGAATCAATGAAGACGTTGGCTGTACAGACTTGCATGAACGATGTATACACTTTGCCAATGTGTAGACTTAGGGTGTAGCTAAAGAAGCGAACGTAGGAATAGGTTGGAACGTATAGAATTACGTTCGATCAGTAATGTACAGACTTCAACTATGGAAGCTATAGTGCTATGTCTAGACTTAATGATGCAAGCCTTGTATAGACATTGGAACGCTTGAAGCGATGTATAGACTTGGTGAGCGCCAAGCAGTGTACAGACTTTGATGAACGTCGCTCGCTGTACAGACTTCGAATCAAGGCATGAATAGTGAATCAATGTCTAGACTTGGATGCCCAAGCCAATGTATGGACTTGTGCAGTGCAGCCAGTGTATGGACTTGTACAGTGCAGTGTAGTGTACAGACTTTGAAGTGCGACCTGGCAGGATGTGTAGACTTAGAACGCAACCAGGATGTCTAGACTTGTTATGAAGCAATGCACAGGCTGTACATACTTGAGGTAATGCTTGCAGAAGGTGATGTATGGACTTGGTTTGTGACTAGAGGCTGTACAGACTTGGGGTTCAACTGAGGATGTATAGACTTGGAAGATGAAAGGCGATGTGTAGACTTTGAGGTTCAACTGGATGTATAGACTTGGAAGATGAAAGGCGATGTGTAGACTTTGCGGTTCAACTGGATGTATAGACTTGGAAGATGAAAGGCGATGTGTAGACTTTGAAATGAACGGGAGACTGTATAGACTTGGCCCCTTGAAGGATGTATAGACTTCAGATGTGCAAGCTACAGTGCCGTTGTATGGACTTGATCTCAAGGAATGGTTGTACATGCTTTGAATAAGAAGACCAATGTATGGACTTGGAAAACAAAGGGTGTGTCGACCCATCAGAAGGGGGCGTCGACCCACAACTGTCCAGACTATGCGGACAGAGTGTAGACATGATCAAGTAGTGCATATCTATCTTACAACCATATGAACTGCACTATCCTACATGATGAAGCATGAATTAATCTAGAGATAGAAGATTGATTTATAGTGTGAGACATAATCAAAACCGTAGGGATGCAACAATCTCCCCCTTTTTGATGATGGCAACACTATAAATCAAGCAATATCAAAGCTTAACAAGAAATTAACTGCAGTTTCAACAATCAAAGCAAATTCAAAGCAAGTGAAAGCACAACCAAATTAACCACTCCCCACAACTCACTCTCAGCTCCCCTACAACCCATTCTCAGATAAAGCCATCACATGACAAGGTAATCTCCCCCTTAGCTCATGAACAGTACTCCCCAAAACTCATGACAATACATGATCTACTGATATTGCAAAACCTCTCTCCCCCTTTGACATCAGCAAAAGGAAATGCAGAATATATGAAAGTGCTGGAGACATGTAGAAGAAGTACAGTAACTGCTTAGTGCAGAAAGGCACGAGCAAGTCTTAAGAAAATAAGTGAGGTGCTAAACTCAAGTGTAGATTCTTGAACTCCAGTACACACTATAGAAATAGAATGATAGAAAAGTTTATCAACATACATGGAATATGATTTAGAGCAGGAGTTAACAAGTATGGCCAGATATAGCTGAACTGTCAACAATCCAAAAAGACAACAAGAGATAAAGTCAAAGAGGTGTTCTCAAGGTATTGAAGACAAGCAATCCATTAGTTGCATAACAACAAGGAATTTTTGAGATGATTTTCAAGAAGATCAATGTGTAAGTTAGTAATTCACTCTTTTGACATTAGGGAGACACCTTGATTAGAGACCTGAATCCCCAGTTACTCAGAATGAGTACCTCATTACTTCCCCTTTTTTTTATTAAAGGAGCAGAGTTAGTAACTATGGCTTTTGACATGAGGAAACACCTTGATTAGAAGCCAGAGTCCCCAGTTACTCACCAGCAAGCCACCATTGCTCTGTCATGTCTTTTTCATTCATTTTAAGCATTTGACACCTCATGACATAGGAGAAATATTCATTTCATTGATGAAGCTCCCAGCTTCTCAGTGAACAAAACAAGACATGTTTGTTTAATTAAGCCCTTGTGTTGAAGAGATGGAATGATTGAAAACAATACCAAAAGGACTATTACTTGAAGAGAATCTTGAAGTCTAGCTTTCAAGCTGATTGGGTCAGATATCAAGACATACAGGTTTTGGCCTGAACCAGAATCATTGACAATGTAGGAAGATATACTTTTTACAATTAATCCAGATCTCTGAAGGAATACCAGAGGAAAGATTCTAACTGGACTTTAGTATCACTGACTTATAGACTTAAGAATTAAGTGACATTCTACTATCTAAGAGAACCACACTAGATCTGTCATGAAAACCAGCAAAGACACACATCTGGTCAATCTTTTTGAATCTATCAAAGAACACTTCTTCTCACAGCTCAACCAGCTCCCCCTTACTCACAACATTCCTGAAAGCTAACCATCAGTCATACAGAACTCCTCCTCACAAAAAGACAATTTGTAAAAGCCTAATTCTTTTCTCAGTGTTGTGAATTTTTCATTATCTAGAGGTTTAATGAAGATGTCAGCAATCTGCTTATCTGTGCCTACATGAATCAGTTCAAAATTGTTTTTAGAAACCTCATCTCTTATGAAATGATGTCTTATCTCTATGTGTTTGGTGTGTGAATGCAAAACATGATTTTTGGCAAGATTAATGGCAGTGGTATTATCACAATAGATAGGTGTGCACCTCAGGTCTACTTGGTAGTCCTGAAGCTGGTGTTTAATCCAAATGACTTGTGTTCCATAACTCCCTGCAGCCACATATTCAGCTTCTGCAGTGGAGAGGGTCACATAATGTTGTTTCTTGGAACCCCAAGACACTAAACACCCACCCAAAAATTCACAATGACCACTAGTGCTTTTCTTGTCTAGTTTACATCCTGCATAATCAGCATCTGTGTATGTAACTAAGTTAAATGTGTGTGATGCAGAAAATCATAAACCAAGAGAATGAGTAGCTGACAAATATCTAAAAATTCTTTTCACTGCAGCTAAATGTAATTCAGTAGGTCTAGACTGATACCTTGCACACATTCCTACACTGAATTGTATATCAGGTTTAGAAGCTGTCAAGTATAGAAGTGATCCAATCATACCTCGATAGAGCTTGGCATTTACTTCTTTACATATCTCATCTGCATCCAGTGAGGTATTGGTACCCATGGGTGTTGTAATGTGCTTCAGGTTTTCCATACCAAACCTCTTGAACAATTCCATTGTGTATTTGGTCTGGTTGATGAAGCACCCATCCTCTAGCTGTTGTACCTGCAAGCCAAGGAAGTACTTTAGTTCACCAACCAAACTCATCTCAAATTCAGCAGACATCATTTTAGAGAATTCAACACATAGTTCATGATTAGTTGATCCAAACACAATGTCATCTACATATACTTGAACTATGAGGAGATCTTTATTTGTACCCTTGGTAAATAAAGTTTGATCTACTTTACCTCTTTTGTAGCCCTTGCTGATCAGAAATTCAGTCAATCTTTCATACCATGCTCTTGGAGCCTGCTTTAGACCATACAAGGCTTTGTTTAACCTGAAAACTTGGTCAGGTTGAGGATAAAATTGAAATCCAGGGGGTTGTTCAACAAAAACCTCTTCTTTAATGACTCCATTTAAAAAGGCACTTTTAACATCCATTTGTTAGAGTTTTATGTTCTTTGAACATGCAAAAGCAAGCAACAGTCTTATAGCTTACATCCTAGCAACAGGTGCATGGGATTCATTGAAATCTACACCAAATTCCTGACAGTAGCCCTTGGCTACTAATCTGGCCTTATTCTTAGAAATGATTCCATCTTCATTCATTTTATTTTTGAACACCCACTTAGTTGCAATGATATTGACATTATCTGGTCTTGGAACAAGTTCCCAGACATTATTTCTTTCGAACTGGCCCAATTCCTCACACATAGCATTGACCCAAGCTTGATCAGCCAAGGCCTCTTCTATTGATTTGGGTTCAATTTGTGAGACTAAAGCAATTAAGTCTTCATTATTCACATTCCTAAAATGAGACCTAGTCCGAAGAGGATCTTCAGGATTGCCTATGACATTATCTATCGGATGATCTTTAAGAAATCTAACATTTATTGAAGACTCACATGCTTCTCTTGGCTCTTCCTGGTTGGGAGGATTTGCTGTTCCACTTGGCTGAGTGTTCTCTTCTTCTTGGTCTTCTAGGAATTCCCCATCATGATTGGAATCCCTGTCAAAATTTTCATTGTTAGAAACACCTTTCTTTTCACTAAAAATAATGTGTGGAGACTCTTCAACCTTTTTGTCTGTTATGTTAAAGACACTATATGCCCTAGACACTTCTGAATATCCCAAAAATATTCCAAGGGAGATTTTAGTTTCAAACTTGTCTAAATCTTTCTTGTCATTGTTGTAAATAAAATATTTTGCTCCAAAAATTCTGAACTGAAACAAGTTTGGTTTCTTACCTTTTAGAAGCTCATAGGGTGTTTTATTGTGAATGGGTCTTATCATGGCCCTGTTGATTATGTAAGTTGCTGTATTGGCCGCCTCTGCCCAAAACCTCCTTGGTAATTGACTTTCAATTAGCATGGTTTGGGCCATCTCCACCACAGTTCTATTTCTTCTCTCCACAATTCTATTCTATTCAGGTGTCCTAGGAGAAGAAAATCTGTGTGTTAGTCCCTCTCTTTCACAAAGATCAGAAAACATGGAATTTTCAAACTCACCTCCATGGTCATATTGAATAGAACATATCTTGTGTTTTCCTTCTTGTTTGACCTTATTAAAAAATAGATTAAACTTTTGAAATGCATCACTTTTATTTGCTAAGAAAAAGATCCATGAATATCTAGAGAAGTCATCTATGATGACATAGCCAAACCTATTCCCATTAAGACTCTGAGTTCTAGTAGGACCGAAGAGGTCCATATGGAGGAGTTCCATTGGTCTAGAGGACAATGACTCAGATCTTAATTTGAAAGACTTCCTGATCTGTTTGCCTAGAGCACATGCATCACATGATTTTGAAATAGAATTGAATTTTATTCTAGACATGCCTCTCACTAAATCATGCTAGACCAATTTATTTAAAGTAGTAAAGCTAGCATGACCTAGACGTCTATGCCATTCAAAAGCATCATTTTCAGAATTGGCAGATAAACAAATATTAGATTCAGATTCCTCATCTAGGTCTACCATGTAGACATTATTAATCCTGTTGGCTACAAATTTAACCACATCAGAATTTATTTCAATGATTTTGCATGAGTTATCATCAAACACAACCCTGTGACCCTTGTTACATAACTGACTAATGCTAATCAGGTTGTGTTGAAGACCTTCCACAAGTAGAACTTTTTCAATGGAGTTTGTGGAAGACTTACCTACTGTACCAACTCCAATAATCTTACCTTTGTTCTTTCCTCCAAACTTGACCAGACCCCCTACCTTCATCTCTATGTTGCTGAACTTGGATCGGTCTCCTGTCATGTGCTTGGAGCAGCCACTGTCGAGGTACCACTTGTTGTCTTCAGCTGCCAGGCCGACCTACACAAATAACATCAAGCAGAGTGATTTGGAACCCAAGATGAGTTGGGTCCAAGGACATTATTCAAATCTCTAATCAAATGTTTAGGAATCCAAATTTGCTTCAGCATGGATTTCCCTGGCACCTTTACTTCTGGTTTATTGAAATTAAGTCCAGCTGGTCTAGAGAAGTAAGTTCTATTCCATTCATTAGGCTTGCCACTCCTAGGATATCTCTTGTAAGTTTGTTGATCAACAGATTTTTGAAGATGATGATCATTTCTCTAGTAGGTCCTCTTTGGACCCATCTGATTGTAGTAATTCCAGCTTTTCTTCTGATCCACTTGCTTGGTCCATTTACCATTTATGTTCTGATTGGTAGGCTTAGTGAAATTCTTCACAGAATTCATTCCCATTTTAAATGGTTGACCAGCACTGTTTTTAGAACTTTCCTTCTGACCTTGAGTTCCCTTACTGCTGTTTGAGCTAGATGGTGTGTCCAGCTTTTCTTTTCCCTTCTCTGGGAAGAAGGTAATGGTTTTGAATTGTAAGGGTCTTTTGTTAGTTGGGTCATAGCCTAGACCCTCCTTATTGAAGTTAACCCTAGCCCCTAGTATAGCATCCAGACTAGATTTTCCTTGGACAAATTTTTCCAAAACTTTCTGTTTGTCTTCCAGCTCCTTTTGAAGGGACTCAGAATTTTTTAGAAGTTCACCATTGACTTTCTTAACAGCTTCATATTTTTCTGAGTTCACTCTACTTTCATTCAAACTTTCTTCAATTCTTATTTTGAGTTCATTGAGCTGATTTTGACTTTCTTGGTTTTCTCCCTTGAGCTTATCATTTTCTTTTCTTAGTGAGGTCATTTCTTCTAGTTGCTCTTTTAGTTTCTGATTTTCCTCACAGACCTGGGTTTGTTCTTCAACATTAGTATTAAATTTTCTTTTCAGAACCCTATGCTCTTTACTAAGAGAATTGAATTTATCTAATAACTCAGCATAAGCATCTTCCCAGTCATCAATCGTAAAATTTTCAAAAACATTGGTTACCTCCTCTTTACTGTTTGCCATTAGGCAAATTCCTTCTTCATGCTCCACTGAGGAAGTGTCTTCGGGATCTTCTTCCTCCTCGCTCCATGTGCAGACCATCGTCTGTGGCTTCTTCTTCTTCTGCACCTTTGTGTTCTTCTTCTGGAAGTAGGGACCCTTCTTCTGAAGATCTGGGCATTCGCCTTTCATGTGTCCCTGTTTGTTACAATGATAACAAGTCAGTCTCTTAGGATTTCTATCCCTATGATTGGTAGATTCAACATTCTTGTTAAAGGAGCATGGCTTTTTCCTTCTAAAGGCCTTCCCCTTTCTCCTTAAAAATTTACTGAACTGACGAGTGAGCATTGCCAGCTCCTTCTGGTCGAGATATGAGAAGCCATCAGACTCACCGCTACTGCTGCTGCTGCTGCTACTGCTACTCTTGTTGCGGGATGTCTTGAGAGCTACATTCTTAGCCTTCCTATCACTTCCTTCACCACCTCCTTTGAAATTCATCTCATAGGTCATGAGGGATCCTATGAGTTCATTCACTGTCAAGGTCGTCAGATCTTTTGACTCTTCAATCACGATGGCCTTAGTGTGCCATGCTGGGGAGAAAGATCTAAGAATTTTCCTCACTATATCTGCCTCAGCTAGATCCTTCCCTAGCCCCTTAAGTGTGTTTGTGATCAAGGACAACCTGGCATACATTTCAGTAATATTCTCCTCTGCATTCATCCTAAACAGTTCATACTTAGAGGTGTAGAGGTTTACCTTCGAGGCTTTCACTTGAGCTGTACCTTCGTAGATTAATTGCAGCTCATCCCACATTCGCTTGGCAGTCCTGTAGGCAGATATACGGGCATATTCCTTTGGGTGAACAGCACACTGGATGATGTTCAGCGCCGTCCAGTTGAGTGAAGATAGCTTGACATGGTCATCTGTCCACGCGTCCTCGTTTGGTGGCAGATCATACGGGCCAACAGTAATTACCCTACACAGCTTGTGGCTCTGTGCTCTGATAAACACTTCCATCCTATTCTTCCAAAAGAGATAAGTATTACCATCAAAAAATGGAGGGCGACTAATGGATTGACCTTCAGCCATGAAGCTTCTAGGACCTTTAGCATTTCCCTGAACGTTCATCCACATGATGCAAACCGTCTCTGATACCAAATGTTAGCGCGATGAAGAGTGATATAGAAGGGGGGGGATGAATAGATCACTCCCGATTTGAACAACTTCAGCGGAAAATCACTACTTCGAAATACAACCCTTCAGAAATAGCTAAACAATATAGCTAACGCAGTAAGAAACTAAGATAGAATAATAAGGTGCAATTGGAAGAGGCCGTCCACACACGAACACAAGGCCAAACAGAAGGAGAGCACAAACGATAATAGCAAACCACAGAGGAGACAAGAGATTTTAAGGTGGTTCGATTGTAGTCCATAATCTACATCCACCCCTCACTCCAACTAGAGTGAGGATTCCACTAGCCACTGCTAGGAAACTGCAGACTCAGTCTGCGAACAAAATGCTGCCACACTGCTTGAACAACCAAGGGAAACAAATCCCTCAACCAAACTCTGCTACCCACAGAGCTTGACACCTGGACCTGGTACCAGCAAGACCAGAACCGGAGATGGCTCTCCCTTCCTCCAACCCGGAGGGAACCTGCTAATAACAACCCGTCACTGGCAAAACCAGAGATCACAGATCTCTCTTCCTCTGCAGCCCAGAGGGGAACCGGAGTAACTCTCCCTTCCTCCAAACACTGGAGGGTAACAACTCGAAATCAGAGATATGAAGAAATGAAAGAAAAAACAGAAATGTAAACAGGACCAACGATGAACAACAATCGTTTCAGAAAACCAAAAACAAATGTAGCTTCCGAAGAAGCAAATTGGACTCTTCTCTCTCACTCAGACTTTTCTCTCACAGCAATACTCTCAAATCTTTTCTCTTTATCCTCTTTCTGGAACGTGGAGGCTCTCTCTCTTTTCTTCTTCTGCTTAGGGATTCTGCTCTTCAGCTTTTTTCTCCAGTTCAATCCATCTAATCGCAGAAGGCACCTTTTATATGGCATTCGACCTGACTTTCAGGCCTTCACACGAGTGGGTCTCGTTCCCTTCTTTTCTAGAGCATTCTCGGATCACGTGCCAGGCATCATCCTTGGTTCACGTGCCCAATCATTAACCTGAATCATCTGCAGGCAGAGACAAGGAAATGTGATTAGTTAGTTCAGTCAGATATCAACGAATGTATATACTTTAGAACATCAAATGAGTAAGTGTGTACACTAAGAGAGTGTATAGACTTGTGAGTCTTCAAGCGACCTCAGTGTATAGACTAGCTGAATAATGCATTATCATAACTGGGGGAATGTGTGGACTTCTTTGAGATGTATGAAGCCCTCGAGTGTATAGACTTAGGGATGTCAATTAGGCAAGTGTGTCAAGTGTGAGAGTGTATAGAGTTGAAGTTCTTCATGCGAGCTCAGTGTATGGACTTGCAGTAAAGTGCATTAACGTAACAAAGGGGAATGTTAGACATCTGTGAAGTGTATGAAGGAATAGAGTGTATAGACTTGCAAACAAGGGACTGTACAGACTTGATTAAAGAGTGCATGTGAAAGGCAGTGTACAGACTTGAGATGAACAAAGCATGAACGAGTCTATCCAATGTATAGACTAGAAACATTTTGAACATTTGGACAATGTATACACTTGGCCTTTGAGGAATGGTGTATAGACTCTGAACGTGAAGGCAGGCTGTATAGAATTGGAGACTATTGAAGCACTGTATAGACTTGGTAAACCTGAACCAATGTACATACTTGGAACTCCTGAGGACCAGTGTACAGACTTGGAATCAATGAAGACGTTGGCTGTACAAACTTGCATGAACGATGTATACACTTTGCCAATGTGTAGACTTAGGGTGTAGCTAAAGAAGCAAACGTAGGAATAGGTTGGAACGTATAGACTTACGTTCGATCAGCAATGTGCAGACTTCAACTAAAGAAGCTATAGTGCTATGTCTAGACTTAATGATGCAAGCCTTATATAGACATTGGAACGCTTGAAGGGATGTACAGACTTGGTTAGCGCCAAGTAGTGTACAGACTTTGATGAACGCCGCTCGCTGTACAGACTTCGAATCAAGGCATGAATAGTGAATCAATGTCTAGACTTGGATGCCCAAGCCAATGTATGGACTTGTGCAGTGCAGCCAGTGTATGGACTTGTACAGTGCAACGCAGTGTATAGACTTTGAAGTGCGACCTGGCAGGATGTGTAGACTTAGAACACAACTAGGATGTCTAGACTTGTTATGAAGCAATGCACAGGCTGTACATACTTGAGGTAATGCTTGCAGAAGGCGATGTATGGACTTGGTTTGTGACTAGAGGCTGTACAGACTTGGGGTTCAACTGAGGATGTATAGACTTGGAAGATGAAAGGTGATGTGTAGACTTCGAGGTTCAACTGGATGTATAGACTTGGAAGATGAAAGGCGATGTGTAGACTTTGAGGTTCAACTGGATGTATAGACTTGGAAGATGAAAGGCGATGTGTAGACTTTGAAATGAACGGGAGACTGTATAGACTTGGCCCCTTGAAGGATGTATAGACTTCAGATGTGCAAGCTACAGTGCCGTTGTATAGACTTGATCTCAAGGAATGGCTGTACAGGCTTTGAATAAGAAGACCAATGTATGGACTTGGAAAACAAAGGGTGTGTCGACCCATCAGAAGGCGGCGTCGACCCACAACTGTCCAGACTATGCAGACAGAGTGTAGACATGATCAAGTAGTGCATATCTATCTGACAACCATATGAACTGCAATGTCCTACATGATGAAGCATGAATTAATCTAGAGATAGAAGATTGATTTATAGTGTGAGACATCATCAAAACCGTAGGGATGCAGCAGAAGTGGTTCCTGCTTAGGGAATTTTAGGCATGTGTTGGGCCTTACCTTTCGCTGGAGGGAGTCCCAGGTTTAAATAGTGCACTGGCCTCATGAGTCCCGAAAGCTGAGTAGTTTCAGGTGGTAGTTACGTCCTCAATGTGGGTTCTTCACGTCCTCATCGTAGGGTATTTATAGCCATGAGGAGTCATGGGTCCCATATCCTCTTAAACTCCTGCTCATACTAGGTTTCTCAACTGTAGCATGGATAAGCAATCGTCGGTCGATCCAAGCATGAAGGGTGCCAACCCTGTCCGAGCGATAGGCATAGCTCGGATGAAGGTAGGTCGGAGTGGAAACTGGGCGCTTGCCTCTATCTCGATGAAGGGATAACTCGGGCATGGGTCTTCCTCCGTTCTGACCGACGTTCGGGCCTTCCGAGCCTAAGGGTCACCGAGGAAGAGTTTGATCCCGAGTAATCTTATTGGGCTTTTTATCCTAAGTGGGCCCTGTGGGGCTGTCACTTGGATGAGCTGGGCCTCGTTTGGTCCTGATGGACCTAGTTCGGCTGCTCTTAGATGGGCTACAGAAATCTCCCTCTCCACTTGTCCCCCTCCTACTCCCGAGCATTAGTAAGCTCGGAAGAGTAGCTGTTCAGGGTTTTGGACCAGCGTGGCTCAGGTGGGTGGAGATCTTGCGGTGTTAGTAAGTCACGTGTCGTGGTCACCTGGGCCCGTAATAATGATGATCATGAAGGGGCCCCGTTTTCTCAGAGGTCAGAATGACGCGCCGCCTTCCGCGTCGAAATATAGGCGTTGCGCGCTTATCGTCGTTCCAGACTCCCTCCGTTTTAAGGTTTGGCTCTCCTTTGTGCTTGCTTTTGGGGCTCTTTGATGCATCGTGAGGACACGATGGAAGAGCAAAGGCTCGCGGTGGCGTTCGCGGAGTTGGCGGAGATAACCGCGGAGGCGGTCCGATAGCTTCCCCTTCCTCTAGAGTCTTTGGGGTCCCGGGAGCGTCTTTCCTCAAGCTCCTCTCCGGATTTCATGGCGGACTAGCGTCCTGATGCCGAAGAGTGGGAGGGCGAGCCTGCGGTGAGGGCAACAGCTCCAAACTACAGTGAACGGCTGGAAAACCAGTTTCGTCTGCCCCACAAGTTTTTCTTCACCGCAGCTGCCCCGCACGAGTCGAGCTTGGATTCTCATACGGGCCACATCTTCACCTTTCTACTGTCGTGGAAGGGTGGGTTCCGCCTTCCCTTCGAGCCCTTTGTTCTCAAACTTCTTAATTTCTTCCAGTTGGCACCCGTGCAGTTGATAGCCAACTCCTATCTTCTTCTTTCTGCCTTTCGCATCCTCTGCCGTCAATGCAGAGTTCCTCTTTCCTTGGACCTCTGCCACTATTTTTTTGAGTTGAAGGCGCATCCCTCGGCCAGAAAGGGCTTCTATTTCATCCAGGTGAGGCGGAATAGAAGTTGTATCTCCTTGGCCATGAAGGATTCTTTGCACAAGGTGTGGAAGACCCAGTTCTTCTGGGTGGGGATCCTCTCGGTGGAGGAGACTTGGAAATGTCAAGTAATCCCCAATTTCCATCCGAATATTCCTCCGAGGCAGGACGGGTTTCCTCCGCATATGGAAGAGTACGCGACTATTTTGCTGAAGCATCGTCAGTCCACGGAGGAGCTGGTTACTCTGAAGAATGTCGAGCGGTGTCTTCTTACGAGGCTGCAGTCAGCAGGTTTGGTCGCCATGAATCAGTTTCTTCTTCAGATGTTGAGACCATCTCCTTTTCCTGATCACATCTTTCTTCTGTGCAGACACCAGGCGGTCGGCCTTGGAGGAGGCCGCAGAGGTGATCGATCTCGGTGATGACTCGGCTTCCGATGAGTCGGCTGCTCCCACGGGTCGCTCCTGAGCCAGAGACATGGGCAGGGGGATGGCTCAGGGTGAATCTTCTGGGCCGCGGGGGTCCAAGAGCAAGGATCCCATGGAGGCATGATTCGGGCCGCCGTGAAGGCCAGGAAGCAGGCCAAGAAGGCCGGGGCTGTTCTCGCAGCCGAAGGTGACCTTGCCCCGACTCACCCCTCCGTCGAGCATGATGGGGCCGACCCTAATGGGCGAGTTCTCCCACCCACCGAGCAAGTGGGGGCTGAGGAGGCTGGGGTGCTCCTACGGTCGGTGACGATGCTGGCTCAGCTCCCCTTTCGACCAGAGCCGAGGGGGCCGGGGGTGCTTCTGCGGTTGGCAGCGGTGTTGGCCCAGCTCTCCCCTCGGTAGGAGCAGAGGGGGCCGTAGACAAGGCAGATGACGCTGGGACCACGTCCAGGATTGGGGCGTTGACTGAGGCGGGTGATGATCCAGTTGGTGGTGCTGGTGCCGAATCGGTCCAGGTTGGAGGGTCATAAGAAAAGGCGACGCAGCTCCGACCGACCGAGGCACGAGGGGCGAACGAAGCCGCAGCTCGATCTGGGTCGTCCGGCGGGACGCCGACCGAAGAGAGGGTCTCTATTCTGGTGGCTTTGAAGAGGCTCGGCATCCAGGGCCCTCTCTATCAAGTATGACGCGGTATAGCCGCGAAGGTGAAGGGGGGAGACATGCAGCACTCCCCGTCCATGGCCCTCAAGATGGTAATGGAGGGCGGCTTTATCTTGGCCCAGATGGGGGCCAATCTGGCAGAAGCATACGCTCGTTAGGAGTCAGAGTGGGTAAATCTGGCCTGGACCCATGGTGGGTCTGACAGGAAGATGGATCGGCTCACCGAGGAGCGTGATGGGCTTCGGCGTGAGGTTTCCTCAGTTAGGGAGCTGGCGTGGGCGAGCCAGGTGGAGGCTCGGGCATTGATTGAGCAACTAGATAAGGCCCGCGAATCGCTCGAGAGGAAGAGCAGGCTTCTTGAAGAGGAGCGTGTTGCTCGCACCGAGCTAGATGGCCGGTGGGATGTCGAGCGTGCTGAGCTGGTGGACCGAGCGGAGGAAGCCGAACGCCTTCGGCGGGAGGCCGAGGTTGATCGGGCCGAGGCGGAGAAGTGGGCAGCAGAGGCCGAGAAGCAGACGGCTGAGGCCGGACGAAGGTTAGCCGAGGTGGAGCGGGAGAAGGTCGAGCTCCCTGGTAGGGTGGGATCAGCCGGGGCGAAGGCGCTCGAGCAGTACAAACGCTCGGAGGCCTATCGGGTCGGCCTTAAGGATGCTGCCCTCCCCTACTACGAGTCGGGACTTCGTCGAGGCGTCCGCAAGGGGTTCAAACAAGGCTACGACCGAGCCGTCTCTTATGCCGAGAAGTAGGCGTCCGAGACAATCGATTTCTTGTCCGGGCAATGCTATGACTCGGACTTGTCATCCTCCGGTTCCTCTATGTCGGAGGAAGAAGATTAGGGGGGCTCTTCATCCGAGGGGTTGCCAACTCTGGATGCCTCGGGAGGGCGCGCAACCGTGGCAGTTCCCACTCCGGTGGGGTCAGTGCCAGGGTCGGCCGTCACCGAGGGTGCCGGGGGCAGACCATCTGAGCCTTCCACTTCCGAGCTTCTGGGTGGGCCAGAGGCCTAATGTATCCGCTTTACTTTCTCTTTTTATATGTCTTTTTCCTTTTTCGAAGAAGACTTTCCTTGCTGTATAGGAAAAAAAGTAAAGTAGTAGCATTATGATGAAGACTTAACTGTTTCATATTGCCATTGCTGTGTTTTGTTTGGTGTATCTATAGTGGTTGGAAAGTGCCGATACTTTCTGCGTGGATCTCGCCTGATGGTTGGGTGAGCGTCTGACAGGGTGTCTTTTCGTTTTCTCATGCTTTGAATGCTTGGCCGCTTCGTGTGTCCCGCTAGGGTGGAAATGAGAAGTTTGAGGTGACCATTCGTAGGGAGAGACCCCTTTGGCGTGTTTTCGAGGAGAGAATCATTTAAGGCAAATAGCCTTCATTCGCCTATAAAAGCTCTGAAGGGCATCCCTTCCTCTCCACCGCTTAGGGTTTTCCCCGACAGTCTTTCCTCATTCTTTCTTCACGTAGCATTGTGCCGTTATATTTGAGGCATTGAAGACGCTCCGTAAGACAAAGCTGCCGATGACGGAGGGCAGAGGGTCCTTGCTGCTTCGGGTTTGAAGGAGGTTCGGTGGACGACGGACAGGTTTCAAGAAGGTTCGACGTGCGGAGGCACATCGTCTTCTTTTTATCAGTTCTGACGGCGCTTGCGAGGGGGAGAGATGGCGGACGGATGGGGGCATCAGGCATCCCTACCGCCCGTCCCTTCCTGCTCGCTCCGTGGAGGGGTGGAGGAAGCCAATTAAGCTCCCTCCTTTCTGGGCTTTCCCCTGCCTCCTCGTCCATCTCTACTGGTTTCTTTTTCCCTCTCGCAGCCTCTTTCTCTCTCTTCTGCTCTTCTCATCATTTCTTTCACTCTCCGGAGGGTGCCTGCACTCTCTTCCTTCCAAAGAGTTGGCATATTGGTGGGGAGGATGCCTTCATATGTGTTCCCTCTCCCCTTCCTCTTCCAAGTTCAACTTGGAAGGTAGCCTTCTCCTTCCTAATCCCTCTGTCACCTTTGTCCCGAGCTACCCGAGCCAACGGGATCGACTACCCTTTATCCGAGCCAATTTCCGCACAAGGCAGAGCCAGTGGCTGGACGTAGGAAGGTCAACCGAGTCAGCTGAGTGATGGGCTCATACGGCGGTGCCAGATGGATTTTTTGCTTTTTGACATGTATTTTCTTGGCTTCGACCTTTCTGATGTACAAGCGAGTTGTTTGAATAAAAAAGGAAGGGAAACTTTTGTTTATTTTCATATCACTTACACAATGCTTGGCGTTCAGAAATAGAACTTGCGAAGTGTAGTCGCGTTCCAGGTCCGAGGGATGGGCTCTCTTTCCATCGTGGATAGTCGGTATGCTCCTTTCCCGAGCGTCTCGACCACTCGGTAGGGGCCTTCCCAATTAGGGGATAGCTTGCCCGCCGCCTCAAGTGGTCGAGAGGCTTCGGCTTTCCTGAGCACGAAATCTCCCGATTGAAAGTGTCTATCTCAGAATTTGGCGTTGTAGTATCAAGTGGGACGGCACTGGTATTCCGTTGCTCGGGTGCCGGCAATCTCTCGGAGTTCATCTGTTAGGTCGAGGTTTTCGAGCAGTTTATGATCGTTTGCCTCGGGCGAGAAACAGATGACTCGGAGGGAAGGATTGGCAATCTCTAATGGGATGACGGCCTCGGAGCCGTACACCAACTGAAAAGGACTTTCACCGGTTGCCATTCTGGGAGTCGTTCTGTGTGACCAAAGTACGTTCGGCAATTCCTCAAGCTAGCTGCCCTTGGCTTTGTCGAGCCTGGTCTTGATGCCTTTTAAGATAGTCTTATTGGCATTTCCGACCAGTCCGTTACCCTGAGGGTGGGTGACCGAGGTGAAGTGATTGCGAATGTTTAGGTCGGCGCATCTGTCTCGGAAATAACGATAATCAAATTGCCGACCATTATTGCTCACTATCACCTGGGGAATGCCATAGCGACAGATGATCGACTTCCAGATGAAACTCCACACGACTGTCTCGGTGATCCTTGATGTGGCTTCAGCCTCGATCCATTTGATGAAGTAGTCGATGGCAACGATAATAAACTTCTTCTGGGCCTGAGCTGTAGGGAATGGCCCAATGATGTCGATTCCCCAGCGAGCGAAAGGATATGGCTCGGCTAGGGTAACGAGCTCCGTTGCCAGCTGATGGAACAAGTGGTCAAATCGCTGGCATTGGTCACAGTGTTGTACGTAGGTCGAGCAGTCGCACTGTAGAGTGGACCACCAATAACCTTGCCGTAGCAAGATCCTAGCGAGTGACCTTCCTCCCAAATGCGCTCCGCACAGGCCTTCGTGAACATCTTGAATCGCTCGGTTGGCTTCGTCGGTACTGAGGCACTTTAGGAGAGGACCGGAGAAGGATCTTTGGTAGAGAGAACCATCCAGAATAATGAATCGCCGAGCTTGGTACTTCAATCTTCGGGCTTCCTGTGGGTCGGGAGGCTCCTGAGAGTCTTGGAGCCACGACAGGTAGGGGGGGCGCCAGTCGCTTGGGGAGGCCTGGTCAACAGCCAGGAACTCCGAATCAATTCTCGGCCGCTCTAGCTCTTCGAGAAGGGCCGATCGAGTTCCCTCGGGGTCAAGAGAGGAGGCCAGCTGAGAGAGGGCGTCCGCTCGGGAGTTTTCTTCCCGAGCTATTCGGACTACCTCAAAACTCTCAAACTGTTGTGCCACGGCTCTGACCAGTTGGAGGTATTTGACCATCGGTGCTTCTCGAGCTTCGTAATCGCCGTTGACCTGGCTAGTGACTAGTTGGGAGTCAGTGTGAATTCTGACTCGCTCAGCCCCCAGCCGTCGGGCCATGCGGGCTCCCTAGATAAGGGCTTCGTACTCGGAAGTGTTGTTGGATGCCTGGAAGTTGAACTTCAAGGTGTATTGTAGCTCTGCTCCTTCGGGGGACTTCAGGAGGATTCAAGCGCCGCTTCCAGTCGAGTTGGAGGATCCGTCGATGAACAGTTCCCAGGTTGGCCCGGGTGCGGACAGAGACTTTTCTTCGGTCGGGATAGTGCTCTCGGTGATGAAGTCAGCAAGCACCTGTCCTTTGATAGCAGAGCGAGGCCGGTATGATATATCATAGGCCCCTAGCATGATGGCCCACTTGACAAGGCGTCCCGAGGCTTCAGGGTGAGCGAGAATCCTCTTCAGTGGTTTGCCGGTCTGCACGGTGATGGAATGCCCTTGGAAGTAGGGTAGGAGGCGCTTGGCCGAGGTAACCAACTCTAGCACGAGTTTCTCGGTTGCGGGATACCTTCTTTCGGCCTCGTTGAGCACCTTGCTGGTGTAGTAGACCGGTCTCTCGATTCCCGAGTCATTTCTGACTAGGACCGAGCTAACTGTAGACGGAGTCACCGAGAGATAGAGATACAAGGCTTCACCTGGGACGGGCTTGGAAAGCACCGGGGGTGAAGCCATGAACTCCTTAAGCTCGGCAAATGCCCTTTGGCATTCCTTGTCCCATGTAAACATTGTAGATGCCATTTTGGTCCCCCTCAACAGTTTGAAGAAGGGTAGGCATCGTTCGGCCGCCCAGGACAGGAATCTACTGAGCGCGGCAATGCGCCCAGTAAGGCGTTGAACGTCTTTGATGCAGGTGGGTGGGCGCATGTCCATGATGGCCTGGACCTTGTCGGGGTTGGCCTCGATCCCACACTGGGTGACTAAGAAACCCAGGAACTTCTCGGACCTTACTCAGAAGGCGCACTTGGTGGGATTGAGCTTCATATTGTACCTTAGGAGGGTGCTGAAGGTCTGAGCTAGGTCGGCGAAGTGATCCTCGGCCTTGGGGGTCTTGACGAGCATGTCGTCAATATAGGCCTCGACATTCCGGCCGAGCTGTCCTTCGAACATATGATTGACCAACCTCTGGTATGTGGCTCCAACGTTCTTCAAACCGAAAGGCATCCGGGTGTAGCAGTATACGCCGAAGTCGGTGATGAAGGCGGTCTTTTCGATGTCTTCTAGATCCACTCTGATATGATGGCAACCTGAATAGGCGTCTAGGAAACTGAGTATCTCGTTGCCCGAGGTTGAATCAACCAGTTGGTTGATGCTCGGTAATGGATAGCAGTCCTTTGGTGTAGCCTTGTTCAAGTCGATGAAGTCCACACACATTCGCCACTTTCCCAAAGCTTTTGGCACTAGGACGACGTTGGCCAGCCACGTCGGGTAAAGGACCGGTCTAAAAAGACCAATCTTTTTCCCCTTGGTGACTTGCTCCTTGATGATCGCCTGCTTCTCTGGTGCGTGCTTCCGTCGGCGTTGTTGTACGGGCTTCACGCTTGGGTCGAGGTTGAGCTTATGCATCACTGTCTCCTCTGGTATCCTGGGGAGTTGGTCATCAGACCATGCAAAGACTCGTATGTACTCGGAAAGAAACTCTTTGTATTGATGCTGAATTTCAGACGGTAGGTCGGCTCCAATCTTTACTCCTAGGGTCAAGTAGTCGTTTAGGAAAACCGTTAGTAGCTCGCCTCTAGGCTCGGAGGTTGCGGGTTTTTCCTCGACTTCCCGGGGACCCTTGTTCTTCCCGTCCGGCCTTGTGGCTTCAACCAAGATATTATAGCACCTTCTGGTCATCGCCTTGTAGCAACCCTAGTAAAAATAAAAGGAAATAAAAACCCCAATTGATCAAAATAAGATTAAAAGATTTAATGAATAAATGATAAGAGCCTAAAGAAGTAAATAATAAGCCAAAATGTAAATAACGCCTTGATTCAAGGCGCTACTTCAAAAAAAGAAACGCCCTTATACAAGGCGTGAATTCCAGAAAGGACGACCACAGAATGTAGCAACCCTAATAAAAATAAGATTTTTAAATAAATCAAATTAAAAATAAAGGATAAGTAAATAAATGACAAAGATCCTAAATGAGTAAATCATTGATCAAGAGAAAAATAATGCCTTTTATCAAGGCGCTGATTCAAAAGAAAACGCCTCTGTATAAGGCGTTAATTTAAAAGGGACGCCTAGACAATAGGGCGTCAAATTTCAAACGACGGGAAAAATAAAATTAAGGAAAGGAAATGAAACGCCCTCTACATGGGCGCGTTTACATAAGTAACGACGCTCGACAAGGCGTCAATTTAAATTCGACACCCTCACTTAAGACGTTAATTCAGTGCGAGTTCCGTTCGAACCCAGACCTCCTCCAGGGTAAGTTTATGGATTGGTACGAGTTAGTAGAATATAGAAAGGACTCTATCAAGGCAATACTACCCTTAATCAAACTCTAACTCTATTAGGGTTCCCCAAAACCCTATAAATAATCCTTGTCCATAAAACCCTAAAATCTATTTGGTCGAAGCTCTGTTGCTGCTGTCATCCGTGAAGAACGTAAGTTTGTTCTTCATTTGCTTTACCTTCGCCTTCGGTTATGTATGATGAAGAAAACTAATGTCTTCATCTTATTTCATGTAGGAAGTCTACAGTAGGTAGTAACTCTTTTGTCAAAGAGAAGATCGTGGGTTCTTCGTCCACATCGTTCTTCTTCCCTTGCCTGCAGTTAAGTATTATGAAGAAAAAACTAATGATTCTTCATCTTATTTCTCTGTAGGAAAACATTCTTGACCTACTGAAGAACGAGATTTTTCATCCAAAGCAAGCTACGCGTAGGAATCGCATCCTCTCAACCTCTCTATATCTCGGTACCTGCTGATCAGATAAATCCCAAAATACTCTGTATATAACAGAGTGACGTTGTTCTTCAACTTTCTCCACGAATCATCACCCAGATCTTAATCAGGTAGGTTTTTTCAAGAACGTAGCTCAAACTAGTATAAATTATGAAATAAACTCATCCATGATCTCATGCATATAGTTTTACTGCGTTTCCAAATATTTTCTGAGTGATTTTCAAGAAGCGACCCAGATAAGGGCGCTACTTCTTGTTTTGACGCCCTACCCAGGAGTCGTCAATTTCATATAATTGATAATTATCCATGTTTAAAACTATATAACTATGAAACCATGAATCTAAATTAATGCATGATCATACCTATCGAATCCTGCTATTTTTCGTGTCCTGACCATGAAATTGTTTTCCTGAAATTTTATTATCTGAAAAGCGATGAATTGTTGAATTAACGACCTGCACAAGGTCGTCTCTTATTAAACTGACGCCCCAGACCAGGGCGCTAATTGACAAGTAAGGCCCCTGTCCAAGGCGCGTTTTTGTTAAAATTCCAGAATATTGAGTTTCTGCAGACTAGAAATATTGAAGGGACGACTAAGCTATAAGTCGTCAAATTGTGAATAAACGCCCCTAAGTAAGGCGTTAATTGGATAATTAATGACTTAGCTTAAGTCGCTATTTTCTGTATTACTGTTTTACACTGATTACTGTCACCGAAAGGTTATATATATATATATATATATATATATATATATATATATATATATATATATCGGCACTATATTCCAGTCCGTGAATATAGTCCCATGTTTCATGATGTTTTTATCGCACTACCCTCAATTCTCATTGACATACAAGCTCTCCATTGGACATTCCGTTCCTTTGGACTAGCAAGTTAGTCATAGAGACCTCCGTAAGTCTCCTCGCAGCCTTGGATTCCCTCAAGGCCGACTGAGCTGGTTGTACCATAAAAACCCATTACACTATTTTGCCATGTCACTCTATAGAAACATGGTATACCGGCCCTCATGGTATGCAAAGTGTGTATCATGAGAACTTTCTTAATGGGATGAGGTTATCATGCCATTTGATGCTGTTCTTGTAAACCCCAATTCTATAATCAACATGATGTTCTTGTGGACCTCAATTCTATATTAAGAATGAGGACGCCTTGCCATTGATGTGCTGTTCATGTGGACCTCAATTCTATATAAAGAGTGTCCATACTTGCTTGTCATGGTACCCAAGTTAGGGAACCAATTCCACCTAGTTTTATCAAAAATCGTGATTGTACCGTTATTATCGTCATTCTATGTCAAGTGTCATATTTTTAGACTCTGTTCTATCCAAGTTATCCTACGTATCTACAAACTTTATTCTTGAAATTTCATATTGGCTATATACAAAAGTGGATGTTAAAATACATGATTAATGTCTGCGCATATAGGGCCCGATCTGGTCCTGGGAGGAACACCCGAAAGTACTTGTGCCCATGGGAGTTAATTGATCACGGTATTGGCATTATACCGAAGTGCATGACTAGCTTGATTGAACATTCCACAAATCTTGTACTTGTACTTGACTTGATATTACATGACTTGCGTGGCCCGAAAAGGGTAATTGTATACTTGCTTGACTTGAAACAAAATAGCCAAATTCCAACGTGACATGATGAGTTTACTTGCTTGAATATCTTGATATATTTTGATATAAGTTCATGACTAGTTCTTCTTGCTATCGTATTGATATACACTCTCTCTATCTTGTTATTTTATGCGAGCATGCATAGCTATAGTGCATTCATGAAAGATGTAATTACTTAAACCCATTGCTAGTTTTTGAGATATAATTTCCTACTGAGCGTTCGCTCACTTAGTGTTTCCCTACTTTTCAGGTAAGTCCGACGATGAGGGAACTTAAACGGGTGGGGAAAATCAAGAGTGAAAGAGATAGAGCTTCTTCCGTGTTATCTAGTCTTTTCATATTTTCTTGAGTCAACCTTGTATTTTTCCTTTGTTTTAGTTAGTACTTCATGGGTTTGTAATAGACATATTCTTATGAAGGAATAAAGGATTGGGTTATCTTTACTTTTGCGCATCTCTGATTTTGGTGTCGAATACACTAATACTCTGATTGACATGATTGATATAAACTCGTCACGCGTCTCCGGGTATCTTCTGCTCTCGGGGCGTGACAATTTTTGTGGTATCAGAGCCTAGGGTATTCAATTCCTAGGAAAACCCAAGTCCAAGGATAGGTTCAAACCTTTAACCAGTGAGATTGGGTATAACCAAGGGTTGGGTTAACTTAAAAGCCCTTAACGCGAGTATATACTAATATAGTTATTGTAATTATAGGATCATGGTTGTCGAACGTGCTCAGTGGCGCAACATGCAGCGTACACTACAAGGCATGACTCAGGTGCTGCAACAAGTAGCACAAGGAGGTGCACAACGAGCAGGGAGTCTCCACCAAGTCTTCAAGAACATGAACCCTCCCAAATTCACGGGTTCTACTGATCCGGACGACGCAGAGCACTGGATCAGGGAGACGTAACGTATATTCCGTGTTATGCAGTGCACGGATCAAGATAAAGTCTTATTAGCTACCTTTCAGTTAGAAAGGGATGCCCGATGCTGGTGGGAATCAATAGAAGCTACTTTAAATCAAGACCAAATTACTTGGGAGGAATTCGTTGAACATTTCAACAATAAATATTTTTCAGACCGAATCCAAGAAAAGAAAGCTACCGAATTTGCCGCACTCAAGCAACGGTCATTATCGGTGGCGGAGTACGAGTCACAATTCTCTAGATTGTCTCGGTATGCTAAGCACTTAGTTAGCACCGAGAAGATGAAAGCTAGGAGGTTCCTAAACGGGCTCAGGCCCCAATATATTACCCAGCTGGCACCAATGGATATTCCGGTCTACTCAGAGATAGTACACCGAGCTCAATTGTTAAAAGATGCCACGGAGCTATCAGATAGAATCTGTGGGAAGGATAAGAGGCAACATGTTACAAGTTCGGGTTCCTTTAAACCCAACTTCAAGAAGAGGCCTAGCACTGGAGGTACTTCTTCTCAAGACCAAAAATTTAAGAAGACCAAGCCCTTCTCTATCACTACTACACCTTCGAATATAATATGCAAGCATTGTGACAAGGCTGGTCATAAAGCCGAAGAGTGCTGGAGGAAACTTGGAGCATGTCTCCGTTGCGGGAGCCGTGAGCATCGGATTCCCGATTGCCCATTACTTAATGATCAAATCGGTGACGGGAAACGCCCGGTAACCAAGAACGCTCGTCTTCACGCAATTAAGGAGACCGAAGAAGAAGAAGGCGGACTAGTAGAAGGTACACTGAAAGTTTGTTCCAAGTATGCGCATATCTTATTTGATACGGGTGCATCACATTCTTTTATTTCCAAGAAGTTTGCTAACCCACTACCTATGGAACCGGAATGGATGAAAATAATTTTATCTACTCCTCTCGGAAATGAAACCGATATTACTCACCATTATCAAAACTGTGAAGTCTTGGTAAAAGGAAGAAATCTTCCTATCGATCTCATATGTTTAGATCTAAAGGAGTATGATGTCATACTGGGAGCGGATTGGTTATCCAAATACCAGGCAACAGTCGATTGCCGCAATAGCAAGGTTACTTTCAAGGACTTTCCAGAACTAGTTTATTCTAGCCCTAAGAGTCGGAGCGAGTCACCTCTTATTTCGGCTCTCCGAGCTAGCAAGCTAATAAGGAAAGGATGTGTATCTTTCCTTGCAATTGTCACGATTAAGGAGGCTCAGGAAACTAAGATAGAAGATATCCCAGTTGTGCAAGAATTTCCGGACGTGTTTCCGGAAGATTTACCTGGATTACCCCCACAAAGAGAAGTGGCCTTCACCATCGACTTAGTCCCTGGTGCCGGACCTGTTTCTAAGACACCTTATAGAATGTCCCCTGCTGAACTCAAGGAGTTAAAGGAGCAATTAATTGAACTTCTTAAGAAGGGATTCATTAGATCGAGTACTTCCCCGTGGGGAGCGCCTGTGCTATTTGTAAAGAAGAAGGATGGATCCCTGAGACTATGCATCGACTATCGACAGTTGAATCATCTCACTATCAAGAACAAGTATCCACTACCGAGAATCGATGAGTTATTTGATCAAATATCTGGATCCAAGTATTTTTCAAAGATTGATCTCAGGTCAGGATATCACCAACTAAGGATCAAGGATGATGACATTCATAAGACCGCATTCAGAAGCAGGTATGGCCATTATGAGTTTATTGTTATGCCTTTTGGACTAACGAATGTCCCTGCTGCCTTTATGCAGTTAATAAATAGTATATTCAGGCCTTATTTGGATCAATTCGTGGTGGTCTTTATCGATGATATATTGATTTATTCCAAGACTAAGGAAGAGCATGAGGAGCATTTAAGGATTGCATTACAAATATTAAGGACAAATCGATTATATGCCAAGCTCAGCAAGTGTGAGTTCTGGCTTGAAGAAGTAACTTTTCTCGGACATGTGATATCAAAGGATGGATTATCTGTAGATCCATCAAAGGTTGAAGCGGTAAGAAATTGGGAAAGACCAACTAATGCTAGCGAGATCCGAAGTTTCTTAGGTCTTGCTGACTATTACAGGCGATTCATCAAAGATTTCTCTAAGATCGCCGTACCACTTACGAGGTTAACTAGCAAAGAGATCCGTTACGAATGGAGTGAGGAATGTGAAAGAAGCTTCCAAACTCTCAAGTATCATCTTACTACAGCTCCTGTCTTAGCTTTACCAGTGGAAGGAGAGAAATTCGAGGTATACACTGATGCTTCTGGCATTGGCCTCGGATGTGTTCTAATGCAACAAGGAAAGGTTATAGCTTACTCTTCTCGTCAATTAAAGAAGCATGAAGAGAACTACCCCGTCCATGACTTGGAATTAGCCGCGGTAGTATTTGCACTAAAGATATGGAGACACTATCTATATGGAGTGCAGTTTACTGTATACTACGATCACAAGAGTCTCAAGTATCTTATCTCTCAAAAGGAACTAAATATGAGGCAAAGACGTTGGCTAGAATATCTCAAGGACTTCGACTTCAATATACAATATCATCCCGGAAAGGGTAACCATGTAGCTGATGCCCTTAGTCGAAGGCCGAGAACACTGTTAGCCAATTGTATGATTCAAGAATGGAAGTTGCTGGAGCAATTCTCTGAACTCAATATAAGCATGAACACAGACTTTCAATATGTCATATTATCTCATATAAGCATTCATCCAGACCTATTCTCTGAAATACGAGCGCTTCAGGATAATGACCCAATATTAGTAGAGATCAAAGGTAAATTGGAAGGACAATCTGATTTCCAAATAACTTGTGAAGGAAGATTAATGTTCAGGAATAGAACTTGCATACCGGATTGTCCCGAGTTAAAGAAGAAGATCTTAGAGGAAGCTCATAGATCAAGGTACACGATTCATCCAGGATCAACCAAAATGTACCAAGATGTGAAGAGGAATTTTTGGTGGCCCAACATGAAAAGGGAAATAGCAGACTATGTATCACGTTGTCTCACTTGCCAACAGGTCAAGGCGGAACACCAAAAACCTGCTGGAAAACTACATCCTCTAGATATCCCTAAATGGAAGTGGGAGGATATTGGTATGGATTTCATCATGGGTTTATCTAAATCAAAGGGAGGACATGATGGAATATGGGTTATTATTGACCGATTGACTAAATCGGCACATTTCTTGCCAATCAAGAGCCAATGGTCAGTCGATGTGTTGGCTGCATTATACATCAAGGACATAGTCAGATTACATAGTATTCCTATTTCAATCGTGTCTGACAGAGATCCCCGTTTTACTTCTCATTTTTGGAAAGGACTACAACATTCGTTGGGAACAAGGCTTAACTTTAATACAGCTTTTCATCCTCAAACGGATGGTCAGACCGAGAGAACTAACCAGGTGGTTGAAGATATGCTCAGAGCTTGCATCGTTGATTTCAATGGAAGCTGGCATGATCACTTGCCGTTGGTGGAATTTGCATATAATAATAGCTACCAGGCAAGTATACAAATGGCACCTTTCGAAGCTTTATACGGAAGGAGTTGCCGATCACCCTTATGCTGGGACGAAGTTGGAGAGAAACAACTGCTAGGTCCAGACATGGTAAGGGTTACCACTGAAAGAATACAATTGATTCGAGAAAGACTGCAAGTTGCTCAGTCTAGGCAAAAGGCTTATGCCGACACGAGAAGGAGAGATCTTGAGTTCCAAATCGGAGATCATGTATTTCTCAAGATATCGCCGGGACGTGGCATACGGAGATTTGGTGTTAAGGGCAAGCTTACACCAAGGTTCATCGGACCTTTTGAGATATTGGAAAGAGTTGGCGAGGTTGTTTATCGCATCGCATTGTCTCCTCAATTGTCTGAAGTGCATAATGTATTCCACATATCTATGTTGAAGAAGTATGTGCACGATCCATCGCATATTATTGATCATGGAGACTTAGTGATCCAAAAGGATCTCACATATGAGCAGAAGCCTATGAAGATACTAGGTCGTGAAGTACGTACCCTAAGGAATAAGGCTATTCCCATGCTTAAGGTACAATGGAATAAGAACTCCGAACATGAAGCTACATGGGAGACCGAGGAATCCATGAGGAAGCGGTTTCCAGAATTATGTTAAGGTATATATTCTACACTCTCCACTTATATATAATATAGAATTTGGGGACCAAATTCTTTTAAGTGGAGGAGGGTGTAGCAACCCTAATAAAAATAAGATTTTTAAATAAATCAAATTAAAAATAAAGGATAAGTAAATAAATGACAAAGATCCTAAATGAGTAAATCATTGATCAAGAGGAAAATAACGCCTTTTATCAAGGCACTGATTCAAAAGAAAACGCCTCTATATAAGGCGTTAATTTAAAAGGGACGCCTAGACAATAGGGCGTCAAATTTCAAACGACGGGAAAAATAAAATTAAGGAAAGGAAATGAAACGCCCTCTACATGGGCGCGTTTACATAAGTAACGACGCTCGACAAGGCGTCAATTTAAATTCGACGCCCTCACTTAAGACGTTAATTCAGTGCGAGTTCCGTTCGAACCCAGACCTCCTCCAGGGTAAGTTTATGGATTGGTACGAGTTAGTAGAATATAGAAAGGACTCTATCAAGGCAATACTACCCTTAATCAAACTCTAACTCTATTAGGGTTCCCCAAAACCCTATAAATAATCCTTGTCCATAAAACCCTAAAATCTATTTGGTCGAAGCTCTGTTGCTGCTGTCATCCGTGAAGAACGTAAGTTTGTTCTTCATTTGCTTTACCTTCGCCTTCGGTTATGTATGATGAAGAAAACTAATGTCTTCATCTTATTTCATGTAGGAAGTCTACAGTAGGTAGTAACTCTTTTGTCAAAGAGAAGATCGTGGGTTCTTCGTCCACATCGTTCTTCTTCCCTTGCCTGCAGTTAAGTATTATGAAGAAAAAACTAATGATTCTTCATCTTATTTCTCTGTAGGAAAACCTTCTTGACCTACTGAAGAACGAGATTTTTCATCCAAAGCAAGCTACGCGTAGGAATCACATCCTCTCAACCTCTCTATATCTCGGTACCTGCTGATCAGATAAATCCTAAAATACTATGTATATAACAGAGTGACGTTGTTCTTCAACTTTCTCCACGAATCATCACCCAGATCTTAATCAGGTAGGTTTTCTCAAGAACGTAGCTCAAACTAGTATAAACTATGAAATAAACTCATTCATGATCTCATGCATATAGTTTTACTGCGTTTCCAAATATTTTCTGAGTGATTTTCAAGAAGCGACCCAGATAAGGGCGCTACTTCTTGTTTTGACGCCCTACCCAGGAGTCGTCAATTTCATATAATTGATAATTATCCATGTTTAAAACTATATAACTATGAAACCATGAATCTAAATTAATGCATGATCATACCTATCGAATCCTGCTATTTTTCGTGTCCTGACCATGAAATTGTTTTCCTGAAATTTTATTATATGAAAAGTGATGAATTGTTGAATTAACGACCAGCACAAGGTCGTCTCTTATTAAACTGACGCCCCAGACCAGGGCGCTAATTGACAAGTAACGCCCCTGTCCAAGGCGCGTTTTTGTTAAAATTCCAGAATATTGAGTTTCTGCAGACTAGAAATATTGAAGGGACGACTAAGCTATAAGTCGTCAAATTGTGAATAAACGCCCCTGAGTAAGGCGTTAATTGGATAATTAATGACTTAGCTTAAGTCGCTATTTTCTGTATTACTGTTTTACACTGATTACTGTCACCGAAAGGTTATATATATATATATATATATATATATATATATATATCGGCACTATATTCCAGTCCGTGAATATAGTCCCATGTTTCATGATGTTTTTATCGCACTACCCTCAATTCTCATTGACATACAAGCTCTCCATTGGACATTCCGTTCCTTTGGACTAGCAAGTTAGTCATAGAGACCTCCGTAAATCTCCTCGCAGCCTTGGATTCCCTCAAGGCCGACTGAGCTGGTTGTACCATAAAAACCCATTACACTATTTTGCCATGTCACTCTATAGAAACATGGTATACCGGCCCTCATGGTATGCAAAGTGTGTATCATGAGAACTTTCTTAATGGGATGAGGTTATCATGCCATTTGATGCTGTTCTTGTAAACCCCAATTCTATAATCAACATGATGTTCTTGTGGACCTCAATTCTATATTAAGAATGAGGACGCCTTGCCATTGATGTGCTGTTCATGTGGACCTCAATTCTATATAAAGAGTGTCCATACTTGCTTGTCATGGTACCCAAGTTAGGGAACCAATTCCACCTAGTTTTATCAATAATCGTGATTGTACCGTTATTATCGTCATTCTATGTCAAGTGTCATATTTTTAGACTCTGTTCTATCCAAGTTATCCTACGTATCTACAAACTTTATTCTTGAAATTTCATATTGGCTATATACAAAAGTGGATGTTAAAATACATGATTAATGCCTGCGCATATAGGGCCCGATCTGGTCCTGGGAGGAACACCCGAAAGTACTTGTGCCCATGGGAGTTAATTGATCACGGTATTGGGATTATACCGAAGTGCATGACTAGCTTGATTGAACATTCCACAAATCTTGTACTTGTACTTGACTTGATATTACATGACTTGCGTGGCCCGAAAAGGGTAATTGTATACTTGCTTGACTTGAAACAAAATAGCCAAATTCCAACGTGACATGATGAGTTTACTTGCTTGAATATCTTGATATATTTTGATATAAGTTCATGACTAGTTCTTCTTGCTATCGTATTGATATACACTCTCTCTATCTTGTTATTTTATGCGAGCATGCATAGCTATAGTGCATTCATGAAAGATGTAATTACTTAAACCCATTGCTAGTTTTTGAGATATAATTTCCTACTGAGCGTTCGCTCACTTAGTGTTTCCCTACTTTTCAGGTAAGTCCGACGATGAGGGAACTCAAACGGATGGGGAAAATCAAGAGTGAAAGAGATAGAGCTTCTTCCGTGTTATCTAGTCTTTTCATATTTTCTTGAGTCAACCTTGTATTTTTCCTTTGTTTTAGTTAGTACTTCAAGGGTTTGTAATAGACATATTCTTATGAAGGAATAAAGGATTGGGTTATCTTTACTTTTGCGCATCTCTGATTTTGGTGTCGAATACACTAATACTCTGATTGACATGATTGATATAAACTCGTCACGTGTCTCCGGGTATCTTCCGCTCTCGGGGCGTGACACAGAAGATGTCGTCAATTCTTAAATGGCCAAAATAATAAAAAAGGGCAAGTAAATGTGACGCCCACCACATGGACGCGTTTTACATAAGAAATGACTTTAACAAAGGCGTCAATTTAAACTAACGCCCTATGGCAAGGCTTTAATTCCGTTCGAGTTTCGTTCGAACCAGGAGTCTATCCAGAGCAAGTTTCTAGATAACTACGTGGATGATTGAATAGGGTAAGAACTCTATTAGGGAAATATTACTTCCAATACGAGGCTAACTCCATTAGGATCATAAAAACCCTATAAATAACCCTTCCTGTCGAGCCCTAATAAGCTGTTGGTCGAAGGAAAGCTCTACTGCCGTGCGTGAAGAACAAGTAATGTTCTTCTTCCCTGCCTTCGGTCATAATCATGAAGAATATTGATGTTCTTCATCGTCTTTGCTGTAGGAAGTCTGCCGTAAGTAGTAACTCTTCTGCCTAGTTGAAGGACGGAAGGTTCTTCATCAAGACAATCTCTTCCTCCAAGAAGCAAGCTATTTCCATAAGCTTCGGAAGAACTCTGTTTAGAACAGAGCATCATTTTTTCCTTCACGTTTCTTCATCCAGATCACCCATCAGGTAGGTTTTCCCAAGAATTGTAGCCCAAACCAACATAGTAATTATGATAAAGTCATCTGTCAATTCATGCATATAGATTCCCTGCGTTTTTCATAGTTTTCTGGAAAATAGTGTAAGTAGCGACCCTCCTTAGGATGCTAATTTTAAAGGAAGCAACCCAGACTAGGGCGCTAATTCTTATTTTGACGCCCTGACCAGGAGTCGTCAACTTCACTTAATTACTAATTACCCATGTTTAAAATTCTATATCAAGCAAACCATGTATCTAATCTAATGCATGATCACACTTGTTGAATCCTGCTATTTTTCTCTTCCTGACCATGTGATCCTCTTCCTGAAAATTTTATGATCTGGAAATTTATACTATTCATGAATCCTATTTCGGATGTTAAGGAATTAACGACCTGGGATAGGTCGTCTCTTACATAACTGACGCCCTACACTAGGGCGTGACTTTAAAATTAATGCCCCCCTGTGAGGCGCGTTTTCATGAAAATTCCAGAAAATTGGCAATTTTGTAAAATATTATAAATCTAATGGACGCCTGCTATTGTAGTCGTCAAATCATAAATAACGCCCCTATAGAATGCGTTAATTTGATAAGTAATGACTTAGATTAAGTCGCTATTTTCCTGTGATACTATTTTACACTGTTACTGTTAACCGAGGTATATGTATATATATATATATATATATATATATATATATATATATATATATATATATATATATCGGCACTATATTCCAGTCCGTGAATATAGCCCCATGTTTCATGATGATTTATCGCATTACCCCTCAATTCTCAGTGACATACAAGCTCTCCATTGGACATTCCGTTCCTTTGGACTAGCGAGTTAGTCATAGAGACCTCCATAAGACTCCTCGAGCCTTGGATTCCCTCAAGGCCGATTGAGCGGGATGTACCATGAAAACCTATCACACTACTTTGCCATGTCACTCTATAGAAACATGGTATACTGACCTCATGTTATGCTATGTGTATGATATGAGAATTATCTTAATGAACGGCGAAAGCATGCCATTATTGTGATGTTCTTGTGGACCCCAATTCTATATCAAACATTATTATGATATTCTTGTGGACCTCAATTCTATATTAAAAGAGTGACCATTTACTTGTGGGCACTTACTTGTCATGGTACCCAAGTTAGGGAACCAATTCCACCAAGTTTTATTGATACTCGTGATTACACCGTCATTATCGTCGTCGTTGTCATGTTCAAATCCTCGAAATGCTATTTACCTCTATTTTCGTACAAGTTCTTTATCCTTGAAACTCCATATTGGCTATACACAAAGTGGATGTCAAAATACATGATCAATGCCTGCGCATATGGGGCCTGATCTGGTCCTGGGAGGAGCACCCAAAAGTACTAGTGCCCATGGGAGTTGTAATGATAACGGTATGGCATTGTACCGAAGTGCATGACTAGCTTGATTGGACATTCCATAAAAAAATCTCGTACTTGACTCGACTTGACATGACATGACTTGCGTGACCCGAAAAAGGGTAATTTATATATTTGTTTGCTTGAAACGTGATAGCCAAGTTCTCGACATGACATGATGAAATTACTTGCTTGAACATCCTGACATCTATTACTTGAAAGTTCATGAATAGTTCACCTTGTTATCTTGTTGATATACTCTCTATCTTGTCGTTTTATGCGAGCATGCATAGCTATAGTGCATTCATAAAAATGTAATTACTTAAACCCCTTGCTAGTTCTTGAGATATAATTTCCTACTGAGCGTTCGCTCACTCAGTGTTTTCCCTACTTTTTAGGTAAGTCCAATGACGAGACCCAAATAGAAGGGGAAGGTCAAGAGTGAAAGAGATTAGAGCTTCTCAAAGCGTCAACTAGTCTTGTCTTTTCTACATTCTCTTAAGTCAATTTTGTACCTTTCTTTTTATTGAGTCTAGTAATTGCAAAGGTTTGTAATATATATATTCTTATTAAAGGAAGAAATGGATTGGGTTATCTTTATTTTGCGTATCTCTGATTTTTGGTGTCGAATACACTAATCCTCTGATTGACATGAATGATATAAACTCGTCACGCGTCTCCGGGTATCTTCCGCGCTTGGGGCGTGACAGTTTTTGTGGTATCAGAGCCTAGGGTATTCAATTCCTAGGAAACCCAAGTCCAAGGATAAGTCTGAACCTCTAACCAGTGAGATTGGGTAGAACCAAGGGTTAAAGTCAACATAGAATTAAAAGCCTTTTAACGCCATCACATACTAATATAGCTATCGAAATTGTAGGACAATGGCTGCCGAACGTGCTCAATGGCGCAACATGCAACGCACACTCCAAGGCATGACCCAGGCACTTCAACAAGTGGCACAAGGACGTGCACATCGTGGAGCAGGAAATCTCCACCAAATCCTCAAGAAAATGAACCCTCCTAAGTTCATGGGATCCACTGATCTGGATGATGCCGAACACTGGATCCGAGAGACGGAACATGTTTTTAGAGTCATGCAATGTTTGGACCAAGAGAAGGTCCTGTTAGCCACATTTCAATTAGAAAGAGACGCCCGATGCTGGTGGGAGTCGGTAGAAGCCACATTAGATCAAGGACAAGTTACTTGGGAGGAGTTTGTTGAACATTTCAACAATAAATATTTCTCAGATCGAGTTCAAGAGAAGAAAGCCGATGAATTCACCGCACTTAAGCAACGATCATTGTCGGTGGCTGAATATGAAGCACAGTTCTCTAGGCTGTCATGGTACGCTAAACACCTAGTTAGTACTGAGAAGATGAAAGCTCGAAGATTCCTTAATGGGCTCAGGCCCCAGTATATCACACAACTGGCACCGATGGACATACAAGTCTATTCGGAGATGGTTCGACGAGCCCAATTACTAGAAGATGCCACGGAACTATCTGATAGGATCCGTGGGAAAGACAATGTTACTAGCTCCGGCACCTTCAAACCTAATTTCAAGAAGAGGCCAAGTAATGGAGGCATTCCCTCCCAGGAGCAAAAGTTCAAGAAGACCAAACCTTTCTCCATCACCACTACACCTGCTAAGGTGGTATGTAAGCACTGTGATAAGGCCGGGCACAAGGCCGAAGAATGTTGGAGGAAACTTGGAGCGTGTCTCCATTGCGGGAGCCGTGATCATCGGATTCCCGACTGTCCCCTACTCAACGATCAAGCCGGTGACGGAAAGCGCCCGGTAACAAAGAATGCTCGTCTCCACGCAATTAAGGAGACCGAAGAAGACGAAGGCAGACTAGTAGAAGGTACACTGAAAGTTTGTTCCAAGTCTGCACATGTCTTATTTGATACGGGTGCATCACATTCTTTTATTTCCAAGAAGTTTGCTGACCCACTGCCTATGGAACCGAAATGGATGAAAATATTTTTATCTACTCCTCTCGGAAACGAAACAGATATTACTCACCATTATCAAAACTGTGAAGTCTTAATAAAAGGAAGAAATCTCCCTATCAACCTCATATGTCTAGACCTAAAGGAATACGATGTCATATTGGGAGCAGATTGGTTATCTAGGTATCAGGCAACTGTGGATTGCCGTAACAGTAAAGTTACTTTCAGGGACTTTCCAGAACTAGTCTCTTCTAGCCCTAAGAGTTGGAGCAAGTCACCTCTTATTTCGGCTCTCTGAGCTATCAAGCTAATAAGGAAAGGATGTGTATCTTTCCTTGCATTTGTCACCATTAAGGATGCCAAGGAAACTAAACTAGAAGACATCCCTGTTGTGCAAGAATTTTCGGATGTGTTTCCGGAAGATTTGTCTGGATTACCCCCACAAAGAGAAGTGGCCTTCACCATCGATTTGGTCCCTGGTGCTGGACCAGTTTCTAAGGCACCATATAGGGTGTCCCCTGCCGAACTCAAGGAGCTGAAGGAGCAATTGATGGAACTTCTCAAGAAGGGATTTATTAGACCAAGCACTTCCCCGTGGGGAGCACTTGTGCTATTTGTAAAGAAGAAAGATGGATCCATGAGGTTATGCATCGACTATCGACAGTTGAATCATCTCACTATCAAGAACAAGTATCCACTGCCGAGAATCGATGAGTTATTTGATCAAATATCTGGATCCAAGTATTTTTCAAAGATTGATCTCAGGTCAGGTTATCACCAACTAAGGATCAAAGATGATGACATTCATAAGACCGCATTCAGAAGCAGGTATGGCCATTATGAGTTTGTTGTTATGCCTTTTGGACTAACAAATGCCCCTGCTGCCTTTATGCAGTTGATGAATAGTATATTCAGACCTTATTTAGATCAATTCGTGGTGGTTTTCATTGATGATATATTGATTTACTCCAAGACCAAGGGAGAGCATGAGGAACATTTAAGGATTGCATTACAGATATTAAGGACAAATCATCTATATGCAAAGCTCGGCAAATGTGAATTTTGGTTGGGAGAAGTAGCTTTCTTGGGGCATGTTATATCAAAAGACGGTTTATCCGTAGATCCATCAAAGGTTGAAGCTGTAAGGAATTGGGAAAGACCGACCAATGCTAGCGAGGTCCGTAGTTTCTTGGGTCATGCGGGCTACCTTCGGCGATTCATCAAGGATTTCTCCAAGATCGCCGTACCCCTCACTAGGTTAACTCGCAAAGAGATCCGCTATGAATGGAGCGAGGATTGTGAACGAAGCTTCCAAGCTCTCAAGGATCACTTGACTACTGCCCCAGTCTTAGCTCTACCAATTGAAGGAGAGAAATTTGAGGTATACACTGATGCATCTGGCATTGGCCTCGGATGTGTTTTAATGCAACAAGGGAAGGTTATAGCCTATTCTCTTCGCCAATTGAAGAAGCACGAGGAGAACTACCCAGTTCATGATTTAGAATTGGCTGCGGTAGTATTTACACTAAAGATATGGAGACATTATCTGTATGGAGTGCAGTTTCTTGTATACTCTGACCATAAAAGTCTTAAGTATCTCTTCTCTCGGAAGGAATTGAATATGAGGCAAAGACGTTGGCTAGAATATCTTAAGGACTTCGACTTTACTATACAATATCATCCTGGAAAGGGTAATCCTGTAGCTGATGCCCTTAGTCGAAAGCCGAGAGCATTATTAGCCAATTGTATGATTCAGGAGTGGAAGTTGCTAGAACAATTCACTAGACTTAATATAAGCATGGACAAGGACAGTAGGTGTGTCACCTTATCCCATATGAGCATACAGCCAGACTTGCTATCCGAAATACAAGGACTTCAAGGTAGTGACCCGGTATTAGTGGAAATCAAGGGCAAACTAGAAGGTCAATCTGTGTTCCAACTAGCTTCAGATGGAAGGTTGTTATTCCAAAATAGAACTTGTATACCGGATTGTCCAGAATTAAAGAAGAAGATCTTAGATGAAGCTCACAGATCAAGGTACACAATTCATCCAGGATCTACCAAAATGTACCAAGATGTGAAAAGGAATTTTTGGTGGCCCAACATGAAGAGAGAAGTTGCGGACTTTGTGTCTCGCTGTCTCACCTGCCAACAAGTTAAGACTGAATACCAGAAGCCTGCCGGAAAGCTACATCCTCTGGATATTCCGAAATGAAAGTGGGAGGATATTGGTATGGATTTCATCATGGGTCTAACTAAATCAAAAAGAGGATATGATGGAATATGGGTTATCATTGATCGATTGACCAAATCAGCGCACTTCTTGTCAATCAAGAGTCGATGGTCAGTTGATGTTCTGGCAGCATTATACATAAAAGAGATAGTCAGATTACATGGTATTCCTATCTCGATTGTGTCTGACAAAGATCCCCGTTTTACTTTGCATTTTTGGAAAGGATTACAATATTCGTTGGGATCGAGACTTAACTTTAGTACTGCTTTTCATCCTCAAACGGATGGTCAGACCAAGAGAACTAATCAGGTGGTTGAAGATATGCTCAGGGCTTGCATCATTGATTTTGGTGGAAGCTGGCATGACCACTTGCCTCTGGTTGAATTTGCATACAAAAATAGCTACCAGGCAAGTATACAAATGGCACCTTTCGAAGCCTTATACGGAAGGAGTTGCTGATCACCCTTATGCTGGGACAAAGTTGGAGAGAAACAACTATTAGGTCCAGATATGGTAAGGGATACCACCGAGAAGATACAGTTGATTAGAGAAAGACTTCAAGTAGCTCAGTCTAGACAAAAGGCTTATGCTGATACAAGAAGAAGAGATCTCGAATTCCCAGTCGGAGATCACGTTTTTCTCAAAATATCACCTAGACATGGAATAAGGAGATTTTGTGTTAAGGGCAAACTTACACCAAGATTTATCGGACCTTTTGAGATACTAGAAAGGGTTGGCGAGGTTGCTTATCGCGTCGCTTTACCTCCTCAATTGTCCAAAGTTCATAATGTATTCCACATAACAATGTTGAAGAAATATATGCATGATCCGTCACATATCATTGATCATGGAGACCTGGTGATTCAAAGGGATCTCACTTATGAACAAAATCCCAAGAAGATCCTCGATCGCGAGGTACGAACATTAAGGGATAAAGTTATCCCCATGCTAAAGGTGCAATGGAGTAAATGTTCAGAACACGAAGCCACATGGGAGACCGAGGAGTCTATGAGGAAACGATTCCCAGACTTATTCTAAAAAGGCATATACTCTACACTCTCCACATATATATATATGTACTATTGAATTTGGGGACCAAATTCTTTTAAGTGGGGGAGGGTGTAGCAACCCTGGTAAAAATAAAAGGAAATAAAAACCCCAATTGATCAAAATAAGATTAAAAGATTTAATGAATAAATGACAAGATCCTAAAGAAGTAAATAATAAGCCAAAATGTAAATAACGCCTTGATTCAAGGCACTACTTCAAACAAAGAAACGCCCTTATACAAGGCGCGAATTCCAGAACGGACGACCACAGAAGATGTCGTCAATTCTTAAACGGCCAAAATAATAAAAAAGGGCAAGTAAACCTAACGCCCTCCACATGGACGCGTTTTACATAAGAAATGACTTTAACAAAGGCGTCAATTTAAACTAACGCCCTATGGCAAGGCGTTAATTCCGTTCGAGTTTCGTTCGAACCAGGAGTCTATCCAGAGCAAGTTTCTGGATAACTACGTGGAAGATTGAATAGGGTAAGAACTCTATTAGGGAAATATTACTTCCAATACGAGACTAACTCCATTAGGATCGTAAAAACCCTATAAATAACCCTTCCTGTCGAGCCCTAATAAGATGTTGGTCGAAGGAAAGCTCTACTGCCGTGCGTGAAGAACAAGTAATGTTCTTCTTCCCTGCCTTCGGTCATAATCATGAAGAATATTGATGTTCTTCATCATCTTTGCTGCAGGAAGTCTGCCGTAAGTAGTAACTCTTCTGCCTAGTTGAAGGATGGAAGGTTCTTCATCAAGACAATCTCTTCCTCCAAGAAGGAAGTTGTTTCCATAAGCTTCAGAAGAACTCTGTTTAGAACAAAGCATCATTTTTTCCTTCACGTTTCTTCATCCAGATCACCCATCAGGTAGGTTTTCTCAAGAATTGTAGCCGAAACCAACATAGTAATTATGATAAAGTCATCTGTCAATTCATGCATATAGATTCCCTGCGTTTTTCATAGTTTTCTGGAAAATAGTGTAAGTAGCGACCCTCATTAGGACGCTAATTTTAAAGGAAGCGACCCAGACTAGGGCGCTAATTCTTGTTTTGACGCCCTGACCAGGAGTTGTCAACTTCACTTAATTACTAATTACCCATGTTTAAAATTCTATATCAAGTAAACCATGTATCTAATCTAATGCATGATCACACTTGTTCAATCCTGCTATTTTTATCTTCCTGACCATGTGATCCTCTTCCTGAAAATTTTATGATCTGGAAATTTATACTATTCATGAATCCTATTTCGGATGTTAAGGAATTAACGACTTGGGATAGGTCATCTCTTACATAACTGACGCCCTGCACAAGGGCGTGACTTTAAAATTAACGCCCCCCTGTGAGGCGCATTTTCATGAAAATTCCAGAAAATTGGCAATTTTGCAAAATATTATAAATCTAATGGGTGCCTGCTATTGTAGTCGTCAAATCATAAATAACGCCCCTATAGAAGGTGTTAATTTGATAAGTAATGACCTAGATTAAGTCGCTATTTTCCTGTGATACTATTTTACACTGTTACTATTAACCGAGGGTTTCATATGTATATATATATATATATATATATATATCGGCACTATATTCCAGTCCGTGAATATAGCCCCATGTTTCATGATGATTTATCGCATTACCCCTCAATTCTCAGTGACATACAAGCTCTCCATTGGACATTCCGTTCCTTTGGACTAGCGAGTTAGTCATAGAGACCTCCATAAGACTCCTCGAGCCTTGGATTCCCTCAAGGCCGATTGAGCGGGTTGTACCATGAAAACTTATCACACTACTTTGCCATGTCACTCTATAGAAACATGGTATACCAGCCTCATGTTATGCTATGTGTATGATATGAGAATTATCTTCATGAACGGGGAAAGCATGCCATTATTGTGATGTTCTTGTGGACCCCAATTCTATATCAAACATTATTATGATGTTCTTGTGGACCTCAATTCTATATTAAAAGAGTGACCATTTACTTGTGGACACTTACTTGTCATGGTACCCAAGTTAGGGAACCAATTCCACCTAGTTTTATCGATACTCGTGATTACACCGGCATTATCGTCGTCGTTGTCATGTTCAAATCCTTGAAATGCTATCTACCTCTAAGTTCGTACAAGTTCTTTATCCTTGAAACTCCATATTGGCTATACACAAAGTGGATGTCAAAATACATGATCAATGCCTGTGCATATGGGGCCCGATCTGGTCCTGGGAGGAGCACCCAAAAGTACTAGTGCCCATGGGAGTTGTAATGATAACGGTATGGCATTGTACCGAAGTGCATGACTAGCTTGATTGGACATTCCACAAAAAAATCTCGTACTTGACTCGACTTGACATGACATGACTTGCGTGACCCGAAAAAGGGTAATTTATATATTTGTTTGCTTGAAACGTGATAGCCAAGTTCTCGACATGACATGATGAAATTACTTGCTTGTACATCTTGACATCTATTACTTGAAAGTTCATGAATAGTTCACCTTGTTATCTTGTTGATATACTCTCTATCTTGTCGTTTTATGCGAGCATGCATAGCTATAGTGCATTCATAAAAATGTAATTACTTAAACCCCTTGCTAGTTCTTGAGATATAATTTCTTACTGAGCATTTGCTCACTCAGTGTTTTACCTACTTTTCAAGTAAGTCCAATGACGAGACCCAAACAGAAGGGGAAGGTCAAGAGTGAAAGAGATTAGAGCTTCTCAAAGCGTCAACTAGTCTTGTCTTTTCTACATTCTCTTAAGTCAATTTTGTACCTTTCTTTTTATTGAGTCTAGTAATTGCAAGGGTTTGTAATAGACATATTCTTATTAAAGGAAGAAATGGATTGGGTTATCTTTATTTTGCGTATCTCTGATTTTTGGTGTCGAATACACTAATCCTCTGATTGACATGAATGATATAAACCCGTCACGCGTCTCCGGGTATCTTCCACGCTCGAGGCGTGACAGCCTGGTTACCTCGGACTTCCCCTATCCCATTTTTGGTGGGGAACTTCATCTTTTGGTGATAAGTAGAGGGCACCGCTTTCGTTCGGCTAAGGATTCCGCGGTCGTAGATTGCGTTGTATGCTATCATACCCTTGATCACTATGAAGTCCACCATGACCGTAACGGTTTTGGGTGGGGTGCCAAGAGTAACCGACAGGCTTAGTGCTCCCTCGGGATAAGTGGCCTGGCCATTGAACCCTCAAAGGGGGGTTCGGATCGTACGTAGTTTAGACGGATTCTCCCACATCTTGAGGAAACATTCGTAAGATAATACATCGGGGGCACTTCCATTGTCAACTAGAATTCTGTCTACGTTACAATGGTTTATTGTGGCCGATATGACTAGGGCGTCGTCATGCAGGGTGGTCAGCCCTTCTAGATCTTGGTCGAAGAAGACTATGACATGGGGCTCACTTGGCGGGGCCTTGGGAGGCTCGATGGCTCGGCTCGCCCGCTCAGCATGATGCTTCTTTCCTCGGCTATTGTCTCCTTCTGATTCAGGTCCTCCGGTGATGATGTTGATGTGGACCCCGTGGGGGCGTTGTCAATCTCCTCTGGGGCGCCTCGGTCTTCCTCACGCCCAACCACGAACTAGGACAAGTGTCCCTAGCAGAGAAGGCACTCGATCTCATCCTGGAGCTGGTGGCAATCGCCGGTATGATGCCCGTGATCGCTGTGGAACAAGCAGTGCTTGCTGCGATTGCGGTTCTTTGACTTCATTTGCACGGGTTGGCGGAGAAGGCCCGAGCCTTTGATGTCTTCATATATCTCGTACACCAGAGCGGTTAAGGGAGTGTACCGCTCGTACTTCCGGGATGGCTCCTTGTGTTCTCCATCTCGGTTCCGCCTTTTTCCTTGACTCGAGCTTGACTTGAGTGCCCGCTTCTTGTCCCACTCCCGACCCGAGCCGGTTGCGCCTCGACATGCACTGAGCACTTCTTCGCACTCGGCATGGCGAAAAGCCAGAGTCACTAGCTCGGCAAGGGTGGAGAGTGGGTGGAGGACAAGTTCACGGTAGAGGTTCTCATCCCGGGTGCCCCCGGTCAGCGTTGTTATGGCCGAGGCTACATCCAGGCGGGGGATTATCAGGGCTTTCGACTTGAATTAGTTGATGTAAGCCCAGAGTTTCTCCCCTTGCGCCTGTTTGAGAGCCAATAGCCCCGCTACCGATCTCGGGGGGCCGCTACCGGTGAAACTCTCCTTGAATACTCCCCCGAATTGCTTGAAATCTAGGATGGATTCGAGGGAGAGGGCCCAAAACCACACTTGGGCACCTTGGACCAGGGTGGTCGCAAAGGCTCGGCACTTGATGGCGTCGGACGCTCCGTGAAGGGTCATCAGGGCGTCGAAGCTGTCAAAATGGTCAGCCGGGTCGCCCTGTCCGTCGTAGGACTTGAAGGTCGAAATGGAGGTTCTGGGAGATACCTCTGTCTTCAAGATGTAATCGGAGAATGGGGATTTCTCCTTGTCGTCCGCCGGAGAGACCTTCTACAAGGCGCGTAGGGCGCGCTCCTATTCTGTGAAATGTCTCTCGAATTCTCACAATCAGAGGGATTGCTCTAGCTGTCACTATGTCGTGGGGCTGGGGGGCAGTCTTGGCATTTCCCTGGGACTTCAGTCTCTGGGTTCGGACATCGTGCCCCAGCCTTCCCCCTCTTCGACGTGGAGGAGGCTTCTTGCTCCGGAGGGGGGGCTTGTGAAGGTCCTCCTGACCTGTTACGGATAATCTGCCGGCCCCAGAGGGTGAAGCGGCCTCCGGCAATGTGCTGGGACGCGTTCTCGTGGGGAGAGCTCTCCGGAGGGGCGCGTGACCTTCCATCCCTGGCCGCCTGGGTCCTCATGAGTTCCACGAGGATGTCCAGTTTTACGTTGAGGGCTTGGAAGGCGTCAGCGCCACCGTTGAGTGGTAGCCCTATCACCACGGGGGGAGGGGGTGGTCCATCAGGGGGGGTGCTAGCATTGGAGGGGGGATTTTGTGAGGCTTGAGAGGGGCCTTCACCTCGCGCCACCATGGCCTTTCCCCTATCGCCGGCGGACCTCCTCCCTAAACTTCTTCGCACCATACTAGCTCTTTGGTCGTTTCCCACAGACGGCACCAGATGAAGAGGCGTGATCTCGCGCTGGACCTGAGCTGGGGGATGATCACCGAATAGTGAACTGTAAGAAAGGGAAACGGATCAGGGGGTCCAGGGATGGTTCCCTGGGGAAAACCCTCTGATGCCAAAGTCAGTAGAGCAATGGTGGAAGCTATGAAGGGAGGAGGAAAAGAGGCACGAGATCCCTCTACACCAAGATGGTGAAGTGGTTCCTGCTCAGGAAATTTTTAGCGTGTGTTGGGCCTTACCTTTCGCTGGAGGGAGTCCCAGGTTTAAATAGTGCGCTGGCCTCATGAGTCCCGTAAGTTGAGAAGTTTCAGGCGGGAGTTACGTCCTCAATGTGGGCTCTTCACGTCCTCATCGTGGGGTCTTTATATCCATGAGGAATCATGGGTCCCTTATCCTCTTAAACTCCTGCTCATAATGGGTTTCTCAACTGCAGCGTGGATAAGCAATCGTCGGTCGATCCAAGCATGAAAGGGTGCCAACCCTGTCTGGGCGATAGGCATAGCTCGGATGAAGGTTGGTCGGAGTGGGCGCTGGGCGCTTGCCTCTATCCCGGTGAAGGGATAACTCGGGCATGGGTCTTCCTCCATTCTGACCGACGTTCGGGCCATCCGAGCCTAAGGGCCGCCGAGGAAGGGTTTGATCCCGAGTAACCTTATTGAGCTTTTTATCCTGAGTGGGCTCTCTGGGGCTGTCACTTGGATGAGTTGGGCCTCGTTTGGTCCTGATGGACCTAGTTCACCTGCTCTTAGATGGGCTACAGAAATCCCCCTCTCCAAGCATGAAAGCTCATTTTTCAAGGGTCAAGACTGTCCCTATTTGAGACCTCTCTCATATTAGGGAGCGCCTAGGTTAGTCATCTTATCCGTCAATCTCTTGCCCCTGCACTTGGCCGAGCAGAGAAGAGAAAAGGCCTTCATGCATACCAAAAGTATGGCCAAAGCAGCAATGGTGTGCCTTAGCGAGATAGGCTACGGCTCGCCATGTAGTGTGTGAAAATCCATGCTCAAAAGGTCACCCTTCACAATCATGGAAAGAAACTAGACTCCTAACACGGAGTTATTACCATCCTAAGGATGCTGCAAAGCGACTCTTCTTGACTAATTAAGTAAATTCAATTAAAGCCACTCTACCATGTTGAGGAATAGCATTATAACCATGTGCAGGAGTAATAAGAGTAATAGCAATGATAACATATTCTTGTACAAAATAAAAATACCTTTGCAAATCCATGGAGTGATCTTGACCATCGAGCTTTGAGGGGTGCAAGCTTTATTTTCCTTGTTTGACAGGACAAAAGGGAGAGGATAGCAAAGGGATTGAAAGATTCCTTGACATGGAGGAGCGACAGACACCAAACTGGAGGAAGGAGGATAAAAAGGAAGAGAGACGAGGGCTAGAGCTCCCTCGTTAAGGTACAGAGACCCTGATAACAAGGAACCAAAATATAGAAGAAATCAGATCAGTTGAGATCAAGGCGGGCTAAAGCCTCGAAAATAGCAAGAAAAAGGGTAATGACCCCGAAATGATGAAGAGGAGAGAATATACAAACCATGAGAAGATTGTGGAAAAGATAAGGGGGAAGAGAAGTGATCATCTGTCATGGTCGGAGAAAAGGAACTAGGACCACCCGACAGAGTCGGGGAAGGAGAATGAGAGTCAACCGACAAGGTCGGGGAAAGAAAATGATAAACACCCGACAGGGTCGGGGAAAGAGAATGAGAAGTCGAACCCGGGGATATCGGGGGAGGAAAATCAGAGGATGACATAGGCTGGGGCCGAGAATGGTGAGGAGATGGAAAGTCCGGAGGTTTCGGATAGGAAAAGCAAGAATGGGGATTCGCGGACCCGAGATGGGAGGAGAGAATCGTGGAAGGAGAATTAGGAGTGGGCAGATACACCACCCAGGGGTGGGAACCGAACAGAAGAAATGATGAGTGAAATGAAGAAGAAGGAAGAGAAGTGGACCCCTGAGTGCACAACTGACGGCCATTAAACTTACGCCGCCGCCTCTTCTTAGCTGATACTTCTTGAACATGGACTCGGCTGGCGCGGACTCGTACCTTTGGCTTTCTCGACTTGCAATGTCTTAAATAACGACCCATCTGACAGATGGCCTAGCCCAATTATGAATATGCAGCTTTGCTAGGGCGGCCGCCCCTAGACACCCAGTGCTAACAACAGTAGGTGGACATTCTTGAATGAGTAACCCTTCAGAGTGATGAATATCACAAACCCGCGGGGTTTTCTCTCTCGCACTAGAAGCATGAGATTCGGAAACTCCACTGGGAACTAAGCCTTGAAGCACAACTCCCTTGATAGAAGAGACTGGTGAAGCTGAGGGAGAGTAATACACGGCGTTGACATGGCCGGTTTGATAATAAACCGAGGAAGATTGCATAACAAGTGCAGAATATCCTTGGAAAGTGCAGAAGATACGGCCAATTACCCCTTGAATATAGAATCCATAATCTACTTGGCGGCCGTATGCGTTAGCACAACACCGGTAGAGAACCCTTCTTGGCCTGTCATCTGAATGGTAATAGAGCGAGGAGAAATAATAGCATCAACGGCGAACTCTCCGGCGAGCCAAGAGATTGCCACCGGCCTTGCTCGGGAAGAAACTGGCATCAACTCAAGGGAACTCTTCTTAGCAACTGTCATCTTTGAAAGTAGAGACGCATCATCCCCAAAATAACCAGGGACCAAGACACTGATCGGCCTCTGACATATAAAATCTTGAATCTTGAAATGCATGGCCAGTATTGAATCATCTTGACTTGGCTTATTGTCTCCCTGGGGATTAGACCCAAGGGGCATCATGGGTAACGTGCACCCGTTCCATGGGGGGTAAGTGGATGGAGGAAAGGGGATAGGAATCGGTTTGGATGGTATGGAGGTTTCAACGGGAGTGGTGATGTGTTTAGATGGAGGCAAAGGTAAGGGTGGAGGTGTGGCTTGCTCGGGCGAGGGCGATAAAGGTGAAACTTGCTCAGGCTCGGGCAAAGGTGATGGTGGGGATGATGGAGGTTTAGGCAATGGTGAGGGTGGTGGAGATGGTGTAGGCGATAGAGAGGGAGGTGAGGATGGCGGTGGAGGTAATGGAGACGGTGATAATGGGGATGGAGAGGAGGGTCGTGGTGCCCACCGTTGACGCATCGACACAATGGGTTGGGCGGCGTTGTGGGTAGAAGTAGTGGTAACGGGAATGGAGGAAGAAGGAGAGGTGGCACTGGCCTGAGCAGAGGCTTGGGTTTGTGGAGTTTGCGGAGATTGGATAGAGGATAGAGAAGGTAATGGGGTGGTTGACAGAACGAGTGCAGCACTAGATGAGGAATCATAGGGGTGCCCCTGGTCTTGAAGTAACAGAGACGGCTGCCTGGACGGCACTTCTTGTTGCTGCTTGCTGTGAATATGTAGAATGACTTTATGCATGGCGGCCCAATCAATCCTCTTATTATCTTCTAGGCCATAAACATACTCTTGGAACTCGGAGCAGTCCTCGACTAAATGCCCCTATTGGCAGTGAAATTCACAGAACCAAAGCATATTCCCAACCGTGGGTCGGCAAGGCACAATCGGAGGGAGCTGCAACGCATGAGTGGCCATCAAAGCCTGGAAAATATCTGTAAAGCACTCCGAAAATGGAGGACGAGGAGCCCGCTTCGGGCTAGGTGGATGCCGAGGGGTATGAGATGGTGAAGAAGGTTGTGGAGACGGAAGTGAATGTTGCATAGGCAATAGCGCTTGGCTGGCGGAGGAGGGATTTGGTGAAGGCATATGTGGAACGGAGTGGGGAGGTATGTAGACGGCATCCACCTGCTCGGGATGTGGTGTGACCTTCATCGGGGGTGGAGACAGAGATGGGTATGCGGACACAGGAGAAAGACTCATGGAAGGTTGATATGCGGAGGTGTATAGGTGTGTAGAGGCGGGAGGTTGGCACATAGAGGGATGTGCGACGGAAGGCTGACTCATGGTGGACTGACTCATGGGAGCGTAGGGTTGGCACGTGGAGGGTGAAGGTTGATATGTGGAGGTGGATGGTAGAGACTCGGGGTCAAGGGAACCTTGAAGTTGTTGGCGAACGAAACGGGCTCGGCTATAAAGTTGTTTCAGGAGGTGATGTCATTCAAGGCTAAAATGAACCGATACTCGTGCGTTGCATTAGAAATGATCATCTTGATTTGCTCTCCCTCCGAAATGTGCCCCGAGACTTGCACGGCTAGGCGACGCCAGCGATCGGTGAAAGTAGAGAACTCCTCGTTGGGCTTCATCTTCTCATGGGCCAGATCAACCATGGAATACCTGGGCCCAACCTGGTCTTCAAATTGCCGAAGAAACTTCTCTTGAACAGCTTGAAAATCCACAAATTGCTCTTGCGGAAGAGAAAAGAACCAATCCCGAGCTGGGCGTTCCAATGACAGACCAAATAGATAAGCCATCAAGTGTTAGTCATGTCGAAATTGGGCCGACTCATAAATGAACTCCTTCAAGTGCACATATGGGTCACCGACTCCACTATAACGCCGATATGTGGGAATTTATGGTGAAGACGGGAGCCGAAGACCTCGGAAAGCGAACGGAACACTTAAGAAGGATTTGGGATTATTTTGGCGTTGAAGTTCATCAAGCTGGCGCTGGGCTTGAGCAATCATCTCCTGGGTAGGGAGAGGTCGAGAAGAATATGGGCCAGCTTGAGCAAGAGGATGTGAATTCGGAAAAGGATGATATTGGGCCGGATAAGAGGATCCGGGCTGAGAAGAAGAAGGGCCCATTCCGGGAGTAGGAGGATATATGGACCTAGAAGAAACATTGGCATATGGACTAAATGGGCCAGCAACAACATGGGCTGAAGAATGAGGCCCATTAAGAGAATAAGGCCCATTAGAAATCGGGCCAGCGGCATATGAAGGAGAAGAAAGAAGCCCGTGAAGGGTAGAGGGCCCATTATGAGAAGAAGGCCCATTAAGATGAGATGCAATGAGGCGTTGGGCCTGGGCCGGGTCCATTTGGCGAACAAGGCTTGAAAGATGGGCCATGAGATTAGCATGTTCCTCAGATGGGTCAGAAGGACCATGGGAAGATGGGCCCGTATGAGAAGAGGATTCCACGCGGGAATAAGAAGAAGATTGGGAAAAAGAATGATACAAGGGGTTAGAATACTGCTCCATGAGGGCAAATGGAGACTTAATACAAGGATATCAAGGAGAATATAGGTGGGGAAGCAAGGGCTTAATTGGGCATAAGAATAGGGGGGACTGACCCACTAATGCAAGGACGAATGGACAATGGACCAAGGGACAATGGACTGGACAATGAACCCACAAAATGGACTGACTTAAGTGGGCCTAAAAATAACAAAACATGTGGATGCAACACAAAACACCACTAATGGGCTTTGACAAGCCCAAACAACACAAACAATGTAATGTGAGAGTTTTCGCCAAGTCAAACAAGTTGATATGATAGGAAATATTTTAGAGGTTTTAATAGACCTTTTAATGATTTGAATTAGGATAATTCCCTCAAGATAGGAATCCTATGGGAATAAGGACCAAACTTTATGTTGACTAAGGTTAACTCCCTCACACTTATGCAAAATGCAAGCCTAAGAGGTGGAAGGTACAACCGGCCCGGCATCCGCGTGGGAATCCACGGCTCACAGGGACTTATGGAGGTCCATGATGTGATTTCTTGGTCGGCCCCAAAGAATATGGAGGTGGTAGGTCCACACACCAAGGTAGGAAGATGCAATCTAAAGTATGAAGATATGAATGAACCTATGTTCACCGGAGTGCATGCAAATTCTAGCCTAAAATCTAACAATCAAATATGCACACAATGACATGAATATGTGAACCAACCAAGGAGGATACCAACTAGCACCCAGGCATGAAAATCACAGCAAAAACAACGAAAATAAACTGCACCTAGGGATGCATACCTATCTGGGGTATTTGACGGTCGAAGATACCCGTGCCAGAAATCCCTGACGGTCCAATGATAGACCGCTACAATACTATGACGCGTGAAAGCACGACCGCCAGAAGAGCCAGGGACCAGAATCAACAGGGAATAAATAGGAAATCCTTGGAAAACAAGTAGGGCAACTGGGTGAAAGATGAATAGTATGTCAAACAAGATCAAGCACGATTGGCACTAGTTGTCCCACCGTGATCGCTAAAAAATTCTAATGGTTTTAATATGTCCCTTCTTTTGCAAGACGGGCTATGATGCCAACTATGATGAAAGTATGAGTCAAATGATGAAATCACTCAACCTATGAAGAAGTGAATCATGAACCTAGACAACCAGCACAAGCTCTAGCATGGGCATGCTATCTCAATCAAGACTAAACTAAGCAAATAAAGAAAAATACACGCTGGGGCATGGAGCAAGGAAATAAAGGAAAAGCACATCGTATAGGTGGAACAAGAAAAATAAAGAGGAGATATGATGAAAGAGAAAGCTACTGCTCAAACTAAGGAAAGATGTGATCGCCACTAAGGTAAAAATAAGCCAAAGACCTGATAAATACCTTAGAATAAGAGGATGACGCACCCGCCCACGGGAGAGAGAAAACCAATTAGGAAACTACAGCTCTGTGAAATGTAACGGTCGAAGACTGATGCGCCACAGGACGTGTGACGGCCCCATGATAGATCACTACAAGACTCTAACGCGCCTTTGATAGACCGTCAGAGGTTCTGCAGAATAGAAGTTGGGAATCTTTGATCTCCAAGATTTCCAGCTGGCTAGGAAGCTTGGGCCTCGTGCTAAGAGCTCTATAAACCTGCAAAAGAGTGTAGAACACAAGAAAAATAACCCAGATTAGCCCTTTGGACAAAGTAGCATCAATAAATCAAAGAAACTTAAGAACATGCAAAAGGATAGGGAAATACCGGGGAGGTTGGTTTTTTAACCCCTCTGGGGCATTTTAAAAGATGGGAAGATGTTTTAATGGATGCAGAAGATGCAAGAACGTGGTAGAAGGGGAGGGACAATGCTTATGATGCTTGGAAGGAGGGACAAGACACTAAGATGACAACTTTGACTGAACTAAACCCTTGGAATCAATACTCCCTGGACTTTGGAAGCAGATGGACGTGGGAAGCAGCTCCCCTTGGTTGGTTCTAGCTCCAGGATGCGGCAGCACTTCGACGCGAACTCCAGATGTCTCCTCTTCAAGCCATGAAGTCAAGGGTTCTATTTATAGACCCTCCAACTTTCAGGTCGAGTAGAGGATAATCCAGCTAGAAAGTAGGATGTTTCTTAGCAAACTCTTGGAGATAATACTCCCAAGAGTCCATAGAAACAAATAGAAGGTTCTGAGGATCAGATTTGAAGGAGAAATCTATAGATCAAACTCTTAATTCAGCCACGGAGTAGCAGAGAAAGAGCAGCTCTGCTAGAACTCTCTGCGGGATGTAACTGTCTTACGATAAACCGTCACAGATATGTAACGCTCCATGCCTGGACCGTCACACGACCTTATGCACTAAAAGATAAGACCAACGGGCGTGATTTTCGAAGGAAGGACTCTCTGGAGAATGTAACGGTCAAGGATAGATGCGTCATAATGCATGTAACGGCCGCACGATAAATCGTCACACCCAACGAATAGGCTAAAAGATAAGCTTGAAAGAAGTCTTAAGCTTAAGGACTCTAGCATGATGTAACGGACCAAGGTAGATGCGTTAGAGGATTGTAACGCGCCAGGGAAGGACCGTTAGAGACAATAGAGTGCAAATGAAATGAGAGTTTGCTAAGCTTCGTCCAGCGGAAAGAGGTAAGAAACCAGACCCAACCAAGGAGACATGACCCGTGAAATAAACCTCAAATAACCAAGACATCCCCATAAGGGTGAACAACTCGGAGCATCATATAAAATGAACAAGGAGATGACCTAACTTATTGGTCATAAAACGGGTGTCAACATTGATAAGAGTAAGCAATGACCTTCCCTTGTTGCATTAAGACACATTCGAGGCTAATGCCAGATGCATCGGTACATATCTCAAATTTCTCTCCTTCGATTGGTAATGCCAAGACTGGAGCAGATGTCAGATGGTCTTTCAAGGCTTGAAAAATCCTTTCGCAATCCTTATTCCACTCATAAGGAATCTCCTTGCGTGTCAGCCTAGTAAGAGGAACAACAATCTTGAAGAATTCCTTTATAAATCACCGATAATAACCAGCCAGACCAAAGAAACTTTGTATCTCTGTTTCATTAGAAGGTCTTTCCCAATCCTTTACAGCCTCGACTTTTGACGGATCAACAGATATGTCATCCTTTGAAATCACATGTCCTAGAAAGATACTTCCTCGAGCCAGAAATCACACTTGCTAAGCTTGGCATAGAGTTGATTCTTCCTTAATATCTGTAATGCGGTCCTTAAATGCTCTTCACGATCTTCCTCGATCTTTGAATATATCAGTATATCATCAATAAAGACAACTACGAATTGATCTAGGTGAGGCCTGAATATACTGTTCATTAACTACATAAAGGTTGTAAGGGCATTTGTTAGTCCAAAAGGCATAAAAGTAAATACGTAATGCCCGTATCTGCTCCGGAAGGCCGTTTTGTGAATATCCTCACCCTTGATCATCAATTGGTGATATCTCGACCTGAGATCAATCTTCGAGAAATATTTGGCTACGGATATTTGATCAAATAATTCATCGATCCTCGGCAGTGGATACTTGTTCTTCATGGTAAGATGGTTCAACTATCGATAATCGATGCAAAGTCTCATCGATCCATCCTTCTTTTTTACAAATAGTACAGGTGCTCCCCATGGGGAAGTACTCGGCCTGATGAATCCTTTCATCAGAAGCTCCATCAACTGTTCTTTTAACTCCTTGAGCTCGGCGGGGGACATTCTATAAGGTGCCTTGGAAATTAGGCCAGCACCAGGGACAAGGTCGATGGTGAAGGCCACTTATCTTTATGGGGGTAATCTAGGTAAATCTTCCGAAAACACATCGGGAAACTCCCGAACCACGTGGATGTCTTCTATCTTGGACTCATAAACTTTCGTGGCAGACACAAATGCTAGGAAAGCCACACATCCACTTCTTAAGAGCTTACTAGCTCGGAGGGCCGAAATTAGGGGTGACTTGTTTCGACTCCGAGGACTAGTGTAGACAAGTTCTGAGAAATCCTTAAAAGTTACTTTGACGTTCTGGCAATCTATAACAACCTTGTGTGTGGATAGCCAATCAGCTCCTAGTATGACATCATACCCATCCATATCTAGGCGTATCAGGTCGGCAGGTAGATTTTTCCCTTTTACCATGACTTCACAATTTAGATAATGGTGTGAAATCTCGGATTCGTTTCCGAGAGGAGTAGAAATAACTAAATCTATTCATTCTGGTTCCATAGGTAATGGATCAGCAAATCTTTTAGACACAAAAGAATGAGTCGCGCTGGTATCAAACAAAACACGAGCAGACTTAGAATAAATCTTTAATGTACCTTCCACGAGTCCACCTTCATTATTTTCCACCTCTTGGAGAGCTTGGAGACGGCCTTGCTTCCTTGCTGGGCACTTCTCTTCATTGGCTTGTTCATTTAATAAGGAACAGTAGGGAATCCGGTGGTCACGGTTCCCGCATCGGAGACAAGCTCCCAATCTCCTCCAGCATTCCTCGGCCTTATGGCTGGACTTGTCACAATGCTTTCACACCACTTTGGAAGGTGTGGTAGTGATTGAAAAGGGCTTGTTACACTTCTTAATCTTCTTCTCTTGGGAGGAATCTCCTCCATTGCTAGATCTCTTCTTGTTGAAAGTAGGTTTGAAAGTGCTGGAGCTTGTGACGTGCTCCTTCTTGTCATTCCCAAGGATCCGATCGGATAGCTCCATGGCATCTTCTAATAACTAGGCCCGCCTTATCATCTCGGAGTAGATTTGAATGTCCATCGGCGCTAGTTGAGTAATGTATTATAGATGAAGCCCATTGAGAAATCTCTGAGCCTTCATCTTCTCGGTACACACTAGATGTGGGGCATACCTTGATAGACGGGAGAATTGGGCCTGATACTCAGCCACTGATAGAGTCCTTTGTTTAAGTGCAGTAAACTCCGCGGCCTTCTTTTCTTGTATCGTATCAGAAAAATACTTTCTATTGAAGTATTCCACAAACTCACCCCATGTGATATGATCATGAGGCAATGTAGCTTCTATCGATTCCCACTAGAATCGGGCATCATATTCTAATTGGAAGGTCACCAGTAGAACATTCTCCTCGTCCGTGCATTGAATCACACAGAATATTCTCTTGATCTCCTTAATCTAGTTCTTGGCATCGTCAGGGTCGGACGAGCCGGTGAACTTCGGTGGTTTCATATTACGGAAACTACGGTGGAGATCACTGGCTCCATGATTTGCTCCGCCCTACGCCACTTGTTGTAGCTCTTGGGTAAGGCCTTGTACGGTACATTGCATAGTGCGCCATTGACCACGTTCAGCGGCCATGATCCTACTAGATTTAAATAACTATATTAATATATGTCTAACCAAGGGTCTTAATCCTTACGTTAACTCAACCATTGGCTCTACCCATCTCACCGGGTAATAGGTATAACCCTATCCTTGGACTTGGTTTCCTAAGAAATGAATATCATAGGCTCTCATACCACAAAAAAATGTCACGCCCCGAGCGCGGAAGGAACCCGGTACACGTGATGAGTTTATATCATTCATGTCAATCAGAGCACGAGGTAATTCGACACATAAGACAGAGCGCGCAAAAGTAGAGATAATAAACAAAATCCTTTATTCCATTAATAACTTCAACTAGTTCCACATATAATCTTTCAAAGTAAAGGAACACTAAATGACAAGCTAGACTCAATAAAGAAGAAAATACAATGATAAACTAAAGAAATATTAAAAGACACGACTGGGTAACATCTCCAATAGTTGGAACGGCTCTACGCTCTTCACTCGTGTCCATTCCCATCCGAGTGATCTTCATCAACGAAATTACCTGAAAAATAGGAGAAAAACTAAGGTGAGCGAACGCTCAGTAGGAATTATATCTCAAGATCGTGCTTGCTTTAAGTAATTTACATGTCACATGAACTATGCAAGTATAGTGATGCATGAACGCAAGATAATGATGAGAGTAGAGTATCAAGAAACAATATAGATGTTCTAGCAATATTTCAAGATAATCATGTGATGTCTATCAAGATTGTCAAGCATGTAAATATCAATCATGTCAGGTGAATTGGCTATTATAATTTCAAGCAAGTAAATATCTATTATGGGCCACGCAAGTCATGTCAAGTCAATTAAAGCACGAGATTTGTGGAATGCCATAATCAAGCAAGTCATGCACTTTGGTGCAATGCCACACCGTGATCAATATAGCTCCCATGGGCACAAGTACTTTCGGGTGCTCCTCCCAGAACCAGATCGGGCTCTATATGCACTAGCATTGAGTCATGTGTATATTTAGAGATCCACTATAGTTTTATAGCCAATATAGTTCCAAAGGAATAAGCCATTATAGGATGATAAGGTAGATTTCATAGAATGAAAGAGTTCAAGGATAGAACTTGAACAAGAATGACAAATCAATAAATCGCATGAAAAACGATGACATATCATGAAACTAGGTAATTGGCGTCCACTCAGTCACCATCAATTACAGAAACAACGTCCAGTATACTAGCTGCTCATTCCTATGAACAGTATAGGCACGAAGAATTCACGACACTTCAAGCAGTCGCTCATTCATAATTAGCGTCCAGTGTAAGGTCGCTAAAACAGTAAATAGCACTCACTCACTGGCCGCCAATTCCTTTTAGCATCCAAGTCTTGGTCGCCATTTCTAGACAGAAATAGACTTCTCAAAAGAGGCTAGAAACAACACTCTATGAGGGCTAAGCATCACGTTTCTTCAGAGTGACATGACCAATAAGGGTTCCAAGGTTTTTTAGGTACAACCTGCTCAACTGTCTTGAGGTAATCCAAGACTAGCGTAGACTTATGGAGATCTCAATGAAGAAACTACCAGTCTGAAGGAAAGAATATCTCACGGAGGGTCCAATCATCACCAAGAGTTAGTGTGTAAGCGATAGAAACCAAAACAAGGACTCCATCTACGGATGTGACATGAGAGTGCTAATAAAACCAGTGATATGGGCCAAAAAAGTGATAACAACTAACAGAGAAAAATCTGTGTCCAATCAGACGTCACTATATACAGAAATAGGGACTTTCTGAAAGGTCGCTCAATATCATTTTTAATAGAATTTCAAATAACATATTAAGAATTAGTGACCCATGTGAACGGGCGCTGACTCTAGAACTTTTTAGAAATTAATAGAATTTAGTTATAATTATCGACCGTATATGACGGCGCCCAATCTGTAAATAGCATCTATGATTCTATCGTAGATTCATGAGTTTCCATTTAATTTTATTTTTCTGAAGTTTTAAGAAATAACGCCTCCTTGCAGGGGCGTTCATTTATTAATTGGCGACTATAAGACGGTCTCCCATTCTTTTACTGCTACGTATCGAGCAAGAACATGTACAGACACATAATACTGTTTATTTCTTTTAACCTAGCATGAATAGTAACACTTTGCTATTTACATGGAATTTTATAAAACTAAGGACATGGATAGCTAGATAAAAATATGTAGAATCTAGAAATATACTCATGCAAGAATTTTAACGTCAGGTTTCATAGATAATAAATTTCAAACATGTGATGTTTATTAATTACACTAAAAGAAATAGCGATAGGGGTATGTGTTGGGATTTAAGTGCTAGCTGATAAGCACACGATTGAGACCAGAGGGGGGGGCATGAATGGATCCCCATAAAAATTTAGGCTTCAAAATAAAACTCGTTCTACACAAACTGAACTAAGGAGGGCCAAATGAAACAGATGGCTCACACTAAACAAACTTCAAACACTTAGCATATAAGAAAGGATACTACTTTGAACTGAAATGATTTACGTGCACCTAAGCATGCAAATGTGAAAGTGAATCACATAGGCAAAACGACAGGCACTTGGTAGTGTGCAGGAGCTGAATAGAAAAACGTATAGTCTTGAAAGTGTAAAGCATAGAGAAAATGCACGCACACCTCAAGGCAATCACGCCAATAATGCAAATGGCGATCAACCAATCAACGGCCAGCAATCAATTCAAACAGCACTAAACATTTCACACAGAGTTACTATCATGAGATCTACACTCTGTCAATTAAACGTGATGAAGCAAAAGATTACTGATAGATAGCATACATATGAACTTCAATTATAAACCACACTAGCTACCTTCGAATGAGGATAGAGAATATGGAAATGTACGCAAGACAAACGACGGTGCACCTGAATTTTTAGATGGTTCGGCCTACTACCCACAGACCTACGTCCGTCCCCCACTCAAACTAGAGTGAGACTTCTGTTGATTCACATCTTGAACCGCTGAGCATCACAACTTGCTTACACCACTGAGCAACACATCTTGCTATTCGCGGAGCCTTACAGCTTCGCTATCTAGAGGAACATATCCTCTACAATGCTGACACACAGCTTGAAATATGAACGAGAAAAAAAAGAAAAACAAAGCACATAAAAATAAGAAATGAAAGCAGGACAGATATAGCTCTCGCAAGAGCAAATCGGCTTGGATCTAATCCAGATGCCAACAACGAGCAGATCTTCAAGATATTTCGACTACTTCTCAATCACTTTTCTCTCTCTCTCTCTCTCTCTCTCTTCTTTCTCTTTTTCTTCTCACGATTTCACTCTCAGAACATCATCTTCTTTCTAACGATCTTCCTCTCAGAACTCTTTCTTCTTTCTAACGATCTCCCACTCAGAACTCTTTCTTCTTTCTCTCCTCTACTCACACACTAGCTCTCTTCTTTCTTATCTCCCTTTTCCTCTTTCATTTTGGCAGTAGCTTCTCTCCCTTCGCAGCTCTCTATAACAGCTCCCTCCAGTCGCAGCACTCCTATGAGGAGGATGCTTCCTATTCATACAAGAACAGGGGCACCGGAGAAGCCTTTTTGAATAATGAGATTTGATTCCATCTTCTTTCCATTGGCGCATTTCTTGTGGTCCCACAAGATTCCATCAAGATCATGTGGAGGGAACACTCCTGCCAAGAGAATACTCCTAGAATGCACTTATCTGAGACTATACGTGTCAAGTTGAGGTGAGATTGCTTTCCACATGGTAGAACCTTTCTGCTGGGCTGATTCACCTTGGATCACGTGGCCATCATTTACTTCATAGGTTCACGTGCCACTGAATTATTGTCATCAGGTTCGAGCTCCCTTATCGGATATGGACTTGAGTTTAAGGAATTCGGAGTTTGATTGACTGAAGCTTCATCCTCACTGGCAACAGCTGCATCGACCTTTGACTTAAGGTAACTAGGCACTATTTTGATGCTCTGACCTTCTGGCTTAAGGCAGTGCTTTAGTTCGACCTTACTTGATTGCATCCAAGTGACGCTGCTGCCAGCCCAGTGTTCACTCATATGCCAACCTTAGCTGTGGAAGTTGACTTCATTCAGAGATTCAATCTTCAGCTACTAAGACCAAGGATACTACTGTTGTTTTGTTGAATTACTTTTGAATATGATCTTGTTGCTGCAGCTGATCATATGACTTGGCCACTAGAGCCCTTGAGTTTCTCTTAAAGACAGCCTACGATCTTCTGATATTGAGGATGATGCAATAGGATTTTACTCACTGAGGCATTTCATCAAACACTTCTTCTTTCTTCATTGAATTGGACTTATTTGTGCATGGACCACTGATCATGGCTTCACATAGTCCTACTCAGGCGAATTCAGCATGTAAGATAATGTCTGGATTTATCTAGATTGATAGGATTGTGCTTGCATAGAGCTGACTGAATTATCACTAGAACCCATCAGTTTCTTCTACTACATCGACCTTATGTCAAGGCGGTTTCATAAGGTGCACCGACCTTAAGACATATAACCTCTATCGCACCTACCTTGTACAGCTATTGTTGGCTTCATAAGCATCGACCTGTCTAAATGTGCATCGACCTTATGTTATAGCTTTTAGCCTATAGAGCCGAGCAGCATCGACCTGTGTACGTAGTGCACAGACTTTATAGTGCAAGACTTCAGCATGTGCACCGACCTTCTGAAATAGACTGGATATGTGCACCGACCTGATTGTTCTTGAAGCGTTGATGTGTATCGACCTGTTGAACATGCCATAACATGTGCATCGACCTGTCTAACTCAGTGCATGAGCCAATATGCATGAATGCATCGACCTTGATAACATGAAGACTTCAGGCGTACATATGCATTGACCTGATAGCCTAAATGTATGAAGGTGCATTGACCTATCTACTCATTGCACTAGGAGATGCATCGACCTAACTATCATGAAGAATAATGATGCACCAACCTGATAGACAGAAAACTTGAATGTGCATCAACCTGCTTAGCTACGTGAGCAGACATGCATCGACCTGTTATGACCCAGACTCTACATGTGCATCAACCTTATGTACCAAATCGACCTTATGTAGCAAAGACTGATGCCGATCATTCAACACATATGCACAATGCAGACATTATGCCCATCAAAACCAATATGCAAACATTATGCACATTGCAACATTATGACCAATGCAACATCAACACAATGCAATATTAACACATATAATATCATCATTCAATTCTCATGCAGACTCAAGATGACTTACAATGTTCGACATTATCAGACCACAATGGATCAATGCAACATAAACACATATAACAACACACATAGATGAGTCATAGTGTTTGGCATCATCAAAATCACAAGGGTACAGGGTAAAACAATCTCCCCCTTTTTGATGATGGCAAGACTATGAGTCATAAAACAACATACTGACTTATATCTCAAACTATTCTCCCCCGTTGACTTCATCAAAAAGGAAGTAATAGTTTGGTAAAATCAGTGGAGATAAATGCAAAGCATGCATTGATATGATTGAGATAAAAACTATTCTTCCCCTTTCCAAATGAACCGAAACTCCCAGATAATGCAAATCATGTAACTCTACTCCCCCTGAAAATGAGAAGTGATCTCCCCCTAGGAAAAATCCGATAGAAGGGAATTGAAGTGAGGATAGGGGTAAGACAGTGAGTATCAGGCATGCCAATCAAGTTTAAGTAGATCATGCTGACTAATAAGATGCTGATGAAGGAATATCCTTCTTTGACAATACAGAGGGATTGGAATGAAAGTCAATCATCAGACATAGAGAGTTAAACATACACAAGTTCAATAATAGTATCAACAAAGTCACAAGAACAATTATAGATGAGTTCAGGTCATTACAGATTACATCAAGAACAGTGAGCAGAAATGGATATTGAATTGAATTGTAGTGAAGTAGAAGGAGATGACATTAGTAATCTCAATTCAATAGTTTCAGTAGACATAGAAACTAAACACAAGAATTTTGGCTGAAGTTTCAAATGATTAGATAATTTCTAGAAGGTTTTCAACGAGATACCAATTTCATAAATCTAGGAACAAAATGTTTCAAAGTCTTCCATTATAAGGGCTTATGAAGGAACTTTATTGAATAGCATGATTTAAATATGATGTATCCAAGGTTCGTCAATAAAGTTCTATACCTATATCTGAAATCAAATCTTAATAAAAATGAACCAAGCCCTCATATTTGCAGTCTTGTTTAACCTTCCTTCATCTTACTCTCTCAAAGTTCAATGACCCCTTTAGGATTTACAAGAAGTAGTATTGAGGTTAAACAAACAAGAAACCATTTGATTTTGTTTAGGATTGCAGCAATTTATCTTTTGCAACCTTTTTCAGATATTTCATTTGTTCAACAATAATTTTCATGCAAAAAATTTAAGAGCAATCTAGTTCAGTACACACATTATAACTAGAGGATATACGTTATTTAGATGCCAATATCCCTAAGCACTTAGTGTGACTAACAGTCATGCCTCATATTGAACAGAGACAACTAGGGCATTTCATGACATAGGTTAACTCTATTTCTCAGATGAAGGACCCAATTTCACGGTGCAACCTAATCATTGCTCTGCCATGAACTTTCAATGATTTTTCAGCATAGTTAACTATGACACTTCATGACACAATCCTTTGGACATGGTTTCTCGGTGACCAAAGTCATTGCTCTGAATAATTTTACCTTTAGACATTTCAGACAATTTAGATGTTTAAAGACAATACTTACTTCATGTATCTCAACCAAAGAAAGTCATGATTTAAAGATTTTTAGAATTCAGAAGATTTTACATGACATAACATGAAGTAGCTAGTTAAGGTTTATAAAAAAAATTGATTCAGATATTTTCAAGATATTCATATCCAAACATAATGAACACATTAAACTTAAACCAATTTGATCTTTTTAGACATTCATAATTTCGTATAATAAAAGATTCCTAGGTGACAGGATTTTCAGATTTATGATCAAGGTACATGGTTCGAAATCTTCTCAATTCTCAAGTCAAAGAAGTTTGAGAGCAGCCAATTATCAATAGAAGCAACAACAATAACATGTATTATATGTGAGAAACACTTGAAGTTCATGCATGTAGCCAAGGTGATAGAGATTTTCAAAGAGATGTGCAACAATGGATATACATCAAGTATGAGAGCAACTTGAAAGCTTTAAGCGGAGAACATGACAGGTGTGTTCAAGGTTCAGCAAATGTGAAGATATTTTAGTCAAGCCAACTTAAGAGTGTAGTGACATAATTATCAAACATAGATATCAACAAAGAATGTGAATCACAGAGAATAGCTGAAGACAGACTGAAGATAAAAGCATCAGTTGACCAAAAACTTAATTTGTTTGACTGAAATAGACAGTGAAAGATTTTAAGACAGATAAGCAAACATTCAACCAACCAAACAAATACATGACATATGCTCCCCCTGGCTGAATGCACTCTATCAATCTTTTTGGTATTTTCAATATGAATAATATGCAATCAATTTTGAAATCAGTATATGCATGATAACAAATGCACATTAGCAAACTATGAAATGCAGGAACTCCCTCTATGTATGTGTATTTATGTCAATCAATCTTGTTGACATATGAATGATATGCAATTAACACATGTATGCATATGCATTGAACCATCATATATGACTAGTAGACCATGCATGAGGTTGATTGATCTAAACAAGTATGTATATGCATGAGACACAAAATAGTCTTGACTGACTCCCCCTGTCTATGTGCATTGTATGAATGAGCTTTGAATACACCATATGCAATGAAAACTATGCATGGTGTTTAATGACTTCTGCTCATTAACAATTAGACTGCTATATGTGTAATTTTGACCTATGGTACCAGGCAGAGGACTTGGTCTAAAGATCACCTCAGACATAGTAAGAACTTCAAGACAGATCGTATCTGCCCTTAATAACTCACCATTTATATACCATAGAGGTCATGCAGAATAATGCAGTGCAAATGCAGTCCTATGTGCATCTCAATTTTTGATGACAGTCTATCAAGCACATGTGTTTGCAGATGAAAAATGTATGCAATAGATCTTCAATGAATGTGTAAAATGTGCATTAAGACATATACAAACCTTTAAACAGATGCAATTGACACATGCAAGCATCAAATACATGCAATTCAAATTTTCAGACTATGTTATGAAATTCATTCTTCAATCTCATATATGCATAGATAACTCAATTATATGCATTGAGAGACTTATGAAAAATAGTGCAAATATAGGATACAAATGTAAGCATGTATGCATGAAATTCTGACTAACAGATTTAGCATGATTGAGCAGCTATCTGAATCAGATTATTGAAAACTCACATGATCAAGCCAGTAAAATTCAAAGATGGGGTTTCATCATACTCAGGTGCCTTGGATTATTGGGGTTTGTCCCTCGTTCCCCTCCGATTATGGTCGACCCGTACTTCACGGAAAGACCGCCTGAAATTCTGTTCGTGCCATGTGCATGTGGGCGCTGCCCACCCATTGATTTATCAACCCTGTTCACTCCTCCTTCCCCCAATGCCCAACTCCACAAAATGTGGTTTTCATCCTCTGGTCCATTCTTTGATTGCATCTTCCCCGATCTGTTTCCCATGCAACTCCCTCCTCCCCCGCCTTCTTCTTCCTGTTGCGTGATCTCCTCCGACTTCCAAAAAAAATGCCAATTTTAAAACGGAGGTTTCAATGGAAGATTACGCTATTTTTAGTTCATCCTCCTCCTAGGGGCACGAGACCCCTGCTTCTTTCCCAATAGATTTCTTATCTCCTAGGTTAGATGTATAGTGTGCAGAATCTCCTAGGTTAGTGGAGTCAGTTGGGGTAGAGTCTTGTTCGAGTCTAGTCAGCCCATCCACGTCTGCGGCACACCCTGTGATGCGTCATTCTAAATCCGTTCCGAATAGGTTTTTGCAAGATTTGGCCCAGAGATGCCATGCCCTTCTTAAGTGCCCGGAGTTTGTAGAGACCGCAATTGTTTTAGAAGGTGATGAGGAATTAGAAGGGGTGTGTAGCAATGACGGATTAGGAGTATATGACATCATTGATGAGAAGGACCCAGCGATGATGAGGAAAGCGAGGTGGATGACACTGTCGATTTGTACGCACAAGGTTTGAAGAGGTTTGACGAACCGTCCTCTGCAGTGGATGAACCCCCTAAAGAAATTAATCTTGGAACCGAAGAGGATCCCAGGTCCATCCTCATTTTTGCTAATCTCCCTCCTCAGGTTAAAGAGGAGCTAATCAAGATTTTGAGGGAGTATACTGACTATTTTGCCTGGTCCTACGAGGACATGCCGGGTCTTGACCACACGTTGGTTGAACATCTACTGATCCTTAAACCAGGGGCAACCCCCGTTAAACAAAAAGCAAGAAGATTCCACCCACAAATGGCCTTAAAGATAAAAGAAGAAGTCGACAAATTGCACAAGGCTAGGTTTATTAGAGTTGTTTTATATCCGCAGTGGTTGGCGAATATAGTCCCGGTAATGAAGAAAGATGGAAAAAATTAGATTTGTATCGATTTCAGGGACTTAAACAAGGCATGTCCGAAAGATGATTTCTCGCTTCCTCACATTGACGTGTTGGTGGATAACGCGGCTGGGTATGAGGCCTTCTCATTCATGTATGGATATTCTGGTTATAATTAAATCCGTCTTGCTCCTGAGGATCAAGAGAAGACCTCTTTCACCACTCCCTAGGGCACATACTGCTATGTCGTTATGGCATTTGGATTGAAGAATGCAGGTGGCACATATCAACGGGCAATGATGGCCATCTTCCACGATATCATGCATGTGTACTTAGAAGCTTACGTGGATGACATCCTGGTAAAGTCGAGGTCCAAGGAAGAGCAGCCCGCCATTTTAGCCAAGGTGTTGCAAAGGGCTAGGGAGTAAAAATGGAAAATGAATACAAAGAAATGTGTGTTCGGAGTCGCATCAGGGAAATTGCTGGGGTTTATAGTTAGCCAACGGGGGATCCAGATTGATCCAAATAAAGCTAAGGCAGTTATGGAAATGTCGCCGCCTAAGAACATCACTGAGCTCAGAGGTTTGATTGGGCGATTGCAATTCATTAGGAGATTTATATCTCAACATTCGCAAAAGTGCCGCCCATTCTATGAATTGTTAAAGGCGAGATCTAAATTCGAATGGAATGAACAATGCCAAAAGGCCTATGAGGATCTTAAGGTTTATCTTTCTAATCCCCCGGTTCTGCAACCACCCGTCCCTGGGAAACCCCTGATCCTATACATTTCTATGATTGAGGACTCCATAGGAGCTGTTCTGGCTCAGGTGGATGATGAAGGAAGGGAAAGGGCAGCATACTACCTTTCGAGGTTGTTTAATCCCTTATTGCTTTAGCTCAAGAACTAGGTCATGAGCTGGGCAGAAAGACTAGAGGAGGGAATGTTATGTTTAAGCTGGATATGGCCAAGGCTTATGATCGCCTAGAATGGGATTTCCTATTTGCTGTTCTGAGAAAATTTGGATTCAGTTCGAATTTTATTAACCTTATTGAGATAATGTTGAATAATTGTTGGTTTTCAGTACAGCTGAATGGTGAGTTGGCAGGCTTCTTTAAATCTTCTAGGGGAGTTCGCCAAGGAGATCCCATAGCTCCAGCCCTTTTTATATTAGCAGAAGAAGTGCTCAGTAGATCCTTGAAGGAAGTTTTCAATGCTGGAAGTGTTGGGTGGTATGATGTCCCCAGGGGCTGCCCAAATGTATCTCATTTATTGTTTGCAGACGATACACTCATTTTCAGTAATGCTTCTCTGACTTCTGTCCGAAGGTTAATTAGAACCCTCCAGGCTTATGAAAGAGCTTCTGGTCAGTCGATTAATGTTGGGAAGAGTGGTTTCTTTATGCACCAAAAAGTTAATCCAGCAGCTATCAATCGGATAAAAGCTTATACTGGCTTCTCTCAGCATTCTTTTCCACACAAATACTTCGGCTTTCCTCTTACTCTTGGCAGGAGTAAAAAGGTATACTATGCCGGGCTGATTTCTTCTATTCAGAGGAGATTGGAAGGTTGGCAAAGGAAATTGCTTTCTCAGGGAGCCAAACTAACCCTCATCAAACATGTGCTGACATCCATCCCCATATTCACCTTGGCCTCTTCCCCCCTTCACACTGGCATCCATCAAACTTTGGACAGATCCTTTGCTAACTTTTTCTGGGGATCATCCTCCCATGGGTCCAAACATCACTGGAAGTCTTGGCAATCCATCTGCAGACCAGTTAGCCAAGGTGGCTTGGGTATAATGTCTCTAAGACATTTGGAGATAGCGTTGAGGTTGAAAATGCTGTGGAGGGCTTTACACTATAATTCTCTGTGGGCGTCTTATTTCAGAGCAAAACATATCAAGGAATGTCATATTACTGACGTGACTTTTAAATACATGAAAGGCCATGGCAGGAAAAGCTGGCTTCAAGCTAGAAATCTCATTGCCCAACATAAAAAAGTTATCATTGGTGATGGGAGCTCCACCAATTTCTGGAGGGATACATGGCTGGGTAACCAGCCACTAGAATTTTTTACCCCGATGGCTGCAATACCCAACAACCAGGTTACTGTCAGTCAATGTATTTTGCATCCGACACCTGAAGAAACTCAGGTCATTAAGACCTTTTTACCAGCTGACATATGCTCTGCTATCAGAACTACTACCTTTTCACAGATGCAGGACCAGGAGGTTTGGTCTCTATCATCATCAGGCTACTGTGTAGTCTCTTCTGTATATAATTTTATTTGTAATAGCAATCATGAGCAAGGTCAACTACCTTGGTCCAAACTTTGGTCTAAATGGCTGCCAACAAAAATATATGTGCTACTCTGGAAGATTGTATGGAACTGCTTACCCACATACTACAATGTACAGGCTTTGGGTATTCAGATGTGCTCCAAATGCCATTGCTGCTCCCAGCCTCATGTAGAATCATTGCAACACATCTTTATTGACAGTGAAATAGCCGCTGCTACATGGTCTTCCCTTTCGGCTATGGGGCTGCAGTTTGAAGGAAACTCTACCAGGTTCAGGATTATGAATTCGGTTTTTATGCTAAATCTGAAATCTAAGTATGGTCTACTTTCTTTGGCTGTCATCAGTTACACCATGTGGGAGCTTTGGTCTGTAAAAAATTTGGCCAAATATGAAGATAAGCATATCTCCAAGCTAAGTCAGCTCCACAGCATTGTTACCCACGCCAAAACAATTTGTGAACTGTCGGATTTAAGAGAAGACAATCCAAGCAGGAAGCTAATTCTTTCACATCTTGGAATAAAAGGAGGCAGCACTATAAACCCCATACTGAAAATTGTCAAATGGGTTTGTCTGCCATGGCCTTTGCTTAAACTGAATACCGATGGTGCAAGCAAGAATTTAGGTACATCAGGTGGGGGTGGTCTAATCCGAAATTCTAAAGGTGAAATTGTCATTGCTTTCTCCCACTTCTATGGGGTTGCCACCAGTATCAATGCTGAAGCCAGAGCCCTATTAGATGGACTCAAATACCTTAGAATGATATCCTCTCATCTGACATTGATTGAATGTGATTCCAAAATTCTTTTGCAAACAATCAACAAGCAAGCTCACTGCCCATGGTCTATCCTTACTTATGTTAGAGAAATCAGGGAATTACTCTCTCAAAGGGACTCAGTCACTCATATCTTCAGAGAAGCAAATGTTGTTGCTGATTTGTTAGCCTCCCTAGCTTGCACAAATAATTGTAATTCTTTCTTTTCCTCACTTGAGCTACCCACGAATATCAAGGGTGCAGCTCGGTTGGATAAGCTAGGTATGCCTAGCATCCGTATCATGTAATTTTCATTTGATGTTTATCTCAATAAAATCAACCTCTTAGTGGTCTAATGGCGAAGTGTTTCCTCCTCGAGGAGCACTTTCCATTTCACCTCTAGGCAGGGTTTTTGGAAAAAAAAAAAGGTTGTTTAATCCCGCTGAATCCAAGTATACTGCCATGGAGAAGACATACACAGCGCTAGTGTGGGTAGCTCAGAAACTCAAGCACTATTTCCTCGCCTATGAGGTTAAGTTGATCTCTAGAATGGACCCCATTCGTTACCTCTTAGAAAAACCCATCCTTTCTAGCCAATTAGCTCGCTGGCAGAGCTTTCTTTCCTAGTTCGATATCACCTTCATTGTCCAGAAAGCGATCAAGGGGTACGCGATTGCAGAACATCTCGCTCATTCTCCTATCCCTCGCACTGATTCGATTCAGGACGAGTTTCCTGATGAACATTTGGCTGGAATCACTCATCTTCCCCTTTTGTCTCTTCACTTCGACGGTGCTCTCAACTCTCAGGGCCGTGTGTAGATCTAATTAAAAATCCACTTAGGACAAAGAAGAAAAAGCATGCACGAGGTGCAAAATAGGAGGGTGATCGCCAGAGACGCGAGGGCCTAAAAAAGATATAAACAATAATATAAAGGATCGCGAAAAATACCTTAAAGAAGCGGGGATTGAGAGTGCTTTCCTTTCTCTTCCGATCAGCCGGCCGATGAAGAGAGTTTCTCTTTATGATTACCCTTGCAAAATTAACAAACACCAATAAAGATATGGATTAGAAATCAAGGTGAGTGTAGCACCAATTCACAATAAGGATGAGCATGAAAAATAATGGAAAAGAACACACCTTGTGGGTGTTGGCCCTTAAACCCCTATGCAAAAGGGTAGGATAATATGTGATGAATGATGTGAAAAGAAGATGAATAAAAATAAGAAAAAGTGCAAGTGTTGCACTACGGAAAATACTCAACGTGGTTGAGTAGTAGAAATTATGAGAAGATGCAGTATGCATGCATATGTACGAAGAAAAGAAAGAAAAAGAGTTGAGAAATAAGAAAGGCCTACGTTTGAGCCTTTGGCTTTGATATTCAATAGGGAGGAAGCCTCGATCGATGAAGCTTTGCAGTGCAGGAGGGCTTCCTCCTTCAACCAACAGTAACAGCAGCCTCCTGTAAAAGATTGAAAAAAATCCGAATCCCGCTAATAGAGCCACAGGAGCTCTATTAAAAGGGCAGACTCACTTATGATAGAAAGATAAGAATGGGCAAGAGTCCAATATGGGAAGGAATGAGTTCCCAATCGAGAAACGTGACCAAACAAAGCAGGGACTCTTTGGGGAAGGGCTGCGTTCGATTAGAACACGAAAGCTGAAACACGACCTGGAAAGGGGCATCAATTCATAAATTGACGACCTTCAGAAGGGCGTTAATTCAAAACACGCCTTGGACAAAGGCATCAATTCCTGAATCATTTTAGAAATAGATCTTTCTTTTATTTGAAAATTGTGAAACACACCTGAGTGGAAGGCGTCAATTAAAAAAGACGACGGGGACAGGGGCGTTACTCCAGATGATAAACAGCCAAAAAGAATAGACGACCATGTTATCGGGCGTCAATTAAATTGACGTCCGGTTCAGGGTCGTTAATTCAAAAATATTCAAAACAGGGCTATTTTTTATTTCTCAATATTATTTTCTCATTTTTTAGGTGGAGGTGTATCTCAATGTGCTGATTCCAATGACTATTTTTACGTATTTTTCTGACACCCGAAAGGCCACCAAATCACCTCTGGAAGAGGGTTTTAAAAAAATATTAAAATATTCAAATGAAAGTGACGGCCTTCCTATATATCATTAATTCAATTTTTAATCTTATTAATAATCAAGATAACATCCTATGATAGGTCGTTAATTCCAAAAAATTATGAAAAAACTTCAAAAAAATCCAGAAAAATGGGAATTTGAAAGAATGGACGCCTGATGCATGTGTCGTCAATTTTCTTTTATTTTCTTTTGATTTTTTTAAATAAAATGACGCCCCTCTTCAAGTCGTTATTTTTGGAAAATTCATAAAAATAGAGAAAAATACCCAGAAAATCTAGAAAAATCCAGGAAAATTGAAAAAAATAAGAAAAGGGAGAAAAAAATAGGAGAAATCCAAAAAAAGTGAGAAAAATCACTCAAACAAAGGTAATTTGAGGGTCAAATTGGAGCATTACAAGGTAATATGAGATATGCTCAAAATGATGTCAATTTTGGCGTGTCTACCGCTGCCCCGCCTTGGCGTCTGCTTTGCAAGGGAGCAAAGCAAACTGAAAAGTAGATGCCAAGGTGTGATGAGACACGCAATCAACATCACTTGATGAGAATGAAATCAAAAGCTCGAGATGAAGCAATCCCGGGAAATCTAATGAAATCAACGATGTTTGGATAAAAGAGGGAGTGTGCGCGCGGACACGAAGGAGAATGATCAACTTCCAGCGCGGTGGAAGTACCTTAGGTCACAAACCTGTAGGTTTCACCATTGGGGAGCGGTTACCAGCCAATATGGACGTGCTGCAGCCAAGGTGGATCAAAGGAAAAAGATTGAAATCTGATGATAGAAATCCAAACAAGGAACTTTCGAGAAAATGACCCAAAACAGCGACAAAACGAACTAAGGATTCCATCAGCAGTGAATATCTCATATCTGGAAAGATTAAGATCAATTTGACTCTCCAAATCAGCTTATCAGAATGATTTTCCAATGTTGATTCAAAGTCCTATATGAATGCATGCTGGGTTTAAAGGGAAAAGTTAAAACAAATTAAAATATAAGATAATCAAGGATAATATTGTTAAACTGCCAAGACTGGGTCAAGAAACCAATTCTGCGAGTCGATACTAAGCCGAAGCCTGTTTATCCACGCATCAACTCGCAAAAGGGAACCATCGTCCCCAGTCTTGGACGGCTCAACGGTCTATCCGTGTGACTAAGACTCCTCTGGAATCATCAATGTTTTTGATGAAGGGGAACTCAAATCCCTGATTTACCAAAGTCACAAGGTCCTTGATATAATCTAGTAGCGTATGTAACATATAGTAGAATGCATACAGGGGGATGGTGAAGCAATAAGCATGGGGGAATTGAGAAATGAGGTGCAAGCACCGTGGGGCTTGGATGATGATGCCCAGTCGGTGGGACTAAGAGCTTCTTCCTGCGCTCAAAGATTCATCAGCCAAGATATAAAAGATAACAAGCAATGAATAAGGCATTTAAGCATGGCATGAATAGCATGAATAACATGTATATGGCATGAATAGCACGAGTTAAATCATGGCATTGTAAAGCGTCATTATTGGTTGTTTGTCATGAGGATGACAATCTTGACATGTGAGATTGAGATTGAGATTGAAATCAAGCAATGCCCAATGGCAGAATGATCAAGCGAAATCAGCAGGAGTTGATTAAATGGTTCTGGAGATGAACGATTAATTAATGCCCAGTATGACGTGAATGGAGAGATGATAATCAGGAATGCCCATAGTGACGAATCATGATGATATTGGGAAGAATCAAGAGATTGATAACGGTGAATGGAGAGGACTCATCCCGTGCTCTTGGTCCTTGCGAAGTTGTTGTCCCTGCAAAAGCACCATCAGAGAAATATAATGCAATTTTTTTGGATTTTTGGGATATGCAAGTTTTTGTGGGTTTTGAAAATATTTGAATTTTTATGTGGATTTTTTTGGAAGATATCTGATTTTTTTATGGATTTTTAAAAATATTCAATTTTTGTTGGATTTTGATCAGGAAATATTCAACCTTTTTTTAATTTTTCACAAGAAATATTTTTTAGATTTTGGTTTAGACATTGCTAAAGCAGCATCAAAGGGTGTTTAAACCACTGGCTAAGGGTCTTTGTTCCTTCCCTTTTCGCTAAAAACTCCCCAAAGCCAGGCGTGCATTGAAGGGTGGCACCCTATAACTGACTGCCCTTGATTAACGGTGCTCCTACCAAGGCCATACCCGAGAAACATTCGGTCTTAGAGGGAGAAGAGAAGAATAATTGAGGATAAGCTTTATACAGGATGGGAGATGTCGGGACTTGAATTCCTTCCAAGGTGTTTCCCCTCAAAGAGGTAGTCTGTTGTGCCGGGGCTTTGTGCCTTTGATTTTTAGACCCTTGACATGCATACGACCAGGGTTTTCCCTGTGGGGACTTTGACACTCTTGTCATGCCATAATTCATAATTTTACTTTTATCGAAATTTTGACTTGACTTTCATAATAGCCATTTTGGCGAGATGTATATCATGAAAACTCATATTGATTTTGGGTCAAGACTGCCCCTATTTGAGACTCCTCTCGTATTGGGGATTACCGAAATTGGTCATCTTATCCGTCAACCTCTTGCCCCTGCATTCGGCCGAGTAAAGAAGAGAAAAGACTTTCAGGAATTCTTATGGCATGGCCGAAGTAGCAATGGTGTCTTACCAAAGGAGCCGGCTAAGGACGCGTGAAGTGTGTGGAATGCCCAGCTAAGAGTTACCCTTAACAAGCAGGGAGAGAATGTTGAATTCCCAGCGCAGGGTTCTTATTAACCAAAGGTGCTGCAAAAGCAAGCCTAAAGACATTTTTATGAGATACAAAAGCCTAAGATAAAGGTCTAAAACATCACTTTTAATCTTGTTAAGAAGCACTTCATTTTGAAAATCATGCGTGAAGCAATGAGATAATGATGCATAAAAATGCATACTTACGCCAATATGTTACCTTGCAACCTTTGTAGAAGCAGCTGTCAGAGGCGAGGTTGATCATCATGGGATAGTCCTCTTTGGCAGTCAAAAGGATTGGAAGCAAAGGGTTTAAAAGTGGCTTAACAAGAAGGAGTGATGTCAAGATTGGACTCAGACGAATAAGGAAAAAAAGGAAGAGAGGCGAGGGCTAGAACTCCCTCACTAAGGTGTGGAGACCCTGATCACAAGGAACAGTCTACAGAAGAAACGAAGAAGGAGTGAGGACTAAAGCCTCGAAAATAGTGAGAGAAAGGGTATATGCCCAAGGCAGTGGATGTGGAAGAAGTTGGGTCAGACCCAGGATTAGGGGGAATCAGAAGAAGAAATTGATAGATGGAAAGAGGCGGATCTGGAGGGTCTGGCAGCAGAGGAGGAGAATCTTGATAGGAGGAATCCGGAGGCTCTGGAGGGATAAGATATCGAGGGACGCGGTGCCCTAGGAAGAAGTAGGGAAAAAATGATGGAAAAGGAAGAAGAAAATGAAGGATGTGATGCCTTCGAAGAGCAGAAAGATGAATCGGAAGAAAGATGGAGGGTCCGGAGGTTCCGGAGGAAGCAAATGGAAAGGGGCGTCATGCCCTGGAAAAAGATAGAAAGAATAAGTCAGAGAATCCAGAGGTTCCGGAGGGATGAAATCAGGAAGGGCGTCATGCCCTAAAAGGAGGGGTAAAACACCTGGAGGTGCCAGGGAAATAGCAGAAAGGGGAACGCGATGCCCTGGGGGAAGAGAAAGATCCGGAGGTTCCGGAGGAATGAGATGGAAAGGGGCGCGATGCCCAAGAAGGAAGTCCGGAAATTCTGGGAGAATGAGATGAAAAAGGGAGCGATGCCCTAGCAGGATAAAGGAGAAATCCGGAGGGTCCGGGTGCAGGAGTTGGAAAGGGGCGCGATGCCCTGAGAAGAGACTGGAAAGGGGACAATGCCCGAGCAATGAAGATGAATAGGATGGGAAATGCGGGATATCCGGAGGTGCCGGAAGGCGGGGAAGATACGGGTCCGAAAACCCGGGAAAGAAGAAGTGCAATTGCATGCAATAGGATGGATGCGATGAATGCAGTGAATGCGTGAATGCAATGAGATGAAAAGAACATGAAGAATGTGAAGGGCGAGAGGATGAGATCCTCCTCCTTACCCCTGGAGTGTCCCATGAAGAATCGGTGACAGAGGAGAATATGGGTGGAGTTGAATGGAAGGTGGATAAAAGAGTGGAAGGCCCCTTAGCATCAAGATAACTGCCCCTCCACGGCAGTGAAAGTGTATAGCCAATCGGCCCAAAGAAAGAAGCTTCAATAATAAATGATAGCCCTCTTGAAGAGTGGAGAGTAATAATGTGAGGGAGTTGGGAAGTTGGGACAGGAAGCATTGCCATGCCCATTGATTGCGGCATATAAAGAATGTTGACAAAAATGGGCATTCGCCCCTTGTATGGAAGAATGAATTCAGGATTTGAAAGTTGGAACAAGGGGTGCCTTGTCCTGCCCTTGGGTGGCATTAACGCTTGGCATTCTTTTCTAGCGAGCGGTGGCGGCTTGACCTCTTCAGCCGTGCTTGGCACAATAACCCGGATTGGCATCCGGCAAATGAACTCTTGCATCTTGAACTGCACGGCAGTGGCCAAATTCTTCTTTCGCGACTCTTGATCATCCTCGGCACAAGTGTTTGTAGCAGCGCTCCCCTTCCGAGTAGTAAAGGGAGGTGAAGCGGAGGTGGGAGGCTTCGTGGATGGTGGGGGTGTAGTGGAAGGCGTTGGAGAAAGGATAAGTGGAGGCGGAGGTTCAAACACGTCGAGCTTCTCCCTTTGCTCGGAAGCAGTTTGGGTTGGCTCGAGTGCAAAAAAGGGTTGATCATGCTCAAGATTAGCCACGGGTAATAGGTTAAGTGGTGGAGTAGGGGTAGTTGGGTTTGGTGTTAAAGGTGTAATAGAGGGTTGAATTGGGGAAAGTTCGACATTAGGCTCGGTGGAGGCCGATGGTGTGGAGGCTGGCATAACTGGTGGAGGTGTAATTGGTGGAGGTTTGGTGCGGAGAAAACGCCGAACGGGGCGAGCGGTGTTAGGAGGAGGAGACTCAAGATGTGCCGGCGTGGGTGATTGAAGTACCGACCCATCATCGTAACACCAAGAGGTCTCGGAAATAGGGGTTGGATTAGGGACGGTGGCTTCGTCCTGAGCAGGGGGTTCATCAAATGATAGTGGGGGAAGCGGGAAGCGAAGGAAACTCGGAAGGGGTGCCTGCAAAGCTTCATCGTATGTTGCCTCGAATTCTCCAATTGCCGGTTCTTCATCATCAAATTCAAGTGGACATCGTAGTGGAGGCGTATATGTGGATGGAGGAATGTAATGATGTTGCGTATGTGGAGGTGGAAGGCCATATGAATGAAGTGTGCGGACGGGTGGAGGGCGGATGGTGTCCACTTGAGCGTTGAAATCTGCCGGCTCTTGCTTGCTTGAACTACCGATACCATAGTCATCCATCCTATCTTTCCAATCTTTCTCCATTTTTGTAATATCATTCAGAGCGGCATGAAGGGGATTGACTGGAGTAGGAGGAGCGGGCCGTGGGCTCGTAACCCTCTTTAATTGTTCCTCCAAAGAAGTGACTTTGTCAATAAGAGTTTGTTGGAGGGGTATGGCTTGAGCAACCAAGGGTTGGCAGGGCCTTGAAGGAGGGGCCGCATAAGAAGCCCGTGGAGGGGGATTAATGGGCCGACCCGTAGAAAAACCCGGATGGGCCGGATTGCACGAAATAAATGGGCCTTGGGGCCGTGATGGAGGAGGAATAGAAGGAGGCGGGTGTCGGACCACCCGAGGAGAAGAGTGAATAGGAGGAGATGGGTTATGGACTACCCGAGTAGGAGTATGAATAGAGGAGGGAAGTGGGTGATGGGCCACCCGCATAGGATTGGAGGGAGGATGAGATGAATGAGATGCACCCTCAACAGCGGCCTTAAGGGCTTGGATTTGCTGAGGGGTAAGATGATCTAATGCATGAATGATTTGGGAAACCTTCTCATCATTGGGACGAGACGGTCCCGTAGGAGTAGTGGCTCACGATTGGATTGAAGGACCATGGGATTGGATATTGTCCATGGGTTGGGCAACACCGTAAGAATGAGGACGTGATCCTTTGAAAAAATTATGGTGAGAATGATGAACATGTTGAAATTGAGGGGAATAAGATGTGCTAGGTTGATCACCCTCATGAACATTAATTGAGTTGAACATGTTGACTTTCTTATCAAGGTAATCCAAATAATTCAATGTGCAATCAAAACAGTTCACAGAAATAGCAAACGAGTTGGGATGGTTAGCTTTGATTTTTTTTTTAACCTTGGTGAATTAATGTGATTTTCAACAACAATTTGGAGTGATTCACACAAAGGAGGAACCTAGTTTCAATATGATTTCAACTTCGGTGCCAACTAGGAACACTTTCTCACCATGCATAGGCCAACTAAACCCGGGACTTCAAAAGGTACAACCTGCCCGGCGTCCGTGAGGGAATCCACGGGTGCGGGGACTTATGGAGGCTTGGTTTAGGAATTTCCAGTCCAAAGAGACGGAGTGCTCAATGGAGGGTCGTTCCTTCACCAAGAGGGGTGTGTGGCTCCTAACAATGTAAGGAGAGGAGGTCTCCCAAACCCATGCAACAAAAATGCAGAATAAGATAAGCCAACCACAGCAATAATCAAATAATAAATATAAGCATGAATCCAGCATGAAGAACCACAGACAAGAGGGTTCTGTAAACCCACAGGAAAGAGACGACCTGGCAGCGGTCGCTAGCAGTAAAAGAGACGACATCGTGGCTATCGTGAACCACTGTGGGAGCCCACAGGCAGTGAAAAACGCGCCTTAGGGTAAGGTGCTATATGTGAAAAGGACGCCTCTAGGTGAGGGCGTCAAATGCAAGTGGTGCACAAGATCGAGTGAAAACACGCCTTGATGTTAGGTGCTACGCAATATATAGACGCCGTGGATGAAGGCGTTAAAAGAAAACGCGCCTCTGGGTGAGGCGTTAATTCTTTCTGTCTCCAGAAACACTCCACGGCCAGAATTATCAAACAGTGATAAAACTCTCACAATCACAGCATAACACTCATGGCAATCAACAAATATATGAATTAAGATTTAGCATGCTCATCAAAAAAAAAATTTTGTTTTTGGACAAGTGGAAAATCTAAAAGAAATCTATCAAACTGACAGATCACATAGGGAGAGTGCTACGTGGAGCACTAAAGGAGGCGCACCGTGGGTGCAAAAGGAGATGGCACACGTGGGTGCCCAAGTGAAAGGGTAATCAAAAGAAAACAAAAGGGGTCCCACCGTGATCGCCAATTTGTAGATCTAATTAAAAATCCACTTAGGACAAAGAAGAAAAAGCATGCACGAGGTGCAAAATAGGAGGGTGATCGCCAGAGACGCGAGGGCCTCAAAAAGATATAAACAATAATATAAAGGATCGCAAAAAATACCTAAAGAAGCGGGGATTGAGAGTGCTTTCCTTTCTCTTCCGATCGGCCGGCCGATGAAGAGAGTTTCTCTTTATGATTACCCTTGCAAAATTAACAAACACCAATAAAGATATGGATTAGAAATCAAGGTGAGTGTAGCACCAATTCACAATAAGGATGAGCATGAAAAATAATGGAAAAGAACACACCTTGTGGGTGTTGGCCCTTAAACCCCTATGCAAAAGGGTAAGATAATATGTGATGAATGATGTGAAAAGAAGATGAATAAAAATAAGAAAAAGTGCAAGTGTTGCACTACGGAAAATACTCAACGTGGTTGAGTAGTAGAAATTATGAGAAGATGCAGTATGCATGCATATGTACGAAGAAAAGAAAGAAAAAGAGTTGAGAAATAAGAAAGGCCTGCGTTTGAGCCTTTGGCTTTGATATTCAATAGGGAGGAAGCCTCGATCGATGAAGCTTTGCAGTGCAGGAGGGCTTCCTCCTTCAACCAACAGCAACAACAGCCTCCTGTAAAAGATTGAAAAAAATCCGAATCCCGCTAACAGAGCCGCAGGAGCTCTATTAAAAGGGCAGACTCACTTATGATAGAAAGATAAGAATGGGCAAGATTCCAATATGGGAAGGAATGAGTTCCCAATCGAGAAACGTGACCAAACAAAGCAGGGACTCTTTGGGGAAGGGCTACGTTCGATTAGAACACCAAAGCTGAAACACGACCTGGAAAGGGGCGTCAATTCATAAATTGACGACCTTCAGAAGGGCGTTAATTCAAAACACGCCTTGGACGAAGGCATCAATTCCTGAATCATTTTAGAAATAGATCTTTCTTTTATTTGAAAATTGTGAAACACGCCTGAGTGGAAGGCGTCAATTAAAAAAGACAACGGGGAGAGGGGCGTTACTCCAGATGATAAACAGCCAAAAAGAATGGACGACCATGTTCTCGGGCGTCAATTAAATTGACGTCCGGTTCAGGGTCGTTAATTCAAAAATATTCAAAACAGGGCCATTTTTCATTTCTCAATATTATTTTCTCATTTTTTAGGTGGAGGTGTATCTCAATGTGCTGATTCCAATGACTATTTTTACGTATTTTTCTGACACCCGGAAGGCCACCAAATCACCTCTGGAAGAGGGTTTTAAAAAAATATTAAAATATTCAACTGAAAGTGACGGCCTTCCTATATGTCGTTAATTCAATTTTTAATCTTATTGATAATCAAGATAACGTCCTATGATAGGTCGTTAATTCCAAAAACTTCCGAAAAAACTTCAGAAAAATCCAGAAAAATGGGAATTTGAAAGAATGGACGCTTGATGCATGTGTCGTCAATTTTCTTTTATTTTCTTTTGATTTTCTTAAAGTAAAATGACGCCCCTCTTCAGGTCGTTATTTCTGGAAAATTCATAAAAATAGAGAAAAATGCCCAGAAAATCCAGAAAAATCTAGGAAAATTGAAAAAAATAAGAAAAGGGAGAAAAAAAAAGGTGAAATCAAAGAAAAGTGAGAAAAACCACTCAAACAAAGGTAATTTGAGGGTCAAATTGGGGCATTACAAGGTAATATGAGATATGCTCAAAATGATGTCAATTTTGGCGTGTCTACACCGTGGAATTGGCGTCGTTCTCCTCACTCCAGAAGGAGTAACCATCCCTATTGCTTATCAACTATATTTCCTTACCACAAATAATATAGCCGAGTACGAGGCTCTCCTTGTCGGTCTGAAGCACGCCTGTCTCATGGGCGCGTGATACCTTAACATCATAGAAGACTCTTAATTGGTGCTGCGTCAAGTTCTGTCAACTTACCGCACCCGTGACCCCAAACTCAAGCCCTGTCAAGATTTGGTCACGCTCTTGGCTAGGCAATTTCAGAATCTCATCTATATTCATACTCCTCGTTCTCAGAATATCCTAGCCGATGCACTTGCGTCGCTCGTGTCCTCTCTTTCATTCCCCCTCAGTCGCGCCACTAAGACCATTGTGGTCCAACGGTTAGATGCTCCTTCCCTTCAGGATCCCTGGTTCGACAATCTTAGGGAATCTGTAGAAAGGAATTGGAGAGGGAAGATGTGAAAGAAGTTTCATTAACTAAGCTTGAGGAGATCATCGAAGAAGAAGAGTTGCCTTGGTATTATGAGATTGAGCAGTATTATAGGGATGGTTCCTTTCCCGAGATGGTGAACGCCGAGCAGCGCAAGGCCACTAGAAGAGCTGCCTCCCGATACACGATTATTGCTGGAAAGTTGTATAGGCGGGCTCTCAATGGAGTTCTAATGAGGTGTTTGGATGACGATGAGGCTTGGAAGGTAGTAGAAGCCACTCACTCTAGTGAGTGTGGAGGGCACGTAAATGGGCAGACGTTGGCGAAGAAGATTCTTAGGCAGGGCTATTACTGGCCAACCCTAGAAGAAGTTGTTCCACCAATGTCGGTAGGTGTCTTCAATGCTAGCTTCATGCCAATAAAATCCACGCTCCAGCTTCTTCTCTCCATCCTCTTTGTGCTCCTTGGCCATTCTCGATGTGTGCCTTTGATATCATTGGACCACTTGGTGACCATAATGCTCAGGTTAAACATAAGTCCTTCATTTTGACAGCTACAGAGTACTTCACCATGTGGGTGGAAGCTGAAGCTTATGTAGAAATCAAAGCCACCATAGTATGCCGCTTCATTCTTAAGAACATCATCTCGCGGTTTGGAGTGCCAAGTGATATCGTCACCGACAACGGGCCTCAATTTGTTTCTCAAGCTCTTCGGGACCTCTGTAAGAAATTTAATATTGCATTTCATCACTCATCACCATACTACCCTCAAGGTAATGGCCAAGCTGAGGCCACGAACAAAACCCTTCTTAAAATCATTAAGAAAACATGCGAGTCGAACAAATTTGCTGATTGGGCTGATAAACTGATAGAAGCTCTATGGGCTTATCACACCTCTGTCTGTACCCCTATAAGGCAAACTCCCTTTGCTCTCACCTATGGGATGGAGGTGGTACTCCCGTATGAGATCTTGATTCCTTCCGTAAGAGTGCAGCTGGATAAAGGACTTAATCTCGACGAGCGTCGAGAGGCGTTGCTAGTCCAACTGGAACTCTTAGATGAGAAGAGGCTTAATGCGGCCAATCATGTCTCGGTTTATCAAAGGCGTGTCTCGCAATATTTTCAAAAGAAGGTTATTGAAAAAAAATTCCAAGTAGGTAATATGGTTTTGAAACGTATATTTATCAGATCAGCAGGTCCCAAGTCTAAGCTGCAACCCAACTGGGAAGGGTCGTTTGTAGTTAAGGAAGTCTATCTTGGTAACGCATATCGTTTAGTTAACGCGGAGGGTGAAGAATTGCCGAATCCGTGGAATGGGCTGTATTTAAAACGTTTTTATCCATAGAGTCAAACCAACAATGCCCCGGCGACAGGGTGTGCCTTCACTTGATCGTAAAGGGGGGATCCCCAGTCCAACATTTCACACACTACACGACCGCATGTGGTTCGGTTTTCTTCTTTTGCGCAACACCGATTCTCCCTTGGCCATGCTTTGGGGAAGTGAAAATCCTTTTTTTCTCTTCTCTCGGCTAAAGACAGGGGCAAGTGGTGAATAAGGGGGCGAGAACTGATCTAGACCCCCCAATAAAAGAGGTCTCAAATAGGGGTTGTCCGTTATGACCTTATTCCACAAGTTAAAAGAGCAAGAAAAAGGAAAAAGAAAAGAAATAGAGAAAAGGGGCAAAATCAAAGATCAAAGCTAAAAGCTCACCCAAAGCTCGAAGCTCGAAAGTCTGAAAGTCCCCAAAACAATGAAACTAGGCATGGCAAGAGTGGCAGTACAGTTTCCCCGCGGGACGTTATGAGCCCGGTTGTATGCGTGCCTAGAGCGGATGTAGGTTCGATGACGGACACAAACCTCCAGCGCCACAAACCAAATTCTTTGAAAAAGGGGTGTCATGAAAAGAACTCAAGCCCTAAAACCTCTATACTTGTTGCCAGCTTTTCTATCAAACTCTCTTTTATTTTCCAAGGAATGGATCCCACCCCGGGTATGGCCTCGGTAGAGGCACTGTTAAGCGAAATTGGCCCCGGCCACAGGCGGTCCCTTTTAGCACACGTTGAGCCAGGGAGACCCCCAGTGAGATATGAGGTTCCCCGTCGTCAGGTCTAAGTTGGTTTCAAAACTCAAAAAAAAATCAAATATTTCAAAAACTTAAAAGAAATCAAATATTTCAAAAACTCATAAAAAATCAAATATTTCAAAAACTCAAAAAAAGAATCAATTATTTCAAAAACTCAAAAAAAATCAGATATTTCAAAAATCAAAAAAATCAAATATTTTAAAACTCAAAAAAATCAAATATTTCAAACTCAAAAAAATCAAATATTTCAAAGCTAAAAAAAATCAAATATTTCAAAACTAAAAAAAATCAAATATTTCAAAAAAAACTCAAAAAAATCAAATATTTCAAAACCAAAAAAGTCAATTATTTCAAAGTTTTCATGATTTGCATTCATTTCTATTTTGTCGTTTGCCTATTTAATAAGGCTTCCCCCCTTGACCAAAAATCAAGAACTGGTCATGTCCTAACTTGCTACAGACAAGGGGTTAAGCCTAAAATAGATTTAATATGTCTTCTTTGTTTTTGTGTGTGCAGGGGCAGGTTGAAGCTCAAGGTTTAGCACTTCAGTCTTTAAACAGCCAGTTGTCAACAGTTCTATTCATTTCAACGGTCTTAATTAGACCGTCCAACCATTCACGCTGTTTTATTTAGACCATTCCAGTCTCAAGCTCCTCCAAATATCCACGGTCTCCGTCAGACCGTTCAACTTTGTGAACGGTGGATTCATGCCCGCTCAATCACGCTCACGGTCTATCCCTGGGCCGCTCAACTCCGATGTAAATCTGATGCACGGCTCCAGGAGGGCCGTCATAATATCTGAGCGGTCTATGTGTGACCGCGTAAACGCTGAAGTCATATCCCAACTCATCCAAGGAAAAGCCCAAACTCAACTCAAATTAAGTCATCAAACATTGTTCTTTCATATATCAAACATCTCTAAGCATAAGTCTCTACATCAATATCGTCATGAAAGAAAGGAAAAATCACTCAGTCCTCCGCTGGGCATCCCCGTGGGGACGTATCTCTCTCAGCTCTCTAACATAGGCCTGGCATGTCGCCAGAATCTATGCAACCTCGGCTGGTAGGGTAAGCACCTTGCTCACCTCCCACATGATCAGAGCGCTCCTGACCGCCTGCGCGTCCTCCTCCGTACCGATCCTCCTCGTCTGTAGTGCGGGAAGGTGGGGTAGTTCTGGTAGAACAGTCCGGGGTAGTCCAACCTGTAGGTAGCACCGGTGCGGGCTGTACATCGCCAGTGCAGTGTCGCTCACGAGCCTCAGATCCAAGCCTGGCCTCCTAAGAACTCTGACAGTGGTGTCACGGGGGAAGTCTGGGCGCATCACGAACCAATCCAGGGGCAGCCTATTGATGTGCAATCGCCACTCATCCCTGGTCTTCTTTTTTGCTGTCCTGCACTCTACCTGTGGAGAGAACCCGAATGCGCCGCCTAGGAAGAAGAGGGGGTGGCTCCCGAAGATCCTACTAGCTGAAGTGACATCCTCCTTCTGAATAAATTTCATCCTGACACCCATCCAGCACTCTAAGAGCATCATAGAACCAAAGAGAGGACCTCCTAGAGCGGCTGAGGTAAGACCCTCGTACAAGTAGGCAAGGACGGCCTAGGAGATGGAAAGACCCTGCCACAAGCCACTGATGGTACTAAGAAGGGGAGTCTCTAGCACATGGTTAATTAAGGGGAATAAGATGGCCCCACACAAGCAAATGGACGTGGCCTTGGCTATGGCCTCATCCCATCCACACCGATCTCTACAATGTTCAACTACCCACTGGCTAAGAGGAATGAGATGGATCTGACGTGGGCCTATGAAGGTATGGACGTCCCTGCTATTTTGTATGAACCTTCCGAAGATGAGTCTAGGGTCTACATGGGCAACGGTGTGACACACTGAGTCCTCCTCTCCCACCTGGGACCTAGGTAAAGAGAAGTAGGTCTCTACCTCCTCTAATAGGATAGTGGCCTCGAATGATGGGAAAATGAATGTATGGGTCTGAGGATGCCAGATTTCTACCAAAGCTGAGATGCTATGCCAGTCAAGAGAAAGCTTTGGGAAGTTTTGACCTAGTAGTAAGAGTGGGTGTAGGTGCCAGGATCTCAGGATGGATGTCACTCCTAGGGGCAACGCACGGACCATGGGGGCCATCCACTTATGAGTGGAATAGCGCCGGGAGCAGGAAGAAGCTGGGAAAAGAGAGGGAGAAAGAGAGGAAGAAGGTGTAAGTAAAGGAATAATGTGGCTTGAATGAATTCATGTTAACATACCTCTCTCAAAGGGCTCGAGCTCAGGTGATGAGGGATTGTAGTCAGCCATTTGAGCACCTCACGCTCCTTCCTGGCCGGCTTTGGCCCTTCATAGGTTACCCTCTCCATGGAGCTCCCCTCAAAGGACCTTTTCATGGTGATTTGATGAAGATTAGTAAAAGTTTGAGGCTTAGAAAGCGGGGTTTGGTGTGAAGTAGGAATTTAGAACCCCCTCTTATTTATACGGCTTAGATAGAGGCCTAAACCCACCAGAAGTGAGTTAGGATAGGCCTAGATCGAGTTGGGATAGAGTTGGGGTAGGTTTAGGACGTCTATCTTCGGGTTGGGACTCTCCAAGAGAGTCCCGTTCTAACTCTCAGGTCGTGGCATTGAGCGGTATATCGATAGACCGCCCTATCAGTTGGAAAGTCAGCTTCAGACCGTTAAGAGGCTTCTACACCGTTTGAATTCTGAAGTTAAAGCAATCTGGAATTGAGCGCTCCATTTGTCACACGGTCAAAAATGAACCGTCCTATTGTTTGAGCGGCGAACATTAAACCGTTTGATCACCCTGCCTGGGGGACTTTGAACGGTCTAAGACAAGGCCGTGTGGAGGTTTGAGCTCTCTCGTTTTGACCGTTTAATAACCTGAGGCCCTATTTTAAACATGTTCTCACCTGTATCACTCAAGCTATGGTCGTCCCTCTCTCTCTCAGTTTGACGTCTCTCTCTCTCTCAGTTTGACGTCTCTCAGTTTGGCATCTCTCAATTTGGCGTCTCTCCCTCACTCAGTCGACGTCTCTCCCTCACTTCGAGTCTGCGTCTCTCTCTCACTCTATCGTGTCTCTCTCCTCACTCACTCACTTGTGTCATCTCTCTCTCTCTCTCTCACGCGTGTCCGTCTCACTCGTGTCGAAGTCGTAGTCAGTAAGTCAGTGTCAGTCATTTGCATTCATTCATACATTCATACATCCACAAAATCAAAACAAAAAAGGCATATCACTATCATATCATATCATGTACAAAAGGTCGGGCCCCAAGTACAAGTCGGGCCTGTCCCTCTCCCTGACCCCCCTCGCTGTCTCCGCCGCCCTTATGCCTCTTCGGGGGAGGCATCGCTGAGGTCGCCTCATCGCGACGCCGCCGACGCTGCTCCTCATCCTCATTCCTCTGGTGGCTAGAGGAACTGGTAAAGTAACTCCTCATGGAGCCATGAGTGTCGTGGTTGTCGCTCGGTGTCCCGCTGCGTGATCGTCGGCTCATCTCTTTATAGGCCCACATCTCTCCACTCAGCCAGGACGCCCCGATCAGAGCCCGATCCCGCTCAGCCCGAACCCGCACCAGCTCCTCCGCTCCAGCTCGGAGTCGCTCTAGCTCAACCCGTAGGAGTGTCGTCTCCAGCGTGTCCACCGGTCGGCTCTGTGCTACCTCCTCCCGCACACGGGCAACCTCCTCCCGAGTCGCTGCCTGGCTCTGCTTAAGCTCGGTCCTAAGGCGGGTCAGCTCGGTCGTCTGCATATGCATCATCATGGTTAGTCAATTGCATTTCATACATTTTATAATCATAAACAACATGGAAAGTGTAGTAGTTGCGTACCCTCTCGGTGAGCGCCATCTCGGCCGCCTTGGCCCACGCCACCATCCGTGAGAAGTTGGCATCCCACTCAGTTCGGTCTGCGGGAGTCTGGGTGGAAGAAGAAGAAGGAGCGTCTGTCCCCTAGCGCTGGGTCCCCTCGGCTCGCTGCATCCAAAACTCTAGGTCAGTCACATGCATAATCATAAACATTTGCATAATTTAAAGAGTTTAGGGTTTAGAAAATTCACCAGTAGAGTCAAGGCATGGCGGGCCTCGTCTCGCTCACGGATCGTCGCATGGAGGAGCCCCTATAGCTCTACGATCTGTCCCTCAGGGTCGATCTGTATTTAGAAAGTTCAAATATCAGTGCACAGGCATATATGAGGCATAATAGGAAGAGCATTTAGGGTTTAGAAGTCATACCGGTCGGCGAGCACCCCAGAACAACTGGTCTCGGTAGTGCCTTGCATACGCTGTGTAGTACGCCGCGTCGCTCTCGGCACGAGCAGTCACCACCCGCCCGTGTGCTACCTAGTCAAAAATCTGCTCAGTCGCTTTCTCTCTCCAGTCTACCACCGTCGCCGCTCCGCGCGGGTGCCGACTGACGCGCACTCCCGGCGCTGGGAAGTCCACCGCTGACTGTGGGATGCCGGTCGTCCTCATCACCAGTCTGTAGTGTAGTGGCTCCACTACGTTCATGCAGTGTAGCCACACGTCGCGTCCTGAGAAGGCAAGGGCCCCTGCCACCCAGGGCTGGCCCTCGTGTCCCTCCTCCGTGTAAGGAGTCCACCGTACCTGTCGAAGATAAGAGTCACATCAGCATCATAAACATATAGAATTACATTTAATTGAAGGGTTTAAGTTTAGAGTCGTACCGAGGTGTACGGTAGGGTGTCCATGTCGTCTTGGAGCTCCCGGACCTGTCGTCGGAGACCTCCACTCTTCCGAGGTGCGGTCCACCTCCTAGCAATGGGTACCCGGTCCGGGTGGGTCTCCTCGCCTCGTCCAAGCCCACGTAGGTACACGTAGGCCCACACCTACATTGCATTCCACCAAGAGTCAGCATGTAGCAGTCGTAGAGGTCCTATAGCTAAATACATAGTAGGAGTCAGAATCGTACCTGCAGTAGAGGGGAGAAGCCCCCAAGCATCGTTCGTCGGGACATAGAGCTTAACGTGTCAAAAAGGGAATGCGAGGACGACAGCTCCCCACACATAGTCACCCGCACGTTCGAGGTCCTGAAGCAGCGGCAAGAAACTACAACTTATGACGTCCCCTCACGTCGCAAACAACAGCTGGCCGAACAGCAAAGTTAGGAACTACCGCAGTACTCTGTCCGCCTCTTGTCCCGCTGCAGCTGCCACTCTCAGTTGCGCCAGATCTATCAGTCTCTCGAGGTGCTGCTCGGGCAGCTCTCCGGTTGCAATCCCCGCTCTCCTCAGCCCGAGGCTGTCCTGAAGCCTCGCCCGCGTCAGTGTCATGGACTACCGCTCTGGGTGCAACAAGTGTAGTCCCAGAAGCTCCTGGGCCATCTCTCGGTAGTAGGGGTAAGTGATCCCGCTAACCGGCGACCCATGCACGCGTAAGCCAGTGAGCCGGGCCACGTCCTCGAGAGTGGGGACCATGTGCCCCCACGGGAAAAGGAACGTGCGACTCACTGGGTCCCAATGGTCATGCAGAGCATAGAGTAGCGGTGTGTCGAACCGGCTGACCTCCACGCTCAAGAACTCTGCGAATCCCATGACTCTCATCCTCTCACGCTAGAAGTCGGGCAGCGCGAGGTTCACTGCCCAAACCTGCAGCCATGAGATCCGGGTCCTACGCTTCCCATTCATACATTTAGATTAATTGCATTTTCATTTAGAACTTCTGGCATTTAATTCAATAATTCACTCTTAGCTCACTGAACGGTCCCTTATGAACCATTTTCCCATCCAACAGTTGAGCTCTAACAGCTTCAATAAATTCCACGGCTCTCCTTGGGCCGTCTTGCTATCTGATGTTTGCCTTGCAACGGGCCATGCTTGGCCGTTCCATAATTACATGGTCCCCACCTAACCATGGCCCTTCCCTTTTAAGTGGTTAATTGTTGGGTTTGCGCGGTCTGTCGACCGGCCATCTGGGTTTCAGCGGTTCGAGTCTAGCCATTCTATTCCTAAATGATCCATGGTTTTGAGTGGACCAGGTAGGTCCATCCCACATTCCACGGTCTGATGGAGACCGCTTTGTTTTCAACGTTTCACATTCTACGCGGACCATCATGGACCGCCCTAATGTTAGACGGTTTACATGGAACCGTTCTGTGATGTCGGTTGGTATTCTTTGGACGGCCACCCGCGGGCCGTGTGATTTTTGAGCGGTTCTATGTGAACCGTGTTTTTCTGTTGGGTGGTTACTGTTAAACCGCCCTATTACCGTCATCTCCGACGACGGGAGATCCCCTCCCCACCTCCGTTCATGGCCTAAATGGCCTTATGTGGTATCCCTGAGGGGTGGTGTGCCCCTATCAACCCCTAAAACTAACAAGCATGGAGTAAAAGTTGAAATGGGGGTGGTTCTTAGTGCACCTACCTCGGTCAGGAGTGGCCCTTTGGCCGGCCTATCCGCCGGTGTCCCCTCACCGGCGTCTCCATCCCCAGGTACGATATCTCCGGCTTCTTCCCCAGCCTCGGACGACGGTGGGGGAGCCTCTCCTTCGGCCGGTGGCGGTGCCGGCTTCTCCGGCGCCGGCGGGACGTCCTCGACGGCGACGGTCGGTGGCGGAGACGCTACCACCTCGTCGGCCATCCGGTCACGGTGTGCTTGATGCTTTGTTCGCATGGAATAGAGAATGGAGTTGGGGGGGAGGAGAATGAGAGAGCGAAGGAGAGGTTGTGGAGAATGGTGGTGTTCTCCCTCCTCCCACCGTCGGTAACGGTGGGGAGAGAGGGAGATGAGTGGTTTTTTGTTTGAACGTCATTAGTATTGCGCGGTCTGTCGCCAATCCATCCCATGTTGAGCGATTCTAATCTAACCGTTTATACACCAACGGCACTTTGCATTGAGCGGTTGAACTCTGGCCGCGTAACTTTTTGCATGGTCTTTATGTAGGCCACTTGGCTTCACATATAAGTTCAAATGGTGCACGATTGAATGGTCCTGGATGAGCCGTTCGGTAGTTTGAGCGGTCTATTTTTGGCCGTTCATGTGTTCAAATATGGTTTGACCCCTTTGGTGCTGCATGATGTGATTCACTGATGAATTTAGTGATATATATTGCATATTGTAACCTTCTTTGCAGCATCACCTTCATATTGCCGTTTCGCTTGCACAAGTATGTCAGGTATGACTTTCTATCTCTACATCTCTTATTGCATTACTATATGGTATTATGCTATATTATCTCGAGAACTAGTTGGTTATCTATGTGTTCCACGATCTGATGTTCCCCTTTAACAAAAACGATGATGATCCAGGTTCACGTGTTTAATCTCCGGATAGACCGTTCGGTTGGGAAAGCCCGGGGAGGATGGTTCTATCCTGCACGTTGGGGTTGCGGATAGTGTCTTGACTCTGATTCTCCCAGCTTAGCAATATTATTCTCGAGTATTTTCTATTTTGATTCTTTCTATACATTTATTTTAATTTTTTTTTATTTTAGCCCATCATGCATCATACGCATCTTTTTTGAGCATTCATGACCCATGGTTTGCCTGCTAATGTCCCACCAATGATGGATAATTGTGCGTTCAGTGTTTGAGTAAGAGGAACAATTCCACTCTAAGTTGGAAGGCTATCTCTTGTTTATTCACTTGGTTTGGTTGATTAAGAGGTCCCCATCTGGAGTTTTAGTCTGTTTCTTTATTTCTGCTTATTTTGGTCTCCTCATTGGTCCGAGGGATTGTATCCCCCATGAGGTTGATCGTGTGTTTCCGTTTAGTTCGTTAGTTTCTCCATATTGGTGTCGCTTTTGGTCTAATCGTTCCTTGTGAATGGTTCAGGGTTTTCCGGAAGATTCCCGTTGCTTGTTGGCAAAACGTGTGTCGTTTTACCTTAACGACCGCTTTTCGGTCCACTCCGCTTCATCTCCATGTTCCATTTCACTTTCGCTTCACCTTCGCTCGCTCCCCTACAAAGAGGACGTTAAGGAGGGGCATCTATTGACACCCATTTTTATCGATAAGTTGAGTCGCTTCTCTTACCATCATTTGTTGATGCCTCAAGTTGTCCATTGCTTAGTGGGTTATTTTCAGGCAGCTTATTGGGCCTATTTTATGGATACTTCCCTCCCTCACTTGGTCTGCTTCAATTCAGGGCTTAATGGGCCTTGGTTTTGCTTGATTTATCACATTTTATTAATTTTCAAAGCATCTAGCCAATGTGCGGCCTGTCGCGTGACCGTTCCATCAATGAGCGGTTGATAATGGACCGTTTGTCTACTTTTGGATATTAAGGTGATTTTTCTGAATTTCCACTGATGAAGCTTTTGCACGGTTCATAGATGGCCGTCCAGACACATTGAACGGTATTCTTTGGACCGTTCAGTTCTCAGAGTCCCAGAGTCTTTAGTTATTCAGATAATTATCTAATTATCTAGTTTTATCTAATTTACCACTGACAGGTGTTGGGCGGCTAGTTTCGGACCGTTCAGTAGGTTGAGTGGTACATTGCAAACCGCCCAATGCATGAGAGTCCAACGGCGAAAACTTTGGTCAGTTCGATGGATGTTTGGATAATATTTCTCATTTATTTAATTTCCACCGACATGTTGGACGGTCTGGAGACAGACCGCGCAATGGACTGGGCGGTCTATCGCATGGCCGTGCAATGGTCCGATTACTGAAAGATTAAGGGTTTTTCTCTCACTATCCGTGGTTTTTATCCTTAACTTGTTCCAACCATTTCTCCATGGTTTCTCAACCAAATGAGGTGCCGTTTCGACTGGTTGGAAGATAATTATATTATCTATGAATTTTCTTTTGATATCTCGAGCTGATATTCATTGGGAACCCTAATTTCGGGGCTAGCTTCTTAGGCTCTATAAATAGACCCTAAGGGCAAGCTTTGAAAAGGGGGGGAGATTTTCGGGTCGACGGCGAAGCTCTGCCGGATTGTTGAGCGACCCAAGACAGGGAGGGGGGCCTTCTACGTCTGTACAGGCATCCGGTTCAGGGAGTACACCGTTTGTTTGAGTCATTAGTTCACTAGTCCCACCATCTATTTTCTCATTGCATGCATCGTTCTCCTTTCTTTCATCTATTTTTTCTTCATTGTCATCACATCACACACATCCTCCCATGTTTTTGGTGCCCCTAGGGGTTTAAAACCTCCAGGTATCCCCCATTCTGTTTAGTTATGTTCATTTCTTTTCGTTCTGGCACTTACTACACGTTGTAGTTCTGATATTGGGTTCCTTTTTATGTTCTACACTCTGTTTCGTAGGTCAGCATCATCGCAACACGAGGCCCACTCATCCTGGCCGGCCGGGAAGGGTGGAGGTAGAGATCCCACGTTTTGGAAGTTGGTGATGCAGAGCGGTCTTCGTATGTCCGTTTGACGAATAGGGCGGCTGTCCGTTGACCGTCCCATTTTTCCAAGTGGTTGGTCCTGAACCGTTCTGTCATCCAGCTACTCCTCGTCCCGCGTTCGTTTCAGTGCTGCCGGGCGGTCGGTCGAGCGATCGCTCATCATCAGGGTGGTTCATCAAGAGCCGCGCATTACTGCAGTGCTGTTCCAGGCGAGTGTCTCCCCTCTCTTTTCAAGGTACGGCTGATGTGACACAAACCCCTTGGGGGTGGCATCCACTTGACCAGTGCACCTAGGACCTAGATTTGCAAGCAATCGAACCGATCGGCAAACCCACTCAAGTGGACTCACCCGTGTAGCGCACACTCGTCCCCGTAGGCATCTCGATGATGGTGGAGAGGGTCCGGGATGGGACCTCGCTGTTCCAGGGTTTGGCTCGCTTGAGATTGAACCCCTAAAGGACTGGGATGCCCCAATTCTGTGGGCAGCCAGCACGCCAAGGGCGTGGGATGTAGTGGCTCTCTCACAACTCGCTCCGCGATGGCACTCAAATTGATGATATTTTAAGATCGGGCACTCACTCACCGACCGAGGGCACTAAGAAGCAATACTAGTTAAGCAAGAAGTGCTGACCAAGAGGAGTGCAACCAGGAGCTCACCTGATCGGCGTGAAGACGCTGATCCCGGCCGGAGACGAGGGCGAGCGGGGAAGTGTGGGTTCCCCGCACACTGCGCCGATGAAGCTTGATCCCTGTTTAAAATATACAACCACTACGCCTCACACAGGAGGGTGGACTTGGGGTGGGGATTTCAGTAGTACAATGCAAACACTACCTCCACGCAGGGAGGGGCGTTAAGCCAGCCCGGCGGGGAGGGGAGATTCGCTCGAATCGCGCCGACGGATCACCCGACCGAATCTGCCCGTGTCTTGAGCAGCAGGATAGGGGATCAGTGTAGCAGCCTCTCTGCGCTCCTCTGGACTCAGAACTTGACGAGACTAGCGCTGGAACGACGCTGACAGACCCAGGTATGCCTGTGAATTTTTGTAGGCAGTTCCTGCCTCGCCTCTGTTCAAAGTGGACCCTGGAACAGGTGCTCAAAGTTCAGGTTCAGGCTGGCCCAGATTGTTGTAGCTGCTGTAGAAGGTACCACGATCACTCCTGAAGTATGAATGAGATGAGACTAAGTCAAGGACGTCCGTGGATGAGTATTCTTTGAGCAGAAACTGAGAACAGCACCAGAGGATGTCGGGGTGGTGAGGAGGAGTCCGTTAAGTGAGGCAGTGTCGGGGCAGGACCCAAATGGATTGTCTGCGCACCCGCTGGAGAAAAATTGGAAAGAATACTTCCTGATGCCGAACGGGATGCCGCTTGTTGGTGGTGGTGGATGACTTGTCGATGCAGATCTCGGCCAAGTGGCACCTCCAGAAGTTCAAGGATGTGGCCGTGGGAGCTTCTGCACTGCAGCTCAGGTCTAGGTTCTGGTCCTTGTTGCGCAGTTGGACGAGAACATGCACCACAAACTGTAGCGAAGTCGGAATGAGACGATTCCACCTCGCTTGCGAAGAAGACTTGAAGACCTTTCTGGTGATGTATGGTGTACCTCCAGAGGACGTCAGACGACTCCGGAGCAGCCTCTGCAAGTTGAGATCCAACTGCTGCCTGCGAATTAAGATGGATAGGGTGGTGAAAGGTGATGGGAGACGGAGTAGATGGGGTGGGAAATGGGGTGGATGGGTGTGGGGATGGCACCTGACTATGTGGGGGTCTGTTAGGGGGTGATACAAGGTGTGGGAGTGGTAGAAAGGGGGCTGGGAGGTGGTCTAGCAAGTGGAGGAAAGGGGGAGCTGCGAATTTGGTTTGGGAATGAGAGAGGGAGGATAGATCTCTCCTTTGGTTTGAATGTGTGGTTAATGGAGGGTTTAATTCTGGTCTAGGGAATGGGAAGGGGTGTCTTGGGTATGTGAATGGGTGCTTGGGAGATGGGATTCTCCCTTGGGAAAATGAAAGGTTGTTTGGGGAAGGGGAAAGGTTGTTTGGGAGGAGGGAGAGGTGCCTAGGAGAAGGGGATTCCACCTAGGGGTTGGAGGGGGATTAAATGAGAGGTATGGGGTAGGGGGAGGGGTCTTAATTAGAGGTTAATAGGGAGGAGAGAGAGTGAATTTCGAAATTTGGAGAGAGGAGGAGAGAGAATGGGGTTCGCTCCCTTTAGAGAGAGAGATAGAGAAATAGAGCTAGAGAGAGAGGGAGAGAGATGCACAAATGCTTTGGCAAACTTTTATCAATACTTCATTAGCTTACAAATGAGGGATTGGGGTCCTATTTATAGGAATCCCACAATTACACATAAGTCCCTGACTCTTGGACTACTAACACTAAACCAAGGGGAAGGGGGCGCCCCTGGGCCTAGCCCATATAATTGGGCCCAATAACACACATAATGACTTAAGACTTAGGTAAATAGCTACCTCACCTAGGTATTGGACTCAAATAAAAGGAAAAGTACATGATAAGAAAATAAAAATTACATCATATGACTTGAAATAAAGTGGTGAACAAGATGTAGCATGGGTGGCGAGCTTCGGGATCCTTGATCAAATGAAATTGCTGGTGATGTCCTCATCATACCCCCGGGGCGTGGAAAACTCGACTCCGTCGAGTTTGGGCCCACCAGGGAAGTGGTCCTCTCAAGCAGCTCAGAGTGAGCCTCAACCTCCAAACTCAACCCTGCGTCCGCAACCAGGAGACGGTCCTTCATCCTCTCGAGGCGGCTCAGGCGCACCCTCTTGCTGGCGATGGAACCCTGCTTGCCTAGTATTGCCTCCATGTGCACATGCCGGACTCTCAGGCTGATTTTTGGTGGCTCTCCGAGAGTGTCCCTCTCAAAGAAGATAAAGGCTCGAGGCACTCACTAGGATGCACCGCGGTGGCCATATAGGGTGCCGGATCCGCGACGTGGAAAATGTGGTGAATCCCAAAACCTATTAGTAAGTCCAACCCGATGGCCGGGTTGCCAAAGTCACTCGGAACTTGGGAAGGTCCAAGTCCTCGTGCCCTCGAATTGGAGGTGACCCTAGGGTAGAGCCACTCCAATGCCATCATCACCAGATTACCTACTTGGAATTCCAAGTGGCGCTTGCGAGCTCTTGTCCGCTCTTTGTGAACCTCACCGCTCGTCAAGAATTGCTTGCGTGTATGCTCATGCCATGTATCATAATGCGGTGAGTGGGTGTGAAAGAGGATAGCATGCAAAGGTGGACCGGGGCAACCATAAATTGACCTATCATTCTGTGATGCCATGTGGACCCTGATGAACTTGGGTGGACCGGGGCAGCCACAAGTGGCCCTATCATGCATGGGCTACATAACAATGGTTGGAGGGCCATGGTATCTGTAGGGAAACCTATCACTCAAAGTGGTGATGAATGCCGGGGGACCCGGACACCCGTAGAGGCTCCTAACATGTATATGATCAATGATGAATGATGGAGGACCAGTACATCCAAATATGAGCCAGTCCTGCATTGGGCCTAAAGTGTGTGTGACATGTATGAGATGACTGGGCTTACTAGCCCTACCGAATGATGCAAAATGTAGTGGCACATGCATTCCCATAAAAATGGCTCCTTCTATGTGTATGGCTTGGTGTGAGAGTTTCCACTCATAGGGGTCAAAGGGGTCTAGGAAAATGGAGTGGGCTTCGTCCAATAAGGTTGGATGGGGTAGGGACAGGTTGGTGGTGAGTAAGGTGGGTGGGTATAGGAAGGGATCGAAGGGGTCATGGTAAGGGTCGCCTAAGGAGAGGAACCCTAGGTCCTTTTGATCCTCACAACCCCTTGATGGTGGATTCTCCTCCTCTAGTAAAGTGATCGGGCCAAAGTTTTTGGTGGGATGGTCGGCCATGAATGGAGGACTAGATGTTCTACCCGAGACAAGAAACTCTAGTTTGTGAATAGCATCGGGCTCGTCGAGTGTAGGGAGGAGTAACAGAAGGTCACTAGTGTAGCAACCCACAGTGTAAATGGAGGAGATGGATCCGACGCATAGGTGTAGGAGGTCAAGGCTCCTAGGTCGGTCGGTTATTGTAGACATCATGCCAGCTAGCTCCATTTGCCAAACTATACCCTTAAGAAGATCCCCTAATGTTTCCACTTGATAGGATGATTGGATTGTGGTGTGATAGGTGGATAAGGGTACTATGGGAAGGTTTTGTTCCATAGGAGGGCAAACATTGGGCCATGAGATCTCTAAATGGGTTCTCCTTTAGCCAACGTAACAGGGGTTCTCCTAAGATGAGCTCGGCCCCTACTAGGGAGGGTGGTGTAAGGTGAAGACCACTATGTGAAGTGTCTTCTTCTTCATGGACATGGGTGATCTCCATGGCGGGGGTTGGGTCCGGAGTGTTCACCATTATGGGGTCGGGTATGGGTTTTTCTACCAAGGAGGTGAGCGGGTCCACTGAGGGCGAGATGAAAATGGTTGGTGTATGGTGTACCCAGGGTGGTGAGTGAGGCCGGACATGGGTTGGGGTTGGGAGTGGAAGTAGCGGGGGGCTAGGTTTGGGTAGGATAGGAGTTGGAAGTGGAAGGTGGGTTGGGTGAGTAACTTTGGGTTGGGGAGTGGTGGCTGTCACGGGCCTAGGTGGAGGGGTGGACATGGGGTCCACGGGGGTTTGAATGGTGAGGGTGAAGTGAGCCATGATGCTTCTTCCACCTGGGATGGGAACTTCTCGGCCTAACCCATGACATTGTGATTCATATTCTTCTTCCCAATCTAGTGGAGCCTCATAGTCTTCGGTCACCTCCTTAAGTTCCTTTTGGAAAGGGGTGGAAGGAGGATTTTTGGAAGTTTGTGGGGTGTGGGTTTGATGGAGAATTTTGGGTTGGGTGGTGGAGAAAGGAGGAGTGGGAGTGCTCCTCGGGTTATGGTTCTCAAGGTAGGAGTGGGAAGGTTGGGGAGTGAAGATCTTCCTAATCTCAATCCTTATCTCTTCCAACAAATCTAGGGGTCCTTTGGGTGGTGGGGTTTGGGTCCTAATGGAGGTCTTGGGTTGACTGGGAGGGAAAGGGGGAGTGGGAGTGCTCCTCGGGTTATGGTCCTTACGGTGGGAATGGGAGGGTCGTGGAGCGTAGATCTTCCTAAGTTCCTCCTTCATATCATCCCACGAAGAAATGGGCTCTTGCCTCCTAACCCTTCTTAATCCCTCTATGTGTTCCCACTTACTCTTGGCTTGACCCCGAAATCGTCCCTTGGCCTTGCGGACTCTTGCGGGTCCATATACCCAAGTCCTTTCAAAATATCTTTCCATGGTAGTCTCCCACCTAAGATAATCACTAGAATGTGATCCGTCAAAGGTAATGTCCTCATCTAGAATGAAATCCATGGGTGGTGAGTAGGCTAAGTAGGTGGCCAAGATGCAAGGGTCGGATTGATGATGACTCTAATGCAAGCATGCCCTAGGACTTGACTTGATAGAGACAAGTCAATGACTTGCTCTGATACCAACTGATGTGACACAAACCCCTTGGGGGTGGCATCCACTTGACCAATGCACCTTGGACCTAGATTTGCAAGCAATCGAACCGATCGGCGAACCCACTCAAGCGGACTCACCCGTGTAGCGTACACTCGTGCCCGTAGGCATCTCGACGATGGTGGAGAGGGTCCGGGATGGGACCTCGCTGTTCCAGGGTTTGGCTCGCTTGAGATTGAACCCCTAAAGGCCTGGGATGCCCCAATTCTGTGGGCAGCCAGCACGCCAAGAGCGTGTGATGTAGTGGCTCTCTCACAACTCGCTCCGCGGTGGCACTCAAATTGATGATATTTTGAGATCGGGCACTCACTCACCGACCGACGGCACTAAGAAGCAATACTAGTTAAGCAAGAAGTGCTAACCAAGAGGAGTGAAATCAGGAGCTCACCTGATCGGCGTGAAGACGCCGATCCTGGCCGGAGACGAGGGCGAGCGGGGAAGTGTGGGTTCCCCGCACACTGCGCCGATGAAGCTTGATCCATGTTTAAATTATACAACCACTACGCCTCACACAGGAGGGTGGACTTGGGGTGGGGATTTCAGTAGTACAATGTAAACACTGCCTCCACGCAGGGAGGGGCGTTAAGCCAGCCAGGCGAGGAGGGGAGATTCGCTCGAATCGCGCCGACGGATCACCCGACCGAATCTGCCCGTGTCTTGAGCAGCAGGATAGGGGATCAGTGTAGCAGCCTTTGTGCGCTCCTCCGGACTCAGAACTTGACGAGACTGGCTCTGGAACGACGCTGACAGACCCAGGTACGCCTGTGAATTTTTGTGGGCAGTTGCCGTGTCGCCTCTGGTCAGAGTGGACCCCGGAACAGGTGCTCAGAGTTCAGGTTCAGGCTGGCCCAGATTGTTGCAGCTGTTTGTAGAAGGTACCACGATCACTCCCAAAGTCTGAATGAGGCGAGACCAAGTCGAGGACGTCCGTGGATGAGTATTCTTAGAGCAGAAATAGAGAACAGCACCAGAGGATGTCGGGGTGGTGAGGAGGAGTCCGTTGAGTGAGGCAGTGTCGGGGTAGGACCCAAATGGACTGTCTGCGCACCCACGGGAGAAAAATTGGAAAGAACACTTCCTGATGCCGAACGGGATGCCGCTTGTTGGTGGTGGTGGATGACTTGTGGATGCAGCTCTCGGCCAAGTGGCACCTCCAGAAGTTCAAGGATGTGGCCGTGGGAGCTTCTGCACTGCAGCTCAGGTCCAGGTTCTGGTCATTGTTGCGCAGTTGGACGAGAATAGGCACCACAAACTGTAGCGAAGTCAGAATGAGACGATTCCACCTCTCTTGCGAAGAAGACTCGCAGACCTTTCCGGAGATGTATGGTGTACCTCCAGAGGACGTCGGACGACTCCAGGAGCAGCCTCTGCAAGTTGAGATCCAACTGCTGCCTGCGAATTGAGATGGATAGGGTGGTGAAAGGTGATGGGAGACGGAGTAGATGGGGTGGGAAATGGGGTGGATGGGTGTGGGGATGGCACCTAACTATGTGGGGGTCTGTTAGGGGGTGATACAAGGTGTGGGAGGGGCAGAAAGGGGGCTGGGAGGTGGTCTAGCAAGTGGAGGAAAGGGGGAGCTGCGAATTTGGGTTGGGAATGAGAGAGGGAGGAGAGATCTCTCCTTTGGTTTGAATGTGTGGTTAATGGAGGGTTTAATTCTGGTCTAGGGAATGGGAGGGGGTGTCTTGGGGATGTGAATGGGTGCTTGAAGAGATGGGATTCTCCCTTGGGAAAATGAAAGGTTGTATGGGGAAGGGGAAAGGTTGCTTGGGAGGAGGGAGAGGTGCCTAGGAGAAGGGGATTCCACCTAGGGGTTGGAGGGGGATTAAATGAGAGGTATGGGGAAGGGGGAGGGGTCTTAATTAGAGGTGAATAGGGAGGAGAGAGAGTGAATTTCAAAATTTGGAGAGAGGAGGAGAGAGAATGGGGTTCGCCCCGTTTAGAGAGAGAGAGAGGGAAGTAGAGCTAGAGAGAGAGGGAGAGAGATGCACAAATGCTTTGGCAAACTTTTATCAATACTTCATTAGCTTACAAATGAGGGATTGGGGTCCTATTTATAGGAATCTCACAATTACACTTAAGTCCCTAACTCTTGGACTACTAACACTAAACCAAGGGGAAGGGGGCGCCCCTGGGCCTAGCCCATATAATTGGGCCCAATAACACACATAATGACTTAAGACTTAGGTAAATAGCTACCTCACCTAGGTATTGGACTCAAATAAAAGGAAAAGTATATGATAAGAAAATGAAAATTGTTGTGCCCCTGTGGTTTTGATGATTGGTTGTTGATGTGAGTTAATCAAATGTTCAGTCATCTTGCTGCTCAGTTTAGTTTAATATATTTTGATGTTCAGTCATGTTAACTGATGCATAAAGCATTCATTGCTACACTCTGTCTGCACAGTTGTCACTGCAGTGTGTCAACTCAGTGTGCCGATGTGTCGACCCCTTGGTCATATTTGTATCTGTCCATACAGTAGTGCGTCAACTCCTTGAGCTGATGCGTCGACGCTTCAGTTCAGTTTCTTCATTTGATGAAGTCTTTACATCATCAGTTGATCATCAAGAATATACGTTGTAGTGTCAACTCATTGGGCTGCAGCGTCAACTCAGCAAGTATGCACATCAGTCTTCACATGCTAAGTCTGTACAGCCTACGTCTCATGCAGCGTCAACGCTGTGAGCATTCTCAAGATATTAGCGTCAACGCTATAAGTGTGTACATCGCTTTCACATCACCAAGTCCATACATTTGTCCTCCTTCAAAGTCTGTACAGCCGCTGGTCTAGCTTCATGAAGTCTGTACATCAGACTGTTACAGGAAGTCTGTACATTATCCGTCTTCCTTAGCGTCTTGATAGTTGATGTCTATACATTGGCCTGCATGCTCCTAAGTCTATGCATTACTGTTCATGCATCAGTCTTCATAAGTCTGTACATTGGACTATCTCTCTCAGCGTCTCATTGCATGAGGTCTGTACACTCGAATTGCCCTTGATCTGGTCAAGTGTATACACTCTCTCACTGTAGTTTTCAGCCATTCAAGTCTATACACTGGACTGTTAGGTCTTGTCTATACAACGTGGGCTTCAGTTCTTCAAGCCGACACATTGACTGTTCATGCAAAGTCTAGACATTCGATCAAGTTTGTACATTGGTCTTGGCATATGCATTCATAAAGTATATACACTCTTCGGTTGACTTCAACTGAAGTCTGTACATCGGCATGCATTACATCAAGTGTGTACATTGCATAGCATGTTGCGTCTAAGTCTATACATCACTGTAGCATGCACTTCATGAAGCCTATACATTCTTAGTCTTTGCACACGTTCAGCCTGAAGTCTGTACAGCCTTGGTAAATATTCCTAAGACTATACATCAGTCCTCAAGAGTTACAAGTCTGTACATTGGCCATCAAAGCCCTCAAAGTCTGTACAGCCTGCTCTGTCGATTCAGATTTCAAAGCCTATACAGTGTTTATCTCAGCCACTGTCTCATTCAGCGTCTCACGCTTGCAAAGTCAATACTCTGGTCGGTGGAACAAAGTCTGAACATCCACAGTGTATCTTCAAAGTCTGAACATTGTCTCACTCCGTCAAAGTCCACACATTGCATTCAAAGTCTATACAACGCCAACCCAACACATTGAACAGTTCTCCAAGTCTATACACTAGACTTCATTTCTCTAAGTCTATACATTGTTGTTTGCACTGCAAAGTCCATACACTGGAAGCTCTTCATTTGATTGAGTCTGTACATTGGGTTCAACGTTAACATGAAGTCTGTACACTGGTTTCTCTGGCACGTTAACACTAAGTCTATACACTTCATTATTGTCGCTGAAGGGAACAGGGTCGACGCCTGAAGCTTAAAGCGTCCACACATCAGTAGATGAAGCTTTCATGATGTCTTCTATTGCGTTAACGCCACAAGCAAGCAGCGTCGATGCAGCAGTTAAAGAAGCAGAAACTCTTACAAGCGACGAAGCTTTCACGATATCTTCCACTGCGTCAATGCCATCAACAAGCAGCGTCGACGCAGCGGCTTAAGAGACGCCAGTATACAAATGTACATGTCTTCAATGCGACAACGCAACATGCTGATAACGTCGACGCAGCACATCCATCTGTTGAAGACTTGATCACTGGACTGCCGATACCGTTGCGTCAACGCAGCAGGCTGATGGAGTCGACGCAGTGGTTAAAAAGGTTGAAGATCTCTGATGGCTGCGTCAACTCTTTGGAGCAAGTGAGTTGACGCCATCTAACTCCAGTTGCTAAGCGTACTGGCGCTGGGCACGTGATCCGAGGATAAAGAGAGTGCCCAGATGAGGACACGTGTTCTGACAGCCTGCTGGATGCTGCCACGTGGTCTGAATTCTTAGGATGAGAAACGTGGAAGCCACACACGCCAGTGTGTTGCTGCTGCTACTATATATACTAGTCTTCTTCCACTAAAGAAGAGCGATCGAAGCAGAAGCCTGAAGAGCAGAAAGCCCTTCGATCCAGAAAAAGAGAAAAAGAAGGAAAAGAGAGGAAGAAGAGATAGAAGAGAGAAGCCGTGAAGAGAGAGCAGAAAGTGAGAGATTAAGAGAGTAGAAGAGAAAGAAAGAGAGCAGAGAGTGAGAGATTAGGAGAGTAGAAGAGAAAGAAAGAGAGATAGAGAGTGAGAGATTAGGAGAGTAGAAGAGAAAGAAAGAGAGAAAGAGAGTGAGCGAGAGAGCTCGTGGAGAAGAAGGAAGAAGCTGCTTGAAGATCTATCTTCACTGGACCGTGGATCAGATCCAGGCCAGTCAGCTCCGTTGAGAGCCACATTGTGCATTTCGTTTTTCAACTTTCTGGTTGCTGAAGTTATTTTCATTTCGTGTTTTTGTTTTTCCATTTTCACCTGGTTATCTTGTTCTTCCGATTGCCCTGTTGGGGATCGGGTTCCTCCTGTTGGTTCAGGAGAAGGGAGATCTGATCTCCGGGTTGCAAGTGATAGGTTGTCACTTGTGGGTTGCCCTCTGGTTAGAGGAAGGGAGGCTAGTCCTCCGGTCCTGGGCTTGTGGTTGCAAGTCCAGTGGTCCCTCCTGGTCTGGAGGAAGAGAGGTCTTCGACCTCTAGTTTCCAAGTGGCTGGGAGTCACTTGGGTGTCCCTCCGGTTGGGAGGAAGAGGGGAGGTTGTTCCCCTGGTCAAGCTATGTGGCAGCAACTGTTTGCAGACTGAGTCTGCTTGGTTCTAGCGTTTGCTAGTGAAGCCTCACTCCGGTTGGGAGTGAGGGGTGGATGTAGGTCTGGAGGACCGAACCACCTTAAAATCTTTGAGCAGTGATTTGCTTGTAGTGTGTTATTCCATATCTCCTACCACCCTTCACAGATTGTCTTGAGATTTCTTATTCTCATTTGTGCTGCTTCCGCTAGTTGGTTATTTGGGGGCCAGTTACATATTTGCTCTTTTGTTTAAAAGGAGTTTCAACTGGTTCATCAGATTGCTTGATTTGCTTCCGCTAGATGCTTGGATACGAGCATGCTTGTTATTTTGTCTAATCGAATTAGCTTAACTCCGGAACTTGCTTAGCATCTGATTTTTTAAACTGGGCATTATTCCTAGCAGGATACATTCACCCCCCCCCCTCTGTATCCGGGCCTAGCACCCTAACAAAAATTACATCATATGACTCGAAATAAAGTGGTGAACAAGATGTAGCATGGGTGGCGAGCATCGGGATCCTTGATCAAATGAAATTGCTGGTGATGTCCTCATCAACGGTGTATCTAGCTACATTCGGCACCTTGGTGGCGATCACACACGTTCCACATCCTTCCCCCCATTATTTACGCAGCGTTTAATTCTTTACATTAGCATAGTAAAGAAGGGATTGGAGGGGTAATCAAAAGGGGAAGAGAAGGAAAAACATGTCAACACAATTGTGTTCTTGATTGCTAATGGTTGAGATTATAGAGTGTTTGTGGTCTAGATTGAAGTTCATGTGAAGCTTAGTAGAATTGGTTAAATGGTGCTCAACCTTGTTCATATGCATAGCTATATGATCTTGATCTTTAGTTGTGCATGATAAGGTTTTCATGTGTGTGGTTCACGGTTATGCTACCTACGGTTATTGAGCTAGCATTTGATCAAGTGTTAACGGTCTTCAAGGCTCATACATGTTTAAGCATTTGTATACCACTCATGTGAATTTGGTCTATCATGTTCATTCTAAGTGCAAAAAGTTTATGGCCATATGATCTTCATTTTAGGTTGTGGTTGCTACGTTTCCCAAAGTGCTTTTATGCACATTGAACATGGACTTTAATGTATGTGCTTTCTGCACTTTATTCATGGAGCTTTCTAGCTTCAAAGTTGATTATATCATGTCTCTACTTCCTGGTCATATGGTTCTCATGTTAGGTGTGTCAACTTTGCATTCAAAGAGATTTCTTGCATTCTATTTGAGGGGTTTGTAAAGATGAAAAATAGTTCTTGGTTTGTAATTCATACATTGGTTGTGTTTTGGCATCACTATGAGCATTCATGTTAATCAAACTTTAGGTTGTTTGATGCTATATTTTGTTTGGAAAAATGAAGGGCTGAATGCTTTTCTATATGTTCATACACTCCTTGTCAATTGGGCTCTCAAGTTCACATTTCATTTAATTTGCATAAGGGAGTGTAGCATTGAGTTTTCATAAAAAAATCTAATTTTTCTGAATTCTACAGGTTTAGGTCGACCGACCCGGGGTCTTAGGTCGACCGAAATCCCCAGAGAGGGCATCTATTGTGATTGTAAAACTTAGGTCGACCGACCCAAACATCCGGTCGACCGTTTGCGGTGAAAACCCAAAAATGTGGATTCGAAACCCATCTAAATCCAATCCATTTGTGCTTAACTTTAACCCCTTTACCCTTAGGTTCATGGTAGACCTATTGGGGGTCTTTTGGAGGGTTCTAGAAGGGTTGTAATGGTCTTTTCATGTCTTCCATATATGCACTTGTGTGAACTCCGAATTTGATAAGGAATCCCTATTTGAGCTAATGCTTTCTATCTTGTAGGTCAAGAATGAGGAGAAATGAAGGAGCTTTCCAAGAGAAGATCGGATCTCCATCCATGGGTTTTTTAAGCTAGGGGAAGAAGAGAAAGTGCAGTGGAATGAAGAGATGATTCTGTTGATGTCAAAATTGTGAGCAACTGTCGACATCGACTTGAAGCAAAGGATCTTTTAGAAGGGGAAAAATTCTCTACATCTTTTCCTAGATTGTTTATGATGTTCTCCATGATCTATCTTTTTGTTTGAGCACGTTTAGATACTTTTATTGATTTTTATGAACTGAGAAATCGTGTATGTGGACCATCGGTATATGGTCGTGTTTTGAACTGTCTGCGTACGGTTGTGGGCATATTGGGCTGCGGTGTTGCAATAGTGTGTGTGTTTGATCCGTGGTCGGATCGTGTTGGAGACTCCGTCTCCGTGTATGTGTGTGTGTGTGTTGGGGCGTGTCCCCGTGTGTTGTTGGAGCGTCGTCTCCATTTGGGGATTTATCCCCGTGCTGGTGTATCCAGCGAGTGAAGCCTCACCGGTTCGGTGAGGGGTAGACGTAGGGAGCCCGTCGTGGTCCCGAACCACCTTAAAAATCCCGTGTCTTATGGTTTGCCTTTGTGGATGTGTGCTTAATCGTTTAAATTGCTTGTATGTTCGAGTGAGTGCAGCGAGATTGAGAGAACCAGTTTATCTTGCTTAGTTAATCTATTCAATCTCAATTAAAGTTGTTAATTCTGCTACGTAGGTTTTTAATTAGCCACCTAGTGTGGGGGATAATTCAACCCCCCTTCTTGTCCGCTCGCCTACCCCGGGACCAACAAGTGGTATCAGAGCAAGGCTCTGCTATTTCAAAATCTAACGATCTTCAAAGTGATCTTTGTAGGCGTGCTTGATTTGCATCATGTCTAATATGTGTTTGTCTTCTCCTCCTCCATGTTTTAATGATTCAAATTTTAATGAATGGCTTTTGCACATAAGTCATCGTGTTAAATCCATTGATACCAAACTCTGGGATTTAGTTGAGCATGACTCATATGGAATGCCTAGTGATGATTCTAAGTTGACAGTTGAACATGTGAAAAGATACAAAGACAATGCTAAGCTTTTCCATATTTTTAGACGTTCAGTTGATCTCGACAAATTTTCACTTGTTTCATCATGCAGGATGGCCAGGGAGATATTGAAGTCCCTGATCAAGGACTATGAAGCGACAAAGGATAGTGAGTGCTTGATGGCCGACAAGTACGATAAATCAAGCGAGGGAAGCTCAAAGGTAATTTCTGATTCTGATGATGAACATGATTTCACTTATGAAGAGTTGATGAATGTTTATGAAGAGTTGGTTGATAAGCATAAGAAGGTTAAATATGAAAATAGAAAACTTAAAAATAAGTTTGAAAATCCCTTGCATGAAAACGTTCCTTGTGCTAAATGTTCTGAACTTGAAAGTTTGAATGAATCTTTCATATCTGATGTCGATATGCTTAAAGAAACCTTTTCATGTTTGAAAAATAAAAAAGAAGAACTTAAAAAGGAAAACAGTGCTCATTCGATTCAGACTTCTTTACTTGAAGGTAGATTAAAAAATATTAAAAAAACTTCATGTGATAAATGCTCAGAACTCAAAACTAAAAATGAATCTCCCTTGATTGAAATCAAAAAACATGATGAAATCATTTCTTGATGAGAGAAGAAAATGAAAAGTTAAAACATTTGAATACAACATTGTCTGAAAAGTTGCTTGCTTTTGAAAAAGGGAAATCTGTAACTGTCAATGTTGATGAATGTGAAAGAGTGTATGTGCTAGAACAAGAACTTGAAATGTATAAAACTGTAAATAAAGTATTGAATGAATGTGTCGTTTGCAGTAAACAAGAAATATCTAGTTATGAATTACACATTGCATCTGTTGAAAATTAAATTGTTGACTTGAATGCATCCTTGTCTAAGTTTGTGAAAGGGAAAGAAAATCTCGATAAAATTTTGGGGACAATGGTTAATTGTCAAAAGGACGGGATAGGCTATAATCCGGTGAACAAAAAAAAATTGAAAACAAATTGTATACATCTTTTTTCACAAGTTCAGATGTAGCTAGTACTACAAATGCTCAACATGTTCAGCATGCTAAAAGGGAAACCCAAAGATATAATGTTAAGAAGAACTTGAACCAAAACTCAAAAGTGAAAAATAATTCTGCTTATACAAATGTTCATCCTAGGAAGCACAATGCCAAACATCATGTTACCAACAAACATGTCTCATGCTTTTATTGTGGTAAACGTGGTCATGTGATGAATGACTGTTTTGTTATGAAATCTGATGACTTGAAAGCATGTGAAAACAAATTTATTTCCAAAAGAAGAAGTGTGTCATGTTTTTATTGTGACATATATGAACACATGATGAATGATTATTTTGTTAAGAAAAATGATGAATAGAATGCATGCAAGAAAATGAATGATTTCAAAAATTCAAGGAAGTTTTTAAAAGGAGGAAATGAATTTAAAAATTCCTATGTTCATGCAAAATGACCATATAATAGAGTTCTCCCATTGCATTGTTACTATTGCGAAAAATATGGTCATTTGATGAAAACGTGTACTCAAAAGAAAAATGGCAACCATCATGTCAAGAAAAATAAAAATTTTCATGTTGAAACTAAGAACAATTTTCTTAAATCACAGAACTTGAATGCTTATGCATATAAGACATCTATGAAACCTTTTGGTTGTTGTCATTATTGTGGTGAGTTTGGGCATACCGTGCATGATTGCTCCATAATGCATTTTGATGATATGCATGCCCAGAGAATGTGGAAGGCACCCACTAAAGGTGCAATTAACCATCCGAGACCCAAGAAGACTTGGGTACCTAAAACATCCAAATGAGAATTTTTGGTGCATAGAAAATAATAGTTGCTCATGGCACAGGTTTTGAAAATAAATTTATGAATTATCTTTGAAATTTTGAATTTTTTGTTGAGTGAATTTTCATTCATGAAAATCTTAAAAAACTTATTTTTCTTATGAGTTTGCATTGCATCTTTCTGATCATCATTTGCATGACTACATGGTATATCAAATGGTGACTTGAGGAAGGGTAGGGCATTCCTATCTGAAATCTATCACCATGCGTGAGAATGTGCCTCTGTCCGGTACCATGAGTCACGTATTCATTTAGGTCATAGGTTGCATGATTTTCTGAAAATGTCAATTGTCAAATTTATCCACATAGAAAGGGAGAGTTTGTTTTTGAATGAATGATTTAGAGTTGTGAGTCTAACTCATTTATGTGGAAATGCATCTCATGCCAATTGCTATATCAAAATTGCTCATGATATTGTTACGTGATTTTTGGATCAACCATTGTGCCTAACAACTTAATAGGAAATCTCTGAAATCTCTGCAGTAGCTTATGACACTTGGTGATATGGTTCATATGACAGGTATCACTTCTGAAAAACTTGACTTGTTATTGCTCTAGTATGATGAGATGAATTTGTCTAATTGGTTGAACAAAATTAAAAATCTTGAGGAGTGTTTATGAGATCATTGACCATTGAATATCTTTCAATCTGAACTATATGTTTGACTGCACATTTGAACTTAACTGCATATCTGGTATATCAAATGGTGTTTATGAAAGATTAGATTATGTCAAGTCGGAAACTCTCATTATGTGTGAGTAGGGTCTTCAGATCTTCACCTACATCTCATACCAGAACGTGTAAATTTTGAATGACTTGTGAATGATTTTTGAAACTTCTGAAATGCTATTGAAAATCTATTTTTTAACAATTTCTGAAAATAATTAGGTTGCATTGCTTAATTTTGATCATTTTTGCACCTTCGTTCATAAAAGTCATGTCATGGAGAATGTTTATTATTTATCATTTGAATGCGAATGTTTTCATGTGCAATTTACCATGATAGTCTGAAAATCAAACTCTTGGATCTTGCTTTTACATTACATTGCATTACATTAGAATTCATGCATTAGGTGCATTAAGTTCATTCAAATGAAAAGGTGAAAATTGATATTTTGCACCCATGTTAAATTTTACAATATGTTTAGAACTTTCAAATGAAAATCTGAAAATCTTGCATCACATTGCATTTTGCATCGCATTTAGGGCATTCAAATGAAAAGCATCATTTTGGACATTGTTCATGTTGCATAAATGCTAAAGTGAATTCCTCCAATAATGGTATCATATGTTTTCATTTTTCATTGCATATTGCATATATTTCCTTTGTGTGCTTGCATGTTATTATATGTTATTCACCCCCGTCTTTGGAACTTCTAAGACTTCATACTCCTTGCTAAATAATGTTATATTTGAGTCATCATTGGAGTGTTTCATGTCATACACTCAGGGGGAGTAAATATTTCTTAAGTGCATCTATTTAGTGGGACCTGCATTGTTATGTGTTCATAAATTTTTGGTATACATGCTGAATAAAATTCATACACTTCGTACACAAAATATGAAAATGAGTGTTAAACATAAGGATATAAGAATTTCCTTTCAACACTTTAGAGATATTTAACTTGCTGCATGTATGTTGAAGAGGCAGTTGAGGAAAAAATTGCCTACCTATCTTTGTTGAAAAATCTGAAATGAAGATGAAAGGCAGAGCAATGCTTAGTCTCACTGAGTAAACTGGATACATGTCACATGAGACGTGATGTGATTCATTTCTGAAAAGTGTTGACTAAAGTACCTCTGTTCAAAATAAAGTGAAATGGTTCAATATTCTGAGTAATCAGGGATTCTGGCATGAGCTCCATGTGTCTCCTCGTGTAAAAAGGAATTATTTGAACCTGATCATTCTTAAGAAAATTTTGAATGTCTTTGTGAAATCAATGAAAAATTTAATGTGAAAATTTGATGACGTAGAGCGTAGCCTCCAATACGCTGTTCTCATAAATTGAAATGTAGTCTATGTAATCTCTCATTGTATTGATTTGAAAATCTGAATATCCATATGGCTATAGTCGATTTTCATGTTATTCACTAACACACTTGGTAATTTGAGTTATTATATATTCAGAAAATTGATTGATTATATTGACTATTGCATAACTCTTATATGTGATTGCACAATCTCCTAGGTGCTATATATTGAACATTCCGGTTGTCATGACTCTCATGCATTTTTCTTACACCCATTCCCTTCTTAAATAAGAAAGGGGGAGATATATTGCATACACACACACACACACACATATTATATATATATATATATATATATATATATACTTGCTTGGTTGCATCATGTGCATCTCATATGTCATCACTTATATGCATTTAGCTTCATGCATTCCAAAAGAAAATTAAAAATCTAAAAATTTGAAATTCAAAGAAACTCATTTTATATGTCATCTTGCCCAAGCTTTGCTATTGAATTATCTGAAAATCTTAACTGAGCTTTTATAGATTCATGAATCCATCTTGTTTGTCTTGTTGAAATTTAAACTTCACTGCTTTCATCCCCACTTTTTGATAATGCCAATGGGGGAGAAAAGTTTGGATTGAGATTGATGCCACAATATTTTGCCATCATCAAAAAGAGGGATTTTGTTGGGTTCGTTGTGCTCCCTCTTTGATTTGATTTTGATGATAACAAAATATTGTGTGGAAGAAAATAGCGAATGATTGCATATGTTTCTTACTCATGATCATTGCAATGCTTGCATGTATTCATTTGAGCCATTGTGTTCTTGATTGCTAATGGTTGAGATTGTAAAGTGTTTGCGGTCTAGCTTGAAGTTCATGTGAAGCTTGGTAGAATTGGTTAAATGGTGCTCAACCTTGTTCCTATTCATAGCTATATGATCTTGATCTTTAGTTGTACATGATAAGATTTTCATGTGTGTGGTTCATGGTAATGCAACCTGGGGTTATTGAACTAGCATTTGATCAAGTGTTAATGGTCTTCAAGGCTCATACATGTTTAAGCATTTGTATACCACTCATGTGAATTTGGTCTATCATGTTCATTCTAAGTGCAAAAAGTTCATGGCCATATGATCTTCATTTTAGGTTGTGGTTGCTATGTTTCCCAAAGTGCTTTTATGCACATTGAACATGGACTTTAATGTATGTGCTTTTTGCACTTTATTCATGGAGCTTTCTAGCTTCAAAGTTGATTAAATCATGTCTCTACTTCATGGTCATATGTTGCTCATGTTAGGTGTGTCAACTTTGCATTCAAAGAGATTTCTTGCATTCTATTTCAGGGGTTTGTAAAGATGAAAAATAGTTCTTGGTTTGTAATTCATACATTGGTTGTGTTTTGGCATCACTATGGGCATTCATGTTAATCAAACTTTAGGTTGTTTGATTCTATATTTTGGTTGGCAAAAATGAAGGGTTGAATGCTTTTTTATATGTTCATACACTCCTTGTCAATTGGGCTCTCAAGTTCACATTTCATGTAATTTGCATAAGGGAGTGTAGCCTTGAGTTTTCATACAAAAAGCTAATTTTTCTGAATCTGCAGGTTTAGGTCGACCGACCCTGGGTCTTAGATCGACCGAAATCCCTAGAGAGGGCATCTTTTGTGACTGTAAAAGTTAGGTCGACCGACCCAAACGTCCGGTCGATCATTTGCGGCAAAAATCCAAAAACTTGGATCTGAAACCCATCTAAACCCAATCCATTTGTGCTTAACTTTAACCCCTTTACCCTTGGGTTCATGGTAGACCTATTGGGGTTCTTTTGGAGGGTTTTAGAAGGGTTATAATGGTCTTTTCATGTCTTCTATATATGCACGTGTGTGAACTCTGAATTTGACAAGGAATCCGCTGCAGCGAGATTGAGAGAACCAGTTTGTATTGCTTAGTTAATCTATTCAATCTCAATTAAAGTTGTTAATTCCGCTGCATATGTTTTTAATTAGCCATCTATTGTGGGGGACAATTCATCCCCCCTTCTTGTCCGCTCGCCTACACCGAGACCAACAAAACCCAGCAAGAGTTGGTCCGACCCAAGGGGGTATCAGTCCTGAAGCGAGGTTAGGTCATGGCCAATGCGTGACAAACCCGTAGGCCCAAACCATGCTCGCAGTAGGCCTTATTTATATTCCATTTATTCATGATTCAAGAGTACCAAATCGTGCTAAATGGCCGCAAAGGGGCAATCCCAGGGGTTCCAGCCAGGGCAGTATAGCACAGAGTGAAGCTGAGTGATCGACAATAACATTAAAGAAGGAAAGAACCCGTTTCGGACCGTAACATCGCACTTGGAACAAAATTAACAGAATTTAACCCTTAATGGACTCAAAATAAATAGTTAAAAGTTACTATCCATTAATGTTTATTTTTTCATCGATATTCGGTCATCCGGTAGCTTGGAGAACCCCTCCTCATGGCATGATGATCATTGACTCCATCCCTGGGATAAGCGGGACGATGGTGTAGGGTGACACTGACACCCGGTGAAGCGATTAGGGCGTTTAGGTAAATAGTGAAACAAGCTTCAAAGCCAAAAGCTGTTGCCATGGCTGAAGGGGAAAAAAGTAGGCTATCGGATCATGGCAACCATGGGTGCTGAATAATGGCATCTCATGGTTGTCGGATCACCTCTCTTCTTCTTCTTTTGCCCTGCATTTGTCTCATTTAATTTTTTTCTTCTCCTTTTTCTTATTTCGATTTTGATTACATGATTTTTTGTTGTTTTGGTATGTTAAATATATCTTTATTTTTTTATTTTTTTATTTTGATTCGTTAAATATTATTTATTATTTTTATTATTATAGTTTTGATTTTACAACATGTGCGTTTCTTTTTATGGCCTTTTTATTCCTTTTTTGTCATTCTTTTTATATATATATTATTTAATTTATTATTATTATTATTATTGTATTGTTTGTTTCTCTTATTCCTCTTTCTTTCTTTCTCTTCCTTCTTTTTTTTATTATAGAAAGGGTATCCATCGACCAGATTATATATTTTTGTTGTTGTGATTTTACTATATCTTTTTGTTGTTTCATTTTGTTATATTTTTATTTATATATATATTTGTCATTTTGATTTTATTATATTTTTTGTTGTTTTTGTTTTGTTGTAATTTTTTGTTATGCATTTCTTTTTATGAATTTTTTTGTCATTTCTTCTTCTTCTTTGTTCAATTTATTATTATTATTTATTTCTTTTATTTATTAGCCTATAGTCTTGGTAAAATTTCGATAGTATCTCTCTCAGACTTGAGACATTTTGGGATTTAAATCATGGGTGCACATCGACGGAAAGTCTGAGATGGTCTCTTAATTGACCAAATGTGCATACCGCGGTAACATCCACAGTCATCTGCTACACCGTATCCCCGAGGGACAACCTACTAAGGAATCAGAATTGAATGGATGCTCTAAATAGAGCTAAGGAGCATGGGGTTGCGATTAAATCAAAGAAAATCAAAGTTTATCCTTATTGGGTGCAAAATGAATATTTAAAAGTTACTATTTATTAACGCTCACTTTTTTGACGATATCCAATCATTCGGCTACCTAGAGAACCCCTCCTCAAGACAGGATGCAGGGGGTCACTGGTTTGATCCCCGAGGTGAGTGGGACGGCGGTATAGGGTCAAGAGGACACCCGGTAAAGTGATTAGCGTATTAGGTAAATAGTGACAATAATAAAAAAAGGATTCATAGGCCCTGGCCAGATCAATGGCGGAAGAAATAGACAAGAAAAAAAAATGAAACAAGGCATTAGAAACCACATCGTGAGGTGCTAAAGAGAAGGCATCAATGGGGTTTTCAAGACTCATCCCACTAGTACATTTTCCAGTTCTAGCGATTGATTCCAAGGGCAAAATGAGAGCTTCGGACCCCTCTTCCTTTTTCACAGTCATTCTATAATATGAGTGTGGAATGAGGGAGAACATGATTCTGAGAAGAAGGAACGATCACAACACTCAAGGGATGCGGTCACTTCCTCTGCACACCAGGGATCATGCTTATGGAGAGAATAAATCCTAGGCATGGGAGTGTCCTCTAATCATACGAGCATGTGAACTCGATGCAAGAACCCAAAGATTGGGGGGGTGAGCGACTATGACCAATATGAGGGGAAGGGGGAAAAGAGAAAAAGAAAAGAAACATTCACCAAAGGGGAGAGAAATGAACAAATGCATAGCAACGTCAATTCATAAGAAAAAAAAGCATTGGATTACATATAAGCTCTCATAATAAAGATAAAAAACTATAACATATAGCCCTGTCGGGCATGGATGGCGGCAAGAAAGACCCACCTATAGAATAAAAATCTTCAGGCCCTCCTTTTCTCTACTCTCTTTCTTTCTCTCTTTCTCTCAGAGGAGGCTTACAGGAAGAGGAAGCTTAGGAAACTACCAGAACTCCCCTTCGCTCTTCCTTGTTCACCCTCTACGACTACGTGACTATTCACTCTCTACTCCCTTCTTTTTTTTCTCGATTAGATAAGGCCCCCTTTTATAGGAGATTGTCTGCATGATCTGGTGCTCCTCCCCTTCCTTCACGTAGGGGGTGTGACGCCAAGGTTGAAGCATCGGGGTGGAAGAGACGTGCCTATTCTCTTACTTACGTCTGAAGCATGATGGGCAAGTTGTTGAAGTGGCAGCAAGAGCTGAAGAGGCAGGGCCCTGTTGAAGTGGCGGGAGGTTTTGCCTATTGAACTAGCAGCTCCTTATCAATCCGACAGCCTTGTTGCTTTAGTGGCAGGCACGGCATGATAAGGCCCATTCCAACGTCGGGGTTGAACCGGCGTCGTACGTATATTCTGGCATCAAAGTGACGTCGTACGAAGCTTTCAGCAAACAAGTGAATCGATAGTGTTGATGGCGCTAGTTCATACAGTCTACTATACTTTTCGAGATGTTTGATTTTCACCTTCAGGGTTGACTTCTTTCCCCCCTTAGGCACTTCATCAGGAGCACTGCGCATGCCTACATTCCGGACCTTTTTGGCCCTCTTGGAAGTGATTTTTAGTTGATCCGACGCAGCTTGCACTAGCGTTGTATCACTTTCTCGGTGCCATTTCACGGCTTCCGGGCAGCTCCAGCTACTGCATTGTGCCGCTGTCGAGTGCCGAAGTTTGCCCGTCTTGTCTTTGCTTCAGCAGAGTTAGGCCATCTCATTTTCAAAGCTATTACCATATCATTTCCTTCGACAGTGTTGCTGTCGTATCATTCCCTAGGAAAGAGTTGTTGTCGTATCATGGCTTTCGGGCTACTCTGACAGTCGGATTGTGATGCTGCTAGGTTTTAGGAGCTTACTCAGCTTGATCTTGCTCCAGTGGGGTTAGAAAATATTTTGATGGCCACCCTGTAAGAATAGAATTTATTTTATTTTTTATTGTTTTATTTATTTCTTTATTTTTTATTTTTTTAATTTTTTGTTTATTTATTGGGGGTTTTATTTAAGCATGGGCGTGCCAGTCACGGAGTGATTAGTTTATTATGCGCACCGTCTGACTAATCAGACAATCATGGGTGATCGTGTCGAGACCCGAGGTCTGCCATATCATAAAGGCTATGACATTAATTACATCCTTTCGAAAGAAAAAAAATTATTGATTAATCATCAAAATAAAGGGCCACCGGGGCCAAACTAGTATATGCAAGTGTGAGAAATGAGAAATGTTTATTACACAAGGTAGAACCGAAGCACACGCTCAAGCACGCGCTAAAGAAATATTTATTAAATTGACTTCCGGTACGCGGCAAGGAACATAGAACTGAAGATCACCTCACGCTTAGTGAGAGCTATTGGATCTCTGATTTTGATGATGACACACCATGATTCATGATGAATGTGAAATCATTATAAGCACTAATTTTCGGTTATGTTGAACAGGTATAAGTTGCAACCATCAAATAATAAAGACAAGGCTCACACGATTCTACTTTCATACAAGCTCCATGCATTCAGGTCGATGCAGCTGAACACACTTGAACAACATCTCAAGCTATCGAGTCGAAGCATTAGCGCGTCGCATTGATGCATCAGAGCACACTTAAACAGCGTCTCAAGCTATCAGGTCGAAGCATCAGGTGGTTACGTCGGTGCAACAAAACAACTAGGAACAACTATCATATGATAGGTCAAAGCACCAAGCGTTGCGTCGGTGCTATCGAGCAAATCTGCTGCAAGGACAGGTCGAAGCAATAGTTTGTGATCTGATGCATCAGGTGGGATGAAATAATCTGCTCTAAGTTGCATCGACCTAGCGAACCTCTGCCTCGACGCAGTTGTGGATCCAAACCAGTTAATGAAGATCTTTACTTTCAGATCCGATCCAAAGTGGACTCAAGTGCCAATCAGCACGTGATGAGTACATCAATGATTGAGCACACATGTACCCAAATTTGGAGCTCTCTGGAAGCATAATTCTGGCGGGAGAATCTCGTCCAAGAATTAAGGAATCTTGTGGGGTCCACAGTGAAGTGTAGACAAAAATACACGGAAGAAAAGTGGTTAGAGTAATTCAGGAACAACGAAAAGAAGAGGGTGATCCAAGAGAAATCAATGGGAATAGAAAAAATTGACGAACTGGGAGAATAGTGAGCAGGGAGAGAGACAGTGAGGGAGATTTGGAATTGAGTGTGGAAAAAGTCTTGAGAGCTGATCATGAAGTGGTGTGATCTTCCATAGTAGTGAATTCCAGTCTTCTGCTACAATTGTGAATTCTGCTCCTGATCGAGGACTTTAGTTCCGGCAACTTTGATCGCCAGAGTCCTCTGCTCGTGGAACCTTACTGCTTAATCAAGATCTGTGGGGAAATACATCCAGAAGGAGATCGTGCAGCTCCTCTAGAGAAGACGTCTGTAGAAGTTCAGATCGTGATTCTTCAGAGCAACCAAATAATCTTCTGGGAGAAGTGTTCCGCAAATTCTGCCTAGTGATTTTGTCTTTTATGATTTTGATTCGCAGCAACATATTTCATCTTGTTCTTTCTTTTTTGATTTGAACTCTAGTTTACTCAAGCTGTTAGTCAGCATAGGCAAGCTGTTCGTCAGCGGGTTCAGTCCAGCATGAAGTGCTCGGACTGAGTGTTTGTCAAGCTGTGAGACAACAGTCTGTAAGCTGTGAATTCAGCGGTGTCTAGCTGTTAGTTCAGCAGAAGCCTCACTCGATTGAGTAAGGGGTGGACGTAGATCTCTGTGTAAGAGATCTAACCACCTTAAAAATTCTGTCTCCTTGGTGTGGTTGCATGCTCTTGTTTACTTTCTGTGTTGGATGATCAGTTAGGATCGCCGTTGCATTTATCATTACAGTAGATCCTACTTCCGCACGATCATCTTACTGTCTTAGATTATTTTGGAGGGGGGGATCTATTCACCCCCCCTCTAGATCCTCCATCTCGCAGAACCAACACGTGGTATCAGAGACTAACTCTCCATTCAGGGGTTAACATCCTGGAGAGACTCGACGAAATGGAGAACAAAGGTTATATAGCAAACGGACATTTAGTCAATAAGCCACCCTATTTCAATGGTTCTGATTATTCTTATTGGAAAAATTGTATGCAGGTCTTCTTGAGGGCACAAGACTACGAAATATGGAAGGTGGTCAGTCGAGGTCCCTTTCAGCTCCCGAAGGATGATGACACATGGACTCGAGAGTAGATCCAATGATCCAATCTCTCCTGGAGTGCCATGAACATAATGCAGTGTGCTCTGCATCCTACCAAGTTCTCTAGGTTCTCCTCTGGCTCTACATCCAAGGAGATTTGGGATCGACTATAGGTAATCTATGAGGGAACATCGGAGGTAAGAGAAACAAAATCTAATATGCTTATATCTGAATATGAATCATTTAAAATGAAATCTGACGAAAGCATATCTGAGATGTATGCTAGGTTGACTCAGGTCACCAATAGCTTGAAGAGCTTAGGTAAGGTGTATAGCGAATATGAGCGGATCATGAAGATTCTTAGGTCACTGACTCCGATCTAGCACACTAAGGCTACTGTGGTGGAAGAATCAAGGAATTTAGCCACCACCTCAGTTGATGAACTCATAGGGTCATTGATGACTTACGAGTTGAATTTGAAGAGAGTTGAGGACAATGAGAAGAGGAAGAAACCTATTGCTCTAAAGGTCAGTTCAAGCTGCAAGAACACATCCAGTGAGAGTGAGTCCTCTAGTTCAGAGGATGACTCAGGTGAGTTCGCCATGTTAACTAGGAAGTTCAAAAAAATCCTGAAAAAGAGAAGGTATGATTTTAAGAAGGAAATCACATACTGGTAAGAGAACCTCTAAAGTTAAAACTGATCATTAGAAAAAATCTGATAAAGTTGTTTGTTACAACTACAGGAAGTCAGAACATGTGAGAGTTGAATGTCCGGAAATTCAGAAGTTGAAGGAACCCGGGTGGAAAGGGAAAAAGGCTAAAGCCATGATAAGCACCTGGAGTGACGAGGGAGAGGATAATGATGAAGGAAGCACATCTGAAGAAGAAAGTGATGACAAGCTATGCCTGATGGCCAGAAGTGAAGAAGAAGAAAAAGAAGAAGAAGATGCAACTTCCCCATTTGAAAATTACTCTAATAGTGATTGGGAAGATGCTTATGCTGAAATCTTAGATAAGTATGATCATGTATGCAGAGAAAACAGACAATTAAAGAAAAAGATGAATTCTATTGTGCATGATAACACTTTGAATGAAAAGATTGTTTGCTTAGAGGGTGAAATTTCTTATCTAAGAAAATCTCTATCTGAATCTGAACAAGGTAAAGCTATAATCACCGATTTGAGATGTGAAAATGAAAATCTAAAAAATGTAATTGATGAATTAAAATTAAGGATGCAAATGTTTGAAAAAGACACTAAAACTGCACTTGAGAAATCTGAAGCTGTCAAAGTAGTTAATGATGAGTTGAAACAAAACTTAGAAACCTTGCAGAAAGAATCTGATGATAAAAAAATTTCCTAGAATCCATGACTCAAGGGAGAGAAAAGTTGAATGCTATTTTAGGGACAAAAATAAACTTCAGGAAAGAAGGATTGGGTTTTAATCCTACAAAAAATAATGAGTTTAATGCCAAAACCATAACATTTGTTTCAGAAAAAAGGAAAAGAAAATTTCAATCCCTTAATAAAGATGAATGGTTCTGAAGATAATGGAAAAAATAAAAACAATCAAAAACCCACAAAATAATCCATCATTAAAGAGAAGGGAAAAGAAAAGGTGGATCAGACCAGAAAATATGGCCAGACTACCCCTGTAAAATCCCATGAGAAAATCCAATCAGGTTGAGGTAACACTCAGGGTAGGTCCATACACACTCCATCTAGGAAGCATGTGAAAGGAAATTCCTACTCTTGGAAAGGTCAACACAGTGATAGATATGGGTCGATGCACAACTCACTTCAAGCCCCTTTTGCTCAGAAACTCATGGGCAGGTCAACGTAATGGTAGGCATGGGTCGAGGCACAATTCCTTTCAAACCCATTTCCCTAAGAATTATTCATGGGGAGGTCAAAGCACACATCACCACAGGTCGTTGTACACACCTCTCACACCCCCTTTCACACAACATTACCCATAGGGAGGTCGAAGCATGAACCAAAATAGGTCGACGCATCAAAACTAAGCTTCATACCTTTATCAGGGTTCTTACAAGGCAAGTCAGCCCAGTCACCGTAGATGGTACCACACTCCTACTGCCAACTGGAATAACAAGCCGAACAAGAAATCAAATTCATTTAACAACAGATTTTTTGCAAAGCCACAAAGGACCAAAGTTCCTACAAAGCAGAATCGGGTAAATAAAAGGAACTGGTCTAACAATACTTCATCTTCCGTGAAATCTGTATGGATTCCTAAATGCTTGCTCAATTTGCTGAATGACATGAATGGTAAGGTGGGACCCAAACATTCTTGGGTTCCAAAATCTATTGTTTGAGTATTTTGCAGGAATGCCTTGCAACCTTCAATAACATGTGGAATCTTGATATTGGCTATCCAAGGCACATGATGGGGAATAAAGGAAAATTCAGTATGCTGGTAAGATCTTCTAAGAAAAAGACTCGTGAACTATTAAAAGGTAATAAACCTTCTCCATCTCATTGAAAAGTTTTTGGATCTAAACATTTGTTTTGTCATGATAAAAGTAGCCATGACAAGTTGATTGAATGCTTTTGTTTATTCATGTGTTTTGTTGTTGGTGAAAATGTGTGATCGCCTTGAAATTGACTGTCATGGTGTCAGGGGGAGTTGATCTTGTTTTTGAACATTATAATTTGAGGGGGAGCATTCTGAACATTCACTAATCATTGAGCATTGCATACTTAGTGTGGAATCATGGTATATCAAATGGTGTGTGGTTGAAAGACAGGTTAAACTTGTCGTGAAACTCTCACTATGCGTGAGATGGTCTTCGGATCTAAGTTATCCACCATGTACCTATGATCCACTCTCAATAAGTCTTAGTTGCATACATCTGCACATGAGTTCATTACATTCCAATAAATACTGCATTGCATCTGTGCTTGATGTCTCTCACATGGTCAAAGGCAGTAATTCATGCACTATTTGGGGGGAGAATGAAATGGTCCGACTTATTGAGGTTCTATGTCGAAAAGTCAGTACTGATATCTTTAGAAAAGGCAGTGGACTAATGCAGTTGAAGAGCTTGAGGTAGTGGATGCAGTATCAGCGAATGCAGTAAGGTTATTGTCACTAAAATTGTGTGGATCAGTTAGCCTGATGAGGACAACGCACTAGTAAATTGGTTCGACGTTGCAGTTAAGGTTTCTTAAAAACCAGTTGCTGTCTGACTATGTTGTTGATGTGTTTTTTTTACCTTTCTCTACCGGCCGGCCTAAAAGAGTCTCTTCCATCCCTTCTACTAAATCAATATGAGAAATATATGGATGGTAGAAGGAGACAGAAGCATGTAAACATGTGTGATCGCCACCAAGGCGCCGAACGTGATGAACATGCCGTACCTTGGAAAGAACAGGAGAGGTACTCGCCTGGTGTGCAGCGCTGCAACGATGTACGGCTCAGGAGGAACTGCCTATATAGATGAACGGTCCCACTACATACCGTCTAAGAGCACTGCAGGGGAAGCAGGATGAAGCACTCCTGACAGATGAACGGTTTCAACACGACCGGAGGAAGAAGAAGAACGGTCCAGATTTTAGCACGCAGCTCCTTGAAATTGCTTGTTGGGAACCTCACAAGACCACCACGCTAGGAATTGCAAAAGGGGTCCAGCCTCCACCCTTTCCGGCCGGCCAGAAAGGATGGGCCTCGCGTTAGTGTGTTGCTGACCTGCAAAATAACATGTAGAACACAAAGAAAAATCCGAGTTAGAACTAGAAAGTGGAGTAAATGCTCAAACTGATGGAAATGAACATGACTAAATGAAATGGGGGATACCTGGGGATTTTTAAACCCCTGGGGGCATCAAAAAGCATAGGAGGGTGTGTGAATGATAGTGAAAACAAAGAAAACGTGGGAGAATGGACGTGTAGAAGCAAGCATGCAATGAGAAGAAACTAGATTATCAAATGTAAAAGACTCAAAACTAGAACTACTCCCTGAACCGGAGGCCTGTATAGACGTAGAAGGCCTCCCTCCTTGGTGCTAGGTCGCTTAAAATTTCAGCAGGGTTGCGTCGTCGACCAAAAAAATTTCCCCCGTTCGAAACTTGGCTTTAGGGTCTATTTATAGAGCACCTAAAGTCCTAACTTTAAATTAGGGTTTCTAGCCATTTTCAGGTCGAGATTATCAAATAAAAGATGAAGATAATTCAATTATCTTTCATCTGGAAGAAACGGCACTCAAAATGGCTAAGGATTCGCGGAGAAATGGCTAGATGAAGTTGGGGGATAAAATCATGAATGGAAAGAGAAAATCTCTTAATTCTTCAGGATGCGAGCAGTTAAACGGTCTTACGATAGACCGCTCATCGTGTTTAGCGGTTACCTGTAAACTGTCCATACCTATCGGTGGAAACTCAAATACAGAGGAATTATCCAACCATTTATCCATTAAACCAACCGAGAACCTCGCCGTTGGACTCTCACAGATGAACGGCTAGGATTGGACCGTTCAAGCATAAGAGCGGCCAAAGGATGACCGTTCTAGCCCTGTCGGTGATAAATAGATTAATTGAGTAATTATCTGAGAAAACAACGAAGCATAGGACTCTGGGGGAAGAATGGCTACAATTAGCCCGTCCATCATTTTGAACGGCTAATATGAGACTGTACAAAAGCATGTCGGTGGAAATCCAGAAAATTAACCAAAATATTCCATGAATGTATGGATGGTTTATTGACAACCGCACATCATTTGAGCGGCCAGGTATGAACTGTACATGTCGTCGGACACTTGAGATTCATGAAAATGCTCAATTAACCAAAATCAAGGCCCATTAAGCCCTGAATTGAAGCAGACTTAGCCAGGGAGGGAGGCTACCCAAAAAATTGGCCCAGAATGTGCCAGAAAATAGCCCAATGAGTGATGGATAACTCAAGGCATCAACAAATGAGAGTAAGAGAAATGACTCAACTTATCGGCAAAAAATGGGTGTCAACAGATGCCCCTCCTTAACGCCCTCTTTGCAGGGGAGCGAGCGGAGGTGAAGCGCAAGCGTAATGGAACATGAAGATGAAGCGGAAATGAAGCGAAGCGGACTGAAAAGTGGGTGTTAAGGTAAAATGACACCCGTTTTTACCAACAAGCGATAAGAATCTTACGGAAGACTCCGAACCAAACACAAGGAACGATTAGACTAAAAGCGACACCAATCTGGAGGAACTAAATTAAAAAGAAACAAACGATCAACCTCATGGGGGACACAATCTCTCGGACCAATGAGGAGACCGGAATAAGCAGCGAAAAATAAAGAAGCGGACTAAAACTCCAGACGATGACCTCTTAATCAACCAAACCAAGCGAATTGACCAAAGTGAACCTTCCAACTCATAGTGGAATTGTTCCTCTTACTCAAGCACTGAACGCACATCCAATCATCACTGATGGGATATTTCGCGGGCAAACCATGGGTCATGAATGCTCAAAAGATGCGCATGATGCATGCTGGGCTAAAATAAAAGAAACCATCAAAACGAATGCGAAGAAAGATTAAAATATAAGATACTCGAGAATAATATTGCTAAGCTGGGAGATTCAGAGTCAAGACACTATCCGCAACCACGGCGTGTAGGATAGAACCATCCTCCCCAGATTTTCCCACCTAGCGGCCTATCCGGACTTTAAACACGTGAACCTGGATCATCATCGTTTTTGTTAAAGGGGAACATCAGATCCTGGAACACATAGATAACCAATTGGTTCTCGAGATAATATAGCATAGTACTATATAGTAATGCAATAAGGGACACAGGGACAGAAGGCCATACCTGACTTACCTGTGCAGGTGAAACGGCATATTTCTTGGATTTTCATTTTCAAATTTTTATGAATTTTTATGTATAAGACAAATACGATAAACAAGCAAGTATAAACATAGCGAAAATGAGATGGGAGACAATGCAACATAACGTCACAAAGGCAAACGAGCACATATGCAAGGGCATGAATAGACAACATGCATGCATGAACACGGTGTGACAAGACAACAACGCGGTGGGACAACGCACGGTTGTGACAAGAACGTGACGGATAACCACACGGTTGGGACAAGAACATGGGACATAAAGGGACGACTAGATGACTAACAACATGCAGTGAGGGACAAAACAACATGTGTGGGACAACACGGTGGGACATAAACACGTGACAAAGACACGGCGGGATAAAAGACAAGATAAATATCCACTTCAATCAAAACCCAAGATCAGAATGAAGCAGAACCGCCAGGTTCATAATCGTGAGGCAAAGCTTTCTCATAAAGATATAATCATTAAAAGCTGAGAAGGACATGAGCTTCAGAACATATCAAGAGATGTGATTGAAGAAGGAAAGAACAGATCAAAAGATGTGAACAGGAGATAGATAGAACAAAATATGGAGCAAGGAAAGTTTGAGTACTTGCAACCTGCACACTTAGCAAACGGATTACGTATCTGTTCTCAAAATAAATACAAATGCATGAAAAAGACACATTTTTTTGGATTTGGATTTTTGAAGCATTTGAATTTATATATATATTTTTCTTTTTGACATATTTGACTTTTTTTAGAATTTTACAATATTTGATTTTTTTTGGAATTTTGACAATATCAATCTGCAGCACCCAAAGACAGGCTCGAACTACTGGCCAGGGATCGTTGTCCCTCCCCTCTCATTAAAGACTTCCCTTAAGCAGGGCGTGCATGTGAGGATGGCTCGCCACAACCAACCGCTTCTAAAGAACGGTGCCCCTACTAAGGCCATACCCGGGATACAAACCAGCCAAAGTGGGAGAAGCAGAAGAAAAACTGGAGACAAGCTTTATGCAGGATGTGAGATATCAGGGCTCGATTTCCTTCCAGGGCACCACCCATCAAAGAGTAGGTTTGTTACTCCGGGACTTTGTGTCTTTGATTTTTAGACCCATACTTATCAGGCACGCATGCGATCGGGCTCACGATGTACCGCAGGGAACTGTACTGCCACTCTTACCATGCCTTTGATTCATAATTTTGCATTGATTCTTTTCTTATTTTAATAGCCCTTATTGGCCAGATATAGCATGAAAGCTCACTTTTGAGGGTCAAGACTGTCCCTATTTGAGACCTCTCTCGTATTAGGGAGCACCTAGGTTGGTCATCTTATCCATCAATCTCTTGCCCCTGCACTTGGCCGAGTAGAGAAGAGAAAAGGCCTTCATGCATACCCAAAGTATGGCCAAAGCAGCAATGATGTGTCTTAGAGAGATCGGCTATGGCTCGTCGTAAAGTATGTGAGAAACCCGTACTCAAAAGGTCATCCTTAACAATCGTGGAAAGGAACTAGACTTCCAGCACAGAGCTATCACCAGCCTAAGATGCTGCAGAAGCTAACTTCTTATTTGAAACAAATTTAAAATCAAATTTAAATAAAAAGCTTCTAAAGCCACTCAATCATATTAAGAAATCAACCTTATAAGTATGCGCCGAAACAATAGAAACAATGGGAATGAAAGCACGTTTCTTGCACAAAATAAAGATACCTTTGCAAATCCACGGCGTGGGAACCAGCATCCCGAAGCGAACAGGATCAACGAGCTTTGATCAGCACGAGCTTTATATTCCTTGCTTGCCAGAATAAAGGATGGAAGGAGGGCAAAGGATTGGAATATTCCTCTAGATGGAGGAGCGGCAGACATCATACTGGACGAAGAAGGATAAAAAGGAAGAGAGACAAGGGCTAGAACTCCCTCGTTAAGGCACAGAGGCCCTGATAACAAGGAACCGAATACAGAAGAAACCAGATTAGCTGAAATCAAGGCGGGTTAAAGCCTCGAAAATAGCAAGAAAAAGGGTGATGACCCTGAAAGGGTGAGGAGGAAAGAACGGACAGATGATGAAAGGATAGCTGCGAAGATAAGGAAGAAGGAGAACAATCATTCGACGTGGTCGGATAAAAGGAATAGCGATCACCCTCCCGAGGCGGGGAAAAAGATGCCTGAACACCGAACAAGGTCGGGGAAAAGAAATGGAAACCACCCGACAAAGTCGGGGAAGGATCAGAAAAACCACCCGACAAGGTCGGGGAACGAGCGCAAGGAATCCCCAATAGGGTCGGGGGAAAAGGATGAGAAGCGAAATCCGGACGTACCCGGGGAGGAAAACTAGAAGATGCCCCTGGATCAGGGGAAGAGGAGGACATAGGCCGAGGCTTAGAATGGTGAGGATAGGAGAAGATGGTAGAAATATAGCCAGGTGGCGAAAGGTACACCCCCCACGGATAGGAACTGAGCAACAGAAAAGACGAACGAAAGGAAGATGGAGAGACAGAAGAAGGAGAGGAGGAAGTGGACCCCCGAGTGCACAACTGACGGCCCTTCCCGGTGCGGACTCGGGCCTTCGGGCTTCTTCTCTTGCAATATTTTCTTAAATAACGGGCCCACCTGGTAGACGGCCTAGCCCGGTCATGAATATGCAACTTCATCGGGACGGTTGCCCCTACCTGTGTGGTGCTAACCATAGAAGAACATTCCTGAACAGTTAACTCCGTGTGTTGTTTATTAGAAAAACAGGGAGCTATGTTGCTTGACGTCACCAACATAAGATTCGGCATCTCCTCTCGGTAATCAGGCATGAAGTATAACTCCCTTACTAGAAGTGTACGATGGAACTGAGGGAGGGCGATGCGCGGCGTTGACGTGGCCGCCTCACTAATAAATCGAGGGAGATGAGACAGAAAATGCAGAATGTCCTTGAAAAATGTAGAAGATACGGTCAATTGCCCCTTGAGTGCTGAACACATTAATCTTTTGGCGGCCGCGTGGGTTAGCACCATCCGGGAGAAAAACTCTTCTGGGCCAGTGAACTGAATAGCAATCAAATGAGAGGTGATAACAACATCAACAACTAATTCTCCGGCAAGCAAAGAGATTGCTACCATCCTCGCTTTTGAAGAAACTGGCACCAATGCTAAAGAACTCTTCTCAGCAACCGTTTTCATAGCAAGTGCAGGCTCATTATCCCTAGAATAGCCAGGGACCAGGACTCGGACCGACATGCGGCAAATGATGTCTTGAAGCTTGTAATGCATAGTCAAAACCTGGTTCGGCTCTTTATCTCCCTGGGGACTAGACCCGAGGGGCACCAAAGGTAGCGCGCACCCGCTCCGTGGGGTTGAAATAGGTAGAGAGAGGGGTGGAGGAGGCTTGGCAGGTGTGGGCGAAGGTAATGCTAGCGGCGGAGAGATAACGGCGATGATAGGCTCTGGTAGGGGTAAAGGTTTGGAGAGCGGAGGTGTGGGAGGAGGTGAAGGCAAAGATAGAAGCGTGGGCGTAGGGGTAGCTTGCTCAGGTTTGGATGATGACGGTGGAGGGAGCGGCTGTGACGACCCAGAGTTCAGGACACCGATATACCGATAACATCGATACACCGATACCAAGAACTGGGGAGGCCACCCAAGAGGCTGATGAGGCCCCTGAAGGGTTAGCGGGGGTTAGCTGAGGAATATGCATAATTAATTGCGAATTGGGGCGCACAATACAATTAAGTATTGAGATTTAAACACAAGAGCGGAAGCAATTTAGAATAACCAGAGTGATATATATATAACTAGTCCAGAATCACAAAGTACTAGTCCACAAAAGAACAACTACACGGGGCATACCCCGGCAGGCACTACACAAGCCTCAAAAAGGCAGCTCGTGCACAACTGGCAGCTAGGAACGGTCCCGAAACAGCACACTACACTCCGGGAGACGGCGGGCGCGGCTCACCTGAAAGGAGAAGGGTGAGTCACAGCCAGACTCAGTAGGGGTCACGCGGATCCCTACCTCGTACCAAACAAGCAGACATGCATAAATGACAGCAGTTAAAGCATGCATTTAAATAAATACACAGGCAATGGCATGAATAACCAATCACAAGAAAGCTGTAAGCTCTATCTAAGCAGGTATAACAGCTAACACATGCCACTACTAAATAAATGCAAGCAATTAAAGCTAAAACTACCAAATAGAATAAGCTGCAGCTAATCCAGACAACAAGGATGGATAACCACTGGAGCAGAAACCAGAAGCGTCCACTGACGGCTTACACTGCGTCTCAAGCACTCGCAGTCGTCGAAGCGACAAGCTAAGTGCGTAAATAGTACCAAACCAAGTGACCAGTCGGAGTGGCACCCGTCGGTGTCAGTCCACAGTCTCCGACCACGTGTGCACACACTGACTCTAGCCTGAGCCAGGCCCTCTAACTAGTTTTCTCCCTTGGCAGGACGCTACCATTGGCTGGGAGCCCACGGAACTAGCTTACAAACCGTGAATGGGAAACATACCCCTCCGCCATCCTCAAGCGGGTCGGTACTCAACAGACCTTAGGGCAACGACAGTGGCTCTATTGCATGGAAAGAAAAGCTACTCTATTGGCATATAAAACATGCCACAATATAGTAAAACAATACAACTATGGCATGAGTATAGAACGGAATGCATAAGCAATGGGCTGGGAACATAACTAAACTGACGGGCAAGCGGCGGTCAGAGGCCCACGCGCTACTTGGAAGTGACGGTCGGGGACTGGTGCGTTACATCAAGAGTGACGCGCTGGTCTCCAGCCGTTACTCCCTCCCGAGTTCCAACTCACAGGTGCAGGGGGGAATGTGACGGTAGGGGCCCTGCGCGTCGCTTCCAAGCGGCACAGTAGGTCACCACCGTTACATCCTCCCGAGTTCCAAACCCAAAGGCCATGAAGGGGAGAGTGACGGTGGGGGTCCTATGCGTTGCTTCCAAGCAACGCGCGGGAACTCCGCCGTTACTTTCACCCGAGGCTCAAACCAACTAACAGCGTTCTAAAAATGATAGCAGACGAAGCGACGCCCCGGTCTCGGCGCGTCGCTTGAAAGCGACGGCCGGTCGACAGACCGCCGGGCTCACCGCCTCACCGGGCTAACGGAAAACAACGATCGAGTAACGGATGGGGTTCCCACCGTTACTCTCCAAACGACGCACCTCGATAGGCCGTTATTTGGAAAGTGACGCGTCCATCTTGGACCGTCAGGAAAGTGACGGTTCCTGGCCGGACCGTCACTCCACCTGGGTTACGAGCGGGTACGGTTTGTAAACCGAAGCCCTCCCGGATGGCTGAAAACGCCGGGTATCGACGAAAAAACCTGTTACCTGCCAAACCACGCATGCTATACTACAATTTAACAGCTAATCTAGCACATGCATCGCCTAAAATCGATCAAACGCGAAGAATATGGCCAAAACCCTAAATATGAACAAATGGGCAACATGCTTACTACGGGGCACTAATCAACAAGATGAGCTATAGGAAATGCTCCTAGCGAGCTAAGGATTCCATCCCCCTACCTCTTGCAAGCCGAAACGCGCGAAAAGCCAGCATGCACCGAGGTAGGCTCGCCGAGCCTTCAAGCTCCAACACGCTCCCACGTCCACTGATCCACGCCAAGAAGGGTACCCACGCGTTCGCCTCGACGCGAGGAATCCAACGGCACCAACCTCGTCTCGATCCGTCCTCGTCTCGGCCGCGATCCCTACAAGGGGGAGAGAGGCGATCGCGCGAGAGAAAGAGAGAGAGAGAAAGAGGAAGAGAGAGTGAGGGTGAGGGATTAATAGAATAAAAAATAAAATTAATATATATATAATTTAATCATTATATATATAAAAATCTTATTAATATTCCAATAACCCTCAAATAGCTCCGAATAAATCCGGAAAAATACCAGACAAATTCCTAAAAATCCAGGAAAATAGCCGGAAATTCCAGAACAATTAATAGAACAAATACCATGAAGGATCCATTAAGGCACGGGCCTTACAGTCCCTCCCTCCTTACAGAAATTTCGCCCTCGAAATTTACGACAACCGAAGAGGAGGAAACTGAGAAAGGACTTATACCTTACTGGAACAAGAAAGGAAAAAGCTGACGCATCTCATCTTCACGCTCCCAAGTAGACTCGTTACCAGAGTGACGCTGCCAAGCAACTCTTACCAGAGGAATAACCTTATTTCTCAACCGTTGCTCACGACGGTCCTCAATTCGGATAGGAAACTCTGGTGTGGACAAATCAGCAGTCACCTCGGGCCACACTGAATCATTGAGAACATGAGAAGCATCGGGCACATATTTCCTCAACTGAGACACGTGGAACACATCATGAATAGCTTGCATGGCCGCCGGCAGTCGAAAACGATAAGCCACTGTACCAATAGCTTCAACAATCGGAAAAGGGCCAACATACCGCGGACTAAGCTTTCCACGCTTCCCAAACCTGGAAACACCTTTCATCGGAGATATTTTAACAAACACCATATCTCCAGGTTCAAATTGTAGTGGACGTCTGCGTTGATCTGCATAACTTTTCTGTCGACTCTGAGCCGTCAACAACCTCTGCCTGATCAGACGAACCACATCAGAACACTGTCATACCATGTCCGGTCCTGTCAACAGTCTGTCCCCAACATCAAACCAATTCAGAGGAGTACGACAAGGACGACCATACAGCGCTTCATAAGGAGCCATGCCAATACTAGAGTGAAAACTGTTATTATAAGCAAACTCAACGAGTGGCAAATACTGACCCCACGAACCTTGCCAATCAAGGCAACACGATCTCAGCATGTCCTCCAGAGTCTGAATAGTTCTCTCTGACTGTCCATCTGATTGTGGGTGATACGCTGAACTGAAAGCTAACTCAGTGCCCAAAGCTTTCTGGAAACTACGCCAGAAGCCAGAGGTAAAACGTGGGTCACGATCTGACACAAGTGAAACAGGAATTCCATGCAGCGGCATGATCTTCTGCACATAGAGCTCGGCCAATCTCTGCACACTCCAAGTAACTTTAATCGGCAATAATCTCGCGATTTTCGTCAATCTGTCGACAAGCAGCCAGATACCATCAAAACCTTGAGAAGTTCGAGGCAAACCCACCACAAAATCTGTAGTAACATTGTAATGCCCTGGATCTCGTAGGATCTTTAATGGATCTTTCGGATCTGTTTCGGATTGGTTTCGTTGAGTTTCGGTTCGCTTTTGTGGCTTCCGAATTGAGTTTGACGAGCCGTGTGGGTTTTTCTCACGTACTAGTTACGGAACCCTACGGTGAGTTTGTTTGTCAATTCTCGAGCTCGTGGATGCTACAGCGTCGATGTACTCCTCGAGCCGGTCGTTTCGACTATTTTTGCGTATTTTTCTGAATTTGTGCATTTTCAGCGCATTTTTGGAATTTTCGGAAATTAGGAAAATTTCCTAATTTCTTTTCCTTTTTCTTTTCTTTTTCTCTTTCTTCCCTCATTCGGCCGCGACCGTTTCTCTCTCCCGTTCTCTCTCGTTTCTCCCCCTCTTTGGCCCCGGCTGCAGACGGAGCGACCGTGGGTGAGTTGGCGAGGACGTGGAGCTGGATTGGTGCGCGATGAGGCGAGGATCGGATCGATTCTGGCGCGATCCCGAACGGTGGATTCAAAGCCGGTGAAATTGGTTCGCGAGTGGTTTTCGGCGTGGTTTAGTCCCTTCGGGGCACGGTTTCTTCGGTGGAGGTAGGGTGACGGATCCTTGCTTCTTCACCTTCGTTTTCCCTGCCATTGCACGGCGTTCGGCTAGGAAACGAGTGTGTTTGGGCTTGTTTTGCCTAAACCGTGATTTTCGTGGTTTTTAGGGTCGGCCGGTAAACGGTGACCGTTTGCGGTTCAGTTAGTTTCTAAATGACCGCAGGGATGTTAGAATCCCATCCACGTTGATTTCGTGCGATTCGGTGTTCATTCGAGGCCGGTAGAAGCCCGGGAACCTCGGTGACCCACTTAGGGTGGATTTGTCTAAATCGCCCGGATCGAGCGTTTTTGGTGTTGCATGTGGGCATTTTGGCCCTTGAATGTTGTTATTCGGTGTTGCGGTGTGTTTCCCCTGCGTTTCGGCGTGAATGGGGCGTGGAACGGGCCGATCCGGCCATTCCTATGTTTTCCCGCCGTAACCGAAGTAGCGGTCATGCCAGCGACCGTTACTTGTCTTTAGCGGCCCTACGACTGACCGTCGTTTGGTCTGCATCGTTTTAGCGCTTTGGCTTCTAGGTGAGTGACGGCCCTAGAGTGGCGCGTCGCTTCCTTGTAACGCGCCTAGGTTAGTGCGTTACTTCGCCTTCGTCGTTTTATGTTGGGGTTGAGTCGGTTAGTCTAACGCGCTTGACCCAGTGCGTTAGATGGAAGTGGCGCGCCTTGCCCAGGCCGTTACTTGCCAGTTGACTGACGTTGACTCGTTGAGGCGGTGCCTCTAGCGGTCGTGCCCCTATGCGTTGTTTGAGTGTGACGTGCCCGCCCCTGGCCGTTACATTCTCTTTTGGTCGAGGTTGGGTTGACTGCACCGTTGGGTGTGACGGTGGGGACCCCGTGCGTCGTTTGTGAGTAACGCGCATGCCTCCGACCGTTGTTTGCTGTGGTGTTGGGTTGAGGGTGGCCATGCCGTCTGTGAGTAACGGATGGGTCCCCCGTGCGTCGTTTGGTTCTGACGGCCCTCCCCTGCCGCGCTGTTTCGTGAGTGACGCGCCTGGCTTAGCGCGTTACTTCGCTTTGGTTTGGGTTTGCTGCACCGTTGAATGTGACGGTGGGTGCCCTGTGCGTCGTTTGCTTGTAACGCCCCTAGTCCCGTGCGTTACTTGGCTTTTGCGTGGTTTGTAGGTTATCAGGGTGGTGTGAGTGACGGCCTGGTGTCCGTCCGTCGTTTGGGAAATAACGGCCCTAACCTAGACCGTCGCTTGCTTGTAGCGGTCTAGAGCTGGTGCGTTACTTTCCTTGTGCCTTGGTTTTCCGCCCGATGATTCTGTGTGTCTTGGCTTGGCCTTGTGGTCTGCCCGTTGTCCCGTGGATGTCTCTTGACGTCCTATGAGGGTTAAGACTACGTTGTAAGGTAGCCAGGAGTCTTCTTGCTTGTGGTAGGGTTCCTTATCCTACCTTTGCATGTGCTTGTTTGGGTTTCGGTCAACCTGGTCTGACCCAGTGGTTGACATGTGACCTTGTTTGCGCGTGTCTTAGCGGTTCTGTCCTGCCTAAGACACTGCTTCTGGATGCTTCGAGGTATTGTTCTACCTCGGTTTGCGTGTCCAGGTGTGCTGAGGGTTCTTGATGTCTCCCTCAGGTCTCCGTGTGTCGTTTTCTGCGGAGCGTGGTTTCTTTGGCTTAGGATTAGACCGATTGGCGGCTTGTTCCGCTGTTGTGACGATCTTACCTTTGAGTCGTTTGGCTCAGGATCGTTACGTAGGAGGTCTAGTGCTTGTCCTGAGTTGTCGGCAGTGGTGATACTGTCACTTGGTGCCTCGAAGTGCGTGTTGAGGGGCGTGGTTGCCCGTTAGTACTTCGGCGCTTGTGTTTTGAGCTTCTGTGTCGTGTGAAGCCTCCACTTGTGTTGCCTAAGGCCGAGGTGCCGACCCGCTAGCGGATGGCGGAGGGTTTTTCCCAGTGAGCGGTTTTTAGTTAGTTCCGCGGGCTCCTAGCCAACGGTAGCGTCCTGCCGAGGGAGAATACTAGCTAGAGGACCTGGCTTAGGCTATAGCCAGTGTGTGCACACGTGGTCAGGGGTTAGGACTTACGTCGACGGGCGTGACCCTGACTAGTTACTTGTTTTGCTGTTACTGTTTGGTTCAGCTGGTGTCTACATCTCTGCTGTTGTTACAGCAGTACTGTAGGTGAGACACTTGAGGTGCGGCGTCAGACGTCAGTGGACGCAGCTGGCTTTTAAGGGGGTGCTTCCGTCACGTGACGCGTAGCTTTCGGCGTTTTCCTGTACGCTGTGACCTTTGCGAGTTGCCCGTTCGTGGCTGCACTCGGGGTCAGTGGTTTGTCGTCCGCGCGATGTTCCGATCGTGCGCGGGGCTTTGTGCACGACGTTCCCTGTCGTGTTTTGTCTGTTTCCCGGTGTCGGCGTTCGCCTTCGCCTTTGTTTGGGGCTGGTTGACAGACTGGTGTACCCTTCTGTGTGAGTTTAGGGTCATCCATCTGTTGCCTTTGTTTGGAGTAGTTTGGGATACCGAGGTTAGTTCGGTAGCCGCTTGTTTGGTGCGGGTTCTCACCCTCTCCTGCGTGTTCCCTACTCCTACTTCCCGTCTGTTCCTTTACAGCTTTGTAGTGTAGCTTTCCTGCTTTGCTACGTTGCTGTCCTTGCTACGTTTGTTGCTGCTTCCGTTGCCTTCGCTTTGTGCGGTTTTCCAGTGGGGATCCGCGTGACCCCTACTGAGTTTCTGTTGAGACTCACCCCTGCTGCTTTTCAGGTGGGTTTCGCCGTCTGCCTCTGCTGTCCTTGGTGGAGTGCGCGTTTGCTGTTGTAGCTGCCAGCCGTACCTGCGTCGGGTTCCTCCGACTTCTGTGTACGTTTCTTTCTGTTCGACTGTACTGTGCTAGACTTGTTGTCTTTCCTTGGGCTAGACTCTGGTGTATAATTGAAAACTTGAATATTAATGAAAAGGTAATTTTATTTCTGCTACTTTAGCAATCCATTCTAATGAAATTTAATTGCTTACTGTTATATCTGCTGGCTTCAATGTATTCCACACACTCCTTTTTCCCTTCGGCGCTTTCCCGCGCTTGGGAGGCCTCGCGGGTCCCATGTGGTATCACGTGTATTCGGTATTTATACCGGGTGCACCGGGTATCCGGAATCCGGGTCGCTACAGGTGGTATCAGAGCAGTGTTCTGAGATGTTCGGAGTTCTTTTCTGAGCTATCAGATCATTGTCGTGTGAGATACATGGAAATCCAGATATACAGTTACCAGAGTCTTTAGGCCCAGTACAGTCTCTTGCTGGCGTAGGTGTTGCGATGGTTTATCGCGGTGCTTTTTGCGTGTGGTCTTGTACGTGCTTGGTTGGCACTGTGCGAGATGGTTTTGCTCTCGTCTAGATGAGACGATGTGCTTCGTTCGGTTTTGAAGTTGGTCTCGATCGTGGTGCACTTTGCAGTGTTTGTCGGTTGGCATGAACCTGCAGTGCCTTGTTCGAGCTATTTTCTGTATTTTGCTCAGGTGGCTTATGACTTTTAGCGTTGGTGTGATGGCCACGCACGTTCTTACGTTGCTTGGGTTGTCCCAGCTTGAGTTTGTGTAGCTCCTGATGCTTCGTTGTTTTGGTTGCTTCGATTGTCGTGTTGCCTCGATTGAGAAGTTGCTCGAGCGAGCCTTGGATTTTCCCTTCCTGGTGAGCTGTTGTTGTTGAGCTTGTTGCTTCTCATCCCTCTTTGGTGAAGCTTTCCGAGGTTTGCCTTGGAATTGCTGTCTTGGTTGTGCCTTTGTCCTGTGTCTGCTTAAGTGTAGACAGCTTTGTTTTGAGCCTGATCTGCTCCTTGTTGTACGGTTGCTTAGCTTTGGACTCCATGATGGTGTTAAGAGCTGTTGTGTACCGTAGTTGTCGTGCTGTGTCTAACGGCCGATGTGTTGTGAAGGCTCATTTATCGTGTCAGGACGTGATGGTGAGCTGAGATTGATGCTTTCCTTGTGCTTTGCGCTGAAGCTGGTGCTCTTCTCTTGTTGCACTTAGGCTCTTTGTGATCGGTTGTTCGCCTGATCAGTGCTCGTGGCGTGTTAATTGCGATCTTTGTTGATTGCGATGACGCCTGGTGTGTGCTGAGATGCGATTATCGATGTTGTTCTGTTGCCTGTGCACGTTGTTGAGAGTACAGCTGGAGTGTGTGGGCTGGCTACCCATTTGTCGAGAGGTCTTGTTCCTTTCTCGATGTGGCTTTGTCTTGGCTTCTTGTGCCTTGACTTTGGTTGTTGCCGTGCCGTTGTTCGTGGTTTTCTTGTGTTGGCATCGGCATTGTGCGAGTGTTGGGGAATTTGTCGGCATCTTTGCGGATTGAGTACCCTCTACTCTGTATTTTCTTCTTGGGTGTTGTGCTCTTGAGGCGTGTTGCTAGTCCTTGAGTTGCATTCCCCGAGATCATTGTTGTTGTTTTTCGTTGTTGTGGGTCTTTCTCTTGGTGAGCAGTCTGATGCGTGACCTGTCTCTTGTGGTCGTGTGTTCAGCTGTTTTTGTGCCTTGTTGTGACCCTGCTTGCAGTTGTGTTCCGTGGTTCTGCGTGTTAAGTAGAGCCGGAATTCTGCAGGTGTTGCCGTTGTGTTGTTTTGGCGCTGTTTCTTTATGATTTTGTGTCTCTGCCTTGGACCATGGTCTTGTCAGTTGGCTTGCTGTGCTCTCTTTCCCTGGTGGAGTTAGCTTGCGACTTGATCAGATGTGATGTCTGAGTGAGTACTGACTTGATTGTGTTTCGGGTCCAGCAGCGTTGTTGTTGTCGTTGGTGTCCTGTGTGCCAGGTGTTCCCTGTTGCCTTTGGCACTGGAGCCGATGATGTTGCGAGCTGTCAGCTGTGGGGACTGCGTTCCTTGTGTAAGCTGCCGCTTGCCGTGTTGTCGTTGTGTTTCTCAGTTGTCTGTTGTTGTGGCTGTCGTGTCTCTATTTCTGGTGAGACGTAAACGACGTTGCCCTTGCTTCGGAGGTGTCAGATGTATTCACTTTGGTGCCATACTCGTGCTGTAGACTTGCTGTCTTGGAAGCTGAGTGTGTACCTGTAATTGTGATCTGACGGTGTTCCTCTGAGCTGTGTTTTCCGAGTTTTGTGCTGTTGGGTTGTTCTTCCCTGCTTCTCCTTTGCTAGTCCTGAATTTCGGGGGCGAAATTCTTTGAAGGGGGGGAGGATGTAATGCCCTGGATCTCGTAGGATCTTTAATGGATCTTTCGGATCTGTTTCGGATTGGTTTCGTTGAGTTTCGGTTCGCTTTTGTGGCTTCCGAATTGAGTTTGACGAGCCGTGTGGGTTTTTCTCACGTACTAGTTACGGAACCCTACGGTGAGTTTATTTGTCAATTCTCGAACTCGTGATGCTACAGCGTCGATGTACTCCTCGAGCCGGTCGTTTCGACTATTTTTGCGTATTTTTCTGAATTTGTGCATTTTCAGCGCATTTTTGGAATTTTCGGAAATTAGGAAAATTTCCTAATTTCTTTTCCTTTTTCTTTTCTTTTTCTCTTTCTTCCCTCATTCGGCCGCGACCGTTCTCTCTCCCGTTCTCTCTCGTTTCTCCCCCTCTTTGGCCCCGGCTGCAGACGGAGCGACGTGGGTGAGTTGGCGAGGACGTGGAGCTGGATTGGTGCGCGATGAGGCGAGGATCGGATCGATTCTGGCGCGATCCCGAACGGTGGATTCAAAGCCGGTGAAATTGGTTCGCGAGTGGTTTTCGGCGTGGTTTAGTCCCTTCGGGGCACGGTTTCTTCGGTGGAGGTAGGGTGACGGATCCTTGCTTCTTCACCTTCGTTTTCCCTGCCATTGCACGGCGTTCGGCTAGGAAACGAGTGTGTTTGGGCTTGTTTTGCCTAAACCGTGATTTTCGTGGTTTTTAGGGTCGGCCGGTAAACGGTGACCGTTTGCGGTTCAGTTAGTTTCTAAATGACCGCAGGGATGTTAGAATCCCATCCACGTTGATTTCGTGCGATTCGGTGTTCATTCGAGGCCGGTAGAAGCCCGGGAACCTCGGTGACCCACTTAGGGTGGATTTGTCTAAATCGCCCGGATCGAGCGTTTTTGGTGTTGCATGTGGGCATTTTGGCCCTTGAATGTTGTTATTCGGTGTTGCGGTGTGTTTCCCCTGCGTTTCGGCGTGAATGGGGCGTGGAACGGGCCGATCCGGCCATTCCTATGTTTTCCCGCCGTAACCGAAGTAGCGGTCATGCCAGCGACCGTTACTTGTCTTTAGCGGCCCTACGACTGACCGTCGTTTGGTCTGCATCGTTTTAGCGCTTTGGCTTCTAGGTGAGTGACGGCCCTAGAGTGGCGCGTCGCTTCCTTGTAACGCGCCTAGGTTAGTGCGTTACTTCGCCTTCGTCGTTTTATGTTGGGGTTGAGTCGGTTAGTCTAACGCGCTTGACCCAGTGCGTTAGATGGAAGTGGCGCGCCTTGCCCAGGCCGTTACTTGCCAGTTGACTGACGTTGACTCGTTGAGGCGGTGCCTCTAGCGGTCGTGCCCCTATGCGTTGTTTGAGTGTGACGTGCCCGCCCCTGGCCGTTACATTCTCTTTTGGTCGAGGTTGGGTTGACTGCACCGTTGGGTGTGACGGTGGGGACCCCGTGCGTCGTTTGTGAGTAACGCGCATGCCTCCGACCGTTGTTTGCTGTGGTGTTGGGTTGAGGGTGGCCATGCCGTCTGTGAGTAACGGATGGGTCCCCCGTGCGTCGTTTGGTTCTGACGGCCCTCCCCTGCCGCGCTGTTTCGTGAGTGACGCGCCTGGCTTAGCGCGTTACTTCGCTTTGGTTTGGGTTTGCTGCACCGTTGAATGTGACGGTGGGTGCCCTGTGCGTCGTTTGCTTGTAACGCCCCTAGTCCCGTGCGTTACTTGGCTTTTGCGTGGTTTGTAGGTTATCAGGGTGGTGTGAGTGACGGCCTGGTGTCCGTCCGTCGTTTGGGAAATAACGGCCCTAACCTAGACCGTCGCTTGCTTGTAGCGGTCTAGAGCTGGTGCGTTACTTTCCTTGTGCCTTGGTTTTCCGCCCGATGATTCTGTGTGTCTTGGCTTGGCCTTGTGGTCTGCCCGTTGTCCCGTGGATGTCTCTTGACGTCCTATGAGGGTTAAGACTACGTTGTAAGGTAGCCAGGAGTCTTCTTGCTTGTGGTAGGGTTCCTTATCCTACCTTTGCATGTGCTTGTTTGGGTTTCGGTCAACCTGGTCTGACCCAGTGGTTGACATGTGACCTTGTTTGCGCGTGTCTTAGCGGTTCTGTCCTGCCTAAGACACTGCTTCTGGATGCTTCGAGGTATTGTTCTACCTCGGTTTGCGTGTCCAGGTGTGCTGAGGGTTCTTGATGTCTCCCTCAGGTCTCCGTGTGTCGTTTTCTGCGGAGCGTGGTTTCTTTGGCTTAGGATTAGACCGATTGGCGGCTTGTTCCGCTGTTGTGACGATCTTACCTTTGAGTCGTTTGGCTCAGGATCGTTACGTAGGAGGTCTAGTGCTTGTCCTGAGTTGTCGGCAGTGGTGATACTGTCACTTGGTGCCTCGAAGTGCGTGTTGAGGGGCGTGGTTGCCCGTTAGTACTTCGGCGCTTGTGTTTTGAGCTTCTGTGTCGTGTGAAGCCTCCACTTGTTGTGCCTAAGGCCGAGGGCCGACCCGCTAGCGGATGGCGGAGGGTTTTTCCCAGTGAGCGGTTTTTAGTTAGTTCCGCGGGCTCCTAGCCAACGGTAGCGTCCTGCCGAGGGAGAATACTAGCTAGAGGACCTGGCTTAGGCTATAGCCAGTGTGTGCACACGTGGTCAGGGGTTAGGACTTACGTCGACGGGCGTGACCCTGACTAGTTACTTGTTTTGCTGTTACTGTTTGGTTCAGCTGGTGTCTACATCTCTGCTGTTGTTACAGCAGTACTGTAGGTGAGACACTTGAGGTGCGGCGTCAGACGTCAGTGGACGCAGCTGGCTTTTAAGGGGGTGCTTCCGTCACGTGACGCGTAGCTTTCGGCGTTTTCCTGTACGCTGTGACCTTTGCGAGTTGCCCGTTCGTGGCTGCACTCGGGGTCAGTGGTTTGTCGTCCGCGCGATGTTCCGATCGTGCGCGGGGCTTTGTGCACGACGTTCCCTGTCGTGTTTTGTCTGTTTCCCGGTGTCGGCGTTCGCCTTCGCCTTTGTTTGGGGCTGGTTGACAGACTGGTGTACCCTTCTGTGTGAGTTTAGGGTCATCCATCTGTTGCCTTTGTTTGGAGTAGTTTGGGATACCGAGGTTAGTTCGGTAGCCGCTTGTTTGGTGCGGGTTCTCACCCTCTCCTGCGTGTTCCCTACTCCTACTTCCCGTCTGTTCCTTTACAGCTTTGTAGTGTAGCTTTCCTGCTTTGCTACGTTGCTGTTCTTGCTGCGTTTGTTGCTGCTTCCGTTGCCTTCGCTTTGTGCGGTTTTCCAGTGGGGATCCGCGTGACCCCTACTGAGTTTCTGTTGAGACTCACCCCTGCTGCTTTTCAGGTGGGTTTCGCCGTCTGCCTCTGCTGTCCTTGGTGGAGTGCGCGTTTGCTGTTGTAGCTGCCAGCCGTACCTGCGTCGGGCTTCTCCGACTTCTGTGTACGTTTCTTTCTGTCGTACTGTACTGTGCTAGACTTGTTGTCTTTCCTTGGGCTAGACTCTGGTGTATAATTGAAAACTTGAATATTAATGAAAAGGTAATTTTATTTCTGCTACTTTAGCAATCCATTCTAATGAAATTTAATTGCTTACTGTTATATCTGCTGGCTTCAATGTATTTCCCACACAATCCTTTTTCCCTTCGGCGCTTTCCCGCGCTTGGGAGGCCTCGCGGGTCCCATGTGGTATCACGTGTATTCGGTATTTATACCGGGTGCACCGGGTATCCGGAATCCGGGTCGCTACAAACATGGTCCCATTTCCACATCGGAATCTCTAATGGCTGAAGCAGACCACCTGGCTTTTGATGTTCGGCTTTAACTAACTGACAAGTCAAGCACTTAGAAACAAAAATAGCCACGTCCTTCTTCATGCCGGGCCACCAGAACTGCTTCTTCAAATTCTGATACATCTTAGTCACACCAGGGTGAATAGCAAAACGGGAACTATGGGCTTCACTCAGAATCTCATTTCTCAAATCATTATCAACGGGAATATACAATCTGCCCTGGAAACTGACAACTAGCTCGTCATCAAGTTCCACATCATATCTTGATATAACACGGGCCAAATCAGAATCAGCTTGCTGGGCTTCTAAAATCTGCTGATACAAAGCTGAACCCAAAACTAAGCTAGCACAAACTGCCATCTTCGGATCGGCAGGAAACTCTACACACAATGCCTCGCTCGGAAGCTGTTCCCACAATTTCCATTCATGAAGCAACAAATGGCTGACCTGTACTTTCCTGCTCAGAGCATCAGCCACAACATTCATTTTACCAGGCTGATAGGAGAGTGTAAAGTCATAATCTTTCATGTATTCCATCCATCGCCTCTGCCTGAGATTCAGATCTTTCTGGGAGAAAATATACTGTAAACTCTGATGATCAGTAAGAATCTGAAATTTCTCACCATACAGATAATGTCTCCAGATCTTCAAGGCAAAAATAACTGCAGCTAGCTCCAGATCATGAGTGGGATAATTTCCTTCATGTTGTTTCAATTGCCGAGATGCATATGCGATAACCTTACCATGTTGCATCAGCACTGCACCCAAACCTACTCGAGAAGCATCTGTACAAACAAGAAAACCACCCGAGTCGGAAGGCAAAGTCAACACTGGAGAAGAAGTCAATAGCCTTTTCAATTCAACAAAGCTAGCCTCACACTGATCCGACCAGACAAAGGCACATCCTTACGTGTCAATCTAGTCATCGGTGCTGCAATCTTCGCAAAATCTGAATGAATCTGCGGTAATACCCAGCCAAACCTAAAAACTTCGTATCTCAGTGATGGTCCTCGGTCTCTGCCAACTCAAAACGCATCAATCTTTGCAGGGTCTACTGCCACTCCATCACCAGAAATCACATGGCCAAGAAAATGAATCTCCCGAAGCCAGAATTCACATTTACTGAGCTTCGCATAAAGCTCGTGATCTCTTAGAGTCTGCAGAACGATCCTCAAATGCTGCACATGATCTTCATCAGAGGCAGAATAGATCAAATATCATCAACAAAGATCACCACAAACTGGTCAGAAATGGACGAAAGATACGCTGCATTAGGTCCATGAAAGCTGCTGGGGCATTAGTCAAACCAAACGGCATGACTAAAAATTCAAAGTGACCATATCGAGTGCTGAAAGCAGTCTTCTCCACATCAGATTCCCGGATCCGTAACTGAAAGTAGCCAGACCGGAGATCAATCCGTGAAAAGACAGTAGCAGACTGTAACTGGTCAAACAAATCATCAATCCTGGGAGCGGATACTTATTCTTGATAGTCACCTGATTCAGCTGCCTGTAATCAATACAAAGTCTCAGGCTTCCATCTTTCTTTTTCACAAACAGCACTGGGGCACTCCACGGAGAAAAACTGGGACGAATATAACCTTTCTCCAGTAACTCTAGTAGCTGTGCACGCAGTACTTTCAATTCAGCTGGAGCCATTCGGTACGGCGGCTTTGCTAAGGGGCCAGTACCTGGAATCAGTTCAATCACCATCTCAATCTCTCGCTCTGGGGGCAAGCCTGGCAACTCGTCAGGAAACACATCAGGGAACTCACAAACAACAGGAATATCACAAACATCCCGTCGTGGTTTTTCAACAGCCACCACTGAAGCAAGGAATCCCTGGCAACCTGCGCTAAGCAACCTATAGGCTCGAATAGCAGAAATAATCATACGAGAAGATCGGGATCGAATACCTTGAAAATAAAAGGCTGATTTTCCCTGGGGCTGAAAATAGACTTTCTTCGATCTGCAGTCAACCACAGCTCCATAATGCTCCAACCAATCCATTCCCAGAATAACATCATAATCTGCCAGCTGCAACGCATACAATCTCGCCGGCAACTGGTGATTATCAATCATCACAGGAGATTCTTCCAAACACAGAGGAGTAACCATGAAATCTCCAGAAGGCAATTCCACAAATAACTCACAAGACAGCTCAGAAGTCGGTTCCTCAATACAAGCCATGAAATCCTCAGAAATAAAAGAGTGAGAAGCACCAGAATCAAATAAGACACGAGCTGAATGACCATAAAGCATAATCGTACCTTCCACAACATGGGACGCAGCAGCATCAGCTCTAGTCAAATGAGAAACTTTGCCTTTCTGCTTCTTGGAACCAGCTGAAGATTGCTGAGAAGACGCCGACGCCTGAGAGAAAAATTGTTGTGAGCTTGAGGTGCAGGAGGTCTAAACTGCGGCTGAGGTTGAGACAACTGAGGAGCTTGCAATTGAGTCGGCCTCAGCGGGCAATCCCGAACCACATGACCTGGCTGGTCACACCTAAAGCAAACAATAGGAAGAGAACACGGCTGGCCCTTGTGATGACCACCGCATCTCCGACACGTCCACGGCTGACTTGCAGCTGAGCTCTGCCGAGTCTGAGAAGAAGGTGCTGTCGGCTGCTGAACAAAATCTGTACCGGACGGCTGCTGAAAAAACTTCTTCTTCTTCTTGAACCTTTTGAACTTGGGCTTAGAAGGAGAGGAAGCACTGGAAACCTCTGACTGGACCGAAGGAACACCAGGCACGGGCTGTCGGTAAGTCTGCTGAACCTGAGCTACCGGCTGCACTGACCCTGCCTGGGGATATCCACCCGGTCTCGCCATCTCCAGCTCTAAAGCTACAGCTGTCTGACACGCAGTATCGAGATCCGCAACACGACTCGCTATCAGCGGCATCTTCAACTCTGGCCTCAACCCACGCAAGAATTGCTGGGTCTTCAAAGCTTCACTGGCCAGCACATGGGGCGCATACTGACCCAATTCCAAGAACTTATTCCTGTACTGAAGCACGGTCATACTGCCCTGAGTCAATTCCATAAACTGATACATCTTATCCATCTGCAAGCAGGCAGGAGTATAGGCACGCTCAAAAGCAGCAACGAACTCTGCCCAAGTGATTTGCCGAAGAGGTCTGGATCGAAAGGAAATCTGCCACTCGGCTTTCCACCACGCAATGGATGTACCCTGGAGTTGAAAGGCAGCGAGCATGACTTTCTCATCTTCAGCACACTCCATCGAGACAAACACACGCTCTATCGCGTCCAACCATTGCCTGCGACTTCTGGATCAGCTTGGCCATCGAAAGCAGGCGGATTGAACATCAGAAATTCTTCAAAGCCTTGCCTCGACTGCCAGGCACTTCAGCTTGAACGATCGGCACTGGAGGAGCAACTGGAACGACAGGAACAGGGGAACTGCAGGAGGAGGTGCAGAACCACTATCTTCCCTGGGCGCATCTCGAGGAAACGCGGAGCTCGAGGAGGTCTCCTCGACGAGGCGGCATAATTATGCTGCCAAAACACAATCAACAATAAAATCCATCAATCATACGGAAAACATCCTATGCCAGCAAGAGACGACAACAGGACTAGCTCTGGACAAGCGTCAATTCCAATTCCTTACGCAAATCCTCAACTTACGCTCTGATACCATCTGTGACGACCCAGAGTTCAGGACACCGATATACCGATAACATCGATACACCGATACCAAGAACTGGGGAGGCCACCCAAGAGGCTGATGAGGCCCCTGAAGGGTTAGTGGGGGTTAGCTGAGGAATATGCATAATTAATTGCGAATTGGGGCGCGCAATACAATTAAGTATTAAGATTTAAACACAAGTGCGGAAGCAATTTAAAATAACCAGAGTGATATATATATAACTAGTCCAGAGTCACAAAGCACTAGTCCACAAAGTACAACTACACGGGGCATACCCCGGCAAAGTACTACACAAGCCTCAAAAAGGCAGCTCGTGCACAGCTGGCAGCTAGGAACGGTCCCGAAACAGCACACTAAACTCCGGGAGACGGCGGGCGCGGCTCACCTGAAAGGAGAAGGGTGAGTCACAGCCAGACTCAGTAGGGGTCACGCGGATCCCTACCTCGCACTAAACAAGCAGACATGCATAAATACAGCAGTAAAGCATGCATTTAAATAAATACACAGGCAATGGCATGAATAACCAATCACAAGAAAGCTGTAAGCTCTATCTAAGCAGGTATAACAGCTAACACATGCCACTACTAATTAAATGCAAGCGATTAAAGCTAAAACTACCAAATAGAATAAGCTGCAGCTAATCCAGACAACAAGGACGGACAACCACTGGAGCAGAAACCAGAAGCGTCCACTGACGGCTTACACTGCGTCTCAAGCACTCGCAGTCGTCGAAGCGACAAGCTAAGTGCGTAAACAGTACCAAACCAAGTGACCAGTCGGAGTGGCACCCGTCGGTGTCAGTCCACAGTCTCCGACCACGTGTGCACACACTGACTCTAGCCTGAGCCAGGCCCTCTAACTAGTTTGCTCCCTTGGCAGGACGCTACCATTGGCTGGGAGCCCACGGAACTAGCTTACAAACCGTGAATGGGAAATATACCCCTCCGCCACCTCAAGCGGGTTGGTACTCAACAGACCTTAGGGCAACGACAGTGGCTCCATTGCATGGAAAGAAAAGCTACTCTATTGGCATATAAAACACGCCACAATATAGTAAAACAATACAACTATGGCATGAGTATAGAACGGAATGCATAAGCAATGGGCTGGGAACATAACTAAACTGACGGGCAAGCGGCGGTCAGAGGCCCACGCGCTACTTGGAAGTGACGGTCGGGGACTGGTGCGTTACATCAAGAGTGACACGCTGGTCTCCAGCCGTTACTCCCTCCCGAGTTCCAACTCACAGGTGCAGGGGGGAATGTGACGGTAGGGGCCCTGCGCGTTGCTTCCAAGCGGCACGGTAGGTCACCGCCGTTACATCCTCCCGAGTTCCAAACCCAAAGGCCATGAAGGGGAGAGTGACGGTGGGGGTCCTATGCGTTGCTTCCAAGCAACGCGTGGGAACTCCGCCGTTACTTTCACCCGAGGCTCAAACCAACTAACAGCGTTCTAAAAATGATAGCAGACGAAGCGACGCCCCGGTCTCGGCGCGTCGCTCGAAAGCGACGGCCGGTCGACAGACCGCCAGGCTCACCGCCTCACCGGGCTAACGGAAAATAACGATCGAGTAACGGATGGGGTTCCCACCGTTACTCTCCAAACGACGCACCTCGATAAGCCGTTATTTGGAAAGTGACGCGTCCATCTTGGACCGTCAGGAAAGTGACGGTTCCTGGCCGGACCGTCACTCCACCTGGGTTACGAGCGGGTACGGTTTGTAAACCGAAGCCCTACCGGACGGCTGAAAACGTCGGGTATCGACGAAAAAACCTGTTACCTGCCAAACCACGCATGCTATACCACAATTTAACAGCTAATCTAGCACATGCATCGCCTAAAATCGATCAAGCGTGAAGAATATGGCCAAAACCCTAAATATGAACAAATGGGCAACATGCTTACTACGGGGCACTAATCAACAGGATGAGCTATAGGAAATGCTCCTAGCGAGCTAAGGATTCCATCCCCTACCTCTTGCAAGCCCAAACGCGCGAAAAGCCCGCATGCACCGAGGTAGGCTCGCCGAGCCTTCAAGCTCCAACACGCTCCCACGTCCACCGATCCACGCCAAGAAGGGTACCCACGCGTTCACCTCGACGCGAGGAATCCAACGGCACAAACCTCATCTCGATCCGTCCTCGTCTTAGCCGCGATCCCTACAAGGGGGAGAGAGGCGATCGCGCGAGAGAAAGAGAGAGAGAGAAAGAGGAAGAGAGAGTGATCGACGGGGAGAAGAGAGAGTGAGGGTGAGGGATTAATAGAATAAAAAATAAAATTAATATATATATATAATTTAATCATTATATATAAAAAAATCTTATTAATATTCCAATAACCCTCAAATAGCTTCGAATAAATCCGGAAAAATACCAGACAAATTCCTAAAAATCTAAGAAAATAGCCAGAAATTCCAGAACAATTAATAGAACAAATACCACGAAGGATCCATTAAGGCACGGGCCTTACAGCGGCATCGGTAGCGGGGATGGTTATGAAGGTGACGGAATAGGGATCGTTGTGGGAGGAGGTGATGAAGACGGTGGTGGTGACGGCAATGGGGATAATGGAGAAGGTGATGATGGAGATGTGGTCAATGGAGGCAGCGAAGATGGGGGTGGAGAAAGTGGTGGTGAGGCAGAAGAGGTGGCGGGTCGTGGCGCCCATCTCCGACGTGTCGGTACAACACATCGAGCAGCGTTGGGAGTAGAAGCGGTGATGGAAATGGAGGGGGAAGGAGAAGAGTTTGTGCTAGCCTAAGCAGAGGCTTGGGTAGGTGAAGGCCGTGGAGGAGACGGTGAAGGTGAAGAGGTATGTGAGGGGATAGATAACGGAGCGGGTGCTTTATCAACTAAAGAATCGCAGGGATGCCCCTGGTCTTGAGACGGAGAACGCTGCCTGGGCGGTGCTTGCTATTGCTGTTGTTGATTGCTGCTGAAATCTGAAATAACTTTGTGCATAACTGCCCAGCCAATCCTCTTGTCTTCTTCCAGACCATAGACAAATTCTCAGAATTCGGGGCAATCTTCAACCAAATGCCCCTGCTGCTGGTGATAATCATAAAACTGAAGCAAATTCTCGGCCACGGGTCGGCAATGAACAACCGGAGGGAGCGGCAATGCGTGAGTAGCCATCAAAGCCCTAAAAATATCCGTAAAGGATTCTGGCAACGGAGGGTGAAGAACCTGCTTTGGGGAAGGTGGATGCCGAGGGGTGTGGGATGGTAATGGGGACGGTAGTGGATGTTGCATGGGAAGTGGTGATGGCGTAGTTAAAGGAGGAGGGTTAATAAGTGAATGAGATGGAGGCGTGGCGGGAGCGGGAATGTAGTGGACGACATCCACCCGTTCTGGATGTGGTGTTTCCTTGACCGAAAGTGGAAAGGTGTGGGGAAATAAAATAGCGGAGGGCTGACTCGTGGAGGGAGAGGTAGTGGGGTGACATGGGGAGGTATATGGGTAAGTGGGTGTAGAAGGCCGACTCGTGGAGGGATATGAGGTGGAGGGCTGACTTGTGGGGGACGGTGAAGAGAAGGGGTATGTGGAAGGCAAAGGTGAAGGAAACTCGTGGTCGAGGGAAACTAGGAGTTGTTGGCTAATGAAGCGGGCTCGGCTGTAGTGTTGTTGCCAGGAAGTGATATCATTCAGGGCTAAGATGCATCTAAATTCAGGCATTGCATTAGAAATAACCATCTTGATTTGTTCGCCCTCCGGAATATGCCCTGGAACTTGCATGGCTAGACGACGCCAGCGGTCGGCAAATGTGGAGAATTCCTCGTCGGGTTTCATCTTCTATTGGGCTACATCCACCATGGAATACCTCGGCCCAACCTGGTCTCGGTACAGCTGAATAAATATTTCTCGTATAACTTGAAAATTCATCATCTGCTCTTGCGGTAACGTGAAGAACCAATCCTTGGCCGAGCCCTCCAAAGATAGACCAAACGAATAGGCCATCAAGTGTTGGTCATGTCGGAACTGGGCCGACTCATAAAGGAACTCCTTCAAATGCACGAGGGGTCACCAATTCCACCATAGCGACAGTAGCACCCCGAAAGTTTAAATATAGAATAAATAAAAATAATTATAAATATTGGTCATAGAAAAATTATGAAAAATTAAAATTTTGATAAAAGAAAAGTGATAATTAGTTAAAATAGTTAATGGGCCTAAATGTTAATTAATGGGCATCAATAAAGGTATAAATAAATAATTTAGAAATAAAAATTGAATATATGTATATACATTATGCTCAATGAGCTTTCAAAGGAATAATGGGCCTTGATAATAATGATTGGGCTTTTGAAAACCCATATATATATATATATATAACTTGTAATTATATTTTTGAAAGGAAAAGATAACTACACATTAAATAACGTCATGTACATGTTTCTCTAAAAAGATAATTAGATAATAAAGAATCTCATCCTAATTCTAAATCAAGAAGGAATTTAAGATTATTCGTTGGTGAATTAATTATGAAATAAGAGATGAAAATAAATAATTGAAAGACAATTGAATAATGAATAGCAAATACGTTCTTTAAATCTAATTATCTATTTGTGACTTAAACTTGATAAAGCATCAAGAATATTTAAGATTACAAATAGAAGATAAAAACTCAGGTATTTGTCTCTAGAACAAATCCCATATGGCAAGTTACAAATAAAGACCTTCACATGATTGAAACATGTCTCTGATACCCGAGATGATAATTAAACAAAAATTTATAAAGCAACTAAATAAATAAGATTACTAATAGTATATAAGTATATTTAAAGTTTGACTAAAATCAAAACATTGTAAATAGTGAGCTTAAATTACTTAACTACTAAATAAGTGACCATATGATCCACTTAGCCATGCCCACATATGATTATACAAGTTAATGGGCTTTTGAATTATTAAAGATAATGGAGAAACTAATGGACCTTATAATATTGGGCTTTCAAACAGAGTACGTACTTAAATATCATTACAACAAGGGAAACTAATAAGATAGAAAAAAATAAATAAAAGAGATAAGACTTATATATATAGTGATAAACCATTTCTAATGAATATAATTAATGGGCCAATCCTAAAGTACTAGGCTTTAATTAAAGAAGATATATATATATATATATATGTGTGTGTGTGTGTGTGTGTGTGTGTGTGTGTGTGTGTGTGTGTGTGTGGTTTAACCAAGCGAACAACTAAAAGGGCCTTAATACCTATGAGCAGCAAGCAATATATATATAATATATATGTAAAGGCCAAAATCCCAACCCTTGAAGTTTCGACCGCGCTTGCATGAGGTAGCTTTAGGGTTTCCATATGAAAAATAGAAAGTCGCTGTAGATATGGCAGGAAAGAGATAACCTTAGGAAATTTAAAACTTAATAGGATTCTAAGATCTAGCCGAACTCTTAGAGCGTCAGAACGTTATAAATAAAGCCCTATGATTGGCAGAAGCATGCTACTGCTACTAATATTCATGAGTACCTCGCCAACGGTCGTTGCTTCTCATGCGTCTCCTTTTCCCTGCTGCCGTGCCTAGGCGGCTGTTGCTATACGTGGGAGAGGCTTCGTCTTCCTCCTGCTGTATCGTTGTTGCTGTCGTTGAAGTGTTGTAGCTGCCGCTGCTGTGTTGCAGTTGACGTGCCGCAGTTGTCTTCTTCCGTTGCTATTGTAGTTACTGTTATTCACCGTCATCGTCATCCTGCCTATTCATCTTCTATTTGTCTGTCAAAGCATCGTCAAGAGGTAGGCAATCTCCCAAGCCCAAACTATTAGTTAATCTGCATAATTTATGCATGTTTCTTGTTAAAGTTTGTAGTTTCACGTGAAGTTAACAAAGTAAACGCATGATTAAAGAATTTTGTAACCGTGTAACCACATAACAAAATTCTAGATAAATATAATTATGGGATCCCCATGATTATTCCTAAATTTCGTGCATATAAATGTTGTATTAACTATAAACATTAATTAGTTAAACAATTTAATATGTTTTAACTATATACTCGGTGAATTATAAAAAATTACTGTAGCTTGATAGTTATGGGATTTTACCTTGACGATTTGTTCGTGGCCGTCGGAGTGTCCTTTGGCCATGAAATTTTATGGGAGCATTATTGGGGTAGAGACCGAGATAGTGAGAGCGGTTGCATCATTTTTCGTACCCCTATCTAAAGATCCCCCATCTCTCAACGAAAAATTATTTTGAACATCCAGTTAGGTAGAGTTTTTCGAGCCCGTCATTTCGATATATAGAACACGTGATTCCGACGTGTGTACGTCGAGAACAGGAGGTTTGAAGATCGACACTTTTATTGAAATGACGACAAGCTCAATGGCGTCAAATTCTTTTGACGACATCGTGCAAAGTCGTTGAATTATTATAATATATATATATATATATATATATATATATATATATCTTGTAATTATATCTTTGAAAATCCATATCTACTAAACTATGTAATATAAAATTATAAAAAATATATTTTTAGAATTCCTGAATTTTTCTGCTAATTATCATATATTTTATTTTTCTAAATTATTTTATATAAATAAATATGTCTTTGAATGTATATTTTTGAAATTATTCAATTAAATAGATATTAATGTGAATTCTTGTTAAATGAATTAAGTTAAAAATCATAAAATTAACGTCCCTCCAAGAGGACGCTAATTAATAAATGACGCCACCCACGGGCGTCAATTAATATAAGTTTATTTAATTATAGTTAATTATAGAATTGGATGGACGTGAATTCTATAATTAACGCATTCATGTTCTCACCGTTTTCTTCCGGTTTTGACCCATACCTCGGGTCTTTTAGCACTCTCATCTCACGTCCGTAGATGGAGTCCATGTTTCATGATTGGTTCACGTTATATACCTCAACTCTCAGTGACATACGAGCCCTTCGTTGGACATTCCGTTCCTTCGGATTGGCAAGTTAGTCATTGGGACCTCCGTAAGTCTCCTCGCAGCCTTGGATTCCCTCAAGGCCGACTGAGCTGGTTGTACCTAATCACCCATATTTTCAGAATGTCATAGTTTTCATATGGTTTATTGATATATCATCCTTATTATAAGTTCTATCCTTGAACTCTACGTTCCATGAAATCTATCTTAATGTTCTTACATGGTTGATCTTTGAAATTCTTGGCCATTAATATGGAATTAGTCTAGACTAAATGTCAGGGGCTATGGGTCCCACTAAAATGACATTTTTAAATGCTACGGGTCCTGATCTGACCCTATTGGGTGAGGCAAAGTCCAAACGTTACCGGTATACGATGATCGGTGCTGACATTCACCACCTATAGTCGTCTATAACTTATTTCCATGGGGGGTGGTCATATTGTCGTGATTTCTCCCTTAGTGCATTGGCCAATCCTATGTAGTGCTAGATGTGCAAACGCTCTCGTGATAGTGATGATCGGGAGTACTGCCATCATAGTACATCTCTCCACAACTTATGTTCATCATGAAAAGATCTTGAATTGCCGTATTGGAGGGGTTATCATATCGTCATGATATTCCCTTAGTGTCTTGGCAAATGCTATATAGTGCTTGTAGAAGTAATTGTTCTACTTCTATATCGATCATCATAAATATTCTTGAATTACCCCCAATGATAGTATACGTTATCTTGTCCTAAAGATCCTTCATAATAATGGATACATTGAAGCTCTCGTCATAGTGTTCGTCATAGAGAGATGAATGTTATATTTCCTCATGAATGCTCTTGACCTAGCTTGAGATAGTACTTGTTAAGATCTTGCTATACTCTCTTGATTGTCATTGTCCTTACTCTTCATGAGTGTATCTAGCATCTTGCTTACTCGTTTGTTTCTTATAATTCTTGAATTTATCTCGTGTCATTATAGTTCTCGATTTCTATATCTTGCATGACCTGTATGAGCATGTTAAACTGTAATTGACTTAAAGCTAGCTTGGAGCATGAGATATTAAGTCCTACTGAGCGTTCGCTCACCCTGCGTTTTCTAATATTTTTCAAGTAATGACCTTAGTGACGACGAGACCGAACATGATGGGCAAGGGCAAGAGTGATGAGTACTCTGACATCTAGATGAACCATCTAGTCTTGCTATCCTGTGTCTTATGTTAAGTCAAGTCAAGAGTCTCAGTGTAATTTTCTTTATTGAGTCTTTCGTTTATTTTGGGCCCGAATATGTAAAGAACTTATAATTGAAATGAAATTTATTATTTGTCTAAATTGTGTTTTGTGGAAATGACTATGCTCTGATTGACATGACTGTTTAACTGTCACGTTCTGAGCAAACGACACGTTCCGCTGCTATTGGTTTGGGGTGTGACAGAAGGTGGTATCAGAGCCTAGTCTTTCTAAATTCCTAGGTCCTTAGTCCAAGTCCTAGATTGAGTTCTCCTTGTCAGTTATCCTATAGGAACCCCGTGAGATTTGGGTAGAGCTGTGGGTTAAATGATAAAATATGTTACATTCGCGTTAGATACCTGCCGAAATATGAATATCATTAATCCAAACCTTATTCTTGTAGGCTAGAATGGCCGCTGAGAGAGCTCAGTGGATAGAGATGCAACGCACTGTCCATGGTTTAACGTAAGCCTTGCAACAAGTTGCACAAGGTGGAGCACGGCATGGAGCCAGAGATTTGCATCGGAAGTTCCAAAAGATAAATCCCCCTATGTTTAGTGGGTCGACTGACCCGGATGAAGCGGAGAATTGGGTGTAAGAAATAGAGAGGACCTTTAAGGTGATGCAATGCGCCGATGAAGAGAAGGTACTATTAGGAAGATATCAATTAGAGAAGGATGCCCGAGTATGGTGGGGATCCGTGGAAGTCATTTTGCCTAACGATCAAGTTTCTTGGGACGAGTTTTTAGAACTCTTTAACGATAAGTATTTCTCAGAAAGAATTCACGAGAAGAAAGCTATGGAATTCGCGGCTTTGAAGCAATGTAGTCTGTCAGTCGCCGAGTATGAGGCGAGGTTTTCTAGATTGGCCCGATATGCACCACACTTGGTTTGCACGGAGAAAATGAGAGCAAAGAGATTTATGAATGGTTTGAAGGTGGAACTTATACCTCAACTAGCTCCACTAGAAATTCAAATATATACGGAGATGGTTAGAAAAGCTCAACTCTTGGAAGATGCTATGAATATGATGGAAAGAATCAAAGGAAAGACCGCCAAGAAGGACTTACCAAATGGATCCAAGAACAAGGAAAATGTGAACGGTAGGAAGAGATTTAATGGAGGCAACAACTTCTATGAAAACAAGAAACCCCGGAATAATGATCGACAAATTGTTCCGGCCAAGGGGAAATGCAAGCATTGTAAGAAGGGAAGGCACAATCCGGACGAGTGTTGGTATAAACTTGGAAAATACATCCGTTGTGGAAGCAGAGATCACAAAATTACTCGATGTCCACTCTTAAAGGAAGAAGCACCGCAAGCAACGGAAGGTAACCCTATAAACCTATCTCATCTAAAACTTGCATGAATCGGATATGACCTTAAGTACTTAGCATGATATGTGAATGATCTAGCCAGAATACATGCTTTAGATATGGTGATCTTACCCCACAAATTTTAGAAAGGAAACTATGTGAATTTGGGGATCAAATTCTTTTACGTGGGGGAGGGTGTAGCACCCCGAAAATTTAAATATATAATAAATAAAAATGATTATAAATATTGGTCATTGAAAAATTATGAAAAATTAAAATTTTGATAAAAGAAAAGTGATAATTAGTTAAAATAGTTAATGGGCCTAAATGTTAATTAATGGGCATCAATAAAGGTATAAATAAATAATTTAGAATTAAAAATTGAATATATGTATATACATTATGCTCAATGAGCTTTAAAAGGAATAATGGGCCTTGATAATAATGAGTGGGCTTTTGAAAACCCATATATATATATATATAACTTGTAATTATATTTTTGAAAGGAAAAGATAACTACAAATTAAATAACGCCATGTACATGTTTCTCTAAAAAGACAATTAGATAATAAAGGATCTCATCCTAATTCTAAATCAAGAAGGAATTTAAGATTATTCGTTGGTGAATTAATTATGAAATAAGAGATGAAAATAAATAATTGAAAGATGATTGAATAATGAATAGCAACTACGTTCTTTAAATCTAATTATCTATTTGTGACTTAAACTTGATAAAGCATCAAGAATATTTAAGATTACAAATAGAAGATAAAAACCCAGGTATTTGTCTCTAGAAAAAATCCCATATGACAAGTTACAAATAAAGACCTTCACAGGATTGAAACATGTCTCTGATACCCGAGATGATAATTAAACAAAAATTTATAAAGCAACTAAATAAATAAGATTACTAATAGTATATAAGTATATTTAAAGTTTGACTAAAATCAAAACATTGTAAATAGTGAACTTAAATTACTTAACTACTAAATAAGTGACCTTATGATCCACTTAGCCATGACCACATATGATTATACAAGTTAATGGGCTTTTGAATTATTAAAGATAATGGAGAAACTAATGGACCTTATAATATTGGGCTTTTAAATAGAGTACGTACTTAAATATCATTACAACAAGGGAAACTAATAAGATAGAAAAAAATAAATAAAAGAGATAAGACTTATATATATAGTGATAAACCATTTCTAATGAATATAATTAATGGGCCAATCCTAAAGTACTGGGCTTTAATTAAAGAAGATCTATATATATATATATATATATATATATATATATATATGTGTGTGTGTGTGTGTGTGGTTTAAGCAAGCGAACAACTAAAAGGGCCTTAATACCTATGAGCAGCAAGCAATATATATATAATATATATGTAAAGGCCAAAATCCCAACCCTTGAAGCTTCGACCGTGCTTGCATGAGGTAGCTTTAGGGTTTCCATATGAAAAATAGAAAGTCGCTGCAGATATGGCAGGAAAGAGATAACCTTAGGAAATTTAAAACTTAATAGGATTCTAAGTTCTAGCCGAACTCTTAGAGCGTCAGAACGTTATAAATAAAGCCCTATGATCGGCAGAAGCATGCTACTACTATTACTATTTGTGAGTACCTCGCCGACAGTCGTTGCTTCTCATGCGTCACCTTTTCCCTACTGTCGTGCCTGGGCGGCTATTGCTATACGTGGGAGAGGGTTCGTCTTCCTCCTGTTGTATCGTTGTTGCGGTCGTTGAAGTGTTGTGGCTGCCGCTGCTGTGTTGCAGTTGCTGTGCCGTAGTTGTCTTCTTCCGTTGCTATTGTAGTTATTGTTATTCACTGTCATCGTCATCCTACATATTCTTCTTCTATTTGTCTGTCAAAGTATCGTCAAGAGGTAGGCAATCTCCCAAGCCCAAACTGTTAGTTAATCTGCCTAATTTATGCATGTTTCTTGTTAAAGTTTGTAGATTCACGTGAAGTTAACAAAGTAAACGCATGATTAAAGAATTTTGTAACCGTGTAACCACATAACAAAATTCTAGATAAATATAATTATGGGATCCCCATGATTATTCCTAAATTTTCGTGCATATAAATGTTGTATTAACTATAAACATTAATTAGTTAAACAATTTAATATGTTTTAACTATATACTCGGTGAATTATAAAAAATTATTGTAGCTTGATAGTTATGGGATTTTGCCTTAACGATTCGTTTGTGGCCGTCGGAGTGTCCTTTGGCCATGAAATTTTATGGGAGCGTTATTGGGGTAGAGACCGAGATAGTGAGAGTGGTTGCATCGTTTTTCATGCCCCCTATCTCAAGATCCCCCATCTCTCAACGAAAAATTATTTTGAACATCCAGTTAGGTAGAGTTTTTTGAGTCCGTCATTTCGATATATAGAACACGTGATTCCGACGTGTGTACGTCGAGAACATGAGGTTCGAAGATCGACACTTTTATTGAAATGACGATAAGCTCAATGGCGTCCAATTCTTTTGACGGCATCGTGCAAAGTCGTTGAATTATTATATATATGTACATATATAAATAAATATATATATATATACATATAACTTGTAATTATATCTTTGAAAATTCATATCTACTAAACTATGCAATATAAAATTATAAAAAATATATATTTGGAATCCGTGAATGTTTCTCCTAATTATCATATATCCTATTTTTCTAAATTATTTTCTATAAATAAATATGTCTTTGAATGTATATTTTTGAAATTATTCAATTAAATAGATATTAATGTGAATTCTGGTTAAATGAATTAAGTTAAAAATCATAAAATTAACGTCCCTCCAAGAGGACGCTAATTAATAAATGGCGCCACCCACGGGCGTCAATTAATATAAGTTTATTTAATTATAGTTAATTATAGAATTGGATGGACGTGAATTCTATAATTAACGCATTCATGTTCTCACCGTTTTCTTCCGGTTTTGACCCATAGCTCGGGTCTTTTGACACTCTCATCTCACGTCCGTAGATGGAGTCCATGTTTCATGATTGGTTCACGTTATATACCTCAACTCTCGGTGACATACGAGCCCTCCGTTGGACATTCCGTTCCTTCAGACTGGCAAGTTAGTCATTGGGACCTCCGTAAGTCTCCTCGCAGCCTTGGATTCCCTCAAGGCCGACTGAGCTGGTTGTACCTAATCACCCATATTTTCAGAATGTCATGATTTTCATATGGTTTTTTGATGTATCATCCTTATTACAAGTTCTATCCTTGAACTCTATGTTCCATGAAATCTATCTTAATATTCTTACATGGTTGATCCTTGAAATTCTTGGCCATTAATATGGAATTAGTCTAGACTAAATGTCAGGGGCTATGGGTCCCACTAAAATGACATTTTTAAATGCTATGGGTCCTGATCTGACCCTATTGGGTGAGGCAAAGTCCAATCGTTACCGGCATACGATGATCAGGTGCTGGCATTCACCACCTATAGTCGTCTATAACTTATTTCCATGAGGGGTGGTCATATCGTCGTGATTTTCCCCTTAGTGCATTGGCCAGTCCTATGTAGTGCTAGATGTGCAAACGCTCTCGTGATAGTGATGATCGGTAGTACTGCCATCATAGTACATCTCTCCACAACTTATTGTTCGTCATGAAAAGATCTTGAATTGCCTTATTGGAGGGGTTATCATATCATCGTGATATTCCCTTAGTGTCTTGGAAAATGCTATATAGTGCTTGTAGAAGTAATTATTCTACTTCTATATCGATCATCATAAATGTTCTTGAATTACCCCCAATGATAGTATACGTTATCTTGTCCTAAAGATCCTTCATAATAATGGATACATTGAAGCTCTCGTGATAGTGTTCATCATAGAGAGATGAATGTTATATTTCCTCATGAATGCTCTTGACCTAGTTTGAGAAAGTACTTGTTAAGATCTTGCTATACTCTCTTGATTGTCATTGTCCTTACTCTTCATGAGTGTATCTAACATCTTGCTTACCCATTTGTTTCTTATAATTCTTGAATTTATCTCATGTCATTATAGTTATCGATTTCTATATCTTGCATGACCTGCATGAGCATGTTAAACTGTAATTGACTTAAAGCTAGCTTGGAGCATGAGATATTAAGTCCTATTGAGCGTTCGCTCACCCTGCGTTTTCCAATATTTTTCAGGTAATGACCTCAGTGACGACGAGACCGAACATGATGGGCAAGGGCAAGACTGATGAGTACTCTGACATCTAGATGAAACATCTAGTCATGCTATCCTGTGTCTTATGTTAAGTCGAGTCAAGAGTCTCATTGTAATTTTCTTTATTGAGTCTTTCGTTTATTATGGGTCCGAATATGTAAAGAACTTATAATTGAAATGAAATTTGTTATTTGTCCAAATTATGTTTTATGGAAATGACTATGCTCTGATTGATATGACTGTTTAACTGCCACGTTCCGAGCGAACGACACGTTCCGTTGCTATCGGTTTGGGGCGTGACAGCGACGATATGCGGGAATCTGTGAATGTGGTGGGAGTTGAAGACCCTGGAATGCAAATGGGATATCCAAAGAAGTTTGGGGATTTATTCGGCGTTGTAATTCATCAAGCTGGCGTTGGGCCTGAGCGAACATCTCCTCGGTGGGAAGAGTCCGAGAAGGATATGGGCCAGCATGAGCAAGAGAGGATGAATTTAAACCAGGATAATGATGATGGGCCGGATAAGGGGATCCGGCCTGAGGAGAAGGAAAGCCCGTTCCGGGAATAGAGAAATGCATGGGCCTGGAAGAATCGTGAATGTGGGAATGGGGATTGATCGGGCCAATAGCAGCACGGGCGGGATAAGAAGGCCCGTTTAAAGAATAGGGTCCAATGGAGGAATAAGAAGATGGGCCCGCATGGGAAGAGGAATCCACGCGGGGATAAGAAGGTAGAGAGGAATAGGAATATGATACAGGGAAAAAATGCTCCATGGAGAGAGTGGAGACTTTATGCAGTCAAGAATTTCAAAGGAATACAAGGATAGAAACGAGCCTAGGACAAATGCAACTAAATGGAGACACACAAAGATGAACTAAACCAAATGAGCCTAATCTGACAAAATGAGGTGAATGATGATACCGCAACACACAATGGAGGGGAGAGTTGAGAAAAGAATCAACCAATTGACCACCCAAGTTATAAATGATGCACGAAGATTTTATAAGTTCCTCTTTTGGACCTTAGTGGATTATTTAAAATGTGAATTCACTCAACCATAAGGTACCTAACTAGGGTGGGGGACAGGAAACTGGCAGACTCTAAGGGACTCTCTCTCTCATGAATGGAGACCCTAGACTGGGGGGTGGTACGGTACAACCTGCCCGGCGTCTGTGTGGGAATCCACGGCTCACGGGGGATTACGGAGGTCCTCGGTAAGGTCACCTAGTCGACTCCAAGGAGTATGGAGATGGGAGGAAACCCTACCTCGATAGGAATGCAACTACAGATGATAAATATGCATGAATCCTATGCGCACCGGAGTGCATGCAAAGTCTAGCCTAGCGGCTAGCAATCAATAATCAAACAAATATGTAAGAAATGAAAACAAGTATGCAACAATGATATAAGAGCAGGGGGGAGATCAATAATCAGCACCAAGTGTCATGAAAATCAAATTACCTTGCAATCAAAGTGAAGCACGGGTGCACTGTAGCATGACAAGGACGGTCTCTTTAAGACCGCTCAGGGAGATAGACGGTCTGTAGACGATCGTATAATCCAGGGAGTAACGACAGACTAACACGAAAATCAGAAAACTCTGGAATGAAAGGAGATAGCAATCAGAAGCGTACCAGGTTGAACAGTCTCCAGGTAGACCGCGTAAGAGCTGGAATGGATCTACAGCAACCGTGTAATTGCAACCAAACCAACACTATGGGGACAGAGGCGTACCTGTGCTAGCAAGATGGACGGCCAAACGTAGGCCGTATGGACGATGAACGGGTGGTGAGAGACCGCTCACGACAGCATGCTTGGAGGAGAAGTGGCACTGTTCGCAGAGAAGAATGGTGGACTCACTGCCGCACAAGATTTGGACGGCTCACGAAGGATCGTACCAGTTCCAGAGGACAGAGAACGCGACCAGCAAAGATCAACCTGAAACCACTTCAATAAAAAGGACAAACAAAATAAAAGAGAAGGTCAGCAAGTCACTAACACGATGGGCACTAGGTGTCCCACCGTGATCGCCAACAAATGGTGTGTTGACATGTTTTTTTACCTTTCTCTATCGGCCGGCTTAAAAGAGTCTCTTCCATCCCTTCTACTAAATCAATATGAGAATTATATGGACGGTAGAAGGAGACAGAAGCATGTAAACATGTGTGATCACCACCAAGGCGCCGAACGTGATGAACACGCCGTACCTTGGAAAGAACAGGAGATGTACTCGCCTGGTGTGCAGCGCTGCAACGATGTACGGCTCAGGAGGAAAACCTATATAGATGAACGGTCGCACTATAGATCGTCTAAGAGCACTGCAGGGGAAGCGGGATGAAGCACTCCTGGAAGATGAATGGTTTCAATACGACCGCAGGAAGAAGAAGAACGGTCCAGATTTCACCGCGCAGCTCCTTGAATGGCTAGTTGGGAACCGCACAAGACCACCACACCAGGAATTGCAAAAGGGGTCCAACCTCCACCCTTTCCAGCTGGCCAAAAAGGATGGGCCTCGCGTTAGTGTGTTGCTGACCTACAAAATAACATGTAGAACACAAAGAAAAACCCGAGTTAGAACTAGAAAGTGGAGTAAATGCTCAAACTGACAGAAATGAACATGACTAAATGGAATGGGGGATACCTGGGGATTTTTAAACCCCTAGGGGCATCAAAAAGCATAGGAGAGTGTGTGAATGATAGTGTAAACAAAGAAAACGTGGGAGAATGGACGTGTAGAAACAAGAATGCAATGTGAAGAAACTGGATTATCAAATGTAAAAGAGTCAAAACTAGAACTACTCCCTGAACCGGAGGCCTGTATGGATGTAGAAGGCCTCCCTCCTTGGTGCTAGGTCGCTTAAAATTTCAGCAGGGCTTCACCGTCGACCAAAAAAATCTCCCCCGTTCGAAACTTGGCTTTAGGGTCTATTTATAGAGCACCTAAAGTCCTAACTTTAAATTAGGGTTTCTAGCCATTTTCAGGTCGAGATTATCAAATAAAAGATGAAGATAATTCAATTATCTTTCATCTGGAAGAAACGGCACTCAAAATGGCTAAGGATTCGCGGAGAAATGGCTAGATGAAGTTGGGGGATAAAATCATGAATGGAAAGAGAAAATCTCTTAATTCTTCAGGATGCGAGCAGTTAAACGGTCTTACGATAGACCGCTCATCGTGTTTAGCGGTTACCTGTAAACTGTCCATACCTATCGGTGGAAACTCAAATACAGAGGAATTATCCAACCATTTATCCATTAAACCAACCGAGAACCTCGCCGTTGGACTCTCACAGATGAACGGCTAGGATTGGACCGTTCAAGCATAAGAGCGGCCAAAGGATGACCGTTCTAGCCCTGTCGGTGATAAATAGATTAATTGAGTAATTATCTGAGAAAACAACGAAGCGTAGGACTCTGGGGGAAGAACGGCTACAATTAGCCCGTCCATCATTTTGAACGGCTAATATGAGACCGTACAAAAGCATGTCGGTGGAAATCCAGAAAATTAACCAAAATATTCCATCAATGTATGGATGGTTTATAGACAACCGCACATCGTTTGAGCGGCCAGGTATGAATTGTACATGTCGCCGGACACTTGAGATTCATGAAAATGCTCAATTAACCAAAATTAAGGCCCTTTAAGCCCTGAATTGAAGCAGACTTAGCCAGGGAGGGAGGCTACCCATAAAATTGGCCCAGAATGTGCCAGAAAATAGCCCAACGAGTGATGGACAACTCAAGGCATCAACAAATGAGAGTAAAAGAAATGACTCAACTTATCGGCAAAAAACGGGTATCAACATATGTGAGACCGAGGTTGTTGGACATGGATGGACGCTAAGATCTAGAGGGGGGGTGAATAGATCTACCCCTTAAAAACACAAGTAAGAAAACACAGCGGAATAAAAGGTTCTTCTATAAAACAATCGAATAAAGCTGAACTCACGAGGTAATCTTATGCATTCATCTAAGAGAGAAATATGCAAACAGGATGTGTACACGAGCAACAAAAGCAAAAACAAATGCACAGAGACGCCAGGGATTTTTAGGTGGTTCGGCTTTCACCTACATCCACCCCACACTCAGACTGAGTGTGGATTACTGTTGATTCACAGCTTCTATCCGCTGATCCATAGCTTCGGGGATTGGATCCCTACAAACCGCTGATCCATAGCTTTAGGGATAATATCCCAGACCCCTGAGCCTCACAGCTTGCTACCGCTGAGCTTTACAACTTGCTACCGTTGAGCTTTACAGCTTGGCTGACTGAGGACACACCCTCGCGTGCTGACTCTTTTTTTTTTAAAGCAAAACATCTAGTGGGACGAAGGGAGAGTGCACCCCCATTCTAGAGGAAGGGAATGTTCTCACTCCACCTACGATCCACTAAATGCTATTTTATTTCTTGAATAGGAGTATACAAAATCTGTAGGGGGACAAGCCCTCTGTTTTTACAATGAAACAAATAAAGAACCTATGCATGCCACCTACGAAAATTAGGAATACAACAAGCATCGGTAGTGGCATAACCCTTAGCTAATAGGGGCAGCTCTCTGAAAGAAGAAAACTCCACATTGTGCCCAATGGAGACCGCATGGTTAGCCAAAGCATCTGCAAGCTGATTAGCTTCTCTATATGAATGTTTGATGGGGCAATTGAAGGTTGCGAAAAGTTGCTGTAGAGAGCTCCACCAAGGAAAGAGAGGCCATGGTGGAATTCTTTTTTTATTCAACAAGTCAACCAGAACCATAGAGTCGGTGTAAATAACCGATAATGGAATAGAGTGAAGCTGAGCTATGCGGAGGCCATCAAAAAGAGCATGTCCTTCTGCCACCATGTTGGATCCAATGCCATAGAAATATGAGAAACCCAGCAACAAATGCCCATGAGGATCTCTAAAGCATCCACCACCCCCAGATGGTCCAGGATTACCTTTGCTTGCTCCATCGACATTAAGTGAAAAATTAACTGCAGGAGCTGTCCAGCGGACTGTGAAGAAAGCTAAGCGGCTGCTTTTGATTACAATGCCAAATTCCTGAATAATATTGTAGTAATCAAAGCTGGACCCTTGTTTAAATTTGATTTGATTCACTGTCTGAATGATCTCTGCTAGAATTTGATTGATAATCTTGATAAGATTGGTTCTGCGACCTTCGTATCTAACCAAGCATCTGTATTTCCATATCTCCCAAATGATCAAAAGAGTAACTAGCAGAGAAAGAAAACCTTTAGGTTTGTTGACATTAGCCCCAGAAATGGATGACCTCAGATGACTAGTGATATTTGTTGCTTCCAAACAAGAATTAGTTAGCAAGGGGGCTAATATGCTCCATAAGAATCTTGCTAGTTCATTGTTGATAAAGAGGTGATCTTCATCTTCAGTTTCATGGGAAGAAAGACAGCAAACACAACAAGATGTCAGATTAATTCCACTTGTTTGGATGCGACTGTCGACAGGAACTGCTTGTTTCAAAATTTTCCAACAGAACAAAGCTGCCCTCGGAGGAAATCTTTGATTCCATAACTTGCTAAGAATTGGATCTGCCACCTGCTCTTTGATATATCTATAAGTATATTTGATACTGAAGCTGCCTGAATTGGTAAATGACCAAACATGAATGTCAATTCCATTTTGATGCACAAACCTCTGAATTTCAGCCCGCAATTGTTGATCATCCACTTTGTCCCAAATTGGATGCTGAAAATTTGTCATAGCAGTGTTAACTGAGCAATCTTCAATCAAAGTACTATTCTGGAGAGAAAGTTGGTCCACCAAGGCTTTGTCTTTGTACCAAATATCTTTAAGAAAATTGGTGGCATTACCATCTTTGACAATCATGCGAGATCCTGTCAAAAGTATTACTCTAGCTTTCGCAAAATCACAAGTTTTTATACCAACAGGAAATGAAGTTTTACAGTCAGAAATATGATGCCCATGATAATATTTACTTCTGACAAAATTGGCCCAAAGAGATTTGCTGTGCATTGATAGCCATAATAGTTTGACATAGAAGCAGATTTGAGTGTCTAAAAGACTATGGATACCCAGTCCACCTGTAGAAACAGGGCTGCAAATCTTGTCCCAAGAGACCCAGTGCTTTCTATGTGCTACTTCAAGACCTTGCCAGAAGAAATTAGCACAGATTCTGCTAATCTGCTTGTGAATGGTATAAGGAATTGAGACAGCGCTAGCTGTATACATAGGGATAGAAGCTAGGACTGACCGGATCAAAACCACCCATCCTGCTTGAGATAAAAACTTGCTTTGCCAGCCTACTAGCCTGGCATTAACTTTGTCCAGAAGATATTTAAAATGAGGAATTTTTGTTCTGCCTTTGAAGAGAGGCATACCCAAATACCTAATGCTACCAGTTTTGTGCTGATAATCAGTTAGCTGACTGATGCGATCAATAGAGGAGCTTGGCATCCATTTAGACACAACAAAATAGCTTTTAAGAGCATTGATTCTCTGGCCAGAAGAGGCTTCATATTTTCCCAGGATGAGTAGCAGCTACTTAATTGAAGATATCCCCCCATTCATGAAAATTATGGAATCATCAGCATAAAGTATATGAGAAATTTGTGGAGCACCACAAGGGAGATGATAATATTTACATAATCCAGCGGAAAATATATGGTTGATCCCCCTACTCAGTACTTCTTCAGCAAGAATGAACATTGCAGGGGCTAAGGGGTCCCCCTGCCGAACTCCTCTTGAGGATTTGAAATAACCATGAATATGCCCGTTCAATGATATAGAAAACCAGCAATTGACTAACAGTTGGGCAATGAGTGAGACAAACCTATTTGAGAAGCCAAAACCTTTCAGAACCTGGAAGATGAAATCCCATTCTATACGGTCATATGCTTTGGCATGTCAAGTTTGATTAATATATTGTGACCTCTAATTGGTCTGTCAATCTCTATAAAAAGCTCTTTAGCCAGGAGGAAATTATCTGTTATTTGTCTGCCACTAATGAAGCCACTTTGCTCATCTGAAATGATCAAAGGCAATATGGGACGCAGCCGATCACTGAGTATTTTGGAGACAATTTTACAAGTAAAATTGCATAAACTGATGGGCCTGAAGTCTACATAAGAAGAAGGACTCTTAACCTTCGGAATCATACAAAGTAAGGTGGAGGTGACACCCTGGGGAAGACCCCATCCTTGGAAGAAGCTCTGGACAGCACTGATGACATCCTCACTAATAAAGTCCCAGCAATAAGTAAAGAAGCCCCCAGTATAACCATCCGGTCCAGGTGAACTGTTACCAGACAGAGAGAAATTGAGTTTTTAATTTCATCTGCCAATGGGATGAAGTAAGGGATGTATTTTGCTCTTCAGTAATCAGCCGAGGGATGATTGAAAAAAGATTTTCATCTATTCTGTGATCTTCAGTGGTGAGGAGTGTTTTAAAGTATTCAACTGCACCATTAAGAAGAGCATCCTGGCCTTCCACCCATTGATTATCAATTTTTAGTTTCTGAACAAAGTTCCTCTGTCTTTTGACCTTGGTGTAGTGGTGGAAGAACTGGGTGTTTCGATCCCCACAAGTAATCCATTGAACTTTGGATTTCGGATACCAAAAAATCTCCTCTCGAGATAGAATAAGACCCATTTCAGCATTAGCTTTGTTAAGGTTCATTCTGTTTTCAACTGTGGGATCAGCATCATAGGTGGATTGGGCCTGCTCAACCAGGGATTCAGCATTCTCTTTGGCCTGGTGAATATTGCCAAAGATCTCTTTATTCCAAATCCTTAAGGCAGCTTTCAAATGTTTTAACTTTTTCTGAAGAGCTTTGAAAGGGTGAATGTCCTCCTAAGTGCACTTGTTCCATTGCTCTTTCACAAAATCCAAAAAACCTTGATGAGTATGCCACATGTGCTGGCTGGTATATGAATCTCCCCGGGGAAGAAGTGATGGCATTCATGGACAGCAGTAATGGAGCATGATCAGAAAGGCCTCATATAAGGTGCCTGACAGACAAATTGTGATTTGAGTTTAACCAATGTGAATTATATAAGACCTTGTCCAAACGAGCACGAATATGTGAGCCCCCTGTTTGGTTATTAGACCAGGTGAAATTTGGACCTGAATACCCTGCATCAGCTAAACCAGTAGCAGAAAGGACGCCTTGAAAATCAATCATAGCAACCATTGAAGAGAAATTACCACCAATCTTTTCCTCAGGGGATATTATACAATTGAAGTCTCCTCCTATTATCCATGGGATGGTCACTCCTTGGCTAAACTCGATAAGTGATTCAAACATATCCCTGCGCTGACTATCTCCACAAGAGGCATATACTGCTATGAAGTACAAAACATCAGAATTATTTTCTTTGAGAGCAACGGTCAAGTATTGAGGATAGAGCTCTATAGTATCAAGGCAAATAATAGGCTTGTGAAATAACCAAATTTTAGAAGAGTCACCATTATTTCCAAGAAAAGAATGAAGGTTTATGCGGCGAGCTACTCCCTGAGAACGATTAAAATCTATGCGAGGTTCTGAAATAGCAACAATATAGACATCATTAGCTTTTATATACTGAGTAAGGCTTCTAACAGTTGCTTTGTTACCGATACCTCTTACATTCCATATCAGAGCTGAGTTAATCATGATCAAATGAGGTTGATGTGTGGGCAGCCAAAACTTTGGCTTTAGCTCTGGTCAAACGGGCATCGCTGAATATAACTCCAGAAAGAACTGAAATCTCAGTTGATTGCAGGTCTTGTGTATGTTTTGTTTTGCTGTCCTTAGCTTGGCATAACATCCTAGAATTTTCCAAAGTAGACATTTTAGAGACTGCATCCGAGCTTATAATTTCAATATCATTCAAGACTGAGCAATGAGTGGCCTTCTTGATCTGTAAAGCTTCATTAGTATGTTGGATTGAAGGTAGCTCAGCTGTTTCAAATGATTCCTCTATTCTTGACAAAGTTGTGATATGCTTTTTGATTGGGTCATTTATGCTAACAGGTGCTTAGGGGCCAATGTCTTCTTTATCCTTTAAGGGTCCAGATGCTGGAATATAGGGCTGACTGCATTTTGAGTCTTCAAGAATATCACTATCCCCAGAAATTTGCTTGTCTTGGACCATCTCCTCATCAGAAGCTAACTCATCAGATAGTTGGCACAATACTGAGAACCTGTTAGTATCATTAATTCCCTTTTTTGGACTGGAAGCTTGAGGCAGCTGTGGCCTATACTCCTGGCGAAAAACTTTTTGGAATCCTCGAGAATCTGCATTGCCCAAAGGCTGATTTCGATGTACTTTCTTATTCAGTTTCTTTTTACATTCTTGTTCCATATGGCCAATTTTATGGCAGTGGGAGCACAAATGCGACACCATGTCATAACTGATGGATTGCCAAAAACCACCCCCGTCCATACCAATCCATAGTCGCTCTTTTCTCTGAACAGCCAGATCTAGCTCAACACACACCAAAGCTTCTGATGTTTCAGTCATTGCAAGGGTAGCATCATGGATCCGCAACACTGGACTAACATTTCCTGCTATTGAATGGAGCATATCTTCATGATAGAAGTTAATAGGTAAAGAGGGAAATCCGATCCATACAGGAGCTGCCGGTGGATCTGAGATGAAATCGAAATCACGTGTCTACCTGAAGAATATGAACATAAATCCTTTGATGTATAAGCTCTTTTGAAGAAGAACCTTAAGAAAATCTGCTTCACATCCTAACTGGATCAAGATATGTTTGGCATTCATCCTGCTTATAATGCATTCCGAGCTTAAATGGAGGCGCTGCGAGATACAGGCTTTTGTCTCTGGAATGGATGGACGTCCGTAAGAGCATTTAGCTATAATTGCATTCTGAAGTTGTAGACAAGAGATCTGAATCTCTTCTTGAGTGAAAAAAACTGCTGACTCTCCCTTATCCGTGAATGCGTGGGGCTTCACCTGGAGGGGAACTCTCGACCGATGCTGGGTTTCCATGAGGGTTTGTGCATAAGATTTTCGGGGAGCCGCCACCACTGCATCCGATCGACCAGCTTCAATGTCCTCAGTGGAGACCAGGATCTCCCCCGTCACACCAGCCATGGCTGGTTGGAGGGGGACGCACCAGGAAGGCGGAAGGAACAAAGGCAGGAAGAACAGGGGAAACACGAAGCGGAGCTTCTCGTACTAGAATTCTAGAGAGATGAAATGTTTCACTGAAGAGAATCGATCTCTCGCACGCTGACTCACAGCTTGACAAAGTTTAGAAAAATAAAATGAAAGATGAAAAAGTAATGTAGCTCTTCAATGAGCAGATTGACTCTGATTTGATCCACAAGTCAAGTACAAGAACCGATGCTCTGAAACTATCTTCAATCTAAAGCTTTCAATCTTTCTCTCTGCGTCTAGCTTCTCCTCTCTCACTCTGACTCTCTTCAGATTGCTCTCTCTTTTCTCTCTGGCTTCTCGCTCTTTTTTTTTCTGCTCAATCCTGCTTCTGCTCTATTCAGAGGGGCTTATATATGTCTTCTGTCTTTAGCCCTTACGAGCTCATGCATTGGGCATGTGGAGAGCTCGTTCTCGCCTTCCTGAAGATGACACGCGTCAGGACTAGATTGATGATCATATCCTCGTTGGCGGAATCTTCTGGATGTGTCTGCCTCAGATGACATGCTCAATCATAGGCTTCCATGATGCGCTTTCTTTACCTTGCAATTCAGACAAGAGTTAGTTAAGAGAAAGGATTGCACCGAGTTTGAGTTGGCATAGAATAGGGTATGCATAGACATTCCAGACAAACATAGCATATATACACATACCCTTCTAAGCCAATGACATGACCTATGCCAACGATTTAAGACAATGCAAGATGTGCACAGACCTTCCTGTACGTTCAACAAGAAAATGTGCGCAAACAATACATACACAATGATCATGATGCACTGACTGAAGCATGCATGGACAAGGGTGCACAGACTTTTACCTTCATATGTACAAGAACATGCACTGACTATATGTGCAAATGATGAACAATGCACCGACATTGGGAGAATAGAGACAACAAATGCACCGACATTTTTTGTTCAAAGCAGCAAAGTATGCACCGACCTGGCCTCTTGTGAAAGAACAGTAACATGCACAGACTTGTTTGTGCAAGACTAGATATTTTGCACAGACTTTTATGCACAATGAAAAAGATGCACAAACCTTGTAACGTACGTCAAGCAACGTGCACTGACCTGAGTTGTGTGCGATGCAGAACATGCAAAGACTTAGTGAGCATATATGCACATACCTGTATGCATGAGACTCGGCTAGCACCGACCTTGGGTAAGCATAGAACAGAAGATGCACCGACCGTATGGCAATGTAAAATGTTTACAAGTGCACTGACCTTGTGTACACACAAGGCAAATGTGCACAGGCTTATGCATGCATATGTCAAACGAATGCACTGACTTAGTTAAGTGTAGACTGAGACATGCACAGACTTCAACATGTGCGATGCAAAACATGCACTGACGTTATGCATAGAGGTAAACAAATACAAACATATGCTCAGACATTAAAAAGCTCAAAGAAAGAACCTGCACAGACCTTTTATGTAATAAGCAGAAACATGCACCGATGTTATCTGCTTCCTCAACGAAGGATGCACAGACTCTTTTACGTTGTATGCTCAATGCGAAAGCTGCACAGACTCTATATGCATTAGACATAGACATTGCACAGACAATGTCAACTTGATCAACAAAGGTTGCACAAAGTCTGTACTCAAGAGACAAACTATGCACAGACACAATTTGTGAAATGCATATTCATTGACTTATGAAATGCTGGCATTTCTGTGACTCAATATTTATCAACATCAAAGAACAGAAAAGTAAAATGAATTATTGTCTATCATGTTGACACACATGTTTGCGAATCATCAAAACAAAGAAGGAGACAATTATCCAACATCTTCAAAACACAATATCCAACATTCTCCCCCTTTTTGATGATGGCAACACATTTATATATTGAAGAATGCATTTTAGATTTTGATGACAACAAGGTTTTTATTAAAAGATAGAATGCTGCACAATGCAAAAGATGCACATGTAGAAACAAGATAAATGCACAATCTCTCCCCCTTTATGCAGAACACTTTCACTCACAAAAACACCTCATCAAAATCAACTGCCACTGCCAAAAACAATCTCCCCCTTTGCCATTTGCAGAAAGGATAGGGAAGAAAGTATTGAGATAAGTGCCACAGTGAAGAGGATATCAAATGTGACAAACTATTTAGGCTTTTCAATAATCAAGCAAGTAAAGCACAGATTCTTCTAGAATAAGAATGCATATAGAGCATTCCTTAACTTATGTGATTTAAAAACTATGAAGGTGAGAGACTATCTACATCACTCTGTGAGAACCAGTCTGAGGAGACTTTCAATAGTAATTAACTAGGAGTTCATAGGACATGTCAACTTTTGTCTTACTAAATCTTGTTTATCTAAGTTTAAAGGCATCATCAGGATTACCCGAAACTTGTATTGAGATTAAACATGCTCTAAAGTACTGAATGAATCTTTTAGGGACAGTTTCATACATGTCTTCTCTTTATGGATTTAGAATAGTCAAGTAGAATCTTGCCTTTTTACATAAGAATACATGTTTATCAGATGCTAGTACCCCTAGTTACTCAGCAGGATCCACTATTCTATCTCAGGTATAGCTTCCACCTTTTTGCATAAAGGTACACGTTTATCAGACGCCAGTACCCCTAGTTACTCAGTGGAATTATCATCTTAATTTTTGAACAAAGATAACTTGAAGCACTTCATGACATGAGTTTTTCTTCATTTCATTGATGAAGAATCCAGTTTCTCAGTGCATTCAATCATTGCTTTATCTTTTGAGTATTTGATTTATCGTTTTGTTTCAGCTGCCCATTTGATTTTTAGAAGGAGTTATTTAAGAACAATACATGTTTTCAGGTTATCTTAACTAATTTAGCCCGAGTTTAGATAAGGTCAGATTCTGAAAGACTCAATTAAACATGATATGTACAAAATGGTTAAGAATTATGAACAGGCATTCCACGGTCCTTCTTCATTGAGTTTAGTTATTAGTCTCTGACAATCATTAAGTTTAAACCAACCATTCATTCAGGGTTTAATACAGCTTCTTATTAGAGAAGCTATCTGATTTTCAACAGCTTGGATTAATGAACATGTCTATCAGTTTGTCATTTGATTAGGCACATGATTTCAAGAGAAGTTCAAATACAGAATCCAAGGATAAGATAGATCAGATAGACGAAAAGTGTATCTGACAGAATAAGTTTTCAATGAAGTTGACACAGAATATCGACAAAGAAAGTCGACATTATTTGACATAGATCAATTTGACTCCTACAAAATTATTCTGAGCTCCCCCTATCAAAATGTTTGAGATAAAACAAGATGCATGGGATGGAATTGTAAAAATGACAAGATGCTGCTCACACTCCCCCTCAATATATCCAATGTCAACCAAGTTCAAAGTTTAGAAGCAGATATGATCAATAAATTCATGCTGAAAATTTGCAAAGACCAAGTTCTCTTCTTAAAAATTTAAATCTATCATTACCAAGAGGTTTGTTGAAAATATCAGCAATTTGTCTTTCAGAAGCTATGAATTCAAGCTCAATTTCCTTTTTACTTACTTCATCTCTAAGAAAGTGATATTTGATTTCAATGTGTTTTGTCCCAGAGTGGTAAACAACATTTTTGGTTAAGGAAATAGCACTAGTGTTATCACAAAAGATTGTGATGCAACCGAGGTTGATGAGATAGTCAATTAACTGGTGTTTTAACTAGAGGACTTGGGCATCACAGTTTCCTGCAGCCACATACTCTGTCTCGGCAGTGGATAAGGCTACTATATGATGTTTCTTGGACGTCCAAGACACTAGACACCCACCAAGAAATTGACAATATCCACTAGTACTCTTCCTATCAATCCTACACCCAGCATAATCTACATCAGTGTAAGCTACCAAGTCTAGCTCACACTTAGCAGGATACCATAAGCCTAGGTCTAGGGTTCCAGACAGATACCTAAAAATCCGTTTCACAGCTATTAAATGAGATTCCTTAGGACATGCTTGAAATCTAACGCACAGACATACTAAAAATTGAATATCAAGATGAGATGCAATAAGGTAGAGCAAGGATATGATCATACCTCTGTAAAGCTTGGGATCTACCATTTTACCTACCGGATCAGAATCAAGACTAGTAGATGTCCCCATTGATGCAGTTATAGCTTTGAGATTTTCTATCTTGAATTTATTCAATAAGTCTTTGATGTACTTCTCCTGGGTTATGAAGGTTCCTTCTTTGGTCTGACAGATCTGCAGTCCATGAAATAATTTCAGCTCTCCCATTGAGCTCATTTCAAACTCACTAGTCATTAAGGCTGAGAATTCCTGACACATGGATGAATTGGTTGACCCACACACTATGTCATCTACGTAAATTTGAATAATCATAATTTCTTTCTCACATACCTTTGTGAATAGGGTCTGGTCAACCTTACCTCTAGAAAATCCTTTTTCAGAGGGAAACTTACTCAGTCTATCATACCAAGCTCGGGGAGCTTGCTTTAACCCATAGAGAGCATTGTCAAGTTTATAAACATGATCAGGAAATTCAAAACATTCAAATCCAGGGGTTGTTTGACAAAAACAGCTTCTTTTATTTCACCATTTAGAAAAGTAGATTTGACATCCATCTGCTGTAAAGTTATTCCTAGACTACATGAAGTAGCTAAAAGAATTCTAATAGTTTCTAACCTTGCTACAGGGGCAAAAGACTCATCAAAGTCAATGCCAAACTCTTGGTTGTACCCTTGAGCAACTAGCCTAGCATTATTTCTAACTATATTACCCTGCTCATCAGTTTTGTTCCGAAAAACCACTTTGGTTGTCATGAGATGGCTTAGGAACTAAATGCCAGACTTTGTTCCTATCAAATTGACTTAGTTCATCATGCATTGCATTAATCCAGTGTTCATCCTTAAGGGCACCTTCTATGTTTTTGGGTTATATTTGAGATACTAAAGCAAAAGAATTCAATTCATTTTCAACTCTTATCTTTGCTCTAGTTCTAGTCGGTTCATTCAGATTGCCAATTATGTTTTCAAGGGGATGGTCTCTAAGAAATTTAATGTTAGTCACTTCATTACCTAGATTTCCACTTACCTCCCCCTGAGTATTTGGTCCTTCAGCTTCAGCTTCTTCAGCATAATCTTCATTCGTTTTTAAAATTTCTCCATCAACTTTGTCCCTGCATAAATCAATTTCAGTTTTGATTGCAGACTCATCAAACACAACATGAGGAGATTCTTCAACAAGGTTCGAGTTGAGATTAAAAACCCTATAGTCACTAGACCGATCAGAATAACCTAGAAATATTCCAGGTTCACTCTTTGGTTCAAATTTATCAAGATCTCATTTTGAATTAATGTGGATAAAATATTTGCAGCCAAAGACCTTGAAATGAGCTAGGGAGGGTTTCTTATCTTTGAGAATCTCATAGGGAGTCATTTGAGTTTTGGGTCTTACCAGAGCTCTATTAATTATATAACATGAAGTGTTGATAGCCTCTGCCCAAAACTTTCTAGGTAAGTTCCCTTCCACTAGCATGGTCCGAGCCATTTCAACTAGGGTTCGGTTTCTTCTTTCCACCACTCCATTCTGCTCTGGAGTTCTTGGTAATGAGAACTTGTGTGTAATTCCATTTTCCCTGCAAAATTAACAAAATACGAGTTTACAAACTCACCACCATGATCAGACAAGATATTTAAGATAGTATGCTCATTTGTCTATTTTATTTTGTAAAAGAGCTCCTGAAATTTTTCAAAGGCTTCATTTTTATGAGACAAGCAAAAGACCCATGTGAATCTAGAAAAATCATCAACAAGAACAAAACCATATCTTTTCCCTGATGAGCTAATCGATGTAGTGGGTCCAAATAAATCCATATGAATTAGCTCATGGGGTTTTGAAGACATGTTTTCAGATCTAGATTTAAATGATTTTCTAGTATGTTTACAATTGGTTCATGCTTCACAGATTTTATTATAATCTTTGAATGAAATTTCAGGGAGTCCTTTAACCATGCAGTGCTTATGCAATTTTATGAAGCACACTATAACTAGCATGACCTAATCTACGATGCCACAGGTAGGCTAGGCCATCTTTATTGACACTTAGACAAAGATTAGAGTGAGATACATCATCTAAATCAATCATATAGATGTTATTGATTCTTTTACCAACAAATTTAACCGAATCAGAATTTCGTTCAAAGATAGTGCATGTAAGAGAATCAAAAATAACTTTATGACCTTTGTCACATAATTGACTAATGCTAAGAAGGTTATAAGCCAAACCTTCAACTAACAGAACTTCTTCAATAACGCAGGAGGAACACTTACCAACTTTTCCTGAGCCAATTATTTTACCCTTACAGTTACCTCCAAAAGTGACATGACCTACATCTTTCTTTACCAACATGCTGAATTTTGCTTTGTCTCCGGTCATGTGCCTGGAACAGCCACTATCCAGATACCACTTGTTATGACTGGCTGCCTGGCATACTTGCAAGGGGATCAAGTAGAATGATTTGGAACCCAGAGTTTCTTGGGTCCCAGAAAAACATTAATTTCTTACATACTAGAAACAAAATGTTTTGGTATCCACATTTGATTTGACTTTTTCATGATGGTTGTGGATTCCTTTTTAATCTGTTTGTTCTACTTTTTCTTCACACTTCTATCATTCGAAGACTATTTCTGAGATGTGACCATTTTCAATTTTTTAAAATTATTTTGAGAGTTTCTTTGCCAGACCTTAGTCCACTGGGCATTTTGAAAAGTGGGTGCACTATAGACCTTAGCATGTCTAGGCATGACATTGACATAGCAATAGGAATTTGGGTTCCAGAAGTTTGGGTGCCTAGTCTGCCTATGGGAATTCCATGGATGAGACCGATACATCTGAGTGGAATGATAGTTCTGGAGATGCTGCATAGGTGACTCTGACCTTTCAAAGTTGGCTGGGAGTAGGAGTTACAGTGTGTAAAATGATTAGGAACATTCTGATGGTAGTCTTTACCAATGGTGCCTATACCTAGGCCCTTCTGAGGGAGTTTGGTAGTTTTGGCTTTGGGATTTTCTTGCACTTTAGCTTTGGCAGACTGACTCCTACCCTGGCTTTTGGTCTGATGTGTGGGAGTGTATGAACATGATTCCCCAGACACTTCCACCTTCCCTTTGCCCTTGTCCTTGGCTTTGAACTTAATTTTCTCAATGTTTTTAGCTTTATTCTTATCCTGATTTTCTCCATGAGTCATATTTATCAGAGGATGAAATGTCCCCTTTTCTGCCACAAATGATGTGGTTCCCACATCAAACCTAACCTTATTTGTTGGGTTGAAACCCAACCCTTCCTTTCTGAAATTGCTTTTAGTGCCCAAGATAGCATTCATATTTTCTGTGCCTTGTACCATGCCTTCAAGGGAGTTTTGTTTCTCTTGGTTTTCCTTTTCTAATTTTTCTATTGACTTTCTCAACTCATTGTTTACACCATTGATAGCTTCATACTTCTCAATAGCAATTTTTGTTTCTTTCTAAAATTCATGAATTTTCATTTTAAGTTCATCAATAGTGTTTAGCAAATTCTCATTTTCAATCTTCAAATCATTTATTATGCATATTCTACCTTCAGCTTCATTCAGGAGTTCTTCAGTTCTTAATTTTCAGTTTGTAGACATGTAAGTTTATCAGACAAGGAAGTATCATTGACTAATTAATTTACATTCCTTTTTAAATGTTTGTTCTCCCTACACATGTCTTCATATTTTTCTAACAGTTCAGCATAGGCATCTTCCCATTCATTCTGTGTAAAATTATCGAAAGGGGAAGTTACCTCATCATCGCCGTCAGCCATCAGGCAGATTTTTTCTTCTGTTTCATTGTCAGAGGAGTTGCTCTAACTTTCTTCTTCTTCGTCACTCCAGGTGCTAATCATAGCTTTTCCCTTTTTGTTTTTCAACCTGGGCTGTTTGTCCTTGAGCTCAGGATAGTCTGCTTTGAGATGCCCTGCCTTCCTACAATTATAACAAACAATGGCATCAGTTTTCTTCGTAGATTCAAATTTATGTTTGGACTGTCTCTTTCCAGAAAAATATTTTCTTCTCAGCCCTTTCCCTTCCTTCCTCAGAAATTTCTTGAAGTTCCTAGTAAACATAGCAAACTCATCCTTATCATCATCAGAGCTAGTACAGCTATATTCACTTGATGACCCTTTGCTAGAATTTGCTTTAAGAGCTAGGGGCTTCCTTCTCTTCTCAGATTCATCAATTTTCTTAAGTTCAACTCATATGTTGATGGGGACATCACCTCCCATGCCCACGTTCACAGCTCGTCTCCTCGCCTCAGTTGCATCCGGCATGGTCTAGTCATTTAATTTTGAGTCCTATGTAATTTTTATTTGAGTCATTTGATGTATTTTCCCTTTTATTTGAGTCATGTTCCTAGGTCTTGTGTTCATTTTCTTAAGTTTGAGTGTCATTAGGTTGTCTAGTTAGCTATTGGGCCCAATTCATTGGGCTTGGCCCAAGGGCTCTCCCCTACCCCCTCGGTTATTTGTCATTGAGTCAATTGTCAGGGACTTTTGTAGAAATGTGGGTTTCCTATATATAGGACCCCATTCCCCCCATTTCAACTTAATGAATCAATGAATGAAAAACTTGCCATTTTGAGAGTTTACACTTCTTATCTATTGGAGAGATTCCATTTTTTGGATGAGATACCCTAGGGGAGAGATTCCCCACCCTTCCCTCTCTTAATCTCTCTTTTTCACTCCACTTTCTCTCTCCTCCACACCCAAATTCGAATTCTCTTCTCTCTCCTCCCTTCCCAACCACCTTCACTCCCCACCTACCCCATTTAAGCCTCTTCCCATTCCCCACAACCCTCATCAATACTCCACCCCTTCCCAAGACCCCCTCCACCAATCCTCTCCTCACCATCCAACCCCCAACTACCCCTCCCACTTTCCCAAGCACCCTTCCCACTACCCCAAGCACCCCTTCCCTTCCCCAACACAACCCCCCCATTCCCATGACAAAAAATTAACCCCACCCTTAAACCTATTTTCGAATATCCTTTCCCTCTCTCCATTCCAACCAAATTCGCAGCCCCCACTACCACCATCTGTTGGACCCTCTTACAGACCTTATTCTCCACCTCCCACACCTTAGAACACCCCCTCAAAGACCCCCTTACAACCAGGGGTCACTCCCATACTCATATACCCCCTTCCCCTTCTTCTTTCTTGGTCATTGGAAGCAACTTCGAAGTTGCAGTTTGTTGTCCACAAGTTGCATGTGATCTAGCAACTTGCAGCAGCCACCACGACTTCCTCCGGACGAGTTTGAAGGCACAAGAGGCATCCACAGAAGCGTCTCCCTGTCCTCTTCACAACAGAAGTGGTTTCATCTTCATCCGAGCTGTGTGCTGCCCGAGAGCTTCGTTCTTCCACAATGGTGCAGAACTGTCCCTGCTGAGTACCAGAACCAGATTAGAAGCTCTGCCACGACGAACCTCGGAGGAATCAGCCCACAAGCTCTTCTACAAAGTTCTTCTTCTTCCTGTCTAATTTCAGAATCAAGAAGCGGAATTCCCTTCAGCATCCTGTGGCAGGAGTTATCATTTTTCTCCCTCAACTCCATCATCCTGCTACCCACAGTCTGCACCGACAAGTCACCAGTGTTCAGAGCTCCCTGGTCTTCTACGGCATCGTCTGGCCTCCCCGTCAATTTTTCTGCGAACAGGACTCGTCCACGATTCCAACGCCTTTGACGGTGCTTGATTCCGAGCTCAGGAGCTGCCGGGGCATCATCTGCAACCTGCTGTTGGAAACCAGGAGCTGCCAGTCCGAGATTCTACCTCCCTGTTCGAGCCTCCACCCAAGCCAGCCGCGGGTCCTGAAGAATTCTACAAAATTCTGAGGGGTTCCAGTACCAGTCCCGAAGAGTTTCCCACAGGTCTCGCCACCAACAAAATTCCTGAGCGAGTTCTACAGCAGAAACATCGACTATCTGTCCCTGTTCGGAGAGAGCAGGCAGAACCGGTGACTTCATCTTCAATGCTTTTAATCCTAGTTTTCCCTCCCCGCTTGGCCGGCTGAAGGCCCCTCCCTGCGTGGAGGTAATTTTGGTTGTAATCACTATTAACCCCCACCCCAAGGTCCCCCCTCCTGCGAGAGGTGTAGTGTTGTAACTTCTTTGGGTAGGTCAAGCGACACCGCCGCGGCGTGTGGGGATCCACTCGCCTCCCCGCTCGCCCTCGTCTCTGAGCGGGACCGGTTTCTTCAAACCGATCGAGTAAGTGCTTACACCTCACTCCATTTAGTGCTTGTCTTTCAATATTAGTTCTAGTTCCGCTGGTTATGCGAGTGAGAGCTCGATCCTCAAGCCCCATTGCCTTGAGTGATCACCGTGGGAAGAGTACAACCGGTGCCTTTGGCACTTCGTCGGCCCCGTTGAATTGGGCTTCCAAATCCATTGGGAATCAAATCTTGGCCTTGCTGGCCCTCTCCTCTCCCAGCAAGGGCCCAACCCCACATCCTCCACTTGGCATCGCCAAGTCACCCCGGGCTTGGGTGAGCGACGAGAAAGCGGCGGCCCAAAATTGGCCCATTTAGATTGCGAATGTGCTTGCTTGCTTAAGTCCAAGGTCGTGTAACATCAATTGCTATCAGAGCAAGTTCACAACTTGTCTCTCCATAAGTTGGTCCTAGGACATGTTTATGCATTTAGAGTCCTCGGTTGCTGATGCGCTCGACAGTCGTCGTTTAAAAATGCCGTGCCACACAAATTTCAAAATTTATAACTGCACTCACTCACTCGAATGATTTTTGAAAATACGAGTACAGTGGTGAATACAGGTCGATCCCACGGGGAGAGAATATTTGATTTTAGTTCAAGTTGGAAATACCCTTATGTTTGGAAAATAAAATGTTGTATTTGGAGTGCGATTATCACTAAAGAAGTTTGAATTGTAACTGTAAATGACAAGAGATAAGTAAAGGAAATTTAGCCAATTGATTGAAGAATGCCGTCTTTTCCACGCCGAGCCTTTGATGCAGATCGCTCCGCCTAGAAAGTCGACGCCGTGAGAGGATTTGAAGAAGACTTACCGCTTCGGGTATGTTTGAAGAAACACTTAAGAAGACAAGGGTTGCATATAACAAGTTTGAAAACTTAAGTTTGAAAACATAACGGAATTCAAGTGAAAATAGGGATTGGAAGAAAAAACATAACTTCAAATCTAGACGAAATTAGAAGAAGTGTAAAACATGAACGTTGTAGAGAATTGAAATAGGAAGAACTTTGATGAAGAACACAGACACAGAAAATAAGAGGAAGGCAATGAACAATCAAGATCTATCACTGCTAGTGAATAGTAACTGACAGAAAAATAGCACCTTGAAAAATTAATTCTAACTCTACAAATACACAGAATTAGACAAAGTGGTAGAAGAATGAAATGGAGATCTATAAGAGAGGAACAATTTTGATGAAGAACTCAGATTGAAAATAGGTCTAGAAAGGCTTCCAAACATAAGAATATTAGAATGTCTCACCACGGATGAACAGTAAACACCTAAAACAGCACTTAAGAAAACGGGCAATAACTCTATGAATCAGGAAGAATTTGAAGAAATGCTAATCAGAGAAGTTGAAGAAAACTTAAAAAGGAACAACTTTCGTGAAGAACTCAAATTGAAATGAAGACCATAATAATAAGTAATTGGACCAAGAATAGACTGAATACTTAAAAAGAACTTTGCATTAATATCAAATCAACTTACAAAGGTGACACCAAAAGCTTGTAAAACATCAAGATCCAACCCTCCTATGGAGCTCTACTAAGACTTACAATGAAGAACTTCAAGAATACAATAGGAAACCTTCACAATCTCTATGCTATCTCTCCTTCTAACTCTCCTAGTTTCACAACACTACTCCCCCTTTCCATTACAAATGAAGGCCATTTATATAGGGCAACACATAACACCCCCTCTCATGTGAAACAACTCAATTGCACCTAATTTTGCCCAAATTGGTAGGCTGGAATGTGCTGCACACTTTGTCATTTTTTTCTGATTTTTTCAGAATTTTTCTGGTATTTTTTTGGCCTTCTTTTCCTTCTCTTTCTCTCTTTCTCTCACTTTCTCTCTCTGCCGGCGCGTTGCGCCGATCGGCCGACCGCCGTTCGGCCGCCTGCCGTGGGCCCCTGGTGCGCCGAACCCCGCCGCCGTCGCCGCGTGTTGCACGCGGGCGCGGGCGCCTGCGCCTCCGCGTGCCTCGCCACGCGTCGCCCGGCCGCCCTTCGCCTGCCACGACCCCCCCCCGCCTTCGCCCTTCTCGCCTCGTCGCCCGTGCCGGTGGCGAAGGCGGGAAGGGCGGGGGCGGGGGGTTTTGAATTTTTTTTTTCATTTTTTATTATATATAATATATATATATATATATATATATATCTATATAGCTATATATATCTATATATTATTAGAAAATTTCTAAAAAATAGTAAATAAATTTATTTATTTTTTTAAATTTTTTTATTTTCTTTTTGAACCAATCCTCGGGCTTTTGGCCCATTCAACATGTATATTTTTATTCTTTTTTTCTTCTTTTTCTTAGAGTTTTCCTCGTATTGCGTGCCTGCATAAATAAGTAAAAATTGTGATTAAAATTTATTTAATTTTAGAAAATTAAACATTTGAGTCTAAATCAACAATAAGTGTGAGAAGTGTATATTTATCATAATTTAAGCTCATAAAAATATGAATAATTATGAATTAAGAAGGAAAAATACACACTTATCACACCCCCCAACTTACTCATTGCTAGTCCCTTAGCAATGCAATTAATGAAAATTTTAGGACCAACAAGAGTGTAACATATGCATGCCTCAGTTCCAGATCATCGTTCATAGAATTAACTAAAGATCAAGAATCTGGACTAATTACCACAGACTAGCCTTATGTTGGAAATTCAGGTACATGATCAAGAATTCTAATCAAAATTCAGTCGCACTTGTGCATGTGTAATGCTAAATTCACAGTAGAGACAATTGCGTCCTCCAGTTGCTATTCCGAACAAATGTCTTTCAATTCTGCACTTCTTAATTAGAGCATTCAGTATACTAACTTTTTATATGCCTTATTGCTTTGTCCCTTTGGGGATCTTTTGTATTCTTTTCTTTTTTCTTTCTACTTTTTTTTTCTTCACACTCATGATGTTGCACTACCCGTCACTATTTTACGCGAACCTCAACACGTCTTAGGTGAAGTAGGCCCGGTGCCACAGATCAAAGTTCCCTTTTCCTTTTGACGCGAACCTCAACACGTCTTAAGTGAAGTAGGCCCGGTTACTCAGAATCGGAGCATTTTTCATGGTGTGTGTTTTTTTTTCTCATACTTTTGTATGGCAGAAAGCTTATAAAAAATCTCTTCCTTAAGAAGTGCTGAAGATTAGACAACATATTCAAAATAGCAGAAGGCTTGTCCTACGTGTTTCATTAGCGTGCAACGTGATTGGATTTTTCTAAAGTGCACATGAACTTTAAAGAGATTCTTAAATCAGTTTTCCAAAGCTAGATTTATAAATTATCCATCATCCTTCTCCCTAATCGTTTCCATTCTAGAATCATTTTTCATAAGACATGAATCAAGAAACTCTAATTGGGGATGTACTGTAAGGAAAGGGTAAAAAAAAAAATTGGGCTAAAATTTTGGGTGAAAAGTTTAGAGGTTGTATATATGAATGTAGAATGTGCAACATGATTTCCTGTCCCCCCAACTTAAATGACATTGTCCTCAATGGCATAAACAATAGAGAATAATAGAATAATGTAAACATGATAGTTTGTTAAAGAACGGGACAACCTGATGTGTACTTCGACGGCTTTGGCGTTTTGAGAGGCGGTATTTGACTTTGAAAATCGGAGAAACAGAGTAAGCAATCAGCTCTCTCCTCCCAACTTATCCTTTATTCAAACCTGAAAAACACAAACATAAGAAAAATTTGGGTTGCCTCCCAAGAAGCCATTTATTTGCACACCAAACTATGAAGATGTTGGGCTGCCTCCCAAAAAGCGTTAAATTTAACATCTTTAGTCAGACGCAATATAGCTCAATAACCAACAAGTTGATTTTAAAATGAGCCACCAAAGAATTTTGTCCTTGCCAAAATTTACTTTTTCATGCCCTGAAGAAAATGAATGTGGTTGGTGAATGCAAGGGCGAGACAGAGATTGAGATGGAGGTAGCTCAAAAGCATTGTCCCGAGGAAAGAATAGAGGAGGCACATTGGGAAAAATCGTATCATGAAGTATGAAATATTCCTCCTGAGATTCCTTAGGATCAGATAAATCAGCATGTAGAGCCAGGGTGGACCAATGAGTTGGGAGAGTTTGAAAAGAATCACCATGGTCCAGAAGTGGCACAAGTTCTACCTGCTCCTCTAGATTGAAATTATCATGCGGCATACTCGAATCATTCAATTCCTCATTTACCCCAACTTCATTATTCCAATAAATATTCAATTCTAGATCCATCTTCACTTCTTCTTCCTTCCCATCTTCAAAGATAATTTCATCAAAGTCATGTACCATCTCCACTTCTTCTCCATTCCCATCTTCAAAGAGAAGGTCATCATGATCGGGGAGAGACTTGTGATGAGGTTCAATATATTCATCCTCTCCCTCTAACTGAATATCATCCACCTCTCTTGCATTTCCCTCATGTTGACAAGCAAGAACTGGCTCCTCAAATTCCTTTGTAGGAGGGGGAATATGGTCATTTATCAGTTCATCACCTTCATCTATTGCATTTCCAGTCAAGTCCGCAATCCCCTTAGAGTTCTCATGTGAATTTTGCTGACACGACCCCTCCATAATCCCGTTATCTACTAAATTAAGAGTGATAAGAGTGTGATGCTCTTGGGGAATTATAGATTGATCGTAGTTAGTGTGAAGAACTTGATGAGGATTGGGTCCAGAGGAATCAAAGAATTACTCTCCCTCCATGGTTTTGACTTCCTCAGTAATCCTATTGATGTGCTGTCGGAGGGATTGACTATGGAGAAGTAACTGAATGAATTGATCATCAGAGGCATTAGGTGTGGGTGGAAGAGATGAATAGTAATAATTTGTCTGTTGGGCTGGGTCATAATGGTCATTAAAGGTTTTGGCCCAAATACGATTTTCATCATTCCCTTCTTCTCCCCCCGACAACTCAAGATCATCATAATCCTCTTCACAAATGGAATGGGGTTTAGGCTCCTCAGGCTGCTCTTCCGTTACGTCCTCCGCATAAAACTCTTCCATGATTCCCTCAAAATCAACAGTGATATGAGTGGTAGATTGTGGGATCATAGGTTGAGCATATAGACTTTTATCATTATAACATCCAAGAAGTTGGTCCTCAAGACTTGTGGAGTTGTTAGGCATTAGATCCACTTCCGTTTCTATGATGTTTTTAGCAATCCTACTCACTTGGGCCTCAAAGTTTTGCAGTTGTTCCTGAAAGGCTTGTTGTTGAGTATGGAAGAGCCATGTCAATTTATCAAACATCTCCTCCTTATGTAAATCTGTGTATAGAGGAGATAGATAAGTGGGGTGAGAGTCAGATTGTGATGGATAGTAATTTGAAGGGCACTCAGTCTGAAAATCAGGAGAGTGTATTGGTTGCCCTCCATAATAGGGTTGATCATAAGAATGGACTTGATTGTAAGGATCATTGGAATATGAATCCCAATCTGCAAAGTGTGGATTTGAAGGACGTTGAATGGGGTCTTGGTATGGTTCCCAAGAAGAAAATTGTTGATTTTCCCATTGATTATTTGGGTTTGTGTAGGAGACAGAGGTGGAAAAATCCGATGACCATTGATATGGCTCTTGGGTGAAAGATGAATTATGAACCCCATTGTGGAAGAGTGAAGGAGTTTGTTGATAAGGGGTAAATGGAGAATTAGAATTCACATAGCCCGCATAATTAAACATCAAAGAATCTATTATTGGGCCTGAACAAAATTAGATGTGGAAATGAAAAAGACCCAAGAAAGAGTGATGATTTTTCAATGAAATTTTTTTATGTTTTGATTTTGTTGTGCTTTTATGCAAAAATAAACAAGTTAGCACATAAATTACCCTAATGACCTTGATGTGCCCTAGACCTACAAGTAGGGTTTCACAAAATGATTAACGTGAGACTTAAGTTTACCCTCAATATGACCACCAGCCAGGTAAGGGGTGGGGAAGTGGGAGGTTCCCCCTACTTTCGTAGGGACCTTATTATGCCAAACCACTTTCCCGCTTAAGGCGTTTGCCGTCCGACCGTCTTGCCTTAGGCACCAGTTTTCATATGAGGGTAAACCAAAATAACACCAGAATCACAGTGTGATCCTACGGCCAACGTCTACTGACTTTTATTAAGGCCTAGGTAATGCAGAGATGCAAGGGAACTGTGGTTTGCGGGCTAAGGAAGGGGTGATGAAATCCCCACCTTATGTTGTTAGAGGTGTTGCCCTTAAAGTATTTTGAAATGAAATGCGCACCACAATTTCAAACAAGGGGTTCTTTATGCAAAATGAATGCCAGAATATGGTGAGTAGAACGTACCTTACCCCTTGCAATCTTCAAAATGCAATTGACAAGAATTAAACAAAGAAAACTTCTATACTAAATGATGCATGACCTAAAACATGATGTGTGGTTTCTAATCTTGAAATGAATTTTTTTTTATTTTGGTGTAAGTCAATTTTTTTTATTTTTAATCAATGAACCTAACTAACCAGCACAACATTTTTTTTTTGTTTTGATTATTTTATGATTTTTATAGAGTTTTCAAGAAATTTTCAGATTTTTGTAAAGATTTTTCAGAAAGTGGAAAGATAGAACATGTTTCTTGATTTCAGCCCTTTAGCAATGCTTCCGGGCTATTTAACGACGTTTCATATCCTTGGAATTTTAGGTTCGATCTTCCTCTTTCTTTGATTTTCAAATTTTCTTCTTTGTCCTGCACAAGTAAAAAGAGCAAAATGAATATTCACATATATACACCAAACACAAGAATATCCAACTATCAACATAATTCACTTCCCGGCAACGGCGCCAAAAATTTGATACGCTCGACAGTCGTCGTTTAAAAATGCCGTGCCAGACAAATTTTAAAATTTATAACCGCACTCACTCACTCGAATGATTTTTAAAAATACGAGTACAGTGGTGAATACGGGTCGATCCCACGGGGAGAGAATATTTGATTTTAGTTCAAGTTGGAAATACCCTTGTGTTTGGAAAATAAAATGTTGTATTTGGAGTGCGATTATCACTAAAGAAATTTGAATTGTAACTGTAAATGACAAGAGATAAGTAAAGGAAATTTAGCCAATTGATTGAAGAATGCCGTCGTTTCCACGCCGAGCCTTTGATGCAAATCGCTCCGCTTAGAAAGTCGACGCCGTGAGAGGATTTGAAGAAGACTTACCGCTTCGGGTATGTTTGAAGAAACACTTAAGAAGACAAGGGTTGCATATAACAAGTTTGAAAATTTAAGTTTGAAAACATAACGGAATTCAAGTGAAAATAGGGATTGGAAGAAAAAACATAACTTCAAATCTAGACGGAATTAGAAGAAGTGTAAAACATGAACGTTGTAGAGAATTGAAATAGGAAGAACTTTGATGAAGAATACAGACACAGCAAATAAGAGGAAGGCAATGAAAAATCAAGATCTATCACTGTTGGTGAATAGTAACTGACAGAAAAATAGTACCTTGAAAAATTAATTCTAACTCTACAAATACACAGAATTAGACAAAGTGGTAGAAGAATGAAATGGCGATCTATAAGAGCGGAACAACTTTGATGAAGAGCTCAGATTGAAAAGAGGTCTAGAAAGGCTTCCAAACATAAGAATACTAGAATGTCTCACCACGGATGAACAGTAAACACCTAAAATAGCACTTAAGAAAATGGGTAATAACTCTATGAATCAGGAAGAATTTGAAGAAATGCTAATCAGAGAAGTTGAAGAAAACTTAAAAAGGAACAACTTTTGTGAAGAACTCAAATTGAAATGAAGATCATAATAATAAGTAATTGGACCAAGAATAGACTGAATGCTTAAAAAGAACCTTGCATTAATATCAAATCAACTTACAAAGGTGACACCAAAAGCTTGTAAAACATCAAGATCCAACCCTCCTATGGAGCTCTACTAAGACTTATAATGAAGAACTTTAAGAATACAATGGAAAACCTTCACAATCTCTATGCTATCTCTCCTTCTAACTCTCCTAGTTTCACAACACTACTCCCCCTTTCCATTACAAATGAAGGCCCTTTATATAGGGCAACACATAACACCCCCTCTCATGTGAAACAACTCAATTGCACCTAATTTTGCCTAAATTGGTAGGCTGGAATGTGCTGCACACTTTGTCATATTTTTCTGATTTTTTCGGATTTTTCTGGTATTTTTTTGGCCTTCTTTTCCTTCTCTTTCTCTCTTTCTCTCACTTTCTCTCTCTGCCGGCGCGTTGCGCCGATCGGCCGACCGCCGTTCGGTCGCCTGCCGTGGGCCCCTGGTGCGCCGAACCCCGCCGCCGTCGCCGCGTGTCGCACGCGGGCGCGTTCGCCCGCGCCTCCTCGTGCCTCGCCACGCGTCGCCCGGCCGCCCTTCGCGCCGCCTTCGCCTGCCACGACCCCCCCCCCCCGCCTTCGCCCTTCTCGCCTCGTCGCCCATGCGGGTGGCGAAGGCGGGAAGGGCGGGGGCGGGGGGTTTTGAATTTTTATTTTATTTTATTTTATTATTATATATAATATATATATAAATATATATCTATAGAGCTATATATATATATCTATATATTATTAGAAAAATTCTAAAAAATAGTAAATAAATTTATTTATTTTTTTTAAATTTTTTTATTTTCTTTTTGAACCAATCCTCGGGCTTTTGGCCCATTCAACATGTATATTTTTATTCTTTTTTCTTCTTTTTCTTAGAGTTTTCCTCATATTACGTGCCTGCATAAATAAGTAAAAATTGTGATTAAAATTTATTTAATTTTAGAAAATTAAACATTTGAGTCTAAATCAACAATAAGTGTGAGAAGTGCATATTTATCATAATTTAAGCTCATAAAAATATGAATAATTATGAATTAAGAAGGAAAAATACACACTTATCAGTTGCATCTCCCATGTCCACTAGAATGGCCACTTCATACCCGTCATATCCATCCCCATCAACTTTCCCGAGAAGCCCAAATCCTCATAGAAGCTCCATTGCCAACAAAGTGGGTAGCAACACCTCTATCATAGAAGCCCTACCTAATGTCCTTAATCGGCTTGAAGATATCATATCTCGACTCGACCGACTTGAAGGAAATAGCCATGCACCAAGAGTGAATGAGAGTGACCTTTGGGGAAATCTAGAAACCATATTTTTAGGACACTTGAAAATCAAAACCCCCGCCTTTGATGGATCCAACAGCCCTAGCCTTTACCTAGATTGGGAGATTTCCCTAGACCAATTCTTTAAAAGTTGCCCCTTGAACGAAGAAAGGAGAATGAGGCTAGCCAAGGCACACCTCTCCAAACAAGCTAAAACTCATTGGTTAGTTGTGGAAGGTTTAAGAAGGATCCGTAGGGAGGCCCCCATTAGCACTTGGGATGAGATGAAGGTCGAGCTTAGGAAAACCTACACTCTCCAACCCTCTCCCTCCTACTCAAATCATAAAAGCCCAAGGAGCACTTCAACTCCTTCATCCCCACCCAGTCAATCCAAGACCCCAATCACCCATTCCCTACCACTTTCCATCTCTCCCACCCCAACCACTACATTTACACCCCACCTCCATGTCCACACCACAACCATAGGTCCCCATACCCAATTGGGCCCCATGGCCAACTCTCCACCTAGGCCCATGGTAACCCCCACCACTACCTCTCCATCACCCCCAAAAAGAGACACTCCTCCCAAAACAAATCAACCCAAACCCCTTCAACCCACCCATCTTCCTCTCCCTACCCCAATCCAACTCTCACCAAAGCCTCCACTACTACCCTCACCTATCCTAACCCAAGTTTCCCACTACCTACCACCCCGGATACACCATGCCCCAATTATCACCATACCCCCAAAAGACCCTCTCACCTCCTTGGTAGAAGAACTCATACCCAATTCAATAGTTGAGGACACTCCAAACCCACTCCCCACCTTGGAGGAAACCCAAGTCCAAGTTGAGAAAGAAATATCACACGATGGTCCTCACCTTACATCACCCTCTCTAGTTGGGACCAAGCTCATCTTAGGAGAACCCATTGTTAGTTGGCTAAAGGAGAGCCCAATTAGAGAGATCCGGGCCCATGTTTTCCCTCCCATAGAACAAGACCTTCCCTTAGTGCCCTTCTTCTCCTATCACACCACAATCCAATCATCCTATCAAGTGGATACATTAGAGGACCTTCTCAAGGGCATAGCATGGCAATTAGAGATGACTACCATGATGACCCCTATGGTCGAACAACCTAGGAGCCTTAGCCTCCTACACCTATGCATAGGGTCTATCACCTCGGTTTGCACCATTAGTTGCTACACTAGCGATCTCATTCTATTCCTCCCAACACCCGATGAGCCCAACCTTCTCCTCGATTTAGAGCTTCTTATCTTGGGTAGAAAGCCAATCCCTCCACTCATGGCCGACCCACTTGTCAAGAACATTGGCCCAACTATCATGGAGAAGGATGACTTAGCACCTTTTAAGAATCTTGAGGACATGGAGTTCCTCCCCCTAGGTGACCCCTTTTATGATCCATATGATCCATTCCAATGGGAGTCAAGGGACTCATATGACCCAACCATCTTACCAACCACCCACCCTTTCCTACCCTCACCCACCATATTGGGCCAAACCCACCTCATCCATGACCCGGGTTACACCTTGGGAGCCATGACCTTGGGCCACATATCCCTAGGTAATAAGGTTGTGCTCCACCCCATGATGACCACCTTCTTAGATCCATTCGATCCTTTCCAATGGGAGTTCAAAGGTTGTCCCACACCTATACACATGGAAGTCACCCTTGGGAAAAACATGCATGTGTCTAGGCTTACCTCACCACTTGGCATGAACACTATGTTGGGTCCATTCATTCATATCACCCACATGTCAAGTAAAAAATATGAGTGGTCCATGTTCAGATGTAATGGTCCACCTTCATTCCTCATGGGTCTTAAGCATGTCAAAGGCATCTACGGATGTCCGGTTCCCCCGATATTTATCACCACTTTGCATGATAGGGCCACCTACGGGTGCCCCGGCCCACCTAGGCTGACCAAAGTCTACACTACATCATTACATGATAGGTCCACTTTTGGTTGCCCAGGTCCACCCATCACCCCTAGAATGTCTGCATTCACAACATTGCATAAAGAGATCCGCAAGCACATTAGCAAGAAGAATGTGACTTATAAAAGGCGAGCCGACTCTCATCGACGTCACCAAGAATTCCATGAGGGTGACTTTGTGATGGTAAGGACGGAGAGGCTCTCCCCGGGAGCCATCTCCAAATTGAGGCCACGTGGGGCTGGTCCCTTCCAGGTCCTGAGGCCCATTGGTGCAAATGCCTATGAGTTAGATCTCCCCGAGGAATATGGGGTAAGTCCCACATTCAGTGTCGCTGACCAAGTGCCATACAAGGGACCCACGGTGGTACCTAGTGAGGATATTGAGCCTATTCCCTCCGTTGTGAGAGCACCCACCCGTGAGGAGAGTCCACCAGCCAAGAGAGCCCAGCGTGAGCGCATTGAACGAATATTGGATGAACAGGTCACTATCACCAGGAGCAAGGTATACGAGCGCTATCTCGGCAGGTGGATGGATCGGTCTCGTTCGGAAGACTTGAGGGCAGTACCACTTCTACACCCTCCAAGGAGGGAAGGACACTTACTCGACGGAGTCGAGTTCTCCGCACCCCGGGAGTATGATGGGGACATCACCTCCCATGCCCACGTTCACAGCTCGTCTCCTCGCCCCGGTTGCATCCGGCATGGTCTAGTCATTTAATTTTGAGTCCTATGTAATTTTTATTTGAGTCATTTGATGTATTTTCCCTTTTATTTGAGTCATGTTCCTAGGTCTTGTGTTCATTTCCCTAAGTTTGAGTGTCATTAGGTTGTCTAGTTAGCTATTGGGCCCAATTCATTGGGCTTGGCCCAAGGGCTCTCCCCTACCCCCTCGATTATTTGTCATTGAGTCAATTGTCAGGTACTTTTGTAGAAATGTGGGTTTCTTATATATAGGACCCCATTCCCCCCCATTTCAACTTAATGAATCAATGAATGAAAAACTTGCCATTTTGAGAGTTTACACTTCTTATCTATTGGAGAGATTCCATTTTTTGGGTGAGATACCCTAGGGGAGAGATTCCCCACCCTTCCCTCTCTTAATCTCTCTTTTTCACTCCACTTTCTCTCTCCTCCACACCCAAATTCGAATTTTCTTCTCTCTCCTCCCTTCCCAATCACCTCCACTCCCCACCTACCTCATTTAAGCCTATTCCCATTCCCCACAACCCTCATCAATACTCCACCCCTTCCCAAGACCCCCTCCACCAATCCTCTCCTCACCATCCAACCCCCAACTACCCCTCCCACTTTCCCAAGCACCCTTCCCACTACCCCAAGCACCCCTTCCCTTCCCCAACACAACCCCCCCCATTCCCATGACAAAAAATTAACCCCACCCTTAAACGTATTTTCGAATATCCTTTCCCTCTCTCCATTCTAACCAAATTCGCAGCCCCCACTACCACCATCTGTTGGACCCTCTTCCAGACCTTATTCTCCACCTCCCACACCTTAGAACACCCCCTCCAAGACCCCCTTACAACCAGGGGTCACTCCCATACTCATCTACCCCCTTCCCCTTCTTCTTTCTTGGTCATTGAAGCTACTTCGAAGTTGCAGTTTGCTGTCCAGAAGTTACAGGTGAACCAGCAACTTGCAGCGGCCACCACGACTTCCTCCGGATGAGTTTGAAGGCACAAGAGGCATCCACAGAAGCGTCTCCCTGTCCTCTTCACAACAGAAGTAGTTTCATCTTCATCCGAGTTGTGTGCTGCCCGGGAGCTTCGTTCTTCCACAATGGCGCAGAACTATCCCTGCTGAGTACCAAAACCGGATTAGAAGCTCTGCCACGACGAACCTCGGAGGAATCAGCCCACAAGCTCTTCTACAAAGTTCTTCTTCTTCCTGTCTACTTTCAGAATCAAGAAGCAGAATTCCCTTCAGCATCTTGTGGCAGGAGTTATCATTTTTCTCCCGCAGCTCCATTGTCCTGCTACCCACAGTTTGCACCGACAAGTCACCAGTGTTCAGAGCTCCCTGGTCTTCTACGGCATCGTCTGGCCTCACCGTTAATTTTTATACGAAGAGGACTCGTCCACGATTCCAACGCCTTTGACGGTGCTCGATTCCGAGCTCGGGAGCTGCCAGGGCATCATCTGCAACCTGCTGTTGGAAACCAGAAGCTGCCAGTCCGAGATTCTACCTCCCTGTTCGAGCCTCCACCCAGGCCAGCCGCGGCTCCAGAAGAATTCTACAAAATTCTGAGGGGTTCCAGTACCAGGCCCGAAGAGTTTCCCATAGGTCTCGCCACCAACGAAATTCCTGAGCGAGTTCTACAGCAGAAACATCGACTATCTGTCCCTGTTCAGAGAGAGCAGGCAGAACCGGTGACTTCATCTTCAATGCTTTTAATCCTAGTTTCCCCTCCCCGCTTGGCCGGCTGAAGGCCCCTCCCTGCGTGGAGGTAATTTTGGTTGTAATCACTATTAACCCCCACCCCAAGGTCCCCCCTCCTGCGAGAGGTGTAGTGTTGTAACTTCTTTGGGCAGGTCAAGCGACACCGCCGCGGCGTGTGGGGATCCACTCGCCTCCCCGCTCGCCCTCGTCTCCGAGCGGGACCAGTTTCTTCAAACCGGTTGAGTAAGTGCTCACACCTCACTCCAGTTAGTGCTTGTCTTTCAATATTAGTTCTAGTTCCGCTGGTTATGCGAGTGAGAGCTCGATCCTCAAGCCCCATTACCTTGAGTGATCACCGTGGGAAGAGTGCAACCGGTGCCTTCGGCACTTCGTCGGCCCGTTGAATTGGGCTTCCAAATCTGTTGGGAATCAAATCTTGGCCTTGCTGGCCCTCTACCAGCAAGGGCCCAACCCCACATCCTCCACTTGGCATCGCCAAGTCACCCCGGGCTTGGGTGAGCGACGAGAGAGCGGCGGCCCAAAATTGGCCCATTTAGATTGCGAATGTGCTTGCTTGCTTAAGTCCAAGGTCGTGTCACATCATATGTCATGAGAGAACCAATAAGCTCATCCACAGTGGTCTTAGCTAGGTCTCTAGACTCTTCAACTACAGTGGCCTTCGTGTGCCATATGGGTGTCAGGGACCTCAAAATCTTTCTAACAACTTCATGGTCACTGTAGACCTTTCCTAGACTTCTCAAACTGTTCGTAATCACATTCAACCAAGCGTACATTTCAGATATGGACTCCTCAGGCTTCATTTTGAAAGCCTCATATTCTGAGACTAACATGTTCGCCTTAGTCTCTCTAACCTGAGATGTCCTTTCATAAATGATCTCCAATTTGTCCCACATCTCCTTAGCGGTGGTGCAGGAGGAGACTCTGGAGAATTCTGTAGGATGGAGAGCACACTACATAGCATTTATAGCACCCCAATTCAGAGTGGACTTTCGGATGTGCTCCTTAGTCCTGAATTCCTCATCTGGAGGTAAATCAAATGGACTTTTACTCACGACCTTTCAGATCTCATAATCCTTAGCACGTAGAAACACTTGCATCCTATTCTTCCAGTAGGAGTAATTGCGACCATTAAAGAATGGTGGCTTGCTGGTTGAGTGGCCCTCAGCGACAACACCTTTAGCATCCATGACTGATCTCTCAGGAATGTGAGGCCCCAAGGGAGAGTTAGGCTCTGATACCACCTGTTGGACACGGATGGACGCTAAGATCTAGAGGGGGGTGAATAGATTTACTCCTTAAAAACACAAGTAAGAAAACACAACGGAATAAAAGGTTCTTCTATAAGACAATCGAATAAAACTGAACTCATGAGGTAATCTTATGCATTCATCTAACAGAGAAATATGCAAATAGGATGTGTACACGAGCAACACAAGCAAAAACAAACGCAAAGAGATGCCAGGGATTTTTAGGTGGTTCGGATTTCACCTACATCCACCCCACACTCAGACTGAGTGTGGATTATTGTTGATTCACAGCTTCTATCCACTAATCCACAGCTTCGGGGATTGGATCCCTACAAACTACTGATCCACAGTTTTGGGGATAATATCCCAGACCACTGAGCCTCACAGCTTGCTACCGCTGAGCTTTACAGCTTGGCTGACCGAGGACACACCCTCGCACGCTGACTCACAGCTTGACAAAGTTTAGAAAAAGAAAATGAAAGACAAAAAAAGTAATGTAGCTCTTCAATGAGCAGATTGACTCTGGATTTGATCCACGAGTCAAGTACAAGAACCGGTGCTCTGAAACTATCTTCAATCTAAAGCTTTCGATCCTTTTCTCTCCTTCTAGCTTCTCCTCTCTCACTCTGGCTCTCTTCAGATTGCTCTCTCTTTTCTCTCTGGCTTCTCGCACTTTTTTTTCTGCTCGATCCTACTTCTGCTCTATTCAGAGGGGCTTATATATGTCTTCTGTCTTTAGCCCTCACGAGCTCACGCATTGGGCATGTGGAGAGCTCGTTCCCGCCTTCCTAAAGATGACACGCGTCAGGACTAGATTGGTGAGCATATCCTTGTTGGTAGAATCTTCTGGATGTGTCTACCTCAGATCACGTGCTCAATCATAGGATTCCATGATGCGCTTGCTTTACCTTGCAATTCAGACAATAGTTAGTTAAGAGAAACGATTGCACCGAGTTTGACTTAGCATAGAATAGGGTATGCAAAGACATTCCAGACAAACATAGCATATATACACATACCCTTCTAAGCCAATGGCGTGACCTATGCCAACGATTTAAGACAATGTAAGATGTGCATAGACCTTCCTATACATTCAACAAGAAAACGTGCACAGACATTACATACACAATGATCATGATGCACTGACTGAAGCATGCATGGACAAGGGTGCACAGACTTTTACCTTCATATGTACAAGAACATGCACTGACTATATGTGCAAATGATGAACAATGCACCGACCTTGGGAGAATAGAGACAACAAATGCACCGACATTTTATGTTAAAAGCAGCAAATTATGCACCAACCTAGCCTCTTGTGAAAGAACAGTAACGTGCACATACTTGTTTGTGCAAGACTAGCTATTATGCACAGACTTTTATGCACAATGAAAAGATTCACAAACCTTGTAACGTACGTCAAGCAACGTGCACTGACCTGAGTTGTGTGCGATGCAGAACATGCACAGACTTAGTGAGCATATATGCACAGACCTGTATGCATGAGACTCGGCCAGCACCGACCTTGGGTAAGCATAGGACAGAAGATGCACCAACCGTATGGCAATGTAAAATGTTCACAAGTGCACTGACCTTGTGTACACACAAGGCAAATGTGCCCAGGCTTATGCATCCATATGTCAAACGAATGCACTGACTTAGTTAAGTGTAGACTGAGACATGCACAGACTTCAACGTGTGAGATGCAAAACATGCACTGACGTTATGTATAGAGGTAAACAAATACAAACATATGCTCAGACATTAAAAAGCTCAAAGGAAGAACCTGCACAGACCTTTTATGCAATAAGCAGAAACATGCACCGATGTTATCTGCTTCCTCAGTGAAGGATGCACAGGCTCTTTTACGTTGTATGCTCAATGATGAAAGTTGCACAGACTCTATATGCATTAGACATAGACATTGCACAGACAATGTCAACTTGATCAACAAAGGTTGCACAGAGTCTGTACTCAAGAGACAAACTATGCATAGACACAATTTGTGAAATGCATATTCATTGACTTGTGAAATGCTGGCATTTCTGAGACTCAATATTTATCAACATCAAAGAACAGAAAAGTAAAATGAATTATTGTCTATCATGTTGACACACATGTTTGCGAATCATCAAAACAAAGATGGAGACAAATATCCAACATCTTCAAAACACAATATCTAACAGAGGCATCATTTAATGAGAGTCGATGCAGCACGTGTCACTCCCCGTACTCTATACCGTCGAGGTATTATCCGCTTTGGCCTACTGGCCTCACGGTTTTGTCCCTTTCGAAGGGTGATCAGCTCCAGAATGGGGGACTTCCCGAGTAGGTCACCCATCCCAGTACTGCTCCCCATTAAGCACGCTTAACTTTTGAGTTCTTTACAAGAACTGAGCCGATACTTCAAAAGACGCCTCGGTGATATAGAGTACAACTTAGCTATATTTGAGGGTGTTACAGCACGTTTGTGGGTTGTCAATCTGGACTGATGCTACTCTTATGCTTCGACGCAGTCATCCCTTGCGTCGAATCAATCTCACATGTCTCATCTCACTACATTGTTGGTATCACTCAAGTCTTCCAAATTATGTTCAGCTTCTTAAGTCCCTTATGTCACTTTTTCTTTAATTTATCCTCTCATTCGTTAAATTTTATGTTCACAAAGGGATAGCTTACAATTCCATGAATCTACTCATAATTATTGATTTAAGGGAAGCCATTACAAGCACTCTTCCTGTAAGAGTACCTTTGGTCTTGGCTGACCAGACTCTTATACTGTAGTGGTTTACTATTTATAGTCATTAAATCTAAGACCATTTGTCTAGAAACTGATCTTTCTTGCATATGTAATGGGTTAAAAATATACTGAAAAAGTCTCTGCCTTAACTATCTTTGGAACTTTGAAAATTGTGAGTAAAGTGAACATCTTTGGTAAAAGAATATTCTGCACATACTGACTATAAACCTCTTTAGGATAAATCTGAAAGGGTCAGGGAATACGCCATAATAAAAAAAATAAATATATATATATGGCAGAGCAATGGCATGACCTTCGGAGAAACTGGATCTCTACATCAATGAAATGCTCCAGATCATGTCATGAGGAGGGTTGCTAACTCTGTTTAAAAGAAGCATGAAGGTTAGCCACACTGAGTAACCAGAGATTCTGACATCTAATCAACGTGATTCCTTGTGTCAAAAAGTGTTGACTATACTTGATTTCTCAAAATTAAAAATAAAAAAATGGTTGACTCTGGATCTTGTCAAAATTCTTAATGTGTTTGTTTTCAATATATGTTAGAAATTCTCCCAAAGATGTGAGCGGACAATTATGAGTAATTGTGAAAGAAATGGGCAGGGCATGGCTCTTAAGATGAATATTTTTCATCTATTACATATGCATAATAGATGAGTTTAGGTCGTTTGTGACTTATGATTTAATATTATAAACCCTAAACCAGCCTAACTTGTAAGAGTTTTTAAAGCCATCTCCATAGGAAGGGTAGTTTGGTAATTCTCCTTGGCAATTGGTAAATAAAAAAGGATTCAATGGCTCATGGCTATCTTTTATCTTCTCAGTTTCGTCCTCTCCGCTATCCAACCTCTCCAAAAACCCCAGGTCTGTGCATCACCCTCATCCCTCGACGCACCAGAAGTTTTCTTTTATCTTTCCGTCGTCGGGATCTCATCTATATTCTTCTCAACTTCATATCGCGTCTGTTACCCTATCTCCTCAAGTTCCCTTCTCCTAGTTTGCTTCTGCTACAATGTCTCTACCTTCTACTAGAAGCAAATGTTTGGTCCCTTGGGTGCAACATGATCTGGAAGGGGGGTCCTTTAAGAAACTATGCCCAATTAAAAACTTAACTGATAAAAACACAAGCTACTGTTGTCATGCAAATGAGAAACTTAAAAGTTCTTAAACTTGATACACAACAATTCTACGAAAAGCAGTTTAAAACAATAAGACAAAACACCTAACACAGACCCCTGGCGTCGATGCAGTAAGCATGGTTGTGTCGATGCAGTCCGAGAGAGGGTCTGGCAGTTAACTGGGTTGTAGCACAAAAGACTCAATGTATGTGTGATCAGAATATAAGTGTGTGTGACCTCCAAGCTAGCTAAAGTGTGTATATGGTGTCCATAAATGAAGCACAAACTGTGAATATCTGAAACACATGTGCACATGCGAATGGGGATAGCGAATAAGGAACAATCGCACACAAAACACAACCCACTGTAGAGGTATTTTTAAGGCGGTTCAGTCTGTAAACCCGCAGACCTACATCCACCTCTCACCAAACCGGTGAGGCTCTACCACACGAGGATGACGTCCTAACACACTGAGATGCAAATTCAAAGGAAAATAAATTCCAACAAGAAGAACACTAGTTGTAGCTTCAGATACAGATCTGGAAGCTAGAGTGGAGTTTCAGATAGAGATCCAACAAATCTTCTCTTTAAGCTTTCTACAGGGCTGCTTTATCTCAAGGCTTCTCTCCTTCCTTCTACTCTCTTCTCTCTTCTCTCTTTTCTCTTCTCTCTTATAGCATTCGACAGGGTCGGCCAGATGCCGGGCTGCTCACTTTCCCTTCTTTTCTTTTCTCACTGATTAGCTTGAATGCTCAAGGGTGTGGCTTTCTTCAAGGGCAGCAGTGGCTTCTTGTTGTGCAGGTGGAATGGCGGTCTAGAGGGGGGGGGGGTGAATAGATCCGCCCCCAAATTCAAAAACTATTGCAGACTTAAGTAAACAATTTAAACTATGCGGCTTAAGCGGAAATTAAAGCGTATACTGTATGCATAACAAAGACGAACCTAGGCATGCATCTAGCGGAGATCACAAACAATCACATAGAGGAGACATGGATTTTTAGGTGGTTCGGCCAGACATCCAGCCTGCTTACATCCACCCCTCACCAAACCCGGTGAGGCTTCCTTCCGCTGACTCACAGCTTGAACACTCCGCTGACTCACAGCTTGAACAACCTCAGATCTGAGCAGCTCAGCTCAATCTGAATATTCCGCTGACGAATAGCTTGATTAACAGAATAGAAGAATGAAATGAAAGATCGAATAGAGATATAAATACAGATCGAGTGTAGAATTCTCCTGATGATTGGGTATCTCGATCTGTAGATGGAGTTCACCGAGCTTCTTCTCTGATTTCAGATCTTGGCTGATCTTGTGCTGCTGTCGGTGCTTCTCCTACTGCTGCTCATCTCCTACTGGTGCTTCTTCTGCTGTTGCCCTTGTTTTCTTCTTCTTCTTCTCCTTCTTCTTCTTGATCTAGGTTGCATAGCCCTCTCTTTTCTTTTCTGCTTCCTCTCTAGATGCAGCAGTCAGTCTTCCAGCAGCTACGGTCTACAGCAGGTCCTCTTCAGCCCTCGTGGTGCAGTGGCTTTCTCCCTAGATGCAGCGCTTCATCTTCTGCAGCCAAGCTTTGCAGCAGCTATCTCTAGCCCACGTCTGCTTCAGCCTTCTTCAGCCCCCGCGCCCCTTAGGGTTGGCTATTCTCTTTTTTTTTTCTTCCCACCATTTATTTTCTTGTTATTGAGTAACTCCACAACATCTGCTGGTTCAGTTGGAGAAACGGTGGGGAATCTCCTATTTTTCAGCAAGGAAGTTAAAGACCAAGTCAGATCCATGAAAAGAATCAAACTCTGGTAAAGATCCATGTTTCCTGGCTTATCTGGACCTTCTAGGTGTATGCCATAATGGATCTTAGCTTTGGATATCGGATCTTGCAAGAACATAGTCAATTTTAGGGTTTAAAGTTCGCAACTCCGCCCGTGGTCGGCTTCCAGGGCCTCCGTGGTCGGCTTCTGAACAGAACCAGAATTCCCTGGTTTCTGTCTGCCTTCAAGTGTCGACTTCCAGGGCCTCCGTGGTCAACTTCTGAACAGAACCAGAATTCCCTAGTTTCTGTCTGCCTTCAAGTGTCGGCTTCGGAGCCCTCAGGTGTCGGCTTCTGAGCCAGTCCAGAACCTGTTTTGGAGATCTTGAAGGGCTGAGCTTCTGAATTGAGTTTGGTTCATCCTTGACCTTTGGCTGGCCTATTTTCATCATCAATATACCTACATTGATCATTTAGATATTAAACATTTGGCATGTGCATATGGTAAAGACAATGAGATACAACTTGTCATCATCAAAACAAGGGATGCACAACACTTCTTCATTAGAAGCTTCAGGTATATATAGAAGGGTTGGCAGAGGAATTTTCCTCCAAGTTCCTGCATTGCAATTGGTTGGAATTCAAAAACTTCTTTGACCACTGACCTTCTCTTTTGATTGGTCCACCAAATGTGACAGTAGGATCACAAAATGAATCTGGACTTGAATCTGATTGGCCTAGAAGGAAAATGGAGATTTTATTTTTCTTCAGTCTCATTCAGATCTGAACTTAATTGGATGGAGTAGCCATGATGCTTCTTGGAATAAGATACTTCTCTGATTGGTCCAGCATGTATATATCTAGACCTGTAGTTTTCTTCCAAGACCAGGTAGAAGACTTCCCTCCAAGAAAATCTATAGTTTCAATGGTTGGAATGAATAATGGTTCTTTGAAAAGAACCTCTTCTTCTGATTAGTCCAACAAACATGGGAGAGCAGGAGTAAAATAATCTTCCCATACTTCAATTTGATTAGCCCAAGGGTAGTAGAAAGTATTTCTTTTTCATAGTCTTTTCTTGGTTCTGTAATTGGATTAGTCACATGGCAGCATGGCAGAGTCAAGCCAATTTCCCTCCAAGATCTGTATTGCTTGAGAAGTAATGATGGTATTGGATAGAGAGCTTCTACCAGATCTGCTTTCTCATTGGCCATGACAGAAGGAGGACAGTCCTCTGTCCTTGGCTAGGAGGACACTCCCAGAGCAGCAGCCCCCCTCAGACCTGCCTGAACCCTCCTTCCCCGGACTAACCCCCCCCCCACCGGAACCCCCCCACCCTCGTAGCCAGCAGCCCCCACCCCGGACCCCCGGCTGGAGACCCCCTCCTTGAAATCCCCACTCCCAGAGCCGCCCCCCACCCACCTAAACCCTCCTTAAGACCCCCCCACCGGAACCCACCCACCCTCCTAGCCTGTAGCCCCAACCCTGGACCGGACCCCCTCCCGGAGCCCCCCTCCCTGAACCCCCCACTCCCGGAGCACCCCCCCCCCCCACCGCCTCCTGAACCCTCCTCTCTCAAAACCACCTCCTGGAACCCCTCCCAGACCGACCCCCCCACTCTCCCCGCCCCCCTGATGATCCCCAACCTCAAAAAAAAGAAAAAAGAACAATAACAACAACAGAGAGTGAGAGGGAGGGGGAGAGGGAGAGGGAGGGGGCTTACCGGACCGGAGAGGATGGCGAGCGAGGACGGCGACGGCACGGCACCGGTGGCGATGGTGAGGGCGGCGACGGCGAGGATGGCACCGGCGGTCTCTCCTTGGTAGGAGACAGCGGAAAGAGAGAGTGAGGGGGAGAGTGGGGGGCAAACCGATGAAGTGTACAGAGAGTGAGAGGGAGATCGGGGGGAAGGGTTTGATAGTGGCGGGAAGATAAATTTAGTTCCGACGGACTTTCTGACAGAACGCTTGTCTGTTGAAAAACTGTAAAGGTGACAACTAACGAACAATGGTGACAAATAACGAACGAGGGTGACAAATAGCGAATAACGGTGAAAAATATCTTGCGACGATTTTTTTGACGGAACATTAATCCGTCGAAAAGTTGTAAGGGAGAAATATCGATATATAACGTATTACCGACGGACTTCCCGACGGAACTCTTTTCCGTCAAAAAACTGTAAAGGTGACAAATAACGATTAATGGTGACAAATAGCGAATAAGGGTGAAAAATAGCTTCCGACGGTTTTTCCGATGAAAAATTAATCCGTCGGAAAGTTATAAGTGAGAAATATCGATAGTAGTTCTGACGGACTTTCTGACGGAATACTTTCCGTCGAAAAACTATAAAGGTGACAAATAACGAACAACGGTGACAAATAACGAACAAGGGTGACAAATAGCGAATAAGGGTAAAATAGCTTTTGACCATGATTCCGAAGAAAAATTAATCCGTCGGACAGTTGTAAGGGATAAATATACATACGTTGTACCGACGGACTTTCCGACGGATTACATTTCCGTCGGAAAATTGTAAAGATGACAAATAACGAACAATGGTGACAAATAACGAACAAGGGTGACAAATAGCGAATACGGGTGAAAAATAGCTTCCGACGGTTTTTTTGACAAAAAATTAATATGTCGGAAAGTTGAAAAGGGATAAATTTCAAAAAATAGCTTACCGGACAGACAAATTTCATTTCCGACAAAAGTATGATGTCGGAAATGTAGTCCGAAGTTCCGGCAGTTTTTTGACGGTATTTTTTTCTGTCGAAAAATTACAACCATTCAGACGGAAACGTTCCGACTAAAATATTCTGTCTGTGTATGAGTCGGAAATACAGACAGAGTTTCTGACATATCTTTATATGTCAGAAATACCGATGCAATTTTCGACTGAAATTAGTCCGTCTGAAATTACGACTCCCATTCTGACGGAAATAAATCCGTCAAAAAATCTCGTTTCTAATACCCCTTTTTCTTGTGGTGATTGGGATCTTAGGGAAAACCCTCTGATGCTTAAGTCAGCATAGACAGGAGTAACGAGCAGGAAGAAAATAAGATAATTAATTCGGTGGTACGAGATTGCTCTTGAATAGTTGAGGGGCTGAGTTCAGAACATACCTCTTTCGGGGGGAATCCCTAGGATTAAATAGGCATGAACTCTCCCTTTCATTCTATAGATATCACAGAGAGGTTGTTGGGTGGAGGCATTATGTCCTCTGGTACGTATTCATACCGTTATGGGACTCTTGCTCTTCTCTTATGTCCTCCGCCTTCTTTGCTTTTATGGGTGCGGGAATTTCACCCTCGATTCGATCAGATAAGTGACTGGCTTGGATTGTCATTCCCTGAGTTAAGAGGAAACCCCTGGCATATGTATATTAATCTCTATGTAATGGTTATCCACTTCAAAGGGCCGAGAGTGCCATGCACGGGCCGACCTCTAGTGCCCTTCTGAGCAAGGTCGCTTGGTAGCTCTCCGATCGCTCGAGTTGGTGGCCCGTTAGGGTTCCTCCCGAGCTTGGGGGGAGTCCTCTGCGCAATCGTCCTAGCCAGGGTTGAATGGCACTCCTTGGGCCCTTGACATTCGGGCTTTTCAGTAAGTGGGCATGCCATCTTGAGTTGGGTTGTCACTTACCGGGTCGAGCGCATCTTAGTGGATTTTCAAGCCATAGGAATCATGGGCCACGAATTTTCCCCTCTCTACTATTGTTAGAGTTAAATTTAAAAAAAAAGTTATTTCTAGAAATATATAAGCAGGCATATCACGGGTTAATTCAAAGAGTCCGTAAATGCCACTTAGGCATGATTTTTTTAGAAGTTTTTAACAAAAGAAAGTTATAATAAAAACGATATTTTTGCACAATTCAGAATTACATAATGATATGTCTCCTAATATATTTGTAAGAATAATTTTTTTTATAAATTCTTATTTAACAATAATTTTCATAAAAACATCTTAAAAATTTTAACTTCAATTTCCTAATTCGATCAGCCGGGATAAATCCATTCATGTGTAAGAAATTAAAAAACCCCATCTCCTTTAGCACTACAAAGCAGAGCGCGCAACTTTTAATTAGGAATCTTGTCTAATTCAACGATTTATCAATGTTTTGGCATAGACTTCGACTAGACTGTGGGGCTGCTTCTTATTTTAAATCTTGTTCTAATATGGTGGATGATAAAAAGAAGTGTTCACTCGATTTTCTCAGGTATGTACGTAATTATATGTGGGCCGGGAAATTAACGAGATGTCAACTTATATATATATATATATATATATATATTTGAAATAGCTGTTATATGTATATATATATATGTATATTCTGTTACTTGTTTGAAATAGCTGTTACATTATAGTGTCCATTTTATAATATTGATATAAGCTTTAAGTCAATTTCAACTGTCTTTGTTTAATTTTCAACAATTTGGGGATTCGACTTATACCATTTTCTTGCCACTTGGATTGTAAGTCGCTATCCTTGTGCTGCCTATAAATGTAGAGCTAGGCCCTCGAACAGCTTTCCTCAGGCGGGCTTGCGCGAGCGCGCGCGGAGATGGAAGGAGACGGCTATCCAACCTATGCCGGGAAAGCCAGCTCCGGTAATATGGAAGCATATATAACAGCCTCAATTCCTCCACTTTATGTTTATGTTTGCTAGAAAATCTTATAACCCTCGTACATATATTTATATATATATTCCCAATTAAATGATCCGGCCCCTTTTTATCAGTCTCAGATTTCAGCAATATTTCTTCGATCCTCGGTTACTTCCTGTTCTCCACTTAATAATTAGTCAGGCCGGCCGCATTCCATGTTCATTTCTCCACAACGTCGACATCGAATCCTTAATTGCCCTCTACGTACGTATCTCTCCTTTCTGATCTTCTTACGAATTTCTTCACTCTTTTGCCCTTTCAAGTTCATTCATCAGCCCAGAGTCCTTGTTATAGATTTTTTTTTTTTTTTTTTGGGGGGGGGGGTTGTTTCTGTTGTCATCTGATCATGAGAACTGGATATATACCCCTATTATTCTTGTGTGTACATATATTTTTCCCATTTCCGTTCTTCCAAGTTAACTTAGATGCATGGCTGTAATTCACCTACCACCAACAACCGCTAGCTGCTTAATTTGCAGCCATGCATCCACCATGCTGATCACTTGCGCAGGAGGTAGGGGGTGGTGGTGAGGGGTTAATTTTAAGTTGGATAATGTTTAATCGCAATCATATATATATATATATGATCATAGCCGGTTACCAGCTACTTTGATTTGGGAATTACACGAACGATATCTGCTCTCGCTCGCATGTCTCTAATTATAACGATCGATCAACAAAAGTCAGATGTTTTATTAATTAATTAATTAGAGTACATCCTGCCTCACATATAAATATATATATATATATATATATATATATATATATATATATATATATATATATATATATATATATATATATATATATATATATATGTGTGTGTGTGTGCGCGCGCGCGCGCGTATATATACAACTCTTAAGAACGTACCTCGACCTTTTCCCTTTTCTTTCCTTGGTCAGAGGAGGTCTAAGACTCTTAATTTTACGAGATGATCACTTCGTACTATAATATACTTTTCCCTTCAATTTTTTCGGGATACATGCTGCATCTAACTCATTTGCATATATATGATTGAGAGAACCTGAGCCCACTTTCTGAAACAATATTTAAAATTGTGTATAATAAGTTCTGATTAATCTCTTGTCAATTACTCTTAATATATATAAAAGTTTACCCATATACATACATATTTATATATATTCATGTTTAAGGTCCCTGCTCAATTCTCTGCTTTTGTTGCTGTTTCTCTTCCCAAATTCTTGTAGCTGCGGAACCGCCCAGCAATGCCATTGTCGTTGAGATAGATGATAGCAGCGACGACGACGACGACGACGACGTCAGTGACCACGATGGCGCCAATGACCAAGCATCACAGGGGGAGCAGGTGACGGCGGCGGCAGCCACCATGGGGGCTGGCGGCACCGGGAGCAGCGTGGCAAGGGAGAAGGACCGGCTCATGCCCATCGCCAACATCATGCGCATCATGCGCAAGGCGCTCCCCACCCACACCAAGCTCACCGAGGACGCCAAGCAGGCCGTCCAGCAGTGCGTCACCGGGTTCATCGGCCACGTCACCGCCCAGGGCAACGAGCGCTGCCACCAGGAGCAGCGCAAGACGGTCACGGCCGAGGACATGCTATGGGCCCTCGGTAAGCTCGGCCTGGACGAGTACGTCGAATACCTCAGCCTGTACCTACACCGCTACCGGATGCAGGAGGGCAACTACCACCCCACCCGCCGGGATCTGCTGCTGTCCCAGGCCACCCTCGCTGCCGCCGCCTCATCTGCCGTGGGCATCAACCCGGCGACAACTGGGCTCATCATGGGTGCCCACGGCTACACTGCAGGTCTCTTTCCTACCGGGGGAGGGAGCAGCAGCACCAACGCTCTTACTGCCGCGGCTCCTGGAGGAGTGATGATGCCCCAGAATTACCAGAGGGACGTTGCAGGGACACAACAGGCGGGGCCATCCCAGCGATCACAGCTGTTTGCTGTCCAGCCTTTCACTCGAGGTACTTAAAATCCATCTGATCATGGGGAAGGGGAGAGAAAAAAATGGGTGGTTGGATCAGGGTGTAGAATAAATTTGGAGCAGGAGAATACTATACATTGGGTCATCTATCATATGTTGTTGTTGATGTTACGTGTTCTGTGATGTTAATCTTTGGTGCCGTGATCCTTCCATATTTTGACGATAATAAAGTCCATCCATATGGAACTAACTATATTTTCAGATGTACGTGCGGAGAACATGTCATTCGGGAAAAAATGTCCCTAAAGTTTTAAAATAGTTCAAAGTTATTCTTTAATAGTATATTTAATTAGACTTTCGTTATGCTTCAAGATGAGGGCACAATGTAATGACTTATGGTAATTCAGCTCTTCACAAAGAGGTCAAGATCATAATTTTAAGATATACTGTCTTGAAGTCATGACGTTTCAAAGAGGACGGGTTCAGACAGTCGAGGTTCTCTAATAGTGTCGACACCCTCTAAACCTAGTTATGTGTGCAGATAGAGCATTTGTATAATTGTCACGTCGCCCAATGTGAAAAATCGGAGTGCAACAGGGAAAGAGACTCCACACTCAAATAACACGAACTTGATATAAATAAGCTATCTTCTCTTATTCATTAAATTCTCAACCATAAAATTTCAATTTACACAAACTCTCCAATATACAAAAGACAATTCTATAAAGGTAACTCTGTCAAATATAAGACCATTCTCATAACAAATAACTCTAAAATCTAAATTAAGAAATAAGAAGACCACTAAGACATCGTGTTGCACTCTACACTCTTACCCTTCTCTCTTATGTCTTGAAATAATTTGAAAAATAATATCTAACACTGCACGAGCATAATGCCCAGTAAAATTTACATCTCAACACAAGTTATTAAAGTGATTAATTTCTTTTACAATTTTATGTCAGATGACAAGATAGAAGATAAGGCAAGAATTATTAATCATAATAACAAGTAGAATTGAAGGACTTAGCATAGAAATCAAATTTTAAGGAATTAACATGAAAGGATCGTAGAGATGGCTAACATGGGCTCAAGAGGTGACTCTCCGTATATAGAACTTTCTTCGTGAAAGACTCAAGAGATGACTCTCATAGAGTAACACTTTATCCCGCATAGCACATAGAATTAATAACAAGAGAGGATCATGTAACAAGTAAACAATAGGAAACATATAACAACGAATATAACTATAGATTGGTCATAAACATTGGAATTCCAAAAATAGCAATTATGAGTCAATCAACCATATATATGTCAAGTATATATCGAATCAGTCATTCATTTATATGACACATAGGTGAAATGTGAAATCAATCTTTCATATCGTATCAGTGTAATATCACACCACATGTCAATTAACTCCCGTAATATGAATAATTTCAGACGCTCATCCCAAGACAAGACATGGCTTTATATGCACAGGCATTGGGATCGTTGGACAGAAGTCTCATATAAATTTTTAGATATTTTTGAATAATAATGGCCGAGTAGATTTTAAGAAAGTCATGTTCAAGTAATTAACAAGTAGAAAGAAATAGAATAGAATATAAAATTACAGGGATTTTTTTAAAATAAAAAAATAGATAATAATATTTTAAAAATGGTGATACATGCTTTAAAAATACTAGGATCATGCTTAATAAAATTTATATAGGATAAGATTAGAAAAATCACATTGTAAAATCCAAGGAAAAGCTTTTATAATTAGGGCATATTTTAGAAAGATGAAGAACAAGCCTTTAAAAATAAAGGATAATAGTTAATAAAAACCCAGAAATGATTTTTATATAGAAAATTCGAGATCTGTCAAACATTAATTATATTTTCATGTGTAATACTTTTAGAAATAAGAATTCTAATTAATTTGGGAACATGATATTCTATAAATAATATTAACTAATTATAAGGATCACAAATTTAATTAATCAAGAATTAAAGGAAAATCTTGTCGCCAGAGCATGACACGATTCAAGAGAAAGACACCGCAAAAGAAATGCACGTCATTGAGAAATGACATAATTTACGGGAATCGCGTCACAGGAGCGCGATAGATTCATAATAATCAGATATATAATAAACAGAATAACTAAGCACGGTTAAATTGCATCAGACATAATTCTGTTAAATCATGTCACGGGGGTCGGGACGCTTCAAAGGAAAATTAAAAACCCAGTCTACCGGAAGGTCACGACCCGGAGAAAAGCGTGGTCTGTCGCGACGACGCGTTCAGAAATGTGTCGTGTGGGTCTGAGCCGTTCAAGAATATAATCCCGAACAATCAAACAGAAATCGGAACATACTTTAATATAATAATTAACATTGAGACATGTGCGAGATCACCTATCTTAGGGGGAAGACATAACTCTACGGTCTTAAGCTTTGCGAATCCTAACTTCCCACGATCTAATCTCCATGAAACTCCTTCCAATAAAACTCCACCGGGCCTTCACACGCACAAGCCGCCTCCTTTAACCCATGAACCATTAAGCTCCACACGAACTAGCATCCCACGGTAGCCGCCCTCCTCTCACGATGGGAAATTCTAGGTCTAAAGTTGAGGTTTTTGGCGCGGGCTTAAAAGGGAGATATACAACACTAGCTAGGAGTTTAGCCTATTTTAAGAGTCCTACTTATTTTAATCGAATGGGGGGTAACTCAGCAATATTACCCCACCGCCGGCACCTCATCCTATTAAGTATAAGTGTGTTTAACACTTAATAACACATTACAAGGTACCCAATTTAATTTATCTGTTTTTAATTTAGCTCTTTGCAAATTTTAACTTGGACTATCCCAAACAAAACCCACGAAGCTACTCCCAGCCAACACCAAATCCTATGAGAGTTAAAAGGTAAAATACGCGCAGGGCTATCTTGATGTATAAGTTAATCCTTCGAGACACCTAACTAGTCAACTAAATGGAGAACACACCACACTCCAACCGTGACAAACCTTACACAACCAACGCCCAGTCCTCGAATTAAACCTTGCCATTTAATTTAGATTTCATACTAATCAATCCCTAATAGGATTAATTATAGTCCTTATCTCTTAACAAAGTAGATAGACAATTAGATTCGTTTAATTAAGTACCTCGTGTATTTTATTTGGATTAGGGCACCTAAAACAATCATTATCTACTTGAAAGTTAAATCGCTATCGTAGTTCCAATCAAAAACTATAACTAACCCAAGTGGACTCTTCTACGAACTACCGTCTTAATGTGTCTAATCTAACTAACTCAATAACTATTATTCTAATGACTCGTTAAATTAAGACAATTAAATAAAATAAAAGTCAATTCTAATTTATTAACTAATATTATTACGAGCATACAAAAATATATTATTTATTGCGTATAATATTATGTTATTACTATCATTATTCAAATATATAACATATATTTTTTTCTTATCATTTCGACTATAGCACTTAGCAATTAAGTAAGGTCCCTTTAATAATTTTTATTTATTTATTCATAATGTTGACCAATTAAATAGAATTCATTTAAAATCTCATTATTTTAACTTCCCAAGAGTTAAGTCGCACAATGGACCCTATTAATTATTAAAAAATACAAATCCCGCCAATAAATAATTTACTAGTTCTTATTTATTTATCTCTTAATATCTTTAAGAAATCTTATTAATTGAATGATAACTAGTCTATTCTCGCTTTCTAAGTTTTACCTTTCCTTATTTCTTTAAATATATTCTTAAGGGGTTTAAATAATAACCTTTTATCTTCCACTTTACATATTTTATAATCACTCGAGTTTTATAATTATTTTTCATAGTTATCTTTGTGTGTTTCTTTAAATCAAAGGCACTAATAATTAATAAAGTATTTTAACAAAGTATTCTAATTTTACTAAATGTAATTCGGATGTGATGATTATTAATTTTTATCTTAAGAGTCTTTCATGCAATTTAAATATATATCCCTAGGATCTATTTAAGAGATTCTATAAATTAAATATATATCTAAATACTTCAATAATTAACTAATTGACATTTAATGGTGAATAAGTTATTTTTCAATATTTCCTTTTCATTTCAGCAGCTTACTTTGTTATAAATATTTTCAAGACATTCTATAATCTAATTGTACCTTTAAACATCTCATTAATTATACTAATGAAAATGTGAGAAAATTACTTTACAATGATACCTCTATTTGAAAAGTTTATCTCATTATTATTTTGAATATTTAATATGCTCTATAAATTAGACGCATTATCAAAATAAAAAAAATATTTGTTAAACAACATGATTATTTAACTAAATTAAATATGAGAATTCACATTAAATTTTACTCCTCATTTTATTTATGTATTTTGTTTTAGAATCTTTTAAGAGAATAAAGGTACCAATAAATTAATAACATTTCAATAAGTAACATCATTAAGAGTTATTAATTAAATACTAAATTAAGTTTGCATTAGGAATGGGAATATTAGATTGCACACCAACTTTATAATTATTTGATTTTCTTTTAACTTTACTATTATCAATGACAACTTCTTTAAAGCCAACATTTAACCAATCAAATATATCTCTGTTATAATTAAAACCCTATTGTCTTCTTATTTGGTCTCTTTCCAATCAATTGCCATTTTATTATCACTATTATTTATAACCCATTCAATTACTTTGTATTTAGTTGGGTTCCCCTATTCTTTAATCTATTGATTTTTAAATTTAATCAAACCTTTTATCTGTCACGCCCCGAGCTTTTTAATATAGCGGAAGGAATTTCGAGAACGTGAACAGCCGGTATGGTAAACCTCTCGCAAGTAAGTAATCAGAGTGCAAGACAAAAGCTGCTCTACCAGTCAAGTTGAGCTTGGAAATAGAGACACTTTGCCGTGTCAAGCGGTGCAACATAACAACCGGAGATCGGCCCCGAGCAAATGGCACTATGACAGGCAGTTTCTCGACAACCGGGTCAGTTTCGGGACAACCTGCCGTACCTTACGGCACTCTGTGAAGATTCGAGGATCACCCCCGGACACCCTGGATACGGTATCACACCGTCGACGCTTCAACAACTGAGTTAACTCGGGACTCAGAACAGCCTGCCGCATCATACGACTCTTCGCTAAGGAGCGAGGGTCACCCCGACCACCAGGTAAACGACATCATAATGTCGACGCCCCAGTCACCGAGCCCAACCAAGGGTCCTAACTAGCTAGTCGTGACCCATGGCAACATCGACAATCGATCGGGCCCACCCCCGATCACTCAGTTTACGGGTTTGCCCGCGGTCAACATAGCTACCCGGGAGTGCCCTGACTACTAGCCACGCCATGTGGCACCCAGCAACGAGGCTGGGGTCTACTCCCGAGTCACCTCCCTCCGGCCCTCTGAAGTCAAAGGAAGACCCGCCTAGGCCAACCGCAAACTTCAGGAGCTCACAGCACCCTTATGCGGCTCACACACGCGTGTCGGTAATTTCCCCGAGCACCTGGTGGCCGGGTACGCTCCAGCCATTCTACAGCGAGCCGAAGCCCAACTTGGGACTCCCCAGCAGCCCATCGCGTCATGCACCACCCGCGTGCGCCCTCGCACGCGGATCGACCTGCGTGGTTAGGTCGCAGGGGTTTCCGGGGGCTTCGCCCCCGGAAGAAATTTCCTTTTTTATAAAACGGGTATTGGTATCTTTTTGGTAACCTAAACCCTCAGTCAAACCCTCAGTCAAACCCTAGTCAAACTCTTAGTCAAACCCCAGTCAAACCTCGGTCAAACCCAGTCAAACCCTCCAGTCAAAACCGCGTAAACCCCTCCGGGGAGGGGTTTAGGCGGACCAGCTTGACCCCTCAGGCTAGTCCGCCTAAACCCCATAAAATAATAAAAAAACTTTTTTTAATGAAAAAAGCGCCCAGTCCAGTCCGCCCAAACCCCCCCTGGGGGAGGGTTTAGGTGGACCAGCTTGCCCCCTCAGGCTGGCCCGCCTAAACCCCATCAAAACCAAAAAAAAATATTTTTTTAATGAATTAAAAAACCCTTCCGTAAGGGTTTAGGTGGACCAGACCAGCCCATTGGGCTGGTCCGCCTAAACCCTCCCTCCCCCACTTCGTAAACAACCAAAAATGTTTTTTTTTTCTTTTTTTCTTCAAGGGTTTACCCAGACCAAGTTGTGCCCTCAACTTGGTCCACCTAAACCCCCCATGACCCTTCATCATCCCCTATAAAATCCCCCTTGGGGCTCAAAGACATAGGATGGGGCAATGGAATGGAATGCATGCAATGCAGCACCCTCTGACCTAACTGCCACACCCTCGGACTGTTGTGCCCCTGTGATTTTGATGATAGCAAACACTATGAGTTATCTGAACATCTGTGACATGATTTTGAACTCCATGATTTTAATGATAGCATATCATGAATCTGTGACATGATTTTGAACTCCATGATTTTGATGATAGCATATCATGAATCTGTGTCTGAATGATTGTTCTGCTTTGGGCATATGAACTGTACATGGTAGTTCATGCATACAGCAAGTCCATAAACTCTCTGCTGTTATCTTCATGCTTATGCCAAGTCTACACATTGTAGTCTAGTCTGTACATTGTCTTCGCATATGGCCACACAAAGTCTGTACATGCAATAGTCATGCATTTCTTCAAGTCTGTACAGCCTTTGCAGCACATCCAAGTCTATACATTCATGCACCACTTAATGTCTGTACAGAGTTCTGCACAGTTTGCATTGGCCAAGTCTGTACAGAGTCTTATTGCATTGTTCATCAAGTCTATACATTGTCTGCCCTGCACACACAAGTCCATACATTGCATTTGGGCATCAAAGTCTTTACACACAGACAAAGTTTGTACAATCCATTCCATGCATTCTAAGTCTATACATGCTTCGGATGGCATCACCTAAAGTCTGTACATCTGCATTCATTTGTCTGGCTGCATAACACTAAGTCTACACATCTACCCATAGCAAGTCTGCACATCCCGTTTGCACTAAGTCTGTACATGGTCCTGGCGCTCGCAAAGTCTATACATCGACTTGGCACTCGCAAAGTCTGTACATCGGCTTGGCGCTCCTAGAGTCTTGCTGCGTCTATGTGCATAGTCCATGCATTGTCAAGTCTATACAGCGTCTCTCTTAGCGTCTTGTGCATGCAGCATAGAAAGTCTGTATATTCGTTGACAGACTCATGCATAAACACTAAGACAAAGTCTGTACATTCGGTGACAGCTTGTCTGAGCATCTCATGCATTCAATGTGCATACTTTCATTCTATTGTGCATCCTTCAATACAAAGCCTGCACATTCACTGCTGATATAGTTATGCTGATGTTCAGCAAGTCTATACATGTTCTGCTCGTGGCTTAGTCTTTCAATCCATGTTCATTGTGCATATGTGCATCTCCTTCAAGACGAAGTCTATACATTTCTTTCCAAGCATTCAAGTCTATACACTTCATGTGTCTGCATCGCATTCACTTCAAGTCTATACACTCAATGCTGCATCATGCCTGTACACACTTTGTTAAAAGCCTGAACCAACTCTGTACATCCCTCTAATATCTTCTTATGACTGCTTGACAGGTACATCCTTCGAGAAGAAAATGTTTGGGCACGTGATCCGAGGTTGGCACCTGGCACGTGATCCGAGATGTACTCTAGACAAAGAGGGCACAAGCCCTACATACGCCCTAGCCGCTGCTGCTATAAATGCGAAGCTTCTTCCTCAGAAGAAGACTGATCGTGAAAAGGAGATCGAGATCGAGATAGAAGGAGAGAGTAGCAGAGAGGCAGAGAGCAGAAGAAGAAGAAGAAGAAAGAAGTTGCAGAAAAAAAAAAAAGAAGAGTAGAGAGAATAGGAAGAAAAAGAAGAAGAGTGAAGATAGACTGAGAGCTCGTGAAGAAGAAGAAAAAGAGAGAGAGATAGAGAGAGGGTTCGTGAAGAAGAAGAAAGAGGATTCATCAGAAGATCTGTTCACTGGCATTTGGATCAAATCCAAGCCAGACTTGCTCCTACGAGGGCTACTTTTTGCATTGCATTTCCAGCTTTCTGATTGCTGTATTTTCATTTCTTGCTTTCTTTTCTTTTACACTTGGCTTGTTGTTCTTCCGATTCTCTAGTGAGGTCGGGGTTCCTCCTGTTGATTCAGGAGAAGGGAGACTTGGAGTCTCCGGTTGCTAGTGACTGGTGTCACTAGCGGTTTCCCTCTGGGTTTCAGAGGAAGAGAGACTTGGGTCTCTGGGTTCCCCTCCGGTTTGGAGGAAGGGAGGATTGGTCCTCCGGTTGCAAGCGGCTGGGTGTCGCTTGTGGGTTCCCTCCTGGGTGGAGGAAGAGAGACCTCGGTCTCTGGTTTGCTAGTGACTGGGAGTCACTAGTGGTTCCCTCCGGTTTGGAGGAAGAGAGGAGGTTGTTCCCCTGGTCAAGCTGTTTGGCAGCAATTGTTGTAGACTGAGTCTGCTATTCTAGCCTTGCTAGTGGAAGCCTCACTCCGATTTGGAGTGAGGGGTGGACGTAGGTCTGTGGACCGAACCACCTAAAAAATCCTGGTGTTCACTTGTGGTCTGATTTTCCTTATGTGTTCTTTTCATTGCTGCGCTCATTAGATGCTTGCTTAGGATCGTGTGAGGGCTAATTGAATTGTTGTCTTGCTTTGATCCTTCTAAGTATTCTCAGTATATTTCCACAACAGTATTTTATTCCGCATATCTGAGCATTAGAGATTTAATTAGGTAATATTTGAAGAGGGATACATTCACCCCCCCCTCTCTGTATCCGGGCCTTGCACCTTATCAATTGGTATCAGAGAGGTGTCTGCATAGAAGGTCCAGCGACCTGCAGATCTGATCCTGCAGTCTTCGGTGTGATCTCACTTTTGGTGCATCATTATTCTTGTTGCATTAATTTGTGCTGTTTCCATGAGTGATCCACCGATTTTCAATGGCTCTAATTTTGATGTGTGGTTTGTCAGTCTGCGCAACTATGCTATATCAGTTAATCCTGATCTGTGGAAACTAATTTTACAAGGTCCTCATAGATTACCAAGGAAAGTGTCCAAATGGACCGACAGTCACAGATCAAGGGATGGAGAAAATCAGAAAGCTTTGAATCTGATGAAATCAGCTACTGACAAAGCCTTACATTCTTTCCTTTATGATTGCAGGTCTGCTAAAGACATCCTGGATAAGCTAGAGCTAGCTCACAGGATGAACGAGGACAGCTGCATGATGGCTAACAAGAGCAACCATAGCAGTGATCAAGATGAATTCGAAGATGCTGAAGAGGTAATCAATCCTTTCTCTAGTTACACTTTAGATGACTGGGAAGATGCCTATGCCAATCTGTTAGGCTCCTATGAAAAACTAGAGAATAAGAATAAAAAACTGATAAAGAAGCTAAAAAATCTAGGGGATTCTATCTCTGGAGGTGAAAATCCTGAAATTCTGAAAACTGAAAATGAAATATTCAGAAGACAAGTGTCAAAACTAGATGAAATAAAATCTGATCTTGATCATGTCAAATCTAAAAACGGAAAACTCAGAAAACAATGTCAAGAATCTGAACAAAGATTAATCAGTCTTGAAAGTGAAAACAGATTGATCAATGAAAAGTTCGAGGCTGTTAGTGCTGTGAATTTAAAGTTTCAGGAAAACCTTGAAAACTATGAACCAGAAAATCAGAGTTTCCTAACTGATGTATTGTTTGATGATGATAAACTTCAGGAGGAGAACACTAGTTTAAAGGTAGAAACTGAGAAATTGAGATAGGAAAATGAGGAGTTGAAACAGTTGAATACTGGTATGTCGAAAAGACTTCTTATCTTAGAAGAAGGAAAATCTGCTGTTGATGAAAATCAAAATGAGCTCAAACTGAAATAAGAAATTGAAACTCTTAAAAATTTGAATGATGTGATGCATCAACAAATTCTGGTCAGGTTTTCATAGAAGAAATTCTTTTGCTTGCTCTTACTGTGGGAAGAATGGCCATACAGTTAAGAACTGTTGGCATGTTCAGAAAAATTCTGTTAACCCCTATGTTGTCAAATTCCCTGCAAAACCATTTGCAAGATTCTCATGCTATAACTGTGAGAAGCCAGGCCATAGATCTGCTGAATGTTGGCTGATTAAGAATAAGAATCAAACTGTTCATGCATACAACAGAAAATCTTATGATCATGTTTATAAACCTCATACTGCTGTTAATATGTATCATAAGAACCAAAAATCAGTCATTTCATGGAGATACTGTGGTAGAGCTGGACATTCTATGGATGATTGCTCTCTGATGAAATTTGATGATAATCTAGCTAAGAAACAGTTTAGAACACCTGCAGGGACTAGTACCGGACCCAAGGCTGTTTGGGTTCCGGCTGGATCAAAATGATCAATATATATTACAGGTGTGCCTTGGAATGAACAAAGATGGGTAAATAATCCAAGGCACTCAAAAAGAAAAATCCCAGGATTCCACTCTTCAGGTCAGTTCTGAACACTGTTCAATTTCTATCATCTGAAAATTGCTTGTTTGAGATGGCTGAGCACCTTGTTAATCTGATTTGTGTTTAATTGAAATCTTCTGAAAATTTGAAATGAACATTGATGCATTTGGTAGTTTCTCTCTCTGGTTGAACAAGCATGAATTCTCTTTGAGCATAAATTTTAAAATCATGTACAGTGCCTTAATTGCATATCATGCACTTTATCCGGGGGAGTTTGTCTGATGTTGCATTTGAAGAGTAGTGCATGTCATTAAATTTGAAAAACCTAAAAGGATATTCCATTGCATCTAGACAGGGGGAGCATTCCTGTTTGATCACTTCTTCACCTCTTGAACTCCTTCTGTCTAGCAATCTGATCCATTCTCTTGGCAAATGTGTGGTTCACTTGAATTCACTACTGTCTCCACTTGTGTAGCTGTTCTGTCTGTACTCCAGACTCAGCTATTGATCTCTAAACTGCACTATTCTATTGTTCACCACTTGTCTCATCTTGATTGCTTTCTGCTATTCTCTCAATAAAAATGCTATGTTGACTCCACTGAGTTACTGCAATGTCAATGTTGATTCATCTGAATGAGGAAAGATTTTTGTCAGTACACCCTAATCATAAATCAGAAATATTCTGAAAAGAAGAATCTTCTATTATACTGACTTAAGAATATTTTGATAAATCAAATTGATTTAAGTCTAATGTATTTCTTAAGTCTAGATTTAGAATTCTTGAAAATATCTGAATCATCATGCTTAATAAATCTTAACCAATTGTCTCATGAACTTCATGCAAAACCTTCTGAAATCTGAAATTTTAAAAGACATGGCTATCTTTGGTTAAGATACATGTAAAAAATATTGTTCTTAAACAATTAAGGGTACTGAGCTTTGTCTGGAAAACTTGAAAATATGAGAAAGAAAATTATGCAAGAGCAATGACTTTGGTCACAGAGAAACATGGTTCTCTATCAAGAAATAGAGCAAGCCCATGTCATGAAGTGCCATAGTTAACTCTCTTTTTAAAAATGTTTGAAACTCTAGCAGAGCAATGACATGGTTGTGTTGAGTAACTGGGGATTCTGGCCTCTGATCAAGGTGTCTCCTCATGTAAAAAGACACTCCAAATTGCTAACTCTGTTCTCTTTGAGAGGCAATATGGTTGTCACACTGAGTAACTAGGTCACTTCACCTAAGACGTGTTGTGCCTCACGTAAAAAGGTGTTGACTGAACCAAACTTGCTCAGGAAAAATAAGTGCTGATTAATAGAAATTCTGAAAAACTAAAGACAAGTTCAAACACAATTATCTCTGTTTAATCTCAATGTTATCTTGTGTAACTTCCATAGGAGTCATTGAATTTAAATGAGTAAGATGGAAGGAGGTTAAACATGAATATCAGATGAGTTTCTGATCCATTTCTATTAAAAGGTGTTTCAGATATGAGCATTGAATTTTCTTGATAAACTTTGAATACATCACTCTTAAATCATGATGGTAAGTTTAAACTCATTCATAATCTATTATAATTGAATAATCTGAAATTTGTTTACAAAGATTTATGAATTTGGTGTGCTAATGAAAATCCTTCTTCCTCATTTATTCATTGTGCTTACAGATTGTGGTAATCCTTGAGTGCTTATGTGCTTTTGCTGATAGATGCTTATCTCCTCTTGACATACCTCAACTCCTTTCTGGCTTTAAGGGGGAGATTAACATGCTTGTCATTTCTTGACTATCCTTCACATGTTGTGCATGATTTGATCTGGCTGGTATAGGAGAGCATACATCTGCAACATTGTCTTGATTTGTGCTTCATTGTTTAACTGCCTCTGTGTCTTTCATGTCTAAATGACTGAGTCAAAGGGGGAGTATTTTCTTTATTCATATCATGTATGCTTGTATTTCTCATCTCAAACTATTTTTCTTTTTGATGAAGTCAAAGGGGGAGAATAGTTTGACATGAGTCAGTGTGACTCATAGTGTTGCCATCATCAAAAAGGGGGAGATTGTTGTGCCCCTGTGATTTTGATGATAGCAAACACTATGAGTTATCTGAACATCTGTGACATGATTTTGAACTCCATGATTTTGATGATAGCATATCATGAATCTGTGACATGATTTTGAACTCCATGATTTTGATGATAGCATATCATGAATCTGTGTCTGAATGATTGTTCTGCTTTGGGCATATGAACTGTACACGGTAGTTCATGCATACAGCAAGTCCATACACTCTCTACTGTTATCTTCATGCTTATGCCAAGTCTACACATTGTAGTCTAGTCTGTACATTATCTTTGCATATGGCCACACAAAGTCTGTACATGCAATAGTCATGCATTTCTTCAAGTCTGTACAGCCTTTGCAGCACATCCAAGTCTATACATTCATGCACCACTTAATGTCTGTACAGAGTTCTGCACAGTTTGCATTGGCCAAGTCTGTACAGAGTCTTATTGCATTGTTCATCAAGTCTATACATTGTCTGCCCTGCACACACAAGTCCATACATTGCATTTGGGCATCAAAGTCTATGCACGCTATCAAAGTCTGTACAACATCATCGTCTCTTCTTATGCACACATCATTTATCAAGTCTATTCATTGTCTAGCACACACACGTTCAAGGTCTGTACATCCGACCGTCTCATTCAGCGTCTCACGCATTTATCAAGTATATTCATTGTCTAGCACACACACGTTCAAGGTCTGTACATCCGACCGTCTCATTCAGCGTCTCACGCATTTATCAAGTCTATACATTCTTCACTGTAAAGTCTGTACATTGTCCAGCGTCTCTCTTAGTGTCTTGTGCATGCAGCATAGAAAGTCTGTACATTCGTTGACAGACTCATGCATAAACACTAAGACAAAGTCTGTACATTCGGTGATAGCTTGTCTGAGCATCTCATGCATTCAATGTGCATACTTTCATTCTATTATGCATCCTTCAATACAAAGTCTGCACATTTACTGCTGATATGGTTATGCTGCTGTTCAGCAAGTCTATACATGCTCTGCTCGTGGCTTAGTCTTTCAATCCATGTTCATTGTGCATATGTGCATCTCCTTCAAGACGAAGTCTATACAATCCTTTCCAAGCATTTAAGTCTGTACATTGGCCAAGTCTACACATCATCTTCTTGCATTCAAGTCTGTACATTGGCCAAGTCTACACATCATCCCCTTGCTTCAAGTCTGCACATTGGCCAGGTCTACACATCGTCTCCTTGCTTCAAGTCTGCACATTGGCCAAGTCTGTACATCGCCACTTGTCCATGCATATGTGCAAGTCTAAACATTGTCTGGTCATCTACACTTGAAGTCTATACATTTCTTACCTTTACCTACGTTCAGAACACTAAGTCTTCACATCGGTAAAGTCTGCACATGGTTGCTTTGAAGCCACATCAAAGTCTATACATTGCAGCCTGTTGGTGTTCAAGCTTTCCAAGTCTATACACTGCATATGTTTGTGCTTCACTCTAAGTCTGTACATTGCTTCATTGCATGATACAAAGTCTGCACATTCCGTTTGCACTAAGTCTGTACACTGGTGTCGTCGTCTGCATGATCAAGTCTATACAGACTTAGCGAAAGCTTAACAAGTCTGTACACTGGTGTCGTCTGCTGTAGGCACAGCAAGTCTGTACATTGGTTTCTCATGCACATAAACATCAAGTCTATACACTCCATTGTTTCATGTCTATACACTCCTTATGTTTGCATCGCATTCACTTCAAGTCTACACACTCGTTGCTTGCATCTCATGCATTTGAAGTATGTACACTCGTGAATGTAATGTCTGTACATTCATTCTCGTTGTACATACCTTCTCATATGTGCACACTTCAATTGATGCATCAAGTCTGTACAAGCTCAGCTCATTCATCAAAGTGACTCGATGCATTCAGTCTTTCCTGCCAGATAAATTAACTTACACTGATAGTAAATTTGTTCTAACAGGACTACTGATTTGAGGAGGTTAATGATGCACGTGATCCAAGAATAGGAGATGGCCCTGATCGTGACACGTGGAACAACTGTGCTGAAATGCTGCCACGTGGACTGAACCTTCTGGGCGGGAATCGTCGAGAGCACACGCCCTATCTGCTTGCTACTGCTATAAAAGGAAGTCTTCTTCCTCAGAAGAAGGCTGATCGTGAAAACAGAAGCAGAGAGAGTAGCAGAAGAAAGAAAAGAAGAAGAAGAGCTAGCAGAAGAAGAAAAAGAGAGAACAGTAGAGAAAGAAGAGAGCTCGAGAAGGAAAGAGGAAGAGAGATCCAGAGATGGAGAAGTGGAGAGGAGAGAGTTTTTCTTGAAGATTTGTTTAGTCCGTTTGTGGATCAAATCCAGAACGACCGTGCTCATTGGAGCTAATTGGTTTTTATTTTTCCCTTTGTTGTTTTGGTTTTCCCTTTTCTGCCTTTACCATACTTGTTCTTCCGATCCTCTGGTTTGAGGTCGGGTTCCCTCTTGGTCTGGAGGAAGAGAGATATGTGATCTCTGGTTTGCCAGTGACGGGCTGTCACTAGCAGTTCCCCTCCGGTTGGAGGAAGGGAGGTTTTCCTCCGGTTGGCAAGTGACTGGGTGTCACTTGTGTTTTTTCTCCGGTTTGGAGGAAGGGAGGTTTTCCTCCGGTTGGCAAGTGACTGGATGTCACTTGTGTTTTCCCTCTGGTTTAGAGGAAGGGAGGTTTGCCCTCCGGTTCTGGTCTTGTGGGTAGCAAGTCCAGGTGTCAAGCTTCTGTGGGTTGCAGAGTTTGGTTTGAGGGATTTGTTTCCCTTGGTTTGTCAAGCTGTTTGGCAGCATTTATTTGCAGACTGAGTCTGCTGTTCTAGCTGTTGCTAGTGGAAGCCTCACTCCGATTTGGAGTGAGGGGTGGATGTAGGTCTGTGGACCGAACCACCTAAAAAATCCGTTGTCCATCATGGTTTGATTGCTTTGTCTGGTCGATTGATCTCGCTAGATGCATGCTAGGAACGTGATCTTATTGGTTGTCCATGTTCTAGTGATTGATGGGGCATGCATCTTTGATGTTTGGGTACTTGTCCATCGAATCTGTGATCATCATCTCATACGGTTTTTAAATTGGCTAAAAATCATTAGAAGATCCATTCACCCCCCCTCTGGATCTGCGTCTGTCTCATTATCCGCACCTAACACGGACTCCCGACACCTTCGGCAAGGGTCGAGGACGGACGCGAGGAGCTAAGTGCGCGCGTGGTTGGCATGTTGATCGGCATGTACACGCCGAGGGTATGTCTCACGTACTCCCCTCACGCGGCGTCTTCCATCGCACACAAGTCCATCCCCGCCGCACATAAGGCGTTATGACAATGGCGAACACACCCCTATCTCAGGTCCGCCCGCGTATGACAACCCACTGTGGCTATGCATACGCTATGATGTCGCACCTGCTTTCGACACAGAACCGCGTGCCTACTGCTCGCCCCGAGCTGGCCACCGACCACTCTATCTGATGACTCGAGTTAGCCGGACCCTGGCCCGGAAGTAATATTCCTGGGGCTGGCCTCGACTCCCGAGCATGACGACATTCACCTTCTGAGGCCCGGACCTGATCGCTCACCTTGAGCCGGGTCCAACTTCCGTAAGGCGCCAGCCCACGACCGTTCATGCCACCTAGGCAGTCGTGCTAGTCTCGATCTCCTCATGGAGAGCCTCTGTAAAACATGCGGATATCCGCCTTATTACGCATTGACCCGGGGACCGACCTGCGCGTCAGAATTGTCCCGTGACTTGCTCCAGTTGCACTTTGGCCTCCTTGGCCCAGTTGTAAAGCCCATGTGGCTCTCATACAACATGAAACCAGTTGAGCATATGTACATGGACTCGAGTCTCAGCCTCTTCACAGTGCCCGCCTCCTTCAGTCACAACGATGCCCCCGGCACCTGACTGCCAGTCACACCGGGCCCCAAGCATGACCATCAAGGTCTCCCGATGCCTGCCTCCTCCAGTCACAACGGTGCCCCCGGCACCCGACTGCCAACAACTCCAGTCACAACGGTGCCCCCAACACCCCATTGTCAGCTACCCCAGTCACCTCGGGGCCCGCGGCACCCGATCACTCAACAACTCCAGTCACAACGGTGCCCCTGGCACCCGACTGCCAGGTACTCCAGTCACATCGAGGCCCACGGCACGCGATCACTCAACAACTCCAGTCACAACGATACCCCCGGCACCCCGACTGCCAGCTACTCCAGCCACCTCAGGGCCTGCAGCACCCAATCACTCAACAACTTCAGTCACAACGGTGCCCCCGGCACCCGACTGCCACCTAGTCTAGTCACATCGGGGCCCGCGGCACCCGATCATTAACCACTTCAGTCACAACGGTGCCCCCGGCACCTGACTGCCAACAACTCTAGTCACAACGGTGCCCTCGGCACCCGACTGCCAACAACTCCAGTCACAACAGTGCCCCCGGCACCCGACTGCCAGCTACTCCAGTCACATCGGGGCCCGCGGCACCCGACCACTCAACTTCCTCCGCATAATGGTGCCTACGGCACCCCTACTTCCCCGACCTCGACACTGTCTCACGTCGGGAATACATTGTGACGCCCCTCGAGCGCCATCCTGTTGAGTCACAGGTCCTTTGACGGACACTATGTACAGATACGGAACTACCCACACAATAACGCAATGACTCGGGGACCATCATGAATGACGGAATTGTCCCGTGGCTTGCAAGCAATTATAATCGGGCTCTCATGCCCCCATATAAATGCCTTTCATGGCATATAAGTCATGTAATCCAGTTAGGGAGTGGGTCCCCCTCCTCATCGGAACCAGTCTCTCTGCCCCCAGGTATCCCTGTCATGTTGTTATTGCCCTATCGATGTTGCACGGACTAAGCCCTCCCGACGTCGTGGCTCCCAGGGTCCCTGACTCTCTCTTCGGTAGTAGAAACAAAGGTATTCGGATTCAATCCGATGTAAAATAAACACCGGTTGCTTGCGACCGGTGGGAAAAGACGTCCAGTACACGAATCTCCATAATCGCCTGTGCACTTGCACCCATGGAACCCCTTTTATCCACGTGTCGCCCGATCTCTCGAGCCACGTGTCGCGTCCTGGCGACGCTTCCCCGGTCAATCCTCGGTTCCATAGGTGATTGTCGAGAAATTGACTGGCACGCCCGCATTCCACCCAGCCATCCCTGTCCTAGTCTCCCAGAATGATTAACCATACGCCATCTCTTCCAGCGCATTCATATTATTCTCTCTGCCTTCTTTACAATACCCCCGGAATCCCCGCGTGCCCAGTCAACCTATCTCGGCCTTCCGTAAAAGGCGAGTGTGCGCCCCCCTCCGCGAGGATAAAACAACAAGTGACTCCCCATGCGCGTATAACATGCACACATGCCCAGTAGGTATCTTCTTATCAACATGAAGATAATATTTAAGTGATTAATATTTTAGCTCTAGAATTAAGGTAAAAATGAGAATGCGATAAATCATACATCATAAACCAAATAACCAGGAGTATAGAGTCACGAGATACCTGAACAATTAAACATGGTCAAGTATATGAACAAGCAAGATGTAATCACGTAGATGAAAACTGGGCCTTTCATGAACAAGAAAGTATGAGCATATACCGAGAAAGTACTTACACAACCTTGTAAAGGCTCATCATCATCATCATCATCAGAGCCTTATCCCAATTAATTATGGTCGGCTACATGAATCATGTTTCGCCAAAGATTTCTATCAAGTGTAGTATTCATATTTAAACTCAAGAAACTAATGTCCTTCCTAATAACATTGCACCATCTCATTTTAGGCCTTCCTCGAGCTCTTTTACTAGCATCCACTAAGATTTGGTCACATCTTTTAACCGGCACTGAGTTAGGGCGACGAAACACATGTCCAAACCACCTGAGTCTATTTTCTCTCATTTTACTATCAATTGGGGCTATCCCTAAGTCCTTACGGATGTGCTCATTCTTAATCTTGTCTTTCTTAGTCTTGTCACACATCTATCTCAAGATCCTCATCTCTGCTACACACATTTTGTGGATGTGTTCCTTTCGTACTGCCCAACACTTGTTACCATATAACAAAGCAGGTCTCACAGCCGTTCTATAAAACCTCCCTTTGAGTTTCACAGGCATACGACGATCACAAAGGACTCCTGATGCACTTCTCCATCTTAACCAGCCTGCCTTAATCCTATGCGTAACTGTTGACACCCGTTTTATACCCAATAAGTCGGGTCATCTCCTTATTCATTCAATATGATGCTCCGAGTTGTTCACTCTTCATTGAATTCCTTTTAATCAGTTGAAGCCTATTTTCTGGGTCTCAATTCCTGGATTAGACCTGGTTTCTGGTGGCACTTCGTTCAAAAGCTTGGAAATCCCTCCATTCTATTTTTTTGAAAATCAATGATAATAACGGTCTGGACTAGGCGCGTCATTTCATAATAACGCATGAAGCCTAGGCCGTTACTCTTTGAAGAGTCCCAAGACTTAGGGCCTCGTTGTCCTTTGATAATAACGGTCTACTCCCTAGCCGTTGTTTCTTTATGACGCCCTATGCCCTGGCCGTTACTTACTTGCAGAGTCCTATTGTTTAGATCTTCTTCCCGTCGATCTTATCCTTTGGATAGGGTTGAAAATGACGGTAATTCCTTGGAGCGTTATTTCCAAGTGGCGGTCTATCGTGCAACCGTTACTTCCTTCAGAGAGTCCTGACAGTTCAGACCTTTTCTCTGCTACTCCGTGGATGAGATAGGGTTTTGGATTGACATTATCTCCTTCAATTCTAATCCTCAGGACCTCTCGTTTGTTTCTTTGGACTCTTGTTAATATTATCCTCAAGGATTTGCTAAGGATTATCCTCCTTTCTTGGCTGATTTATCTTCAATTCGACCTGAGAGTTTGAGAAAGTCTATAAATAGAACCCTTGATTTCATGACCCACGAGGGAGGAAGATTTGATTCACGACGAAGTGCTGCCAAATTCAGGAGCCATCTACATCCAGGAGGAGCTGCTTCCCACGTCCATCTTCCAAGTCAAGGGAGTAATTTTGGGTTTTAGCTTGTCAAGATCATCATCATTGCATGCTCAAGTTTCCCTTGGTTTTATCAATCAAAAGCATTGTCCCTCCTCTTCCTCCACGTTTTTCACTGTTGCTAAGCATACACATATCCTCCTAAACTTAAAAAACGCCCAGATGGGTTAAAAAACCAACAACTCCCCGGTAATCCCCTCTCCTTTTGATGTTCTTAAGCTTTTTAAGGATTGATGCTATACTTATGTTGAGGGCTAATTGAGGTTGTGTTGTTTTGCTTTCTACATCCTTGGCAGGTTTTACAGGATCACTAGCACGAGGCCCAAGCCTTCTAGCCGGCTGGAAGGGTTGGAGTTCAAAGAATTCACATCTTTTCACTGCAGGTTATCTGACGGTCAGGTGCAGGAGCGTTATTTCCTTCTGGCGGTCTATCGCACGACCGTTACTTCCAAGCGACGCACAGGGTTTGGACCGTTATTTGCAAGTTGATCTGCAGGCTTTCCTTGGTTTTCTCTCCCGTGGGCGGGTGTTTTATCCACCTACTTCCAAGGTATATTCGAGTCTTTGACTCGTGTTTACTTTGGTGGCGATCACAACTTTCCTTAGTGTTGGGCACTAGCTGTCTTTTTCATCAAATCTCTTTATTCCCCTTGATTATTCCACCCCTAGCGGTGTGTTTTTATTTATCTTTGCTCCACGCCCCGGCGTGTGTTTTTGTTTTTCCCTTAGCGTAATTTGATTGAGATAGCATGCCCATGCTAGAGTTAGATTTGATTGCCTAGGTTCATGTTCACATGTGCATAGGTTGAGCTGATCTTTGGTAGTTTATTTATCATCTCGCCATATCATTTTTCAAAACCCTCACAATCAACAAAAAAAGAAAGAAGATAAGAAGAGATAGGTAAACAAACAATCAACAGATAATTTTTTGGCGATCACGGTGGGACGACTAGTGCCAATCGTGCTTTTGATTCCTGTTTAAACCTGCCATCATCTGTTTGTTCAGTTGTCTTTTGATCCCTTTGTTTTCACCCCTCTTTCTGGTTTTCTGAATCATATGACGGCCCTGTCTCGGCGCGTTACAGTGTTCTGACGCGGGGGCATCAGGCCGTCGCTTGTCTCTGTGGTGTGAGCTTTCACTGGTTTTCCTGTTACTTCAGTTTTTTTTTTGGTTCCCTGGCTCATACGACGGTCTGGAACCCCTGCGTTACATTATTTATGGCGGTCTAGTCTCTGACCATTATTTGGCTCTGACGCAGGGGCCTTCGTCCGTCACTCTCCTAGCAGGTATGCATCCGAGGTGCAGTTATTTCCGCAGTTTTTGGCTGTGATTTATTGCTTGGGTGCTGCTTGATTTCTGCCATAATTCCATTCATATCTTCATATCATTATGTGCACCGTTGTTTGCTAGATTCTAGGCTAGACTTTGCATGCACTCCGGTGCACATAGGGTCATCCATCTTTTCATATATTAGATTGCATTTTCCTACCTTGTTGTGAGGACCTCTCGTCTCCATATTCCTTGGGGCCGACTAGGAAATCACAGCAGGGACCTCCATAAGTCCCCGCGAGCCGTGGATTCCCACACGGACGCCGGGCCGGTTGTACCTTTCCCCCCTTGTGTCTAGGGTTGCATAAGTGAAGGAGTGGTCACACTTAAAGTCAAGCCAAGTCCATATCCATCTCCTATTAGGAACCCATTTGGATAGAGCACATATCAATCAATTCACTAAAGTTCCAAAGGAGAAACCATAAAGAAACTTTGTTTGCATCATCTTAAGAAACTTGGTTGGCTTTTGAGTGTCTTCATTCCCTATCACTTATATCTTGTTTGAATCACCTAGGTGCGGTTGCTCATTGTGTGTTTGTTGTTTTGCATTTATCAAGGTTGTCCGTTGCATGTGGAGTTGTTTTCGTTCGTCCGAATCATCTCCTCGAGTCGCTTCCTCCTTCACATTCTATTCCAATCCCCTCTTCGAATCTACCATGGCATCCTGCAATCCTCCTCGCTCCCAAGAGGATTCCCTTCCTCAAGGGCTCCTTGAGAACCCCCCGAGGGTTATTTCTTTCTCCGCTGGAGAGGGGACCGCCCCTCTCTCATCCTCCACTCCCATAGAAGGTGGTCAGGTCATCCCTTCTTTATCCGCTCCTTCCGCGGGCTCTGTCCTCCATATGATGGCCCAGTTGGATCCGACCCAACTCCAGGTCCTCTATCAGGCCATGCAAGGGTCCAATCCTCCTCCTTCCGCTACCGTCCAGGGGCACTCTAATTCTTCCATTATTGGGCCGTATGTTCAGCCCACCCCGATTGAGCTCACCCCGGTCCAGCCCCGGACCATCACCTTTGCTGGCATGGAGATGGGTCAATCCTCCAATCCGACCCATCAATCTTTTGATAAGGGGAAATCGCCTATCCCCTCTCTTCCGATGGATTATCACCCCTCTGCTCTGGCGGCTCCACAGGTCCTCGTGGGCCCATCCGATTTTTTGCCCCAACAGCACGGGGTGGCCCAATTTCACTCCAATCCGGGTCTATCTCAGGCCCAGTATCCTTTTTACGGCCCCCCTAATTCCACTAGTTATCCTTCTGCTCCTTTCTATGGGCTCCCGCCCTCGGCAACCGCCATTCCTCCTGCTCACCAGATACAATCAACTCCCTTCACTGCCCCTGCTCCCTCTCGAGAGCAGGATTTGCTTAATAAGTGGGCCACCATGCAGCAACAACTTGATTTTCTTCAGAAGAAGGTGGGCCCACAATCCTTGGTTGATATTCCCGTCCCAAGCTTCCAGAACATCCGTTTCCCTCCGCAGTCTGAGCTCCCCAACTACCGTAAGTATGATGGGAACAGCAATCCCTTCATCCATGTGAGGGATTTTCTGTATGAATCGGCGCAGTTCCAATATGATGATCGCCTTATGGCGTACCTATTCCGCCGATCATTGGATGGCGTTGCTCTGGAATGGTTTTATTCTCTGCCCCTAGAAGAGGCCGAGAGCTTCAAAGTGGTCAAGGACAAGTTTATTCAGCGGTTTCAAGACCGGGTCGGCCCGGAATATTCATTCACAGATCTGGTGGCCGAGAAAATGAAGCCGGATGATGAATTCGCAACTTATGCAGATAGATGGAGGCAGATGGCCGCCAGGGTGCCCGACCATATTCCAGAGGAAGAAAAAGTTAAGCGGCTAATTTCAAATGCTACGCCCACCTTCAAAAACATCCTGGCAATGAACGATATAGCCAATATGCATCAACTGTATAGCCGGGCGCGATTTATACAAACTCAGTTTAAGGACTCCCCTATCCATTCTCTTTTCGAAAATCAAAAGCCCAAGTACCATAAGAAACCACAGGGGCCGGTTACCGAAGGAGTCCAGACAAATGAGCAAGTACAAGCTGTTGCTTTTCCCTACCAAGCCGCACCATTCCGCTACAACCAAAGCCCCCGCAATCCGTAAAACTCCGCTCCGCAACACTTTCAAAACACTCCACAAAACCCTCCGCCTACCTTCACCATCCCGCAAAACACCTTCACCGCACCACAACAACCACCACCATCATCGCAATACCATAACGTCCCTCCATCTGGCGGCTACAACAATAATAATCCCAACAGCAAGCGCCCGGCTCCCAGAAGAGCCCAGTATCCTCCATTGCCAGAGACACTTACAGACATATTCTCAGCGCTCATGGCAGTAAATGCAATTCAACTTCCTCCAGAAAGGACTGTTTGGAACCCAGCTGTTGATCAAACTAAGTATTGCATGTTCCACCGGTAGCCGGGTCACACTATAGAAGGATGCTTTCACTTCCGAGATCTCGTGTACGACTTACACGAAGGACAGAGAATAGACTGGGCCGAGATGCATAGGGCCATTATGGAAATCAAAGAGAAGAGAAGGCAGCCGCAGGGGCAGCAAGTGCAGCAGCATCCAGCACTGCAGCCGCAGCAGCCGCCACAACAGCAGCCACCACAGGAAGCACAAGATCTGGGCATCCATCAGAATCCGATGCCAAACCATCAACCCGCTCCTCCGCAACAGCCGCCAGCATCGGCACAAGTTAATGTAGTCCAACCACCGGCCTCCAACGCCGGGTGGTCATTTGATGATGATGGCGCCGCACCACAGGTCATGGCCTTCCACCACAAACCTTCCTTCATCCTCCCTACACAACCAACACCCTCTCCACTCATCCCACCATTCACACCCGCTCCACCAAGTCCGCTCACCATCCCGTCGTATCCTTCGCCAACCCCCATCACCGTCATCACACCACCATCCAATCCCGCACCTATCCTTACCCATCCATTCACCCTGCCTTCACCAGCATCCACGTCCATCACCACCCTACCACCCACCAATCCTTCACTTATCATCCGCGCATCCCCCATTAACTTCACCAACCCTCCGCTTTACCAAACTGCCTCCCCCACGCCACCTATTCCACTCATTCGCCCCGCAGGGCCCATCATACTATCCCTTGATGCCGCGGTAAATTGTGCTCTAAGGAGCGGGAAGATGTTCCATTGGAACTACGCCACTACTAGCAATCCCCAGTCTTCCCAACCGGTGGCCGAGCAAGAGGAAGCTGAACCGTTACCGGGGACTCAATATGATTTACTGCATCATCTAGATCGGGTACCCGCCAAGATATCTGTGCTGGAGTTAATCAAGAGGTCCACTCTCCATCAAGATGCACTGAGGGATTTTTTGCAGAAGGTCATGGTTAGTGAAGACATGGCAGTCGATAGTCTACCAACGGCACTAGCAACTATCTCTAAAGGGCCGGCAATCACATTCTCTGAGACCGAGCTTGCACCTCCGGGGGCTCGGCAAATGCCGCTCTGCATAACAATTACTTTGAACAAAGTCGACGTTGAAGCAGCACTGGTCGACACTGGGGCCTCAATTAATGTCTGCTCCCTCAGCACTCTCCGAACCTGCAATATATCTGAGGAGTTACTACGGCCTACCCCCACCACTATAGCAGCATACGACAACTCAAGGCGGGCATGTCACGGGGTAGTCACTATTCAGGCTGAGCTCGGGCCTCTTTCCATGGCTGTAGAATTCTATGTACTTGATATCGACCCTATGTTCAAGGCTATCTTGGGTCGTCCCTGGATCGACACACTTGGCGCCGTGCCCTCTACCGCGCACCAATGCATTAAATTCCCTTTTCAAGGGAGGGTCGTCAAAGTTAAAAGTTTATCCACGGTACAGTCAGTGAAGGCCATCTCTGAACAGATTCTTCCTACTCTCTGGCCAAGCTGCCGGCCCGTGCTATCAGTGCTAGACCTAAACTTTCCTTGGGCGTACACCACTCCTAAGCCTGTCACTATCCCGGTCAATATCAAGGCAAAGCCGCAGATTCGAGATTCAAAGGGGTGGAACATTATATTGAAACTGGGCTATCAACCGGGGAGAGGCCTCGATGCACAGCTGCAAGGGATGACCAAACCCATACCAAAAGGAAGAAAAATGGGCAGACGAGGTCTCGGTTACAAGGAGACAGCATTATCAATGATGGGTGACTCTGGGCCGCTTACCTGGGATTACCGTCAGCATTTTGTCAGAGGGCCCCCACAGCCGGGCACGTTAGCTGCGAAGCCAGTCCAGTCAGAAACCGACACGGTTTGTCCAGTCACCAGTCCACCCCCATTGCCAAGGGGGCTAAATGACGATGTGATCGACTACAGCTGGGCCCTCCAGGGGCTGTTTTGTGAAAGAGGCAGCCAGAAGCCACAGAAGGTTCAGCTTATGCAGTGGAGGCCGAAGAAGCGGCCTGGTGATGATTCAAAGAAAGAAGGGAGCTCGCTAATTGCTCTTTCTCTATCTCCCTCTCATTTTCAGTGCATGATCCAGCTGAAGGGGTTTGTACCCCGTCCTCCTCCGATTATGATTAATCCATCCTTCAGTGATCCATTCCAGATTCCAATCAATCCTCCTGCTTATGGGCCTCGCTGCCCCATTAATCTGCCTGCTTTCCCCATCCCTCCGTTTTTTAACTCTCAAATCCACAAGATGTGGGGTTCCTCCTCTTGTGATCTTTTCTTCGATTGCATCTTTCCTGAGCTGTTCCCTATGCAGCTCCCGCCTCCTCCGTCGTGCTGCGTGGTCTCCACTGATCTCCAAAAAAAAACGTCAAATTTGAAACGGAGATTTCAGTGGAAGATTATGCTATCCTGTCTCCATCCTCCTCGTCCCAGGGGCACGAGTCCCCTGCTCCTTCCCTTCCATTAAGCTTCCTCTCTCCTAGGTCAGAGTTAGGGTCTAGCGAGTCTAGAGAAGAAGAGTCAGTTAGGTCTAAAGAAGTAGGGTCTTGTTCTAGGTCGTTCAACCCTTCCCCTCCTGAGCCGCGCTCGCTTGCGCATCCTTCCCGATCTATTCCTGATAGGTTCTTGCAAGATCTAGCTCAGCGGTGTCATGCTCTTTTGAAGTGCCCAGAATTCGTCGCCACGGCGATTGCGATTGAAGATGAAGAGGAAATAGAAGGGGTGTGGAGCGATGACGGATTAGGCGTCTATGAAGTGCTGGATGAGAAAGACCCAATTGATGAAGACAGCGATGTAGAGGACACTGCCGACTTATATGCAAAGGGACTGAAGAGATTCGACCAGCCGTCGACGGCAGTGGATGAACCTACAAAGGAAATCAACTTGGGAACAGAAGAAGATCCAAGGCCCATCAATATTTCAGCTAATCTCCCTCCACAGGTAGAAGAGGATCTAATTAAGGTACTGAGGGAGTATATCGATTCTTTCGCCTGGACTTATGAGGACATGCCAGGTCTTGACCCCTCCTTAGTAGAACACCGACTCGTGCTTAAACCAGGGGCAACACCTGTTAAACAAAAGTTGAGAAGATTTCACCCCCACATGGCCTTGCGGATTAAGGAAGAGGTCGCCAAACTTTACAAGGCCAAGTTCGTTAGAGTAGTTTTATATCCTCAGTGGGTGGCAAACATAGTCCCTGTTCTCAAGAAGGATGGGAAAGTGCGCATATGCATTGATTTCAGGGACCTTAACAAAGCATGTCCTAAAGACAATTTCCCGCTGCCTCATATAGACGTCCTTGTTGATAACACTGCCGGGTACGAAGCTCTATCGTTCATGGATGGGTACTCGGGCTATAATCAGATCCGTCTCGCTCCTGAAGATCAAGAGAAAACTTCCTTCACCACGCCCTGGGGCACATACTGCTATGTAGTTATGCCTTTTGGATTAAAGAACGCAGGCGCCACCTATCAAAGGGCGATGATGGCTATCTTCCACGACATGATGCACATCTATATGGAAGCTTACGTGGATGACATTCTGGTGAAGTCAAGATCAAAGGAAGAACACCCCTCTATTTTGGCTAAAGTGCTGCAGAGAGCTAGGGAGTACAAGCTAAAGATGAATCCGAAGAAGTGCGTATTCGGAGTCTCCTCGGGGAAGCTGCTAGGTTTCATAGTGAGCAAACGGAGGATCCAGATTGATCCTAACAAAGCACAGGCCGTCATGGATATGCCTCTGCCAAAGAACATTACGGAACTTCGAGGACTGATTGGTAGATTGCAATTCATTACAAGATTCATATCCCAGCATTCTCAAAGGTGCCGTCCGTTTTATGAATTGCTCAAGGCGGGGGTCAAGTTCGAATGGAATCAAGATTGTCAAAAGGCCTATGAGGACCTCAAGGAATATCTATCCAATCTCCCGGTTTTGCAACCTCCTGTCCCTGGGAAACCCCTGATCCTATACATCTCAGTCATTGAGGACTCCCTAGGGGCGGTTTTAGCACAAGTGGATGACGAAGGAAAGGAGCGGGCTGCGTACTATCTTTCTTGGTTGTTTAATCCAGCTGAATCCAGGTACACCGCTATGGAGAAGACTTGTGCCGCCTTAGTGTGGGTAGTTCAGAAGCTTAAACATTACTTTCTCACCCACCCAGTTAGGCTGATCTCCAGAATGGACCCGATCCGTTATCTCTTAGAAAAGCCCGTTCTTTCTAGTAGGTTAGCTCGCTGGCAGAGCTTCCTCTCTCAATTCGATATCACCTTTGTCGTTCAGAAGGCAGTCAAAGGATATGCCATCGCTGAGCATCTTGCACATCTCCCTATTCCTCACACCGACTCTATTCAGGACGATTTCCCTGATGAGCATCTCACTGTCCTTTCTCAGCATCCCTTCTGGTCTCTGCACTTTGACGGTGCGCTTAACTCACAGGGCCAAGGGATCGGGGCTGTCTTGCTTACTCCAGAGGGAGTAACCATCCCCTTCGCTTATCAACTTCGATTTCCTGCTACCAACAACATCGCCGAGTATGAGGCTCTCCTGGCCGGCTTGAAGCACGCCTATATCTTAGGCGCGCGTTATTTAAACATCATAGGAGACTCTCAGCTCGTC